>CM040121.1:298985795-300339842 GCA_022559845.1 Amorphophallus konjac | reverse complement strand
GCTATAATCAAATCCGTCTTGCTCCCGAGGACCAAGAGAAAACCTCATTCACCACGCCCCGGGGCACATACTGCTACGTCGTTATGCCATTCAGATTAAAGAATGCAGGTGCCACGTACCAACGAGCAATGATGGCTATCTTCCACGACATGATGCTTGTGTATATGGAAGCTTACGTGAATGATATTCTGGTGAAATCGAGGTCCAAGGAAGAACACCCCGTCATTTTAGCTAAGGTGTTGCAAAGGGCTAGGGAGTACAAGCTAAAAATGAATCCAAAGAAATGTGTGTTTGGAGTTGCATCAGGAAAATTGCTAGTGTTTATAGTTAGCAAGCGGGGATTCAGATTGATCCGAATAAGGCAACGGCCATTATGGAAATGTCACCGCCTAAGAACATCACTGAGCTTAGGGGTTTGATTGGGCGTTTGTAATTTATTCAAAGATTCATATCCCAACATTCACAAAGATGCCGCCCGTTCTATGAATTGTTGAAGGCGGGAGCTAAATTTGAATGGAATGAACAGTGTAAGAAGGCCTACAAGGATCTTAAAGTTTATCTATCTAATCCCCCGGTTCTGCAACCCCTTGTCCCTGGGAAACCCTTGATATTATACATTTTTGTTATTGATGACTCCCTAGGAGCTGTCCTGACGCAAGTGGACGATGAAGGAAGAGAATGGGCAGCATACTATCTCTCTAGGTTGTTCAATCCTGCTGAATCTAAGTATACTGCCATGGAGAAGACCTACGCAACATTAGTATGGGTGGCTCAGAAACTCAAGCACTATTTCTTGGCCCATGAAATTAAGTTGATCTCTAGAATGGACCCAATCCGTTACCTCTTAGAAAAACCTGTCCTTTCTAGCAGATTAGCTCGCTGGCAGAGCTTTCTTTCTAATTTGATATCACCTTCGTCGTTCAGAAAGCGATCAAGGGATACGAATTGCTGAACATCTCGCTCATTCTCCTATCCTCGCACTGATTCAATCCAGGACGAGTTTCTGACGAGCACATGGCTGTACTTACTCATCTCCCCTTTGGTCTCTTCACTTCGACGGTGCTCTCAATTCTCAGGGCCGTGGAATCGGCGTCGTTCTCCTCACTCCGGAAGGAGTAACCATCCCCATCGCTTACCAGCTCTCTTTTCTGCCACAAACAACATAGCCGAGTATGAGGCTCTCCTTGCCGGACTGAAGCACAGCCTACATCATGGGCGCGTGATACCTAAACATCATAGGAGACTCTCAGTTGGTGCTGCGTCAAGTTCTTTCAACTTACCGCACCGTGACCCTAAGCTCAAGCCCTATCAAGATTTGGTCACGCTCTTGGCTAGGCAGTTCGTAAAGCTCATCTACATTCACACTCCTCGTTCTCAGAACATTTTGGCTGATGCACTTGCATCGCTTGCTTCTTCCCTTTCTTTCCCTCTTAGTCACGCCACTGAGACCATTGTGGTCCAGCGGTTAATGCTCCTTCCCTTCAGGATCCCTGGTTTGACCACCTTAGGAAATCTGTGGAGAAGAAAGCTGAAAGGAGAATTTGAAGGAAGTTTCTTAACTGAGCTTGAGGAGATTATAGAAGAAGAGGAATTGCCGTGGTATCCATGAAATAGAGCAGTATTGTAAGGATGGATCCTTCCCAGAGACGGCCAATGCCGAGCTAGCGCAAGGCCATTAGAAGAGTCACCTCAGATACACTATTATCGCAGTAGAATTGTATAGGCGGGCTCTCAAAGAGTTCTGATGAGGTGTTTAGATGACGATGAGGCTTGGAAAGTTGTGAAGCAGGCTCACGCGAAGCGAGTGTGAAGGGCAGTTAATGGTCAAGCTTTGGCAAAGAAGATTCTTAGGCAGGGCTATTACTGGCCAACCCTAGAAGAAGACTTGTTCCACCTATGTCCGTAGGTGTCTTCAATGCCAACTTCATGCCGAAAAATCCATGCTCCTGCTTCCTCTCTCCATCCTCTCTCTGCTCCTTGGCCATTCTCCATGTGGGCTTTCGATATTGTAGGCCCACTAGGTGATCCTAATGCTCAGGTTAAACAAAAATCTTTCATTCTGACTGCTACTGAGTACTTCACCAAGTGGGCGGAAGCTGAAGCCTATGCAGAAATCAAAGCTACCACAGTATGCCGCTTCATCCTGAAGAATATCATTTCGCGGTTTGGAGTGTCAAGTGATATCGTCACCGACAACGGGCCTCAATTTGTATCTCAAGAACTCCAGGACCTCTGTAAGAAATTTAATATTTCATTGCATCATTCATCACCATACTACCCTCAAGGCAACGGCCAAGCCGAGGCCACAACAAAACCCTTCTTAAAATCATTAAGAAAACATGCGAGTCACACAAATTTGCTGATTGGGCCGACAAATTGATAGAAGCTCTATGGGCTTATCGCACCTCCGTCCGTACTCCCACGGGGCAACTCCTTTTGCTCTCACCTATGGGATGGAGGCGGTACTCCCGTACGAGATCTTGATCCCTTCCCTAAGAGTGCAGCTAGACAAAGAACTTAATCTCGACGAACGTCGAGAGGCGTTGCTAGTCCAACTGGAACTCTTGATGAGAAGAGGCTTAACGCGGCCAATCACGTCTCTGTTTATCAAAAACGTGTCTCGCGGCATTTCAAAAGAAGGTTATCGAAAGGAAATTTCAAGTGGGTA
Organism: Amorphophallus konjac; assembly: GCA_022559845.1. Classification (NCBI taxonomy): domain Eukaryota; kingdom Viridiplantae; phylum Streptophyta; class Magnoliopsida; order Alismatales; family Araceae; genus Amorphophallus; species Amorphophallus konjac. Next base: position 300,337,174 of record CM040121.1, on the reverse strand, counting down.
ACATGGTTTTGAAACGCAAATTTATTAGATCAGCAGGTCCTAGGTCTAAGTTGCAACCCAATTGGGAAGGGCCATTTGTAGTTAAAGAAATCTATCCTGGAACGCGTATCATCTTGTTAATGAGGAGGGTGAAGAATTGCCTAATCTGTGGAATGGGTTGTATTTAAAACGTTTTTATCCATAGAGTCAAGCCAGCAAAGGCCCGGTGGCGGGGCGTTCCTTTACTTGATCATGAAGGGAGGTCCCTGGTTCAATATTCACACACTACACGACCCCCGGGGTTTAGTTTTCCTTTTTGCACAACACCGTTTCTCCCTTGGCCATGCTTAGGGGAAAGTGAAAATCCTTATTTTTTCTCCTCTTTCGGCTAAAAATAGGGGCAGGTGGTGAATTAGGGGGCGAGAACTGATCTAGACACCCCGATAAAAGAGAGGTCTCAAATAGGGGCAGTCCGTTATGACCTGATCCGCGTTCATAAAAGCAAAAGAAAGAAAAGAAATAAAGGAAAAGGGGGCAAAATCAAAGGCAAAAGCTAAAAGCTCACTCAAAAGCTCGAAGCTCAAAAGTCTAAATGCTCCCAAAAGAATGAAACTAGGCATGGCAAGAGTGGCAGTACAGTTTCCCCGCGAGTCGTCATGAGCCCAGTCGTATGCGTGCCTAGAGCGGATCAAGGTTCGATGGTGGACACAAAGTCCCGGCGCAACAGACCAAATTCTTTAAAAAGGGGTTGTCGTGAGAAGGACTCAAGCCCTAAAAATCCCTATACCTATTGCCGGCTTCCCTGTCAAATTCTCTTCTACTTTCCAAGGACTGGATCGTACCCCGCGTATGGCCTCAGTAGAGACACCGTTAAGTAAAATTGGACCCCGGCCATGGGCGGTCACCCATAACGCATGTTGTACTTGGAAAGCCCCCCTAATGAGATGTGAATGTCTCTCGTCGTCGGGTTTGAGCTGGCTTCAAAATCCAAAAAAATCAATATTTTAAAATCCAAAAAAATCAAATATTTCGAAATCTAAAAAAAATTAAATATTTCAAAATCCAAAAAAATCAAATGTTTCAAAATCTAAAAAAATCAAATATTTCAAAATCTAAAAAAATCAAATATCTCAAAATCCAAAAAAAACAAAAATCAAATATTTCAAAATCCCAAAAAATTAAATATCCTCAAAACCATAAAAATATTTTCATCATCATGATTTGCATTCATGGCATGCATTGCATCCATTTTCCTTTTGTGTTAATTGCCTATTTAATAAGGCTTACCCCCTTGACCAAAAATCAAGAACTAGTCATTTCCTAGCTTGCTACAGGCAACGGGTTAAGCCTAAAATAGATTTAATCTATTTTCTTGTTTGTATGTGTGCAGGGGCAGGTTGAAGACAAGATTCAACATTTCCATCTCTGCGTGGTCCTCTATCGACCGTTTTGATCCCTACAACGGTCAACATCTGACCGTTCCATCATTCGCACGGCCTAGTCCAGACCGTTCCAATCTCTAGCACCTTCACGAATCAACGGTCCTCTCTAGACCGTTCACAAACCAGAACGGTGTAGGCATGGCCGTTCTATTCTCTCCACGGTCCATAAATAGACCGTTCCACTCCCCGAAGGTCTTTATTCTTAACCCTGTGGTTGATCTTCTACGCGGCCAAGATCAGGCCGTTCAATTCCATGGAGCGGTAGACTATAACCGTTTATCTAACTAAGGGGTCTCGGTATGGACCGTGCTCACCCTGATCCTATCTCAAACTCATTCAACCACATGCAAGAAAGGCCAAGCTCAAATCAATCCAATCATCCATTTTATTCATTCAAATGCAAACATTTCTAAGCATAAATATCTATCTCAATATCATGAAAAAAAAGAAAATCACTCAATCCTCAGATGGGCATCCCCGCGAGGCCTAATCTCTCTCAGCTCTCTTACATATGCTTGATACGCCTCCTGGAGCTCTGTCACCTCCGCTGGTAGGGTGAGCACCCTACTAACCTCCCACATGATCAGGGCGCTCCTGACCGTCAGCTCGTCCTCCTCTGACCCGAACCTCCTCGCCTATAGTGCAGGAAGATGGGGTAGCGCTGGAAGTGTAGTCCGGGGTAGTCCAACCTGAAGGAAGCACTGATGTGGGCTATACATCGCCAAAGCGGTGTCGCCCACTAGCCTCAAGTCCAAGATAGGCCTCCTACGAAGCTGAGAGTAGTGCCTTGGAGGAAAGACGGGCACATCACGAACCGATCCAGGGGCAAGGTGTTGACGTAGAGGCGCCACTCGTCCCTCGTCTTCTTGTCTGTCGTTCTACACTCCACCTCCTGAGAAAACCTGAAAGGACCACCAATAAAGAACAACAGATGGCTCCCAAAAATCCTGCTGACTGAAGTGACATCCAACCTCGGCATGAACTTCATCCTAACTCCCATCCAGTACTCTTGGAGAATCATAGAGCCAAATAGTGGACCCCCTAGTGCAGCTGAGCTAAGATGGAGAGACCTTGCCACAGGCCACTGATGGTGCTAAGGATAGGGATATCTAAGACATGGTCGGCAGAAGGGAAGAGTATGGCCCCGCACAAGCAAATGGAAACGGCCTTAGCTATGGCCTCATTCCACCCACACTTATTTTACAATGTGCCATCACCCACTGGCTAAGAGGTAGTCGATTGATCTGGTATGGGCCTACTATGGTGCGAATGTCCTTGGCGCTAGGTATGAACTCTCCTAAGATAAGGACAGGATCCATAGGGGCAATAGTGTGACAGACTAGATCCTCCTCGCCCACCTTGGACCTAGGGAAAGACAAGTAGGCCTCCACCTCCTCTAGAAGGATAGTGGCCTCAAAAGATGGGAACATGAAGGTGTGGGTCTGGGGGTGCCATATCTCTATCAAGGTTGAAATGCTGTGCCAATCTAAGGAAAGCTTGGGGTAGTTCTTGGCTAACACTAGGAGAGGATGAAGGTGCCAGGACCTAAGTATGGATGTCACAGATATGGGTAACTTGCGGGTCATAGGGGCCATCCACTTCAAAGTGGAGTATCGTCTCGGGCCAAGGGAGAAGCTGAAATGAAGAAAGGGCGAAGAGAAAAGAGAGGAAGAGATAAGCTACTTGAAGGAAATGGTATGAAATTGAATGACCAACGACTTACCTCTCTCGTGGGCTAGTGCTCAAATGCCCCGGGATGGTGGTCAGCCGTTGTAGCACGCTGTGCTCCTTTCTGGCCGGCTTTGGACCTTGGTAAGCCACCTCTCCCATGGAGCTCCCTTCCAAGGCCCTCTTCATGGTGATTAGAGGATGATAGAGAAATATTTTAAGGGTTGAAAGAGGGTTGATGTGTGAAGAATGAATTTGGGGTCCCCTTTTTACTTATAGAGCTTGGTTAGAGGCCTAAGCCCACTAGAATTGAGGTTGGATAACCCTAGATTGGGTTAAGATAGAGTTTGGGTTGATTTGGGGCACCTATTCTTGGGTTAGGACTCTCCAAGAGAGTCCCGTTCTGACTCTCAGGGCGTACGTGTACGTGGTCTATCGATAGACCGCTCTGATTATTGAATGGTCTCATGGAGACCGTGTAGAAAGCCTTTACACATTTTGAATCCTGGCATTTTGCACGGTCTCATGAGAGGCCGTTCTGTTCTACACATGGTCAAATCTAAACCGTTCTATCCTTTGAACGGACAATAGTGAACCGTTTCGTTGCATCTATGAGTTCTGGCTGAATCGCTCTCAACGGTCTAAAGGAAGGCCGTGTAGGGTACTGGAGCGGTCCTATTGAGAACTGTGTAGAAACCTGAAGCCTCATTTTTTACCCTCTTGCACCAATCTCACTCAAGTCATGTCGTCTCTCTCTCCCAGTCGTTATTTGGTGTCTCTCTCTCCCGCTCACTGATCGGCGTCTCTCTCTCCCACTCGTTACTTGGCGTCTCTCTCTCCCGCTCACTGATCGGTGTCTCTCTCTCCCACTCACTCACATCGTGTCATCTCTCACTCGCGTCGTGTCGTCTCCCTCTCACTCGTGTCGTGTCATCTCTCTAACTCACTCGCGTTGTCTCATTCACTCGTACTCACTCGTGTCGAGTTGGGAGTCATTGTTGTTAGTTAGTTAGTATCTAGCATTTGCATCCATTTCATACATTCATCCACAAAACCAAAACAAAAACATATCATATCACTGTCATATCCATAAGTACAAGTCCTATCAAAGTACAAAGGTCAGGCCTCTTCCTCTCCCTCTGGCATGTCACTGTCCCCGGCTCCCTCATGCCTCTTTGGTGGAGGCATCGCCGAGCTCGCCTCCTCGCGGTGTCGTCGATGCCGCTCCTCCTCCTCATTCCTCCGTCGATCGGAGGAACCCGTGAAGTAACTCCTAACGGAGCCGTGCGTGCCGTCGGTGCTGCCGCTCGGAGTCTCACTGCGCTCCGACCACTAGCTCATTTCCTTGTACACCCGCAGCTCCCCTCTCAGCTCTAACACCTACGTCTGGTAACGCTCCGCCTCTACAGCTCCGGCCCGGAGACGCTCTAGCTCTGCATGGAGGAGCGCCATCTCGACCGCTTCTGCTGGTCGACTCCACGCCATCTCCTCCAAGAGGAGGGCAGCCTCTTCCCGAGTAGCCGCACGACTCTGCTCCAGCTCCGCCCTCAGCCGGGTCAGCTCGGTCATCTCCATTCACATCTCATGGTTAGTCAATTGCATTTCATAAACATAATCAACTGAGAAAGTGTAATGGTTACATACCCTCTCGGAGAGTGCCGTCTCAGCTGCCTCGGCCCGCGCCACCATCCGTGCAAAATATGCTTCCCGCTCGACGCGGTCTGCAGGGGTCTATGAGGAGGAAGAAGGTGCGTGGCTCCCTGACGCTGGGCTCCCTCAGCTCGCTGCATCCAAAACTCCATGTCAGTCATTTCATAGATATAATCATAAACATTTACATAATTTAAGAGTTTAGGGTTAGAAAACTCACCAGAAGGCTCAGGTCCTGTCGTGCCTCGTCCCGCTCCTGGATGGTCGAATGGAGGAGTCCTTGTAGCTCTGCGATCCTTCCCTCAGGGTCAATCTGCATTTCAGGAAGTCCGAGCATCAGTGCATAATCATATAGAAAGTATAATAGAAAGCATTTAAAGTTAGAAGTCATACCGGTCGGCGGGCACCACGGAACACCTGGTCCCTGTAGTGCCAGGCGTAGGCCGTGTAGTAGACCTCCTCAGTCTCTGCCTGGGCAGTCACCACCCACCCGTGCGCTGCCCAGTCTGCTATCTGCTCCGCGGCTCCCTCCCTCCAGTCTACCACTATAGCTAACCCTCGAGGGTGTCGCCCAACGCGCTCCTCTGGCTTTTCTGGTGCCGGAAACTCAACCGCTGGCTGATAGACGCCGGTCGTCCTCATCACCAGTCGGTGGTGGAGCAGCTCCACTACATTCATGCAGTGAAGTGAAACATCTCGGCCTGAGAACACGAGGGCCGCCACTACCCATGGCTGACCCTCGTGCCCCTTACTCGCATAGGGTGTCCACCGAACCTGTCCACCAAATAGGAAAATTGTATTAGCATCATAAGCATATATATTGCATTTAATTAAAGAGTTGGAGTCTAGAGTCGTACCAAGGGGAAAGGCAGTGTGTCTAGATCGTCCTGGATCCCCCGGACCTGTCTCCGTAGGGATCCCATCTCGCATGGAGCGGTCCACCGCCTGGCGATGGGCAGCCGCTCTAGATATGTCTCATCACCTCTCCCCAGCCCACGTAGGTGCACGTAGGCCCACACCTGCATTGCATTTCACCAAAAGTCAGCATATAGTACATATAGGAATCATGTAGCAAATTGCATAAGAGTCAAAGTTGTACCTGGAGTAAAGGGGGGAAGCCCCCTAGCATCGTCCGCCGGCTAGTAGAGCTGAGGGTGTCGAACAAGAAAGCAAGGACCGTCGCTCCCCAGGCGTAGTCCCCAACGTGCCCTAGGTCCTCGAGAAGTGGGAGGAGCTGGCAGCTGATCACGTCAGCTCTCATCACGAACAAGAGTCGACCAAAGAACAGCATCAGGAACCATCTCAGCACTCGGTCCACCTCAGGTCCCGCCGCAACTGCTACTCTGGGTCGTGCCAGCTCTATCAACCTCTGTAAGTGCTCCTCGGGTAGCTCTCCGGTCGCTATCCCCGCTCGCCGTAGCCCGAGGCTGTCCTGTAGCCTCGCCCTGGTCAGCGTCGTCGACTGACGCTCTGGGTGCAGCAACTCCAAGCCCAGCAGCTCCAGGGCCAGCTCCAGGGCCAGCTCCCGGTAGTCGAGGTAAGTCGTCCCGCTGATCGGAGTTCCATGCACATGCAATCCGGTGATGCGCGTAATGTCCTCTAGCGTGGGGACCATGTGGCCCCATGGGAAAAGGAACGTCCGGCTCACCGGATCCCAGCGGTCGTGCAGAGCGTAGAGGAGCGGCGTGTCTAGTCTAGTCACCTCCACGCTCAAGAACTCAGCGAAGCCCATGGTCGTGAGCCTCTCCCGCTGAAAGTCCGGCAGTGCGAGATGCACTACTCGGACCTGCAGCCAGGAGATCCGAGTCCTCCGCTTTCCCTGCATACATTTAGGATAATTACATTTTCATTTTAGGATCTTGCATTTCATTATTTGAATAAATCACTCTACTCACTAAACTGTCTCATAAGGGCCGTTTTCTCTTTCAACGGTTGGCTTCCAACCGTCCCAATAATCCCCCTCAGAAATTCACGATCCCCCATGGACCGTTCTACCCTATCAACGGCCCTGGAAGGACCGTTCTCCTATCTGGTGTCTACCTAGAACGACTCATTCCTGGCCGTTCAATGATCACACGGTCCCCATCTGACTGTGTCTTCCCTTTTTCAAGCCCCTAGTCATCTGGATTTGCATGGCTTGTCGTCCAACCGTGTGGTTATCAACGGTCTGGTCATAATCATCATGTTCTTAGATGTTTTATGTCTTGAACGGACCAAGGTAGGCCGTTCTACATTTCCACGATCTAATTGAGACCGCTTTGTTCTTTAATGTTTCATGTTCTGAACGGACCTAGGTGGCTCGTCCTAAATCTCCACGGTCTGGTGGAGACCGTTCTGTTTTGAGCGTTTCATATTCTGAACGGACCAATGTGGGCCGTCCTAGATACACACGGTCCTCCTCAGACCGTGTTATAACGTCGATTCAGTTCATTTTGAACGGCCATCCGTGGGCCGTGTTGTGTTTGAGCGGTTCTATTTGAATCGCGTAGTTCTCCCATGCGGTCACTGTAAGACCGCGCTAGGGTCGCCGTCCCCGACGGCGTTCAAACCCCTCCCCACCGGTGGTGAGGTCCCCATGGAGCCTCCCAACCAACCCTAAAGGGGTCGTGAGCCCCTAATCTACCCTTCTAGGCTACATGCATGGATTAAAAAATGAAAATGGGGGAGGGTTTTTAGGCGGCCTACCTCGTCCATCTTCAGTGGTTTCTCCACCACCGTCGTGGGCTCCGCCGGCGCTTCCCCGGCATCTCCTTCTTGGGCTAAGATCGCTCCCTCCTCAGCAACAGGTGGGGGCGCGCTTCCGTCCGCCACGGACGTCGCCGTCGGAGTGTCCTCCGCGGTGGTTTCCGGCAGCGGCCCTTGGGTTCCCTCACCGGCCATGAGACGAAGAAGCCACTTCATCGATTGATGTTTGTATTGCATGGAAAGGGGAGACGAAGGGGGGAGTGAGAGTGAGAGTGAGAGTGGGGAAGGTGGGGAGTATAGAGAATGGGGTGGTGGTGTTCGTGGCTGCCGTCGGTTACGGTGTGGAGGGAGGAGGAGGAAGAAGAAGGGTTTTATTTTTTTGAAACTACCAGTGATTGCACGGTCTATCGATAGACCCTGTGATTATTGGACGGTCTCCAATGTGACTGTTTAATCTCTAACGGTGCGCTTCCTTGAGCGGCCAAGTTAGGGTCGTCCAGTTAATTGAACGGCCTCGTGCTGGGCCGTGTATTTTCACGATCACGTTCAAAATGGTAATTCTTTAGCGGCCCAAACTGGACCGTTTTCTTTCTGGCGCAGTCTATGGTTAGACCATTCATATGCTGAATAATGAAATTGCTTTGTGAGCCCTACTTTGCTGCATTATATGATTTAAGTGGCTGATTTCTTTTTTGGCTTGAATTATTATTTCATGATATAATATTGCAAAACCATGTTGAAGAATTCTTTGCAGCACCACTTTAATTTGCCATTTCGCCTACGTAGGTAAGTCAGGTATGGCCTTCTGTCCCTATACCACTTTATTGCATTACTATATGGTATTATGCTATATTATCTCGAGAACCAGTTAGTTGCTCACGTGTTCCAGGATCTGATGTTCCCCTTTAACAAAAACAATGATGATCCAGGTTCACGTGTTTAATCATCGGATAGGCCATTAGGTTGGGAAAATTAGGGGACGACGGTTCTGTCTCGCACACCGTGGTTGCGGATAGTGTCTTGACCTTGAATGTCCCAGTCTAGCAATATTATTCTCGAGTATTTTTCTATTTTGTGAGTTTGCTTGCATTTGTTTTAATGATTTATTTTATTTTAGCCCAGCATGCATCATACGCATCCTTTGAGCATTCATGACCCATGGTTTATCTGAAGTATCTCTTTTGTGATGGATAATTGTGCGTTCATGGTTTCGAGTAAGAAGGAACTATTCCACTCAGAGTTGGAAGGTTTTCTCTGATCTGTTCACCTGGTTTGATTGACTGAAGGTCCCTATCTGGAGTTTTAGTCTGTTTCTTTACTTTTTGCTGCTTATTCCATTCCCCTCATTGGTCCGAGGGATTGTGTCCCCCATGAGGTTGATCGTGTGTTTCTTCTTTTCATTTAATTAGTTTCTCCAGACTGGCGTCATTTTAGTTCGATCGTTCCTCGTGTTTGGTTCAGAGTGTTCCGGAAGATTCCTATTGCTCGTTGGCAATGAAACGGGTGTCTTTTACCTTAACGCCCACTTTTCAGTCCACTCCACTTCATTTCCGCTTCATCTCCATATTCCATTTCGCTTTCGCTTCACCTCCGCTCGCTCCCCTGCAAAGAGGACGTTAAGAGGGCATCTGTTGACACCCGTTTTTTGCCTATGAGTTGAGTCATTCCTCTTACCATCATTTGTTGATGCCTCAAATTATCCATTACTCATTGGGCTATTTTCAGGCACGATTTTGGACTTATTTTATGGGTATCTCCCTCCTTGGCAAGGTTTGCTCTCGGATTAGGGCTTAATGGGCCTTGATTTTGCTTGGTTTGGGGTTAAATGGGCTCATTTATCCTATTTTATCAATTTCAAACGTCCAGGATGAACACGGTCTCACGACTGGCTGTTCAGTGACTGGGCGATTTTCTCTGAACCGTTTAATTATTTATTGGGTATTTATTTGATTTTCTGAATTTCCACCGACAAGCCTTGGCATGGTCTTGGTTCAATCGTTTACAGACATTGAACGGCCAGTCGTAAGACCGTCCAGAGCCTAGAGTCTTAAACTCGTTCATTTTTTAGATAATCATCTATTTATCCTATTTTTCTGGATTTATCACCGACATGTGTAAACGGCCTAGCATTGGACCGTTCTAATCACTGAGTGGTCTAGGTGTTGACCGTTTTATCCTCAAGAGTCCAACGCCGTGATAGCCATTCAGTTCGGTGGATAATTGGATAATTTCACATTTTTATTTTATCACTGACAGCATTGGACGGTCTAGCATTGGACCGTGTAATGGTATGGGCGGTCTATCGCGCGACCGTGTACATGCTCGAAACCTATGGATTGTTTGAGATTTTCTCTCTCTACCCGTGGTTAATCCTCCACCTTCCTCCACCATTTTCTCCGCAGTTTCTCAACCAAATGAGGTGCCGTTCGATTTGGGTGGGAGATAAGAATGTTATCCATGATTTTTGTTTTGAAAACTCGGATTAATATCCACTGGAAAATCCAATTTTGAGATTAGACTCTTATGGCTCTATAAATAGTATCCCAAGTCCAAGCTTGAAAAGGGGGGATATCCAACGTCGACGGCGAAGCTCTATCGGATTTCTGAGCGAACTGTAGCTAGGGAGGGAGGCTTTCTACGTCCTTTCAAGCCTCTGGTTCAAGAGAGTAGTCGTCATTTTGTGTTTTAGTCTAGCCTTTTAGTCGTTGGTTCATCCATTGCATTCTCCTTTCATCGTCTCTTCACCCACATTTTCTGCATTATTTCACATCATTCTACACCCTTCATATCTTTTCCAGCCCTATAGGGGTTTAAAAACCTCCCAGATATCACCCCTTCCAAGTCATTATGTTAATTTTCCATTCTTCTTTATAGTTGCTACACATCTTAGGGCTAATTTGGGTGCTATTTTCGTGTCTTCTACATTATTTTGCAGGTCAGCATCAACACAGCACGAGGCCCATCCCCTCTGGCCAGTCGGGAGGGGTGGAGGATCAAGTCCTACAACTTGGAGTCTGGCGTAGCTGAACAGTCTTCTTCCATCCGTTTGCAGATCAGGGCGGTCCTTCATGTGCCGTTCAAACCCTGTGAGTGGCCTTCTGCGAACCGTTCTGTTGCCAGACCTGTTTGTGTCCCGCTTCCTTCTTCAGCGCTGTGAGCGGTCTATCGAGCGGCCGTTCCATACCTTAGGCGGTTCATTCAGGACCGTGTACCACTGCAGCGCTATATTTTTGGGCGAGTGCTTTCTCCCTCTTTCCAAGGTACGTCTTACCGCCTGGTACCCGTGTCTTGGTGGCGATCACGATCACACACACTTCCCCACCCTTTCTTTCTTTCCTTCGTTTTGCTTGTCTTTACATTTCCGATTTAGGAAGCTCCTTACACAAAAAAAAAGAAAAGAACCATGGCATATATGTTTGGAACATATTCCATTTTGAGAGATTTGAGAAATTATATCTTCCACCAAGACATTCACCGAGGAAGCAGAAGCAAGGTAAGAAGGAGAACGGTGGGAAAACATGTCAACAATTACAAGCTCTTTTTTTATTTAAGGTTCATACATGGCAAGGCCATCTCCAACTCAAACACACCAATACTCATTTTCCATCTTGTTATCAAGCCATACATGAACTACATACCAAGCTGCACTCATTACTCAAAATAAATCATCACAGTAAGACTGACTCTAAGACAGCACCTTTACAGAGGATCAATCAAGCCTTCCAAGGCACAATTCAAATATCAAGCAGTTTGCTCAGTTCATTGAAAACCATTCATGAGACCTTTCATAATGACTCGCTTCATCAAACATATATTCAATACAAATCATACCAAATAGAACAAAGTGTCTTTGTCAAAACACGTCGGGGCACAACAATCTCCCCCTTTTTGACGAAGATAAAACTCCTTGAATATCACAAAGATTTGCATGAAAGAGAAGATTCAAGTATCACCCATTTGAGCATTGCAACAACCAAAAACCATTTTCAACCAATACAATATCATGCAACCAAAAACCATTTATTACTCCCCCTTTTTGTCAGAGTCAAATAGGGGATTATGTAAAAGATGGATTAAGTGGAAAGAAGATCTTATGCCTCAAATATACAGTTAACTCAACTTAATGCATGTGAAGTGGAATGATGATCATGCAAGCACACAGACATCCATAATAAGGTATAGAATCAAGCATGTCCATTCAGGACGGGTTAAGAAATATGCAATCGATTTTGAGCATGATATGCAAGAACAAAATTAAGAAGGTGGTGCGTACAAATAGGATGGTACTGCATTACTCATGAAATATGACGAATTCAAAAGGTACATTCACACAATCACTCCCTAAGTATATATGTGAAGAATGAGCAACGAAATCTAAGTAATATGGATTTTTAGATTTTCGAAGAAACACAAATAAGAACTTTTCCTCCCTACACTTTCAGACATGGTGCTCGACTTTTGGTAGCTTCGAATAGCCCCCCCCCCCTTTTTTTTTGATTTATTTTAACAAGATGACTAACTTTTTGACACAAGTTATACCCTTTGTTTCAAGGATATTTCCTGGTTACTCAGTTTCGTCACTTATTTTGATGTGGATTAGTTACTTTTCGATGTGAGTTTCCTCCTTTATTTCAGGGGGGATTCCCAACTACTCGGTGCCAAATAACACTTATTCAAATACGTGACGGGGCTGATAGTTTTTTCCTCACGAGACACGTGACTTCAATGTAGGGGATCAAGAGCTCTCAAAAGTGTTGAGTGGAATAGGTGAAATCCTTATTAAACAGATTCAGTTAACTCAAAAGTGCAATTAGTGTGAGAGATTGCACAGAATGTAAGAGTTGAATTAGTCTAATCATTGTGATATCTCCCCCCAAGTGTATGCATAGTTATAAAAAGAACCTCCCCCTTAATATGAGCCATGTATCAAGCATGTCTTGATCGAAGCATTTTTATTTAGCAAGGGTAAAGGTCATAGGAGGTATCAAGAAGAAGGGTGATATTTATATACATTCAAACATTCATTGAGATAGTATGTTCAAGCAGGTTGATTACCAGTACGTGGCGGAGTACATTGGTCTGAAGACCACCATCACGCATGAGAAAAGCTTCCAGCTGGACATAATCCAACCTTCAACAATCGACATTTGATATACTAGAAATCATGGCATTCACGCACACAAGTATGAAGAATATTCATTTATGTACATGCGGATGCAAGAGATGAAAAGATCAATTGTTATTCAAAGTGATCTGCACAAAAAGAAAAGATTGAAATGTAAACGCCATGGAAAATCTCCTTATGTGTAAAAAGTAAAGCAGTATGCACAATTCCTTTATGAAAATTTTGAAAGTGTATATGCAAGGCAATTCAGACAGATTTAACTATCTAATTTGCACACTCCTAATTCCCTCCTAAGAAAGCAAAACTGATCAGAATTCAAAGGTTTTGTGAAAATATCTGCAAGTTGATGCTGTGTATCTATAATAATTAACTCAAAATCACCTTTATTGATATGATCTCTAATGAAGTGATGTCCAACCTCAATGTGCTTTGTGCGAGAGTGTTGGACAGGATTTTTGGATAGATTTATTGCAGAAGTGTTATCACACATAATGGGAGTGTTTTTCAAGCAAAAACCAAAATCTAGCAATTGATGTTAGATCCAAAGTACTTGAGCCACACAACTGCCTACAGCCACATATTCAGCTTCAATAGTTGATAAAGCCACACAGTGTTATTTCTTTGAGGCCCATGAGACCATGCAGCCCCCTAGAAACTGACAGTGACCGCTAGTGCTCTTACGATCCATTTTACATCCAGCGTAGTCAGAATAAGTATAAGTAATTAAATCAAATGAAGCATTCTTAGGATACCACAAACCAAGATCAATTGTTCCTTTCAAATATCTTATTATTCTTTTCACGGCCGACAAATGAGATTCCCTAGGACAAGATTGATATCTTGCATAGAGACACACACTAAAATGTATGTCAGGCCTACTAGCAGTAAGATATAACAGTGAACCAATCATGCCCCTAAAAAGTTTTTGATCTACGATGTTACCTTTCTCATCTTCCAATTTCAGTGAGGTGGACATGGGTGTAGCAAACGGCTTGGCATTTTCCAGTTGAAACTTCTTCATCATTTCTTGTGTGTACTTCTTCTGGTTGATGAAGATACCATCGTCCAGTTGCTTTATTTGAAGCCCCAGGAAGAAGTTTAACTCGCCCATCAAGCTCATCTCGAACTCTCCCTGCATGAGTTGAGCAAAATCATCATTCATTTTAAGATTTATGGCTCCAAAGATTATAGCGTCTACATAAACTTGCACAAGTAGAGCATGCTCATCACAAGTCTTAGTAAACAACGTTTGGTCTATATTATCTCTTTTGAAGCCATTATCTATTAAACAGGAACTTAAACGATCAGACCATGCCCGGGGAGCTTGTTTTAACCCTTACAGTGCCTTGTCCAATTTGTAGACGTGGTCCGAAAATTTTTCATCCTCGAAGCCCGACGGTTGCTCCACGTATACTTCTTCCTTGATAACTCCGTTGAGGAAGGCACTCTTCACGTCCATTTGGAAAAGCTTGATGTTCCTGTGATAAGCATAAGCATACCAAATTCTTGAGAGTATCCCTTACCTACCAGTCTTGCCTTATTCCTCACAACCACCCCTTCTTCACTAAGTTTGTTTCGGAAAACCCACTTAGTTCCGATTATGGGATGATTATTAGGCCAGGGCATGAGGAACCACACCCGATTCCTTTGGAATTGGTGTAGTTCTTCTTGCATGGCAAGAACCCAAGAATTGTCATTAAGTGCATCTTCTAAAGATTTAGGCTCAATACTAGAAAGTAAGGCTAAATTGTCATGAATTTCAACTTCCCTGTATGAGGCTCGCGTTCGCACTCCATCATCCACACCGCCGATTACATTCTCCAACGGATGGTCCTTATGTGTAGTCCATTGGTGTGGAAGAGTCAGATGTACTTGCTCCTCTTGTTGTTCCTGCTGTTTTTCTTTTTCTTGACCTTCTACTTCACCTTGTTTGCTCGATTCTCCTTTCTCATCTTCACTCTCACCTGTAACCAGAAAATGATCATCATCATTTGGCTTTCTCAAGGTGAATTCATCAACTACAACATGCGGACTCTCCTCGATAACAAGAGTTCTAGAATTATAAACACGGTAAGCTCTAGATGTTAAAGAGAACCCGAGAAAAATTCCTTTATCACTCTTAGCATCAAATTTCTCCAAATTATCTTTACCATTATTCAAGATGAAATAAATCGATCCAAATGGCTTAAAATGAGATATGTTGGGTTTCTTACATTTATATAGCTCGTAAGGAGTTTTCTTAAGGATAGGTCTTACCATTGCTCGATTGGTGATGTAGCAAGCAGTGTTAACTGCTTCTGCCCATAAGTACCGTGGAAGACCATTCTCTGCCAGCATGGTACGCGCCATCTCCATGAGCGTTCTATTCTTCCTCTCGACCACTCCATTTTGTTGCAGGATCTTAGGTGCTGAAAATTGATGTTCATATCCACGCTTCCTGCAAAATTCATCAAATTCAAAATTTTCAAATTCTCTCCCGTGGTCACTTTGCATTTTCTGAATGGTATATCTTTTTTCATTTTGAACTTTGACACAGAAATTAGCAAATTCTTTAAATGCATCACTTTTGTTAGCTAAGAACAAAACCCATGCATATCTTGAGAAATCATCGACAATCACAAAACCATAAAGTTTCCCTCCAAGACTATGATCCCTGGTGGGACCAAACAAGTCTAAGTGTAACAACTCTAGGGGTTTTTCTGTGGAAACAATGTTTTTACATTTGAAAGAAGTTATGGTTTGATTTCCTTTATTGCATGCTTCACAAATTTTTGATGTTTCAAAGTTTAAACAAGTAAGACCTCTGACTAAATTATTTCGATTCAACTTCCTAATCACATTGAAACTGGAATACTCAACACGGCGATGTCACAACCAAACATCATCATTTTTGTTAGCAACCAAGCACAAGTTTTTAGAAGAAATTTTATTAAAGTCAACATGATAAGTGTTGTTACTCCTCACTCCTATGAATTTAATTTCACGAGTGTTTGCATCAACAATGGGACAGTGAGAAGATTCAAAAATAACCTTGTGACCTTTGTCACAAAGTTGACTAATGCTTAGCAAATTATGGTTTAGACCTTTAACAAGTAAAACATCTTTGATGCAATGGTTGCGGTGTTAGTGTTGGTGTGTTACATGCCAATTTTGGGTCGAGTAGGCCTGATAGATGTACGATCTTGTTCATTATTAATAAAGTGATATTTGAGCGTAAATATGTGATTGTATATCACTTTACAATGTCCCTAGGATATATGGTTGTAAAGTCAACTCGAGATGGGATCTCGATCATGAGACTAACTTTACAGGGACATATACCTTAAACTGTTCCTGGTTGGAGGGTAATCACTCGGGGACTTTGATTACCTATTAAACCAGTTCACATGATGTATTAGGGACCAGTCTCATGGTCACTGGTGCGGGACACCAACACATATGTGTAGGTGTACATCCTGGGAGGAAGTGCACTGTACTGATCCGCTATTGGATCTTCAGATGGTTGATTATACCTAATGTCAACTGAAGATCCAACGGTCTCAGTAGCATCGTTGGTCCTTTGACCTGAGACATTGATCGGATCTTACACGAGGACTGGAATGGTTTAATTACTTGGCTAAGTGACTTTAACCATAAGTCATGAGTTGCCAAGTCATTAACCACTCCAGGATACGTGTGAAGATCATCAATGGTCAAGAGGGGATCGTTCACTGTCGGGTATATATCAGACAGTTAATAGGTCATGACATTGACGCTCCATTAAATCCCTGGCCAGGGTCGTGTGAGTTCATTTAGAACGGACGTCATGGTCAAATGGCACGATCATGGGGTTTGACGGAAACCATACCCTAGATCGTACCAGACTCATAGATGGAGCGAGGGATTATATCGATGCAGTAACTGTTGACTTACAGGTACCAGACAGGCTGGTTTAAACCCGGTATCCTCTAGGATCACGCGGATTTACTTGACCCAACGTGATCAAAGGTTCAGAATAAATTAAACTATTATTCGACTCTAGTAGAAGTGAATAATAAGTTTAATTTAATTCTAATTGAGAATTATAAATTAATGGGCGTTAAACTAGAGTGCCTATGGGCCTAGAGGATCACACACAATGGATTCTTGGGTGATGGATTATTATTGTACAAATATATATATTAATTCCCTTGAAATCCTTTTGGAAAGGCATATAAGAGGGGCTTAATATATATGTACAATAATGAAAAGGATATATATACGATTTTGATCCTTATGGGTTCTTTTCAAAAGGGCCTAATCCTATATATATGCCACTTACGAGAGCTCTCTTCTCCCCTTGGCTTAAGCAAGCACTAACAACAAGGGAAGAAGAGATTAACTCTCCCCCTTCCTCCCTCTTGCTCTCTCTCTCTCTCTCCCTGGAAGCTCTCTCTCTCTCCAGAAAGGGAAAGAAAAGGAAAGATTAGGGTTGGGAGACGTCGTCGCTGCGCAAGGATCCATTTGGATCTTCTCTAGAGGCCGTACTTCTGTGCGGCTCAGTGTCCGTGAGATTCTGCATCCGGCATAGCGGACAGCGTCGTTCCGCGCAAGGTGAAATCTGCAACATGTAGTTAGGGGTTGGGTGATTAAAACGTTGATCAGAGCATGGATCTGGGATTCCATGAAGTCAGGTTCGGATAAATAAAATTTATGTTATCTGCTGCGTTGCCCGAGGGTGCTGTGTGGAACCTTATAGGGGTATCAGAGCCAGGTTCGCGCTCTGGTCGGTGTTTTATCGCCGTATAGAACCATGTTTGTAGGGGAATTAAAATCTTCAATTATTATTTGTAGAAGGGGATGCTGGGTATCTCTGTTCTTCCAGGATGCTGGGCATCTCTGGAGTAATTTTTTTTAAAAAAAAAAAAATTGGCGTGTTCGGCGCACTACGCCATGTGGTGCAGTGCGCCCGCCCGCGTGTGCCGCCCTCCCAACGCACGCATGCGCCACGTGGGTCAGCGCCCGCCAGCGAGCGCTGACCCGCGTGGCGGGCACCGCCCGCGAGGCGGGAGAGGCCAGTGGCCTGCCGAGAATTTTTTTTAAAAACAAATTGCTTTTGTGTATTTCTTGTGCTATTTATAGTATATGTATTTGATATATATTATAAATGTAAAATAAATTAATCTATTTTTTATCTCAATTATTAATTGTGTTATCTCAATAGTAAAATTCAATTGATAAATTTTATTTAACCTTTTTGAATTTATTGAGGTGAGATAATTACTATTTACCTTGAGATAAATTGGTAATAATTGAAGTTACTTCAGTAAAATTTAATTTTAAAAATTTTAATTATTAGATAATTAGTAAATTCAGAATTTGAATTTCATTGAAGTTAAATGTATAAAATTCAAAATTTTTAATTTTTAATTATTAGATAATTATTAATTTTGAATTTTGAATTTTAAATTATTGATAATTGAGGATAATTACATTATTTAAATTTACTTTCAAATAAAATTATTAGATAATTAGTTTGAATTTAAATTTAAATGATTGTCATGTTTAAATTTTTATTTTAAATTTACTTATTAGATAATTAAATTTAAATTTAAATTTAAATAATTATCTCAATTATTTAACTTATTTGAATCAGATTCAAATATGCATGCCCCTATTATGAATGATGGTTCTTTACGTTATTTACTTAATTTACCTTGCATTGGCTTGCTTATGTGTTTAATTTTAATTAATCCTGCTTCAATTTTTAAAATTAAATAAAGCTAGCCTATTTTTGTTTGCACATCCCATTTTTAAATCCAAAAGTAAAAATTATTTTCAGAAAATAACCCTTGATTGATGGGTTGGCAAGTGATCATGGACTTGGTTAATGTAATTATTGGGGTCTGCGAACCTCCTTTCTCTCCCTGTTAAAATTCCTATATACTTCTATCTCCCTTTACAGTTGTACTCGCCCTAAGGGCTGCTGAAATTTGAGTCACATGTAATTTAAATTTTACCGGCCTGCGTGCCGTGTAAAAGTTGTAATTAATGCGACATCGGAGTTTGAAAGCGCGGAGTACACCCGACGAGGACGATCCAGCTGCTTCGGAAGCGGGCCGGATGTCTTAGTTACATTAGGAATAAAGTCCATGATCACTTGCGATTTAATTTTGCATTGGATGCATTTACTTTGTGCAAATTACTAGGTACGGTAAATATATTGGATATATTTATATTACCACCTAGGGTGAGATCAAGATAAAATCAAATTCCCTCATGATTAAATTTTAGATCTGGTAAGTGTGGCTCTAGGAGTCGTCGTGGCCCTCCATCATTATGGAGTGAATGAACGTCTTCATTTCATGGATTTGTTGTGCTTTCCACAAGGTCCATGAGTTTGGGGGTGGGATAAAACTCTAAGACTCGACCTTAATGGGGTGAGGAATTGAACTCGGGCTTGTTGTGCTTTCCACAAGGGTTGGGTCATGAACTCATTGCTATGTAGTAATGATGGTTAGATCTAACTGAGAATATCCTTTGGTGTGCTTTCCACAAGGGGATGATTTCTCGGGGGCCAAATATCGGATATTGCATTAGATGCAAGTGTCTGTTGACTGCCCTTGAGATGGTGTATGGCTTGTTGTGCTTTCCACAAGGTTGTACCTCAGTCTCGTTGGGATTCCGACCCACTAGGTTGATCTCGCTGATCTCCCATTCTATATACTGAGGGTTATATAGTTCGATCGAAAAATAGTGAGACTAACTAAGATAGAAAATCACATCTAAGTTAGAATTTGAACACATGTTAAGTTGTCTTTTATTTCTTATCCATATTACAATGTCGTCGTCCAACACCCTCCGCGGCATCTTGGATGCCAATAGACTAACTGGACCAAACTACTCGGATTGGCTACGTAATCTACGCATAGTCCTCACCGCCGAAAAAATAGCCTACGTGTTGGACACGGTTCATTCTGAGCCAGCTCCCGATGCCGACGAGGGCGAGTAATGACTTATGCCAAATGGTCTGAAGACTCTTCCCTTGCCCAATGTTACATGTTGGCCTCCATGGCTCCCGAGCTGCAGAGGCAATTCGAAAATGCTGATTGTAGAAGCATACTTCTTAATCTACGCCAACCCTTCGGGGAGCAGGGTAGGATTGAGAGGTATGACATCTCCAAGAGGCTTTTCAGGACACGGATGTCAGAGGGTGCTTCAAAAAAGTACTAAAAATGATGGAGTGGATAGAGAGACTTAATACACTGGGGTTCAAGTTGGATTTTGAACTGTGCATTGATCTTATACTCCAGTCATTGCCCGATTCCTTTTCTTCCTTCATCATAAACTTTAACATGAATAGAATTGATGCAACTCTTCCGGAGCTGCTCAACATGTTAAAGAGTGCTGAAGGAACTATGCAGAAAGATAAACCATCTTCTTCTGTAATGATTGTTGGCCGGGCCAACAAGAAAAGGAAGGCCACCCAGATATCCACCAAAGGTGACAAAGTGAAGGGAAAGAAGAAGGTCATGGGTAAGCAACTCGCCAAAGTTGACAAAGGGAAGGGCAAGAAGAATGAAAAAGAAGACAAGTGTTTTCGATGCGGGGAAACAGGGCATTGGAAAAGGAATTGCAAGGTAATTCTAAATGAAGGTATTTTTGTCATAGACCTTAATTTGTCATATATGGAATCCACATCATGGGTATTGGATACTGGATGTGCATCTCATATCTACAATTCTGTGCAGGTGCTGGTAAATAGAAGGTGGCTGGGCAAAAAGGAGATTGAACTGAGGATGGGCAATGGAGCTTTAGTTTTTGCCAAAGTTGTCGGGACTGCACGCCTCAGTTTACCTTCAGAAGTCATTCTGGAGCTGAATGACTGTTATTATGTTCCTAATATTATTAAGAATATTATTTCAATCTCTGGTTTGTATAACATCGGATATACATTGACTTTTAATAGCACTAGGTGCTCTATAATGAATAATGGTTTGGTTATAGCCAATGGTTCATTAGTCAATGGTCTTTATGTATTAGATACACGTTCTAATGTTATGCATGTTTCCAATGCTGATGAAGTGAATTCTGCATATCTATAGCATTGCAGGCTTGGTCATGTAGGTGAGAAAAGAGTATCTCACCTACACTCAAATGGGTATTTGAATACATTCGAATACAAGCCATTTGATACCTGTGAGTCATGTCTCATGGGGAAGATGACCAAGGCTCCCTTTAGTGGACATGGTGAGAGGGCTGTTGACCTTCTCGAGCTCATACACTCGGATGTGTGTGGACCCATGTCCATGGAGGCAAAAGGGGGTCACCTCTATTTCATTTCTTTTATTGATGACTTCTCGAGATATGGCTATGTGTATTTAATGAGACATAAATCACAAGCCTTTGAGAAGTTTAAGGAATACAAGAATGGAGTAGAGAAACAGACTGGCAAGAGTATTAAGGCTCTTCGATCGGATCGAGGAGGTGAATACCTTAGCCATGAATTCACTTCTTATCTTAAAGACAATGGAATTGTTTCTCAGTGGACTCCACCGTATACACCACAGCACAATGGTATATCCGAAAGGAGAAACATGACCTTGTTAGACATGGTCCGATCCATGATGTCTATGTCAGGACTACCCTTATCTCTTTGGGGCTATGCCTTAGAGACTGCAACCTATTTATTGATTAGGATCTCAAGTAAATCTGTTCCTTCTATACCATATGAAATATGAAAAGGCAGGAAACCAAATTTTAATTACATTAAAATTTGGGGGTGTCCTGCTCATGTAAAGAAGAACAATAGTGATAAGCTTGAGTCAAGAACTGATAAGTGTAAGTTTATGGAATATCCAAAGGAGACATTAGATATTACTTCTATCACCCTTCTGAGCAAAGGGTCTTAGTGGTTAAGAGAGCTGTATTTCTAGAAAGAGAATATCTTATCCAGAAAAATAGTGGGAGCCAGATAGAATTGGACGAGGTCCAAGAGCCACAACCCGTAGACACAAACTCATTAGATCAGACTATATCGGTTGATCCTATTCAGAGTGAAACACAGATACTACGGAGATCTGGTAGACTACCAAGAGAACCTGAGAGATATGTTGGACATGTCTCATCCTCTAACGTATGTATCGATGAGGATGAAGATCCTCAATCGTACTAGGATGCAATCCGTAGTGCAGACTCCGAGAAATGGCAAGAGGTAATGGATTCAGAGATCCAGTCCATATACACCAACAAAGTTTGGAACTTAGTTGATGTACCCGAAGGGAAAGTCCCTATCGGCTGCAAGTGGATTTTCAAAAGGAAAATCGGTGCAGATGGACAGATTGACACATGCAAGGCTAGACTAGTGGCGAAAGGATATCGTCAAAGACTAGGCATTGACTATGATGAGACATTTTCACCAGTAGCCATGGTTAAGTCAATCAGAATCCTTCTCGTCATTGTTGCATACCTGGATTATTAGATCTGGCAAATAGATGTGAAGACAGCTTTTCTTAATGGAAATCTATCAGAAGAGGTGTACATGGTATAGCCTGAAGGATTCACCTCCAAGCTACATCCTAATAAGGTATGCAAACTTCAAAGGTCTATTTATGGATTAAAGCAGACATCTCGAAGCTGGAACTTAAGATTTGATGAGGCTGTCAAATCTTTCAAGTTCATTCGGAATAAAGATGAACCCTGTGTTTACAAGAAGGTCAGTGGGAGCTCTGTGACCTTTTTGGTCCTTTATGTTGATGACATCTTACTCATTGGGAATGATGTAGGGATGTTGACATCAACTAAGTCTTGGTTGTCCAAGACCTTCTCCATGAAGGATTTGGGAGAAGCATCCTATGTGCTGGGCATAAGGATCTATCGAGATAGATCTAAAAGGATGCTAGGATTATCCCAATCCATATACATAGATACTATCCTCAAAAAGTTTAAGATGGAAAATTCCAAAAGAGGTCTCATTCCTATGAGACATGGAATTTACCTATCTAAGGGGATGAGACCTAAAACATCTGAGGAGATGACACACATGAATAAGGTACCATATGCTTCGACCATAGGGTCAATCATGTATGTAATGTTATGTACACGGCCTAATGTTGCCAATGCTTTGAGCATTGTCAGTAGATATCAGGCAAATCCAGGTGAAGAGCACTGGAAGGCAGTAAAGGGCATACTTAAGTACTTGTGAAGGACTAAGGATCTTTTTCTGCTTTATGGAGGAGAGGACCTACAGCTTAGAGCTTACACAGATTCTAGTTTCCAGTCAGATCCAGATGACATTAAATCTATGTCAGGATTTGTATTCATGTTGAATGGAGGGGCAGTCAGTTGGCGAAGCTCCAAGTAAGATACGACTGCAGACTCGACGACGGAGGCAGAATATATTGCTGCAGCTGAAGCTGCTAAGGAAGCCATTTGGATGAAGAAATTCATCTTAGAACTCGACGTAGTTCCTGAGATATCAGCTCACATCCCATTATTTTATGATAATAGCCATCGCCCAGGCGAGGGAACCGAGATCTCACCAAAGGTCGAAGCATATTCTCAGGCGCTTCTACCTTATTCGGGAGATTGTTGATCGTGGAGATGTGGCGGTAGAGTGTGTACCGTCAGAAGATAACATAGCAGATCCACTGACTAAGCCTTTGACACAGACTGTATTTGAGCGCCATCGGGATAAGATGGGCCTAAAAGTTGTGGGCAATTGGCTGTTGTTCAAGTGAGAGATTGTTAGTGTTGGTGTGCTACAGGCCAATTTTGGGTCGGGTAGGCCCGATAGATGTACGATCTTGTTCATTATTAATAAAGTGGTATTTGAGCGTAAATATGTGATTACATATCACTTTACGAAGTCCCTACGATATGTGATTGTAAAGTCAACTCGAGATGGGATCTCGATCATGAGACTGACTTTACATAGACACATACCTTAAACTGTTTCTGGTTGGAGGGTAATTACTCGGGGACTTTGATTACCTATTAAACCAGTACACATGATGTGTTAGGGACCAGTCTCATGGTCACTGGTGCGGGGCACCAACACATATGTGTAGGTGTACGTCCTGGGAGGAAGTGCACTGAACTGATCCGCTATTAGATCTTCAGATGGTTGATTATACCTAATGTCAACTGAAGATCCAACAGTCTCAGTAGCATCGTTGGTCCTTTGACCTGAGACATTGATCGGATCTTACACGAGGACTGGAATGGTTTAATTACTTGGCTAAGTGACTTTAACCATAAGTCATGAGTTGCTGAGTCATTAACCACTCTAGGATACGTGCGAAGATCATCAATGGTCAAGAGGGGATCGCTCACTATCGGGTATATATCAGACAGTTAATGGGTCATGACATTGACGCTCCGTTAAATCCCTAGCCAGGGTCGTGTGAGTTCGTTTAGAACGGACGTCATACACTTTAAGGAGGTCATGGTCAAATGGCACGATCATGGGGTTTGACGGAAACTATACCCTAGATCGTACCAGACTCATAGAAGGAGCGAGGGATTATATCGATGCGGTAACTGTTGACTTACAGGTACCAGACAGGCTGGTTTAAACCCGACGTCCTCTAGGATCACGCGGATTTGCTTGACCCAACGTAATCAAAGGTTCGGAATAAATTAAACTATTATTCGGCTCTAGTAGAAGTGAATAATAGGTTTAATTTAATTCTAATTGGGAATTAAAAATTAATGGGCCTTAAACTAGAGTGACTATGGGCCTAGAGGATCACACACAATGGATTCTTGGGTGACGGATTATTATTGTACAAATGTATATATTAGATCCTTTAAAATCCTTTTGGAAAGGCATATAAGAGGGGCTTAATATATATGTACAATAATGAAAAGGATATATATATGATTTTGGTCCTTATGGGATCTTTTCAAAAGGGGCCTAATCCTATATATATGCCACTTACGAGAGCTCTCTTCTCCCCTTGGCTTAAGCAAGCACTAACAGCAAGGGAAGAAAAGATTAACTCTCCCCCTTCCTCCCTCTTGCTCTCTCTCTCTCCATGGAAGCTCTCTCTCTCTAGAAAGGGAAAGGAAAGGAAAGATCGGGGCTGGGAGACGCTGTCACTGCACAAGGATCTGTGTGGATCTGTTCTAGAGGCCGTACTTCTGTGCGGATCGGTGTCCGTGAGATTCTGCATCGGGCATAGCGGACAGCGTCGTTCCGCGCAAGGTGAAATCTGTAACCCGTAGTTAGTGGTTGGGTGATTAAAACGTCGATCAGAGCATGGATCTGGGATTTCATGAAGTCGGGTTCGAGCAAATAAAATTTTTGTTATCCGCTGCATTGCCTGAGGGTGCTGCGTGGAACCTTACATGAGGTCCTTACCAACTCTGCCAATACCTACAATTCTACCTCTGTCCTGTCCACCAAAAATTACCGTTCCTCCATCTTTCTCTGCTAGGTCTGCAAAAAGTTGTTTATTTCCAGTCATGTGCCTGGAGCATCCGCTGTCTAGGTACCATTTATTTTCCATTGCTTTCATGCAGACCTGTAAGAACAAACATCAAATCTCATTTTGATTTAGGTACTCAAGCAAGCTTGGGTCCCTTAGTGTTAGCATTCATCACAGTATGACTATACTTACTCAAAAATAAGTCATCATCATACTTCATCAATTGGCATATATACATATCATGACCTATCCTCCCACAATAAAAACATGTGGGTCTTCTCCTACCAAAATTATTTCTTTTATTTACATTCCTAGAAGTAGAGGGGAATCGAGTATAAACAACTTGTGATCTGGTGTGTATGTATGAACACTCTCCATGATCTTGTGAATTTTTAACCTTGTATTGAAATTGATTTTTCTCGCCATGCTCGGAATTTGAACTTTTCTCAACTTGTTTTTCCTTTGCCTTCAACATCTTTTCATGAGCATTTTTCACTTCATTCAGCTGTGTGACAAGTAGTTCATTTTTACTCTCCAATTCTTCCTTGACTTTCTCACATTCATTTATTTTTACATTCAATTCATCCAACTCATTTTTCAGCATTTCATGCCTTTCTTGGATTTCCTCTTTGAGCTTACATGCATTTTGTTTCTCCATATCCAAATAAGCAATTTCATCTTCAAACATGATCAATTTTCATTCTAGTGATTCATTAACACTTTTGATTTTTTGGACTTGAATTTCAAACAAGCTACACTTATCACAGGAGTTCGGTGAGTGAATGATTTCATGAATATTCTTTATCAAATTTTTATTTTCATTCCTAATCTTTTTGTTTTTTTCATATAACTCCTCATAAGCAAGTTCCCATTGATCATTTGTAATGAGTCCAGAATCAGAATTTACCTGCACTTCATCTTCCCGAGCCATAAGGCAGAAGTTCTTCACAATCTTCTCAATGTCTTCTTCTTCATCGGACGTATCCTCGTCCTCGTCCTCATCGCTCCATGTAGATTTCATGGCCCTTGGCTTCTTTCCTTTGGCTTTCTTGGCTTTCTTCTGTAGCTCGGGGCATTCACCCCTCATGTGTCCCATTTTCTTACACTCATAGCACATTACTTCGGCCGATTTAGATGGTTCAGTTCTTTGCTTGGCCTGCCTCTTCCCTTTTATGAATTTTCCTGCAAATTTTCTTCTTTCTCTCAGAAATTGTCTAACTGTCCTTGTGATCATGGCAACTTCCTCATCATCGATATTGCCCATGGAATCCCCCTGGCTTGAGATAGACTCTAGGTTTGCCTTCAATGCTATTGATTTCATCTTCTTGGTATCCTCTTCCGTCCTCTTAATGTTTATCTCACAAGCCATTAAGGACCCTATGAGAGCATCCAATGTAAGAGTAGAAAGATCCTTCAAGTCCTCTATCACCGTTGCCTTGGTGTGCCAACTTGGTGACAAGGACCTCAGCACCTTCCTGACCAAATCAGTGTCCTTGAAATCCTTCCCGAGTGCCTTCAAGCCATTGGTTATCTCCATGAGACATGCAAACATCTCAGAGATAGTCTCCTCATCCTTTATATGAAATAGCTCATAATCCCGGATAAGCATGTTTGCCTTCGTCTCCTTGACTTTTGTAGTACCTTCATAGATTAGTTTCAGCTTATCCCACATTTCTTTCGCGCTACTGCACATAGAAACACGAGCATATTCAGTCGGATGAATAGCACACTGAATAATATTTAGGCATTAAAATTCACAGTGGCCTTCTTAATAAGAACATCATTCCACTGCTCTTCGTCTGGAGGTAAAGTGTATGGACCATTCTTAATAACAGTCCAAATTTCATGACTTTGAGCACGGAGGAAAATAGTCATCCTATTCTTCCAATAACTATAGTTATTGCCATCAAAATAAAGAGGCCTGCGTATGGAATGCCCTTCGGGCATCAACCCCTTATTAGCCATTCCTAACATATCTCTCTAAACTGCTAGGTTTCAGAATAAAACAGAGCCAAGGCTCTGATACCAATTGTTGGCCTGATTAGGAAAGCAATCGAGAGGGGGTGTGAATTGATTGCACCCCCTTTTTAAGAACTAAACGCAAAGATGACAAAATATATCTAGAAAACTGAACAAGATGATTTAGATAAGAAAGAGACCAAGCGAGCTCTCACAACTCTCCAGTGTAGTTTAATGAACCACTCGGATAAAACGTAAAGTCGGACTAATTATATGAACTCTCAACTCACCGCATCACACTCGTAAGACAGAACAGTTGGGATAGAACGATAATCTCACAAGTAGCAAACCATAGGACAAGGAATTTTTAGGTGGTTCAGACGTACCCGAGTGCCGTCCTACGTCCACCCCTCTCAACACGAGAGGATTTAACTAAAATCCGATGCACGACGACAGCAAAACAACCACACACGGGCTCGACGGCCCAACACATGCGCGTTCTCGTACGACGATGAGAAACCACACACACGGAGACAATGCTCCGAAATCATCTATGAAGAAAAGATATATGGAAATACAAATCCCCCAGTTCAGATATTATGAACTATGCTCAAATAAAGGCATATAAACAAGAGAATATGAGATCCCCCTTTGATCTTCATTACAACTCAGAGATAGATGGAAGGGTGCACTAGAGTGAATGAACCATGGAGAGGAAGCAGCTGGTTGTTGAAGGGATAAGCGCCAAAGCTGGAAGACGATGGAGAGCAGCAACGGCCACCACCAGATCTGAGCTTGGGGTCGTGGGATGCAGCTTCTGCAGCTTCGTCTTCCTCCTCTAGATGGGTGTGTGAAACCCTCTCCTCCTCTTGCAAGGATAGAATGAGATTAGCTCAAAAGATATATTACCCATAGATGCATTTCACAGCATAATTATACCCATGAGAAAACAATGCAAATAGACATTAAAGCCCATGGGAAAACCTCTTAGAACCACACCCATTCAAGGGTAGAAACCCTAGGGGTAATAGAGTAAAAGGACAAGCCAATCGGATCTCAGAATGGGCATTTCATAATCAACCCGGAAAACATGATCCAGATCCGACTGGGCAAATGTCGACTCTTGGAGTCGACACATTGTTCAGCCAGTACTGTTCTGGTTGAATAAATCAACGCACAGGCTGAAGTGTATGTGGATATGAACCCATGGTCGATGCATATGTACAGGCAGGGTCGGTGCATGTTTGTAAAACAACAAAGACCAGGTTGGTGCACATTCAAGGGCAGGTCGGTGCATATAGTGAAGAATCTATAGATAAGGTCGGTGCATAAATAGGCAAGGTCGGTGCACATATATGGAATGACAAAGATAGGTCGGTGCACACAATGTAGAACCTATAAATAAGGTCAGTGCACTTTTATGAAACATAAGGATAGGTCGGTGCACACATAGGCAAGGTCGGTGCATACAATGTAGAACCTATAAATAAGGTCGGTGCAAGTTTTTAAAGAGGCAAACTCGGTCGGTGCACATTTATAGAATCAGGCAAGGATGGCCGGTGCACATTTATAAAACACCATGATAGATTCATGCATGGAGAAGCCATTCTTACACACATGACTAACTCATCATCCTGCAGTGGAATTATGAAGAATTGCAGCCACAAGCACAGGTGATACACATATTTCCAATCCATGTTCTTCACATATCAAAATTGATTCAGCATGGAAAACTCAATACTAATATAAGTCAAGCAAATTCAGTCCAACTCAATATGAGTATGCCATTTATCATATGCATAAATCCTTCTGTGAAAAACTGGAAACCTCATTCATGTTCTTACTTCTTCAACCTCTCACAACCCTATTAGCCAGTTGTAGGGTACCATGAGATACAATGCCAGTGAAAATATAACATGGTGTTTCAATTAAATTGCATTACAAGCTCTTCTTTCATTTAAGGTTCATACATGGCAAGGTCATCTCCAACTCAAACACACCAATACTCATTTTCCATCTTGTTATCAAGCCATACATGAACTACATACCAAGCTGCACTCATTACTCAAAATAAATCATCACAGCAAGACTGAAGCTAAGACAGCACCTTTCTAGATGATCAATCAAGCCTTCCAAGGCACAATTCAAAATATCAAGCATTTTGCTCAGTTCATTGAAAACCATTCATGAGACCTTTCATAATGACTCGCTTCATCAAACATATATCCAATGCAAATCATACCAAATAGAACAAAGTGTCTTCGTCAAAACACGCCGGGGCACAACAAAAGGAAAAGAGAAAACATTTGAATATGGTGAAACTAGCAATGAAAATGTTAGAAATGAGAAGAGAGATGTGGGACACTCACCCACAAAGAAAAACTCTTTTGTGAGAAATCAATTTCAAAAATCTTATGATTCATATTGTTATTCTCCTGTTGACTCATGCATGAACTCATATGTTGATAGATCATATATGCATAAGAGTCATTTTAGAAAACCAACTTGCAGATATTTTTACAAAACCCTTATCTTTTGAAAATTTCACAAGAATAAGAAGAGAACTATGAATTTGCTGTTTGAATGAGTAATTGTTCATATTAGGATTGCATACATACTTTTGCTTCATTTTGTAAATAACAATTCAATTTTGCATACAAAGAAAATATTTTGCACATATCCTTACATACTTGTGAATAGAAATAATTTTTCATCATCCTCTCATTCACATGCATATGCTTGTACATACTTTCTATCTTTGCATGCCTGAATGCCGTCATTATTCGGTATCTCAAATGGTGAGTTGTGGAAGGGTGGATTACGTCCATCTGGAAACACTCTCGATGCGTGAGTTGGGTCTTTGGACCTTCACCTCTGCCACGTACCGGAAATCATCTTACATGAATTTACTTTCAAATCCTTACTTGGTTGCATGTATATATTCTAGAAAACTTTTTCTTGAAAATTTATAAGACCTTACCTCCTTGATAAATAAACATGCAGTGATTTTGATCTTTTGTGAATCGTGACATATACAAGGGGGGAGGATTTGTTTCCAACTGTGCATACATTTAGGGGGAGTCATAGTTATGTTTTGGCAAATTCATTTTCAACATACAAAGCAATTACCCATACACTTTGCACAAAATGATGCATATGACTTTGATCGATAAGAATTTCAGAAATTCTTCTCGACACTTTAAAGGAGAACAAAATTTTTACATGGAAATCAAGAGTAATCGTGAGGAAAAAGCTGCCTACCCCTCAAAAAATTTCAATAAGTGGAATGTCGAACTAAGTAGCATGGAATTCTCACTGAAATAAATGAGGAAACTCACGTCGAAAGGTGAAACAAAAATCCACAATTTATGATGAATCCTAGTAGCCGGCAATCCCCATTGAGACACATGAGGTGACTTACGCCGAACGGTGAAATCTAACAAAAGAAATAAAAAGGGATTGTGCGTAGCTACCAAAAGTCAAGGATCGAAATGGAAATGTAGAGAAGAAATAACCCTCTAGTGTTCTTTAGATATTTTGATTAAATCCATATATTTTTGAAGTTCGTTGCTCATTGTCGCAAATTTCACTCTTGGGTATTATTGTGATAAATGTGTATCTTGAATTTGTTCTTATCATGATTTATGCAATGCCTCTAGCATATGCATGCACTACCTTTTTTTATTATGCTTTATGTGACACAACTTGATATCAATCTACTATTCACTTGTTATCCTTCTACCCCACTGAGGGGGAGTTATAGTTTTACTTGCTTGAATGACTTGCTTACTTGTTTGGTTGCATGAAACACTTCATACTTCCATTCATACACCTCTACAGATCATACATGTCCATAATAGATTTAATAACCCCGTTGTCAGTCAGTTTTTGTTGATGACAAAAAGGGGAAGAACAAAGTGTGCATTTTCAGTATTTTCATATTTCAGATTTCAATTTTCTAGATTCTCAGTTTTCATACATGTTTATATGCATAGTTTTATATAGTTTTAGCATAGACTTTCAAATCTCAAAGTGCATATCAATCTCAAAGTCCATATATGTTGCTCTTCATCGCACAAACAAATGTTTTGGCACTTGCATACACACATCGTTTGTTTTGTCATCATCAAAAAGAGGGAGATTGTTGGATCCCCTAGTTGAGTTTGATGATTAAGTTTTAATGATGACAAATCCTATGTGCATGCTTGTGTGCATGTGTTATGAAGAATTTCCATTGAAAGGTAATTGACTAAGGAACTCATGCAAAATATGATTATCTTGCATTGCAGGATTGACGTCTATGGTGGACATCATTTACAAGTCAAACCAATGGTTACATGTGTATTTTACTGTCCATGGTTCAGAAACAAGTGGTAATTCATGTTCATCTCTCAAGAACTTTTGGTAAGGCCTTCACTTTCTCTAACACTTCAATTACTAGTTGAAGCCAATGCGTTTTCTGCATTTCATTCATGGGGTCTTAAGCTTGCAATATGCTAAATCAAATCTTGTGAACCTTGGTCGAAAAATTTGAAGTCTTCAAGTGTTTTCAAGCTGAAATCTTAAATGGACTTTCAAGCATATCATTCATGTGGAACGTGTTTTCAAGATCATCATTCAAGTAGTAAATTGCATGGCTAATTGATCTTAACTTTATGTTAAGGGAAATTAAGTATTCATAGTGGCTCTCATGCATATTCTTTAAGAGGGTTTCTTGAGATGGTTATGTGTTTAAGTCGTTCATACAAACCTTGGTGATATTTGGCCTCATGATGTGTTTTCTTGTTGTTCAAACACATGGCTAGTTGATTTCAATTTTTAGATAAGGAGAATTGAGTTTTTCAATATTTTTTGATATATATACATCATGCATTTCTTACTTGGCTCGTTTAAGGTTAAACTCTTTTCTCATTGATTATAGCTTTTGCACAGTTTTCGGTTGACCAATTGGAGGTGATCGGTCGACCGAAAAATACAGCATGCCAGGGTCTGTAAACTGTCACAGTTCGATCGACCGGCCAAGGGCAATCGGTCGATCAAAATCCACAGGTTGCAGGGGTCTGGAACCTGTAACATTTCGGTCGACCGACCCCTTTCGACCGGTCGACCGAATACGGCGGGCGGCCCATTTTGCTTGTGTTTGAAACCCATTAATCATGATCCGTTTGGGCTGATATTTGACCCCCTTGCCCCTAGGGTTATCATACATATATTGGGGCATGTTCTACAAGGCTTTGACAAGGGTTAAATGGTCTTTTCATGCATCTCATGTGTGGATATATATGAGTTGCAAATTTGGGAAGAAATATCTAAGTGCTAACATTCTATCTATCTTGCAGGAGAAGAAAGGGAAGAAGGAGAGGAGTAGAGGAAGATCTGTGTATATCATCTACATTCTTGCGTTTCTGGAGATCGTGATAGAAGATAAAAAGAAGCTGATTGAAGAGAGGAACGCGTTGACGTTCAAATAGGTGGCATCCGGCATCCCTCCGACCTGAGCATCAAAGAAGATCATCTACAACCCTTTCAACATATGGGGATCTATTTCTTCACCTCTTTTACATATATTCCAATGATTTGCATTCGGTCTATGAGCATGTATTGATCATATCTTTATTTTTCAAACTCTGACTCTGTGTTTGTGTCAAACCGTCTACGTACGGTTGTGGGTCTATTGTGCTGTCGTGTTGTAGCTTGTGTGTGTGTGTGTTTTGATCCGTGGTCGAGACGATGTCTCCGTGTCTTTGGAGCGAAAGCCCCGTGCGCTTCAGTTCGAACCGAGTGGATCCTCACCGTTTTGGTGAGGGTTGGACGTAGGGAGCCTGTCGTGGTCCCGAACCACCTAAAAAATCTGTCTCGCATCTTGTATGTTTGTGGTTTGCTTGTTCACGTTGTTCATGTTGATCGTGTGAGAGCGGTAAGCTTGAGAGAACCGATTTCTTCATAGCGTAAATTTCGTTTGATCATTCTCCGTGTTGGTAGTTATTTTATTCCGCTGCGCTAAAATTAAAAACTACCATTGCGCTTGGTGGGGACAATTCAACCCCCCTTCTTTTCCATACGTGCATCTAGGGACAACAATTCGCATCCGGCTTTTATCTTATTTGATACCCGGAGCTATTTAACTATAAGTAAAACACACCTCCACAATCCCATGCAGTGAATTTGGAGACCAAATTCTTTTTAAGTGGGGGAAGGTGTAGCACCCTTGGTAATTTTCTAGAATTATTAGAAATTTAAAGGAATTTATTAAAGCATTTAATAAGACTTCAGAGATTAATGGGCTAATTAATGGATTAATATGTTAAAGACTTTGATTTAAAAGCCCAACTATTAATTAAAAGGTTAATCCCTCTTAAAATGGATCTTAAGACCTAAACCTAAGCCTTTTGGCCCAAGCCCACACCCTTGACACGTAATAGGGATAAGTTCCCTAATGAAATAGATAAATAGAGGATAATTAGAAGTGGAGTTAAGATCAAATTCAATTTTCAGAAAGCCAGGAAAGGTCACGGTCAGTCACGCGATCGCTACTTGGAGATAGCGGTTGTGACCTAACCGCTACCTGGTTCCGTAAATAGAAAGGGGATAAACTCAGAAAGTGCAAATTTTGATCCGTGAGATGGCCATGATTCAAGATAATCTCGAAGGAAAAACCTATCTAGGACTCTAGGGGATTGATTTGACACCAACTAGGGATCTTAATTCGAAGGCAAACCCTAGCCCTAGGTCGTTCTCTATAAATATGACCCAGATTTGTTCTGCGTGAACCCTAGTTTTGGAGCGCATAAAGCAGAGTTAAGACGTCGTCCTTCCGAGACCTTCCTTTAGAACTTTCTGTTCTCTTTAATGTCTTTTAACTTCCTTCTGATTTTCATGTTAGGAGATCAAGCAAACAAAGAGTTAGAACGATCGGAAGTTGCTGTTTCTACTCAGGATGCGCAGGAACGGGAGCCTCCTTCCGATGAGAAATTTCAAGTCTAGAAGCAATCCCAGAGGTAGGTTGTCTCATGATTGGCTCAAACAACATGTTAGGAATAAAAGCCCTCTCCTATCTCTTGATTTAATACTTTCTACACGGAGTATTTCACGTTTTAGTGTGATCGCACAATAGGATTTTTAGTTCATGTAGTCCTTGAAACTTTAATGAAAAAGATAGTAACTTGGGTCAAATTTCTGCTTTCTCATGCATTAGTCTCATGCTATCATTCATTATCTTCCAGTTTTACATAGTTTGCATCTCTATTTGCCATAGAAATTGGCCCTGCAAGCCAAGATTTGCTTCTGTCTGGTGACGGACAAATAATGGTCCTACAGAGACCGCTACCTCCAAATAGCGATTCTCGACAAACCGCGATCTTCATTCTGTTAACCCGAAATAGTAACCAGATCATGAGTCTTAATCTTCTTGCTATACATAATATCATCTATACTATATTCCGTGGTAGTTATGCTTTATACTGTAACCAGATTCAATGGGGAATATGTTTTCATGCCTCTCGTGTGTTAAAAGCTTATTTTCACGTATGCTAAATGCACAAACATAGACCTTATAATATTGTATTTAAAGGATTTTACTTTTGATGGAATGTCTACACTTTGGTTTCTGTTTTACCATGCCTCCTTCTCATCTCCTGTCTTTCTACATTACTTGTTCATAGCCCGTACACCGGTACGTTGCTATTAGTCACTCATAGCCCGTACTCCGGTACATTGCTATTAGTCACATGCACATGATAGGAAACCTTTCTTGGACATTGAATGACTCTCCGTCAGATATTCTTTTTGTCGGATTAGGAATTCATATTTCAAGATCTCCGTAAGTCTCCGCGAGCCTGGGATTCCCAGTAGGACGCCAAGCTGGTCGTACCCTAAAAATCCACGTCTAGAAGAGCACTTCACGATTTCTGCACTCTGACCTGATCACGGCCTGAAAGCAACCGCTACTTGCAAATAGCGGCTGGCCAATGACCGCGTTCATGTTTCAGTTAGCAGATCTCTGTTGAGTTGACCTAATTCATTCGTGAGTCGACGCACTGTCTTGTCGCGGATCCTACTTGACTGCTACCTCAAGATGGCGGTCGTCTCTAAACCACGTTCTGTCAAGTTTTCCTCAGCCCGAGGTCTGACCCAAGGGTTGATTATATTTATGTTCTCAGACGATCTTATGACTGTCTAGAACCCAAACTGTATTCATTAAGCCATTAATGAACTATGGAAATTGATTAATATGCCGTTATGCTGCCGAAATCCTTCCATAGCACAACGTTCTATTAAATCATTTTTGACCTCTTTTGTCATGGAATTGGTACGTTCTTACCTTGGTTTACTATCACCTTAATGAATTATTGAACTTTACTTTCTTGGCCGAACTTTATTGTGATTTCTCATGGAAGTAGCTTGATTTATAACTTGAAAATGTAAGGGCGGGCACGGACGGTGTCCAAGGGCTCTATTCTAGCACTATCGACAGATGGCCGAAAATATACTATTAACCAAGGACTTTACTGAAGTTAATTATGTAATTTTAGATGATAATCTCGATCACACACAAAATGGAGAATTTGGTTTGGAGGGAGCCAATGACTTGTTGATTAGTCAAGATGATTTGAGTCAATTGGTTGAATTTTTCTTCATTGTTGGGACCATTGTATGGAGGGGTAGAATGGATGTGTTGAGGATCGTATTGATAAGGATAATTTTCTTTTGGATAATGAGATGATGGGAAGTATGTGTCTTGCTCTCCATATTGGTTTTGATCAAATTGGGTTTGGAAATTTGGCTCAAGAGGGCATGGAGCTTGATAATGAAGATTTTCCCAATAGAAATTGTTTTGATCTCCCCACTCAAAGATAGGAATGCAAGAAGGTGTAGGGAGGTTTTAGCATGTTGAACCTTATTCTTGAGGAAGGAATGGCATATGGTCCCCTAAATAAGATTGAAAAAATTGGTCCTGATTTGGGGGAACATAAGGATATTGGGCTGCTATAGTTGGAGCTCTCTTGTTGGGCTGACCAAGGATATGGGCTTTCATTGAAGGTCGGGTAAGATTGGGTGAAAGAAGGATATTGGGTCGGGTACTCACTTACATAGTGGGCCGGTCGGGCCCATGTGTGATAATCTTGAAAGGTAGGTGGTGTAAAGGAGCTTGGGTCCATTGGAATGAATTGATTTTTGGTCAAGCAATTAGTTTGATTAAAAACCTGATCTAAAGATATGATATTATTTTATTTTATTTTTGGCTAACATTAACTAGGACAAAGAGAGAGAAGAGTATGATTGTTTTTTTTGTTTTTTTTATGCAGACACAAACAAGTTAACACATAAATTACCTAACGACTTAGATGTGACCTATACTTACAAATGGGGTTTCAGAAAATGACTAAAGTGTAACTTAAGTTCACCCTCAATATTTCCACCGGCCAGGTAAGGGGTAGAGAGTGGGAGGCTCCCCCTACTTTCGTAGGGACCTAATTAAAGAACCACTAGTCCGCTTAAGGCATTTACCGTCCGACCGTCTTGCCTTAGGCACCGATTTCCACAAGAGGGTAAACCCAAATAGCACAAGAACCACAGTGTGTGTTACGTCCTGAACAAGGTGGAATTATCAAGACGTGATCAGTTATACGAGCGAGTCGATCAAGAGACTTAAATGATGAGTATGAATAACAAATGGATAAAATCACATCTTTATTTCACAATCTGATATTTCCAACAAATATCCTTCAAGGACTTTTGATACTATTTAAATTTAGTACATTCATTTCTAAGTAGACAGACTGGGAAAACTCTAATAAAAACTATTAGCACTGTCGTCACTCCAGCCTATTCCCGTCTGCTTCGAGATTTTCTGAAAATTGACAACAATACACGGGGTGAGCTAGAAAGCTCAGTAGGACTTATATCTCTTTACTAGGTCACTTTTAGTAATTAACATTTTGAATCATCTATATGCTCTCGAAATAAAACAAGTGACAAGTGTAGTAGAGAACAACATCATGAAGTCAAGAATTCAAGAATAGATATTGCAGAACTCAAGTGTAAATATGAAGATCAATAATATGTAGAGAATTGTAAATTTGGCCACATAACAAGAATATTAGCACATCCAATCAAACATGTCATATACAAGAAGTCAAGCATGTAAGCATGTATTAAGTGAATTGTCTAGTTCAATCTTGCATGTCAGTTGGTGCAATATCACACCTGATCATTCAACTCCCTCGGGCACAAGTACTTTCAGACTTTGCTACTCTAGGACCAAATAAGGGCCCCCATCTTTGCCGGGGCATTGAGTGTCAGGTGGATCAAGAGTCCCATGTAATTTTTAGAACAATTCATTTAAAATATGGCTAATTCGAGTTTCTAGAAAAGTTTATGAAGTGTAGTATAATGCACAACTAGATATTTAGTTATGGAAGACTCTAGAGGTGGTCCCTACAGACTCAAGAGGTGGCTCCCGTTATGTAGCACTTTACGCTATTCTGGCCTCAAGAGGTGGCTCCCATAACGTAGCGCTTTGCCCCGCATGACACTTAGCTCTTACACTCCTAAATAGAAGTTTATGGCTAAAGTACAGATGTAACAAAATTTTCATTTCCAAGGATATGCAGCATGAAGAATAAATGAAGTTTATAAGAGAAGTTCAAGAATGAATTAAGGCATCATGTTCAATGACATTAGGACAACAAAGAGAATGAATTGCTAATCAAGACACGATCACCTCTCGCAGAAAATCTTGTAAAATAGGTTTAGATCAAGTTTTTCACAGTCGGTGCTTAGTAGAAAACCAAAGAGATCTCGACCAGATAAGAGGTGGGACAGTGGGAGGTTCTCTTCGCATTCGTAAGGTTCTAATTAAATAACCACTTATCCACTTAAGATGCTTTCCTATGGACCTCTTGTCTTAGACACCGGTCTTTCTTGGTAAACTTACTAGTTCTAACATGTTCATTTGTGAAAGAATTCAATGAAGGAAATATATTGAAAGAATATATCAAGCTTTCAGATAAACTTAGATCAAATAGGTAGGGTAAATCATGTATAAAAAGTTTACGAAAATTAGAGCATAGTTATTTGAACAATTAACGATAACTTTACGAGTTCATTTACCTAGTCATTTATTTCTCGATTGTATTTTTAAGGCAAGAACATGATATTAAAATTTAAAATTAAAGTTTTAAAATAACGCACATAACACACATAAACGAGGCAAATTGGACACATCGATTTTAATGCGGTTGCCGTGTTTAAGTCACAGTCCATGTGTGATCCGCACTCTTAGATAGAAAATAAAAACTCATTTTTACAGTGAAAACTCTAATTTTTGGACTTTACATCTCAAAAGAAGCCACAAATACATGATCATGAAAAATTTGTATAGAATCGAAATACTCATGTAAAGGAACATATATGAAGATCTAATTAAGTTTTGCCTGAGAGAAAACCTACCTAGTTGAAGATCAAAGAGGAAGAAGAACAGGAACGAAGAACATTTCGAACACTCTTCCAAACTTCAAGCTTTCCTCCCCTCTACGACAAGCAATTTCCCCAATAGATTTGTGCTTTGAGTAGAGAAGATCACAACCCTATTTATAGGTCAAATCTCCCCCATTATTCTATTACCCATTTAATTCTAAGTCAATTTTTCACGTAATTTTTTTATTTCACCAACCCATGTTACTATTACACCAACCTATGTTGAAAATAAATTTCAACATGTGAATGTTAAATAAATTCTCCTCCATAACATAACCAATGATCTCATCTATTCAATGATATAAGCAATGACCTCATCCACTAATTAGAATTTGATTATAACTATTAATTATATCTTAAATCGGATGCTACAGTACTACTATAGTCTTACTACAGTACCGACGACTTCTCCCTCTCTGAAACGAGCCGCGAATCTCGTCGTTCACGTTATCACATGGGATTAGTGTTTGTGTTAATGTATTCTATACTTTATAGGCCTAAAAAAATGTCTTATAATTTATTTTATTTTCATCTTTCATTATTTTTTTCGCATATAAATATATATATATAATTTTGAGTTACTATAGTCTGTCTTACACCACAAATTAAGGTGACTTGAGTCCCACAACATAATTTTTTTTTAAAAAATTAAGTTTACTTGGTGAGTGAAAAATAGCATGCGTGTCCACTAATCATTACTCTTCTTTGTTTTTCAACCTCGGAAGAAGATTTTAATAGAATGTTTGGTTGCTCTTTTTTCTCTCTCTTTTATCTCAAACTAAAAAATAAGAATAAGAAACTCACTCAACCACGTTTGGTGACTATTTCTCTAATTTTTGGGAAAGGATCCTACCCCTTTTAAACCTATTTTCGAATAAAAACAACTTCTGAGCAATTTTTTTTTAGAAACGCTGCAAAGCCCGCGATCTCGACTTCTCGACCTCGTCTCCCGACTCCTGTGTCTTGAGAGAAGTTTCTTCCCCAAGGTATCCCCCCTTCCTCTTTCCCCTGCGATCCGTCGGCATCCCCCTTCCCGGCTGCCCCTCCACTGCGTTCTCCTCCTTGCGCCCCCGGTGACCCGTCGGCTGCCCCCTCTCCCACCTCATTCTTGTCGTTCTTGCACCTCCTGGATCCGGCGGCCCGCTATCCGGCCTCCAGAGACCATCCAGCCGAGCTTGCCCTCTCCCTCTATGTTCTCATCCTTCTTGTGCATAGGACACCCGGTCGGATAGCTCTCCCCTCTCACTCCCCTTCTTGCACTTTTGGCCTCTCCCTGTACGTTCTCTTCTTTCCTGCACTTATGGCACCCACGGAGCCATTCCCTGCCATCTGGTGTCCGGCTCTGGCCCTCCCCTCTCCATGTCCGAGCAACCTTCCCAATTGACCCTGCCCGCTCCCTATTACAGAGGTGGCCTGAAGGGGGTTTGTATATTTGTGTGTGTATGTGTGTATTCATGACTCTGTTACCCTGTATTTGTGTTTGCTTCTTGATGATAAGTGGCAAAGCATACGTACGAGAATGCTATGTGTCTGTATTTGTGTTTCTTGAAGTCTATATTTTTATCTGTATTAGTTGGCTCCTAATGATAGTTGGCAAACTATATATACAACAATGCTATTGGTGTTCAGAAAGGAGTCATGTTCCTAATAGTGAAGTCATGATCCTCCACTGCCGGTGCCTCATCTTGGCTTGCAATTTGTTTAAACCCAAAACATGGGGTAGAGGCTAGCTCACTCTTGCCCACCCTGTTCATTGGACTTTAGACTTTGCATGAGTAGAAACAGACGTGTCTCATATGGTAAACAAACGGTTTTTGATTTCAGATAAAAGTCATGTGTCTCTTAATCTTAAGGATCAAGTGGGTAATCAGGAAAATAGTCTTCAGATAAGCTGTCCCTTTTAACTAATCTCAGGTGCTTTGGAGAAACAATTCCCATGTGCTTTTAGACAAAAGGGTGGTAGAATTGAGGCTTTAACAAATGATACACCATCTTCTTTTATCTTTTGTGGTTGGAATGTATCCAACACCTTTTCTGAAAATTTCATTTTGAGAGTCAAGGATAACATTAAATCCTTGTTGTGGTTACGTTCTCTCCTATTTTTGTTCTTCGGGGAAGTAGAGGCAGCAGGCAGTATAGGCAATAGGCAGGATGGTTTTGGGTGTGCGTACATATATGTATGGCAGAGGAAGGGGGTTGGCCAAGGGTGGGATTTTGTTATATATGTGTTGCAGATTCATTATTTTTTCTTGGCTGAGATTTGATATGTCATGGTATATTTTGTTAATAATAAACTTGCTAGAGGGAGTCATTAATAATGAAGTACCTCACATCCATTCCTGATCAGCTCACATTTTTTTTTGATCTAGTGCCTTTGTATTGTTAGTTCATCTGCTCTGTTTGTTCTATCCTCTTACTATTTGGTTGTTCCTTTTTTTTTCCTCTCTTTTTCTTAGAATGGTTGTGTGTGCGATCAGTTAGGGTGAAGATGTGAGCCTAATAATGTGATGTTGTGTTGTGTTTCTCAGTTTATATGTTTTGAATTTGAATGTTTAATGACTCATATAATTCTGAATGTTTATATATGTATTGACATTTATTTTCATGAATAGGTAAATATTATCTCGTTGATACGAGTTATGCAAATACACCACAATTTATAGTGCTATATCGAGGAGTAAGATAGCATTTGAAAGAATTTGGTCCAAATCACTCTGCTCCACAAAACCCAAAAGAGCTATTCAATTTGCGGCATGCTTCACTACGAAATATTATTGAACGCATGTTCGGAGTGTTAAAAGAAAGATTCTGTATTTTTCGTCAATCGTTAGAATATCCTCTCGATGTACAAACGAAGATAGGTATTGTAACGATCCAAGATCCAGATACCGGGAAAGGAACCCGATACCATTAGAATCTTGGCCCTCCGCCCACGAGCCGGGGCTCGGAAGGGCTAAAAAGGAGTGTGGAGGTACAAAGAAATAAGAAATAAAGTAAGATAATTCAATAATTAACAGAAATAAATAAACAACTACAATAGAGTCCAATCTAACAGAAAGTACAGTCTAAGGCAGAGAAGTGTACCCAACACCGAGTGGACACTTGGCCCGGCGAGCTGGCAACTAAGAAACTCCGCACAGCACCCTCAAACCTCGAGGAAGAACCGCCACACCTGAAAAGCAGGGGTGAACCTCCTGTTACTGGCTCAGTAGGGGTCCCGTGGAACCACAACCATATACAACGGCGGTGGCGAAAAGTAATAACTACAGCAGAAACAGCGAATCGATGGCCGGTAAAACTCGGCACTATAACTACTACTACTATAGCCGAAGACACGCCTCGAACTCACAGTCGGGGGACTACCAGACTAACAATGAAACCTCTGGCTACACTGCCAAGCGACCATCACGACACCGCTGTCGTAGAGGCCCGTCTCACAGATAGAGGCTCAACCCAAAACCATGCGGTCTGGGTAGACACAATCACGACCTCGCCATCGCGAACCCTATACTGACTAGGGAAAACCCTCGGTGACGCTCACCAGAAACCCTAGACCTCTACCTCGGGAAACCACCCGGAAACTACGAGTAAAATCACATCTCGCAGACATGAAATAGAAACTCGAGTCACAAGAAACTCACGTCACGTGACGGGAGCACTGCCCACCAGAAGCAAGGCCGGATACGTCCACTGATGACTTAGTCCACAGCCTCTGGTGTCTCTCTACGATGCCCCAGGCGGAGACTGAGACACCATATAGTAACCAGGAACACAGAACAAGGACTAGCTGGGGTCGCGCTCGTCAGCGCGGTCCGACTGCCCCCAACTACTTGTGCACACATAGGCCTTGCGCCCTAGGTCAGTTTGCCCCCAACTATGTGTGCACACACAGACCATGCGCCCTAGGTCAGATCCTCTAACTTGTTCTTCCCCCGAAGCCCAGACTCAGGCTGCGCGTGGGGGCCCTATGGTAACCAGCCTAAAAATCGTCTCTCTCGGGTCACGCTCTCCACCACTCCCAAGTGGGTCCGCACAAGCGTGCGCAGGAAAGCTACGTCTAGTGGCAGGTCACTCAACGTGAACATGGAAAGTCACATACGCACCCATCGCGAGTAACACAGAGTAACAGGTGGCTCAGAGCCACCAAAATCTAGATGGTCCACTAGACCTAATAAACATAACGGTCCTTGAGTCGCACGACTCGGGTCAAGACCGTTGTACAGGGATAGCTTCACGCTGTCAATCTGCCCTAACCCTAGGGTAAAAATCTCGGCACGATGACTCACGAGG
The DNA here is from genome assembly GCA_022559845.1 of Amorphophallus konjac. NCBI lineage: Eukaryota > Viridiplantae > Streptophyta > Magnoliopsida > Alismatales > Araceae > Amorphophallus > Amorphophallus konjac. The sequence continues at coordinate 300,294,509 of CM040121.1, read as the reverse complement.
CGGTTCACAATCGTCAAGATCCTTCCCTCGAAAGGGGAACTCATGAGACCTCCAGCCCTAGGCTGGGTGACCGGACTCATAGTCCAAGGCCATACACGGAAACCACTTTCCAGAGAAATACGCGATGTGCGAGAGCAGCCCTCCGCACTTATGCCGATACACGGCGACTCCATCTCACGAATGCACGGAAACCTGAGAACACACGGGGAAAACACCCTCTACAGACACAAATTCCCACACAGGAATAGCCCGTGACGACCCACACAGGAAGCCTGGATTACAAAAAGTCACGCGTGCACCTCTCCTGCGGAACCGTACCGCATACGGACACCTCGGAGCAAGAAAACATAGAACACGGCGGCCCGGGGGCTGACTGGGCTGGGTGGCCAACCATATGGCAGCCCAGAGGCCTGGGCGGCCACACCTTGGGCAGCCCAGCACCTGGGCACCCCAATGCCTGGGCGGCCACACCTTGGGCCGCCCTAAGGGCTGGGTGGCCATCGGCTTGGTCGCCCAGTCATGGGCCTTAATGGGAGAGGGCGGCCATGGTCCTAGTCGCCCAGCACCCCTGGGCGGCCAGGGTCTTGGCCGCCTAGACTAGGGCTCAGACGGCCACAAAGGTGGCCGCCTCCTGCGTCTTTCGACAGGCGGACCGAGCTCTGCCGTGAGCTCGGTTCCATGCCCCATTCGCCTCCTAGCGAAGGGAAAAATAAGGGAAATTCATCCCCGGACATTCTTACCACTGGAAAACCAAATCAAAACCACAATCGGGCCTCGAATCGGCCGAAAACCACCGCTCACCCCAAACATGTGATTTTGACCCCGGCGTGAAATAAACCCACTCTCGGCCTCGCCTCGGCCTATAAAATGCGGGGAAAGGAAGTACATGGGCTAAGGATCCATCCCCCTACCTCCACCAAAGATTTCGCGCACCGTGGACACCAATCCGCCAAGAAAATGTCGCACGAAACCCCGCCAGTTCACGAACTCGCCACGAGCTCCACCACGAGCCACCGCCCCTCGATCCTCGCCCATGCTCGGCCGCTCCTCACCCGCGTCGCCTCCGCCTCACCCCCGCCTCGCTCCGTCGGCCGCCGGAGAAGAGAGGGGAGAAAGAGAGAGTGTGAGAGGGGGAGAGGGTGAGAATTAGAGTGAGGAAGAGAGAGAGAGAGGGAGGGGGTTTATATATATAAAAAATCTAGAAATTTTAGAAAATACCAAAAATAGAGAAAAATACTCTCCACGATCTTCGAAAAATACACAACGCAGTGGTAACGTCTCGGAGTCGGAGAACGCAACGGTTCGCCATACACGGGATTCCGAAGGTCCGACAGACAAAAATACGCATAAAGCACTAAACTCAGTCCGGGACCCACAAAAGCGATCCGAACAATAATCCGAAAAACCCGAGACGTTACAGTTATTGCTGCATGTACCTTACGTAACTTTATTTGTGATCATAAAGGGGGAAAAGATGAAACTTGGATGTAAATTGGAAGGGAACATGACACAGATATTGATAGAGAAATAGAACGAAGACGTCAAGAAAGAATCAAATTTGAAGAATAACAGCGTTTAACAACACCACATGCACAACGTCGTCTTGATATAGAACTTCGGAATAAAATTACATTAGAAATATGAGAGGATTATGTGAACCGGAGAAATAGATCTTGATACTTGTGTAATTTTTTTTAAACATTATGTTTGAAATAGTATTTAATATTTATATTTTCTTTTTCCGAATGATATCAATCTATATAGAATTATTTTTATCAATTTATATATTATTTTAATCATAGAAAGTTGTCTGCCAAATATATATACATAAATTTTAAAAATTATGACACTGTTGTCAAATAGAAATAGTCAACTTTCGTCAATTTTAAAATTTAAATTAAAAATTGATAGAATATAATTTTTAAGATAAAAATAACTCTAAAAAAAATTTGTTCCCATAAACCGTATAATGGTTCCGGTTTTTAATTCGGCGGGAAACTGAACCGGCGCGTCTTAACCGCGTGGACCGTTGCGGTCGCGATTGGTCGTCCACTGGGGGTCCACCGAAGCGCGGTTCCGACTTCCCGACCGGCGCCAACAAAGCGTTGCTTCTTCTCAGCTGACCACGTCGGGGAAGGGGTGGTGGGGGGGGGGCAGCTGGGGCCCGTGCGGCCATAACATTTCCTCCTCCCAAACGGAATGATGGTGATCACTAATTTATTAATTACAGAAAGGAAGAAAAGTGATTAAGAAAATCTATTAAACGTTCGTACTGCCCGTTCTATCATGTTGCCGTGGGGAGAATTTGACGCCTCTTGATATCCCTGGACGTTTTTTGATGACCAGATAAAATAAGAATAGGACGAGCTCTACGAGTTTATCTTATAATTATTGACTTTGTTGTCACGGATTCCTTATTTCAAATAAGGATGAGTTATTATTCTGGATTAAATCAATCCAGGAGGACATCTAATTAATTTGCACCCCACCCCCCACGAAAAAGAGAAACTTGAGATGTTTGTTGTAAGTAGACTAAATTGGTTTTTGCCTATGTTATTTTAGTAGACATCAGCTAGGTAATCAAATTGATCTCCCACTGGGCCCCACGACACTCGACATAACCGTCAGCTCAACAGGGGTACGGTTCTTCCCACCTCAATCAACCAATCGGCCTTATTTTATTTTTTGTTTGTGGACGAATTTAAGATTCACTGGCTCGCAGACAAGAGAGGGGTGTTAGGCCTTCTACGGCACCGGAGGAGTAAAATGAGAAGACAAGATGCTCTACAGTTGTGAGATTGACCTAATTCAATCAAATACATATAGACGAGGAGGGATCCGTTTGTCACGTGCGACGATGACGGAAGGATAATGCCAATAATTTTAAAATCATATGATTTAATTTTAAATTTTTAATTCACACCGATAAATCTTCTTTATTATTAGTATATTATCTGTGGATTAAAGAACATATAATTTTAACATTTATTTCTTATGTGTCCGTCGAATGAACGATTTAGTATAATTTATATATATAATTTTTGTATCATATAATATCTATATTTTTTATATCAGATTTGAATAATTTTTTCATACGTAGTTAAATTTGAGTTTTTTACATGAAAATCATTGTTAAAAATGAATTTATAAAAAAATTATTGTAAAAAATATATTAGCAGGTATATCACTGAGTTAATTCAAATAGTGCATAAATGTCATTTAAGCGTGATTTTTTTACAAGTTGTTGGTAAAAAGAAGTGATATGCATGCAAATAAATATGACATTTTTGTCCAATTCAGATTACACAGTGATATACCTGTTAATGTATTTTTAAGAATAATTTTTTTATAAATTCACTTTTAACAATAATTTTCATATAAAAAACTCTTAAATTTATAATGGTACGAAAGATTTAACAGTGTGAATTAAAATTTTAATATTAAATCTTGTGATTTTAAAATCGACGAATAATCGATGATAACATATATAGCTCCTAGATGTATATTATATATATAATATGCAAGTCGGAGGGACGCCCGACTGGTCCACTGCATCGGGTGCACCTCCCGCCGGACCCCAAGATGCTGGCGTTGGCCTGCCCGAAGGGGCAAAGATAAAATAATTGTTAATTTTTCTTTTTTAGGAAAAAAACGAACCATCCATAGTTCCACCATACATAGAAAAGAATCCACCGCAATTCTACTATAATTCTAGTTTTCATACATTTTGATTTTTGAGCGGGAGACGTGGGGGCCTGGGGTGGGGGGGGGGGGTGTGGAGGGGTATCCGGGGGAAAGGAAGGGAGTAGCTATCAGAATTTATAAGGATCAGATTTTTTTTTTAAAACTCCCACTAACCATATTTCTTCTTTCTCCTCCTCCTCTTTCTTCTTCCCATCTCTTTTCCATGCTCCATTCCCCTCTTCACCAACATCTCCCGCCTCCTCTTCTTTGTGCCTCTCCCCCTGCAGAACCCGGACGTAGCAGAAGCGAAAGGGAGAGAAGTAGTGCAGAGTAGCCAAGAAGGCACCTTTATCTCTGTTTTTTGAGCTGGCTTCCTGGATCTGCTCGCGGTGGGGGCATATTGGCAAGCAGGAGGAAGAGGAGTAAGAGGGGCATGTGGGAGGCCGAAGGGATGGACGATTGGTACGCCGAGCTCGTCCAGAGGATGACCACCCCAAGGTGTGTGCAGAGCGCCGCCCCCCTCTCCCTTGGTGGCGTCCCTCTTGGGCTCCTCCTCGCTTGTTTTCCTTTCCCCCCCTTCTTTTCTCCTGGGATAGGGATGTGGCCTTGGTCACCTGATGCCTGGGGGAAGCCATGGAAACGGCAGGAGGTTCTCTTGCTTTGGACTTTCTGCTTTCCTTTCTCTTCTTCCTTCCCACACCCTGTTTTTTGCTCGGTTGGGTGTTTGCTAGATACCTCCCTGGCTTTTAGTTTTTTTTTGTTATGGTGGTGAAGAGATTTGTGCCTCATGTGGCATCTGGATCTGTGCTATTCTTTCTCAATGATTTCCATTTCCATCTATTTTGGGCCTTTTTTTTTTTTTTGCTTGAAAGGGTTCTGTGTTGGGCCCCCCTCTCTCTCTACTTCCGTCTAACATACAACCCGTGGTTGATGCCTGCAGTTTAGTAATCGACAATGATGCCTGCAGTACCAGCACCGTAATCAAGGTTATTAGGGTAAGATTCCACCCGTTTCTTTCCTCAAAGGCCAGTATGAGTATGGGTTCCCTGATGATTCCTTCTTTCTTCGGTTTATCCTAATGGGCACTGCGTTTTTCATCCAATGACAGATGGAGGGCATGAACAAGCAGGGAATTCTCCTCGAGGTTGTCCAAGTCCTTGCCGATCTGAATCTTATCATAACCAAAGCAAACATGTCCTTTGATGGGGAGTGGTTCATGGATGGTAAATCACTCTCCCCCTCTCTCGAGTCGCATCTGCCCGTAATATATTGAGATGTATTTGTCCTGATTTCCAGACAGTCCTGCCAATTGTTTGTCTTGATTTCCAGACAAATTCCTGGCAAACGGAATCTCTCTCTCTCTCTCTCTCTCTCTACACACACACACTAGAACTAGCATATGTTTTGTAATAACATTGAGATCCATTTGTCGTGATTTCTACAAAATCCTGCCCAACTGAATTAGAACTCCAATCTTGTAGTGTTTCATGTGACCGATGCCGACGGGAACAAACTCCAGAATGAGATCGTCGACAGGATAAAGGAGGTACTCGCCGTCCTGCCCCCTCCCCCCCTGTAAAAACTGCTTCCCCACTCAAAGTACTCCCAACTGCAGAAACCTAACTTTCACGGATCGTCTTAAAACTCCTACTACTTCTTTGCAGTCTCTGGCAACGCAAGCATGTTTCTTGTCCCCTGTGAGGAGCTCAGTGGCTGTGATGCCTTCAAAGATGCTCACTTCAATCGAACTAACTGGGGTGGACAGGCCTGGTCTGCTGTCAGACATATGCGCTGTGCTTAGAGACATGAACTGCAATGTTGTAGAAGGTGATGTCTGGACACACAACGCCAGGGCCGCGGCCGTCGTTCATGTCACTGACGAGTCGACCGGCCTTGCAATTGAAGACCCATTAAGGATATCCACCATCGAAGAGCTTCTCCGCAATGTTCTGAGGGGCAACGACGGCGCGAGAGCTGGGAACATGATGGTCTCAATGGGGATCGTCCACATGGAGAGAAGGCTGCATCAGATGATGTTGGCAGAGAGGGATTATGAGACAGCAGACCCGGTGGCTGTGGTGGGGGCAGAGAACAAGAGCTGCGGGCCCCAAGTTAGCCTGTCACACTGCCTTGAGAAGGACTACTCCGTAGTTACCTTGAGGTCCAAGGATCGCCCGAAGCTTCTCTTTGATACCCTCTTTACTCTGACAGACATGCAATATGTGGTGTTCCATGGAACAGTTATCACGGGAGGAATGGAAGCTTGGCAGGTACGGTCACTAGTAGGGGCTTCAAAATGCCTTGTTTTGGCCTTACCTACCCCACCTTTGTTGCCAAGAGCCCTGCTTGATGCAGTCCTTTCTTGCTTTCTTTTTGTGTTGTCTCAATCTGTTATGTCTTGCTGGATTCTAGGAGTACTACATCCGACACGTCGATGGCCTCCCAATCAGTTCTGAGGCTGAAAGCCAGCGGGTGATCCAGTGTCTTGAGGCGGCAATCGAGAGGCGTACCTCGGAGGTGGGTGGGTGGGTGGGGGGGGGTTGGGGTGGTATAACTGTGTATTGCTCCTGGACCGCCGTGTGTAGTGTTTTTGCCTCTCTCTCTGCAGTTCATTCGGGTTCTCATGGTCTTCCTTCTTCATCTGGTCACATGATGCAGGGGCTTGAGTTGGAGTTGCAGACGGAAGATCGCGTCGGCCTCCTTTCAGATATTACGAGGATATTCCGAGAATATGGCCTGTCGATCAGGAGAGCTGAAATCTCGACCAAGGCCGGCAAGGCCATCGATACCTTCTATGTCTCCGACATGTCGGGAAGCCCCGTCAATCCCAAGACCATCGAATCGATCCATCGACAGATTGCACTGATTGGTGAGACAGTCCTAAGAGTGAAGGGGAGTCCACATGTGCCTTTCAAACATCCTACAGAAACAACAGCAGGGTTCCTGTTTGGGAATTTGCTCAAGGCTTGTTCATTCCAGGGTTTCAGGCTCATCAGATCCTACTCCTGATTCATAGTGTTCATGAAGTTACAGTGCAAAAAGAATATAGATAATAGGAAAAGGACCATATGCTCAATCATCACAGACTGTACAGGATTAGTTTATTAGTTGTCCACGTACACTGCTGGTAGAGGAAGGAACTCATGTGCTGCCTGTACCATCGATCATTGATGCATGGCGGCTTCACCATCTGGATTTTAGGTAGTGATACCATGTGTACAGATACTCATGGATTGTACAGATCTTTTGCACTGATATTGTGTGTTATAGCAATGTGTAATTGAAGGATCATCTTGTATGTATTCCTCTTGGCCTACTTACACTTGAGTGTTGAATTCCGAGCATGTCGCCGGCTTGATCCACTGTGTGCCACGATTTCTTTGGGCATACCAACGATGTCGCCAGCAGGGAGTTCTAGATCTGTGCATTTGTGATAAGAGTTTTAGACCTTCAAGCAAGTGTAATTAATCTTCACATGAGCTGTTCTAGAGTAGTTTTTAATAAATGAACTTTAGCCGGATGATCATGTGCAAGCACTCTGTCCGGGCAAAAGCCTAATCCCGAGATATGAATTGGCACATGTAACTCCGTTTTGGCTGAAAACTGGAGATTCCATCCCATCCGAAAACCCCATTTCTGAGAACAACGGAGGAAGGCTTCACTTTGATGGAATATTAGATAAACCAGGCGTTCAAATCACCCTCGTGAAAGATCATCAACTTTTGCATATGAAACTTTAATAATAGAACATATGTTCAGACCATCCCTGTGCTGTGGTAAAACTTTTGCTTGCACCGCAGATGAGTAGGGGAAGTGATTTCAAGGGATTGATGACTGGATGACCTTAGTTTTCATTTCCCGGGTGACAGTGCCTTCTTCCACAAACTACCAGAACATTATTTGGTACCTTATTTGAAGAGCCGAACCTCTCTTGGTACCTTATTATTCTTCTCTTTCGATGGATCGAGGGATAGATTGTAACACCCCAATAAATTAATAAGAGTTAAAAATAAAAATAAAATAATTAAATTTAAATCAAAATGTGGAAAAAGAAAAATATGAAATTCACCTATTGATTTAAAGAAAATTTTTGATTCGATAAGCAAATTAATGGTTTAGTGAATAGATTGATCTCAGGCCTGATTAAGTTTTAAGTAAAACCAATTTATTGAACGGGTTAAAATATTTATATGCACTCGAATTAACTTGGCCAACTTCTTTTTCTAAATATTACTACTATATCTTTCTTTCCTTTTTAATAAAAAGGTACCAGGAGTTGCAACCGGTCGAGTGCACCTGTAATGCCCCAGGTTTTTTTCCGGATCTTTTAGTGGGTCTCGGAGTGTATTTTGTGTTTTACATGTATTTTTCCCTAATGTGCCTTTGGAACTCTGTGCAGGGCGAACCGTGGCGTTCTCCGACTCCGGGACAGTACCACTGCGTTGTGTTCCTTCCGAGGATCGCGAAGGTAATTTTTCGTAATTTTTTAATTTCTACAATTTTTGGATTTTTCTATATATATTAACCCTTTTCTCTCTCCCCCCTCTCATTTCTCTCTTCCCTCCCTCTCTCTTCTCTCATGGCCTCTTTCTCCACTCTCTTCTCCGGCGGCCGACGGAGCGAGGTGGGGGCGAGGCGGAGGCGGCGCGGGCGAGGATGGGCGAGGATCGAGGCGGTGGAGGCGCGTGGGAGCTCGTGGCGCGGTCGCGAGCCGGCGAGGCTTCAACGGCGTTTCTTCGTGGGTCGGCGAGCTCGGGGCGCGAAATCTTCGGTGGAGGTAGGGAGATGGACCCCCAGCTCGTGCTCTTTCTTTTCCCCGAGTTTCGTAGGCCGTGGTGAGCCGAGCGGGCTAATCGGGATGATTTGGGAATAACTTCATGTTTGAGCCGATCTCTCATTTTACGGCATTTTTGACCGATCCAGGGGTTTAGATGCATGCCTAGGGGCTTGGGGTTGGATTCCCCTTTGTTTCCCGGGTGATCGGGGCGTGGATCAGATTTTTGGGTTGTTTCCCGCCGTTTCGCTCTCGGACGGGTGTGACGGTCCTTCCAGTGACCGTCACAGCCTGTGACGCCCCAGGGTGGGTGCGTCACAGGGCCCGTTTAGCCTTTTGGTGATCTGTGTGTGTGACGGTCCCACGATAGACAGCCACGGCGCTGTGACGCGCCTGGGTTGGACCGTCAGGGACGATCTGACCGTTGGCTTTCGGTCGTTGGTTTTGACCGTTCGGGGTCCAGGCCTGTGATGCACCAAGGCTGGCGCGTCACAGTCTTGTAACGCCCCTGTGTGGGTGCGTCAGAGCAGACGCGTTCCCACCTTGTAACGCACCAGAGTTGGTCCGTTACAGCCTGTGACGCACCGAGCAGGACACGTCACAGTTGGTTTCATTTTAGCTTGTGACGCATCAGGGCTGGTGCGTCACAGACCGTGATGCACCAGAGCTGGCACGTCAGAGACTGTGACGCACCAGGTTAGGCGCGTCACACTCAACTTTACACCGAGCGTCTGACGGCCCTTTGTTGGTGCGTCAGAGTGGTTGTGACGGTCGAGACTTGGACTGTTACAGACTGTGACGGCGCAAGGTTAGACCGTCAGGCTCTGTGTTGCACTGAGGTGTATTTTTGTGTTCTCCGCGTTCGTTTCGCATTGTGTCGGTCCCTAGTCGACCCGGTTGTGACTCAGTGGTCGACTTGCGGTCTTGTGAGTGCCCCAGACACCCGTGGGATTCTGTGTCCGTGTTTTGAGGGTGTCGGGAGGACCGTGCTACCTCATTTAGCGTGCCCGTGGGTTTGAGAGTCTGGGTGACTTCTCACGTGTCGGGCTTTCGTGTTACGCTAGACCGAGTCACCGTGTGTCGGTGGGTGTGCGGTGGGGTCTCCCCTGCATGCCGTGAGTTTTCCTGGAAGATGATTCCCGAGTGGGCCATGTGGTTGGCCTTGGACTGTGAGTCCAGTTATCGGCGTGGCAGCTTGTGCGTTGCCCTGGGAATCGTGCTTATGTACTTTCCGTGTGGGCCAAGTGTATGTGGCCTTGGACCGTGAGTCCAGTTGTGCAGCCTGGAGCTGGAGGGTTCCCGCCTTTCCCTGAGAGTGAGATTTGGTTTGGCGGCCTATGAGCTGCTTTGGGAACCGTGGTTCTGCATTTTTGCGTGGCCGAGCGTGCGGCCCGCGGATTGTGAGTCCCGTTTCTTCTCCGACTGTGGTCACCGTGCGATGGTGCTGGTACGTGAGACGGTCCCCGTACTTCGTCGGGTTCGGACGTTGTTTTCCGTTGTTTTGAGAGTCTACTCTCTCAGTGACCCTTCACTAGGCGTAGCCTGCTTACACGCGAGTTGTCCCACCAGGGAGTGGTGGAGAGGCTACCCTTAGAGACGGTTTGTGGACCGGTTTCTGTCGGGCCCCGCGTCTACCAGCCAGAGTCCGGTTGAGGGGAAAATCGATCAGAGGGCCAGACCAGGGACACACGGTCTGTGTGTGCACACGTGGTTGGGGGCGGTTGGACCCACGTCGACGGGCGTGACCCCAGCTAGTCACTTGTTTGTGGTTACTTGTACGGTGTCTCAGTTCCCGCTAGGCCGGAGGGAGACACCTGAGGCGCGGACTAAGACGTCAGTGGACGCATTCGGCCTTGCTTCTAGTGGGAGGTACTCCTGTTCTGGACAGAGAGTGACAGACTGTTAGTTTCCATGACTTCGACCTTCGGATTTTCGGTCGTGTTGACCGTTGAGTTCGGTTGTTTCGCCGTGACGCGTGTGTCGATTTTCGTGCCGTGAGACTAGTGCTAGTGGCTTTACCGAGGTTGCGTCTTATTGTGCGGTACCCGCGACCGGATGGTCGGGGTTGCACCTTGGACAGTATGTCCGGGTTGGCCGTGTCCTGGGAGACACGCCTCTACGGCTTGGTTGCCGTGGGTTTTTACTTCGGTAAGTGGTACTAGTGTGGTTCGATAGCCCCCGACCGTGAGTCCGGGGTGTGTTTATGGTACAGTAGGAGTATCTGTAGTGCCGAGTTTTGACCGGCCACCGGTTCGCTGTTCCTGTTGTAGTTATAGCTCCCCTTTCCGCTACCGCCGTTGTCTCTGGTTGGGGTTCCGCGGGATCCCTGCTGAGTCTCTGTTTTGGAGACTCATTCCCTACTTTTCAGGTGAGGCGGTTCTTCTTCCTCGAGGTTCGAGGGCGCGGTGCGGAGGTTCTCAGTTGCCAGCTCGCCGGGCCGAGTGTTCACTCGGCATGTGGTACGTTTTTACTGCTTTAGACTGTACTTTCTGTTGGACTGGACTCTGGTGTAGCTGTAGTTGTTTATTTATGTCTGTTAATTGTTGATTTATCCTGCTTTATTTCCTATTTCTTTGTGCCTCCACACTCCTTTTAGCCCTTCCGAGCCCTCCCGGCTCGTGGGCGGCGGTTCGAGTCTCGGATTATCGGGTCTCTCCCGGTAATCGGATTCTTGGGTCATTACAGCTGGTATCAGAGTAGTGGTTGTGGACGTACATGGGAATTCGAGATATTGCAGTGATCAGAGTCCATAAAGTCCAGTAAAGTCGACAGCTGGCATAGGGTTTTATGTTCACTTTCCGCCTAGCTTCTCGCTTGAGAGCTTGAGTGCACTGTGCGGCGCTGTGAAGGTGGTTGCTGTCCGCGGCTTTCGTGCCAGCATGGGGTCTAAGGATCGAGGTTGAGAGCCTTCTCCCTCATCGGTGGTGGCCCTGGTCGTGCTGCGTTGGGCAGAGGTTGCTGACAGGCGTGAGCTCGCGGTGCTGAGTTCGAGGAATCCGCAGCGTGGTCAGGTGGCTGGAGAGGATTGTTCGTGGATGAGTGGTCGTGAGCGTGCTCTGAGGGAGCTGCTGTCGGTTCTGGCCACTCCAGCTTGAGGTCTATCCAGCCCCTGAGGTGTTCAGGTCGTGGCTTGAGTTGGCAGAGCGGGTGCTCTGGTCGAGAAGTGTGCTCGGGTGAGCGGAGGATCTTCTCGGTGAGCTGCTGTTTCGTTGAGCCTGATGTTCTTGTCGTGCTCTGTGGCGTTAGAAATGATGTGTCGGTCCTGATTGTTCTTGCGGATTTTGAGGTAGGATTGGGCTGTGGTGTCCCAGTAAGTCTTTGCTCCTGCGTTTCTGTCAGTGGATGGGTGGTGTCCGCCCTGGAGTTGGCTTGAGATGTGAACGCTCCACGGCGAGTTTCGGGACTCGAGGATGAGCGTCGGCGGTTGTCGTTATGGCTCGTGTTGCGGCTCTTAGCGTGGTGTGTTGCAGTTCGAGGAATTGCAGCGGTGGTGCATCGAGAGATGCTGTGATTGTGGTCCGACGTGACACACGCCGAGTGTGTCGGAGGCGCTGACCTGATGGAAGCGATGGTTTTCCTTGGTGCTGGATGGTGCCATTTTCAGCGTGCGCGAGGTTCGGGGTCAGGTCGAGCGTGGAGTTCTTCCGTTGGTTGGAAGTGCGTTTGGGTTCTCCTTTGGTTGGAGAGATTGTGTTGGGCTAAGGTTCGCCGTCTTGCATCATGTGTCCGGGTTGGTTGGCCTTGTGTGCCATGAAGTCCGTGCGAGACGTGCTCCTTGCCTTGGCAAGGTGGTTGCCTGTGAGAAGCTGTGCCCATTCCCTTGTCGTGTGAGGGTGTGCTGGCGCTGTTCTGAAAGGACGAGTGCCGGTTGGGCGGTGTTTGCTTTCTCGGCTGTGCGCGCGTGGATCAGAGTGCGCAACGGAAGAGTGGTGGGCTTGTGACCCACTGGTTCAGGATCGTAGCGTTGGTTGCTACGGGCGGATTCCTGAGTTTGCGTTGAGCATGGGAGGATTGGTTCCTCTTTGCGAAACGTGTTGTTGCCGTGCCGTTGCCCGAGAAGTCGTGATTCTTGGCACTAGCAGGATGGAGTGTTGGGGAATGTGCTGGCTAGTGTGCCGCATGAGTACCATGTTCCTGTGGTGGAAGCCGTGTCAGGCGTCGGTGTTAGACCCGGATGGGGTTGTTGAGGACGTCGCCTGACGGTGGTCGAGGACGTGATGGACAGAGTCGGTAGCTTGGTGCCCGACTTGTGTTGGAAGTCGTGTCCTCGGATGAGATCATTTTTGGAGAAGTGATCTCTGGCAGGCTGTGGGTTCCTGTTGGTAGCTGTGAGTGACTGGTAAGGCTAGTCTCGTAGCCGACCACGGTGAGGTGTATGTTGCTTGGGGACCCGTGAGCATTGTTCAAGTGATGTCCCGTGGCTCTGTGGTAAGGGCAGAATCGGGATTGGCAGGTGTCCACTTGGATTAGCGGAGTAATTTGATGAGACCAGACGAAAGAGTGACGCCTGTGGGCGGAGGCCTTTTTCGTGAGGTTGGCGTCGGTTGGTGGTCCTTGATGGGATGCTGGTGTCACAATGGTTATCCCTGGCTTGGTGACTAGCATGGGATGGTTCCCCTGTAAGTCTGAGTCGAGTGAGGTGATGACTGAGGACACCGGGTTCTTGTCATCTGGTTTCGTCGTGCTCCCCGAGAGGGTCGAGTTGGCGTGATGATTGAGATCGGGTGCAGTGTCTGAGAGAAGTGCAGCTCGAGATGTGGCATCGGTCTGTGTGTGAGTCAGCGGATGGCCTGCTGTGAGTTGGATCGTGCCTGTTGGGCCGGTGGAGGTTTCCCGTTGACGTGTATCTGGCGACCAGTGGATGGTCTTTTCATAGACAGAAGATGCTGGTTGTCGGGGCTCGAGCGTGGCGAGAGCCGTGTGCCAGCGAGACCTTTGGTGGTCGTTTCTGTGATGTGCCTTTCCGGACAGGATCTGGGCTTTGTCGAAGTTTGTCTTCTGACAAGAGTTGGCTCAATGATATGTCTGGCTTTCGGCTTGCCAGGTGTGAGGTGATTCTTGGTGCTGAGCCGATGTCCTGATTGCGGTCTGTCGAGATGGCTGCGTGAGCTGGTGGAGGCTATGTATTGGTTGTTCCCTTGAGAGGGTGTGCGACCTGTCAGATGGTTGTGAAGCTGATGTGTGTTTTGTCTGCCGATCCTAGAATGGATCGGTAGCTGTTTCTCGTGTCGAGGGTGCGTTTCCTTGGTGGGCGAGATGGTGGCAGCGGTGCCATGTTGGTTTTCGTGGTGTCTGAGGTGATGCCGGACTGTGTCCTCTGGTATATGCCTGCTCTGATGGCCGGTGTGCACAGCGCGCGGAGCGTGGTGTTGTTTGTGATTGTAAGTCTGGCTGTGTCCCTCCAGATCGGTGTTTTTGCAAGAATCGAGGTTTTCTGTGCTGGGGCTCTAACAGCGTTGTCAGTTGGTTCAGTGTTCTTTCCCTGTGACTTTGTGCTAGGTCCTGAATTTTGAGGATAAAATTCCTTCAAGGGGGGAGGGCTGTAATGCCCCAGGTTTTTTTTCGGATCTTTTAGTGGGTCTCGGAGTGTATTTTGTGCTTTACACGTGTTTTTCCCTGATGTGTCTTTAGAACTCTGTGCAGGATGAACCGTGGCGTTCTCCGACTCCGGGACAGTACCACTGCGTTGTGTTCCTTCCGAGGATCGCGGAGGTAATTTTTCGTAATTTTCTGAATTTCTGCAATTTTCAGGTTTTTCTATATATATTAACCTGATTCTCTCTCTCCCCTCTCATTTCTCTCTTCCCTCCCTCTCTCTTCTCTCATGCCCTCTTTCTCCCCTCTCTTCTCCGGCGGCCGACGGAGCGAGGCGGGGGCGAGGCGGAGGCGGCGCGGGCGAGGAGGCGGGCGAGGAGGCGGGCGAGGATGGGCGAGGATCGAGGCAGTGGAGGCGCGTGGGAGCTCGTGGCGCGGTCGCGAGCCGGCGAGGCTTCAACGGCGTTTCTTCGTGGATCGGCGAGCTCGGGGCGTGAAATCTTCGGTGGAGGTAGGGAGATGGACCCCCAGCTTGTGCTCTTTCTTTTCCGCGAGTTTCGTAGGCTGTGGTGAGCCGAGCGGGCTAATCGGGGCGATTTGGGAATAACTTCATGTTTTGGGGTCGTGAGCCGATCTCTCATTTTACGGCGTTTTTGACAGATCTAGGGGTTTAGATGCATGCCTAGGGGCTTGGGGTTGGATTCCCCTTTGTTTCCCCATCACCCGGGGGTGATCGGGGCGTGGATCGGATTTTTGGGTTGTTTCCCGCCATTTCGCTCTCGGACGGGTGTGACGGCCCTTCCAGTGACCGTCACAGCCAGTGACGCCCCAGGGTGGGTGCGTCACAGGGCCCGTTTAGCCTTTTGGTGGTCTGTGTGTGTGACGATCCCACGATAGACCGCCACGGCGCTGTGACGCGCCTGGGTTGGACCGTCAGGGACGATCTGACCGTTGGCTTTCGATCGTTGGTTTTGACCGTTCGGGGTCAAGACCTGTGACGTACCAAGGCTGGCGCGTCACACCCTTGTAACGCCCCTGTGTGGGTGCGTCAGAGCAGACGCGTTCCCACCTTGTAATGCACCAGAGTTGGTCCGTTACAGCTTGTGACGCACCGAGCGGGATGCGTCACAGTTGGTTTCATTTTATCTTGTGACGTATCAGGGCTGGTGCGTCACAGACCGTGACGCACCAGAGCTGGCACGTCAGAGACTATGACGCACCAGGTTAGGCGCGTCACACTCAACTTTACACCGAGCGTCTGATGGCCCTTTGTTGGTGCGTCAGAGTGGTTGTGACGGTCGAGACTTGGACTGTTATAGACTGTGACGGCCCAAGGTTAGACCGTCAGGCTCTGTGTTGCACCGAGGTGTATTTTTGTGTTCTCCGCGTTCATTTCACGTTGTGTCGGTCCCTAGTCGACCCGGTTGTGACTCAGTGGTCGACTTGCGGTCTTGTGAGTGCCCCAGACACCCGTGGGATTCTGTGTCCGTGTTTTGAGGGTGTCGGGAGGATCGTGCTACCTCGTTTAGCATTTTGAGGGTGTCGGGAGGACCGTGCTACCTCGTTTAGCGTGCCCGTGGGTTTGAGAGTCCGGGTGACTTCTCACATGTCGGGCTTTCGTGTTACGCTAGACCGAGTCACCGTGTGTCGGTGGGTGTGCGGTGGGGTCTCCCCTGCATGCAGTGAGTTTTCTTGGAAGATGATTCCTGAGTGGGCCATGTGGTTGGCCTTGGACTGTGAGTCCAGTTATCGATGTGGCAGCTTGTGCGTTGCCTTGGGAATCTTGCTTCTGTGCTTTCCGTGTGGGCCAAATGTATGTGGCCTTGGACCGCGAGTCCAGTTGTCCAGCCTGGAGCTGGAGGGTTCCCGCCTTTCCCTGAGAGTGGGATTTGGTTTGGCGGCCTGTGAGCTGCTTTTGGAATCGTGGTTCTACGTTTCTGCGTGGCCGAGCGTGCGACCCGTGGACTGTGAGTCCTGTTTCTTCTCCGACTGTGGTCACCGTGCGACGGTGCTGGTACGTGGGACGGTCCCCGTACTTCGTCGGGTTCGGACGTTGTTTTCCGTTGTTTTGAGAGTCTACTATCTTAGTGACCCTCCACTAGTCGTAGCCTGCTTACATGCGAGTGGTCCCACCAGGGAGTGGTGGAGAGGCTACCCTTAGAGACGGTTTATGGACCGATTTCCGTCGGGCCCGGCGTCTACCTGCCACAGTCCGACTGAGGGGAAAACCGGTCAGAGGGCCAGACCAGGGACGCACGGTCTGTGTGCGCACACGTGGTTGGGGGAGGTTGGACCCACATCGACGGGCGTGACCCCAGCTTGTCACTTGTTTGTGGTTACTTGTACGGTGTCTCAGTTCCCGCTGGGCCGGAGGGAGATACCTGAGGTGCGGACTAAGATGTCAGTGGACGCATTCGGCTTTGCTTCTAGTGGGAGTTACTCCTGTTCTGGACAGAGAGTGACAGACTGTCAGTTTCCGTGACTTCGACCTTCGGATTTTCGGTCGTGTTGACCGTTGAGTTCGGTTGTTTCGCCGTGGCGCGTGTGTCAGTTTTCGCGCCGTGAGACTAGTGCTAGTGGCTTTACCGAGGTTGCGTCTTATTGTGCGGTACCCGCGACCGGATGGTCGGGGTTGCACCTTGGACAGTTTGTCCGGGTTGGCCTCTACGGCGTGGTTGCCGTGGGTTTTTACTTCTGTAAGTGGTACTAGTGTGGTTCGGTAGCCCCCGACCGTGAGTCCGGGATGTGTTTATGGTACAATAGGAGTAGCTGTAGTGCCGAGTTTTGACCGGCCACCGGTTCGCTGTTCCTGCTGTAGTTGTAGCTCCCCTTTCTGCTACCACCGTTGTCTCCGGTTGGAGTTCCGCGGGATCCCTACTGAGTCTCTGTTTTGGAGACTCATTCCCTGCTTTTCAGGTGAGGTGGTTTTTCTTCCTCGAGGTTCGAGGGCGCGGTGCGGAGGTTCTCAGTTGCCAGCTCGCCGGGCCGAGTGTTCACTCGGCATGTGGTACGTTTTTACTATTTTAGACTATACTTTCTGTTGGACTGGACTCTGTTTGTAGCTGTAGTTGTTTATTTATTTATGTTAATTGTTGATTTATCCTGCTTTATTTCCTATTTCTTTGTGCCTCCACACTCCTTTTAGCCCTTCCGAGCCCTCCCCGCTCGTGGGCGGCGGTTCGAGTCTCAGGTTATCGGGTCTCTCCCGGTAATCGGATTCTCGGGTCGTTACAGCACCTATCTCCAAGGGAGGTAAGTGGCCCCACTTCCCCGGCCTACACCTGTGACCAGAATTTTATTGATAATGGAATCAAAAGGATACATGAAACCACGGGGCATACTCCTGAGATACAATTAATGGAGCCCTACGCGAAAGGAAGTTTAAACTCGGAGAGAAGGGATACCCAGCTTGTCCAAAAGAACCGCCCCTCTGGAATCGTTAGATAAGGTGTTTCTGGACTCAAAAAGCATGTTCCTATCAATCACGCAGGCATGGTTAGCAAGGGTATTCGCCACCCTATTGCCCTGTCACGTCCCGAACCGATAGCAGCGGAACGTGTCATTTGCTCGGAACGTGGCAGTTAACAGTCGTGAATAATCAAGAGTAGTCGCATAAGACCAATAATTTGAAACAACAATAAAAAATTTATTTCAAACATAAGTCTCTTACAATTTAAATTCCAAAGCCTAAAGACTCAACTACATCACAATGAAAGAAAAGGAGACGACGCACTAACAGACTTAGACAAGATAATTAAATAAGAGACACCATGCTAGACTCCAGAAAGATAAAAGACTCGGGTTCACTAATTTCCAGAACTCGCTTGCACACTTGTCCCTCCCATGTGAGTCTTGGTCTCACTAGCCACATGATTACCTGAAAAATATTGAAATAAAATTGGGTGAACGAACGCTCGGTAGGAATTTTATCTCAAGAACAAGCAAAGATTTAAGTAATTACACTTTTCATGAGATGCAAATGAGGCTATGCATGTTCGTAGCAATAAACGAGCAAGTGAAACAAAACTAGCAAGAATTTGACAGTTTCATGTAAAAATTTCCAAGCAAGAGATATCCAGGAGAGAATTATAGAATATTGGCTATTTACAAGTAAGTACTTGCCCATTCCGGGCCACCCTAGTCAAGTCACGCAAGTCGAGTCACGCGCGCAAGTAATGTCAAGTAGAGAGAGTGTGTGTGTGTGGAATGCCAATAGATCAAATTAGTCATGCACTTCGGTGCAATACCAGACACCGTGATCAATATAACTCCCATGGGCACAAGTACTTTCGGGTGCTCCTCCCAGGACCAGATCGGGCCATATATGCACAGCATTAAAGATAGATCTAGACATCCACGATAGTTCATAGCCAATAAGGAGTTTCAAGAACAAGCTTTAATAGAATGATAAGGTAAGATTTTCATGGAATTCAAGGGCAAGGCCCTTGAGTAAGGACAAACTTGCGATAAAATCCATGCGAAGCATAGAAACCATGACATTCCACCGGCTAAGAGAATTCTCTCATGGGCCTAGAATAGCACCATGAAAAGGCCGGGTTATCACGTTTCCCCAGAGTGACGTGACATTAAAACGGGTACAAGGTGTTTAAGGTACAACCAGCTCAGTCAGCCTTGAGGGATCCAAAGCTACGAGGAGACTCACGGATGTCCCAATGACTAACTCGCCAGTCCGAAGGAACGGAATGTCCAACGGAGGGCTCGTATGTCACCAAGAATTGAGGTACATACGTGAACCAATCATGAAACAAGGACTCCATCTACAGACGTGAGATGAGAGTGCCGAAAGACCCGCGGTATGGTTCAAAACCGGAAGAAAAACTGTGAGAACATGAATGCATTAATTAAAGAATTTACGTCCATTAAGAGAGACGCCAACTTTAAGATTAACAATAACTATATAAACTTATATTAATTGATGCCCGTGGGTGGCATCATTTATTAATTAGCGTCCACTTGGAAGGACATTAATTCTATGATTTTTAACTTAATTTATCTCATAAGAATTTACGTCAATATCTATTTAATTGAATAATTTCAAGATATACATTCAAGGACACATTTATTTATATATAAAAGTTTAGAGAAATAGAATATATGATAATTAAGAGAAAAATATGAGGTTTTCAGATATATAATTTTTATAATTTTATGTTACATAGTTTAATAGATAAAAATTTTCAAAGATATAGTTAAGAGTTATATATATATATATATATATATATATATATATATACACACACATATATATGTACATATATAGAGAATTAGCGGCGGTCAACTAAGTTTACGGTCCACGATTGTTTAAATAATGAAATTGTCAACTTTTTAAAATCATCCATTTCTCGACGTAACCACGTCAGAATCGCGCATATTATATACCGAAATGACGGGTTCGAAAAACTCTATCTAACCGGGTGTTCAAAATAATTTTTCGTTGAGACATGGGGGATCTTGAGATAGGAGGCACAGAAAACGGTCGTATCACTCTCACTATCTCGGTCTCCACCCCAATAACACACCCATAAAATTTTATAGTTAAAGGACACTCCGATGCCCATGAAAAGGGTCATGAAAGTAAAAACTTGTAACTACTGTATATTGTAACCAACCTTATTCGCCGTGTAAACATTTATTTCATAATATTTAATTAAAAAATTCATTAACTAACAAATATTATCATATACATCATGAAAATTTGAAGAAAAATACAGAGATTCTAGTCACGTATTTTTGATGATTTTTAGATAGGCGATTACATGGATGTAAAATGTTTAAACATGTTACGATTATTTAATTAATGAAGATAATCATGCAAACAAACAAACAGTAAACAAAAAAATTAGGCAAAACGACGATCAGAGAAAAACAAAAATATGAATTTTAACATGCAACCTAATTACTACTTATCTTGGGCTTCAATTCTTTGAGAAAACCTACCTTTGTGTATGAGAATCGAGATACAAAGTGACAATGGAGGATGTGGTTGCAGAGAGCAGAAGGAGGAAGACAGGTGCTGCAACCCTTTTCTCGTTTGCAGGATGAAGAAAGGATGAAGAAGAGATGCTTCTTCACAGCAGTACAACTCTCCTTAGCAGTAGCAGGAGGAAGGGGACACAGGCACAAAGTAGCAGCAGATCAACATACCTTTGCCTGTGCGATGGGGAGGTCTATATAGAAGTTTATCCTTTCTATTCCTAATGGGATTCTAATTCCCTTCCTAGGAATCCTATTAGAATGCAAGTCTCCTTCACTTCTTATCTAAACAGCCGCCTGCTATTTTCATATGATAACCCTAAAGGCTACTTCAAGCCTCATCGAAGGCTAAAGGGGTTGGGCTTGACGTGTATAGCACTTTAGGCCCATCATACAAACTGCGGGTTAAGTATTTAGATAGCACCAAAGCTTCGATGGGTTTATGGGTTGCTGTAGGCTTAATGGGTGAATCCATTTAGGGTTTAATATTTGTGGGTTGTGTTGAGAAGTCTCACTTGGGTTTTGGCTTAGATATAAACATATATATATATATATATATATATATATATAGAGGTTACGTGGGTGGCTATTTGGGTTTGAGTTAACTTGTTGGGCTTTATACAAGCTTGTCTGTAAGTTCTATTTAATGTATATATATATATGTGGATGGTATTATTAGGCTAGGATTTTATATATTTACGGTGTAAAGGGTTAGAAAGGTTTGTTCGATTGGTCTCATGGGCTTCATATATATGTTTTAATTAGTAATTAGGTGAAAACCTATTAATATTTTACATTTCTCTATTTTATATAATCATATTAACAGATATGATGTGTGTTAGAGTCCACTTAATATGGATGTATATACTTAATTATTTCCATTTGGCCTTCTTATACAAATATTTAGGAGTTATTTTTACTATTTCAAATATATCAATATATAACTAAAGTCATTTGTTGCTTTCTATACGTGGCTTATATCTATTAATAGTTTATATGTATATATGTATATAAGGCCCATCAGCCTTAAGCTAAGTTCCTAAGCAAGGCCCTTACGACTATCGGGTTTACCATTAGTGTTTTAGATTTCAATAATGTGGCTAGTCACAATATATATTAGAGTCTTAGTAGTACTTCATATAGGGGTTTCATTTCTCGTAATTTCCTTCACTTTTATTTAATCATTGTCTTGGGTATCAGAGGCAGGTTTGATCATAGGTAAAATATTTACTTCCATTCCAAAAAGTAAATTAACTAGCCATTTGTTTATCCTAATAATAATATACCCAAATTCTTATTTATTCAATATTATCATCTATTTATAGGAGAAAAATTAATTATCATCAAGTGTAAGCTATCTTTTTCATAAATATTTGGTTCCTATTTAGCCTAAAAACACCAGGTGTTACACCCTCCCCCACTTAAAGGAATTTGGTCCCCAAATTCACATCGTCCCTTACTCAAGATGGGGAACTAGCTATAATGCGAAGAAAAAGTCTAGATATATCGAATGGAAAGGAACTAATTTTAGGAAGAACTAATTTAGACTTAAGGGTGAGGGTACCTTCCATAGCTTTTCCTTCCCTTGTGACATCGACTTCTGCCGAGGCTTGAGTTTTTCCTCGGCGGTTCCCAGTAGGACATTTTACTAACTTATGTTCCAAGCTCCCGTAACACAGACACGCTCTTGTCTTCCGATAACACTCCTCCGACTGATGATTTTTGTTACCACAATACTGACATCTTTCTCTTGGAGCTACCAAATCTTTACCCTTCTTACACTTCTTACACAGTTTGCACTTCTTACATTCTTGAGAACTACCACCCTCGTTTGGCCTTTTCCGGGTCACGGTGAAACTCCCGAGATTGTTGGCTTTGTCTTTCCCTTCAGTTCTCTCCTTTTCTTTTACCGCCTTCTCTAACTCCTGGACCCTTCTAACGAGGTTCGCATAAGCATGAACATCTACTAGTACCATCCCAGGGACAATGCTCGGCTTAGACGCTTCCATTTTATCTAGGTTCCTGCAAGGATAAGTGGAGAGATGATTTATTGACTCAAGAATTAATGTTAATGAAACGTAAGTATTTTGTCTTTCTTTTATAACTTTAACCCCAAGCTTTACCCATCTCTCACGAAATTCCTATAGGATGACCGACAAGGATACTAAACCTATCACTTGAACTTAATGACCTATGGATTTGAAAGCCGAAGCTGTGATATGACTGACAAGGATACTTGACCTATCACTGGAAACTAATAACTGGAGGATATGAAAGTTGAAGCTCTGACACCACCTCTGTCACGCCCCAAACAGATAGTAGCGGAACGTGTCGTTTGCTCGGAACGTGGCAGTTAACAGTCGTGAATAATCAAGAGCAGTCGCATAAGACCAATAATTTGGAATAACAATAAAAATTTTATTCCAAACATAAGTCTCTTACAATTTAAATTCCAAAGTTTAAAGACTCAACTACATCACAATGAAAGAAAAGGAGACGACGCACTAACAGACTTAGACAAGATAACTAAATAAGAGACACCATGCTAGACTCAAGAAAGATAAAAGACTCGGGTTCACTAATTTTCAGAACTCGCTTGCACACTTGTCCCTCCTATGTGAGTCTTGGTCTCGCTAGCCACCATGATTACCTGAAAAATATTGAAATAAAACTGGGTGAGCATTGGGCCCTATATCCACAGCATTAAAGATAGATCTAGACATCCACAGTAGTTCATAGCCAATAAGGAGTTTCAAGAACAAGCTTTAATAGAATGATAAGGTAAGATTTTCATGGAATTCAAGGGCAAGGCCCTTGAGTAAGGACTGACTTGCGATAAAATCCACGCGAAGCATAGAAACCATGACATGTCGATAAACTGGGTGGAATTGGCACCTACATAGGTTGCCATGAATAACTTGAATAGATGACTAACAATAGTCACCAATTCAATGGACGTGAAGTAAGCTGAAGAATTGGCACCTAACCATAGGATACCCAATTCAATATATCACCTAGTGGAATGATCACTCATTCCACCGGCTAAGAGAATTCTCTCATGGGCCTAGAATAGCACCATGAAAGGGCCAGGTTATCACGTTTCTCCAGAGTGACGTGACATTAAAACGGGTACAAGGTGTTTAAGGTCAACCAGCTCAGTCGGCCTTGAGGGAATCTAAGGCTACGAGGAGACTTACGGAGGTCCCAATGACTAACTCGCCAGTCCGAAGGAACGGAATGTCCAACGGAGGGCTCGTATGTCACCAAGAATTAAGGTATATATGTGAACCAATCGTGAAACAGGGACTCCATCTACGGACGTGAGATGAGAGTGGCAGAAGACCCGCAGTATGGGTCAAAACTTGAAGAAAAATTGTGAGAACATGAATGCATTAATTAAAGAATTTACGTACATTAAGAGAGACGCCAACTCTAAAATTAACAATAACTATATAAACTTATATTAATTGATGCCCGTAGATGACATCATTTATTAATTAGCATCCACTTGGAAGGACATTAATTCTATGATTTTTAACTTAATTTATCTCATAAGAATTTACGTCAATATCTATTTAATTGAATAATTTCAAGATATACATTCAAGGACACATTTATTTATATATAAAAGTTTAGAAAAATAGAATATATGATAATTAGGAGAAAAATGTGAGGTTTCCAGATATATAATTTTTATAATTTTATGTTACATAGTTCAATAGATAAAGATTTTTAAAGATATAATCAAGAGTTATATATATATATATAAATAAAGAATGAGCGGTGGTCAACTAAGGTTATAGTTGACCGATTGTTTAAATAATGAAATTGTCAACTTTTTAAAATCATCCGTTTCTCGATGTAACCACGTCGGAATCGCGCATATTATATATCGAAATGAGGGGCTCGAAAAACTCTATATAACTGGGTGTTCAAAACAATTTTTCGTTGAGAGATGGGAGATCTTGAGATAGGAGGTACGAAAAATGGTGGTACCACCCTCACTACCTCGGTCTCCACCCCAATAACACACCCATAAAATTTCATGACTAAAGGACACTCCGGTGCCTATGAAAAAGGTCATGGAAATGAAAACTTGTAACTGCTGTGTATAGTAACGAACCTTATTCGCCGTGTAAACGTTTGTTTCATAATATTTAGTTAATAAATTCATTAAGTAGCAAATATTGTCATATACTGTATGAAAATTTGAAGAAAAATATAGAGATTCTAGTCACGTATTTTTGATGATTTTTAGATAGGCGATTACATGGATGTAAAATGTTTAAACATGTTACGATTATTTAATTAATTACGATAATCATGCAAACAAACAGTAAACAAAAAAATTAGGCAAAATGACGATCAGAGAAAAATGAAAACATGAATTTTAACATACAACCTAATTACTACTTGTCTTGGGCTTCAATTCTTTGAGAAAATCTACCTTTGTGTATGAGAATCGAGGTACAAGGTGACAACGGAGGATGTGGTTGCCGAGAGTAGAAGGAGGAAGACACGTGCTGCAACCCTTTTCTTGTTTGTAGGATGAAGAAAGGAGGAAGAAGAGATGCTTCGTCACAGCAGTACAACTCTCCTTCGCAGCAGCAGGAGGAAGGGGACGCAGGCACAAAGCAGCAGCATCATCAACAGGCCTTTGCCTGTGCGATGGGGAGGTCTATATAGAAGTTTAGTCTTTCTATTCCTAATGGGATTCTAATTCCCTTCCTAGGAATCCTATTAGAATGCAAGTCTCCTTCACTTCCTATCTAAACAGCCGCCTGCTATTTTCATATGATAACCCTAAAGGCTACTTCAAGCCTCATCGATGGCTAAAGGGGTTGGGCTTGCTATGTATGGCAGTTTAGGCCAATCATACAAGCTGTGGGTTAAATATTTTGATAGCACCAAAGCTTCGATGGGTTTATGGGTTACTGTAGGCTTAATGGGTGAATCCATTTAGGGTTTAATATTTGTGGGTTGTGTTGAGAAGTCTCACTTGGGTTTTGGCTTAGATATAAACATATATATATAGAGAGGTTACGTGGGTGGCTATTTGGGTTGGAGTTAGCTTGTTGGGCTTTATACAAGCTTGTCTGTAAGTTCTATTTAATGTATATATATATATATATATATATATATATATATATATATATATATATATATATATATATATATATATGTGGATGGTATTATTAGGCTAGGATTTTATATATTTACGGTGTAAAGGGTTAGAAAGGTTTGTTCGATTGGTCTCATGGGCTTCATATATATGTTTTAATTAGTAATTAGGTGAAAACCTATTAATATTTTGCATTTCTCTATTTTATATAATCGTATTAACGGATATGATGTGTGTTAGAGCCCACTTAGTATGGATGTATATACTTAATTATTTCCATTTGGCCTTCTTATACAAATATTTAGGAGTTATTTTTACTATTTCAAATATATCAATATATAACTAAACTCATTTGTTACTTTCTATACGTGGCTTATATCTGTTAATAGTTTATATGTATATATGTATATAAGGCCCATCAACCTTAAGCTAAGTTCCTAAGCAAGGCCCTTACGGCTATCGGGTTTACCATTAGTGTTTTAGATTTCAATAATGTGGCCAGTCACAATATATATTAGAGTCTTAGTAGTACTTCATATAGGGGTTTCATTTCTCGTAATTTCCTTCACTTTTATTTAATCATTGTCTTGGGTATCAGAGGCATGTTTGATCTTAGGTAAAATATTTACTTCCATTCTTGGGTATCAGAGGCATGTTTGATCTTAGGTAAAATATTTACTTCCATTCTAAAAAGTAAATTAACTAGCCATTTTTTTATCCTAATAATAATATACCCAAATTCTTATTTATTCAACATTATCATCTATTTATAGGAGAAAAATTAATTATCATCAAGTGTAAGCTATCTTTTTCATAAATATTTGGTTCCTATTTAGCCTAAAAACACCGGGTGTTACATGCCCTCTCTGAAGACATGTTGAAGGTTGAGAGACGAGGCCTGCGTCATGTACGTAAGTCTGCGCCACCAGATCATGAACTACCAGGAGGGACAAGTGCAGCTGTGGATAGCTTGTACTAGGACATCAGAGTCTGAAAAAATCACTGAGATATGAAAACCCTTGGAGGCGGCCAAGACCAACCCATCATGGAGAGCTCTGGTTTCCACTATGAGACTATTGCCCATCCTGTATGGGTGAGAGAATCCCAAGTAGAAAGAGCATGTGCTATCACGGATGCACCCTCCACTGCCGCAAATGTCGGGGTTCCCTTTGGAGGCACCGTCGATATGCAAGCTATAGCCGTCGATATTACTACCGTATCTAGTTGTCTTAAAAAGGGCTAAAGTTACATCGATTAAGAGCAAATAATACAATTTAATAAAAGAAAATCATAGCAACCTAGATTTTTTTTTTTGAGCAAAAACAAAGGCCAATAGTATAGCAATTGGTCGAGTGCACCCTCCCTCAAAGAGGGAGAATGTTCTCACTCCCCCAAGCTACAATTGAGGCCTGGTATTTTATTCAAATTGAGCAAAGAGTACAAATCTTCGGGGCATACCCCTGACTTACAAAGAAAACAGCCCGGATCCACAAGAGGTAAACCCCTGCTGACAACAAGAAGGAAGAAAGCTACACAAAGATGGAAGGAGGAACACCAGGGATACTAGGTAGTACGAAAGGCAGGAAAACCTGCCTTATCCATACGGAGGGCGCCCTTGGCCAACCGGGGCAGATCTCTTTCTAGAGTGAATATTGAGTTGCCATAGTCATTACAAGCATAAGAGGCCAAGGAATCTGCTACCCGATTGCCCTCTCTATAAGTATGCTGGATTGAGCAGCCACAGTCACTATAGAGATCCATAATCTTCCTCCACCAAGGTATTATCATCCAACTGGGAACCACCCCATTCCGGACTGCCTCAACAAGGATGGCACTATCTGAATAGATGGCTGCTAGGATTATGTCTCCATGCTTCGCAATCAACAAACCATCATGCAGTGCTTGAGCATCCTTTGTGGTCTCGGACACATCCTCCTCCTCCTCCGACAATAAGCTGTTCCCACACCCATAATGGAATGCAAATCCTACAATCAGCCTGCCTTGGTGGTCTCGGACACATCATCCTATTCCACTTCTATCGGGATTGCCCTTGGAGGCCCCATCTGCATGTAAGGTAAATTTATGGGGGGCTAGATTGCAAGCTACCAGAAATGGTTACTTGATATGCATCTGAGGAAACAACTGGAATGAGGCCAGGCAGCTAAGTTGAGCTGAAGATAGTGGTTTGTGGAATCTAAGCTTGTCCAAAGCCTTGGCTATATGAAAGATGATCCTCCTCTTTATAGTACCAATGCTTAAAGGCTCGCCTTAAAATCTGACTGCACATCTCAGTTTCCAAATCTCCCACATCATTAGAACAAAAGCATACGGCCCAATAAAACTGAAAGCGGATTGCACATTGGATGCAGTCAGGATATTCCAGCAACGGGTAGTAATCTGATTACTTAGGAAAGCCTTATTGCTAATCAGAGGGTGCACCCATCCCCACAGCATGGAGGCCAACTCACCTGTAATAAAAAGATGGTTGAGATCTTCTTGGCTCGGAGAGGAACAACAACTGCATTTAGACACCACTTGGATCCCACAGTCAACCACCCTACAATCAACAGGCACAACACGATGAATAATCTTCCAAACAAAGAGGGCGGCCCTGGGAGCTATGGCGGGGTGCCATAGCTTAGCCCAGGAAGGCCTCTTGATGCCTCTCAGTCGAAGCATATTGCAAGCTGACTTGACTGAGAAAGTACCTTTTAGAGTTCCAGTCCACACACAGACGTCCTCCTCACAACTTAATTGAAGGCTTGTTGGCACTCAAAATATGATCCTTTGGCAACCAAGCCGCAAAGATGAATGATACGGCCCACTGAAACACAGAAGCCGATAAAGATCAACTTATCAAGAGAACCCCTCAAGCTGACGAAGCCCTGAGCCACCTTGAAGGGAACGTCGGGGACTTTACCTCAGGAGAGTCGAAGTGAACCCGCAACCAACCGGCAGCGCGATCAAGCCTGCCCAATGATCCGGCATCGACCTCGTCATGCCGCTACCCCACATCCGTCGCCCGACCAAGGACGACGGTCTACCCAATGACTCTCCTAAGGAGGAAGAATGTCCTCGGCCATCCGCAACAAGGGGCCGAAGGTTCTGTCAGCAGAAGACCCCGATTACCCGGCACGGGTTCGGCTTCTCGCCATAGTGGGCCCGTTAGTGGCCGATTGATCACCGTTCAAGGTGGAATTGCCCAGGATGTAGCATCATCCTGCAAGGAAGCTTCGAGCACGAGTCCGTCTCAGCCAGAAGCACAAATCACAGTGCCGAAGACTGTGTCAGCAGGACACCCGTGTGCTCGGACCAGACACACACGAAGTCTTGTTTAAGGCCGTTCGTCCTATCAAGAGCTTCGTCAACACCCCATCAAGGCCCTTCGATGGCCAGGGCGAGGGGAACAGTCGACGGGAGCTTCCGGAATCATCTCCGGGCCCACCGGACTGACACGCCAAGTGAACAGGTTAAAACGGCGCCGTCAAACCGGCGCGCCAAGAACAAAAGGGGGTGTTCCCCGGCGCCGTCAATCCGGCGCGCAAAAGCCAAATGGGGCCCTTCCCCGGCGCCGTCAATCCGGCGCGCAAAGGCATAATGGGGCCTCTCCCGGCGCCGTCAACCCGGCGCGCCTCTTCCTGGGGCGCCGAATTAACCCCAAGGCTATATATAGCCTGTCGGGGGGAGATATCAAAGAGATCGGGAGAGAGAGGCGGAATCAAAAAGAAAGAAAAAGAGAATTAGAAAGAAAGGGGGGAGGTCCAGGGAAGAGTCGGAGGGGGTTCTTCGATCTGAAGAGTCTTCTGTCCGAGCTCTCGGCGGCCCACACCCTGCTCCACCCGAGTCTCCCGGAATCGGAGAAGAAGAGCATCTGTTCCTTATCTCTCGAGGTGGGTTTCCCGTGTTTCATCCGGTGAATCCCTCTGTTCCGCTTTGGGTTTTCTTCCTCTGGCATAATGTAAGTGAAGGAGGGGAGGGGCGATGACATGAGCCTCACCTCCCCTCCCTCACGATGATTCTTTTCCTCTTTTCGTTGTAATGGGTTTCCCCTGTTAACGGAAACGGCGGCCGAGCAACAACGCCGGCGCCGGAATGTATATTCTCTACTTATCTGTCTGTTTTTTTTTTATGAATGAATGGAATGGAATGTGAGTCTCTGGCCGATGCCACGTTTCTCTTTCTTCCCTGTTGGCTCCCCTTTTTTTCTTACATCCGGTGAAACGGTGCCGTGCGATGATGCCGGCGCCGTGGAGGATGAATGCAGAGCACCGTGGGCTTCCCGTGTGAATGACTTCCTTCTTGTCTCGTCTTCCCGACGCTTTATGCCCTTCTATGGTAAGGGCTACATTGATTCCCCTCCCCGGGGGTTTTCTCTTTCGGTCGAATGCTAGGAATCTTCACCGTGTAAGGTGTGTCAATATATGGGTTCCTCCCACCTGTCTGGGCCGCCCTCGTAATACCCTTTCTGTTCTTGACCATGAACAGAGGGAAGTAAGGGCGCCCCTACATTCCAGTTATTATTTTCTGAACATTCCTTGACGAATGTTTCTTTGATTCGTGAATATGCATATGCGTGAACGTACGTATATCTACAGGCATTAGTTCTGGCCTGCTGGTTATGCGAACGACCTCACAGCTCCGTTCTACTGTTTCACTAGTGCGAATCGGTAACCCGGGGAGGGGGAACATCCCCCACTGTTCCGCTTTGATAGCACTCTGTCCACCGGGGACCGTCCAGCAGTGACGAATCTCCTATGGACTAACGAGTGAATAGCAAACGGGTTAGTCCCGACATCTCAAATCCACAGTCCCTAAGGGACTTTGTGGTGGCCGAGAGACGCGTGTGCCCCTCGTAGGCTGGCCCTCGGGGTTCCCTTCTCTACTCGGTCGTCCCGACTCGAGTAGTGTGGTGATTCGGGTTGCGTGCCCCTCGTAGGCTAGCCCTCGGGGTTTTCGCTCCCATATCGAGTCGCCTCACTCACTCACCGTTACCCACGGACTCGGTGCCCCTAGCAGGCTAGCCCTCGGGGTCTTCCTATCCGTTTGGGTCTGCCGGCCGCCGTTGCGCCACCCGGCTTTTAGGGGTTTACTCCGCCACGTGAGTACTCCCTGCGTCTCCCGACAATCCTTTGGGATGGGGAGATGCTGCCGAAATTTCGGCTCGAACGAGTCTAAACTCGGAACAATCGCCGCGCTCGAGTCCGGATCTCGCGCGAGCCCGTGATTTGACCTTTGGATGACTCGGGACCGATTCGATGAATAATCAACTCAATAAATTTTCAAAACCCTCCAAAACCTTTTAATAAATTCATGAATAAACTAACGAAGCTCCTGTTTCCTTGAAATCGGGTTAATTCGGCGCGTTCATGCGCGATAACGCCTTAAAACGGCGCGCCCTTCCCGGCGCGCCCCAGCTCCCACGCCGTTTTAACAGGCTGCCCCTTTTACCTACGGTTCTGGCGCCGTTTTAAACCTTTTACCTACGTTTCAGGGCGCCGTTTCAAGCGTTTTAGCCCCTGTCTTCGCGAGCACTGCACCGGTTTCGTTCCGAATCGTGTCGTCGCATCATTCCAACCCTTCTCCCACTTATGGGATGACTTCCTATGCTAATTACAGAGGGATGCAAGTTCCTCAACCAAATAAACTAATAAAATTGGCATGTTCAAGCTTGAATCGATACGCCTCGAATCCTTGCCGTTATGCCCTAGTCCACACACTCATATCGCATTAACGCATGCCCGAATGTGTGCATCCTTGGTATATCAAATAACATTGCCAGAAGGTCAGGTTACGCCTGATTGGAGGCTTCGTTACGCGTGAAGGTGGCCTTCGAGCCTAAGTCCTCCGCCGTGTACCAGGGTCCACCCTAATAAATCGTGTGTAGTCAACCGTATCATCCTGCATGATCACTTGCCTGCTCCGTACCCTTTATCCCGGCTTCGACAGCCCGATATCTCGGCAATTAATCAAAGGTGTTCCCTCCTCGTGGGGGATGTAATTAACGCCATAGCCTTTATGGTATGGCGGACTGCTGGTCCCGACCGAACCTCACATTCGCCCGACATGGGTCAGAATGAGCGCACAATAAAATCGTCACTCATGTGACTGGCACGCCCGCGTCATCAATCAGTCAGTTGATTACCAGTTAGTCAAATGGTTGATCGATACGTGAACGAAAAGAAAGGAACGAAAAGGCGAACGAAAGAAAAGGTCGCAAACATAGTCTGGCACGCCCGGTGGGACCAGTGTCACCTTTCATCTCTTTGCCGAGATACTCGGGCTTCGAAGCCCTCTCAAAGACTACTGATTATCACCTTGTTTGATATTTCAGTGCAAACAATGACGACTCATGGGATAACCGGCGTCGGCTTCAGTCCTGCGATCGTCGCCAGACACGCGCAAGGGTACCTGGCGGTGCCCATGGAATTTGGTAGCTTTCCTCCTGCTGTGGGCTTCCCCAACTTCTTGGGGTTGGCCTTTGTCGACATGCTGGAAGTCGAAGCCACGGAACCTGTCGAGGAAACCGTGAAGGAAGTGGAGCCTCTGAAGGCTCCCTGCTGCGATGGTTCGCTCAAGAATCCGGCCCCGGCCGCTAGCTGCCTGGTGCACCACGTTGTACGTGGGACGCACCCCACTGTCATCAACAGACGCTCTGGAGGACGTCAGCGTCGCCAGGATCGCAAGAATACTGCTGTGATCACCGGAACTGTCTCTCAGTCCGGGAAGTCAATGCTGGTGGGAGGCATGCGCGTCTTCCTCGATGGACGCACGGCACGGGTGACCCCAGACCGAGTCATCCCCAACATCCCTGTCCACAACACCTATCAAGCCCTCGCTGGAAGGAGGGCAGAAAGAGAAGAAGCCGGCCCCTATGGCCAAGGAAGCTCGGCACTCAAGCCGAAAAAGTTCAAACAGGTGTGGGTTCCCAAGCGGACCCGACCTGCCTACCATCTGACACCCATCCGCCGCCGTCCTATGAACGACGAGGCGGGAGCGAGAAGAGAAAGGGGCTTGTCCCCGACGAATGAAGAAGAAGTGGTTGCGGATCCCCCGCGCCGCAGAAGTTTCCGGGCTGCTGCCCGCCAAGCCAACGTCCCAGTCACGGGACGAAGATTCCAACATCCGGCCGACAGAGCTCGGCTGGCCTATATCCCTCCTACTGGAGGTCGACAACTATCCCCCGTACTCTATCAAGAGCGGGGTCAAGAGGAGGTAACCTGTCTGATCAGGAACTACTTTCGAGGGCTGGGCAACCCCTCGCTGGGTCAGCAGCGACTGATGCAGACAGTCGCCACTGACGAAGACTACTTCCCATCAGTGGCGGATGAAGAAGATATGGAAGATAGAATGATGGTGTCGTCGGTCGACGACAATGGATACGATGACGGCTTTGAGATCGAAGCCGATGAAGCCTTCCCCGAGCGGGAAGAAAGAAGAAGAATTTCTGTGTTCGAGAGGCTGACCTTTCCGCAACAAGCAAGGCGGAGGGTCCATCGACAAAGAAGAAGGATGCAGGTTTTCACTTGCAACATGGCCGGTGTATCCAGCCGATATGGGGAGCTCCCTGAAGACCCCCAAGAACTGGCTCAATTGGCCGTACGGCCGGGCCAACTACCCGCAGGACAGAAGCAGCAAGAGGGCTTCTGACAATGATGAAAGAGAAACAGCCCCAGGTCTACCTCCACTGGGATGATAAAGCCCCCGTCTTGACCGCTAATGTGGTGACGACGGAAGAAGAAGACGACGTACTCCTCGACATCCTGCCTGAGGGTGCGTCCGGGAAGACAACAGAAGGTGTCCCCACCACTATAGATCCATCAGTCTTGATGCTGCTGCAAAAATATCAACGGGAAATAGATTCCCTGAAGAAACAGCTGATGGAGAAAACTGAACACTCATCGGCCTCTAAACCACCCGAAGTCCAGGGTGAATCATCCCGGGGAGCGACTCGTCGAGACGACCCTCCACCGCTCTATACACTACCCCAGCCGTCAGAGCCAACTGTGACGACAGCACAACAGCGGCCGCCACAGCCTCAGCCGCCGCTACCTCCGGTGCTTCCTCAGGTGCACCCAACACCCCCGCT
Source organism: Amorphophallus konjac (assembly GCA_022559845.1). NCBI lineage: Eukaryota > Viridiplantae > Streptophyta > Magnoliopsida > Alismatales > Araceae > Amorphophallus > Amorphophallus konjac. The sequence continues at coordinate 300,261,314 of CM040121.1, read as the reverse complement.
GTTGCATCCTCCACAGGCGACCACCCTGGTCACCCCATACCTGCAGCCAGCACACTTCTATCCGGAGCCAGTCGACCCCACGGTCGTGAACCGGATGATGGTGGAAAGGATGATCGAGCTGAAGCTCGCAGAGAAGAGCGAAGGCGACTACGTCGCATTCGATGCCTATCGGGTGCCCTACCCGCAACACCATGCGGCTAAGCGACTTCCCCCGGGAGTCAACAAGCCGCCCAAATTTGACAAATTCAACGGGAAGGGTTCCCCAAAAGAGCATATTGCATATTATATGACCGTTATGGGTGATCTGGCCACCGACGAGTCGTATCTGCTGAAATTCTTCGGGTCCTCGCTGACGGGGCTCGCTTTCGAATGGTACTCCAGTCTCTCGGCCGGGTCAATTAATGACTGGTCAGATATGCAGAGGAAGTTCAGAGAAAGATTCCATGTCACAGAGAGGGAGGTCACAGTGGCCGAGCTCTATTCAACAAAACAAAGGGCAGATGAGACAGCCCTTGATTACATCAAGAGGTGGAGGAACCTCGGAATGAGATGTAAGCGGCCCCCGCATCAGGAGGACGCTGTGCAAATATGTAAGCAAAATCTCAGGAGGGAGGTCCTGGAAAAGATGATTGGTATGGAAATACGGTCGTTCGACCGGCTGAATAATGTGGTGGCTGAGGTGGAAGCTTTTCTAGCCAAGCCTGTCCCGACATCAACTGCCAGCATAGCCCAGAAAGGCAAGGCGGCGGAACGGCGCCCCGTACCTAAAGAAGCGAATGCGCTTGATATCAAGGCGTTCGAACAACAGAAGGAGAAAGGCAAGAAAGCGGCTCCCCCGCAACCTGCAAAAGCTCCAGATGACAAAGAAGGTCCTTCGTTGAGGGACAAAATGAAGAAGGCTTATTCCTTTCCTAAGGATAAGACCCGGATCCTGTTTGACTGGGTAACAGAATACAGTATGGTCACTCTGCCTGAGCCGAGAAGACCAGAAGACCTCAAAAGAAGAGACAGTCCAAGATTCTGCCCCTACCACCAGATGTTGGGACATTCAATCGAAGACTGTTATGTTTTCAAAGACATCATTGAAGGAATGGTGAAGAAGAATGAAATAGAGCTGGGAGAGTACAAAGTAGACCCTCCTCAGCCACATGAAGCTCCTCCCAGAAGAGCAGCAGTCAACATGGTCTCCCTCTACCAGGCATTACCTGAGGAGATCTCTGAAGCAAGCACACGGAGCACCTACGAAATCCATTTCCTGGAGCCCGTGAAAGAACAGCAGGGGTGGCAGCAAATCCCTGTGAAGCACAAGAAGAAGAGGGCACCCCGCCCAAAAGAGGGGGCACATATCCGTGGCATTACACCCCGGCCTGCTCCGCCAGTGGTAGCACCCGTATGGGTCACTCCACCTACAGCTGTCAGAATATATACACCCAACAGGAGGAGACAAACTCCGCTGCCAGTAATCAAGGAAACCAATCCTGGGGTCCTTCGACTGCAACACTTAATTGAAGGGCTAGATGAATATGTGCAGCCCGAACTGAAACCTCTGCTGGTACGGGACCACGTCCCATGGCAAGAGCTGGAGCAACTCTCACTCAAGCAAGGGAGGGAAGCTGAAGCAGCACCACCTCAGGAGAACAACCTGTTCTGGGGGCAAGCACCTGCAGAAACCAAAAAGAAGAAAAAGCAAAAGAGGAAGAAAAGAAAGGCCGCTGGGGCCCATAAAACACAGGTCGTCTCCTGCAATACCCTGTCAGCACTCTTCAACCTGCCCGGAGAAGAGGAAGAAGAAGAAATTTGCTTCACACCCCATGCTGGGGGAGGCAAGGCCGAGGCCGCAACTGCTGCACATGCCACTCGGTCAGGCCGGAAATGGGGGCGCCAGCCACCACCCAATCACAACATCATGTTCAGAGGGGAGCAACCCTACAAGACACCTCCGCCGGAGGTTAAGGGAGTTCAAATCCCTCCTCCGTCAGGTCTATACAACAAGACTGGGGGCAAGACAGTCCCTTCATTCCTTGAATTCATGAAGATGTCAAAGGGGAAGCAGCCTTGTCAGGAGGCTAACCCTACGCCCGGGGTCATTCACCCGCAGCCAGCACAATCTACTGAGGATGCAAATGCAGATGGGGCTTGCCCTACAGCAGCCAATAAAGAAGACCCGATAGCCGATGCCAGTCAAGAGGGTGCCGAGTCCGAGGAAGGTGAAGCAGGTCCGTCAGGGCCCGCGAATCAAAACCTTCCCAAGCCCAGATGGGCTGAAGAGATGAAGCTCTCCAATGTCCGGGCTGGAAGTCGAATAATGAAGTTGCTCAAGAAGCTCCCTGCTCGATTTACGATCTGGGAAATTCTCTCTTTGAGTGAAGAGACTCGACAGGCGATCATCACTGCTCTGCAGACGCCTGCTCATTTTGAAGCCTGCATAGCTGAGGCTATACCAGAAGCCAGTATGACCTTCTCTCCAGAAGACATGCTACTACCTACTGCCAGTCACAACAGGCCGCTATATATGAAAGGGCACCTGAACGGAAGAGAACTGAACCGATTCTGGTCGATCCTGGTGCAGCAGTCAACATCCTGCCATATAGAATATACGAGAGGTACCACTTTAAAGTGCATCTCGAGAAAGTCGGGGATATGCGTATCGCTGGCTTCAACCAAAATGTGAAGTATCTATGGGAGTGGCAGAGTTCACACTGACCCTGGCAGATTTCACTACAACGGTGCAGTTTCACGTCATTGACTCTCGCACCTCCTACAAAGCGCTGCTCGGCCGCCCATGGCTGCATGAAAATATGGTGGTGCCCTCCACGCTCCACCAATGCATCAAATACAGCCTCCAGGGGAAGGAGGAGAGGATATTTGCTGACATCCACCCATTCGAGGTGTTTGAATGTCACTTGGCAGACGCCAACCTATATACGGGGTCTCCCCGGAAGGTTTCTGAAGATGAGCCCCCGTAGGGGCATCGAAGAACAGATCGGGTGACGGTTGGTATCCACCACCGCCGCGCGGATATGTCAAGCCGAAGGTGGTTTCCCACATCACGGCTTCTGGAAATGTCGGCAGGGTGACACCCCCAGCATTATACCCCAAAGCTAAGGAAGTGCATGTTGATCGACAGCACGACCGCATCGGAGTCCCGGCCGGCCTCACCAAGCCAGTCTCCGGCCTCAATGATCCCACTGTCGAACCTTTCAAAGCCTGGGAGGTGACACAAGAAGATGGGCCCAGCAGCTTGTTCTATACAGCTGAGGAGCATCCCACTCAGGAGGACACAGACTGCAGCCTCCCTGAGGATCTAGCCAACCCGCGGGTTCCTGTTCAGGGCCTGGCATTTACCACTGATCGGACGGCCAGGATGTTTCAAAAGCAACACATCCCTCCCGATCAACCTCAAAAACGCAAGGAAGCTTTCCAGAAGATGTGGTATCCTGCAAATCTGGATAAAGAAATGAGACGTGTCTCTCAACATCCGGGTCTGGGCTTCACCCTGGAAGACTACTATTACAGTGGGCGGTACGAGGTGGATACCATCTCCACCTTCTATCCAACTGAAGATAGCCCTCTGGGGGCAACCTTTGATGAATATCCGGCGGAAGCCGAACATGCTGAATTGGCTCTATCCGGAATCAACAAATGGAGACCTTGATCTCCTGCCGATGCTGGGAGCAGGTCCGTCCTGAAGAAGCGGCCTTTCAAGCCGAATTTGATACGGCTAGCAGCAGCGAAGCCGAAGATACTCAAGAAGCAGAGTCTCTCCCTCCGCAGGGGTCATACTAATGACGACTTCAACATCCTTTCTGCCAGTCAACGAAGCCTCGGTTTACTCCAATCAAGGGGAGCCGGCTACCAGAAAAGAAAAAGCCACTTCTGCGGAAGATACAACTGTCCCAGAAGGCGAGACTCCCTCAACTTCTGCTACAAATCCAATATGCTGTCCGAGTCCGGCGGCAAACAACTACTGGCCTGTCATGGCTGCAACCTCATCTACAAGCACTGAAGCTGTTCTCTCACCCTCGGGAGCTGCAACGGCAACGGATGTGTCCATAGATCCATCCACACAGTCGCTAGCACAAGAAGCAAGAGGACCCCATGAAGCTCTGGCAGTGTCTGACGAGGAGGTCGAAGTACTCGACCCTCAAGATGGTGTTCCAGACTTCGTCGACCTCCAGCCGGCACCTCCGGAAATAGAAGACGGAGGCCAAGCCACAGTCGATGAACTGATAGAAGTCAACCTGGGAATGAGAGGACCCTAGGCCTACCTTCCTCAGTGCCCAACTGTCCCCAGAAGAACGGGAGCTGTACATCCAGCTGCTGCTAGAATACTGGGATTGCTTCGCCTGGACTTATAAAGAGATGCCAGGTCTAAACCCTGCTGTCTCACAACACGAGCTAACAATCAGCCCCGAAGCCGAGCCGGTGAAGCAACCACCGCGGCGTATGAGGCCAGAGCTCATCACCCGAATCTGTGCTGAAGTTGACAAGCTCATTGATGTGGGATTTGTTGAAGAAAATCAGTACACCACATGGCTGGCGAATATCGTCCCCGTGAAAAAGAAGAATGGACAGATCCGGATTTGTGTTGACTTCCGAGATCTAAATAAAGCCTGCCCTAAAGATGACTTTCCGGTGCCAATAACTGAGGTCATGATCGATGCTACAACCGGCCATGAAGCCCTGTCATTCATGGATGGGTCTTCCGGCTACAATCAGATTTGGATTGCGGAGCATGACCGGGTCCATACTGCTTTCCGAACTCCTAAAGGCATTTATCATTACAAGAGAATGCCATTCGGACTGAAGAATGCTGGCGCAACCTATCAGCGCGCAATGACCAAAATTTTTGATGAATTGCTCTACCACAAGGTCGAGTGCTACATAGATGACCTGGTGGTCAAAACCAGAAGAAAAGAAGATCACCTGCAAGACCTCCGGATTGTTTTTCAGAGGCTGAGGCAGCATGAGCTAAAAATGAATCCTATGAAATGTGCGTTCGGAGTGTCGAGCGGAAAATTCTTGGGCTTCATCGTCCGATATCGGGGAATCGAGATAGACCCCGCAAAGATCAAGGCGATTCAGGAGTTACCTCCACCTAGGAACATCTCCGAGCTGAGGTCACTACAGGGCCGCCTGGCTTATATCCGGCGGTTCATTTCCAATTTGTCAGGGCGATGCCAGCCTTTTCACAAGTTGATGATGAAAGATGTTCCCTTTTATTGGGATGAAGATTGCCAGACAGCCTTTGACAAGCTAAAAGACTATCTGAAGACTCCTCCAGTATTGGGCGCACCGGTGAAAGGACGGCCGTTGATACTGTATATAGCAGCTACACACAATTCTCTGGGGGCAATGCTGGCCCAGAATAATGAAGAAGGGAAAGAACAAGCCCTCTATTACCTCAGTCGGAGACTGGTCAGAACTGAAGAAAATATACTTATATTGAGAAGATCTGCCTGGCACTAGTCTTCGCAGTCAAAAAGCTCCGGCATTATATGTTGTCGCATGAAATCAGCTTGGTGTCCAAGGAGGATCCCCTGAAATATATTATGTCCCAGCCGGCACTCAAAGGCCGCCTAGGCAAGTGGGCGGTAATCCTTATGGAGTTTGATGTCTCCTACGTACCGCGCAAGGCCATCAAAGGTCAAGCTATTGCAGACTTCTTCGCTGAGCACCCAGTGCCCGGGGAAAGCCCGTGGGAACCGGAACTTCCCGAGGATGAGACCCTAGAAGCCGCCCAAGTACAGCCTTCCTCATGGCAGCTATACTTTGATGGCGCTTCCAGAATTGACACCTCTGCTACCGGGTCATCCAGGGTCAGAGCAGGGGCAGGTATAGTCTGAAGTCTCCAGAAGGAGAAGTGGTGCACACTTCCTGCTCCATAAACAAACAATGCACAAACAATGAAGCAGAATATGAAGCCCTGATAATCGGGTTGCAGATTGCTCTGTCCATGGGAATTCAGATGCTGGAAGCATTCGGAGACTCCATGCTAGTTATAAAACAGCTGGAAGGAGAGTTCGAGGTGCGAAAGCAAGAGCTCCTCCCCTATCACCAGTTGGCAACTCGCCTGATGTCAAGATTTTACTTCATCAGCATCAAGCACATCAATCGAGGCCGGAATGCTCAGGCAGACGCCCTCGCTAAGCTGGCCAGTTCATTGGCGGTCCCGCCAGACACAAGCCTGAATATAACAGTGATCAACCGCCGACAGGTCCCCAGCGTAACAGAGGTTCTGGCCGACGAACAAGAGATGGAAGTAGCAGTCATCGAAGGGGTTCAGCAGCCCGACTGGCGAGAGCATCTCCTACGCTGGTTTCAACACCAGCAACTTCCAAAAGAAAAGGAACAGAGAATGAAGCTCCTGAGGATCAAGGATTCTTACGAGATGAGAAGCGGGACCTTGTTCCGAATTATGGCAGATGCCCGAAGGAAAGTCCTACTCCGTTGCTTGTCTTCAGCAGAGGCGGGACAGGTGATGCAAGAAGTTCATGCAGGATCAGCTGGAGCACACCAGGCTGGCCCGAAAATGAAAATTGAGATAAAGAAGCTGGGTTATTATTGGCCCACTATATTTAATGATTGTTGCAAGTTTGCCAAGCTTGTCAGAAATGTCAAGAGCACGCTAATGTGGCGAGGAGACCTCCAGTGCCACTGCATCCCACTCTACCAAGCTGGCCGTTTGCTCAGTGGGGCACGGACGTGGTAGGGCCACTACCAGCATCTTCATCAGGATGCAGATACATCTTAGCAGCTACAGACTATTTCTCCAGATGGGCGAGGCAGTAGCACTAAGAGATGTGACCGGAGAACTAGTTGCAAGATTCTTCCGGCAGAATGTAATATTCCGGTTCGGGATCCCCAGCCGAATCATCTCTGACAATGGCAGCCATTTCAGAAACCAGAAGGTTTATCGGCTAGCCGACAAATACAAAATTGACTGGAGGACATCGTCCCCCTACAACCCTCAAGCCAACGGACTCGCAGAGGCCTTTAACAAGACCTGTGCACACTACTGGCAAAGACTGTCAAGTCTAACAAAAAGGATTGGGAAGAAAGGATGTACGAAGCACTTTGGGCTTATCGTACTGTCTACAAGACCCCAACCGGCTGTTCACCCTTCTCCCTTGTCTATGGGTCGGAAGCTGTAGTGCCGATTGAACTTGAAGTTCCTTCATTGCGAGTTGCCATCCAGCACGGATTAGTCAGTGGTGAGCAGACCAATGCAGAAAGAAGATTGGAAGAGCTCGCTGAGCTCGAAGGAAAACGCCTCCAGGCGCAACAAAACATCCAACTCTACCAAGCTCGCATGGCCCGTGCTTTTGACAAATTAGTCAAGGGTCGAGAGTTCAAGAAAGGAGACCTGGTGATGGTCAAAAGAAGAGAAGTGATGGCCTCTAATCCCAAAGGGAAGCTGGTCGAAAACTGGGTCGGACCGTATGTCGTCCGCCGAGTATATGAAGGGGGTGCCTACGTCCTTGTATACCACAAAGGAGTCATCCAGTTCTCTCCCCTCAACGAAAAACACATTAAGCTGTATCATGCGGCGCAGCCGACACACCCCGCGTGATCGGTCAGAACACCCTTTCCTTGGCTAGTGGCACTCCGCCCTAACCGAGCTACCCTTCCCTTGGTCTAGCGGCATTCCGCCCTAACCGAGCTACCCTTTCCTTGGTCTAGCGGCATTCCGCCCTAACCGAGCTACCCTTTCCTTGGTCTAGTGGCACTCCGCCCTAACCGAGCTACTTTTTCCTTGGTCTAGTGGCACTCCGCCCTAACCGAGCTACCTTTTCCTTGGTCTAGTGGCACTCCGCCCTAACCGAGCTACTTTCCTTGATTAGCGACATTCCCACCTAATCAAGCTACCTTCTCCCTTGGTTCAGTGGCACTCTGCCCTAACCGAGCTACCCTTTCCTTGGTCTAGCGGCATTTCGCCCTGGTCGAGCTACCCTTTCCTTGGTCTAGTGGCACTCCGCCCTAACCAAGCTACCCTTTCCTTGGTTAGCGGCCTTCCGCCCTAATCAAGCTACCCTTTCCTTGGTATAGTGGCATTCCGCCCTAATCGAGCTACTTTTCATTGGTTAGCGGCATTCCGCCCTAATCAAGCTACTTTTCCTTGGTTAGCGGCCTTCCGCCCTAATCAAGCTACCCTTTCCTTGGTATAGTGGCATTCCACCCTAATCGAGCTACTTTTCATTGGTTAGCGGCATTCTGCCCTAATCGAGCCTTTTCTCCCTGGTTAGTGGCACTCCGCCTTAATCAAGCTACTTTTTCTTGGTTAGCGGTATTCTGTCCTAATCGAGCCTTTTCTCCTTGTTTAGTGGCACTCCGCCCTAACCGAGCTACCTTCTCCTTGGTTAGCGGCACTCCGCCTTAATCGAGCTACCCTTTCCTTGGCTAGTGGCACTCCGCCCTAACCGAGCTACCTTCTCCTTGGTTAGCGGCATCCCACCCTAATCAAGCTACCCTTTCCTTGGTTTAGTGGCATTCCGCCCTAATCGAGCTACTTTTCATTGGTTAGCGGCATTCCGCCCTAATCAAGCTACTTTTCCTTGGTTAGCGGCATCCCGCCCTAATCGAGCTACTTCTCCTTGATCAGGCGGCTTTCCACCCTAATCAAGCTACCTCTCCTTGGTTAGCGGCATTTCGCCCTGATCAAGCTACCCTCTCTCGGCTCGCATTCTGAATAAAAAAGAAAGAAAGAAAAGAAAATGAGGTTAAAAATAAAGATACCCCGCCAGACTTGCTCCCATATCGGGACAAGTGCAAAAATGGCCATAACCCAGCTGTGGCGAAAACCCGAAAGGGCGTCGCAGGCAAAATCGGGTACCCCGCCACGTGAAAACCCGAAAGGGTGCGTGGGCAAAAGCAAGAGGGGGCTGGCTTCGGCGAAAACTCGAAAGGGCGCCTGAGTCGGTAAAGTGGTAATTTCCCAAATGCCTCTCCTATTCTCCACCCAACAAAACTCCGAAAGGGACAATCGTCAAAGTCCCGCCGGAGATCCTTCAACATATCCTCTTCGACCCTCGTCATCATCGACGAGATCGGTCGATCTCTACCCTCAACTTGGACCCTACGTCCCTGTTGACAACCCCATCCTTGTTTCGGCAGTAGCATGCACCGATGAATAAACCCTTTTCGACTCTCGCCATCATCGGCGAGAACGGTCGATCTCTACTCTTGAACTTGGATCCTACATCCTTGTTAATAAGCCACGTCCTTGCTTCGACATTTAACCAGTGTCGACGAGATAACAGACAACCCTTGTCCTATCGACAGGACGTCAGCGTTCCCGCGGTCCAGTTCTTCTGAATCTCGAATTCAAAAACAAAAAAAAAGAAGAAGAAAAAGAAAAGAAATTGGGGTTAAAAATAGAGATACCCCGCCAGACTTGCTCCTATATCAGGTCAAGTGCAAAAATGGCTATAACCCAGCTGTGGCGAAAACCCGAAAGGGCGTCGCAGGCAAAATCGGGTACCCCGCCGCGTGAAAACCCGAAAGGGCGCGTGGGCAAAAGCAAGAGGGGGCTGGCTTCGGCGAAAACCCGAAAGGGCGCTTAGGTCAGTAATGTGAATAAAAATGAATGCTGAATAGTGATGAACCATCCGTCGTCCAAAGGCCATTTCTGAGGTCGGGGCGAGGGTCTTCATCCGATATCCCACTTACACACGTCTAGTGTCTATACCCCTTCGACCCTTGCCACCATCAGGCAAGATCGGTCGCTACCCTTCCGGTTCTTGTCACCATCGGCAAGACCGTCTACCCCTTTCGACCCTTGTCACCATCGGCAAGATCGGTCGCTACCTATCCGGTTTTTGTCACCATAGGCAAGACCGTCTACCCCTTTCGACCCTTGTCACCATCGGCAAGATTGGTCGCTACCTATCCGGTTCTTGTCACCATCGGCAAAACCGTCTACCCCTTTCGACCCTTGTCACCATCGGCAAGATCGGTCGCTACCCTTCCGGTTCTTGTCACCATCGGCAAGACCGTCTACCCCTTTCGACCCTTGTCACCATCGGCAAGACAGGTCGCTACCTATCCGGTTTTTGTCATCATCGGCAAGACCGTCTACCCTTTTTCGACCCTTGTCACCATCGGCAAGATTGGTCGCTACCTATCCGGTTTTTGTCATCATCGGCAAGATCGTCTACCCTTTTCGACCCTTGTCACCATCGGCAAGATTGGTCGCTACCTATCCGGTTCTTGTCACCATCGGCAAGACCGTCTACCCCTTTTCGACCCTTGTCACCATCGGCAAGATCGGTCGCTACCTATCCGGTTCTTGTCACCATCGGCAAGACCGTCTACCCCTTTTCGACCCTTGTCACCATCGGTAAGATCGGTGGCTACCTATCCGGTTCTTGTCACCATCGGCAAGACCTTCTACCCTTTCGACCCTTGTCACCATCGGCAAGATCGGTCGCTACCTATCCGGTTTTTGTCACCATCGGCAAGACCGTCTACCCTTTCGACCCTTGTCACCATCGGCAAGATCGGTCGCTACCTATCCGGTTTTGTCACCATCGGCAATACCGTCTACCCTTTCGACCCTTGTCACCATCGGCAAGATCGGTCGCTACCTATCCGGTTCTTGTCACCATCGGCAATACCGTCTACCCCTTCTCGACCCTTGTCACCATCGACAAGATCGGTTAACTACTCTCTAACCTGGGCCCTCCGCCCTCGCTGACCAACAAAACATCATGGCATCAACATTTGACCCGTGTCAAGGGTCATAACACACCTCTCATCACCAGCGGCAAGGTTCGCTAGGTGCATCTGCCTACGCTACCTATGTCCCACATTGGCAAAGGCCCCGTTCCGGGAACGGCTACATCGCGGTGGAGCGAACACCTCACCCCTTCCTTGAAGGCGTGAGTGCTCTCCTGCGCCATCAGCAAGTATCCCTAGGTTCGGGTGACCATCCAGAATAAAGAAAAGAAAGAAGGAAAAGAAGTCGCGATTGATGGCGACGAAAAGAAATATTTCCATTTAATGAGAATGCGTGGAACACATTTTTTTGCCCGGGGCATCCCCCGGGGGTACATGAGCTCCGAAGACAAAAAGGAGCATTACAAAAAAAAAGAAAGAAAGAAAAAAAAGCAAGGTCACGGCAGAGGGCGCCGGAAGATATCTGCCAAGTCTAAAAGGCCCAGCGAAGGGTATCGTGTCAACTCTTGCAAACGGGTCTCGGTGGCTGTCAGCTGAGATAACCTCTCGTCTAGCGAGGCAAGTTGTCCTTCAGCCAGGTCAGCCTCTTCCGTTGTCTGGACCTATAGGCGCTCACCTTCCTGCAGCTCGGCTTCGACCTTAGCAAGTTCCGAGCGCAACTCGTCCATCCGCGCCGTGAGGAGCATCCGACGTTCCGAGATATTGCTGGCAACGTTTCTCAGCTGTCCCACGGTCATCCTCAATGAATTGATGGCGGTGCGGCAATCTGCCTTCTCCAGCTTCGCGGCAGTCAGCTGATCAGAAACCTCTCGACTGAGGAACTCCCGCCTGTTGGCGTGTTTTAACAACATCACAACCCGCGGGGTCCAATCATCCATTGGGCAGCCGAATGCTAAAAGCGATCGGGAGAGATGATCTATCAAGCTTCTCAGCTGCAGATAAGTCAGGTCCGGAGAAGCTAACATGGCCCGCTGGAGGTTATCCAGAGACTGCCACACCATGTCTCCAGAAAATTGTAGGCCCAGTGGCGAAGTCTCGGGGAGCTGAAAGTCTACCCTGCTATCTACCTCGGTCCAGATGTCGTCGGCCACCCCGAGGGACGTCGACGGCATAGTCTGTACGACGCCCACACCCAGTCCGACTATTGCGGCTACATCAACTGAAGGAACCTCCATGATGGCAACTTCCTTGCCCGCCCGTTGCGGTGAGGCTACAACAACCGTGTCGGCAACGGAAGGCGCTTGCTCTTCCTGAGCAGTCTCACCGGTCGCTGAGGCAGGAGAGCCCTCTATGATCGACAGAGCTTTAATGATATCGGCCTCGCCTGCAATAATTTCCCCTGCCTCTATTTCTGGGGGGTCACTCGGCTTCAGCAATGACTCGTCACCAGCAACCAGGGCTTGAGCCCCTGCAACCTCGGGCGGGCCGCCGACCTCGGCAGTCACACCGGGTTCCTCTGAGGCCGCTGCAGCAGCATAGGTCCGTGGAAGCCGCAGGGCAATGGGCCGCACAACTGGTGGGAAGGTCGACTGACCCATGTCCACATTTGGAAGGGGTATGCGGATCATTATAGCCGGCGGTACCACCTCAGCCTGCATTCCATATATGTACGTCAGCCAGCTGGCTTGAAAATTAAAAGAAGTGCTGCAAGTGGGAATCAGAATACTTCCTACCTCAACCGGCACTATATTTAGGCCTCCCAAAGTGGCCTCTGAAGATTCTGGCCCTTCTCCTGTAGCCGGGTATGATGGCCCGTGCTCGGCTCCCAATAGCCTCGGAGGGCTAAACGTTGGCAGGTCGCTCTCATAAGCTGAAGAAGCCCCGGCGTCCTCTGCCTCGGTGTCGACCATGGGGAACCCCTCATCATCGTCGGAGCCGCCGCCGTAATCAACCTGTTCAGAAGAGGATGACTCTTCTGCTTGTTCTCGAACCTCAAGTACCTGAGCGGGAACTAGGCTGCCAGGGGGGGCCCTCTATCCAGAGCCTCCTCAGCGATCTCTGTCTCGGGAGCATCCGTTGGCGGAATATCTAGGGGCTGGTCCCTTGGAAGCCCTTGCCCTCCGATGACAACCTCTGCCGAGGCACCAACCTCAGGGAGCAGTGTGGGTCGAACGTCGACTGGAGTCAAAGGACAATAAACAGTCAGGACTTGACTGAAAATACAACATGCCACGGAGCTCCACGGGCGAGTTGCGAATTACCTTCTGTTTCTCGATGAGGTGTCGGTGAAGGCAAGTCGCCCTCAACAGAGGTCAAGGGGACTTCCCCCTCTCTCTCTCCAGCGGCAGCTCCGGATGCGCCTCCAACCCAACAACGGCGAAGGTAGTGCCGGCAGCTACTGAAAAGAAAGATGGTCAGCCCAGGCGGCCGAAACAAGCAAATAAGCCAATACAAGAATAAGGAGTCACCTTCGCCCTCAGGCCTTCCCGTCCAGGCGGCCTCGAATTCGGAGAATGATGGAACCCGAGGAAGTGGAGCAGCGGACTCCTCTTCAACAGCCTTCCTCCGACGTGCTCTAGTAGCGCGGGACTCTGCCCTCTTGGCTTTCTTGGCCCTGCCGATAGCCTCCCTGACCTGGGACCTAGTTCGCTTTCGCGAATCCCCAGGGGGTAATGGCGTCGTGGTCGGAGCCGGCTCTGGAGTATTGAAATATGAAGGCTTCTCTGCCTTAGATATCAACTCCCTACAGTGTCGAGTCGCTCCCGCAGAAAGGCGAGCTGCAAAAACACATAAGTAAGAAGAGGCACACTGACTACAGAAGAAGTAGCTTCGGGGCTGAAGAAGAAAATAAGCATTACCTGGCAGCCCCGTATATCGAGGACTGAGTGGCCAGTAAAGCAATACTGGCGCCTTGTCTCGGGAAGCCGCCTCACGGATCAGCCAGCATACATCACCAATCGTTTCACTTTTCTCCGTCAGTTGGGCCAAATCTTCATGGCCGCGGGAGGACAAGTGATGATATAAGCTCAAGTGGTCGAATCCCCAGCCGTCGACGTACTTGAAGGATATTAGAAGCTGATGGCTCCGAATGGCTTCCAACGGACTGGTAACTGAAAGCCCATGAGAATGAAGCAGGGCGAATATCCAGGGGGTGTTGGCATACAAGTCAGCCCGCCTGTCTTCCCTCCCAATGAAGGTCGATAAGGATGAAAATGGTCGACTTCTGGGCGCCAGCTCGCCAAACTAGGAAGAGGTTCTTCCACCGGAAGGGGGATTGTCTGAAGAGCAATCCGGTCACCGCTAACCCGGCACAACCCCCAGAGAGTCTTGATATAGTCATCCCTCTGGATTTCTGGCATCTTCGGGTCGGCTCGGGACGACTTGCCCTTCGCAGCTTTCCTGGCTTCTACATATGCCATCGCCTCAGTGTTGGACCAAGATTTCAGCCTCTTCAAGTAGGCTGGATCAACATCCAGAATGGGCTCCCGCTGGGAGTCTAAAAAACGGCGTTCGGCAGCATGCCAGCAATCCTTCCGGAAGTTCCGATAAAAGCCCGTTCGTGCATTCCACCACTTGATGAAGTCTGGAGTCACTCGGGGCAGACGAGCCGGGGTTGGCACCCTGAATGATACATCCTCTCGGCGATGGAAGTAGTCCCACCATCCACGGGCTTCATCAGTAGCTGTCTGACCAGCCCGGTGTCTATTCGGCAGATTGAATCGGGCTGAAGAAGAAGGAATTTGCTGGTCATACCCAAAATTCCGGCTGAAACGGAAAGGATAATACGGCTCCAGCCACAGCAAGCCGCTTTTCCTGAAGACTAGAACACTGGGGCGAATAGACAATGCCCACTCAACCAGTTCCGGCTCCAAGATGGGCCTTGTGCTCTTCGACCCGGTCAGCTGATGAATAAATTCCTCTGTCTCAAATAATCGGCATTGCCGCATCCTGTTGACAAGAGGGCTGGAGCTGGCAGCCAAGCTCCAGAAATGCAGAACGCCAGGGGAATCTGTTGGAACTGTAGTCAACTTCCCCCGAATGGCGAAAAGCTGATCCGCCAGTGAGGACGGTTCGGCACTGGCAAATTCGATCATCCGCGGCAAAGGACGATCTGACTGCATTGACCGGGGAGCTGCTTCAGGAAATAGGGTGCAGACCCAGGCATTAAAAAAGTGGAGGGGACCAACTGTCCCGAATTTCTGGGGATGCGCGACTTGTGCAAATCCCCCAACATTTTGTATATGAGGCATAAAGCCACAGGGCACAGGGACAGCTTCGTCCCCCAAGCCATCAAACAGGCAGGGTAAATCACCTCCGGCCTGATCACCGTCTCGTCTCCTTGAGGAAGGGCGAATGAACAAAGCCAATATGTCAAGTACGCAGCACAGTGTGTAACTGCGTCAACTCCCGTGGGATTCAGGCCGGCCTGCCGCCCTCTCCCTGAGACAGCAGGATATGTTGCTTGGCGCCGAGCCCTCTTCTTCCGCGCCACCGCTGTCGGAACCACTATGGGGAAGTCCTCATAGTGCTGCTCCCCACCAAAGAAATATTGAAGCCACGTGCCCATCCGCACGCGCCTCTTCTCACCAGGCTTTCGCGCTTCCCGCGAGTCAAGTGTCAGGCGCAGCAGGGTGCGATACGCCTTCATCAAATAACGATAGGCGAAGCCCGTGAAGTAGTTGCCTTCACCATCCGTCTGGTCCTTCAGCCAGTCTGCGAAGCAAACTTCTTCATACGGCTCTCCATCTATCGGCAGGCCGCTCAGCTGAGAAAGGCTCCATAAATCCAATGAAGTTTCACCTTCTGCAGTGTAGAAAGTATTGTACTCTGGGCAGAAGACTTCAATCATCCCGCAACATAGACCTCGGGAGATCGGGTATCTATACCGGGAAGCATACACGCTCTGATAAACTCCGGCGTGCATCAAGATGGGGGCGTATTGCCGCAACACGAAGTCTGTAAATTCAACCGCTCCCGGTCTGAAGGCGTGAGCATCGGTGGCTTTGAGCTCTCCAAACCACCCCACCGAAATCTGATGTTTGAACCGGACCGCCAAGCAGTCCAAAAGAAAAGGCTCGTCCCGGTATCCCCAATGGAGCGGTGCGAGGAATAGACCATATATGGGCTTCTCCCTGTCAACGCGGCTGGCGGTTTCATTCCAGCGAGCTGGTGTATACTGCGGCGCTCTCGTCAGCATCCCGGCCTCGGGGGATAATTCCTGCACTCCGACCAGGCCCCCCATTTCCTGGGCTCCCCGGGGATGTATATGGGCATACCATAGGTGACTGACTCAGTCAGGCTGTCCCGCTCCGCCAGTAGCGCTCCTTCAGCTCTGCGGACCAGAATTAAATCACGCTTCCCGCCAAGGTTGAAGCGCTCGAGGAACGCCATCAGGTGCTTATCTTTGGGGTGGTCCCGTCTGATGTCGTCCCCTCGGTCATACTTGAAGTGGTTGCCGTCAAGAATCAACAAACGGCCGGTGTCGACGGTGTCAGTTTCTGAATCCGAAGAGTCAGCCACCACGGCTACATGTCGAAGCCCCCGATCAAGGGAATGGACATTCCCCCATGTCACGGCGACCCGGGATACGGAGGAAGAAGAGCCGGAGGCCATGTTGTCTGCAAAACAGCACCCAGAAAAGAACAAACAAAAGTCAGAAATTAGTGGATCGAAACAATATTTCTGACAAAATTTCGACAGCGTCTCCCCAGCTCGGGGGTTTGCCAAAAGAAAAGTGGAAGCCGTCCACCAAGGGAGCGGCCCCTAAAAGCAGCCATAGGCGCTAAGCCAAGGCCAAATGGGACACCCGAGGGATCCAGCTCCGAGGACAAGTCCTGCAAAGAGCCTCCCGGGGCCCGAAGAACGGGTTTCGAAACCCAAAGAACAGCACTGCTCAACTCACCCGCTCACTCACACGGCGAGATCGCCCGAACCCACTAACCACTCGGCGCCGCGGGAAGAAGAAAAAGGGAGGAGAGAGGAAAATTTCTTGCAAATGAGAGCTTGTGAAGAAAAAAATGAAAGGAGGCCAATATATAAGGGGGGGGGGGCTCCACCCCTGTTAAAACGGCGCGCCCCGGGGCGCGCCGTTTTAAGCAATTGGCGCGCCGGGGAGGGCGCGCCGTTTTAACCTCTAAAAGGCCCAGGGCGCGCGGTAAAGGCGGCGCCGTTTTAACCCTCGAAGCAAAGGCCGCGCCATTTTAAGCGACGCCGTCAGGCTTCCTGCCTCGTCGGATCAACATCCGATGCCAGAATTAAGTGCCGGTCGAGCCTCCGTCAGCCAAACGAAGCTCATCCGCAGGCCTTGCCGCATTCCTGCCTCACTTGCACCGCCTACGTCTGGGGGGCATTTGTTGGCACTCAAAATATGATCCTTTGGCAACCAAGCTGCAAAGATGAATGATACGGCCCACTGAAACACAGAAGCCGATAAAGATCAACTTATCAAGAGAACCCCTCAAGCTGACGAAGCCCTGAGCCACCTTGAAGGGAACGTCGGGGACTTTACCTCAGGAGAGTCGAAGTGAACCCGCAACCAACCGGCAGCGCGATCAAGCCTGCCCAATGATCCGGCATCGACCTCGTCATGCCGCTACCCCACATCTGTCGCCCGACCAAGGACGACGGTCTACCCGATGACTCTCCTAAGGAGGAAGAATGTCCTCGGCCATCCGCAACAAGGGGCCGAAGGTTCTGTCAGCAGAAGACCCCGATTACCCGACACGGGTTCGGATTTTCACCATAGTGGGCCCGTTAGTGGCCGATTGATCACCGTTCAAGGTGGAATTGCCCAGGATGTAGCATCATCCTGCAAGGAAGCTTCGAGCACGAGTCCGTCTCAGCCAGAAGCACAAATCACAGTGCCGAAGACTGTGTCAGCAGGACACCTGTGTGCTCGGACCAGACACACACGAAGTCTTGTTTAAGGCCGTTCGTCCTATCAAGAGCTTCGTCAACACCCCATCAAGGCCCTTCGATGGCCAGGGCTAGGGGAACAGTCGACGGGAGCTTCCGGAATCATCTCCGGGCCCACCGGACTGACACGCCAAGTGAACAGGTTAAAACGGCGCCGTCAAACCGACGTGCCAAGAACAAAAGGGGGTGTTCCCCGACGCCGTCAATCCGGCGCGCAAAAGCCAAATGGGGCCCTTCCCCGGCGCCGTCAATCCGGCGCGCAAAGGCATAATGGGGCCTCTCCCGGCGCCGTCAACCCGGCGCGCCTCTTCCTGGGGAGCCGAATTAACCCCAAGGCATATATAGCCTGTCGACAGGAGATATCAAGAGGGAGATATCAAAGAGATCGGGGAGAAGAGGCGGAATCAAAAAGAAAGAAAAAAGAGAATTAGAAAGAAAGGGGGGAGGTCCAGGGAAGAGTCGGAGGGGGTTCTTCGATCTGAAGAGTCTTCTGTCTGAGCTCTCGGCGGCCCACACCCTGCTCCACCCGAGTCTCCCGGAATCGGAGAAGAAGAGCATCTGTTCCTTATCTCTCGAGGTGGGTTTCCCGTGTTTCATCCGGTGAATCCCTCTGTTCCGCTTTGGGTTTTCTTCCTCTGGCATAATGTAAGTGAAGGAGGGGAGGGGCGATGACATGAGCCTCACCTCCCCTCCCTCACGATGATTCTTTTCCTCTTTTCGTTGTAATGGGTTTCCCCTGTTAACGGAAACGGCGGCCGAGTAACAACGCCGGCGTCGGAATGTATATTCTCTACCTATCTGTCTGTTTTTTTTTATGAATGAATGGAATGGAATGTGAGTCTATGGCCGATGCCACGTTTCTCTTTCTTCCCTGTTGGCTCCCTTTTTTTCTTACACCCGGTGAAATGGTGCCGTGCGATGATGCCGGCGCCGTGGAGGATGAATGCAGAGCACCGTGGGCTTCCCGTGTGAATGACTTCCTTCTTGTCTCGTCTTCCCGATGCTTTATGCCCTTCTATGGTAAGGGCTACATTGATTCCCCTCCCAGGGGGTTTTCTCTTTCAGTCGAATGCTAGGAATCTTCACCGTGTAAGGTGTGTCAATATATGGGTTCCTCCCACCTGTCTGGGCCGCCCTCGTAATACCCTTTCTGTTCTTGACCATGAACAGAGGGAAGTAAGGGCGCCCCTACATTCCAGTTATTATTTTCTGAACATTCCTTGACGAATGTTTCTTTGATTCGTGAATATGCATATGCGTGAACGTACGTATGTCTACAGGCATTAGTTCTGGCCTGCTGGTTATGCGAACGACCTCACAGCTCCGTTCTACTGTTTCACTAGTGCAAATCGGTAACCCGGGGAGGGGGAACATCCCCCACTGTTCCGCTTTGACAGCACTCTGTCCACCGGGGACCGTCCAGCAGTGATGAATCTCCTATGGACTAACGAGTGAATAGCAAACGGGTTAGTCCCGACATCTCAAATCCACAGTCCCTAAGGGACTTTGTGGTGGCCGAGAGACGCGTGTGCCCCTCGTAGGCTGGCCCTCGGAGTTCCCTTCTCTACTCGGTCGTCCCGACTCGAGTAGTGTGGTGATTCGGGTTGCGTGCCCCTCATAGGCTAGCCCTCGGGGTTTTCGCTCCCATATCGAGTCGCCTCACTCACTCACCGTTACCCACGGACTCGGTGCCCCTTGTAGGCTAGCCCTCGGGGTCTTCCTATCCGTTTGGGTCTGCCGGCCGCCGTTGCGCCACCCGGCTTTTAGGGGTTTACTCCGCCACGTGAGTACTCCCTACGTCTCCCCGACAATCCTTTGGGATGGGGAGATGCTGCCGAAATTTCGGCTCGAACGAGTCTAAACTCGGAACAATCGCCGCGCTCGAGTCCGGATCTCGCGCGAGCCCGTGATTTGACCTTTGGATGACTCGGGACTGATTCGATGAATAATCAACTCAATAAATTTTCAAAACCCTCCAAAACCTTTTAATAAATTCATGAATAAACTAACGAAGCTCCTGTTTCCTTGAAATCGGGTTAATTCGGCGTGTTCATGCGCGATAACGCCTTAAAACGGCGCGCCCTTCCCGGCGCGCCCTTTCCGGCGCGCTCTTCCCGACGCGCCCTTTCCGGCGCGCCCTTCCCGGCGCGCCCGAGCTCCCCACGCCGTTTTAACAGGCTGCCCCTTTTACCTACGGTTCTGGCGCCGTTTTAAACCTTTTACCTACGTTTCAGGGTGCCGTTTCAAGCGTTTTAGCCCCTGTCTTCGCGAGCACTGCACCGGTTTCATTCCGAATCGTGTCGTCGCATCATTCCAACCCTTCTCCCACTTATGGGATGACTTCCTATGCTAATTACAGAGGGATGCAAGTTCCTCAACCAAATAAACTAAATAAAATTGGCATGTTCAAGCTTGAATCGATACGCCTCGAATCCTTGCCGTTATGCCCTAGTCCACACACTCATATCGCATTAACGCATTCCCGAATGTGTGCATCCTTGGTATATCAAATAACATTGCCAGAAGGTCAGGTTACGCCTGATCGGAGGCTTCGTTACGCGTGAAGGTGGCCTTCGAGCCTAAGTCCTCCGCTGTCTACCAAGGTCCACCCTAATAAATCGTGTGTAGTCAACCGTATCATCCTGCATGATCACTTACCTGCTCCGTACCCTTTATCCCGGCTTCGACAGCCCGATATCTCGGTAATTAATCAAAGGTGTTCCGTCCTCATGGGGGATGTAATTAACGCCATAGCCTTTATGGTATGGCGGATTGCTGGTCCCGACCGAACCTCACATTCGCCCGACATGGGTCAGAATGAGCGCACAATAAAATCGTCACTCATGTGACTGGCACGCCCGCGTCATCAATCAGTCAGTTGATTACCAGTTAGTCAAATGGTTGATCGAAACGTGAACGAAAAGAAAGGAACGAAAAGGCGAATGAAAGAAAACGCTGAAACAGGGATGGGGATGCAAAAATCATTGCCAAGGAAACTCCAAGATGCATGCTGAGGATTACAAAGAACTTCTCTTACCAAAGCCACTGGAAATTCATTTACCCCAGTACTACTGGCAGAGATAGTGCTTATAGCACTACCATACCCTGTCCAGTTATCCCTTAAGAAATGAATGCCTGCCCCATTTCCAACAAACTACCTACTACTTGATGTTAACAGTTCCTTAGCTTACCTGAATATTGCTATGGGCATACCTGTTGGGAAAGGCTGGATGCAGTCAGCAAAGTGGGATTTAATAAAATGTTTCCGAGCATATCTGGACGAAAGTGAAGACCCATGCATCACATTCCATAACATTTTAATAGCCAAGGAAACCTGCACCCACTGAAGATTTCTAATACCCAGGCCCCTCAAGCCGGGGCCGCTGAATATCCGACCAGGCAACCCAATGTCTGCGGTTGGATTCTTCATTTCCTTGCTAGAAGAAATTGGCACATAGTCGGTCTATTATATTCACCACCCAATATAGCAGGCCGACGCAAGGTAGATAGGCAAACTGCAAAGAACAGAGTCTATTAGGATAGCTCTACCAGCCTGAGAGAGAATCTTAGACTGCCAGCCTTCTAACTTTGATTGCACCCTGTCAATTATAAATTTGAAATCCGAACTAATATATCTTCCTTTCTTAATCGGGATTCCAAGGTAACAAAAGCCAGCAGCCTGATACTTGTAGCCAGTAATCTGGTGAATAGATTGTCTAAGAGCCGGAGGGCTTTTAGCAGAGATGATAAAGCTACTTTTGTTGGCATTTACCTTCTGCCTCGAGCATGACTCATACTTGGTTAGAAACTGTTGGAACACTAGAATATTCTGTCTGCTAGCATTCAGAAAGACTAGGGTGTCATCTGTATATAATAAGTGGGAAACTTGCAAAGACTGCCGGGGCCCTTTGTAGCCTTTGATGGCCCCAGATTGAAATAGGACAGAAAGACCCCTGTTGAGAACCTCAGAAGCAATGATGAAGAGATAAGGAGCAATGGGGTCCCCTTGCTCGATGCCTCTACTCGACTTGAAGAAACCAAACACAACACCATTAAAGTTTATGGAAAACCAACAGTTAGACAGAAGCATACCAATATAGGAGGTGAATCTGGTGCTAAAGCTGAATTTCCTCATAACAGCAATAATAAAGTCCCACTCCATCCTATCGTAGGCTTTGGCCATATCCAGTTTAAGTATAGCATTATGTCCTCTAACTTTCATGCTAATGTCCATCATAAGTTGCCGGGCAAGGGCCACATTATCCAGGATGATTCTCCCTTTTACAAAAGCCCCCTGCTCCTCTGAAATAATATTAGGTAGGAGAGGGGCCAGCCATTCAGATATGATCCGGGAAATGATTTTATATGAGAAGTTGCAGAGACTGATTGGTCTGAACTCATTAAAAGAACGGGGGTCTTGCACCTTAGGCACAAGAGTGATAAGAGAGGATGAAATTCCTCTTGGGAGGGGGAAGCCCTCAAAAAAATGCACGGATAGCATCAATAACATCCTGCCCAATGATGTCCCAGACAGTTGTGAAGAAATCTCCTGAGAAACCATATGGACCAGGGGAGCTGGAGCCCTTTAGAGACCAAACAGCATTACAGACCTCCAACCCATCCGGGATAGCACAAAGTGCATCGTTCTGGCTCTCTGTTATAACTTGGGGGATACTATCTAAAATAGAGGAATCCATTTGGTGTTCCTCAGAAGAATTTTTTTTTAAGTAATAGCTTTCAGCATGTAATCGCAGGTCATCTTGGTTGGAACACCATTCTTCAGGATCACCAACTTTTAGCCTTCTAATAGAGTTCCTCCTCCTGTTGCACTGAGTTACTGCATGGTAGAAAGAGGTGTTTCTATCAACACTTTCAATCCAGTCTGCCCGGGATTTCTGATTCCAGAATATTTCTTCTCTAAGTAAAGCTAGACGGAGACTAGCATTAGCTTCATTAAGACTTTCTCTGTTGGCTGAAGAGGGGTCAGAATCAAAGGCATTTTGCTTATGTTCAACCTCAGCTTCAGCCATTTTTATATTCATAAAGACATCCCCAAAAACTTCCTTGTTCCATTTACTAAGAGAAGCTTTGATGGTCTTCAGCTTGACAAACAGTCTAACTAGAGCATTTGGATGACTGACCTGAGCTTGCTGCCACACATCAGTGACTAGTTGCTTGAAGGAACTATGAGTGCTCCACATCTTTTGGTAAATGAAACGACCAGAGCTAGGTGGCATGTTATCCAAAAAAGCAACAAAGGGGCATGGTCCGAGGGACCCCTGGGAAGATGCTTCACCACCATATTAGATGCTATAGAAAAGGCCAAGACTGTTAAGGAGGACTCAGTCAAGCCTTGCCCTGATATTTGCAAGTCCCGCTCTATTATTAGTCCAAGTCATTGCTGGCCCAAGGAAGCCAGCATCAAAAAGACCAACAACACAAATAAAGGCATTAAAAGCATATGTAGAAGCAAGAGCAGGGAGACCACCACCAGCTTTCTCCAGGAAGAACACAATTAAAATCACCCCCCACAAATCGGGGAATATTGACAGAGGCAGCAAAGAGGAGGAGATCATTGAATAGAGACTGTCTGAGGTGATGGTCACAGAAAGCATAAATGAAAGAATAGTATGTACAGAAAGAATTATCCACCTTCAAACCTAAAGTAATATGCTGAGTAGAGGTGGCAATTACCTCTAAATTGTAGCTGTCATGCCAAAAAACCCAAATCTTAGAGTCAGCTGAATTATTGCCTACATGCTTCCCAAGCTTGAGATATCTACCAAGTAAGGGAGCTTTATTGAAGTTTAGCATAGGTTCACTGATAGCCACCAAGTTAACTTTATGAAGCTATACAATATGTTTTAGACTTCTACGGGAACCAGAGTTCCCAACCCCATGAATATTCCATATAAGAGTAGGCTGAATCATTGAAAATTCCCTTTGATATCTTCCAACGATCTAGCTCTAGATCTTGTTATCATCCCTCCCTCATGATACCTGTGCACCTTTCCTCCACCCCTATCCGGCATAGTAATCTGCATTAGCAAATTGTCAGCATAAGCTCTTTCTGCTATCTGTTTGCTGGTCTTCAGTAACTCCTGGATTTGTATGTTACCAAAGGTTTCTGCATTAGAAGGAGCCTCAGAACCAGATAGGGCCTCAGCACTTATCCTGGCTTCATCCAACTGACCACTATCTATTCCCAGACTGTCTATTGGACCTTTAGAATTGGAAGTCCAGGCAATTCCCTCTCCTACTGGCTGATGACAAATTTCAACTACCTGCTTATAATTACTTTGGCATTCATTGGTATTTCCAGTGACAACTTGACAGGAAGGAGAGAGCTCCATTATCGCCGCCTGCTGTAGTTCTGTGGCAGAATTATCCCCCTCTAGAGGCATTAGACCTTGAACAAGCTCTACTTGCTGATGAACTTCAGTATTGACATTTTCCAACTCCTGCATATCCACTGCCTGTAACAAAACCTCGAACTTATTTTCTAAAGCCACATTTGGTCGAGCAACCGGTGGGCCTACAGGCCGGGGCCTAAAAACCGGTTGGGGATTCTTTGGTTCAAGATCTTGAACTACATGAAAGCGGCCAGTCCTTCTCATATTTTTCTTGCAATCATCTCCAGAGTGACCAAGCTTATGGCAATAGGAACAAAGGGTAGGAACTCGATGATAGTTGACTGACTGCCAGTATCCCCCACCATCCAGGTCTATCCATATACGCTCCCTGCGGGGAGTTGAAAGATCCATCTCGATACATACCAGGGCTTCCGATGTATCAGACAATGCTAAGGTTCTCTCATGGATACGCAGTACAGTCCCGAAGTTGCCAACGATTATTCTCAGATAGTCTTCATGGTACAGGTTCGCCGGCAAACCAGGGAAGCCGATCCAAATCGGCACCATCGGCGGATCAGTATCAAAGTTGAAATCTGAGGTCCAACGGAAGAAACGAAACAAAAAACCTTTTATGTACAAGTTTTTCTGTATGAGAAGCTTCATAAAATCCACCTCACTATCAAAACGAATATGGAGATGCCGCGGGTTCAATTTATTGATGATGAAACTAGAAGAAATCGCCAGCCACTGCACTAGACAGCCCTTGATCTCTGGGAATGCTGGCCTACCATATGAACAGTTGGCCACAATTGCGAAAGACAAAAATTGTAGAGACGCTTGGAGATCGGCCTTGGAGAAGAAAACCGTTGGCTCACCCCGATCTGTGAACGCAGGATCCTTTATTGGAAAAGTAGTACTTGGCCTTTGCTTAGACTCCATGAGGGCCTGTTCAAAAGACCGTCCGGGAGCTGCTTGGGAGGACGAAGAGGCAGCCTCCAGTGGCACCAGAGGGACCCCCGCCGGGGCCGGGGGAACCCCCGCCGCGCCAGCCATGGCCGGCAGGGAGGGGGACACTGTGGACGCACTGAAATTCGAAAAGAATCGGTTCGTTTGTTGATTGGGTCAATTCGTTTATTTAGTGCGAGGGCGTGCCAGTCACAAAGTGACGATTTATTCGGGCTTCGATGAAGCCCATGGTGCGCTCGATCTGACTAATCAGACGATTGTGTGGTTCAGGTCGGGACCGAAATCCACTGTGCCGTGAAGGCCACGTCGTCATTTACATCCCCCATACGGGGGAAAACCCTTGATTGATTACCGTGAATAAGGGCCCTACGGCCTGAAATTCATGGTAATAAAGTGAGAGCAAAGATCTCGGATCATGTTTAAACAAACCCGCATTGGGGCGTAAATGTTCACAGATGCATACATGTCGGTCACTCATGGACCGCTTCATCTTCGGACAGAAGTCTGTGTTTGTAGCATAAAAGAGGGTGACAAAACCGCGCAGATGTTTGCCTTGAACATGGCAAGTTTAATGAGAATGTGGGATTGGATCCCGGTAGAGACGGGTCAAGTTTGACGAACTATTGGCCCGAGATGGTTTCGGACTATGGCCATAACAGGGTTCCCACGGTCCACGTCCGGTGCCATGGGGCGTCATTGCTTTTCTCTTCACGCACAGTCCAAGGAAATGAATCGTAAAGTGTGAAGCCCAAAGTCGCCAACGTGCGCCCTCGCACGCGGATCGACCTGCTCGGTCAGGTCCCGGGGTTCGACCTGCCCGGTCAGGTCGCGGGGGTCAAGGGGGCAGCGGCCCTTGCGGGGGGATCCGGGGGCGCTCCCAGAAGAAAATTTTGATTATAGGAGGGGTAATTTTTGATTAGTTTTCCATTAACTTCAAGTATTTTCTTTTGGTTAATCAATTCTTTCTCTTTTAGGCACGCCAGTTTAAGAGTAATAGAGGAGAGGGGCACGTCGGTTTAACATGACAAAGGGGCGCGCCAGTGAAGAGAAACCCAAGGGGGCACGCCGGTGAAGAGAAGCCCCGGGGGGCGCCGGATAAGGAAAGCCCAGGGGGCGCGCTGGTTAAGGGTGTTGAAGGAGGGCGCCGGTTAAGAGTGAAGGGGGAGTAGGAGCGCGCCGTTTTAGGACATGCAAGGGGTGAGGGGCGCGCCGTGCGTGTGGTTTGGAATGGAAATGGGCGTGCCGTTTTAGGATCTAAAGAGGGTGCCAGATTAGGGATGGCAAGGGAGCGCGCCAGATATGGAGTGAGCAAGGGAGGGCGCGCCGTTTTAGGATTCAAAGAAGGAGATGGGGGCTTTTGTGAGGAGGGTTGAAACGGCGTGGTGGAACAGTGGCCGCGCCATTTTAACTCACGCCGGAATAACTATATGGGGTTGTTTCAAAGCTCTGTTTACTGTGTTTTCTTTTTCTTTCACCCGTAGGTTGATTCAAGGGTTGATTTGCTCGCTATGTTGATTCAATGAGGAGGTTTTAAGAGTTTTAACCGTTTTAATCATTTATTAAGATGAAACAACGTGAACGTCTAAGTGTTTTATTCAGGTAGTTTGCTCACAAAGGCCTCAATTTGTTCTTCATTAGTTCAACTCGTTCACCTGTTGTTGTGCGTTCTTAGCCCTAGCGAAAATCGGGCAGCACCTCCCCTGGACCGGGACTTGCCAGAGAGAAGCGAAAGCCACCACATGGATTACTCCCGGGTAAACTCTAAAAAATGCGGAACGGCCTCACGGCGGTCCGTTAGCCCAAGTGTGAGTGTGGAAAGCTCGAGGGCCAGCCTACGAGAGCGACCACGACTCACGGGTGATGATTTTCGAAGTGGGACAAATGTTTGCCATAGCAGGGCAGGAAGTATTCATCCGTCGAGTGGGATACCTTGAGGGTCATGCCATGGAGCGGCAGACCTCAAACACCCCCGGATGATCGGAGAGTGACAATGGGAAGCAAGGATCGGAGCGACGAAGACTGAGCTTGCAAAAAAAAGTTTTCCATTATTCATCCACACAAACCGGGGAAGGAGTCTTGATACAGAGAAGATGGAAACGAAAGCATTACAAAAAAAGGAGAATACATTCGACGGAGAGAGAGAGAAGCATTAGACGGAGGAGGGAGAGAGAGAACATGCTTCTCCCCCTCGGAACCACCACCTCTCTTCACTTCATCTCACCTCTCTGATGCAAGGAAGTAGCTTCTCTACACTTCGGCGGACTCTTCCTCTCAGAAGCTCTCACCTCTCTTTCCCTTTCTTCTCCCGTTGCACACTGCCCAGCCGAGAGAGAGAGCCAGCATCTTCTTTTTTCATAGTGATACCCCCCTTTTATAGAATGGCGCCGGGGGGGGGGGGGGTTCCTGCCACTCCCACCTCGTCTGCAACGAAGTTTGGAGTTGACATGTTGCGCTGGATGAAGGTGGGTCACGCCGTACGCTGTCGTTCATCTGGGGACGGGATGTTCGCAGGTCTGCCGGGGGTTGCTTCGCCGTTGCCGCTTCTGTGCTGTCGAACGGAGGTAGAAGCAGAGCCATGGGCATTGAATGTTCTCTGTGCGTCGCATTTATGCCGAACAGAGCATCGGTCGGCAGACGGGACAGGATGAGGTTAAACATATTTGCATTCGGCGCGCCGTATTAAGTGTTTGGCCTTTAAAATGGCCACGCCATTTTAGCATTTGGAGGAGAAGCTTTTAAAATGGGCATGACGGGTACTTTGGTTAAAACGGCGTGGCAGGGGGCACGCCGGATTAAATCTTTGCAAAGGGGCGCCGTATTAGAGCAATGCAAGTGAAATGGGCGCGCCGTATTAAGGCCATGCAAGGGGCGCGCCGGATTGATGCTCTACGGCGCCGTTTTAAGCCTCAAAGTGATTCTTCTCAGAAGCGCGGCCATTTATATGAACGTTGGCATTCCTGGAATATTTTAGTTGTGATGCATGGCCTCCGCAATGTCCCGTTTGCAGCTTCTGGGGCTCGGTCCAGACTTTGCGTGACTTTCAATGCATGCCAGAGCTGTGCCCGAGTTCCCGGCTTTTCTTTGATTCAGCTCTCGGCATGGCCGGTCGGAGAGTTGTAGCTGTATCTTCCGCCTGGGGGGCTTCCTTAACGGGTAGCGGACCACCGAGCGAGTTCTTGTCCTAACCGGGTGAGGTATGAGTTTGTTCGGCCCTCTCGTCTTCGACTTGCACTTGAACTCGTAGACGCGAGTGCCGTATGATCATCATCGTCATTTTTTTGACGTCCACAGACACGCCGAAGAGGATTAGGGAACAATGGCGGGAGAAGTTCAAACCAGAGCTTCTCACCCTAAAAACTAGAGAGAGAAAATCAGTTGCAACACAACAACCTAGATTTAAATTAAATCAATTACTCGAATAAATATAACTCTTGGAATAAATAAGGGTAATTCTATTTAATGATTTTTGAGTTAAGTAGAAAACTTTGTATTAACTGTAAATTAAGGAGTGGTCTAAAAAAATCCGCATAATAATGATTTAAGCCGAGTAAAAATGAAAGCTTTATCATAATATCGTAATAAGATAAAACCTAAATTAATTAGGCATAATCTGATTAGAATTAGAGCAAGAGACTGTAATAACCCGGAATAAAATAATAGATACATTAATAGCTTTCCCAATTTACAAAGAATTCAAAGAATTTATAAAATTATGAAAAATATATATTCTTGTAGAGGAAAGAATTTCTAGCAAAATTGTCAACATAAACAGCCCCAAAATAAAATTTAATTAGGCCTGAATTAGAGGGTTTTAGGTAAACTCAGAATTTGGGGTAGAATAGTCCTTAATTGATCAAATTGGACCCCAATTCGAGCTCTAATGGGCTCAATCCAGACTCAAATTCTAGGCCCACGTCGGAGGATTAGTTTCCCTCTCTTTCCCCTTGAAAACCCTAACCCTAGGATTCAAATTTTAAGCTTAGGCGGCGGTGACTTGGCCAACCGCAAATATCACGCGGGTTCCTCTCCACGTCAATCCCCGATCGAAGCCACGACTCTAGGGTTACCCCCAGCCCTATAAATCAAGCCCTAACACTACCAGGAACCTTATTTTGGCTAGGCGGCTGATGGCGAGTGGGATCGAGAGCATACTGCGACGAGGAAGGCAAGGGTTTCGTTTAGGGTTCCGGCGACGTCCACCTTTTGTAAATCGTCTAAAGGTAGGTTTCTCTCAGGCTAAACCCTAATCAAAATGTACCATATTGTACATTTTTTTGTCCTCTTTCCATTGGTAGTATTTCCCTGAATTTTTATTTAGTATAGCGATGGCTACATGTATTTTTCTTGAGGTCTGTCAAAGTTCGCCAGAAGGCGGGGTTCGGTTCCAGGTCGCGAAACTCTAGTGACCGCATCCTAGGGACCGCGGGCCACTTGCCTAGTGGGGGTTTCTTTTAAAAATAGGTCAAAGTGGCAAGATCGCGGTCGTTGACCAACCGCTACCATTAGGTAGCGGACCTTCCCTGATAGTGTTCTATGCTCGGGTTACAGCATGATCTCAGTTTTTTCTGCGTTCGATTCTGATAGATAGCATGTTTTTAGGATTGAAAACGCACTTAATAACTAGGGTTCATGAAAGAACGTCAAAGTCTAACTAAGATCTATCTCAAAGTCCATTGATTATCATTATTCTCTCATGCTATACCCTGAAAACAAGTAAATTAATTGCTATTGAATCTACTCGTATTTGAAGTTCTTGCAATATTTTGACTTTTTTAGCCATGTTAATTGTTACATTGCTATAATTGCTTGAGGGTCATGCTACTCCAGTGGTAATGGCCTACCGTTCAGTCCCGTTTCAGTAGTTTTAGACCCTCAAATTCTTGTGATAGTTGGGACTCTGCAATGGATATTTTTTCCGTTGGACTAGAACCTCTATC
The DNA here is from genome assembly GCA_022559845.1 of Amorphophallus konjac. Classification (NCBI taxonomy): domain Eukaryota; kingdom Viridiplantae; phylum Streptophyta; class Magnoliopsida; order Alismatales; family Araceae; genus Amorphophallus; species Amorphophallus konjac. The sequence goes on along the minus strand of CM040121.1, from coordinate 300,231,526 downwards.
TCAAGGCCTCTGTAAGACTCCGCGAGCTTGGGATTCTCACTAGGACGCCGAGCAGGTTGTACCCTGAAAGCTCGAACCTATTGAATCGACCAGATTTTGAATGGGCAGTTCGAGGTTGTGACTGAGTTCTGCCCAACCCCGTCTAGAACGTAGCCCTATGGGGACCGCTACCAGGAGGTAACAGTCGGGGACTGACTGCGTTCTACTTCGGATCTGGCCTACATGACAGTCTTGTCCGGTCGACTGATCCCTATTCCAGTCGACCCAGCCTTGTTTCAGTCGACCTATAATGCCTCAATCGATCATGGTTATGTAGACCGAACCCTATCTTTAGTCAATTCATGTCTCAGGTCGACTGATGGTCTTGATTAGTCGATTGAACCTTGTCTTCTTCCTTCCCTATCCTTGTCGCGGTTCTTCTTAGATCACTACTGCAAGATCACGGCTCACCTTGAACCGCGTTCTTTGTTCCATGCCTTGTGCGTCGACTCACTGGCCTATTGAATCGACACAGGTACCTATTGCTCTTTTGCTAATAGCAATTGTTCCTTAACCGCGACTTCATGGCCGCAGACCTCTGTGGACTGCGAGCATTCTTCCTAATTTGTGAGTCAACCCCACCTGCCTATGAGTCGACTCAGACCCCACCCGTTTTGTCCCTTTTGATAGCGGTTCTGCCTAGATCGCTATCTCATGGTAACGGTCCTTTGTTGACCGCGACCTAGCTCAGTTTTCTCATTTTTCGTGATTTTTGTGTGACATAGCAGCCATGATTAATGTTAGCCCTTCAGGCTACTATCCTGTCATGTTCATGACCCTTTTATAATTCTTGGCTTCCATGTCATATTCTTATGACTTATCACTTGAAATTCCTTCTAAGGAATTGTCTTTTAGTACTTGCTTACTTGAGTTTGTTCTTTGAAACCCTTGGCCAGTAAATAATGTGGATGTCTAGATTTCGTGGGATCTCTAATGCAACCCTCAATGTCAACACATCATAGGGACCCGGTCTGGTCATGAGGAGAGCACCCAAAAAGTTCTAGTGCCCATGGGAGTTTGTAATGACATGGTGAGACATTGCACCGAAGTATTAGCTAGCGTGTTGCATCTACGACATTCCACTTCCTCGTGAACTGAGTACATAAACATACTTGCTTGCTTGAGTTGACTTGATATATGGCCAAAATTCTTGAATACTAATCACTTGTGCATAACAGTATACAACTTTTCTCAACTTTGTACTTTCTACACTTGGTCGCATCTCTTCCTGTTAAACTTGACTCCATCATGATTAAGTCTTGCGATGTTTATGATTGATTGAAGTGTTTCGTTCATGTATATTGTAATATCCTGGATTCTTCAGATCGGAATCGGTGAGCTTTCAGAGCATTTTCGTGGGTCCTGAAACGTGTTTTACGATCCACTTAGATTTTTCCCTTGTATAACTTGCGGAATCCCGTGGAGAGTGAACCGTTGAGTTTTACGACTCAGGGATGCTACAGGGTGCGTTATGCTCATTCCGAGGATCGCGAAGACTATTTTTCTATATTTTTTTGAATTTACGGAATTTCATGCAGAAAATAAGCTTTTCAAAAGATTGCTAATTTTCCTATTTTCTTTTCTTCTTAACCCTTTCTCTCTCCTCTCTCCTCCTTACGATCTCTCACTTTATCTCCCTCCGTTCTCTCTCCTCTCTTCTCCTCTCCCCCTGGCGCGCGACCAGTTTTGAGCTGGGTGAGGTGGTGACCCCGTGGAGCTAACCTGAGGCGTGATGACGCGAGTATCGGAGCGTGGCGTTGGCACGATCTCGTTTGTGGATTCAAAGCCGGCGTGGGTTGTTCGTGTGATGCTTTTTGACGTGGTGTGGCCGTCTCGACGCGTGAGATCTTCGGTGGAGGTAGGGGGATGGATACCCTACTCTTTTCCTACATCCTCACGCGATTTGGAGCCGAACGGTGTGAGTTTGAGCGGGTTTTGCCATATTTGGGTGAAATGCATATTCGGGGGGTGTGAGCCATGTTCGCCGTTCCAGGCGATGGTTTATAGTTTAAATGGATTCATTTGAACCCCTGGCATGTTGGGAATCATTTCCTGCCAGTTTTACTATGTTTGGTTGAGAATCGGGGTCGGTATGAGCCCAGCTGTCCATGTGAGTCGTTTTGGGTCAATTCTTGAGAATCGCCCGTTTCTTGTCGTTTTACGGATGGTTTGATCCCTTCCGGCTTGTGGAAGGTGGATATCAACGTTAGGGTTGTTTCCCCGTCGTTTATACACGATTGGGGGGTGGAAAGACCAGGTTTTGGGTAGTCCCATGGTTTTCCCGCTGGATCGGTTTGGCGGCCTTACCAGTGATCGCTATTTGCGCTTGGCGGCCCTCTAGAGACCGCTAGGCGGAGTCCAGTGTCGGTTTGGTTTGGCGGTCTCACGACCGACCGCAAGCCTGGTTTAGCAGCCCTTGGGTGACCGCTATTCGATGTTTAAGTCGGTTTATCAGTTTTATGTCGGTTCGGGCTAGCGGTCTAGCGCTGACCGCAAGGTGGCTTTGGCGGCAATAGGGTGACCGCCAATCCCTAGAAATGGTCCAAGGGAGACCGTTAAATGGTTTTACTATTTTAAGTGGGTTCCTAATGACGGCCTTGCGACTGACCGCCTTATGAAGTAACGGTCAGGCAAAGGACTGCCAAAAGGATGGCTTATCGTGTTTCAAGGCGGTTTGGGTATGGCGCTCTGGCCATGACCGCTAAAGCCTAGAAACGGCCTTGAGCAGACCATTTTATGTCTGTTTACTCTGCGAATAGCGGCCCTGATAAGACCGCCAATGAGCTTTAGTGGCCAAGGGTAAGACCGCCATTTGTTTGGGAGTTTCTTTGTGGTGGTTTGGTTTCCGGTTAATGTGGCTTCGACCCCTTGGTCAGCCCATTTTTCCGTGGATGTCTTGGACGTCCTATGAGGGTTGTGACCGTGTTATAGGGTTTCCGGGAGTGCCACTATACCGAGTAGTGTTTTGTGTTATTTCAAGGATCATTATGGTTCCTAGTCAATCCGGTTATGACCCAGTGGTTGACACATGACCTCGTGAGTGTCTCGTCTATCCTGTGAGGATCGAGATATGATTTTGGACACCTGGAGGTATCATCGTACCTCAGTTTATGTGCCCATATGGTTTGAGGGTTTTGATGATCCATCATGTTCCGTGTTTCGTGTTATACAGAATTGTGAGTCCATTGTGCGGCTCGGAGGCCGAGGACTCATTATTGTCATTATTGCTGTTATGGATCCGACTGTTTTGTGCCGTTTTCCATAATGTGTTTCCCGTGATTTTTAGCTTAGGGACTAGGCTGATTAACATTGTGTTGCTGTGATGTGCGACGATCTTGACCCGAGTCTTGTGACTTAAGGATCATTGTCGGCAGGTCTAGTTGACTGTCCTGAGTCTGGTAGCAGTTGTATATACATTATGCTCCGTAGTACGTGCGATAGGTGTGTGGCTGTCTTGTCTGTACTTCGGTGTTCGCTCTTTTGAGTCTCTGTGTCTAGTGAGCCTCCACTAGTCGTAGCCTGACGACACTTACCATGTGTCGGCCCACTTGGGAGTGGTGGCGGGGCGAGTCCCGGTTGAGACGATTTTTAGGCTAGTTTGCATGGGCCTCCTTGCTTTGCAGTAGCATCCTACTGGGGGGGGGAAACCAGCTAGAGGCCTGGCTCAAGGCATTGTGCTTGTGTGTGCACAAGATGGTCAGGGGCGGTTGGACGAGCGCCGATGGGCGTGACCCTGACTAGTCACTCGTTACTGTTGTTCCTTGTACTTGTGTCACGTCCCGAGATTATGTAGCGGAAACAATCGGGAATGTGAACAGTCGGCTAGTACGCCTGGAGCAAGCAATATAATCAGAGCGCAAGACAATCACATAAGAGTAATTGCACAATATAATTCACTAAAACCTTTAATTTTATTCCTTCATAAAATAATTCCCAAAGCACATAGATCTTGACTCTTGCCACTAGACTCAATAAAATAAAAATTACATCATGACTCGACTAGACATTTAGCAACTAAGGCTTCTCTCGAGTCACGTATCCTTCAATTGCTCTCGGATCCATCACTGGAGTAATCAGAATCCGTCTCACTAGAATTTCCTGAAAAAGATTGAAAAGTAGGGTAATGAGCACACTTGCCCAGTAGGTATCTTCATATCAACATGAAGGCAATTTAAATGATTAGTATTTTAGCTCTAGAGAACAAGATAAATCATGTCGACACGATGAAACATGCGAATAAAGCCAAAGTAACAAGTTAGAATCAAGCTTGGGATATGAGACTATGACTAATCAAGTATATAACAAGAATGTCGATTTGGCCTTTTCATGAACAAGAATGTAACAAGAATGTACTTTTCATAACCATGAAGGTTATGCACTAGAAAATAATGTAACAAGCAAGAAAGTACTCTTCACTTAGTAGCAAGTACTTCGCGAATTCATGTGGATCTCCCGTGGATATTTCACTTATTTATTGAGAAAGTACTCCCAGCGTAATGCGACACCAGTAGCATCATACCCCATGGTTTATAGTATATTTCCGACAATCAGCCGAGGGGACTAGCATAGAGTCCTTGAACACAATCAGTGCTCGAACTGCATCTTCAAGTATAAATCAAGCTACTTCCACGTTTATAACAATAATATGGCCAATAATGTACAAATTCAACAAAAGTTCCATGATAACGTAACCAAGGTATAGAATGCTCCAATTAAGAACAAGAGATTTCACGAGAATGCATTAATAACTAGAGTATGCAATAACGAAAATTTGGCAGCATAACGGTACATTCCTTATATTTCATATCTTTACTTTGACTTATTAACATAAATTCAGAGTCCATATAATTCCATGATCTCAAGAAAACCAACCCCGAAAGTCAAACCTTGGGTTAGATACAATCAAGAACCAAACGATCTATTACTAGGCCGTTTAGCACGCTTGGCAGTCTAGATATGGACCGTTTCATAGAGTAACGACATGGATTGCAGTAAAACCATCTGGAGCGTTAGCGGTCAAGTGTATGGCCGTTAGGTATCCGTTAGCGGCCTAGTGTATGGCCGCTAGTAGATGTCAGACGATCGTTCATATGGCCGCTAAGGTCTAGAATACATAAAACACCGGTAAAAGTGTTTTCTAAATAATGGACTTTAATGGTACAACCAGCTCGGCGTCCTAGAGGGAATCCCAAGCTCACAGAGTCTTACGGAGGCCTTGAAACAAGATTTCCTAATCCGTTGGAAGGAATATCCAAAGAAGAGATCATCATGTCCAAGATTATGTTCCTAATGTGCAAAAGTGTAACTAATGACAACATACCGGGATATGTGCCATGTACTTAAGAAACTGACTCGTAGAAGAGAGAGAATCATGTAAAACAATGATCAAGTTAAATCATGAATCTTCTATCATTCGAAACATGTATTTATTACAATAATATATGTAATTTTGGTCACAAATTAACATAAGTTAAAATAATACCAAATGTACATAGAAGCATGGAATCTATTATAATGAACAGTAAATATAACCGAGTCTATGAAACCAATATTAAAACTAGGGATAAAACTTAGTTAACTAGGCTTATCATATAATAATTAAGGTTAATCTGTAATATGTTTCGGATTAATAATATTACAAAAATTAGTAGTCGAAAACGGTCTAATGGTGACCGTTTCACGGTGACTAGCGGTCTATCGTACGATCGCTAGATTTCCTGGCGGTCTACAGGAAGACCGTTTCGTCCTGTATTAATTCGAGTGTAAATGATAATAAAATCAAAATGCTAAACTATGACATATCATGCCTGGAAATCAACATATATAAACTTCTATAGCATGATAGAATAAGGATAGGTCAACAATATGCATAGGTTCATGTAATTAACAAGAAGATTCTCCTTTTACTTCATTAAGGCTAATTTATGCATGAGGATATACTAGATACATAGTCCTAATGAAAACATCAAATTCTCAAGGTACAATGCATGAAATCGAATGAAACTAGAGGGCTTTTATTCCTGACTTCAAGTTTGAGCCATACATGAGATAACCTACCTCTGTCTTGGGCTTTAAATTTTGAATTTAAGGTTGAAAGTCAACCCTAGTTCTCTGCTAGTCTTGAACTAATTCAGCAACTTCACGCCCTTGTATCTCTTGATTCCCTTGACCTAAAGACGTGAAATTTTGAGGGTAGATAGAAGATATGAAGGATAACAGAAAGTTCTAAAGATACCTTTGCTAAATATCTCGTTTAGGGCTTCTACTTCCCTGATCTTCTTGGGTCGGCCACACTATTTCCTTAATTATTAGTGTTGGATCAGCAACTTTGGAAGCCTCTAACTCCTTGTGTAGTTGATCCCCTAGAATGAAATTCGGAGGGTAGTTAGTTCTAACTATAATGAAGAAATTCCTGGAAGAAACATACCTTTAATTCGTCCTCCTTACCTTAGTTCCACGTGAGCCAAAAGTAAGGGTCGCACATGTCAAATCCGAGATCTATTTATAGGGTTAACTAGGGTTTGAGGATTAGAACGAACTTAGAGTCCAAATTAGGCTTTCAATTCGAACTTCCAACCTTCTAGACTTATCTAACTAGTAGATAGAATCAATCCTAGGTGATTCAGATGGTAAAAATCTAATCTTTTCACGTTTTCTTCCTCTCACGGAACTACAGTGCCTTAGCGGTCTAGCTCTAGACTGTTTACCAGAGCTGGCGGTCTCGCGATAGACTGTTTTTTCCTATTGAGCGTCGAATTTGAAACTAGTTCAAACTCTTTCGATATTATCTTATGTATTATCTATTCACTTATCTCACTAAGGAGTAATTATTCTTAAATTCCGTGATTATACCTATTTTAAGGTTCTAGAATATGGGCTAAGATCCAAAACAATCCTTTGGGCCTATTTGGGCTTATTATATGGGCCTAATCCTCTTGGATTAGTGTAGGGCCTATTTAACTAGATTTAATTCATTATAATTCAATTAATAGCCCATTAAATGCTTAATAATTAATATAATTATTTTTTAATCTAAAAAATCCTTAGAAAATTCTCGGGGGTTACACCCTCCCCCACTTAAAAAGAATTTATCCTCAAATTCAATACATGGATCTATGGAGAGTGTACTTACATTCAAATAATTCTGGAAATCTTTTGTGCATGGCTTCTTCAGTTTCCCATGTTGCTTCATGTGGCCATGATTTGGTCCATTGGATCTTGACCATAGGAATAGTTTTATTCCGAAGTTGACGCACTTCTCGTTCAATAATCTTGACTAGCTTTTGCTCGTATGTCAGATCCTTTTTAATCTCCAGATTGTCGTAAGTGATGACATGGAATGGATCAGGTACATACTTCTTGAGCATTAAGACATGAAATACATCATGGACTTCAGATAGTTGAGGGGGTAAAGCTATTCGATAAGCGACTTCACCAATCCTTTCAAGAATCTCAAAGGGGCCAATGAATCTTGGAGTAAGCTTGCCTTTGATACCAAACCATCGAATACCCTAACCTTGAGAAATCTTAAGGAACACATGATCTCCTACTTGGAACTCCAAGTCGCGCCTATAATTGTCAGCATATGATTTTTGCCTATCTTGTGCCATCTGGAGTCTCTCCCGTATAAGTTTTATCTTCTCGGTAGTATCCCTAATGATGTCTGGTCCAAGAAATTGCTTTTCTTCTACTTCATTCCAGTAAATAGGGGAACGACAACTTCTTCCATATAGAGCCTCAAATGGTGCCATTTGTATACTTGCCTGGTAACTATTATTGTATGAAAATTCCACAAGAGGCAAGTGATCATGCCAACTTCCTCCAAAATCAATAGCACATGCCCTGAGTATATCTTCCACCACTTGATTTGTTCTTTCAGTTTGACCATCAGTATGTGGATGGAACGCTGTGCTAAAATTTAGTCGGGTCCCTAATGAATGTTGTAGACCCTTCCAGAATTATGATGTGAACCGAGGATCTTGGTCAGATATGATGGTGACAGGGACACCATGTAGTTTGACAATCTCCTTCATGTATAGTGCTGCTAGTATATCTACATACCATCGACTTTTGATTGGTAGAAAATGTGCAGATTTAGTCAATCGATCTATGATCACCCATATACCATCGTGTCCACCTCTTGTCTTGGGTAAACCCATGATGAAATCCATCCCTATACTTTCCCATTTCCACTCGGAATATTCAAGGGGTGTAATTTACAAGCGGGTTTTAAATGTTCAGCTTTTACTTGTTGACAAGTGAGACACCGAGACACAAAATCTGCTACTTCTCTTTTCATATTGGGCCACCAAAAGTTTCTTTTTAAATCTTGATACATCTTGGTAGCACCAGGGTGAATAGCATACCTTGATTTGTGAGCTTCTTCCACGATCAATTTCTTAGTGTCATCTTGATTTGGCACACAAATTCGACCCTAAAATAATAGTCTTCCATCATTTGAGATAGAAAATTTCAGCCTCTGATCAATATTACCCTTAATCTCCATCAATGTAGGGTCATTTTCTCGCAATTGGACTAGGTCCTCGATCAATGTAGGTTGAGACCTTATATTGGCAATCATACCTCCTTCTCCTTCTCTGTCAATATCAAGATTTAAATGAAAAAAATCATCAATAAGATAAGTTATACCTTTCCGGAGGCTTGCTAGAGTTGCCATTGGCTTCCTGCTAAGAGCCTCAGCTACAACATTTGCTTTTCCTGGATGATATTAGATAGTAAAGTCGAAGTCATTGAGATACTCCAACCATCTGCGTTGTTGCATATTCAACTCCTTCTGGGTGAAAAGATATTTTAGACTTTTATGATCTGAAAATATAATGAACTTCTACCCATAAAGGTAATGTCGCCAAATCTTCAATGCGAATATAACCGCCACTAGTTCCAGATCATGTACATGGTAATTTTCTTCGTGACACTTTAACTGCCTTGATGAATAGCAAATCACCTTACCATTTTGCATAAGGACACACCCTAACCCAATGCTAGACGCCAGTAATCGATACATAGCCTGAGGGATCCATCCTTCTTCTTGACGAATAGAACTGGCGCTGCTCGAATGAAACCCTTATCTAATAACCCTTATCTAATAAGGGGGATGTGCTAGGTCGAATGAAACCCTTATCTAATAACTCCTGAAGTTGTTTCTTCAATTCCTTGAGTTCTGTGGGGGACATCCTGTAGGGAGCTATTGAAACGGGTGCTGCTCCGGGAATGAGTTCAATGAAAAAGTTCACTTCCCTATCAGGCGATAAATCAGGTAAATTAGTTGGAAATACATCAGGAAACTCATTCACTATAGGAATGTTTTCTAAGACGATCTCTTTGGACTCGGTAATGATTACGGAAGCAAGAAAAGCTACACATCCTTGCAAAATTAATTTGCAAGCGTGCATAGATGAAATAATGGCAGGATGCTTCCTATATTTGATACCAAGGAAGAAAAATCTTGGAAGACCAGGTTTCCGAAAAGAGATAATCCGATTGCGACAATTTATATAGGCGTCGTGGTCTACAAGCCAATCTACACCTAATATAGCATCGTAGCCCTCCATGTCAAGACATACGAGGTTTGCTGGTAGGTTGTGACCTTCTACCACTACTTCACTATCAGGATAGTAGGTTGTAAGTTTGGTTCCAGGACCTAAAGGTGTAGTGATTGCTAGGTCCGAAGGTAGAGGAACTGATGCAATATGTAAAGTTTTTACAAAAGTAGAAGATATATAGGAATGAGAAGCACCAGTATCGAATAGTACGAATGCGGGATGGGAATAGATTTGGATAGTACCTTCCATTAGCCCATCATTCTTGGGTGCTTCTTCCACTTCCATAATAGCATTGAGACGAGCCTGTCGCTTACATCCACCACCGGAGGATTGTTCTTTCATAAGGGGGCAATCCGGCATACGGTGCTCCGGACTGTCACATCGTAGACAAGCGTCGAGACGCTTCCAGCATTCTTCGTCCGAATGACCGAACTTCTCGCAAAATGTGCAAGCCGTGGCGACTTGGTTGTCTTCTTCTTTGACCTTCTTATTCTTGTGGTAGCCACTACCACTCCCATTCCGGGATCTTTTCTTGCTATCACGGGATTTTTAGGGTTTCGTGATAATAAACTTTCTTTTCTTTTCATGCCGATCAGACCTTCGGCTAGGCTCATCTCCCTTGACTTTTAATTTCTTGACCTTTTCCAAGGTCCTCTCGCATAGATGCGCCCGTTGGACCATCTCCGCATACATATAGATATTCTGAGTCCCAAGTTGTTGAATAAATCTGGGCCTCAATCCATCCATAAATCGGTTAGCTTTTAACAACTCAGTGCTAACCAAGTGAGGAGCACAAGGCTGCCTAGAAAATTGTACTTCATACTCCGCTACAGTCATCATGCCTTGGCGTAACGAAGCGAATTCCACAGCCTTCCACTCTTTAACATGTTCGGAGAAGTACCCAGCTCAGAAGAGTGTAAGAAAACCCTCCCAAGTATGAGGTGCATCAGCTGGCGGTGCCGGAACTGACTTCCACCATGTACAAGCATCTTTATTTAATTGAAACGTGGCTAGACGGACCTTCTCTTGATCAGCACATTGCATAACTTCAAAGATGCGGTTCATCTCATCTATCCAATTTTCGGCTTCATCGGGATTGGAGGAACCTGAAAATCGAGGAGGATTTAAGCTCCGGAAGTTACGATGTAAGTCTCCCGCTCTTGCCCCTACGCCGGCTTGAGCCATAGTTTGTAATGCTTGATTAAGACCCGCAACGGTCTCTTGCATACCGTTCCAGTCTACGCGATGAGCCATTATGAGAGTGATGTACCTGAGAAGAGTAATGAATTGGTTAATTCTAATGGAATGAGTGGGGTAGATCTTAGAATTAATTCTAATGACTATCTCATCCCGGGTTCTACCCAATTCCTCTCATAGGTTGGGAATTTCTTTCTTAGTTTTATAGGTGTGGGTCCTTAAACTTTGGACTTAACCTATGACCTAACTTTTCCCTAGGACTTCTAGTCCTAGAGCTCTGATACCACTTTAATTGTCACGTCCCGAGATTATGCAGCGGAAATAATCGGGAATGTGAACAGTCGGCTAGTACGTCTCGAGCAAGTAATATAATCAGAGCGTAAGACAATCACATAAGAGTAATTGCATAATATAATTCACTAAAACCTTTAATTTTATTCCTTCATAAAATAATTCCCAAAGTACATAAGATCTTGACTCTTGCCACTAGACTCAATAAAATAAAAATTACATCATGACTCGACTAAACATTTAGTAACTAAGGCTTCTCTCAAGTCACGTATCCTTGAATCACTCTCGGATCCATCACTGGAGTAATCGGAATCCGTCCCACTAGAATTTTCTGAAAAAGATTAAAAAGTAGGGTAATGAGCACACTTGCCCAGTAGGTATCTTCGTATCAACATGAAGGCATTTTAAATGATTAGCATTTTATCTCTAGAGAACAAGAAAAATCATGCCGACACGATAAAACATGCGAATAAAGCCAAAGTAACAAGTTAGAATCAAGCTTGAGATATGAGACTATGACTAATCAAGTATATAATAAGAATGTCGATTTGGCCTTTTCATAAACAAGAATGTAACAAGAATGTACTTTTCATAACTATGAAGGCTATGCACTAGAAAGTAATGTAACAAGCAAGAAAGTACTCTTCACTTAGTAGCAAGTACTTCACGAATTCACGTGGATCTCCCGTGGATATTTCACTTATTTATAGAGAAAGTACTCCCAGTGCAATGCGACGCCAGTAGCATCATACCCCATGGTTTACAGTATATTTTCGACAATCAGCTGAGGGGACTAGCATAGAGCCCTTGAACACAATCAGTGCTCGAACTGCATCTTCAAGTATAAATAAAGCTACTTCCACGTTTATAACAATAATATGGCCAATAATGTACAAATTCAACAAAAGTTCCATGATAACGTAACCAAGGTATACAATGCTCCAATTAAGAACAAGAGATTTCAAGAGAATGCATTAATAACTAGATTATGCAATAAAGAAAATTTGGCAGCATAACGGTACATTCCTTATATTTCATATCTTTACTTTGACTTATTAACATAAATCCAAAGTCCAGATAATTCCATGATCTCAAGAAAACCAACCCCGAAAGTCAAACCTTGGGTTAGATACAATCAGGAACCAAACGATCTATTACTAGGCCGTTTAGCACGCTTGGCGGTCTAGATATGGACCGTTTCATAGAGTAACGACATGGATTGTAGTAAAACCCTCTGGAGCGTTAGCGGTCTAGTGTATGGCCGTTAGGCATCCGTTAGCGGTCTAGTGTATGGCCGCTAGTAGAAGTCAGACGGTCGTTCATATGGCCGCTAAGGTCTAGAATACATAAAATAAAAATGGGCTTTAATGGTACAATCAGCTCGGCGTCCTGGAGGGAATCCTAGGCTCATGGAGTCTTATGGAGGCCTTGAAACAAGATTTCCTAATCCGTTGGAAGGAATATCCAAAGGAGAGGTCATCATGTTCAAGATTGTGTTCTTAATGTGCAAAAGTGTAACTAATGACAACATACCGGGATATGTGCCATGTACTTAAGAAAATGACTCTTAGAAGAGAGAGAATCATGTAAAACAGTGATCAAGTTAAATCATGAATCTTCTATCATTTGAAAGATGTATTTATTACAAGAATATATGTAATTTTGGTCACAAATTAACATAAGTTAAAATAATACCAAATGTACATAGAAGCATGGAATCTGTTATAATGAATAGTAAATATAACCAAGTCTATGAAAACAATATTAAAACCAGGGATAAAACTTAGTTAACTAGGCTTATCATATAATAATTAAGGCTAATCTACAATATGTTTCGGATTAATAATATTACAGAAATCAGTAGTCGAAAACGGTTTAATGGGTGACCGTTTCACGGTGGCTAGCGGTCTATCATACGATCGCTAGATTTCCTGGCGGTCTACAGGAAGACCGTTTCGTCCTGTATTAATCCGAGCGTAAATGATAATAAAACTAAAATGCTAAATTACGACATATCATGCCTGGAAATTAACATATATAAACTTCTATAGCATGATAGAACAAGGATAGATCAACAATATGCATAGGTTCATGTAATTAACAAGAAGATTCTCCTTTTACTTCATTAAGGCTAGTTTATGCATGAGGATATACTAGATGCATAGTCCTAATTGAAACATGAAATTCTCAGGGTACAATGCATGCAATCGAATGAAACTAGAGGGCTTTTATTCCTGACTTCAAGTTTGAGCCATACATGAGATAACCTACCTCTGTCTTGGGCTTTAAATTTTGAATTTAAGGCTGAAAGTCAACCCTAGTTCTCTGCTCGTCCTGAACTAAATCAGTAACTTCATGCCCTTGTATCTCCTGATTTCCTTGACCTAAATAAGTGAAATTTTGAGGGTAGATAGAAGATATGAAGGATAACAGAAAGTTATAAAGACACCTTTGCTAAGTACCTCGTTTAGGGCTTATATTTCCCTGATCTTCTTTGGTCGGCCGCACTATTTTTTGAATTATTGGTGATGGATCAGCAACTTTGGAAGTCTCTAACTCCTTGTGTACTTGATCCCCTAGAATGAAATTCGGAGGGTAGTTAGTTTTAACTATAATAAATAAATTCCTAGAAGAAACATATCTCTAATTCGTCCTCCTTATCTTAGTTCCACGCGAGCCAAAAGTAAGGGTCGCACAGGTCAAATTTGGGATCTATTTATAGGGTTAGCTAGGGTTTGAGGATTAGAACAAACTTAGAGTCCAAATTAGGCTTTCAATTCAATCTTCCAACCTTCTAGAATTATCTAACTAGTAGATAGAATCGATCCTAGGTGATTCGGATGGTAAAAATTCAATCTTTTCACGCTTTCTTCCTCTCACGGAACTGCAGTGCCTTAGCGGTCTAGCTCTAGACCGTTTACCAGAGCCTGGCGGTCTCGCGATAGACCGTTTTTCCCTATTGAGCGCCGAATTTAAAACTAGTTCAAACTCTTTCGATATTATCTTATGTATTATCCATTCACTTATCTCACTAAGGAGTAATTATCCGTAAAATCCCGTGATTATATCTATTTTGTGGTTCTGAATATGGGCTAATATCCAAAACAATCCTTTGGGCCTATTTGGGCTTATTATATGGGCCTAATCCTTTTGGATTAGTGTAGGGCCTATTTAACTAGATTTAATTCATTATAATTCAATTAATAGCCCATTAAATGCTTAATAATTAATATATTTATTTTTTTAATCCAAAAAATCCTTAGAAAATTCTCAGGCGTTATAACTTGGTTCTTGTTCAGTGTCTCATTTACTGCGTTCAAGGCGAGTGAGAGATGCTTGAGGCACTGGTAAGACGTCAGTGGACACATCTGGCTTTTCTTCTAGTGAGGAGGTGATTCTGTCACTTGACGCTTGACTTGTGCTTTTCGTGACTTGCTGGGTAGTTATTGTTTGGCTTCACCCGAGGTCAGTGTAGCGTATACGACGGTGAGATCGTGTATGTCTTGTGCCTTTGACTGTGTATGTCTTTTGTAAGGCTTTTGCCTGTTTCAGTAGGCTTTCACGATAGGGTTTCATGATTTGACAATAGATCAGTAACGCCCGACTTTGTGAGATTGGGGTTCGCCTTTCTATTGCTGTTTGGAGTAGTTTAGAGGGCCAAGGTTCCTTCAGCTACCGTATTTCCGTGGTACAGCTTTCCTCTTTACTTTTGTTGTTCATACTCCTGCTGTTACTACGTTGTTTTGTGGTAGGGTTCTGCGGGATCCCTACAGAGCCTGTGAGACGAGGCTCACCCCTGACTTTTCAGGTATAGTTGTTCTTCCTCGTGCTTTGGAGGTGCAGTGTGTGGTTCTTAGTTGCCAGCGTTTGCCAGTGTCAGGCTTCCCCCGACTTGAGAGTACGTTCTCTTTCTTGTTGTACTGTACTTTGGTTAGACTAGACTCTGTTAGTTTTAATTGTTATAGAAAACGTACTTTTATTTCTGCTATTTTAGCAATCTTGATCATAGAAATTTAATTACTTACTGCTTTATCTGGAAGTTCAATGTACTCTCACATACCTTTCTATCCCTTCGGAGCTTTTTCACTCTTGGGAGACCTCGCAAGTTCCAAGTGGTATCGGGTTTACCCGGTATCCGGAGTCTGGGTCGCCACAGGTGGTATCAGAGCAGAGTTCAAAGTTATTCAAAGTTTTTCTGGGCTAGCTGAGCTTGTGTTGTGAAAGTACATGGGAATTAGAGATATTACAGTACTCAGAGTCCATAAGGTCCAGTACAGTCGGCAATTGGCATAGGTTTTGTGGTTGTTTATCGCTTTGCTTTCACGTGTGGTTTTGTGCGTCCTGTGTTGGCACAGTGCGAGATGATTTTGCTCTCGTCAGATTCTGATGGAGCGTTCTTCTTTTGTCATGGTGTTTGTCTCGGTTATGCTGTACTTGGCAGAGTTCACCGGTAGGTGTGAATCTACGGTGCGGTGTTCGAGATTTTTCCGTGGCTTGTTCAGGTGACTGGTGACATTATCGTTGGTGTGATGGCCGTGGACATTCTCTTGTTGTTTTGGCCATCCCAGCTTGAGGTTTGTTGAGCCCATGAGGTGTTAAGGTTGTGTCGTGGTGCTCGATTGGATGCCTTGTTTGAGAGAATGCTCGGGCGAACCTAGGATTTTCCTTCCTAGTGAGCTGCTTAGTCGAGCTTGATTCTTCTCATCTTGTCTTGTGGCATCTTTTCGAGGTAAGCTTTAGAAGTGCTGTCTCGGTGATGCCGTTGTCCTGTGTCTGCTTATGTGTGGACTATGTTAGTTCTGAACTTGAGTTGCTCTTGTTCGGCGGTTGCTTGGCTTTGGACCCAATTTTCGGAATTAGGGGCCAGGTGCACCGTGTTCGACGTGCCGTGTTTGGCGGCTGTTGTGCTGTGAAGGTTCAGTGATTGTTTCGGGACGTGAGGATAAGTTGAGATTAGCGTTCCTTGTGGCTTGTGCTGTGGCTCTTGGCACGATGGTTTGCACTTTGGCAACTTGTGATCGACTGTTGGCAGGATCTGTACTCGAGGTGTGGGATATTACAGTTTGTGAATTGCGATGGTGCCGAGTGTGTGCTGAGATAAGGATGCCGAGTTGTCAGTGATGCTTGTGTGCATTGTGTTGAGTGCGCAGCGGAAGCGTGTGGGCTTATAACCCACAGGTCGAGGATCATTTAGTTGGAAGATTCTGGCCGGTCGAGAAGTTTGTTTCCTCGGTGTGACATCGTCTTGGCTATGTGTGCCTTGATGTTGTTGGTTTTCGTGCCGTTGCTTGAGGCATTGTGGTTGCTGGCACTGGCAAGTTTGAGAATTGGGGTGAATATGTTGGCATATATGCTGGCCGAGTACCCTTTTTTCTTCTATATTTCTTGGGAGTTGTGCTCTTGGGACGGATCATGGTCCTAGAGATGCATTCTCCGAGATCGTTTGTGGGTCCTAGTTCGTAAGCTGTGAGCGGCTGGTACATTTTAGCCGTGTGTTCAACTACCTTGATGTGACCCAACTTACAGTTGTGTCCAGTGGTTTTGTGTTGAGAATGGAGCCGAGATTCTGTAGGTGTTGTTTGAGGTTGTATGTTGGTTTGTGGTTGTTGTTAGCTTGGGAGGAGTTCCCTGTGAGTCTGAGTTTGGATTGTGTGGACCGAGGTCTTGTCGACTGGGTTTTGCTGTACTCTCCTGTCCTGGTAGAGTTAGCATGCAACTCGAATCAGATGTAATGTTTGAGTGAGGACTGACTTGATTGTGCTCGTGGTCCAGTGCTGTCATTGGCATTCTGCGTGCCAGATTTGGTTGTTGTTCATGGAACGAAAGCCGATGGGTGGAGCAATCAGCTGAGAGGACTGTGTTTCCTTGTTTAAACTGATGCTTGTGTGTTTTATTTTTTCGGTAGCTATTTTCGTGGCATGGGTCGTGTCTCCGTTCCTTGTGAGATGGTAGCGATGATGCCTTGTTTCGGAGGTGCCGGACTTGTGTTCCTTTGTGTGCGATGCTCGTTCTGTGGATCGATGTGTCTTGAGATCCGGAGCGTGTGCCTGTGATTATGGTCTTGCAGTGTTCCTCTGAATTGTGTTTTTCGAGAATTGTGTTATCTTATTTTGTGTTTGAGGTTTGGCTGATGCTTGGAGAGCATGGCCAGCTTTATGGGTTTGTTCTTCCCTTGTTCCCTTGTTGACTCCTTGAATTTTGAGGATGAAATTCCTAAAAGGGGGGAGGACTATAATATCTTGGATTCTTCGAATCGGAATCGCAGAGCTTTCGGAGCGCTTTCGTGGGTCCTGAAACGTGTTTTACGATCCACTCAGATTTTTTCCTTGTATAACTTGCGGAACCCCGTGGAAAGTGAACCATTGAGTTTTGCGACTCAGGGACGCTACAGGTGCGTTGTGCTCATTCCGAGGATCGCGAAGACTATTTTTCTATATTTTTTTGAATTTACGGAATTTTGTGTAAAAAATTAGATTTTAGGAAAACTGCTAATTTTCCTATTTTCTTTTCTTCTTAACCCTTTCTCTCTCCTCTCTCCTCCTCATGATCTCTCATGTTCATTGAGACCCGTTCTTTAACGGATCTTTACCAGTATTAAAATAGAATTAATTCCATGAATTTTGGCTATTTTCATGAAATTTATGGGCTTTTTCTAGCATTTAAGCTAATTAGAGTAAAGAGTTTTAAGAAATTAATGGGCATTTATACGATTTCACTTAATTAAGGGTTTAAAGTGTAAAAGAGGGTTAAAAATAATAAAAAAATATTTTAACCCCTTTTTTCCCCATTCGATGGCCCCCCCCTCTCTCTCTCTCTCTCACTTTCCCCATTTCATTCGCCCCCCTTTTGGCCGAACACACAGGAACGCCACCGCGGACGCCCGCGACCTCCCCCCCTTCCGTCTTCGCGACGCGCGGAGGAGGACGGCGGCGGCGACCTCGCCGGTGAACCAGCAAGAGGAAGACGCGGCGGTGCCCTCACCCGTGGGCCACCGCGAATGGTGACCTCTCGCCTTCTTTCTCCTCTTCGCGGGCGTGGTGATCGGACGGCCACGGCGTAGGTCCGGCAGCCTCGACGGCGAGCTGCGGAGGTGGAGACCGCGACGGCAGCCTCGACGAAGCCAAACCCCGACGTGGAGGCACGGTTCCATGCGGCATCAGGCGATCCTCTTTCCCTCTCTCACGGCGTTCTCGCGGTGAATCGGCAACCTCGGCTCAAATACGGTGGAGGGGTGGCTTCCCTCTCGTGCTACGACCGGGCAAAGGCGAGCCGCGACTACCCTCGGCTTGTTCGTGGCCGGATCGGACATTTCGGCACAATTGAGGTAGGGGGATCATTGCCCTAGCCCGTTAAATTATTCCTAATGCATGCCCATTGTCGCTGAGTTCATAGATTAACAATCGCATGCCCATCGTCGCTGAGTTCATAGATTAACAATCGCATGCCCATCGTCGCTGAGTTCATAGATTAACAATTGCATGCCCATCGTCGCTGAGTTCATAGATTAACTAGCATGCCCATCGTTGCTGAGTTCATAGGTGATAAATTGTTATATTATGATGGTGGAATGGCAGGGAACAGGTTAAAAATAATAACTCCCGTCGATTTGAGTCGACCGGGAGGGGATCCGGTTGTGATTCCGGTGGATCCGGTTCTCATGTAAGGACTATGTTTAATTTATTTTAGATTTTATAATGGTCCGCCATAAACCTTTTATTGACCCGAGCGGCTAACGATTAAACTGCGTAAATAAATTAAATTTGAATGGCGGTAGAAATTTCACGGCTAGTCCGTTTAACAACACGCGGCGGTTTGTTGTTCGACCGCTTGTTCTGCAACTATGCGTGTTCGTTAAATCATGCATTTAATATAGCATCTTCGCCATGTTTAAGTCGTCTTATCGACTGGGGCGGTTTTCTCTCAACCGTTTAATCCCAACAAATTTCAATCCTTAACATAGTCAGTTATTCATGCATTTAATTATGAAATAATTGCCATTTTAGCATATTCAATAATTTAGGCATTTAGTTATGGAATAATTATTTTAGCATGTTCAATTATTTATGCGTTGAATTATTGAATAATGGCCATCTTAGCATATTCAGTTAATCATGCTTTTAGTCTTACATGTTTGCCATGTTTAATCGTTATTATAAATTATGGAACGTTCTTAGATCCCAATAGAACTTTATTCTCTTTCCTAGTGATGAAACCACCTGTCGTAGCCCGATGACTTTCAGTGTTGATCCCACCCGGGAGAGGTGGCGCGGTATCCCAGTTTCACGATTTTTAAGCTAGTTCCGTGGGCCCCAGTCCAACCGTAGCATCCTACGGAGGGGAATACTAGCTAGAGGCCTGGCTCTAGGCACGAGCCGGTGTGTGCACACGTGGTCAGAGACTTGGACTAACACTGACGAGTGTTGCTCTGACTAGTTACTTGTTCTGATACTGTTACGCGTCTCGTTTGCTATGATCAGGCTTACGTAGATGCTTGAGACGTAGTGTAAGCCGTCAATGGACGCATCTAGTTTCTTCTTCTGGTGGATCTCCTCTCCTTCTCACTCTTGTCACTTGGAAATGATGGAGTTATCGTCTATTGGTAGATTTCGAGTACTCGCATTTAAATTAAATTGGCATGCTAGTTAGCTGTTTATAAACAGTTTAGTTAATTTTATAGCTTTATTAAATTATCATTTATTTATGCCAATGTATGCTTTACTGCTTTCCTTTAGTTAGTTGCGAGTTAGGGGTCCCGGTGAACCCTACCGAGTCTCTGCTGTGAGACTCACCTCTTCCTTTTACAGGTGAGGCGGAGCAACCGGCTACAGGATTCTCTCGTGCTTTTGGCGAAAAACCTTAGAGCCAGCAGTGGTCTGTCAGTGGTCGGTCAGTGGTCAGTCTGTCCTTTTTCTTCTTTTGGCCGGGCTATGTCCCGTGTAGTTATTTATTTTTGGACTATTGTACAGTGTGGGACTTGTGATATATGAATCTGGACTACTTGTATAAATTTATCACTCTGATATATATATTTGCTTCCGTTTAAAGTTCAAATGCATGACTGCTTTAATTAATATTGCGCGTGTAATTTCTATTCGTTATGCATCCCCTCAACAAACACTCACTAACCCTTACGGGGCCTCATCAGCCTCTTGGGTGGCTTCCCCGAGCTCTTGGTATCGGTAAATCGATGATATCGGGTTATCGGTATCTGGATCTCCTAGGTCGTCACATGTTCTCTCCCTCCATTCTCTCTCCTCTCTTCTCTGTTGGGCATGTGTATAACATGTGGAACTCTATTGTTTTGATGATGTCTGACTATGTATGTTGGGCTTGTGTATAACATTCTTTTGTTTCGATGATGTCTGACTATGATTCATTAATATAGTTTGACCCTTACTTGCTTCTTGATAGCCTCACCCTTGATCTCTCCTTATTGGTTGTGTTGGCCCAGAGAGATGACGGACAAGAAGGGGGGTTGAATTGTCCCCTTGCCCAGATGGCGGATTTTAAAAACTTTCTTAACTAATTACAACGGAAGTAAAACTTACAGCGTTGATTAACTAAAACTCAAGTGAGATTACAATGCTCTCTCAAACTTTCCGATCTCACACGGATAGTTAATGTAACTAATCACAGAAATTAAGCTCAACAGAGATAACAGAGGTAGCAGTGTGTGATAGTGTAGTGAATTAAAAACCTGTAAAATGGACCTATGAATGAAGATAGAGGAAATGATAATCACACAGGCAATCACACAAGACACAAGCATTTTTAGGTGGTTCGGGACCACAACGGGCTCTCTACGTCCACCCCTCACCCAACCGAGTGAGGCTTCCCTCCACGCTACGAAACGTAGCAACACGGGGATGAACCCCAACCACACACGTTGCTTCCGTAGCAATATCCACACGGGGACAAGCCCCAAAACGCTGCCACCGTAGCACACACACACACAACGTCGGGGAACACACCCCGGACTCTAAAACCACATGGAGACGCAGCTCCATCCACACACACAGTAATATTCTGAGTTTAAGACACTAGAAATATGAACAGTAAACACTCACACAGGATGTAGACCAAGAAAAGCAACACAAGGAAGTGGGTAAATGATATAGAACATTTCCCTTTCGTTTTCCAATGGGTGTATGAAAATATCTCTTGAAGTCCAGGTTGGAGGAAGTCGAATCCACACGGTGTAGGAGCAGTTGTTTGTCTTCCTTGAAAGTCCAATGTGTACTCCTTCAAATTTCATGCTCCAATCACTCCTTCAATCAACAAGAATAGATGCGTCCTTCAAGGCCCTTTCCTCTCCTCATTGTTCTTCTTGTTCCTTCAAGGTGTGCAACACCTCCTCCTTGTGCACAGCGCCCCTTGCAAAAGGATCGAACGTATTAGCTCTCCTCTATTCCAAGAATAAAAATCCCAACTCTACATGGGGTAGGAAACTAATAAACAAAGGACCAAGATAGGATCTCAAGTGCATCCAGATTTAAGATAGAGCATGGCAAGCATCTCAAATGATTAAGGGATAGATATAGAAGTTTTCCCTTTTGCAGACTCCTTAGATATCCAGGTTGACGTAAGCCGTTGCTTGCGATGAAGACATCTTCAGATTCGTTACTTCATTCCGCTTGCAACTCGCTTCATAAACGAGCTTCAAATCTCGACGAAAGTAGATCAGATTTCGCGTAGAAGTCTTCTCCTCTTCTCTCGTTCTTCTTCTCCTGCAGTAGATGGAAAATATTAGCCCAAAAAGTATTATCGTAGGATTCATATACTCAAGAGAGCCCCTCATCAAAAGACCACAAAACCCATGTTAAAACCCTCTCAAAACCACACCCAAACAAGGGTAGAAACCCAAGGGGTAATGGGGGTAAAATATCACCCCAAACGGATCTCAAAATGGGTAATACAAAACCAATCCGAAAAACTCGTTCCAGACGATCCAGACAAAGTGTCGATTCTTAGAGTCGACACTTTTCTCAAAACATTCTGTCCCGTTTGTAAAAACAGGACCTAGAGCAAAAGTGTCGACTCCATGAGTCGACACTTTTTGCAACCTGTTCTATCTTACAACAAAAAATAATTCACAGGACAAATGTGTCGACTCACAGAGTCGACACTTTTTGTCAGCATATCAGAATTCAATGCAAACAGCACCTACTGAAATAAGTGTCGACTCTAAGAGTCGACACGTTTACTGACAGAACTGAAAACTCAATAAAACTCAATTGAAACAAACAAAACATCAAGCACCAATAAAACACAATTAAACCCCATTCAAAAACTATGAAATGAGATGCATGAGGGGTCTTTAATACACAAATCAAACCAGATTTTGAAAGCAAGTTTATGAATCAAAATGACCATGATACATCAAGAAGCTCTACTTAATAAAGGGCAATTAAGCAACCAAATAAGCCCCAAGGCCAAGATAAATGAAACAACCCAATCTTGGTACTTGGAAAACCATATAAACATGAACTTATACCAAGGACCCAAGGGATTGCAATAAGAGTGGAAGCTTACCATGGATTCAATATTTGTGGACATTTAAGAGCCTGCACTTACAAGAAATTCACATTAGTATAATGCCACTCCAAGTTCATATAGCAAGCAAATCAAGTTCAGTCTCAGATTTCCAAAACCATGCAATGAAGATATGAAAACCATCAAGACTCTTTCCAATGAGGTACATCAAAGTTGATATGAATCTCTTGATAGCTACAAGACCCCAAGAGATATATGCATGAAGGCAATTTGTAAAACACCGAGTCCTCAAGCAGTGAAGTGAATTCAAATTGCCATGTATTACCAATACATGAACTCAGATCAACTCAAATACATGAAGAATGAATTAAGCCACCCATAGAAATATATTGAATTTCAAACCACCCCTAGAAATATATGCACAGTCAACCCTATCTATGAGGACCACTTAAAACACAGTTAAGGCAACCAAGGCTCCAATTGCTTAAAGGCAATTTGCATATCAAGCCTGCACTAACCTCTAACAATACAATCCAATTAATCTAAAGCCAATGCCCAAAAACCATACCAAATTTGATACCATCCAAACAAGCTGGATTTCAGTTAGCCATTGATCTAACCAATACTTCAAATGTAGTCCAAATTGAATTCACACATTCCAACCATTATCAGATTATCATTAAACAACCAGCTGAATAACAAAGTGAGAACCAAGGCTCAAAGAGCCAGGGGTCGACCCATGGGGTTGACCCTTGCAAAGTGAAATAGAAAAACTGCTATTGGCAGTCCAATGCAAATTGAAATCACATCAAGGGCATTCCAAAGCAACTCAATCAAATCTTCATGTTAGCCAAGATCAGTTCATAAACTTGAATTATAAATGTAGTTCATGACAAACACAAGGATAAACACAAGGATATATGCATGAAGGACCATTATATTTGAACTACCTACAAAGTAAGATTTCATCATGTTAGCTTGTTTATCATGAAGACGTCAGTAATCATGAACTCACAATATTTTCACTTTAGAGCAAACATAAAACACACAATATATTAGAATCATCAAAACTATTGTCAAAGATAAGGAGGGGCACAGACCCAATAATCTCCCCCTTTTTGATGATGACAATATATTGTGACCACCAAAACTCTCTCCCCCTTTGACATTATCAAAAAGTGGGGGACGAGGTGAACAGATGTGAGATGGTTAAACCGAATGAGACAGCATAGACGGTGCACGAACCCAGCAATTAACCTCCCATGAGAGGAAGGTGTGCAAACTAAGTACCAAGCAAGAGAATGAGACATTATGGGCAATTATCAGATGTGTGAAATAAGTGCTAATGCTCAATTTTTGTAAGTTTTTGCTATAGTATGACTAATTATGCACAAGTGGTATAAAGAAACTATATGCAGAATGTAAAACAAAGTTATGTACATAATGGATTATGCTAAAATGCACATTATTTTCTCCCAATTATCAAGAACAAAAACCAACTGACAATGGGTTATTTAACCTGTTATTTATAAGTATAACCTATAGATCTAACCTATGGAATGAAATATGATATGATCAAACGGATCAAGCATTCAGGCACTCAAGAATGCATAAATAAATATAGACTCATGCAAGTCCCTTCGGGACGGGTGTAAGGATAATGCAATCAATTATAGAACATGATGTGCATGTGCAATTACTAAGAAGGTCGTGCTTACATAAATAAAGTACTACATTAACCATGAAAGATGACTGATTCATAAAGAACATTCAAACAATCAAACCCAAGGTGCATATGTGAGGATTGAGCAATGAAGTTCAAGACAATATGAAAAATCAGATTTTCTAAAGAACACTAAAAAGAACTTATCATCCATACACTTTCATACACAATGCTCGAATATTGGTAGCTACATATGACCCCAATTTAGTTACTAAAAAAATGGTGTGACTAACCTTTTGTCACGAGTCATGCCCTTTGTTTCAGGGGCAATTCCTGGTTACTCAGTTTCGTTACTTTGTATGATGTGGATGAGACACTTTTCGGCACGAGTTGTACCCTTTGTCTCAAGGGCACTTCCCGACTACTCGGTGGCAAATCACACTTATTTTAATTTGAATTAGTTTCTCCTTTCGACGCGAGTTTCCTCCTTTATTTCAGGGGAGATTCCCGACTACTCGGATCCACGTTCCACTTATATAAATTTTGGTGGGGTAAACAGCTTTTTCCTCACGAGACATGTGATTTCTATGTAGACAATCAATAGCCCTCTAAAGTGTAGAGTAGAAAATGGTAATCCTTATTAGATTGAATCATTATCTCAAAAAGACGCATTTGTGTGGGTGGTTGTATTGAATGTAAAAGATGAATTAGTATTTTCACAGAAATGTCTCCCCCTAAATATATACACGGTTATAAAAAATCTCCCCCTCAATATATGCCATGTCAGACATGTCTAAATCAATGTCAAAGAAGGAGTCAAAAAGTAATTGTATAAAGTATATACATGCATTCAACCGGGGAGCTTTCAGCATTTTCAAGCAAATGATTATCGGTACTTGGCGGAGTACATTGGTCCGAAGACCACCATCACGCATGAGGAAAGCTTCCAGTTGGACATAATCCAACCTTCCACTATCGCCATTTGATATACCAAATAACCATGGCATTCAAGCACAGAAGTATGCAATGATATGTAAGTGGACAGATAATCAAAGAGTTTCTTTATTTGCAAGTATGCAAGGATGTGTTTGATATGTACAACGAGTATCATGCAGCTAAGTATGTGTTCTATGTATGCACAAGTGAATTGTTATTTGCAAAAAGTAAATAGGAGTATGAAAGACTCTATGCATAGTGAAAAGCATTCAAAGCTAATTTTATTTGCAAAGCGGAAGAGAAGGTGTGTATGAAGAACTACATATATGCACTGTTAAACATTCAAAGACTAAATTTATTCACAAAATGTGAAATGGAGACTATGCAAAGTAGACATAATCACCTAGCCACTTAACCTGCAAATTTCAACACATTTGAATTTGCTAAAATCAACAAAACAGGAATGCAATTGTTTAAATGCAAACTCCAAATTCAACTTTTATCTTTGCGGATTTTTCAAGATGAACTTCATCAAAATAAGTTTCAAAACAAACCAATTTTTTTTCTTACCTTGAGAGTCCTCATTTATAGACATTCCTCAGCCTCAAGGCGCCCCTACAAAATAGGTTCTCATTTCGATGTTTTGGGTACCCAAGCCATCTTGGGTCCCGAGAGGTTAGTTCTAACATGAGGAGATGTATTTCTATATCTCCTGGTGATCAGATCATCACCAAATCTCATTGTGGAACAATCATCCATAGAATGACCATTCTCACCACAGTAATGACAATAAGAAAATTTTCTTTTCATGGACCATTTTTCATCATTTTTCGTTAAAAAGTAATTATTCATCATGTGTCCATGTTCACCACAACAATAACATGAAAGATTCTTTTTGAGACACCATTCATCGTCATTTTTCTTTGCGAAGTGATTTTCAAAAATATGGCTATTTAAACCACAGTAGAAGCAATGAACATTGAAAATTTTCTTCTTTAATTTTTCAGTATTCTTAGAATCATCAACCACGTTCACTCTAGACTTAAAAGCTTCATCATCATCAAACTTCATTAAAAAGCAGTCGTGCATATCATGACCAAAGTTCCCGCAGTAATAACATGAAACATTTCTTCTTTTTCTTGATGCATGATTGTGTTTGACAGTCGAGAGTTTTTCATGCACACTAGAGCAATCAACAACATTTTTCTATTTTTCATTTTTTTTATCACACGAATACGAAGATTCATTTAAGCTCTTGATTTCATTTTGTAGATTCAAGATTTTCAAATGAGAGTTAGCAATCTCTTGTTCACATGAAATAATTTTCTCATTCAACAAGCAATTAACGGTTTTGTGACTTTCAATTTCTTATTCAAGAATGTGCAATTTGTCACAATCATCCATTATTACATATTTTCCTTTCTCAACCTTTTCAAGACTTTTCAATTTACTTTCAAGCAATAAAATTTGAATCAACAAAGCACTATTTTTAGTTTAGAGTTTATCAAATGAATTTTTGTTCATAGAAGTGTGTTCAGGTTCTTTCATTTGAAAACTCACATTTTCATTAACCATTTTATTTATGGTTTCATTAGATTCAAATTTATCATTCAAATTCCTAAAGCTTTCTATTTCCTTTCTGAGTTCCTTCAGCTTTTCAGATTTGTCAGCATTCAGAGTAGCTTTTCCTTTTTCCAGAAGAAGCAGTTTTTCAGATATTGCGGTGTTCAACATTTTCAACTTCCCATTATCTTTCTCTATTTGTTGAAATTCTGAAATTTTATCCAACAAGGACTTGTTTTCAGATCTAAGGTTTGCAATCATTTCTTTGAGTTCTTCATCATAAAGCATGTGAGACTCAACTGATTTTTCAAGTTTAGTGTATTTTTCACATGAAGAATTATTAACACAAGAGTTCTCTATTTTCTTTTTCAATTTCTTGTTTTCAGATTTTAATGATTTGTATCTATCAAACAGTTCATCATATGCATTCATCAACTCATCATAGCTAAGTTCATCTTCTTCCTTGGAATCAAAGTTTACCTTAGAGTTTTCCTCGCTTTGGCGATCATTGCCGTTGTTTACCGCGAGACACTCATCAACATTATTTTCTTGGGCTTCGCTTAGCCCATCCCAGATTTCTTTGGTTGTCCTGCAAGATAAAACAAATTGAAATTGTTTAGTGTCCAAGGTAGCCTTAAAGGCATTCAAGACCAAGGTTTGTCGACCCGGCCGACCCGGTCTCGGTGCGGGATGGGTCGGGTCGGCCGGGTCGCACAGCGACCCGGTCCACCCTCTCGGGATCTCGGCGCGTGATTTTTTAATTTTTTTAAATTTTTTAATAAAATTTTATTTAAAGATTAAATGTTATATATATTTAAAAATATTAGAATGTAGAGTTTTTTTTATGATAATAGATCCATACTAAATTACACATAATTAATTATATAAAAATAACATATTACACCGCTTAATTAAACATCCGATTATATATATAATAAATATAAAATTCTATAGATATATTTAAATTAAAAACATGTCTATTTTTTTTCAAAAATAAAGTATTACATTATTTTACGTCTACAACTAATAATGAAAATAATATCATTAATTCTACAACATGCAAGACTAAATTTTAAATTTAATACATCTCAATTAAATCTAATAATTAAACATGAATTAAATAATACATCAAAAATAAATTTATTTCTTCAACATTAATTAAATAAAATTTATATTATTTCTACAACATTAATTAAACAATACATCAAAAAAAAAATATTTATACAACATGAATTAAACAAAAATTATATTATTTCTACAACATGAATTAAATAATATATCATAAATAATTTTAAACAATCTGACAAATTCTATTCTTACATTTTTAAAATAAGAGAAAATATAAAAATTAAATTATTTTTTATTCTCTTCCACCCCCCTCCACCGCCCCTGCCCCACCACCGCCGCCCCTAGCCGGCCCCTGCCCTACCCCCCTCCCCCACCCCCATCACCGCCCCTGGCCGCCACTGCCCCAACCCCACCACCGCCTGTGGCCCAGCCCCACCATCGCCGGTGCCACCCCTTCCCCCTCCACCACCTCCTTCGCCCTCCCACCGTCCCACGCCCAGCCCCAGCGCCACCCCCTGCCGCCAGTGCCCGTCCCCCACCGCCCCCGTCGGGCTCCCACCGGTCAGAGCTAGCCGGTGGCCAGCTAGATCTGACCGGTGGGAGCCCGACGGGGGCGGTGGGTGCCGGTGGCCCCCCCTCCACCACCTCCTACGCCCTCCCATGCGTATCCCCACCGCCGCCCGGCCCCCCAACCGGCCACCCTCTATTTAATTTAAAAAAAAATTCAATGGAGGAGGACTTACCTCCGATCGCCATCCACCGCCGGTCGCCGGTTGCCGTCGTCCACCGCTGCTCCGGGGCCTCCACCGCCGCTCACCGCCAAGCTAGCCACGGCCTGGTTGGAATGCCCCCCGCCGGCCCGTTAAATGGCCGGACCGGCACCAGCGGGCCGTCCCGCACGTACTAGTCTGTCCCATCCACGGACCGATCTGGTACGTGGCGGGACAGACAGGTCAGTGCGGGCCAGTCCGACCCGGCCACGACCCACGCCCCGCCCAACCCGCTTGGCGCCTGGGTCGGGGCGGGTCGGGCGGGTTGGGCCGACCCGGCCCGATCCGTCAAACCATGTTCAAGACAAACAAATTATCGGAATTCATTCTCTTATGTTCATCAGTCCATCTTAATTCATTTTTCGGTAAAACATGTAGACCATGAGAGATTAATTTCATGAGTTTCGGATCAAAGCCAGTAATCCAAACACAAAACTTTCCTAGCCATGAAGCATAGTCAAAACCATCAAAGACAGGAACTACATTCAAACTAGCCATCATGAAATGATCTTTTCTCCTAGACCGGAAGGTCCGCTAATAAAAAAATCAGAGACTAGGCTTTGATACCAATTGTTGGCCCAGAGAGAAGGCGGACAAGAGGGGGGGTTGAATTGTCCCCTTGCCCAGATGGCGGATTTTATAAACTTTCTTAACTAATTACAACGGAAGTAAAACTTACAGCATTGATTAACTAAAACTCAAGTGAGATTACAATGCTCTCTCAAACTTTCTGATTTCACACGGATAGTTAATGCAACTAATCACAGAAATAAAGCTCAACACAGATAACAGAGGTAGCAGTGTGTGATAGTGTAGTGAATTAAAAATCCGTAAAATGGACCTGTGAATGAAGATAGAGGAAATGACAATCACATAGGCAATCACACAAGAAACAAGTATTTTTAGGTGGTTCGGGACCACGACGGGCTCCCTACGTCCACCCCTCACCCAATCGGGTGAGGCTTCACTCCACGCTACGAAACGTAGCAACACGGGGATGAACCCCAACCACACACGCTGCTTCCGCAGCAATATCCACACGGGGATAAGCCCCAAAATGCAGCCACCGCAGCACACACACACAACGTCGGGGAACACACCCCGGACTCTAAAACCACACGGAGATGCAGCTCCGTCCACACACACTGTAATATTATGAGTTTAAGACACTAGAAATGTGAACAGTAAACACTCACACAGAATGTAGACCAAGAAAAGCAACACAAGGAAGTGGGTAAATGATATAGAACATTTCCCTTTCGTTTTCCAATGGGTGTATGAAAATATCTCTTGAAGTCCAGGTTGGAGGAAGTCGAATCCACACGGTGTAGGAGCAGCTGTTTGTCTTCCTTGAAAGTCCAATGTGTACTCCTTCAAATTTCACGCTCCAATCACTCCTTCAATCAATAAGAATAGATGCATCCTTCAAGGCCCTTTCCTCTCCTTGTTGTTCTTCTTCTTCCTTCAAGGTGCGCAACACCTCCACCTTGTGCACAGTGCCCCTTGCAAAAGGATCGAACGTATTAGCTCTCCTCTATTCCAAGAATAAAAATCCCAACACTATATGGGGCAGGAAACTAATAAACAAAGGACCAAGATAGGATCTCAAGTGCATCCAGATTTAAGATAGAGCATGGCAAGCATCTCAAATGATTAAGGGATAGATATAGAAGTTGCAGACTCCTTAGATATCCCGGTTGACGTGAGCTGTTGCTTACGATGAAGACGTCTTCAGATTCGTTGCTTCATTCCGCTTGCAACTCTCTTCATCAACGAGCTTCAAATCTTGACGAAAGTAGATCACATTTCGCGTTGAAGTCTTCTCCTCTTCTCTCGTTCTTCTTCTCCTGCGGCAGATGGAAAATATTAGCCCAAAAAGTATCTCCTCCGATGGAGATCGTAGGATTCATATGCACAAGAGAGCCCCTCATCAAAAGACAATAAAACCCATGTTAAAACCCTCTCAAAACCACACCCAAACAAGGGTAGAAACCCTAGGTGTAATGGGGTAAAATATCACCCCAAACGGATCTCAAAATGGGTAATACAAAACCAATCCGAAAAACTCGTTCCGGACGATCCAGATAAAGTGTCGACTCTTAGAGTTGACATTTTTCTCAAAACATTCTGTCCCGTTTGTAAAAATAGGACCTAGAGCAAAAGTGTAGACTCTATGAGTCGAAACTTTTTGCAACCTATTCTGTCTTGCAACTCTAAGAGTCGACACGTTTACTGACAGAACTGAAAACTCAATAAAACTCAATTGAAACCACCAAAACATCAAGCACCAATAAAACACAATTAAACCCCATTCAAAAACTATGAAATGAGATGCACGAGGGGTCTTTAAAACACAAATCAAACCAGATTTTGAAAGCAAGTTTACGAATCAAAATGACCATGATGCATCAAGAAGCTCTACTTAATAAAGGGCAATTAAGCAACCAAATAAGCCCCAAGGCCAAGATACATGAAACAACCCAATCTTGGCACTTGGAAAACCATATAAACATGAACTTATACCAAGGACCCAAGGGATTGCAATAAGAGTGGAAGCTTACCATGGATTCAATATTTGTGGACATTTAAGAGCCTGCACTTACAAGAAATTCACATTAGTACAATGCCACTCCAAGTTCATATAGCAAGCAAATCAAGACCAGTCTCAGATCTCCAAAACCATGCAATGAAGATATAAAAACCATCAAGACTCTTTCCAATGAGGTACATCAAAATTGACATGAATCTCTTGATAGCTACAAGACCCCAAGAGATATATGCTTGAAGGCAATTTGTAAAACACCGAGTCCTCAAGCAGTGAAGTGAATTCAAATTGCCATGTATTACCAATACATGAACTCAGATCAACTCAAATACATGAAGGATGAATTAAGCCACCCCTAGAAATATATTGAATTTCAAACCACCCCTAGAAATATATGCATAGTCAACCCTATCTATGAGGTCCACTTCAAACACAGTTAAGGCAACCAAGGCTCCAATTGATTAAAGGCAATTTGCATATCAAGCATGCACTAACCACTAACAATACAGTCCAATTAATATAAAGCCAATGCACAAAAACCATACCAACATTGATACAATCCAAACAAGCTGGATTTCAGTTAGCCATTGATCTAACCAATACTTCAAATGTAGTTCAAACTGAATTCACACATTCCAACCGTTATCAGATTATCATTAAACAACCAGCAGAATAACAAAGTGAGAACCAAGGCTCAAAGAGCCAGGGGTCGACCCATGGGGTTGACCCTTGCAAAGCGAAATAGAAAAATTGCTATTGGCAGTCCAATGCAAATTGAAATCACATCAAGGGCATTCCAAAGCAACTCAATCAAATCTTCATGTTAGCCAAGATCAGTTCATAAACTTGAATTATAAATGTAGTTTAGGGCAAACACAAGGATAAACACACGGATATATCCATGAAGGACCATTGTATTTGAGCCACCTGCAAAGCAAGATTTCATCATGTTAGCTTGTTTATCATGAAGACGTCAGTAATCATGAACTCACAATATTTTCACTTTAGAGCAAACATAAAACACACAACATATTAGAATCATCAAAATCATTGTCAAAGATAAGGAGGGACACAGAACCCAACAATCTCCCCCTTTTTGATGATGACAATATATTGTGACCACCAAAACTCTCTCCCCCTTTGACATTATCAAAAAGTGGGGGACGAGGTGAACAGATGTGAGATGGTTAAACCGAATGAGACAGAATAGACTGTGCACGAACCCAGCAATTAACCTACCATGAGAGGAAGGTGTGCAAACTAAGTACCAAGCAAGAGAATGAGACTTTATGTGCAGTTATCAGATATGTGAAATAAGTGCTAATGCTCAATTTTTGTAAGTTTTTGCTATGGTATGACTAATTATGAACAAGTGGTATAAAGAAACTATATGTAGAATGTAAAACAAAGTTATGCATAGAATGGATTATGCTAAAAAGCAAATTATTTTCCCCCAATTGTCAAGAACAAAAACCAACTGACAATGGGTTATATAACCCGTTATTTATAAGTATAACCCATAGATGTAACCTATGGAATGAAATATGATATGATCAAACGGATCAAGCATTAAGGCACTCAAGCATGCATAAATTAATATAGACTCATGTAAGTCCCTTCGGGACGAGTGTAAGGATAATGCAATCAATTATAGAACATGATGTGCATGTGCAATTACTAAGAAGGTCGTGCGTACATAAATAAAGTACTACATTAACCATGAAAGATGACTGATTCATAAAGAACATTCAAACAATCAAACCCAAGGTGCATATGTGAGGATTGAGAAATGAAGTTCAAGTTAATATGGAAAATCAGATTTTCTAAAGAACACTAAAAAGAACTTATCATCCATACACTTTCATACACAATGCTCGAATATTGGTAGCTACGTATGACCCCATTTTTAGTTACTAAAAAAAGGTGTGACTAACCTTTTGTCACGAGTCATGCCCTTTGTTTCAGGGTTAATTCTCGGTTACTCAGTTTCGTCACTTTTTATGATGTGGATGAGACACTTTTCGACGCGAGTTGTACCCTTTGTCTCAGGGGCACTTCCCGGCTACTCGGTGGCAAATCACTCTTATTTTAATATGGATTAGTTTCTCCTTTCGACGCGAGTTTCCTCCTTTATTTTAGGGGGATTCCCGGCTACTCGGATCCACGTTCCACTTATACAAATTTTGGTGGGGTAAACAGCTTTTTCCTCACGAGACATGTGATTTTTATGTAGACAATCAATAGCCCTCTAAAGTGTAGAGTAGAAAATGGTAACCCTTATTAGATTGAATCATTATCTCAAAAAGGTGCATTTGTGTGGGTGGTTGTATTGAATGTAAAAGATGAATTAGTCTTTTCACAGAAATATCTCTCCCTAAATGTATGCAGGGTTATAAAAAATCTCCCCCTTAATATATGCCATGTTAGACATGTCTAAATCAATGTAATTTCATTTAGCAAGGGATGAGTCATAGAAGGAGTCAAAAAGTGGTTGTATAAAGTATATACATGCATTCAACCAGGGAGCTTTCAGCGTTTTCAAGCAAATGATTATCGGTACTTGGCGGAGTACATTGGTCCGAAGACCACCATCATGCATGAGGAAAGCTTCCAGTTGGACATAATCCAACCTTCCACTATCGCCATTTGATATACCGAATAATCATGGCATTCAAGCACAGAAGTATGCAATGATATGTAAGTGGACAGATAATCAAAGACTTTCTTTATTTACAAGTATGCAAGGATGTGTTTGATATGTGCAATGAGTATCATGCAGCTAAGTATGTGTTCTATGTATGCACAAGTGAATTGTTATTTGCAAAAAATAAATAGAAGTATGAAAGACTCTATGCACAGTGAAAAGCATTCAAAGCTAATTTTATTTGCAAAGCGGAAGAGAAGGTGTGTATGAAGAATTGCATATATGCACTGTTAAGCATTCAAAGACTAAATTTATTCACAAAATGTGAAATGGAGACTATGCAAAGTAGACATAATCACCTAGCCACTTAACCTGCAAATTTCAACACATTTGAAGTTGCTAAAATCAACAAGACAGGAATGCAATTATTTAAATGCAAACTCCAAATTCAACTTTTACCTTTGTAGATTTTTCAAGATGAACTTCGTCAAAATAAGTTTCAAAACAAACCAATTTTATTTCTTGCCTTGAGAGTCCACATTTATAGACATTCCTCAGGCTCAAGGTGCCCCTGAAAAATAGGTTCTCATTTCGAAGTTTTGGGTACCCAATCCATCTTGGGTCCCGAGGGGTTAGTTCTAACATGAGGAGATGTATTTCTATATCTCTTGGCCAACTGATCATTGTCAAATCTCATTGTGGAACAGTCATCCATAGAATGACCATTCTCACCATAGTAATGACAATAAGAAAATTTTCTTTTCATGGACCATTTTCATCACTTTTCATTAAAAAGTAAGTATTCATCATGTGTCGAGAACTACAAAGGAAAGAAGGATAGTGAGTGCTTGATGGCCGAAAAGCAAGATATAACAAGCAAGGAAGGCTCCGGGCTAGACTCGGAAGGTGAGGAAGTTTCTTTTGAAGAGCTTATGGATTTGTATGATGAATTACTTTAAAAATACAAGAAGGTTAAATCTGAAAATAAAAAGCTTAAAAAGAAACATGAACATGCCTTCCATGATAATGCTTCTTGTGATAAGTGTTCTGAAATTGAAGAATTGAAAAAGGAAAATAGTACTTTGTTAATTCAGAACTCTTTACTTGAAAGCAATGTGAAAAATCTTAAAAAATCTCTTCTTGAAAATTCTTCATGTGATAAATGCTTAGAATTTAAAAGTGAAAATGAGTTCTTATTGATTGATATCAAAAAGTATGAATAAACCATTTCATGTATGAGAGAAGAGAATGAGAAATTGAAACATCTAAATACAACCATGTCTGAGAAACTGCTTGTCTTTGAAAAGGGAAAATGTTTGGTTGTTGATGAATGTGAAAAATTGTATGTGCTAGAACAAGAACTTGAAAGTTATAAAACTACAAATAGAGTATTGAATGAATGTGTTGTTTGCAGTGAACAAGAAATAGCTATCTATGAATTACATATTGCATCCCTTGAAAAAGAAATTGTTGATTTGAATGTTTCATTGTCTACTTTTGTCAAAGGAAAAGAAAATCTTGATAAACTATTGGGAACCAAAGTGAATTATCAAAAGGAAGGCCTTGGCTACAATCCGGTGAACAAAAAGAAATTTGAAAACAAATTGTATACATCTTTTGTCTCGAGTTCGGATGTAGCTAGTACTTCAAATGCTCACCTTGTTCAGCATGCTATCAAGAAAACACAAAAGTATGATGTAAAGCAGAAATTGAATCAAAATTCAAAGCTGAAAAATAATTCTGCTTGTACAAATGTTCATGCTAGAAAGTAAAAAGCTAAACACCATGTTTCCAACAAAGTTCCTTCTTATTTTTATTGTGATAAATGTGGTCACATCATGCATGACTATTTTGTTTTGAAAAATGATGAATTGAAAGCATGCAATCGAAAAGCACATTTCAAGAATACAAGGAAGTTGTCAAAGAGAAGAAAGGAATTTGAAAATCTAAAAGTTCATGTTTAAAGACCATATGTTAGGAATGCATCTTTGTTTTGTTGCAACTGTGGGAGATATGGTCATAAAATGGAATTTTGTTTTCAATTAAAAAAGGTTGACTTGAAAGTATGTAGAAATGATTTTATTTTTAAAATAAGAAATATTTCTTGTCATTCCTGTGAAAAGTAAGGACACCATGTGTCACAATGTTGGCAAGCAAATAGAAGGAAGAACTTCCATGTTAAAAATAATTACAATTTTGCCAACCTACAGAAATTTCATGCTTATCCTGTTAAGAAGAATGCTAGGTCTTCTCTTAGTTGTCATTACTGTGATAATTTTGGACATACCATACATGATTGTGCTTTAATGGATCTTTATGATATGCATGCCCAAAAATTATGGAGATCACCCACTAGAGGTGCAACTAACCATCCGAGACCCAAGAATGTTTGGGTACCCAAAACTGTTGAATGAGAATTTTGTTGCAGGAATGTCTTGAGGTCAAGTGGAAGGCTTGAAAAATAATAACTGCTCAAGGCACAAGTTCTGAAAATAAATTGCTGAATTATCTTTGAAAATCTAAAATTTATTTTAACTGAATTTCCATTCATGAAAATCAAGAAAAATATATTTTTCTTATGAGTTTGCATTGTATCATTCTGATCATCATTTGCTTGACTACATAGTATATTGAATGGTGACCTGAGGAAGGGCATATTATTCCTGTCTGAAATCTGTCACCATGCATGAGAATGTGTCTCCGCCTGATACCATGAGTCAATTGTTCATTTAGGTCATAGGTTGCATGATTTTCAAAAAATGTCAATTGCGAAATTTATGCACATAGTAAGGGGGAGTTTATTTTTGAATGAATGATTTTGAATTATGAATCTAATCCATCTCTGTGGAAATACATCTCATGCAAATTACTATATCTGAATTGATCATGATATTGTTCAATGATCTTAGGATCAACCATTGTGCTTAACAACTTGACTATAAATTTCTGAAATCTTTGCAGTAACTTGTGGCACTTTGTGATTTTGCTCTCATGACAGGTATTGATTCTAAAAACTTGAACTGTTATTCATCTATTCTGTTGTGATGAAGTTGTCAAATGTTTGAATTGATTGAATATGCTTCCATTGGATGTGCATGAGCCTTTCTTATGAAAAGTCATTAAAAAAATCTGTTTGACTTGTGGATGATCTCTAAACTTCTGAAATGCTATTGAAAATTTGCTGTTAAATAATTTTTGAAAATAATTGGGTTGTATTGCTTGATTTTGATCATATTTGCACCCTTATTCATAAAGGTCATGAGATGCAAAATGCGTGTTGCTCATCATTTGAATGTGAATGCTTTCTTGTGTAATCTGCCATGATATTCTGAAAATCAAGCTTTTGCATCTTGTTTTTACATCTTGCATTGTATTCTTATATTGTTATAGATTACATTGCTTTAGAACTCATGCATTTCGTGCATTTATATCATTCAAATGAAAAACTGAAAATTCACGTTTTGCATTCATGTTAAATTTTGTAATATATTTAGAACTTTCAAATAAAATCTAAAATTTTGCATCACATTACATTTTACATTGCATACTGCATGTTTTCCCATTGTGTGCTTGCATGTTATTATATGCTATTAACCCCTATACTTGGAATTTCAATGACATTTGCTTTCTTGCTAAATAATGTTGCATTTGAGTCATCATTGGTGTGTTTCAAGTCATACGCTCAGGGGGAGTAAATATTTGATAAGTGCATTTAGATAGGGGGAGCTGCACTGTTACATATTCATAAAATTTTTAGTATACATGTTGAATCAAATTCATACACTTCATGCACAAAGTGTGAAAATGAGTGTTAAACATAAGAATATAAGAATTTCTTTTCAACACTATAGAGATTTTAAACTTGCTGTATGAATGTTAAAGAGGCAGTTGAGGAAAAAGCTGCCTGCCAATATTTTGGAAAAGAATATGAAAAGAATGGTAGAGCGTTGCTTAGTCTCACTGAGTAAACTGGATACACGTCACTTGAGACGTGATGTGTGTTGTGCCCCGACGTGTTTTGATGAAGAGATATCATTCTATTTTTTTGAATTGCACTGAATATTTGTTGTTATAAATGTTTTACTGGTTGAATGGCTATGGGAAAAGTTATGAAGCTAGAGTGTTAAGACTTTCATATGGTTGCAGTTCATACTTTTAATATGCAGGTTCTATATGAATTTACTTTGATAGAATGCATGAAGGATTTTTGTGTGTATTGACATGATGTTGAGGTTTTTAAGCATGCAGGGTCAAATGTTTCTCAATCTTTGAAATCCACGGTAAGAATCCCTGGTAGAATGTGTTTCGCACTAAATATTTTATTTTATTTTATTTTATTTTGCTAAGTCCATGCGCAAGGGTCGACCCCAAGGGTAGACCCCTGGGTGTTGATTTTTCAAACCTGCACATTTTCTCTCTGGCAGTCGCAAGGGTCGACCCCTGAGTGATGATGTTTTTCTCGCCCATACTTGCACATACATGTTTCTGTTGTTTCTTAATGTGTTTAGACTTTGCTTCATGAGCACAGACTTGGTTTCCAAAATGTGCACGGACCTTAGGGGTCACATGCACAGACCTTGTGCATACATATGCTTAGACCTGTCCATCTTTGCACCGACTGTCATTCTGGCAAGTTTCAAAACTTGCACCGACTTGCATTTGCATGTGCACGCACCATTGTTTGCACCGACTTGCATTTGCATGTGCACGGACCATTGTTTGCACCGACCCATCCTTCTTACAAAAAACTTGCACCGACCCATCCTTCTTACGAAAAACTTGCATAGACCCTATCTTTGCACCGACCTTGTCAATGCCTTGCACAGACCTTGTTCATATCCTCTACATAATGTGCACAGACTTTGGCCCTATATGCATAGACCATGGGATAATTTCCATAGACCTTTGCCTGTGTATTGGTTTTTCTATGTGTTGGCAGGCTTCTGGGCAGTTCGGATCGTGCTTTTCAGATTGGTTTCGAAAGACCCATTTTGTAGATCCGATTGAGTTAACATTTTACCATATCACCCTTAGGGTTTCTCCCATCTATTGGGTGTTTTTTAAGGGTTTTTGGGAAGGGTTTTGTGGTCTTTAATAATGCTTCTCCTTGCTATATATATTCCGTGATCCCCATTCGTAGAAGATTCATTCATGTGGGCTAAGCTTGTTCTATCTTTGCAGGAAGAAGGAGGAGAGGACCGGTGCTTCTGCTGTGGAAGGAAGAACCTGCCGCCAAGCTTGCATCCTTCATCCCCAAGCTTGAAGTTGGAAGGGAGCCATTGCTGCTCTCCACCATCTCCTTGCCTGGACGGACTTCATCAAGGGGGACGACTTCTTTCTCTCTTATGCTTCCATTCTATAGCACCCTTCCATTTGATCTTCTAGTTGCATGAATATCAAAGGGGAAGATCTTGTCTATCCATCTTCTTAGTTACCTTGGAGCATATATTGTTAATCTTAAACTGGGCTTTATATTTTCATATCCTTTTCTTCTTAAACGCTTTCGGAGCTTGCTCTGTGTGTGTGCGGTTTCTCGTCGTCGTGCGAGAACCCACGTGTGTGGGCCGTCGAGCCTGTGTGTGGTGGTTGCTACCGTCGTGCAGTGTGTTTTAGTGAAATCCTCTCTAGGTGAGAGGGGTGGACGTAGGACGGCACTTGGTGCGTCCGAACCACCTAAAAATCAGTGTGGCATGGTTTGCTTCTTATGTGGTTGATGATATTTCCTATCCGTTCTAACTACGAGTGTGAGTCGGTGAGACGAGAGTTTGATCAACTGTCCGCTCATACATTGTTCTCCGAGTGATTATATTTCTACGCTGGGAAGTTGTGAGGGCTTGCTTGATTTTCATTCATACACTCTAATCAAGCTTTATCTTTGGTTTATCTGCCATATCTGTGGTTTGATTTATTTAAGTCTAAATTTGTCAAGAAGGGTGGGCAATCAATTCACCCCCTCTCAATTGCCTCCTAACCGGGCCAACAACTGGTATCAAAGTCTCGGCTCTGTTTTCATCTAGAAACCTAGCGGTTTTGAGAGATCTGTTAGGAATGACAAATAATCTCAACAAGGGGTTAATGCCCGAAGGGCATTCTATTCAAAGGCCACCTTTCTTTGATGGTAGTAACTACCCTTACTGGAAGAATAGGATGACCGTTTTTTTACGTGCTCAAAGTCATGAAATATGGACTGTCATTAGGAATGGTCCGTATGTTTTACATCCTGATGAGGATATGTGGGATGATGATAGTATTAAGAAAGCCACTGTGAACTTTAATGCTTTAAATATTATTCAGGGCGCTATTCACCCTAACGAGTATGCTCATGTCTCCATGTGCAATAGCGCAAAGGAAATGTGGGACAAGCTCAAGCTTATCTACGAAGGTACCACAGAAGTCAAGGAGACGAAGGCAAATATGTTGATCCGTGACTACGAGCTATTTCACATGAAAGAGGAAGAAAGTATCTCCGAGATGTTCGCACGTCTCATGGAGATTACAAATGGATTGAAATCACTCGGAAGAGAGTTCAAGGACACCGATTTGGTAAGGAAAGTGTTGAGGTCCCTATCGCCAAGCTGGCACACCAAGGCAACAGTGATA
Source organism: Amorphophallus konjac (assembly GCA_022559845.1). Lineage (NCBI taxonomy): Eukaryota > Viridiplantae > Streptophyta > Magnoliopsida > Alismatales > Araceae > Amorphophallus > Amorphophallus konjac. The sequence continues at coordinate 300,191,154 of CM040121.1, read as the reverse complement.
GAGGACTCTAAAGATTTCTCTACACTCACCGTGGATGCACTCATAGGGTCATTGATGGCCTATGAGATTACATTAAGAGAACAGAAGATGAAATAAAGAAGAAAAAGTCCGTTGCATTGAAAGCTTACCCGGAAACAATTTCAAGCCAAGAGGATTCTATGGGAACCACCGATGATGAAGAGTTTGCCATGCTAACAAGAAGAGTACGACAATTCTTGCGCCAAAGAAGACAATTTGGCGTGAAATTCAAGAAAGGAAAGAGGCAGCCGAAGCAAAGAAATGAAACATCAAAAGCGGCTGAAGTGATGTGCTACGAATGTAAGAAGATGGGGCACATGCAAGGTGAATGTCCGGAGCTGCAGAAGAAGAAAGGAAAGATAGTGAAGGGCAAGAAGCCCAAAGCGATGAAGGCCACGTGGAACGACTAGGACGAGGATGAGTCCATGTCCGATGATGAACAAGATATTGAGGAGCTGGTGAAGGACATGTGCCTTATGGCAAGGAGCGATCAGGAGCAGGTAATCTCTGACTCAGAGCTAATTACCAATGAACTATGGGAGTTTGCCTATGAGGAATTAGATGAAAAGTACAAAAGAATGAAAAATGAAAATAGAACTCTAAAGAAGAAAATCCATGAAATCTTGCATTCATCTAATTCATGTGAGAAATGTAGTTTGCTTGACATGCAAGTTAAAAACTTCAAAAATGCAAATGATGTTTTGGAATCTAAATTGGTTTTATTTGAAGATGAAATTGCATGCCTAGAAGTAGAAAAGAACAATGCTTTTAAACTCAAAAATGAAATTGAAGAAAGGCATGACTTGTTGAAAAAAGAATTGGAAGAATTAAATGCTAAGCTGATTGAATGTGAGAAAGTGAAAGAAAGATTGAACAGCGAAAATGAAAGTCTCATTAGTGAAATTGAAATTGTGAAGAATGCTAGTGAGGACATGTTGAAAGGAAAAGAAAAATAAAGTGTGAAGAGTTCAAAATTTGTGCATGGCAACAAGAATGGTTTTCATTATGCTGTTAGAAATTCATTTTATCATGGAGAATGTTCACACACACACCGTGATACATCAACTGTTAATTCTAGTTTTCCCTCCACTTTTAGGAAAGTAAATAATAGAAAAAATTTTGGTAGGAAGAGACCCACTTATTTTTATTGTGGGAAGATAGGGCATGACATGTACATATGCCAGTTAATGCAATATGATGATGACATATTTTTTAGTAAATACAATCAATCGTTTGGAAATGCTAACATCACGGGACCCAAGCTCGCTTGGGTACCCAAATCAAAATGAGCATGGTTGCTTATTGGTGCAGGTCTGCATGAAGGCTGGAGAGAATAAATGGTACTTGGACAGCGGATGCTCCTGGCACATGACGGGAAATAAATAACTTTTTGCAGACCTTGTAGAGAAAAATGGCGGTACGATAATTTTTGGTGGACAGGACAGAGGTAAGATAATCGGAATTGGGAGAATTGGTAAGGATCTCAACCATTGTATTAAAGATGTTTCACTTGTTAGAGGTCTTCGCCATAACTTGCTTAGTATAAGTCAACTCTGTGACAAGGGTCACAAGGTTATTTTTGAGTCTTCTCTCTGCACTATTGTTGATGCTAAGTCACTTGAAGTCAAATTCATAGGAGTGAGGAGTAACAATACTTACTAGGTTGACTTTGATGAAATTGCTTCTGAAAAATTATGTTTAGTTGCTAACAAGAGTGAAGATGCTTGGCTGTGGCATCGCCGTCTTGGGCATGCCAGTTTTAATGTCATTAGGAAGCTGAATCGTCATGATTTAGTTAGAGGTCTTCCTAAATTAAATTTTGAAACTTCAAGAGTATGTGAAGAATGTAATAAAGGAAAACAAACCACAACTTCTTTTAAATGCAAAAACATTGTTTCAACAGGAAAACCCCTTCAATTGTTACATCTGGATTTGTTTGGTCCCACCAGGACTCGCAGTCTTGGAGGGAAGCTTTATGGTTTCGTGATTATCGATGATTTCTTGCGATATGCATGGGTTTTATATTTAGCTAACAAGAGTGATGCATGTAATGAATTCATTGATTTTTATGCTAGAATTCAGAATGAGAAAAGATATTCAATTCAGAAAATTCAAAGTAACCACGGAAAGGAATTTGAAAATCATGAGTTTGATGCATTTTGCAGGAAGCAGGGGTACGAGCATCAATTCTCATCACCTAGAACCCCGCAACAGAACAGTGTGGTCGAAAGGAAAAATATGACGCTCGTGGAGATGGCACGTACCATGCTTGCGGAGAACGGTCTTCCAAGGTACTTGTGGGCAGAGGCAGTGAACACTGTCTGCTACATCACAAATCGAGCAATGGTAAGACCTATCCTTAAGAAAACTCCTTACGAGCTTTACAAAGATAAGAAACCCAACATATCACATTCTAAGTCATTTGGATCTATTTGTTATATTTTGAACAATGGTAAAGACAATCTTGAAAATTTGATGCAAAAAGTGATAAAAGGATTTTCCTCGGGTATTTTCAGCAAAGCCAGTAAAGCCTCAATCAGAAATCTGCTGAAAGTTCTAAGAACTTATGAGAGAGCTTCAGGGCAGCAGATTAATGTGTCTAAAAGTGGGTTTTTCATGCAGCCAAGGGGTAACAATCAAAAAGCTATCAGGGTCCAGGAACTCACAGGTTTTGCTAGGCATTCGTTTCCACACAAATATCTGGGATTCCCCCTGACACAAGGCAGATGCAAAAAAATACACTATGCAGGCATTATCAAGACTATTCAGAACCGTATCACTGGGTGGAAATCGCATATGCTCTCTCAGGGTGCCAGGTTGGTCTTAATTAAACATGTCTTCACATCAATGCCAATCTATTTCTTATCCTCTTCACCTCTCCACTCTGGCATACACAAAGAGCTGGAACAGGCCTTCGCCAACTTCTTCTGGGGATCTTCTATACATGGCAGGAAAAAGCATTGGAGGGCCTGGCAGGCCATTTGCAAGCCAGTTACACATGGGGGACTTGGCATTATGTCACTCAAACACATGGAATTAGCACTAAGGGTCAAGATGTTATGGAATGCTATTCACACAAATTCTCTTTGGGCAAGCTACTTCAAAGCAAAGTATATCCGAAACAGTCCACTTGAAAATGTTCAATTCAAAAATATGAAAGCTCTTGCTAGAAGGAGCTGGACTGTAGCAAAAGACCTCATTATCCAGCATAAAAGGGTGATTGTAGGGGATGGAAATCAAACAAATTACTGGTTGGACAAATGGTTTGGCAAGTTCAGGCTGGCAGATCTTGTGCCTGCCAACCAAATTTCTAATCAGTCTGCCTCTGTCCGAGAATGCCTTTTGCACCCTACCCCTGCTGATCTGAGCCTCCAGGATTCCTACTTTACCACTGACATTAAAGCTGCCTTAAGGCAGATTGTTCTGAATCAGGATAAAGATATGGAGGCCTGGAGCCTTGCACCTTCTGGTAAATGTACTATTTCCTCCACAATTAATTTCATCAACAGCAGCAACAATACTTCTAGCCAAATCCCGTGGGGTCAGCTTTGGTCAAAGTGGCTACCCACCAAAATCTCTGTCCACCTATGGAAAGTGTTAAATCACTCCCTCCCACTTGACTCAAATATCCAGCAAGTTGGAATCTCGATATGTTCCAAGTGTCACTGTTGTCAGCAGCCCCAGACTGAAGACTATAATCACCTCTTTGCACACAGTGATATGGCCACATATGTCTGGAATTATTTGGATGCCCATGGAATGCACATCGAAGGTAACTCTGTCAGATCTATAATCCTAAAAAATATCAATAGAACAAAGTCTAAGTCCCTGTTTGGACTCTTTACCCTTGCCATTGTTGGGTATGGTTTATGGGAATTATGGTGTGCAAGAAACAAATTCAGGTATGATGGTAAACAAAAAAAAAAAGCAGAGTCTTGTCCATAATATTATCTTCCAAGTCCAACAAATATGCAGCATTGCTGATCTCAAAGAAGCAAACAAAAGCCATAGGAGAATTCTAGAAGCCTTTGGACTGCAGAATGTAAATTCAGTTCATCATTTTTGCTTGGCAGTTAAATGGACCAATCCCCCTTGGCCCTCCATTAAGCTAAACACAGATGGTGCCTCTAAGCATAATGGAGATTCAGGAGGTGGTGGAGTAATTCGTGATCACAATGGAAATATTATCCTTGCTTTCTCTCACTACTACGGGAAGTCTAACAGCATTATAGCAGAAGCTAGAGCTCTTCTTGACAGGTTTAAATATCTTTACACTGTTGCTCATAATTCGCCTGCATATATTGAATGTGACTTGAAAACTCTTGTCCAGACCATCAAGGGACAAGTCAGCTGCCCTTGGTCTATCCTCAAGTATGTTAGAGATATTTGGAAACTTATCTCTCCATCGGACATCATTTCCCACACATATAGAGAAGGCAATACAGTGGCAGATTCTTTGGCAACTTTAGCATGCTCTTTGCAATGTAACAATTTTTATTCACCTCATGAGCTTCCCTCTTTTATAAAGGGAGCTGCTCGCCTTGACAAGCTAGGCATGCCTAGCATCCGCTTGATGTAATTGTGCCTTCACTATTCCAGCAATAAAATTAACCCCCTGGTGATAGATTGGTGGACCCCCCCACCACTATCCCTAGGCAAGGCTTTTGATAAAAAAAAAGATTTTCCTCGGGTATTCTCTAACTTCTAGAGCTTACCGTGTTTATAACACTAGAACTCTTGTTATCGAGGAGAGTCCACATGTTGTTGTTGATGAATACACTATGAGGAAGTTGAATGATAATGATTATTTTATTGTTACAGGTGAGAATGAAATTGAAAAGGGAGAGTCGAGCAAACAAGGTGAGGTAGTAAATCAAGATGAAGAAAAGGAGAAAGAAAAAGAATGAGAAGAGGAAGTAGAACAAGGGCAACATCCGAACCTTCCACACCAATGGACCATGCACAAGGACCATCCATTGGAGAATGTGATCGGCGGTATGGATGAAGGAATTCGAACGCGGGCTTTAATGAGGGAAGTTGAAATTCACGATAACTTAGCTTTAGTTTCTAGCATTGAGCCTAAGTCTTTAGATGGTGCTTTGAATGACAATTCTTGGGTTCTCGCCATGCAAGAAGAACTACACCAATTCTAAAGGAATCGGGTGTGGTTCCTCGTGCCCCGGCCTGATAACCATCCTATAATCGGAACTAAGTGAGTTTTTCGAAACAAACTTAGTAAAGATGGGGTTGTTGTGAGGAATAAGGTAAGGTTAGTAGCCAAGGGCTACTCTCAAGATTTCAGTGTTGATTTTGATGAATCTTTCGCTCCTATGGCTAGATTAGAAGCCGTAAGAATCTTACTTGCTTATGCTTGTCACAGGAACATCAAGCTATTTCAAATGGACGTGAAGAGTGCCTTCCTCAACGGGATTATCAAGGAGAAGTGTACGCGGAACAACCACCGGGCTTCGAGAATGAAACATTTCCAGACCACGTGTACAGATTGAATAAGGTACTGTATGGTTTAAAACAGGCTCTCCGGGCATGGTATGATCGTTTAAGTTCATTTCTTATTGATAATGGCTTTAAACGAAGTAATATAGATCAGACGTTGTTTACAAAAACTTGTGATGAACATTCTTTAATTGTTCAAGTTTATGTAGATGACATAATTTTTGGAGCCTCTAATTTGAAGATGAATGATGAATTTGCTCAACTCATGCAGGGAGAGTTCGAGATGAGCTTGATGGGCGAGCTCAACTTCTTTCTTGGGATTGTAAATAAAACAACTCGACGATGGTATCTTCATCAACCAGAAGAAGTACACACAAGAAATCGTGAAGAAATTCCAACTTGAGACTGCCAAACCCTTTGCAACACCTATGTCCACCTCACAGAAAATGGAAGAAGAAAAAGGTAACAAAGTCGATCAAAAACTGTTTAGGGGTATGATTGGTTCATTGCTATATCTGACTGCTAGTAGGCCTGAAATCCATTTTAGTGTCTGTCTCTGTGCAAGATATCAATCTTGTCCCAGGGATTCTCATGTGTCGGCTGTGAAAAGGATTTTCAAGTATTTGAATGGTACACCTGACCATGGTTTGTGGTATCCAAAGAATAATTCATTTGATTTACATGCTTTCACTGACTCTGATTATGCTGGATGTAAAATAGATCGTAAAAGCACAAGCGGTCACTGTCAGTTTCTAGGGGGCTGCATGGTATCATGGACCTCAAAGAAACAACATTGTGTGGCTTTATCAACTGTCGCAGCCGAATACATGGTTGCCGATAGTTATGCGGCTCAGGTGCTATGGATCCAATATCAATTGCTTGATTTTGATTTTTGCTTGAAAAACACTCCCATAATGTCTGACAACACGTCAGCAATAAATATGTCCAAAAACTCTGTCCAACATTCTCGTACCAAACACATAGAAGTTATGCATCATTTCATACGAGATCATATAAACAAAGGTGATTTTGAGCTTGTTTTTGTTGATACAAAAAACTAACTTGCAGATATCTTTACTAAACCTTTAAATTCTGATCAGTTTTATTTTCTTAGGAGAGAATTAGGAGTGTGCATGTTAGATACTTAAATCTTTTGAGCTGAATTGTACATACACACTTTTCACCTTTTCATAAAGAAATTGTTCATACTGCTTATCTTTTGCACATAAGAAGTCCTTTCATGGCCTTCACATTTCAAACTTTACTTTTTTTGCATATCACAGTGAATAACAATTTGGTTCTCATACATGCTTTTATCTTTTCACATCCGCATGTACATAAATGCATATACTTCATATACGTGTGTATGAATGCCATGATTCACCGGTATATAAATTGACGTCAGTGGAAAGGTGGATTAAGTCCACTTGGAAGCTTTCATTATGTGTGAGTATGGTCTTCGGACCTATGTTCTCCGCCACATACCAGTAATCAACTTGTTTGAAAATACCATTTTGACATGCTTGAGTGTATATAGATTACACACCTTTCAATTTTGATATCTTTTATGGCCTTAAACCCTTACTAAATAAAAATGCTCTTACTAGGACATGTTGTTACATGGCACATATTAAAGGGGAGGTTTTTGTTATAACAGTGCATACACTTAGGGGGAGACATCACAATGAATAGGGTAATTCATCTCTTACATTCTATGCAATCTCTCACACAATTTGCACGTTTGAGTTAATGATTCTAACTAATAAGGATTTCACTTATTCCACTCAACACATTTAAGGGCTCTAGATCCCCTACATAGAAATCACGTGACTTGTGAGGAAAAAGCTGGCAGCCCCGTCAAAAATTTTAATAAGTGTGATTTGACATCAAGTAAATCGGGAATCCCCCCTGAAATAAAGAAGGAAACTCGCTTTGAAAAGTGTCTCATCCACATTCTCATAAGTGACGATACCGAGTAACCGGGAAATGCCCCTGAAACAAAGGGCATGGCTCGTGTCAAAAGGTTAGTCATCTTCGTTGAATAATGAAAAATAATCTTGGGGTTGTGCGAAGCTACCAAAAGTCGAGCACGTTGTATGAAAATGTAGGGAGGAAAAGTTCCTACTTGTGTTCTTTAGGAAAATCTATAAATCCATAGTGTTTAGATTTCATTGCTCATACTTCACAGTGATTGTATGAATGTACATCTTGAATCAGTCATATTTCATGCGTCTTGCAGTACCACTTCTTGTAAGCACTACCCTTTTACTATTGCTCATGAAACTCATGTTCTCGATCTATAGCATATTTCTTCACCTTTTCATATAGAACAATGCTTGACACTATATACAATAATGAATGCATGTGTGCTTTAATGTTCATTCCTTGCTTTTCATATGCATTTCATTGAGTTAACTGTGCATATCGGGTTTTGCTTCCCTGCTTTTCATAATCACCTATTTGACTCTGACAAAAAGGGGGAGTAATAAAGTTAAAGTTTGAATATTGAGCTGTTGATTTCATTTATTTTAAGGATTGATGAAAGTTGCCTTGATGAAAGTTGCCATGTTTTGACAAAGGGGAAGTTTGATTTGTTCTGCACAATTTTCTCAACATTTTCTCAATCTATTGCTTGGTTGTTTCATTGGATGATGGTTGTGTTGGTTCTTTCATGTAAATCTTTGTGGCTTTTCAAAATGGTTTTATCTTTGTCTAAAAGGGGGAGATTGTTGTGCCCCGACGTGTTTTGACGAAGACATATCATTCTATTTTGTTGAATTGCACTGAATATTTATTGCTATAAATGTTTTGCTGGTTGAATGGCTATGAGAAAAGTTATGAAGCTAGAGTGTTAAAACTTTCATATGGTTGTAGTTCAAACTTTTAATATGCATGTTCTATATGGTTTTACTTTGATAGAATTCATGAAGGATTTTTGTGTGTATTGACATGATGTTGAGGTTTTTAGGCATGCAGGGTCAAATGTTTCTCAATCTTTGAAATCCACGGTAAGAATCCCTGGTAGAATGGGTTTCACACTGAATATTTTATTTTATTTTATTTTGCTAAGTCCATGCGCAAGGGTCGACCCCTAGGTGTTGATTTTTCAAACCTGCATGTTTTTCTCTCTGGCAGTCGCAAGGGTCATCCTCGACCCTTGGGGGATGATGTTTTTCTCGCCCATACTTGCACATACCTGTTTCTGTTGTTTCTTAATGTGTTTAGACTTTGCTTCATGATCACAGACTTGGTTTCCAAAATGTGCACGGACCTTAGGGGTCACATGCACAGACCTTGTGCATACATATGCTTAGACATGTCCATCTTTGCACCGACTATCATTCTGGCAAGTTTCAAAACTTGCACCGACTTGCATTTGCATGTGCACGCACCATTGTTTGCACCGACTTGCATTTGCATGTGCACGGACCATTGTTTGCACCGACCCATCCTTCTTACAAAAAACTTGCACCGACCCATCCTTCTTATGAAAAACTTGCACAGACCCTATCTTTGCACCGACCTTGTCAATGCCTTGCACAGACCACGTTCATATCCTCTACATAATGTGAACAAACTTTGGCCCTATATGCATAGACCATGGGATAATTTGCATAGACCTTAGCCTGTGTATTGGTTTTTCTATGTGTTGGCAGGCTTCTGGGCAGTTCGGATTGTCCTTTTCAGATTGGTTTCGAAAGACCCATTTTGTAGATCCGATTGAGTTAATGTTTTACCATATCACCCATAGGGTTTCTCCCATCTATTGGGTGTGTTTTTAAAGGGTTTTTGGGAAGGGTTTTGTGGTCTTTAATAATGCTTCTCCTTGCTATATATATTATGTGATCCCCATTCGTAGAAGATTCATTCATGTGGGCTAAGCTTGTTCTATCTTTGCAGGAAGAAGGAGGAGAGGACTGGTGCTTCTGCTGCGGAAGGAAGAACCCGCCGCCAAGCTTGCATCCTTCGTCCCCAAGCTCGAAGTTGGAAGGGAGCTGCTGCTGCTCTCCATCATCTCCTTGCCTGGACGGACTTCATCAAGGGGGATGACTTCTTTCTCTCTTATGCTTCTGTTCTATAGCACCCTTCCATTTGATCTCCTAGTTGCGTGAATATGAAAGGGGAAGATTTTGTCTATCCATCTTCTTAGTTACCTTGGAGCATAGATTGTTAATTTTAAACTGGGCTTTGTATTTTCATATCCTTTTCTTCTTAAACGCTTTCGGAGCTTGCTCCGTGTGTGTGCGGTTTCTCGTCGTCGTGCGAGAACCCACGTGTGTGGGCCGTCGAGCCTGTGTGTGGTGGTTGCTGCCGTAGTGCAGCATGTTTTAGTGAAATCCTCTCGACGTGAGAGGGGTGGATGTAGGACGACACTTGGTGCGTCCGAACCACCTAAAAATCACTGTGGCGTGGTTTGCTTCTTATGTGGTTGATGATATTTCCTATCGTTCGTACTACGAGTGTGAGTCGGCAGGACGAGAGTTTGATCAACTGTCCGCTCATACATTGTTCTCTGAGTGATTATATTTTTACGCTGGGAAGTTGTGAGGGCTTGCTTACTTTTCATTCATACACTCTAATCAAACTTTATCCAATGTTTATTTACCATATCTGTGGTTTGATTTATTTAAGTCTAAATTTGTCAAGAAGGGTGGGCAATCAATTCACCCCCCTCTCAATTGCCTCATAATCGGGCCAACAATGTGGTTCATTTCTGAAAGGTGTTGTACTATAGTATCTCTATTCAAAATTAGGTGAAATGGTTTAATATTCTGAGTAACCGAAAATTCTGACATGAGCTCCATGTGTCTCTTCGCATAAAAAGGAATATTTGAACCTGATCACTCTTGAAACATTCTATTTATTAATGTGAAATTGCTTGAGTTGAAAAATTCTAGTGAAAAATTTATTGTGGCAGAACGTAGCCTCCAATACGCTGTTCTAATAAATTGAAGTGCAGTCTGTATAATCTCTCATTGTGTTCATCTGAAAATCTATATATCCATATTGTAACAATCTATTTTCATGTTATTCACTTACACATATGAAAATTTGATTTAATATGTATTTAGAAAATTGATTGACTGCATTGACCATTGCATAACTCTTCTATATGATTGCACATCTCCTTGGTGTTACACATGAGCATCCTGCTTATTTTGACTCTCATGCACCTTTCATATACCTATTCCCTTCTTAAATAAGGGGGAGCTATGTTGCATGAATATATATATATATATATATATATATATATATATATATGCTTGGTTGCATAGTGTGCATCTCATATGTCATCATTTGTTTGCATCTTGCTTCATGCATTTCAAAAGAAAATTAAAAATCTGAAAATTATTTGTTTGAATCTGTCATGCTGAAATTTGAACTTCATTGCCTTCCTCCCACTTTTTGATAATGTCAAAGGGGGAGAAAGATTTATGTTTGTGTCAAATGAAGAGAAGGATCTTTGTGTGACTTGTGTCATCATAAATCATATTGTCATGTCAATCATAAAGTCATAAAGTTTGTCATCATCAAAAAGGGGGAGATTGTTGTGTGGCTTGCACTTGTTTATATTTTTGATGATAACTAAATCTTATATATGTTTGCATACGATTTTGATGATAGTGTACATTCATGATCATTGTCATGTTTCGTATGTCTCAGAATCTAGAAGAGTTTCTCATGCTTTGATTGAACCTTGAGAAAAATGATAAAATTCTTCATGTGGTTTATATCCTTTTCTCTCATGGATTTTGAGGCTCAAACATGATGTTTAAATGCGTGGCTTATGAAGTTGATTTCTTTTTGAGAAAGATTGGGTTCCTACGTGCTTGAACTTGTGATTCGATTTTATTGTGTTCAATAGGATGCTCATGAGTTCTTAAGTGTCTTGAATGCATTCCATGCATATACTTCATAAGGCTTTTATACTAGCTAGATAGTTCGAATTCATCATGCAAATGGTGGCTGAAATGTGTTGATTGAAATTCCCACATTGAATGGTATATGATTTCACATGTTGAACTCATGGGCTTTCATGCCCTTTCATATCGTCGACCCATCAAAGGATGGAGTCGACCCCATGGTTCCTAAGCATCAACCCAATGCATCTTGTTCATGGTATTGTGAAGATAACATGTGTTAACATCAATTCTATCGTTCATGTGAATTTTGGTTTCTCAATGCTCACTCTTGTTGCATTTGATGCATAAAACTCATTGATATAAAATCTTGATCTCTTAATGTGAATGATCATGTTTTCCTTAGTTTTATTATGCTCCTTGATCATTGGTGTTTGAAATTGGCTTATGCTTGTGGCCTAGCATCATGTTCAATCTATTCATACAAAACTTGAGTGAATGGCCAATTTGGCCTTGGACTTTAGATTGAGGTTTTACATGAAAACACTTGACAAATTGCTTTCTTCAAAAGTTTGTGTGTTAATATCTTGAATGGGCTTTCATGTGTTAAACCACGTTTGTATCTTGATAAAAGATGTGAGATTGAGTCTTGGTGTTAAGATTGGTTTGAAAAGATTTAATAGACTCCCAAGACACCAAAATATTGATTAAGTGGTAGATGGCATCGAAGTGGTTGAACTTGCATTGTTTTAACTTCATTTACTTTGTTGTGTAGGTTTAGAAAGTAATGCCAATCCCATACGCAAAGGTATCATAAATCATGGTGAGAATTTGACACTTTGCATATGTGTGTTTTTGGGGAAAATGGTAAGTTTCCATTTGAAGTTTTTAATCTTGATAGAATGTGGTTGATATGCGTTTATACATTGTTTAATACCAAGAAATATTTGGTTGATTGTTTTTATCAACTAACCATTTCATTCTCTCACTGGGTTTTATTCATTTGGACTGAACTATACAAAATGGATACTCTGTTGAGTTCGGTCGATCGAACTACCCAGTTCGGTCGATCGAAATTGGCAGTGTTGCTTGTAAATTTTCCTGTAAAATTGAGGTCGACCGACCCAATGTTTAGGTCGACCAAAACCGGCAAACCCCAAAAAACATGAATCCGAAAACCCACTAAACCCAATCCATTTGTGTAATGCCCCGGGTTTTTTTCGGATGTTTATCAGGTCAGGATCCTTGGGTTTTGGATCGTTTTATGGGTCCCGGATTCAGTTTTGCGGGTTACGCGTGTTTTTATCTGTCAGACCTACAGAACGCCGTGCAGGGTGAACCGTTGCGTTCTCTGACTCCGGGACGGTACCAGTGCGTTGTGCGTTTTCCAAGTATCGTGAAGGTAATTTTTCCCAATTTTTGACATTTTCCAGAATTTCTGGATTTTCTATATAAACCCTCCCACCCCTCTCTCTCCTCTCATTTCTCACTCTCTCCCTCTCTCTCTTCTCCTACGCTCTCCTCTCACTCTCTCCTCTCCGGCGGCTGACGGACCGAGGCGGGGGCGAGGCGGGGCGACGTGGGGGAGGAGGACGGTGAGGATGGGTCGAGGATCGAGAGACGGGGGTGTGGTGAAGCTCGGCGGTGAGCGTGGGGCACCGACGGGGCTTCGCGAGGCGTTTCTTCATGGATCCGCATCCACGACGCGTCGAATCTTCGGTGGAGGTAGAGAGATGGTTCCCTAACTTGCATACTTCAACTCCCCGCATTTTATAGGCCGAGGTGATGGCGAGAGTGGGTTATTTCACGTTTGGGGGAAATTCCATGTATTAGGGCGAGCGGCAATTTTCGGCTGATTCGAGGCCCGATCGAGGTTTTAATCGTGTATTTGGGTCGTGTGAATGTCCGGGGATGGATTCCCCATATTTTCCCCTTCGCCCGAGGGCGATCGGGGCGTGGAATCGAACCCACGGTGGGGTTCGGCCCGTCCGCGGGTGGTGCAGGGGGCGGCCACATTGGTGGCCGTCCAGCCCTGGTCTTGGCAGCCAAGACTCTAGCCGCCCAGGTCATTGGGCGGCCAGCAGTCTGGCCGCCCAGAGGGGAGGGTGACCAGGTGTCTGGCCGCCGTCCTAGGTGGCTCGGCTTGGGCGGCCAAGTATGTGGACGCCCAGCCCACTTGGCCCCGGGTGGTCGTGTTTCGGGGTTCCCTTTGCCCGAGGTGTCCGTGTGTGGTACGGATGTGTGGGCAAGGTATCCGAGTGATTCTCTGTGATTCCGGAAGTTCCGTGTTACCTCGAGTTGTGTACTCATGTGTTTTGAGGGTCCGGGTGACCCGGTGTGTGCTTTGGGTTCTGTGAGGCAATCGAGTGAGTCCTTGTGAGCCAGCATGAGTGCGGAGGGCCCTCTGCGCGCATCGTGAGTTATTCCGGAATGTGGCTTCCGAGTGGGCCATGTGTGGGGTCCTGAACTGTGAGTTCAATCTCCCAGCCTGGGGCTGGAGGTCTTGTGTGTTCCCTTAGTGAGGGAAGGGTCTCGGCAGTCGTAATCTGGCTCGTGAGTCATCGCTTCGTGGTTTCGGACCTAGGGATTAGGCCAGATTGACGGCTCAGTGCTGTCGCGTGCAACGGTCTCGACCCCGAGTCTTGTGACTCAAGGACTGTTGTGATTATTAGGTCTAGTGGACTGTCCAGTGTTGGGTGGCTTCGAGTCACTTGTTACTCCGTGTTTCTCACAAAGGGTGCGTGCGTGGTTTTTCGTGTTCACGTTTAGTGACCTCCCACTGGTCGTAGCTAGAATTTTAAACTATTAAAACTCTTTTATTTACTTATCCATATATTTATCTATATAATTAGTATTTATCCTTAAAAATTCGTAGATAGGCTTAATAACCTTCTAGAATATGGGCCAAACTTAATGGGCCTGGTCTTAAAACCTTTTGGATTTTAATTAAGTGGGTTTGGTTAATTACTTAACACTATTGGGCCTTATATTGTTTAATAAATTCAGATTAACCCATTTAATTACTAATAATGCCAGAAAATTATTAAATAAATTCTAGAATTTTCTTCCATAAATTCTGGGGCTCTACAATGGTCATACTGTCATACCCTTCTTATCTATGACCTGATGAACGTACTCCAAGTCCCAATGGAAAACTCATTTTCCATTGAACTATCTACCTTGGCCAAGGATTTAATCGAATACCATTCATAAGGCATTCTCTCTCATGCTATATCTGAGAGTGAATAATTCATTGTTGTCACTCAATTACCTTCACATGTATTCCGATGTATCTGAATACTTAAGCATCCAGGACTTATGCATAAAGTCCCTTTGCCAAAAATCAAAATACAGAAGTCCTCATCCAAGGTATCTTTGGTGACTCATGTCCAATGACCAACTGTGCTACTGTGACTTAAGAATCTCTTGGTTGACAATTAGATATAATTATCATCCTGAGATTCATGATTGGATCAGTTCAGTGAACCCTATTCTTATAATGGGCACCTGCACATATATCTTAATGTCTCCACACTAGTGACCGTGAGATCAGTCACCCTCGTCATCTGAGAGGATATCATGTGTCTTGGTCTATCCGGATTCTTTGGTGTGCTATCTCAAAGATCATACAACCAGGAACATTTAGAACACATGCATCTAGATGGTTGATCTTACTCTCATAGTTTCATTATGATCCAACCTTCATAGCTTGCGTTCAAGGACTTCATCACGTCAAGCGGTAATACGCATAAATAAATAAGACATGATGAAAAAATTGTCATAAATATGAATGAGAATATATAAAAAATGACATCATCACTTCTTAAGTGATTGACTTGTAGGGCATACATTTCTTTCATTCTCCCACTTGCACTAAGGCCGATCACCTCCCGCTTGATCTCCATCAGCCTTAGGTGATACTCAACTACACCTTGAGTCAACGACTTAGTTAGTGGATCTGTAATCTTATTAGCGGAAGAAACTCTTTTTGGGTGACATCTACCTTTTATTTATAATATCTCTAATCAGGAGGAACCATTGTAGAAAGTACAATGACTTCTAATGAGACCACGGTTCCAAAGCTATCGCCACTACCCTAATGTTATCTAATAACAAGAGTACCATATCAGAGGCATTTGGGACAACTCTCTACATAACAATGAACTATTCATCTACATAATGTCGAATCGGTATTTGTTGCCTATTTAAAACTCTTCCAACTAACTATCGAATCACCTTCTCCACTCACCAGGAACATATCCTTAATTCTTCTCAAGAATGTAAGAATACATTTCACAGCACTCCAATACTGCTCACCTGGATCAATCTGATACATGCTCGTAACACTTAGAGCATTCGATATATTAGACCTTGTACATGGTAAATTACACATTATAAACCCTTATGCCAAAAGCATAATGAATACTACTCATATGCTACCTCTATACAGGAGAGTTAGAAAATATTTTCTCAGATAGTTAAATCTCACATTTCATCGGTATGAGACTTATCTGGGTATCGTTCCTTGTCAAACTTTCTGACAATACCACCTATGTACGATAACATGGTTAAATCAAGCATCCTTCCTTGATCTATCTATATAGACCCAAGTTACCAGTGCAAAGGATGTTTCTCCCAAGTCTTCCATAGAGAAGTACTTAGATAGCGTAACTTTACCTAAGATAACTTAATTACATCATTCCTAATGAGTAGTATGTCATCTACACACAGAATCAAAATTATGATTGTAGTCCCACTTATCCTTTTGAACACACAAGTCTCACCTTCATTCTCAATGAAGTTATAAGATTTGATCACCTTATCAAACCTTTAATTGCGGAAAGCTTACATTAGTCCATGAATGAACCTTTAAAGCTGCATACCATATTTGGGTATTCAATGGAGGTGAAAGCTCGTTGGCTATAACATGTACACTTCCTCGTTAAGATTACTATTGAGGAATACCATTTTCACATCCATTTTCCAAACCTTATAATCATGGTATGCATCAATGGCAAGTAGAATTCCAATGGATTTAAATATGGCAACTAGAGAGAATATTTCGTCATAGTCAATGTTTTGGCTTTGCCGATACTTCTTTCACCACCAAGCTTACCATGTAGGTATCAACCTATCCATCTTCTCTAATTTTCTTCTCGAAAATGTACTTGCATCCAATGGGTATAATACCCTCAGGTGGACTTACCAAGTTCAAAAGGTATAATATCCAACGGGAATGAACCTCAAGCAACCAAGCCTCACGACCCGAGAAATTACTCTTCATAAGGTTAAACACGCGGGGAGACGATCCCCTCATACACTCAAAATTACTCGGGCACACAAACCCCATTTGGATACACATAGCGAGGTCCCACGGCCCATACAAGGACCAAGAAACGAAGGCCGCATCCCCCGGACCATCCGGAGAATAGGCGAAATGAAGATCAGCCCACCAACTCAATGGCCGATCTTCCCCTGGGTCGGTGGACCGACCCAGGCACCGGTTGACCGACCAGGCAAGGCTAATAGGCCCCCCAGCAAAGAACGGCCCACCGATGCCCCAAATCGGTCGACCGACCTGCTCCACCAGTCGACTGACCCAACAGGTTTGGTCGACCAAAAATGGTCGGGAACCCACCATTTCAGCACGAATCAAGTCCCATTTGCCCTGATCATGGGGGAAAACATCGGGGAACCTATCCCCCATTGGCCACAAGGCCGAAAGACACCAATGGACCGCATTCCCGCACACATAAGATTAGAAATCATCTCGCACCCCGAAACATATTATTTTCCCCAAAATATGAACAAAACCTGCTCTTGGCCTCACCACAACCTCGGATCATGGGGAAACACACAACAAATGAGGGGAGATCGCTCCCCGACATCCGACACATCATTTTCACTAAGTTAAACCCAAAGAAATCGCCGAAATCGGGGGTGAACACCGCTCACCCCAAAACATGCATATTTCCCTAGCAAAAGGAAACCCACTCTAAACTCGCCCCGATCGGCATAAAACCAAAGGAAAATTAAAGCACAAGGAGCCGAGATCCATCCCCCCACCTTGATCGAAGAACCCACTCAAAGCCGGCGTCGATCCACGCTGAAACGCCGAAGCTCTCGCGACCGTACACAGGGTTCATCTCGTAGCCATCTCGCATTCCTCGCCTCCTTGCACGCCATGCACCGCCCCACGTCGCTTGCCGTCTCCTCCTCGACATCCTCCGACGGTCGTCCAAAGAATGGGGGAGGAGATTGGGAGGAACGGGAGAGAAAGGGAGAGACACGGGAGGGGGAGAGTGAAAACGACAGAGGGGGAGAGGAGAGAACGTGAGAGGGTGAGGGAAAATAGAGAGGGGGGTTTAAATAAAAGAATTTTATTTTTATTTTTATTTTTTCTTCTTCTACTTCTTCTTTTATTCACCGAAAATCCAAACAAAGCTGAAAATTCTCAAATTTTGACCCGACGATCCTCAAAAAATGCACAACTCGTCGGTCAAACACGGAATCAGGAAACATTTTATTTTCTCATATTTAAGACACCAGAAGATCCAATATTCTCAAAAATTATTTTTAATTATAAAAACGCATTCTGAGACCCACTGAAACACTTTAAAATCCACGGATGTAAGATCCAAAAATCAGGGTGTGACAGTCCTCCCCCCTTAGAGAAATTTTATCCTCAAAATTCAGGATAAGGTACAATAACTCGGGGGAAAGGAGTGATTCCACCTGCAACTCAGAAGCTGAACCAAGAGCATGAACCACCACCTTACAAGCACGGACCATCTCTTCCTTACTCCTACAAACTACCGTCCACCACCACCGATGTCCAGCGGAACTCTCTCGCACTCCACCATCTGCAGCCGGGAAGGGAAGGAAAGGAAGGGAGGAAGTCAGAGGTTGGAGAAGAGGGAACGAAGGAGAGAAAGGAGATCCTGAAAAACTTCAATCATACACCACCTCTAGATCCAAACTGCCCAACTAGTCCAGTCTGCTTCACGAGGCATAATGAGGTCATCCGCACCAGCCTCAAATTCTTAACCACACCAACTCTCACCACCATGGTTCCATACGCGATCCAAATTGTAGTGACACAAGGCGCTCCATCCCATAACACCATCACTGAAGTTCTCGCTTTCAGGGACCATATGTCCCACACGACAACTAGCTAGCTGGCACTCATCAAGACCACAATCTCTTCTATGCTGGTTAGCCAATAGTTTCTAGCTCCTAGAACATAGACACATCATAACTTACTCAGATTGAGCGACCCTAAGCTCTTAAACCTCAACTTCCTTCCTTATGGAAAGGAGAGTGCCATGCTTTATTCTTGGCAGTTTGATCCATGGTGCCATAACCCATGCTGAACTCCAACCATCCCTGGTCTTTTGCCAAAGCCAGGTCTCTTTCTCTCATTAACATCCACTATTCTACTTCACCCGAGTCACTATTAGCACAATGGCTAAACACCCGGCGTCCTATTCCATATATCATCGGGGTGCTAGTCAATCCAATTAACTACTCTGATTATTCATAGCACCTTTCGTACAAAAATCCAGGACCACTTTCTCGATACCCACACCTCTTACATCTCAACTGTACCTTCAAAACACCTGTCTGTCTCATCGCCCATCCGGTAGGTCATGATCTGCCCAAAATTCAACTGTTAACTGGCTCCACCTCGAGCCACGTGACACATTTGCTGAGAAGAATTGCATACTTCGGTGTCCTCGTCTAACAACTCTTACAAATGAGGCAGCTGAGTCTCAGTTCCGCTAATGCCTCTTAACATGCTGCCTCTGCTGATAGCCCGATAGCAATACCACTCGTGTGGTCAACGCAATTCCAAGTAGTGGGTCAACTTCCTCCACCACTGGCTACAAAACCTCCAAGACTCACTCACCATCGGATTATATGCCATTTCCTTCACCAATCCGATCTTCGAGCCTATGGGTTATGGGTCCACCACACTCCCGCTGCGCAACATTGCACAGCTAGCACAATCATCGTGAAAGGATCTTGACCTTCATTAACAAACCATCTCTTGAACTGGATGGTTAAACCACACTGTCATGGGCCAAACTCAAACACCTTACATCTTAGCGCAAACTCTCTCTCTCTCTCCACAAGCGCTCCACCTATGGTGGCGGAGGTTCTCCTTCAAAGTACACAATGATAGACAATATTAGCCCTACGGCCCGCACATATAACTTGATCGGTCATATAATCCTCTCTTGCTTGACAAAATTTGCACACTTTCCGAGATGAAGGAAACACGAGTTTCACCGGCAACTCCATTGTCGACGCACAAGACATTCTCGTAAATTATTCCACTCATTCAAAGAGGTTGACAACATGAACAAAATGAGAAACAACAGAATGTTATTATATGAAAAGACAATACATTTATCAAAACAATTCACAATTACACTTCCCACAAGGTGGAACACCACATACGCCACCAAGCCTGACTGGTCACGTGCTTCATCGCACCAAAAGACCATTGGTACCAATACTAACGTTGGGGCGTCCAATAAGGGCATTCACGCGCAATATGCCCAATCTGACTACATTTTAAGCACATCAATTCTGTTGCATCCACTGTGCATGGCCGGCCCAAATGAAAACCACCACGCCTTGGACACTGCCCTGGCTGCTCAGCCAGACTATGCCACGGTGGTTGACCCATTATCTATAGAACATCCGCTGCTAAAGCCAACTCCTCCTGCTCTTGGCGTTTCTTGCCAAACCTACTCTTCCTGAGTAACTTTCATCCGACTGATCCTCGATCCCGAAGAAGAAGAATTCATATCAGGAAATGAGAAAGATGATGATTCTGGCTACCTCAGAGACTGTGGAGGATCATCTTGCTACTGAAGAGTCCTCTGTTGACTGTGGCCCGACTGAGACTGACCTACACTGGCCTGCTCCTGGGCCCTCAGCAAATCCTCCTCTAAGGCTGCCGCAGTTTGATACGCTACCTCCATATCCACAACACGCGTCGCAATCACCGGATGCCAGAGCTCTGGCTACAAACCCCTGACAAATTGTTGAGTTTTCAATCTCTCATCCGACATAATATGGGTGCATAGCAACCTGACTCTACAAATCAGGACCGATACTGCATCACTAACATATCACCCTGGGTTAAGTCCAAAAAATGATACATCCTCTTTGTTCTGATGTGCTCCGGGCTAAAAACTCGCTCGAATGTCGCAAGGAATTCCTACCACAAAATTTGTCGTAGAGGGTGGGATTGAAATGTTGATTCCCATTCTGAAGTCCACCATGATAAAGCTGATCCATGCAACTGGTAGCTAGCCAGCAACACCTTCTCATCCTCTACACATTCCATGGAACGAAACACCCTCTCCGTGGCATCTACCCAAGCTCTCGCTGCATCTGGATCTAGCTGCCACTCAAAGCGAGGAGGGTGGAACTGCAGAAACTCTTTCAAAGCTCGCCCACGACCTCCTTGAGATGACGAGCCCTCTCTAGCCACTTTGCCATGCTATTGAAGATAGGACTAATACATCCCCTTAATAAACTCCTCTCATCTCCACACTCCCATAGCTATAGCCCGAGAAGGTAATGTCCTGCTCTGCTCCTCCTGGTCCTCAGCTGATAGCTCCTGCAGGGAACGAGTCCTCCTTCTGGCCGCCGTCGCCACTCCTCTAACACAGACACAGAAAACAAGGCTATAAACAAAGCAAAACACCTTATGCCAGCTGCCGACTGTACTGAACTCTCTGGACTCTTATACTGCGATCGTCTCAACTCCCATGCATTTTCGCAACCTCTCTCTGATACTATCTATAACGACCCAAGATTCGGATACCGAGAATTACCCAATACCACTCGAATCCTGACCCGCCACCCACGAGCCAGAAGGCTCAGAAGGGTTATTTGGGTGTTGTGGAGA
Source organism: Amorphophallus konjac (assembly GCA_022559845.1). Lineage (NCBI taxonomy): Eukaryota > Viridiplantae > Streptophyta > Magnoliopsida > Alismatales > Araceae > Amorphophallus > Amorphophallus konjac. Next base: position 300,169,893 of record CM040121.1, on the reverse strand, counting down.
TGCATTCAAATTTAAGACAATTGTAAGAATTAAATTACAGAATTAAATAATCTAGTAACACCAATAAAAATTAACATTTTATAATTAAACAATTCAACTAAAGAGTCCAGTCCATAAGTATAGTCAACCAAAAGGAGAACGTACACTGCTGCGGTCATACCCAGACACTGGCAACCTGGCTTCTAGCGACCGACCAAGTGCTGCACCAAGCTCGAGGGAGAGCGCCGCACCTGAAAAGTAGGGTGTGAGCCTCATCTCATCGACTCAGTAGGGGTCCCGCGGATCCCCACCACCGGTAACCACGATAAACAGCACGATAATCGCAAGGATAACAATAATAAGAACAATAGTAAAAGTAACGACAGCAAGTAATCAAAGAAAAGACAACACAATTTATTAAATTACCCGCGATTCCTTGTATCCTTACTAATTCCAAGAACTACACCACTAGGTGGTTCTCACACACTCCCTAAAGGTCAGAAAGGACCAACCAACTCACACCAAAACTACGGCTATCCGTCAGAAATCACGATCCCATTATCGTGAAGGTACTAGCTCGCAAAACCTCTCTAAAGGAAACCCAGCCATGGCCACAAGGCCCCGAACACAACCTACACTCGCTGGAGGATCACTACCTCACAACAGGAGTATGTCAGCCTCGCACTAGTAGGAAAGACCACGACCTCGCTGTCATGGAAAACTACCTCGCACACCGGAAGGGCCACGATAACGCTATCAGTATCTCAACCTTAATTGGCGGATCCAACTCTCAAGTCCCCAACACACAACCCACACCCTATCTGGGAGTGGGGCGGAGATACACACACACACCTCTCCCTGGGACTGGCTAAGATCCGTGCCTCTACGCTCGTCAGCACGGCTGTGTCCTACTACCTGACATGTGGTACGCACCTCTGCACTCGTCAGCGCTGTACACTTGTCCTAACCAAGGCACATACGCTAGGGTTGTCCTAGCCCGACAATAGGCTATCTTCACCTGGGAAAAACTAAGCGTTATGCACACAAGGCTGTCCTCGCCTTGTCCATCCACGGTCTATAGGCTATCTTCGCCTGACTCAAGTATCATATCTATATATAGTCGTGCCCTCAAGGCTAACTCAGGAAAATCATGGTCACATCGACCATCTAAACTCACGGAAAAAAACCCGCTCACTTGTCACTAAGGAACACCTCGGCCCCAGACCGGGTCACAAATTGGATATCACAAACTAGCAGTTCTAGGCCACTAACTCGCACGAGAATGAATCTCAAGCAACCAAGCCAGACGGCCCGGGAAATTACTCTGCATAAGGTTAAACACGCGGGGAGACGATCCCCTCATGCACTTAAAATTACTCGGGTACACAAACCCCATTTGGATACACCTAGCGAGGTCTCACGGCCCACACAAGGACCAAGAAACGAAGGCCGCATACCCCGAACCATCCGGAGAACAGGTGAAACGAAGATCGATCGGCCAACTCAATGGCATGTCTGCCCCTGGGTCGGTCGACCGACCTGGCAGGGATGATAGGCCCCCCAGCAAAGCACGGTCCACCGATGCCCCAAATTGGTCGACCGACCTGCACCACCAGTCGACCGACCCAACAGGTTCGGTCGACCGAAAGCCCCAGAGTGCTCTATTGCACTATGTTCTGAGCCAGACACACCCACTGGTTGACCGACCCCACACCTTGGTCGACCGAAAACGGTCGGGAACGCGCCATTTTACCTCGAATCGAGTCCCATTCACCCCGATCATGGGGGAAAATATCAGGGAGCCCATCCCCCTCTAGCCACAAGGCCGAAACACCAATGGACCGCATTCCCACACACATACCATTAGAAATTGTCTCGCACCCCAAAACATATTATTTTCCCCAAAATATGAACAAAACCCGCTCTTGGTCTCACCACGGCCCCGGATCGCAGGGAAACGCACAACGAATGAAGTGAGATAGCTCCCCGACATCTGACACATCATTTTCACTAAGTTAAACCCAAAGAAATCACCCAAATCGGCGTAGAACGCCGCTCACCCCAAAACATGCATATTTCCCTAGCAATAAGAAACCCACTCTAAACTCGCCCGGATCGGCATAAAATCAAGGGGAAAATAAAGCACAAGTGGCCAGGATCCATCCCCCTACCTTGAGAGAAGAACCCATGGAAAGCCAATGTCGATCCATGTCGAAACGGTGAAGCTCTCGCTAGCGTACACACAGTTGTCTCGCCGCCACCTCGCATTCCTCGCCTCCGTGCGCACCACACACCACCCCACGTCGCTCGCCGTCTCCTCCTCAGCATCCTCCGGCGGCCGTCCGAAGAATTGGGGAGGAGATGGGGAGGAACGTGAGAGAAAGAGAGAGACACGGGAGGGGGAGAGGGGGAGAGGAGAGAACATGAGAGAGTGTGGGAAAAGAGAGTGGGGGTGTTTAAATAAAAGAATTTATTATTATTATTATTTTCCTTTTCTTCTTCTACTTCTTCTTTCATTCACAAAAATCCAGACAGTGAAAAAAATTCTCAAATATTGACCCGACGATCCTTGAAAAATGCACAACTCTTGGGTCAAACACGGAATTTGGAAACATTTTATTCTCTTATTTGAGGGACCCGAAGATCCAATATTCTCGAAATTTATTTTTAATTATAAAACACATTCCGAGTCTCGTGGAAACACTCCGAAACTCACGAATACAAGATCTGAAAATCAGGGTGTGACATGAGCCATGCATCATGTTATGTTTTTTTTATATTACAGAAGATGAATTTTCACTCCTAACCAGACTTCTTCAAACACAAACATCTATAGTTGTACCCTTCATTTTTTTTATTCTTGGTTTGATTTTAAGCCAAAACAGAGCATTATGGAAATGATTTTGTAGCTGAGAATTATGTAACTATTTAATTTTTCAGATAAATCTTATTCAGGCTGCCGTTATTTTCCATAAATTTTATGAACAGAAAATTTTCTTATTCTTTACATTACTCAAGAATAGAAGCTTCCATTTTTTCAGATAAGAATGGTTATTTTATGTAATATTTAAAATTTTAAAATAGATAATTTTTTTCATATTGTTAAAATATTTAAATTATATTTTAGATCAAATAAGTTTTATAATTTAAGTGGATAGTTCACTCTATTATTGTCACAAAGTTCACACTCGAAAACGGCAATAAACAAGAATATGTGAAGTTTTTAAGGTTAAATGTTTACGTAATTGCACATCAGTCCAATGGAAAAATTAGATTAATGCATTTAAACATTTACACGATTGCAACATCAATATAAAAAAGGGTTTTTTACATGGAAACTATTGTTAAAAGTGAATTTGTAAAAAAATCATTCCTAAAAATACATTAGCAGGTATATCACTGTGTAATTTGAATTGTGCAAAAATGTCATATTTATTTGTATGCATATCACTTCTTTTTACCAACAACTTGTAAGAAAATCACGCTTAAATGACATTTATACACTATTTGAATTAACTCGGTGATATACCTGCTAATGTATTTTTAGGAATGGTTTTTTTGTAAATTCACTTTTAACAATAGTTTTCATGTAAAAAACCCTATAAAAAACTAGATTGGTGCATTTGAACAATTACGTAAGTGTATGTCAAATGCAAAAAAAAGAAATAATATGTCTAACCATTTACGAATTACATATGAAATATAAAAAAAGGATCATTGCATCTGAACAATTACTTATTTACACATAAACTGTAAAAAAAATAAGACTTCTAAATATTTGGATAACTACGTGTGGAATGCAAGAAAGATTAATACATCTAAAGATTTTATGCAATTTCATGTCACATGTAATAAGAAAAATTAATGTGTCTAAATATTTACATGATTACATTTTTTTTACGTCATCTATTTACGTCAGATAACATGCATCAACTAAGGTCCTTAGGATATAGGTTGAGGGCAATTGAGGCCGGGGATAGCAGACATAAGATATAAAAAAATAGTTTTAAAAGTATTAGTTGTAAGATTGAGGGTCTGTTTGAAAACACACTCGGGCAAAGATTTCTAGACACAATCATCCGATAAGATTTAATTTTTAACAAATGAATGTTATATATCTCGACTTTCGTGCAGAGGAGATTTTAAAGGGGAGAGAGAACTCAGACACAAATGGATCCAACTCTTCAAATCCTCTGAAGCACCAAGATACCAACTTCTCTAGATTTTGCATGATTAGAAATCTTCTGACATACTTTGCACAGTACGACATATGGATTATTTTCCAAAGTGTTTTGGCCGATGGTTATCAAACGCAGCCTGAGATGGGAGAAGATTTAAGTCAATTTATAGAAGGGATTTTTGCATATATAACTTTGAAAAGTTTGGTTTTGTTAAATATACCCTTTATCGGAGCATATTATCGTGAATACCCTGAAAATAAAGGTAATGTCACGATTATACTATTGTCGCAACTCCCGTGTGTTTAATCTAAGTTAAGTGTAAGTTAAAGAGTATGATTTTTGTATATATATCCTTGTAAAATTCGATTTTGTCAAATATACCCTAGATATAACAACCGTAGATGACATATTTCACGGAATATTCTCCTCCGTCGACGGCAGTAAACTAAAGGGGTATAACCACACCATTTCTATCTAAATGAAAAATATTTATGATAATATACTCAGATGAGGGATATATTTGACATAATCGAACTTTATGGAGGCATACATGTAAAGATCCCTTTATAGAATTAAGTCACTTTATATCCCTCCAAGTAACCAAACCAAGTGGAATAAAAGAGGAGTTAACCTCTTTTGTCCTTGAGGGACAACCTATTACCTACCAAAACAAATGAGAGTTAAGTGGAGGAACATTCTAATCCAAACAGGGATAACCCTCAATTTATCTATGTCACGTCCCGAACCGATAATAGCGGAAACTTGTTCAGAACGTGGCAGCGAAATAATCATGACAATCAGAGCGACTTAAATGACAATAAAATAACACCACACAACACACTGAGGCCAAAGAAAAAAAATATTAACAACAACTTATACGTTGACTCGAATTACAACAATGGACTCATTAAAAGGAAAAGGGAAGAAAAAGGGAAAAGGACAAGACTCACAACTCTAACTAGACTCAAGAAACAAGAGAAAACTCGAGTCCACTAAAGCTTCAAGTCCGTTCCACTCGATCACTCTTGCCCATTCCCAATTTCATGAACTCCAGCTTCTAATTACCTAAAAAATGTTAAAGGAAGAAGGTGAGCAAGAAGCTCAGTAAGATTTATATCTCTATCGCCAGGCAGAGTTTAAATAATTAACAACTTAATCAAGTGGAAAGATCTATATGCATGAACGAAACACTTCAATAAAGCATAAACATCGCAAGACTTAATCATGATAGAGTCAAGTTTAACAGGAAGAGATGCGACCAAGTATAGAAAGTACAAAGTTAAGCAAAGCTATATACTGTTATGCACAAGTGATTAGTATTCAAGAATTTTGGCCATATATCAAGTCAAGTCAAGCAAGCAAGTATGTTTACGTACTCAGTTCACGAGGAAGTGGAATATCGTAGACTCAACACGCTAGATAGTAGTTCGGTGCAATACCTCACCATGTCATTATAAACTCCCATGGGTGTAGATTGTTTATTATGTTCTATCCCGCCCCTATAAACTAATACATGCATAAACATGTGAATCAAAGAAAAGGGAAATAAAAGGATGAGAAAAATATACCGTGATCACCACCAAGGTTCCAACAACGCCGAAAGGATGAAGAGATCAAAAGATGGCGCCGTGTACCTTGGAACTTGAAGAGTTGATCGCGCTTGAAACGGGGTGTGGGAGCGATGTAGATTCAAACCTCCTCGTCCTCCAGCCGGCTAGAAGAAGAGAGCCACATGTTCATATCACACTCTCTTGCAAAACAAAGCCAAAACACAAAGATAAAAACTCATTAGATCATGAAGGGTAGTATTAATCCCGTAGTGATAAAATAGGGGTAACGATTGAGAGCAAACTCACCGGGGGAGATTTTTAACCCGTGTGGAAGGGTGAAAAAGATAGGTGTATGTGTTGTGCATGCATATGATTTGAAATCACGAGATTTGATGGAGAGAATAGAGAGAAAACGATGATGCAAAACGTGCAAAAATGCAAGTGTAGCAGAAAGTGTAGAAAACTATGATGATTTGTGATTTTGAGATGAGAACTAAGAGTATAGACCATGAAATCAAGCCCAAAAGGATGAAGTGGAAAGCTAATACTTCCCTCTTCAAGATGGGGTTGAAGTTGTGAGTTGGAGATGAAGCATGACTTCGCCCCACGTCCGGAAAGAGCCCCCCGTCGCGATTACGAATTGGGCAGTTTATATAGAGTTTTATAGGAAAATCTTTATCTTCCTCTCACGATTCTCGGAGATATAGTCCAAGATAAATCGAGTTCTGTGGATAAACTCGAGATAATACTAAGCACAAGAGATAGGAACAAACGGGACTTGATTTGGAGGAGGGTTCTAGAAGTTATGACTCTTGGAAGATAGACCCATCGCATAGAAAATAGAGTTTGACTTGTATTAGGACGCATAAACCCAGTACTTTCGTCAACTATTCCGAGAGATATTGCCAAATGAAAATTCGAGTGCTCTGGATCAAACTCGAGATAATCCAAAGGGCAAGAGAGAAATAAACGGGGTTTAATTCGGAGCTATATTCTAGAAGATATAGCCACGGCAAGATAGGCCCATCGTGCAGATTTCAAGATAGAGTCTAACGCAAGTTGGACTCTTGGGTTGGCAAGCGGACTATCGCAGGGTCACAAGGGGATGACAAACGGTCTAGGGGGTGACCGCAAGTCTCCAAGGGTGAAACGGGATGATTTCGGACAAATTTCTGGAAAACGGTCTAGTGAATGACCATTTTTCGTGTCCTAGCGGTCTAGCAAATGACCGCTGGACTACTGGAGAAAAATTTCTGGGTAGACTTTGCGTGACTTTAGAAATCAAATCATATCTCGAAAATGGTGTAGAATTAGCGAAAGTGATAGAAAAGGAAATTGTACAACTTTGGAAATCGGATCATATCTCCAAAACGGTGCAAAATTGGCGAAAGTGATAGAAAAAGAAATTATAGATAACTGAAAGGTGAACAACTTTTATGAAGAGAGCAAGATGAGAAAATGAGTGGAAGAGGAAGAAAATGGGTCAAGAACAGAGAGAGAAAATGTTAGGACCTAGGTGAACAACATAGTCTACCAGAAAAATGTGAATAACTTGAAATCGGTGGAGAACTGGCCAATAGTGTATAAGAAGAAATTGTAGTTGCTTTGAAAGATGACCAACATTGATGAAGGACACTTTTTGAATAGAGGAATGGGAGGGGTAGAAAAAGAGCTTTTTGAAGACTGCGCAATGAAAAGAGTAGAATACTTGATGGAAGTCGACCTAAATAGGCCGCAAGTCAACTTGGAAAGTTAGAAGTTGATAAGATAACCCAAGGGCTCTAAGAAATCATGATCTCCAAGGCTCAAAGACTAGGGAACAATGAAATGGACTCGAAATCCATCCAAACAAGGCTCCAAAATAATGGGTAATTCGGGACATCAAAATGACGAATAAGAGAAATGACGCAACTAGCAGGCAAAAAATGGGTGTCAACAATGGGCACTAGAACTTTTCGCGCACTCTCCCCGAGATCAGACCGAGCCCCTATGATGCGTTGGTATTGAGGGTTGGATCAGAGATCCCACGAAATCAAGACATCCACATTATTTAATGGCCAAGGGTTTCAAGAACAAACTCAAGTAACCAAGTACTAAAAGATAATTCCTTAGAAGGAATTTCAAGTGATAAGTTATAAGAATATGTCTTCAAAGCCAATAATTATAAAAGGGTCATGAACATGACAGGATAGTAGCCTGAAGGGCTAACATTGATCATGGCTGTCATGTCACACAAAAATCACGTAAAACGAGAAAACTAAGCTAGGTCATGATCAACGAAGGACCGCTACCATGAGATAGCAGTCTAGGAAGAACCGCTATCAAAAGGGACAAAACGGGTGGGGTCTGAGTCGACTCACAGGCAGGTGGGGTCGCCTCACAGAATAGGAAGAATGCTCGCGGTCCACAAAGGTCTGCGGCCATGAAGTCGCGATTAAGGAACAACCGCTATTAGAAAAAGAGCAACAGGTACCTACGTCAATTCAATAGGCCAGAGGGTCGACGCGTAAGGTATGGAACAAAGAACGCAGTTCAAGGTGAGCAGCGATCTAGTAGTAGCGGTCTAAGAAGAACCGCGACAAGGACAGGGAAGGCAAAAGACAAGGTTCAATCGACTAATCAAGACCATCAATGGACTTGTGGCGTGAATTGACTGAAGACAGGGTTCAGTCTACATAACCACGGTCTATTGAGGCAATATAGGTCGACTGAAACTAGGCTGGGTCAACTAGAACAAGGATCAGTCGACCGGACAAGACTGGCACGTAGGCCAGATCAGAAGTAGAACGCGGTCAGTCCCCGGCCGCTACCTCCTGGTAGCGGTCCACATAGGGCCACGTTCTGGATAGGGTTGGGAAGAACTCAGTCACAACCTCAGACTGTTCATTCAAAATTTGATCGATTCAGTAGGTTCGGGCTTTCAGGGTAAAACCTACTTGGCATCCTAGTGGGAATCCCAGGCTCGCTGAGTCTTATGGAGGCCTTGAGATAGGGGTTCTAGTCCGACGGAAGGAATATCTGGCGGAGAGTCCCAACTATCACAAGAATTTGAGGGTGTAAAACTGCAAAAACGGGAGTGAACGGTAGGCCATTACCACCGGAGTGGCATGACCCTCAAGCAATTACAGCAATGTAACAATTAACGTGGCTAAACAAGTCAAAATATTGCAAGAACTTCAAATATGTGAGTAAATTCAGCAGTAATTAATCTACTTGTTTTTAGGGTATAGCATGAGAGAATAATGATAATCAATGGACTTTGAGATAGATCTTAGTTAGACTTTGACGTTCTTTCATGAACCTTAGTTATTAAGTGTGTTTTCAGTCCTAAAAACATGCTGTCTATCAGAACCGAATGCAAAAAAAAAACTAACATCATGCTGTAACCCGAGCACAGAACGCGGTCAGGGAAGGGCCGTTGCCTAATGGTAAAGGTTGGTCAACAACCGCAATCTTGCCACTTTGACCAATTTTTAAAAGAAACTCTCGCCAGGCAAGTGGCAGTCAATCGCGAGACCGCGGTCTCCAGGACACGGTCATTGGAGTTCCACGACCTGGAACCGAACCCCGCCTTTCGGTGAACTTTGACAGACTTCAAGAAAAACACATGTAGCTATTGCTATACTAAATAAAAATTGGGGGAAATACTACCTGTCACGTCCCGAGATTATGGAGCGGGACTAATTGGGAACGTGAACAGCCGGCAAGAGAAGCCTCAAGTGATAATAACAATCAGAGCGCTAATCATTCACACATAAAAGTGAACACAAGATGGTATAATCCCAAAAACCTTGACTTTATTGAATCATAATTAAAAGCTACAAAGACTCTTTGACCAACTAGGCTCAATAAAGTAAAAATTACATAATTGACTTTTGACTAGACTAGCTATGGCTTCTCTCAAACCATCAATCACTCTCGGATCCATCACTTGAATAATCTGAATCCGACCTGCTAGAATGTCCTGAAAAGATTGGAAAAAAGTAGGGAATGAGCACACTTGCTCAGTAGGTATCTTCGTATCAACATAAAGGCAATGTTTAAGTAATTAACATTTTTACTCTAGGAAATAAGATAAAGGAAATATGGTAAACCATACGGTATAAAGAAAAGTAACACAAGTAACAAGATATGATAAACATGATATATGAGAGTTCATGTAGATTGGGAATATGATCAAACAAGAATATAGCACGAATGTAAAGATGGCCTTTCACGAACAACAATGTAACAAGAATGCACTTTTCATAACCATAAAGGCTATGCACTAGAAAGTCACTTAACACGTAAAAATGTAATTTCACAAGATTACCTCGTGGTTTTCACTCGTCTATAAAAATAAGTACTCTCAGCGCAATGCGACTCCAGTATCATCGTACCCCATGGTTTTTAGCACGTTTCCGACAATCAGCCGAGGGGGATAGCATGGAGCCCTTGGACACAATCAGTGCCCGGTCTACATCTTCACGTTATAAATCAAGCTACTTTCATGAGAAATATCAATAAAGTTTGGCCAGAAATGTACAATTCAACAATAAGGTCATGATAACAATGTCAAGGCAAGAATGCACCAAGTTTAGAATATAAGAGTTCAAGGAATGCATTACTGATAAGATCATCCTACGGAAGGAATCCGGCAACATAATGGTACATTCATTAACTTTCATAATTCATTAGATAGCTTATTGAATAATGTATTAGGTTCTAGACCATCTAGGAACTTAGGAAAATCAACCCTTGGTTCAAACCTCGGGTAAGTTGATCATTTTGAGGTTGTGCCTTCAACTAAGTGCGCGCATCCTTGTTTAGTTGAAATGTGGCGAGACGGACCCTCTCTTGGTTAGTGCATTGCATGACCTCAAATATATGGTTCATCTCATCAATCCAATTTTCTACTTCGACGGGGTTGGAGGATCTAGAGAACCGTGGAGGATTTAAACTCCGAAAATTCCCGTGTAAATTTCCCGTGCCTACCCGAGCGCCAGCCAAGGCCACGGTTTGGAGAGCTTGGGTAAGACCCGGAACAGTTTGTTGCATCTCATCCCAGTTGACACAATGAGCTATTATGAGGATGGGGGGTACATGAGAAGAAGAACAATTTGTTAATTCCTTTAAAGTGAAGGGGAATTAACCTAGAGATAATTTCTAATTAACTATCTCATCCCGGGCTCTACCCAATTCTCACCTGGGTTTGGAAATTTATTTCCTTAGTTCATAGGTGTGGGTCCTTAATCCTTGTACTAAGCCTATGACATGACATTTTCTTAGGAATAAGTAAGTCTTGAGACCTAGGCTCTGATACCACTTTAACTGTCACGTCTCGAGATTATACAGCGGAACTAATTAGGAACGTGAACAGTTGACAAGAGAAGCCTCAAGTGATAATAACAATCAGAGCGCTTATCATTCACACATAAAAGTGAACACAAGATGGTGTAATCTAAAAAACCTTGACTTTATTGAATGATAAGGAAAATTTACAAAGACTCTTTGACCAACTAGCCACAATAAAGTAAAAATTACATAATTGACTCTTGACTAGACTAGCTACGGCTTCTCTCGAACCATCAATCACTCTCGGATCCATCACTTGAATAATCATAATCCGACCTGTTAGAATATCCTGAAAAGATTGGAAAAAAGTAGGGAATGAGTACACTTGCCCAGTAGGTATCTTCGTATCAACATGAAGGCAATGTTTAAGTAATTAACATTTTTACTCTAGAAAATAAGATAAATGAAATATGGTAAACCATACGGTATAAACAAAAGTAACACAAGTAACAAGATATGATAAGCATGATATATGAGAGTTCATGTAGATTGGGAATATGATCAAACAAGAATATAGCACGAATGTAAAGATGGCCTTTCACGAACAACAATGTAACAAGAATGCACTTTTCATAACCATAAAGGCTATGCACTAGAAAGTCACTTAACAAGCAAAAATGTAATTTCACAAGATTGCCTCATGGTTTTCACTCGTCTATAAAAATAAGTACTCTCAGCGCAATGCGACGCCAATATCATCGTACCCCATGATTTTCAGCACATTTTTGATAATCAGTCGAGGGGGCTAGCATGGAGCCCTTGGACACAATCAGTGCCCGGTCTACATCTTCACGTTATAAATCAAGCTACTTTCATGAGAAATATCAATAAAGTTTGGCCAGAAATGTACAATTCACCAATAAGGTCATGATAACAATGTCAAGGCAAGAATGCACCAAGTTTGGAATATAAGAGTTCAAGGAATGCATTACTGATAAGATCATCCTACGGAAGGAATCCGGCAACATAATGGTACATTCATTAACTTTCATAATTCATTAGATAGCTTATTGAATAATGTATTAGGTTCTAGACCATCTAGGAACTTAGGAAAATCAACCCTTGGTTCAAACCTCGGGTAAGTTGATCATTTTGAGGTTGTGCCTTCAACTAAGTGCGCGCATCCTTGTTTAGTTGAAATGTGGCGAGACGGACCCTCTCTTCGTTAGTGCATTGCATGACCTCAAATATATGGTTCATCTCATCAATCCAATTTTCTGCTTCGACGGGGTTGGAGGATCTAGAGAACCGTGGAGGATTTAAACTCCGAAAATTCCCGTGTAAATTTCCCGTGCCTACCCGAGCGCCAGCCAAGGCCACGGTTTGGAGAGCTTGGGTAAGACCCGGAACAGTTTGTTGCATCTCATCCCAGTTGACACAATGAGCTATTATGAGGATGGGGGGTACATGAGAAGAAGAACAATTTGTTAATTCCTTTAAAGTGAAGGGGAATTAACCTAGAGATAATTTCTAATTAACTATCTCATCCTGGGCTCTACCCAATTCTCACATGGGTTTAGAAATTTCTTTCCTTAGTTAATAGGTGTGGGTCCTTAATCCTTGGACTAAGCCTATGACATGACATTTTCTTAGGAATAAGTAAGTCTTGAGACCTAGGCTCTGATACCACTTTAACTGTCACGTCTCGAGATTATGCAGCGGAACTAATTAGGAACGTGAACAGCCGGCAAGAGAAGCCTCAAGTGATAATAACAATCAGAGCGCTAATCATTCACACATAAAAGTGAACACAAGATGGTATAATCCCAAAAACCTTGACTTTATTGAATCATAATTAAAAGCTACAAAGACTCTTTGACCAACTAGGCTCAATAAAGTAAAAATTACATAATTGACTCTTGACTAAACTAGCTATGGCTTCTCTCAAACCATCAATCACTCTCGGATCCATCACTTGAATAATCTGAATCCGACCCGCTAGAATGTCCTGAAAAGATTGGAAAAAAGTAGGGAATGAGCACACTTGCCCAGTCGGTATCTTCGTATCAACATGAAGGCAATGTTTAAGTAATTAACATTTTTGCTCTAGGAAATAAGATAAAGGAAATATGGTAAACCATACGGTATAAAGAAAAGTAACACAAGTAACAATATATGATAAACATGATATATGAGAGTTCATGTAGATTGGGAATATGATCAAACAAGAATATAGCATGAATGTAAAGATGGCCTTTCATGAACAAGAATGTAACGAGAATGCACTTTTCTTAACCATAAAGGCTATGCACTAGAAAGTCACTTAACATGTTAGAATGTAATTTCACTAGATTGCCTCGTGGTTTTCACTCGTCTATAAAAATAAGTACTCTCAGTGTAATGCGACGCCAGTATCATCGTACCCCATGATTTTCAGCGCATTTTCGACAATCAGCCGAGGGGGCTAGCATGGAGCCCTTGGACACAATCAATGCCCGGTCTGCATCTTCACGTTATAAATTAAGCTACTTCCCTGAGAAATATCAATAAAGTTCGGCCAGTAATGTACAATTTAACAATAAACTCATGATAACAATGTCAAGGCAAGAATGAACCAAGCTTAGAACATAAGAGTTCAAGGAATGCATTAATGCAGAAGGAATCCGGCAGTATAACGGTACATTCATTAACTTTCATAATTCATTATATAGCTTATTGAATAAGGTATTAGGTTATCAATAGACCATCTAAGAACTTAGAAAAATTAACCCTTGGGTCAAACCTCGGGTTAAATAAGAACTGGGTAGAAGCGATCATTACGGAACTGTTTCTGGACAGAGGCGGTCAAGGCTGGACCGCTATTATGAATTTGGCGGTCAGGTCAGGACCGTTTTTATATAGAGTCGACACATGAAGAAAGAAAGTGTCGACTCAGTGAAGAAGTCTAGACTAACGCGGTCACGGGATGACTGCTAATTGACAGTAGCGGTCGCCTGATGGCCGTGATTATCAAGGACATAGAAAAAAGTCGATAAGTGCTTTCTAGAAAATTTGACTTTTAGGGTACAACTAGCTCGGCGGCCTAGTGGGAATTCTAGGCTCGTAAAGACTTACGGAGGCCTTGAAACAAGATCACCTAGTCCGGAGGAAGGAATATCCAACGGAGATGATCACAAGTCCAAGAGGTGTGCCTACAAATGGAAAGTGTAACTAATGACATGGTACTGGAATACATGCCATGCACTTAAGAAAAGACTGTAGATGAGAAGTGATCGTGGTAAAACAGTGATCAAAACATCACTAAACAAGTCCATGAAGCATGAAAATATGATCATTAATATAAGAGTATATGTTTTGGCATAAAAGTAACATAAGTTTCAAATAAGTTTAAAACACTTAAGGAATACGAAATCTTTCAAGATGGATAGTTAATATAATTAATTTTTTGAATACATTATCATAAACAGGAATAAAACCTAATTACCTAGGTTTAACATATGTTTAATAGGGTTGTTCTGCAATCTGTTTCGGGTTAACAAAATACAAAACACGGGAATATAAAGACGGTCTCGAGAGGACCGTTTCTATTAGTAGCGATCTTATTGGGACCGTTATTATACTTTAGCGGTCTTGGAAAGACGGCCTCCTACCTGCTACGGGCAAAAGAGGTTTAAAGCTATATGAGGCCTATTCTAGGGTAATAAACATGTGAAAATCATGCTAAACAGGAAGATATGACATGATAGGAGATAATGAAATCATGAAGATGCATGGGTAGCATGTATTAAGCCAAAGTTAATTAACATCTTTTCTTTTAAAGTATGGGGACATGCATGCTATGAAATCCCTAATTGCGCAGTGATAGGAAAACGTAAAATACTCCATGTACAATCAATGAAATTAGGACAAAATAGAGGGCTTTTACTCCTAACACATTATTTTAGCCTTTTCATGAGATAACCTACCTTTGATTCGATCCCTAGACTTCAAATCTCTGACTGGAAGAAGACCCTAGTTCCTGCACGTCCTGTGCTAAACCAGCAACTTCACGTCCCTCTATCTCCTGATTCTTTTGACCTAAGTACGTGAAATTTGGAGGGTAGGTAGAAGATAAAAAAGGGAACAATAAGTTGTAAAGGCCCAACTCGAACTAACCTCGTTTAGGGCTTCAAATTTCCTGATCTTCACTGGACCGGCACACTAATTTCCTGTGCAGCCTGCAGCGAACCAGAGACTTGCAGATGCTCTAACTCTCCAACGGCTGGGTCTTCTAGCACGAAAATTTAAGGGGGGTTAGATAAAACTATGGAGAACATAAGTTACTAAAGGACTAACCAGAAATAATGCCTCCTTACCGTTGAACTTCGCAAGCCAAAGTGAGAGATCGCGCAGGTCGAACTTAACCCTATTTATAGAATTTACCTAGGGTTTAGGGGATTATATCGAACTTAGAGTTCTAGATTGGGGTAGAATCGATCCCTAGAGAGTTCTAGAGAGTCTCCCATGCCAGATTGCTTCGATCCAAGGCGATTTGGTTGTCAAAGATCTAAGCTTTTCACGTTTCTACACGGCTTGTTCACGGAAGCTAGTAGCGGTCGAGTGAGGACCGCCATTATGCTGTAGCGGTCGCGCGATAGACCGCTTTTAGGTATTGTTTTCGAAAATTTTAGATTTTCTTATTTATCAACTATTTGACCCCTATTTATCCCATTTATCTAAGTTAATTCTATAAATTACCTTAATTACGTTTCTAGATGTGGGCTTGGGCCTAAAAGACATAGAAATTGGTTTGTGGGCCTATTTCCAGTGGGCTGAACCCTTTGGTTTATATAGGGCATTTAAATTGATTTAATTACCCCATAATTATTTTAATAGCCCATTAAACATTTTTACATGCTTAATAATTATATTTAATCCCAGAAAATTCATGAATAATTCTAAAAAAAATTGGGGTGTTACACTACCAATGGAAGGAGGAAAAAAAAATATACAATATGGTATATTTTGATTAGGGTTTAGACAGAGAGAAACCTACCTTTAGACGATTTACAAAAGGTGGACATCAACAGAACCCTAAACGAAACCCTTGCCTTCCTCGTAGCACTACGCTCTTGATCTCGCTCACCGTCGGCCTCCTATCCAAAATATGATTCCTGGTAGTGTTAGGCTTCGATTTTTAGGGATGGGGGTAACCCTAGAGTCATGGCTTTGATCGGGGATTGACGTGGAGTGGAACTCGCGTGATATTCACGGTTGACCAAGTCGCTGCTGCCTAAGCTTGAAATTTGAATCCTAGGGTTAGGGTTTCTGAGGGGAGAGAGAGGGAAACTGATCCTCCAACGTGGACCTAGAATTTGACTCCAGATTGAGCCCATTAGAGCTCGAATTGGGGTCCACTTTGATCAATTAAGGGCTGTTGTACCCCAAATTCTGAGTTTACCCAAAACCCGCTGATTCAGGCCTAATTAAATTTTAGTTTGGGCTTGTCTGTGTTGACAATTTTGTTATAAATTCTTTCCTCTACAAGAATATATATTTTTCGTAATTTTATAAATTCTTTAAATTCTTTATATATTGGGAAAGCTATTAATTTATCTATTATTTTATTCCAGGTTATTATAGTCCTCTTGCTCTAATTCTAATTAGATTAGGCATAATTAATTTAGGTTTTATCTTATTACGATATTATGATAAAACTTTCATTTTTAGTCAGCTTAAATCATTATTATGCAGATTTTTTTAGACTATTCCTTAATTTAGAATTAATACAAAGTTTTCTACTCAACTCAAAAAACATTAAATGCAATTACTCTTATTTATTCCAAGAGTTATATTTATTCGAGTAATTAATTTGTTTTAAATCTAGGTTGCTATGATTTTCCTTTATTGAATTGTATTATCTACTCTTAATCGATGTAATTTTAGCCCTTTTTAGGAAAACTAGATATGGTAGTATTATTTAGATAAAGAAGTTTCCCAAGTTAATTCAAGTGCATATAAATATTTTAACACGTTTAATAGATTGACTTTACTTAAAACTTAATCAGGCCTTAGATCAATATATTCATGTTGTACCCGGACTATTTCCCAACTAAAATAACAAGGAGTAAGGGTTCGGGCATTTCCCCGAACACCTTCAAGGCACGGGCTATCTAGCCCTTTCTAAAACCCTGCGAGTCCCTACAAGGGTCCTGACCAACTTTCCGTGACACGCGGCGACACATGCAATTGTCCGAGGTCAATCCTGGCCACTCACATACGGACTTTGCCCGTATCCTACAAGGCCGCCCGGGACCACCCGGGGCGGCCCCGGCATTAAGCCACGCCACGTGGCACCCAATGAAAGAGCCACGGGCCCACTCCGAGACACTTCATTCAACCCTCCAAGGTGAAAGGGAGACCCGAGCAAGTCAACCACAGGCTTTGGAGGCCCGTAGCACGTGCATACGGCTCACATACGCGTGTTCGGTATATTTCAGAACACCTTGTGGGCACATATGTTCCAGCCCTTCTACACAAAACCACGGGCCACCCCGTGGTTCCAGCACACTAATGGGGTCCTACAACGATCCCCCAGTAAGTCGGGTCCACCCCGACCCTCAGATACGTGGCAACGAGCCACTCAACTTTAGCACTCGGGCACACCCGATACTACCCTGTCAACCTGTCGTGCAACGTGGCACGCAGCCCGAGACATTACCCATGTCTACAAAATGCCCCCTCTTACCTCCCACGAGCTCCTATCCTCAATCCAAGGTCCGCCGTGCGGCCCCTCAGTCAGCTACCCAAGTCGTTCAGCAATCCGGGGTGTGTCGGGCATTTACCCGAACACCGTCTGGCCCGGTCGACTACGACAACCCGAAGAACAACGGCCCCAATGGGCCCATCCCAGCCTCCCGGAGCTCAGCGTCCATCAAAGGACAACCCCAAACAACACAAGAAGACCCCCGGGGGCCGTCCCCCGGGGTTACGGCCGGCCCGGGGCCAGCTGGCCCCAGGGCATGGCCGCGGGCCCTAGGGAGGGCGAACTCCCTAGGGGCCGCGCCCTCCCTCCAGCCCGGTGGTCCCACGACCCCGCTCAGCACCGATTCATCCAGTCTAAGGTCCTACGACGCGGTTCATGTGCCGTACCAGTTCGAGAAGTCGATGCATGGACGTGGGAGTGCAAAGTGACAGCACGTGGGAATTCCACAAGTCAATGCACACACAAGCCTCCACGTATCCTCCCAGCCAACTATCCTTTTCTTTCTTAGTAAAATTAGGAATAAAATGTCCCAAAAAATCAAAAATTATAGGGTGGGACCACCCCCCTCTCTCCTTGGAGCGAACCCGCCTAAACCCCCCTTGGGGGGTTGGCGGACCAGCCTGCACCCCCCCCAAAGGGGGCGTTTACGCGGACCTGCTCACCCCCCCTGGCTGGTCCGCGTAAACCCCCATTCAATTAAAAAAAATTAATTTTTTTTCAAAAAAAGAAAAACAACAACCTGAGGGGGGGGTTTACGCGGACTAGCTCAGCCCCCTGAGCTGGTCCGCGTAAACCCCTTCCCCCTCTCTCAGCCCGTGTAACCCAAGCACCACTATTCACTTGGGTTTACGCGGACCAGCTCACCCCCCTTAGCTCGTCCGCGTAAACTCCCTATGACCCTTCAACTTCCCCTATAAATACCCCTTAGGAGCTCAAGGGGTAGACATACACAGCTAGATACAGACATCCAGACTCGGACTACAAGAAGCCCCGGGACATCCGGCCTTCTTCGAGCGGCTCTGGACAACTAGGTAAGGAGAATTGTGTGTGGGTGACTTGTTCGTCTGCTTAGTACGCTGGGGGTATGTCGTTTGCACTTCTCTCATGCCGTATTTAGCCGTAACATACAAGTCAACACCCACCGCGTGCGAGATGTTATGACAAGGGCGAACGTCCCCTTATGCCGGGATTACCCCTCACGTGCCCGTCGGTTGGCACCACGCACGTACCATGACGTCACGCTCTCCCGTAATCACGAGGCCGCGTTCGACCGCTCTACTTGAGCCGTGACCGACCCTCGCCCAGACACCGGATCGATGCATCCCTCCAGTCGTCCAGTCATAGTCCCCCGTCCGACATCACGGCCCTGGCCCACGCCACGGGAGGAGCCCTCTGTAAAACGCATACGTGTTCATTCATCACGCATCAACTCGGGGACCGACTAGCACGTCGGAGTTGTCACGTGGCATGTGCCAGTTATACCTTGGCCATTACGACTTTCCTGTAAAGAAGTATACACTTTAGTATAACACCGCCAATTGGACGAATGCTCTCGCATCCACGTTCAGGCCCTCAATTTTCTATCTACACCACTCGGCATCCGTGCCTAACACCCCAGTCCCAGTAAATACCCCTCAGTCAAAAGCGCACCCACAGCTACTGAATGCTCCAGCCCTCCACCCACGGCTTCAGACATATATATAGACTTTTATTCAGCTCAGAACGAGGGTATTCGGATTCAATCCAATGTAAATAAACACTGATTGCTTGCGGCAGGTGGGGAAAGACATCCAGTACACGATTCCCACAACCGCCCACGCACTCGCACCCATGAAACCCCTTTTCTCCACGTGTCGCCCGATCGCCTGAGCCCACGTGCCGGGCCCTGGTGGCGCTTCCTCGGTCAACCCTTGGTTCCATAGGTGATTGTCGAGAAATCGACTAGCACGCCCGCAACCGGTCCGGTTAACCCGTACCTTGACATTTTGGTGCCATTCGACCCTTTTCAACTTTCCGTAAAAGGAGAGTGCCTGATACCGCCGTGAGAGGCATGCAACCGTAAGGAGGATACCTGAGATACATCAAACTCCCATGTCTTCCTTCCTCATTGTATCCCTTCCCTCACCCCAGTTAATCGGCGTACAAAAAAACCCGCATGACAGAGAGGATGGCACGCCCAGTGGGACGTCTCCCGCCTTCCTTCTTTTTGCTGAAGAAAAGTCTGTGCCAGCCCTGAAGCCCTGGTGCCCTTTCCCTATCCTTGCAGGCGAGGCAGAGGAGGGTACTAGCGCGCGCATTCTCTAGAAGCTTTAGGTTCGTGTTCTAAACGTCGAACCACTCTCAGCGACTGTCAGCAACCATCGCCTCTACAGCACTCAGCACTCCAGCAACCATGGCGGCCGTCACCTACGGCCCCAACGTCATTGCCACCCACGCCCGGGTGGGCTACTGGGTGACGCCGATCGCTTTCGGCAGATTCGCCCTTGTTATCGGATCACCCTACTTCTTAGGTGTGATCCATGTGGCTACTCTTCAGCCAACCCCGGTTTCCCCATTGACCCCTACGGCCAACGCGCAACGCGCACTTCCAGCACCAGTGTCCCGCTTGAGTGTCGGGCATCGGACCGTCACCACTGGCCCCTGTAGGGCCCCCGGATCTACCCCGGCCCGGGTGAGCGTTAGCTCCCGAGGCCAGCCTTGTCCGATCTCCAACACGGGCCCCACACCCTGGACTTCTGTCACTACTATAGCATCCTCCTCGGGTCCCCAACCCCTAGCCGCAGTAAAGTCGGCACCCAACACGGGCTCCCTGCCTCGGGTCCACGGCTTCCGAGCATCCTCCTCGGGTCTCCAACCCAGAGCCGTAGCCAAGCCGGCACCCAACACGGGCTCCTAGCCCCGGGTCCACGGCTTCCCAACATTTTCCTCGGGTCTCCAACCCCGAGCCGCATGATAGGATCGGTGCAGTGGATTCAGAGGGGGGGGTGAATGAATCCCACCCAAAAAAACTCTTGCCCAATTAAAACTTCCTGATACAAACTGAAAACCAATGAGCAATTACGGAAATAACAGATTCACTAGGTCAACTAAGATGCTTACAGATGAACAGATTAGTGACTTAGGATCAATACCAAGGGACTCACAAAGCAGTTATCGAACAGACAGTGTGCATGAACTTAAACCTGATAAGGAATTAAACACGTTCATGACTGTAGGTTGAAATCGAGTCTAGCATACATAGAGCAGAGATTAAGTAATCAAGGTGACTCTCACAGGACCAGTAATAGATGATTGATATGCAATCAAATTCCCTGCTAGATAGAAGATCCAAATAGGCCTATGCAAACATCTAGCGAAAACAGAAATGAACATTCAAACCACAGTGCACAAAGGGGTTTTTAGGTGGTTCGGTCCTCCAGACCTACGTCCACCCCTCACTCAAAACAGAAGTGAGGCTTCCACTAGCAAAAGCTAGAACCGCAGACTCAGTCTACAAACATGTGCTGCCTAACAGCTTGACCAGGGGAACAACCTCCCCTCTTCCTCCAGACCGGAGGGAAACCACTAGTGACTACCCGTCACTAGCAACCAGAGACCGAGGTCTCTCTTCCTCGACCCAGGAGGGAACCCACAAGCGACACCAGTCACTTGCAACTGGAGATTAAAATCTCCCTTCTCCTGAATCAACAGGAGGAACCCCGACCTCTCTACAGAGTATCGGAAAAACAAAAACCAAGGAATTGTAAAGTAAAAAACAAGAGACGAAAAATACAGCAATCAGAAAGCTGTAAAAGATGATAGCACAACTGTGGCTCTCAACGGAGCTGACTGGCCTGGATTTGATCCACGGTCCAGCAGGAGCAGATCTTCAAGCAACTTCCCTTCTTCTCCTCTAACTCTATATCTCTCTCTCTATCTCTCTTCTTCTCTGCTGCACTTCTCTTCTTCTCTCGATCTCTGCTCTCAAAGGATCTCTCTCTCTTTCTTCTTCTTCTTCTTCTTTCTTCTTCTCTCTGCTTCTCTTTCTCTCACGCTGTTCTCTCTTTTCTTCTTCTACTGGATCTCTCGATCTCTCTGCTGCTCTCTCTATTCTTCTTCTGCTCTCTGCCTCTCTGCTCGATCAGTCTTCTTCTGAGGAAGAAGCTTCATATATATAGAGCAGCAGCTAGGGCGTGTGTAGGGCTTGTGCCCTCTTTGTCCCGAGATAACCTCGGATCACGTGCCAGGTGCCAACCTCGGACCATGTGCCCCAAACATCTATCAGTTTAATGACAGAGTTACTTCAGTCGATCAACAGAACACGGGCTGTACATACTTCATGTCAGGCAGCAATGTTCCGACTTGCAATGTACAGACTTTACGTGTAGACGACCAGACGATGTATAGACTTGCTGTGCCTACAACAAGACGTTGTACAGATTTGTTAAAGTGATGCACAAGCATAACATCAAAGAATGTATAGACTATGAGTGCATGAAAGGGATTGTATAGACTTTGTCTGCGTGCATGCTTGGTATGTAAAGATGTTGAACTACAGCATGTATAGACTTGCAACCTAGCACTTAAGAACCAATGCGATGAATGTATAGTGTTGCTTAAACTAACGCATGGAACAAGTCTATATAGACTTGCTTAACTGACCCACTGACAACACAGCACATGCATGAACAAGCCACACAAATTGTACAGACTTATGTATGCATGAGACAATGTATAGACTTGTGTTCGTGCAACACAAAGGCTGTACAGACTTCGTGTGTGTGCTACAGGACAATGTATAGACTTGTGTGTGCAGGGCAGACAATGTATAAACTTTGAAAGCTTGAACACGAACAGGCTGCAATGTATAGACTTTGAGTGAGACGCTGAGTGAGACGGATGGATGTACAGACTTGGGCTGTACAGACTTGAACTCAAATATGCATAGAGACGCTAAGTGAGACGGTGGATGTACAGACTTGCTGTGTGTAATGCATGCGATGTATAGACTTGATGTATGCAGTGATAATGATGTACAGACTTTGAACTGATGCAGACTAGGCAAACTCTGTACAAACTTTGCGTGCCTGAAGCAGGGCAATGTATGGACTTTATATGTGCAACCAGACAATCATGGATGCTCGGACATGCAGTCAACCACTGTACAGGCTTGAATGCTCCATGCACAAAGACGTTAAGTGAGACGCTAGAATGTACAGACTTGCTTGTGCAGTGATGTATGGACTTAGTGTGCAATATGCAAACGATGCACAGCCATAGCTCATGAATGTATAGACTTTGCGAGCAAGAGACAAGGCTGATGGATGTATAGACTTGCTAAATGATGCACAGCCATAGCGGCAATGTATAGACTCAGAAGAGATGCACGAACAGGCGACAATGTATAGACTTTAAGTAATGCATGCAAAGGACGCAACGTGAGACGCAACATGAGACGCTGTGTAATGCAGCGAGGCAGTGTATAGACTTTGAGTGTGTGTGAGACAATTATAGACTTGATGCGGCTTCAAAGCAACCATGTGCAGACTTTAAAGTGAAGAATGTACAGACTTGGACAAAACGTGAAGCACACGATGCATGGACTAGGAATGTACAGACTTTACGTTTATGCAGCAACAGGAGTTAAGCATGAATGCACCGAGGTCATATGATAGATGAACACAGATTTGAGAGTAGACAGAGCATTACCTGATCTGATTGTGCACTAATCTTACCTGTCACTGGTTGACTTTTGACTTGAGTTGATTTCATGACCTGTGAGTCATCTTTAAACCTGTTATGACAGTTTCTCATAATACATCAGGATTATATCATCAAGGATGTATATGTGAACATAATGAGACATAAAATTGTCATCATCAAAACCCCAGAACCACAGGGGACACAACAATCTCCCCCTTTTTGATGATAGAAATATTATGAGTCATTGCAATGGATTCACCTGAACATTCACAATAGAATAGCTATTTCAGAAATGAGCATGTAATGCACCATGTATGCAACAACTGACAGGAGTTACAGTTGATGATGCAAATGATGACTCACAACAGTTTCTCCCCCTTTGACAACATCAAAAAGAATGGAATGATCATTGACTGTTGAAGGAGATGATATAGGAGCTATTATGCAAGTAAAAGACTCCCTCTCAATGAATGAAACAACTCAGAGTTCTCCCCCTTAAACAATGGACAGAAGAAATGGACATGAAGGATGCTGACAAGATCTCCCCCTTTATGAATTACAATGCAACATGATTCATATGACAGGGAAGCTCCCCCTGAATAGATGGAGTCTTATGAGGTGGATGAGAAGGAGACCACAGGGGCATGTAGATTTGACAAAGGTTGCCCAGTCAATTGAAGTAGATCACAGATAATCAGACGAAACACAGTCAAATACTGAGATCAAATGAGAGCAGAAGAACTAAGCATAGTCAGAATGTTTTCAAAAGTAGTGAAAGTTAAACACATTTAGCAAGATTTTCAAAGAGTATACCAATTTCATAAATCTAACGAATTTTCCAGCGAGTATCCCATTATAAAGATTTATGAATAAACTTTATTGAACTCCATGGTTTAAAGATGATGTATACCAGGTTCGACAAAAAGTTCTGTACTCATATCTGAAATCAAGATTTAATTGCAAATGAACCAAAAACTCATATGTACATCTTGATTAATCTCCCTCCATCTTACTCAATCAATTTCAATGAATTCTTTAAGAAATACACTGTTAAGTATTGAGTTTAAACATGCATGAAACCATTTGATCATATCAAGGGTTATAGCAGATTATCCTTTACATTTTTTTTTCAAATATTACAATTTGTTCAACAAGAATTTTCATGCAACAAATTTCAAGAGCACTCAAGTTCAGTGCACACCTTGTAACTAGAGGATATACGTTGATCAGACGCCAATATCTCTAAGCACTTAGTGTGACTAACAGTCATGCTTTATAATTAACAGAGTTGACTGTTCACCTCATGACATGTCTTTTCTCATTTCTTTGACGAGTGAGATATGTTTCTCAGTGTGTCAGCCATTGCTCTGCCTGTTTTTCAATTAATTTTAGGTAGAGTTAACTAAGACACCTCATGACACAGTCCTTTGGATATGTGTTTCTCAGTGATCAAAGTCATTGCTCATGCAAGATTCAACAGATTTGACCCTTAGACATTTTCAGGAAGTTCAGATGTTTAAAAACAATATAGATTTCATGTATTTCATCCAAATAAAGTCATGATTTCCATATTTTTAGATTATAGAAGATTTAACAAGACTTAACATGAAACAGTTGGTTAAGGTTTATTAAAGTTGATTCAGATATTTTTCAGGACATTTATAGCCAACCTAACCGAATACATTAAATGTAAACCATTTTGATCTTTCTGATGTTCATAAATCTGTATAATAGAAGATTCCTTATTGAAGTAGTTATTCAGATTTATGAGCAAGGTATACAATTTGAGATCTTCTCAATTGCAGCTATATCAAGAAAGCTTTCAGAAACAGCCAAAGTATCAATGATACCAATTGATGGTATATGACGCAGGAAGAGCATAGGCTGATGAATGAGTGATAATGTGGCTGTTCAGGAGGAATATCGGTTGAACGAGTGACCACTTCAGGTCAACCAAGTTGGTCAGTAAGGAAACAGATGAATAGCCAATCAATCAGAATTTATCAGGACACAAGAAGCCAAATATGCATGAAACACTCCCCCTATCTAGATGCTATGATTGAAGTTAAATTCAGACTAGTGAAATGGTTGACTCCCTCTAACTAAATGCATTGAATCAACATATATGTCATGAAGGCAGTGCATGGGACTTTATGTACGGGATGTCATGAACTATGCTTATGGATGCATCGGGGGCATATGTAGTCCTATCAGATTTTCAGTGACTATATGTCAAATGCATGTATATGCAATTCTCATATATGCACACACAGCACAACGTACAAACAAGTAAGCCCATGAAACTCAATGCAAGTGTCAAAACAAATAAAGGAGCATGTATGCATGAATCATGATATGCAGTTAAAAAATATGACAATTATGCATGGACACATCAAACAAGATATGCAATGAATTTTAGAACAGGAAATGCAGAGAATTTACCTGAAAGGGGTTTTATCAACTTGGGTGCCTTGGTTTATTTACCCCTCTTTACTCCTCAGCCCCAAGGCACACCTGCAACAAACACATCATTTTGATGCAACAGGTACCCAAGAGACCTTGGGTCCTGGATTAACAGTGACACCTTTGGCAGGTGTTCTAAGCAAATTTTTAACTTGATGATCATCAAATTTTATCAGAGAATAACCATCCATTAAATGTCCAGATTTACCATAATGATAGCAAGATGCAGCATATTTCAGATTTGACTTATGCACATTCTTATTAGCATGAATTCTTTGTGCATATGCATGAAAATTTTTGTTAACAGAATTAAAATTCTGTTTACCAAAACCAGTCTTGCTTTGGTATCCTGCCAGCTAAAAGGTTGCAGCCCTGTGACCTGGCTTTCCACATTCAAAATATAGAGAAGAACTCATTCTATTAAAATTCTCATAAAATACATGTCTTTTTGCAGGGATTTTAGCTGGTTTGGAGTTAAGTGTTCTCCTCTTAGCATGCCAACAATTTGCAACAATGTGGCCCAATTTGCCATAATGAAAGCAATGGAGTTTTCTTTTAGGAGTTGCATGATATTTAGCATGGAGTTGTTTGTCATGCATTCCTACAGTAGCTAGATCATCTTTTTCCATCAACCTGCACTCATGCATCAGATGATCAAATTTGTGACCGTAATGACATTTTATTCTTCTATTTTGATCATGAGAATGTTTCTTCGTTTTAGAGTTCCTAGCATGAATTCTATCAGATTTTTGATCATCTTTTCTCATGACAGAACAATCATGCATCTCATGGCCGAGTTTACCATAGTAAAAACATTCAGTATTCCTTCTGTGAACAATTGAGAATTTTTCAGCCTTAGACTTGTTTGCATGAAATTTATTATTCTTCTTCAGTGTTTTCATTTTCACATTCTTGTTCTATTTTTGAATCTTCTGATCATCAAACTGTTTTGAAGAAGGTGCAGAAGTGCTAGCTAAGTTTGAGCTACTCACAAATGTTGCGTATAGTTTGTTCCTTACAGCCTGCTTAATTTGAGAATTGCACCCTTTCTCTTCACTCAATTTGGTGACTTCCACATTCAAAGAAGCTTTCATTTTCTCTTTACCCTTGACAAACTTTAACATGGAATGGTTCAATTCAGTTACCTCAGATTGCAGAGAAGAAATTTTGAGTTCTGAATTAGTCAAGTCTTCCTCACATGAGATAATATGTCTCTGCATGGCATCATTCAAATTTTTAACAATTTCTAGTTCTTATTTCAGTTTCAATTCATTCTCAAATTGAATTTCCTTATCAGCAGATTTTTCTTTCTCGACAGCCAGAAGCCTCTCTGATATAACAACATTTAAGACCATGAGTTTCTTATTTTATTCTTTTAGATCTTTATTCTCCTCAATCAACTCATTTTTGTCATCA
Source organism: Amorphophallus konjac (assembly GCA_022559845.1). Taxonomy (NCBI): domain Eukaryota; kingdom Viridiplantae; phylum Streptophyta; class Magnoliopsida; order Alismatales; family Araceae; genus Amorphophallus; species Amorphophallus konjac. The sequence continues at coordinate 300,142,603 of CM040121.1, read as the reverse complement.
GATTTAAGCTTTTTATTCAGCTCGTCTTCAGTCTGTTCTAGCTGTATTTTTCTATTTGATAACTCTTCATTTTCGGCTCTAAGAGAGTCAATTAATTCTTCTTTCAATTTCAATTCAGATTTTAGATTTTCATTTTCAACCTTTAGACTTGTGATTTCAGCATTTTTCTCTTTTCTTATTTTTCTCTTTTCTGACTTAACTCTTTCATATTTATCTAGTAGATGCTCATGCATGGCAACCAAATCATCATAGCTAATATCTTCGGTCTCAGAATTTACCTGGGATGGAGACTCATCGTCAGTCTGATCCCTTCGATCAGCCATCATACAAACTCCAACTTGTTCCTTATAGATGGTGTTTATTTTATCCATTATCTCCTTCCCAGACTTGCATCCTGCAACAAATGGAAACCTTTGAATATTAACTGAGTTTCTCAGAATGTTAAAGACAGTAGCATTCTCACTGTCTTTTATCCTATCCTTTCTAGACCATATGGTCTTACCATGAGGTAATTGGTGTGGGCCTTTTGAAACCAAACTCCATAGATTAGGGTCAATGGAATTTATATAAACGCATAGGCCGCCAACCCAATTACTAAAATTAGAACCATCAAATGCAAACGGACAAGCCATTAAGACAGATAGCAAATAGATTCAACGCACAAAGCAATCGAATAGACTCAGATCAATGAGCTAGAAAGTAATATCAGAAGAGCGCACCGCACTGGAACAGTAAGACACGAAATCAAATCAGCAGGATCCTCTACAGATCGTTGGATCTGGAAGTTAGAGACCGCTCTAATACCAATTGATAGGATCGGTGCGGTGGATTCAGAGGGGGGGTGAATGAATCCCACCCTTAAAAACTCTTGCCCAATTAAAACTTCCTGATACAAACTGAAAACCAATGAGCAGTTGCGGAAATAACAGATTCACTAGGTCAACTAAGATGCTTACAGATGAACAGATTAGTGACTTAGGATCAATACCAAGGGACTCACAAAGCAATTATCGAACAGACAGTGTGCATGAACTTAAACCTGATAAAGAATTAAACACGTTCATGACTGTAGGTTGAAATCGAGTCTAGCATACATAGAGCAGAGATTAAGTAATCAAGGTGACTCTCACAGGACCAGTAACAGATGATTGATATGCAATCAAATTCCCTGCTAGATAGAAGATCCAAATCGGCCTATGCAAACATCTAGCGAAAATAGAAATGAACATTCAAACCACAGTGCACAAAGGGGTTTTTAGGTGGTTCGGTCCTCCAGACCTACGTCCACCCCTCACTCAAAACAGAAGTGAGGCTTCCACTAGCAAAAGCTAGAACCGCAGACTCAGTCTACAAACAGGTGCTGCCTAACAGCTTGACCAGGGGAACAACCTCCCCTCTTCCTCCAGACCGGAGGGAAACCACTAGTGACTACCCGTCACTAGCAACCAGAGACCGAGGTCTCTCTTCCTCCACCCAGGAGGGAACCCACAAGCGACACCAGTCACTTGCAACCGGAGATTAAAATCTCCCTTCTCCTGAACCAACAGGAGGAACCCCGACCTCTCTACAGAGTATCAGAAAAACAAAAACCAAGGAAGTGTAAAGTAAAAAACAAGATATGAAAAATACAGCAATCAGAAAGCTGTAAAAGATGATAGCATAAATGTGGCTCTCAACGGAGCTGACTGGCCTGGATTTGATCCACAGTCCAGCAGGAGCAGATCTTCAAGCAACTTCCCTTCTTCTCCTCTAACTCTCTATCTCTCTCTCTATCTCTCTTCTTCTCTACTGCACTTCTCTTCTTCTCTCGATCTCTGCTCTCAAAGGAACTCTCTTTCTTTCTTCTTCATGTTCTTTCTTCTTCTCTCTGCTTCTCTTTCTCTCACGTTGTTCTCTCTTTTCTTCTTCTGCTGGATCTCTCGATCTCTCTGCTGCTCTCTCTATTCTTCTGCTCTCTGCCTCTTTGCTCGATCAGTCTTCTTCTGAGGAAGAAGCTTCATATATATAGAGCAATAGCTAGGGCGTGTGCCCTCTTTGTCCAGAGATAACCTCAGATCACGTGCCAGGTGCCAACCTCGGATCACGTGCCCCAAACACCTGCCAGTTTAATGACATAGTTACTTCAGTCGATCAACAGAACACGGGCTGTACATACTTCATGTCAGGCAGCAATGTTCCGACTTGCAATGTACAGACTTTGCGTGTAGACGACCAGACGATGTATAGACTTGCTGTGCCTACAACAAGACGATGTACAGATTTGTTAAAGTGATGCACAAGCATAACATTAAAGAATGTATAGACTATGAGTGCATGAAAGGGATTGTACAGACTTTGTCTGCGTGCATGCTGTGTATGTAAAGATGCTGAACTACAGCATGTATAGACTTGCAACCTAGCACTTAAGAACCAATGCGATGAATGTATAGAGTTGCTTAAACTAACGCATGGAACAAGTCTGTATAGACTTGCTTAACTGACCCACTGACAACACAGCACATGCATGAACAAGCCACACAAATTGTACAGACTTATGTATGCATGAGACAATGTATGGACTTGTGTTCGTGCAACACAAAGGCTGTACAGACTTCGTGTGTGTGCTACAAGACAATGTATAGACTTGTGTGTGCAGGGCAGACAATGTATAGACTTTGAAAGCTTGAACACGAACAGGCTGCAATGTATAGACTTTGAGTGAGACGCTGAGTGAGACGGATGGATGTACAGACTTGGGCTATACAGTCTTCAACTCAAATATGCATAGAGACGCTAAGTGAGACGGTGGATGTACAGACTTGCTGTGTGTAATGCATGCGATGTATAGACTTGATGTATGCAGCAATAATGATGTACAGACTTTGAACTGATGCAGACTAGGCAAACACTGTACAGACTTTGCGTGCCTGAAGTAGAGCAATGTATGGACTTTATATGTGCAACCAGACAATCATGGATGCTCGGACATGTAGTCAACCACTGTACAGGCTTGAATGCTCCATGCACAAAGACGCTAAGTGAGATGCTAGAATGTACAGACTTGCTTGTGCAGTGATGTATGGACATAGTGTGCAATATGCAAACGATGCACAGCCATAGCTCATGAATGTATAGACTTTGCGAGCAAGAGACAAGGCTGACGGATGTATAGACTTGCTAGATGATGCACAGCCATGGCGGCAATGTATATACTCAGAAGAGATGCACGAGCATGCGACAATGTATAGACTTTAAGTAATACATGCAAAGGACGCAACGTGAGACGCAACATGAGGCGCTGTGTAATGCAGCGAGGCAGTGTATAGACTTTGAGTGTGTGTGACACAATGTATAGACTTGATGCGGCTTCAAAGCAACCATGTGCAGACTTTAAAGTGAAGAATGTACAGACTTGGAAAAAACGTGAAGCACACGATGCATGGACTAGGAATTTACAGACTTTACGTTTATGCAGCAACAGGAGTTAAGCATGAATGCACCGAGGTCATATGACAGATGAACACAGATTTGAGAGTAGACAGAGCATTACCTGATCTGACTGTGCACTGATCTTACCTGTCACTGGTTGACTTTTGACTTGAGTTGACTTCATGACCTGTGAGTCATCGTTAAACCTGTTCTGACAGTTTCTCATAATACATCAGGATTATATCATTAAGGATGTACATGAAAACATAATGAGACATAAAATTGTCATCATCAAAACCCCAGAACCACAGGGGACACAACACCGCAGCCAACCCGGCACCCAACACGGGCTCCCAGCCTCGGGTCCACGGCTTCCCAGGGTCCTCCTCGGGTTCCCAACCCCGAGCCCTAGTCAAGCCGGCACCCAGCACGGGCTCCCAGCCCCGGGTCCATGGCTCCTCAGCACCTTCTTTGGGATTCCAACCCCAAATCCCGGCAAAGCCGACTCTCAATACGAGCTCTCATCCCCGAGTTCGCGGCTCTCCGACATTGCACTCGGGACCCCTGTCCCAGGCTCCTATTGAACCGGTTCTCCCTGCGAGTCATCTACCGAGGGGGCGAGGTTCCTCAGCACCCTCCTCGGGTCCTCCGACCCGAGCTCAGATTACGTTGACACCTACTACGGGACCTCGATCCAGGGGCATCGGCACCTTACCATTTCTGACGGCATCGCCTCCCGATGTGAGAGTGTCATCCCGTGCATCGGCAACACTCCTATCGGCGTGGGCAAAGGCCTATACCCGGATTGCCCAGCCATCGACTCCCGGCGTGGGTTTCATACCCTTGGGGCCGATCCCAGTACCTCTGACCGACAGCTCAACACTGTAGGTCACTTCAGGCCGGGTTTTCTCGGTCTACCATCTCGGGGCGGAGTCTTCCTCAGCTCCTCAGAAGAAGCGTCGCCATGGCCGCAGAGGCAGGCGGATCACTGCTGCAACCAGCAACTCTGGCAAGACTGTTCATGTTGCTGACTTGCCGATCCGCCTCGACGGGGGTGAACCAATCATACCCCAGGAACGGACCATTCCTACCATCCCTACCTCCAATCCTTTTGACCTCTTGCGGCAAACACGAGAGGACGGGGCGAATCTCAAAGAAGCGGGTTCCTCGGCAGCAGTCCGGGGGCATCCACCGCAGCCCAATACATCGGCTCCCAAGATAACCCGTCAGAAAGGCGGTGACAAGGGAGACCAGCAATCTAACTTGAGGAGATTCTAGGTCACCCCAGAAGAAGCTCAAGCCGTTCGAAGGGCGCGTATCAGAAACCCCCTGCGAGCGCTTAGACGCGGCATCAGACGGGATGCGACTGGCCTCACACTAGCATCGTCTTACGACGCCCAGTCGTCCAATGTCCCCCGCGCAAGCAAGCGGAGGCAAAGGTGAGCCCATTCCTGGGCCCTCCAGCAACCTGTCCCGGACTCTCCTCCGACTGATGTCGGGAGTGAGCCCCCTCTGCAACGCATCTCGGTCTTTGACAGACTAGGGACGCATGTCCGCCCCGAGCGGCACACGTGCACGAAGCGGACGGCCCGGTTCATCAATGACGCGGTTCGAGTGTTCGCGTGTTACACCACCGGACACCAGCCAGACACCCATTCTGATGACTTGAATCAGCCTCTATCCCACTTCAGGAGGCCACGCCACCAGGCTCCGCCGCCTCCCCCAACAGGTCACATCGGCACTTCTACCGGACCACAGGTGTCGGAACTCGCGAAAGAGGTCCCAGTGGAAGATCGCGATCCTCCTATCAATGCAGAGCCGGTCAACAACGACCCTCCTGCGAACGAGGCTCAAGAAGTGACCCTCGACACTCTTCTGAAGGAGAACCAGCATCTGAAGGCCCTCCTGCAAGAACTCCTCCAGGAACGAGACCTTCATCCTCAGCAACCTGCTAGGCCCTAGGCCGAGGCACCAGTACCCCCGGCGGCCCGTGATGCTGCCAATACCTCAGCGGCGATTGCCCGAAACCTGTTGGGAACTGGGTTTGGCACATCCCCGGTCGAGGCCCAGCCGCGAGCCTCCAATACGCGAGTGCCAGAGAATCTCTTGGTGCAACGCCAGATGATCGAGCGCATTGTCGAGACAAAGCTTGCCCAGTATAGTTAAGGGGCTGTCACCATAGATCTCTACAGTGTACCGTGCCCGCTTCACCACCAGCTGAAACAACATCCCCCAGAATACTCCAAGCCCCCGAAGCTACAAAAGTTCGACGGGCAGGGGTCGCCACATGAGCACTTGGCCTACTATGTTACGGCCATGGGTGAGTTAGCGATGGATGAATCATACCTCCTTCGCTACTTCGCCACTTCGCTAGCAGGAATGGCCTTTCAATGGTATTCCCGCCGAAGCCCAACTTAGTCATCGACTGGGTCGATCTCTAGAAGAAATTCCTCGACCGCTTTCAAACGGCCGAGCGAAAGGTTTCCCTAGCGGAGCTCTGTTCTCTTCGACAGAAAAAGGGCGAGAGCACCCTCGAGTTCATCAAAAAATGGCTAGACCTCAGCATGGGGTGTGTTAATCCACCTGTTCAGGAGGATGCCATCACCATATGTCATCGAGGTCTAGGGGCCGAAGTCAGCGAAAAGCTTCTCGGCACCAATATCAAAGGCTTCGACCAACTCAATTCGGCGGTCGCCGAAATAGAGATGTTCTTCACCGATAACCCGAGCTACACTATAGCAAAGGGTAAGCAAACGCGAGAACGCCAGTCCGGTAAGGAGGTGAATATCATAGAGTTCACCCCTTCTGCCAAGGCCAGTAAGGAGGCCGAATCTAGTGGCTCTGAAAAAAAGCCAGCAGACAAGCCGACTGCTCCCTCCTTCTCGGAGCGTATGAAGACACCCTTCTCCTTCAAGAAGGAACACACGAAGATGCTCTTCGACCTCTGTATGGCTCAGAAGATTGTCGAACTGCCAGAAATCCGCAAGCCGGACGAGGTCTAGAAGACCGACGATCCCAGTTATTTCTTGTATCATCGCATGCTGGGTCACTCAATTGCAGACTATTACATCTTCAAGACTCAAGCGCAGAAGCTCATCCGAGATGGTCTTGTTAAAATGAAGTGCAGCCTCGTCGATCCTCGGCAACCACATATGTGGGCCAGGCCAGCTAAGGCAGCACGCGTGGCTCACCACTCAGCCAATGTCATTCACATGATGTGACGACGAGTCAAAGCAGCCCAGCACCTGTCGAAGGGGACGTTCGATCTGGTACCCAGGGTGGAGGCCTTGGCACGATCGTAGACCTCTCTCCTTTCCCAGGGAGAGAACTCGGCAACTCTTCGATATCCTCGTCGAGAATGGGAAAATCATGCCCCGTGACTCGCCGGTAGACTACACCCATTAGGACCGTAGTCACCCTCAATACTGCCCCTTCCACACAAGAATCTGCCACCCGATCGAGTCCTGTGAGGAAGTTCAACACCTCATCCAGGAACAGATCCAATGGGAGCAGATCGATGCGGAAGGAAATTCCATGTCGCTCGTCAGGCTTCGGCAAGCTGTTGAAGAAACCCTGAGCACCGCCAGGGATGCGCCATTGCGGCCAGACTCCCCTCAAGAAAATGCGCACGGGCTGCCTTACCAGCATCCTTCAGAATGGCTCGAGTTTCGGACTGACAACCAAGAGGCGCTCGAGCGATTGTGAAGGCGTAGAGAGCGGGATGCCAGTCAAGAGATGGAGCCGACCAACTTTTCGGTCAACGTCATCCATTCCCCTGCTCCTCCGGCCCTTGGGGGCTCTCAGGCATCAACAGAAAGCCAGCCAACCTATGCCACTTTGGTCGTGCGGTGGTGGTCCTGGAGAGAGCTAAAGTCTCTCCCTTTCCCTAAAGAAGATGCTGCCATGCTCCTCTGGGTCCTCCTCGGCCGAGAGTATGTTTTGGTGGGTGAGATGACAACGAGCTCCGCAGCCCTCCCTCCCATCTCCCCGTCCTATCTCCGTCACCGGCAGCCGTGGATAGGAAGGGAAAGCAAAAGTAAGGTGATGCCCTGCCTCAGCCTCGTCACATCTCCTCAGCGGATGGGCCGTTGGGTCCTCTCCACCTACCCGTTGACACAATCCAGAGTATGAAGAACACATCTTCGGAGTCTTCAGCGGCTTTGATTCAAGTGGTGGGTCCACCGCCACAAGACTCAGCCATTCTGCAGAGTCTGGACAACTGTGCGGAGCGATAATATCCTACGACGCTTTCAGCTGTCGCTAGGCCCAGCCCTCAGCATGATCACAAAGGCAAGGCTAAGGAGCAGGACGACAAGCATATCTCTCGGTCTGCTTCTAAACAAAAGCCGTCACCACTGCGGCTAAGGCATCAAACTGCGCACACGTCTTCGGACGGCAGCACCAGCCTACCGACTCCCCGTAGGCTCCTGTCGCCACCGCGGCTAAGGCATCAAACAGCGCACACGTCTTCGGACGGCAGCACCAGCCTACCGACTCCCCGTAGGATCCTATCGCCATCGCGGGTAAAGCACCAAACCGTGCACACGTCTTCGGACGCCAATCCCAGCATTCCGGCATACCAAAAATTACCGCTCGAGGTAATCGAGCAGGCGATCAACGCCACCTTCCAGATATAGCAAGCAGAAGGCGCGTGGATTGAAATTCGGGCAAGGAACAGTCATCGACCTTTCCCTACAAAGGCGTCAGCTCGAAGATATCCTCATCAGGATTTATCAACTCTGGCCCCAATACCTCTCCCTCCTACTCCCTTGGAGACCGTTATCGCCAAGAGACAAGAGAGAAATAGGAGGAAGAACCTCAGAAGGTAGCTTAAGAAACAAGCTGAACAAGCAGCCGCCCTACAATCTCCGGGCGAGCCAACGCCTCTCCAAGGGCTCCAGCGGCTCATTGATGACCTGGAAGAATATGTTCCTCCTCGTCCTCACGAAGCTCTCCCACTCGACAGCTACATCCTGTGGGAAGAAATGCAGAAACGAGCCCGCCTTAAAAATAGGGTCCAAGAGATGCTCCAAAAGCTCAAGGATGGCGAAAGACTCATGATCTCGGACGAACTCTCCTTGTGCTATAAAGACAAGGAGATCACCACAGAGCAGCTGGAAGAAATGCTTCGGCACTGCACCTACAACATGGTGGCCATCCCACCTCCTGACAATATCAATGCTCCTCGGCGAGGCGAGCCAGTAGCCTCCCGGACAAGACAAAGAACCACTACCCCTCTTGGGCTACAGCTAGCTCCAGAACGCACAGGCCACTGCCGAGGTCGTGGCCGGGGACGCGATAGAGGCCGTGGAAGAACTCCCGAGTTACCCCTCTCTCTGTCCACTTTCGACCTAGAGCGAATCATCCTCTTTCGATGAGAGGAACTGGCTCCCATTCCGAAAGTAGAAATTCAGAGGGGACCCGGCATCTTCGACCCTTCCGACATTGGAGCGGCTACTGTCAGCCTCCCAGCCCCTGCACCAGTACTGGCTCCTGCAGCAGAGCAAGTGGGACCGTTCGATAAGGATGAGCCAGTCCGCCAGCCATCCTCCGAAGAGCCATCATTGGCATCTCTGTTCCAGGAATCCGCTGATAATCAAGGTCAGTCAGATCCCAGGGGTAAGGGCAAGGCAGTGCAACTCCCCGACGGGGAACAACATGGCAGCTCGCAGAAGGTTCAGCCTGACATACTACCCTCTCTGGAGGATGCTCGAGCCTGAGCTGACCGGAAGGTCCTCCACCAGATGAAACACTTCCCTGCCAGCATTTCGATTTAGGAAGCCATCGCTTGGAGTAAGGACCTAAGGGAAATCCTTATCAAGATACTCCAAGGGCCGGAAGTCTATGAAGCGCATGCCGCGGAAATGAAGGCGGCTGCCTATGAAGCCTTCACAGCCACCATCTCTTTCATGGAGAAAGACATGCTACTTTCCCCTCCGTGCCATAATCGTCCTCTCTACATGAAGGGGAAGATCAACGGGCATGATGTGAACCGGATCCTGGTGGAGGCTGGTGCCACTGTTAACATCATGCCGCTCAAGACATTCAAGACTTTATATCTGACCCCATACCACCAGAAGGTTCAAGCAGTCAAGATATCCGTCTTTAACCAGAACACCGAGGACGTCCTCGGCCGGGTGGATATCGACCTGGTGCTTGATGATTTTGCCTCCAAGGTGACGTTCTATATCATCGACTCCAACACGTCTTATAAGATACTACTGCACAGACCCTGGCTCCATGAAAATTGGGTCATCCCATCAACTCTCCACCAATGCATCAAGTATGCCAAGGACGGGGACGAACATACGGTCTTTGCAGACCTGTCGCCATTCACACCAGTAGAATGCAACCTGGCCGACGCTGCGCTCTACTTCAAGGGGATTAGTTCGTACCCCGTGATTAAGAATAAAAGCAACGGTTGGCTCTCAGAGGAAGACGATGATGATCTCTTCTCTATTGACGAGGAAAAGGCCAAGCTTCATCGGCTGTGCCTCGGCTCCAAGTCAACCCCAGATCGCCCTGAGAGGCGCCAGATCGACTTCGAGGCTAATCTTATTAGCCGAGCTATCGGCAAGAGTATATGCTTGCCACCATACTGCATCCAGCTTCCATGTGTGTCTAAGAAGCTCAGCGTCGAGTCGCTGACGACATTCATTGTCACCTTCAAGCGACAACGTCGGAACAAGAAGAAGGCTAACAGGGACAAACCCATTATCTTCTACAAGGGAGACATGGTCCCTCAAGCCCCGCCAGATGATGACTTCGGCTGGTCTAGGCAAGCCGATGATACCCCTGAAGCAGTTTAGGTATGGGGTGATCTGTCGCCGCATATTCAAGAAATGTGTTTGAAGTAACACATTCCCCTGTGGTAAACTTCTGCACAACAAAGATATTTTCACCGACTGTGGGACCCTTCCCAGGTCCGAGGGCAACCCCCGTCCTACCATAAGGATACCAGGGGACTTGGCTATGACCAGGACGCGGACTTCCGCATCCACTACACAGTTAATGTCATAGGCTTGACACTATCAACCGACGACCGAGCTAGAGTTGAAGCTAAATTCGATAGCTCTAGGGATGAGGAAGAGGAAATCCTAATCCCAATCTCCGCCAAAGCCAGAACCCCAGCTCAAGCCATCGGGGAGCCTTCTTCACCTCCTTGCCAAGACAAGGGGGTAGAAGAAGCTCCTCCGGTCTCTCAGCTAGTCAGGGGACCCAATTCAATAAACCCTCCTTAGGGGGGGGGATATCACTGGTCCTAGCTGCGAAGGATTGTCAGCTTCGTCAGGCAACCACGGGGAGACCTCAACAACTCCAGTTGACGACTGCTGGCCAAGATCCGGTGACCCAGATCAATCCCTGGTGGATCCCAGCGACAACCACTCTCCAGTCCCTTCAACATCAATCGGTGGCTTCGAGAACCAAAAAATACACGAAGCCGACACTGATGATGAGGATTTCATCGACCTTCAACCCGCTCCTCCCAAGCTGGAGGACGGCGGCCAAGCAACCGTCGACGATCTCGTAGAGATCAACTTGGGCAAAGAAGAAGCCCCTGAGCCTACATTCGTCAGTGCCCTCCTTACCGAGGCAGAGAAGGAAAACTACAAAGAACTCCTGCTTGAATACAAGGACTACTTTGTCTGGACATATAAGGAGATGCCAGGGCTAGACCCCTCTGTAGCGGAGCATGACCTAGCCATTTCTCCTTCAATCGTTCCAGTCAAGCAACCACAACAGCGCATGCGCCATGAGCTGGAGCTCCAGGTTTCGGCCGAAGTCCATAAAATGGCAGAGGTCGATTTCATCGAGCCGTGTATCTACCCGATCTGGCTCGCCAACATAGTCCCAGTCAAGAAGAAGAATGGTCAAGTACGCATTTGCGTCTACTTCCGAGACCTCAACAAAGCCTGTCCGAAGGATGACTTCCCAGTCCCAATCACAGAAATTATGGTCGATATGACCACCGGTCATGAAGTCTTGTCTTTTATGGATGGGTCGTCCGGTTATAATCAAATCCGGATGTCCCTTAAAGACAAAAACCACATAGCCTTCAGATCCCCCAAGGGGATTTTCAACTGCAAGCGCATGCCCTTCGGTTTGAAGAATGCCGGTGCCACTTACCATAGGGCCATGACCAAAATATTCAACGAGATGCTACACAACACCGTTGAATGCTATGTTGACGACCTCGTTGTCAAGACTAAAAGGCGCGAAGACCATTTGCGCGACCTCCGCCAAGTCTTCGAGCATCTTCGATAATACGGACTCAAGATACACCCCTTGAAATGAGCCTTTGGCGTATCCAGTGGCAAATTTCTCGGCTTCATCGTCAGGTACAGAGGAATCGAGGTGGATCCCAGCAAGATCAAAGCGATCCGGGAGCTTCCACTGCCCAGCAACATCACCAAACTCAGGTCCTTCCAAGGGAGGCTGACCTATATTCGGAGGTTTATTTCTAACCTCTCCGATCGATGCGCGCCTTTCGGCAAGCTGATGAAGAAAGACGCCATGTTTACATTGGACTCGGAATGCCAAGCGACTTTCGAGCGAGTCAAGGAGTACCTCCTTACTCCCCCAGTCCTGGGGGCACCAATCAAGGGTAAACCCCTCATCCTTTACATTGCTGCCATGGACGCTTCGCTGGGAGCTCTGTTGGCGCAAATCAATAAGGAAGGCAAAGAGCAGCCCCTCTATTACCTCAGCTGGAAGCTAATCGGTGCCGAGTACCACTACTCCCCTATGGAAAAGGTTTGCTTGGCATTAGTGTTCGCAGTTAAGAAGCTACGACATTACCTCCTGTCCCATCAAGTTGAGCTTATATCCAAGCACGACCCTCTTAAGTATCTCCTTCGACGACCTGTCCTCTCAAGCAGACTGGGGAGGTGGGCTCTCCTGCTGATGCAGTACGACATTATCTATGTCCCTAGAAAAGTAATTAAGGGACATGGTATGACTGAATTCTTGGCTGCCCATCCAGTGCCAGACAACTCGCCTCTCAGCTCGGAGCTCCCGGACGAGGGGTCTCTTGTTGCTCAATCACAACAACCAGTTGAACAGAGCGGAGATGTCTTGCATTATTATCAACAAAGCGCTCTCACAACCAGGGTGCCTTGTTGGGAGCTCTACTTCGACGGCGCTTCCCGAGGGATCACCCGGAGCAACCAGGATCCAGCCACCATGGCAGGTGCCGGCATAGTTTTCCTGACTCCTCAGGGCGGGGTTTTGTACAACTCCTGCGCCCCCATGAAGTCCCTGACCAACAACGAAGCTGAGTATGAATCTCTACTCATTAGGCTCCAGATGGCTCTGCACATGGGCATTAAATGTCTCAAAGCCTACGGGGACTCCCAGCTGATAGTCTGATAGGTCCTCGGCATCTATGACGTGCGGAAGCCAGAGTTGGTTCCATACCACACCGCGTCACCAGATTAATCCAAAAATTTTATTTCTTCGAAATAGATCATTTCCCCAGGAGTAGCAATGCTCAAGCGGATGCCTTAGCAAAATTGGCCGCGGCCATCAAGCTCCCGCCCGAGGGCGAGGTCAACATCGTCATCAAACACAGAAGGCTGATGCCGAGCTCACTCGAAGGCAACACATGTCTCACCATTTACGAGGTCCATGACCTTGAATAGAGCGCGCCTCCAGAAGAAGAGGATTGGCTTGCGCCCATCATCAAATTCAAGAAAGGGTGGCTTCCCCCTGACCGAGCTCAAAGGGTTCAGCTACTCCGCCGAGCAACCTCTTATGAGCTGATCGGTGACTCCCTATATCGGCTCATCCACGAGAAGGACAAATCAATTCTCCTGAGATGTATCTCTCTTACCGAGGCTCGAGCCATCATACAGGAGGTTCACTCTGGGTTGTGCGGCGCGCACCAGGTCAGAGATCGAATGAAGTACAACATTAAGCTCAAAGGCTTCTACTGGCCAACCATGTATGCGGATTGCATCCAGTATGCCCGTACATGCCACCAGTGCCACGCTTTTGGCCCAGTACCCAGAAGACCTCCTAACCCATTGTGGCCTACAGCCCCCACCTGGCCATTTGCTGAGTGGGGCATGGACATCGTGGGGCCTTTCCCGCCATCTTCCAAGGGCCATAAATACATCTTGGCCGCCACTAACTATTTCTCTCGTTGGGCGGAGGCTCTACCTTTGCGAGAGGTCACTGGGGAAATCGTTGCTAGATTCGTCCGGTACAACATCATATACCGATTCGGTACTCCCAGTCGCATAGTGTCTGATAATGGGACACCCTTCAAGAATAAGGCCATGTACCAACTAGCAGTCAAATTCCATATCGACTGGAGAACCTCTTTGGTCTACAACCCCCAGGTTAATGGTTTGGCGGAAGCCTTCAACAAAACCCTCTGCAAGCTCCTGGCTAAGATAGTTAGCCATCAGAAACGCGATTGGGGTGAAAAAGTCTTCGAAGTATTATGGGCCTACCGGACGGTCTACAAAACCCCCACGGCGTGCTAGCCGTTCTCCCTTGCTTACGGGACAGAAGCAGTTATCCCCATCGAAGTCCAATTAGCCTCTTATCGCGTGGCGATCCACACCGACCTTATTGGCCCTAATGAAGACGAGTACCATAGAAGGCTAGAAGAACTCGCCGATCTAGAAGCCCAGCGGCTCGAAGCCTACAAACACCTGCAAGTGTACCAGGCCCGCATGGCCCGGGCCTATGATAAGCTCGTCAAGCAGCGAGCTTTCAAGTAAGGCGACCTTGTCATGATTAAGGAAAAAGAAGTCATGGCAGGGCGCTCCGGTGGAAAACTACATCCAAATTGGCGAGGTCCGTATGTTATCCAGAATGTCTACGAGGGTGGGGCTTACACGGTTGTTGATCACAAAGGTCATAGACCGTTCCCACCTCTCAATGGCAAACATATGAAACTATATTATGCACCATAGCACGAGTTCGTGCGCCAACCAGACTAAGGCACACATCTCAGCTACTACCAGTGAGGCCGGTCCTTCCCCATGAAGGATCTAACCGGCCAACTCTCCCCAGCCTTCAATTTCCAGTGGGGCACCCAGCCCAGTTCCCCAGAACCGCCGCCAGGCTTCCCCGGAGACTACTCTCCTACCCTCGTTCCTGTTGCCACGAGAGCACGGGCACTTCTGCACCGACACCAGTCTAGCTGCTAGGCTCCCAGGTAAGTAAAAAATATATATATACAAAAAAAATGGGGTTAAAAATAGAGATGCCCCGGCAGGCCCAGTCATCCTCACCACAAGGGGGCGATTGGGGGCACAAAGGCCAATAACCCGGTTGAGGTGAAAACCCGAAAGGGCACCTCAGGCAAAATTGGGAAAACCCTCGACGTTTAAAAATGCCGTGCCACATACAATTTCAAAATTATTTACCGCACTCACTCGCTTAAAAGATTTGGAAATCCGAGTAAAATGACGAGAACGGGTCGATCCCACAAGGAGGAAGAGACTTTTGTTAAGTTGGAAAACTTCTTGTAATTTTTTAGCAAATCGTAGAGTGAGTAAGATAAAGAAAAAACTTAAAATTGCTTGAAATAAAATCTAACTAAAGAACGTTGGAGGGTTGAAGAAGAGAAAATTGGTAGAGAGAGACGAAGAGAAAGAAATAAAATTGCACAAAATGAAACTTTTATTGCTATGAATTGAAAAGTACAATGTCTATGAAAATAGAGATGACAACCAATGTAAACTAAGAGAAAAGTGAAGAAACTAGAGCCATGAAAGGATGATGAATGCCATCATCTCCTCCTCGCCGAGCCTTGGAGAGGATCGCTCCGCCTTGAAGGGGATCGTCGTGAAAAGAGGTGAATGATGAAGCCATCGTCGTCCACGTCACGAGCCTTGGAACGTCACCCGCCTTGATGTGCACACCGTCATAAAAGGAGAGTTTTGGAGGACAAACTTTGGGGAGAAATATAGAGAGGAGTGTGGAAGGGTTTGTGTGGAGATGAAGAAGGAAGAAGATGAGAAAGTAAAATAGAAATACTAAAAATAGAGTAAGAATGAAATTAAAATAACTTTGAAACCAAGACGAATTAGAGAATAACAAAGAAGAAGAAGTTGAAGAGGAAGAAGATAGGAAGAACTTTGATGAATGGCGTAGAGAGAGAAAATGTGAGGGAGAGGGTGAAATCAGAGGAAGAAGTGGATGGTGTCTTCACAGATGAATAGTAAAAATGGGAAGATAGCACCTTGAAAAAAAGATTATAACTTGAAAACGGGAAGGAATTAGAGAATGATGATGAAGAAGAAAATTTATATCTTTACAAAATAAAGACGTTTGATGAAGAGACTTAGATGAAAAGAAGAGCATAAGGGGAATAAATCTTGAGAAGAATAAAGTGTAGAGTTGTAGATGAGTAGTAAAAATACAGGATAAAACCTTGAAAACCTTGAAATAACATAAAAACAGGAGAGAATTAGAGGAAGAGGAAGAAGATATATTTGAAGAACTTCTAAAGATCTACCACTTTTGTGAAGAAAGCAGAGGGAGAAAGAAATCACAAAGGGGAGAAAACAGGTGAAGCACAGTGGGACGCAGGTTCGGGTGACAGTAAAAGGTGAAAGATAGAACCTTGAAAAGTGGGTGATAGCGTGAAAACAAAGAAGAATTAGAAAATGACGAAGAAGACAAAGTTGGAGAGACGTTAAAACTAAAGAATGTTCATGAAGAACGTAAGAGGATAAAATGAACAGAAGTGGAAGAAATCGGTGACCTAAGATGAAGATGTGAGAGGGAGAGAAGAATGTCAATGGAAGCCCCCCTTTCTCCTCCTCGTCATGGGCTATTTATAGGGAAAATTGAGTCAATGGAGGGTGGAGATTACATCAAAAAGAGATGGATGGCTGAGATTTAGGTAGAAGATGATGTATGGTGGAAAGAAAAAGGAGGTGGTCACCCCCTCCTTGGGCTTTGGGCACCCCCTTTCCCAAGAGTCATCATTTCTCCCCTTTATTTCAAACTTTAAATTTTCTTTTCCCTCCAACCAAAATATGTGTTTCTTCTCCTCAATTTTAAACTTTTGAAATTTATTTTCCCTCCAACCAAAATATGTGCTTCTGTGTTTGACTTGGTCAAAGTGGTGATAATAGTTTTACCCCCGACTTCTTTTGTAATTACCTTCGGTGTCCTGCACACACATAATTACGATTTAATCCAGAAAAATTACCATAATGTGCACATGAATCTCAATTGCTCATAATTATACGATGGAGAATTAATGTTCTTGACCCTCAACTCCATTTTATTAAATGAAATCACCAAATTAATTAATTTACGTGTAAACTTCAATTTAAACGCGGAGTTGAGGTTAACTATGAAATATGCATAATTGCCTAATTATATGCACATAAAATGTTGTGTATGCAATGAATTATCATAAAAAATAGACACTTATCACACCTCCCAACTTGAACATTGCTAGTCCCTTAGCAATGCAAACAAATTAAGATTAGGGACCAACAAGAGTTTGAAAGATTTCATGCCTCCAATCAAGATCTCCCTTCACAGAATCAACTACGGATTAGGAATTTGGAATTATTAAATTGTACTAGCCATAGGATTAGACCGTGATGCTCTCATAGAACACTCCCATAGTCTCATAGCATTTGTGCTCGTGAAATCTAAATCCATAGTTTGGACAATTGCGTCCTCCAGATTGTCATCTTAGCTAGGTGTCTTTCAACTCTACGTCCCAGATCAGAGCTTTAATCATAGCAGCCTTCACCGTTTGACGTGAATCTCAACTCTTGTCTTAGGAGAAGCAGGCACGGTTACTAAGATCAGGGGTATTTTTCATGGTTTTTTTTTAACACATGGTGCTGCACAACCCTTCACCGTTTGACGCGAACCTCGACTCTTATCTTAGGTGAAGCAAGCCCGGTTACTAAGATCAGGGGCATTTTCTATGGTTTTTTTATCTAACTTTTCACTAGAGAGGGTATGTTGTGCTCCTGTGGTTTTGATGATAGCAAAAACTATGAGTCATCATGTGCTTGTATGAAAGTTTGAATGATGATGCATCTGGTCATTACACTGTGCAATGATGAGGATTATTTGCTGTGCTTTGATTTTTGCGTATTAATGTTGTCGTCATATTCATTTCAAGATATATATATTTTTCTTAGAATTGATGCATTTTCCATGCTGCATGCATTGGACTAATGCAACATATAAGTCTGTGCATACTAGAGTCCATGCAAGTTTTGCTCATTGGGTCAATGCATGTCTTTTACAAGCATATAAGAGGTCGGTGCTTATTCTGTCTCGGTGCAGATTTCAGCCTTATGCATTCATATACTCGGTGCACATTTTGCTCTATTGCATTCCAAGTCTATACAAAACACTGTAGAGTGCACATCTAATGCCAGTGCACACCTTGCTCAGTGCATATCACCGTTTGCGTACATTTGAAACTCCGTGCAAGTTTTTGTCTTGAGCATCTGAAGGTCCATAAACATATAGGAGCTCGGTGCAAACACTGTGTAGGTCAATGCATGTAGCAAGGTCAGTGCCTTGTATGATCGGTGCAATCACTGTTTGTGGTCAGTGCAAACTATGACTCAGTGCATACTTTCACTTACTCATATAGAGGTCGGTGTAAGTTTGCCTCGGTACATCTTTTTCTAACGCATATAGGAGGTGCGTCTTCAGTGCGCCTCACATGTGGCCTAGAGTCGGTGCAAGTCCTGTAGCATGTTAATATAGGCCAGTGCATATGCATGCATGTTAGAGTCGGTGCATATTTTGTTTAAGGTATAAAAATAAACTCGGTGCAGATCTTGTGTACACGAGCTTCCTAGTCGGTGCAGATTTAGGTCAGTGCACGCTTTGTGTCACCATACATCGTCTGTGTAAGTTTCTGTATAAAGCACTCACAAGGTCCATGCGTAAATTTGCCTAAGGCATTCACCAGGTTGGTGCATAGTTTGCCTTGCGAGGTAGGTGCAGATAACAACTCGGTGCAATCACTGTAGACGTCGGTGCATATTGGTTGCTGCCAGCGCCCAAGTCCGTGCAACCTACAACTCGGTGCATGTTTTTCTTAAGCATAGAGGAGGAGGTCCGTGCATTCTTTACCTCGGTGCAATCTTTGCACCTAGCTTGTAAAGGTCACTGCATCTTCTGCCTCGGTGCAATCTTTGCACCGACATGTAGGTTTGTGTAGCACTTTACATAGGCAACTCCATGCATTACACTAAGCAGAACTCGGTGCAAGTTTTTACAAGGATTGTGCATTCCACTATGTCGGTTCATGCCCGATCAAGGGATATAGTCGGTGCAATGCATTGTAGCACACTTAGTTTAGGTCTGTGCATATGTCTGCTTACGCATTTCACGGTCAGTGCACATCTGGTTTAATTAAGCCTAAGGTCTGGACAAGGTCTGCTCTTCCACGTGATAAACTTGAATATTCTGCAAGTGATCCTAAAACGATACTCTGTCTTTTGCAGGGAACAAATTAGGTTACAGAAGAGGCACGTGTCCTCTGAGATGGGAGAAAGCTGGCTCGTGGATAAAGGGGGCAAATGATAGGCATGTGATCCGAGGAGAGGAACTCTCTATTCCTCAACATGTGGACCAATGAAATTTCAGTAGGGTTCTGCTGCTTGATCCATACGAAGCCCATGTTCCTATATAAAGCTACATTACCCTTCGAAGAAGAGTGCTGGTGCTGAAAAAGGGTGCCGCTAGAGCCCATCTGAAAAAGAGTGCATCCAGCAGAAGAAGAACCCAATCAAGAAAAGAAAAGAGTGAGGCGCAAGAATGGAAGAGAGTGGGAGTTGAGAGAGAAGAAGAAGAAGAACCAGTGAGTGAGCAGCAAGAAAGAAAGAGAAAGAAGGAGAAACGAGCTGAGAAAAGAATAGAGAAGGGTATAGAGAGTCTTTCCTGAAGATCAGAGTTGTATTGGCCTCTGGATCAGATCCAAGCCAAGTTGCTCCCTCAGAGCTATTTTTTTTGTTCTTGTTACTGTTTCTATTTTTCGTTTGCTCTTTCCATCTTCCAGTAGTGTTTTTTTTTCTGATTCTCTTGTTTGAGGTCAAGGCTCCTCCTGGGTGTTCAGGAGAAGGGAGGATTGGTCCTCCGGCTGTGGGCAACTGGGTGTTGCTCACTGGGTTTCCTTCTGCTGCTGCAGAAGAAGGGAGAGTTGGTCTCTCCGGTCACTGGTGGTGGAGTGCCACTAGTGGGTTCCCTTCGGTTTGGAGGAAGGGAGGTTCGCCTCCGGTTCTGGCTCTGTGAGTTGCTGAACCTTATTGAGAGATTTGTCTCCCTCGGTCTCCAAGCTGTTTGGCAACGTCTGTCGCAGATTGAGTCTGCTGGTTCTAGCTCTTGCTAGTGGAATCCTCACTCTAGTTAGAGTGAGGGGTGGATGTAGGCAGACTGTGGGTCTGGCCGAACCACCTAAAAAATCTGTCTCTCGTGGTTTGCTTGGCGTACACTTACCTATCACTTGACCCTCCCCCTACACTGGTTGTTTGAGCGTTCTCTGACAGAAGCCTTCCTGTGTGATTTCACCTTGAATTTAGTATTGATGTTAAGTGTTCGACTGATTGCTTAATAGAAAATTATGCTTCCTAGTGCTTCTCGTCTCGTGAGCGAATTTGTAAGTTGAGTCTGCACGATTCCTTGAGACATCTATCTCCATCACTTTTAATTTCTTGAGGAAGAGAGGTATGTGGTCTCATTCAACTTAATTGAGTGTAGGCAAAGGTTTTATTCCGCAATCATTTCTATTTGGGCGTATTTGTTGAAAGATCCATTCACCCCCCCTCTGGATCCTTTTCCCTGCGCCACCGTATCTACAGGTTTGTAAAGAACCCTTGTTAATGGCCGAACAATATCCGGCTACCCATACCTTCCAGTCTCAGGTTACGTTCCCTGATAGCAACATGCTATGGACGGCGGTCTCAAGAAAATATGCAAAAAAAAAGAGAAAATGGGGTTAAAAATAGAGATACCCAGGCGGGCCTGGTCGAATCCATTACAGGGAGCCGACTAGGTGTAAAAATTGCCACTAACCTAGCTAAGGTCAAAACCCAAAAGGGCGCCTTAGGTAAAATCGGGTAACCCTTCGGTGTGAAAACCCGCAAGGGAGCACCGGAAAAAGCTAAAGGGGGCCAACTCTGGTGAAAACCCACAAGGGCGGTAGGGCTGGTAAAGAAAAAAAAACTCTCTCTCCCTCTCTACTCTTCACTTACAGAGCCGTCGGCTATGACATGCCCCGATGGCGAGCTCAACATCACTCCACGACAATGATGGCCACTACGTCCCCGAGGGTCGGTCATCCCCAGTGCCAGTTCCGGTTCCAGTTTTCACTCCCAGCACTTCAGCTACAACGCCTTCACAGGCCAGCCGCCAGTCTCTAGTTCCAGTTTCGACTACAACGCCTCCACAGGCCAGCCGCCAGTCTCCAGTTCCAGTTTCAGCTACAACGCCTCTACAGGCCAGCCACCAGTCTCTAGTTCCAGTTCCAGTTCCAGCTACAATGCCTCTATAGGCCAGCCGCCCAGTCTCAAGTCCTAGCTTCGGCTACAACGCCTTTACAAGCTAGCCGTCACCTCCTAACTCTAGTTCTCGGATACAATGCCTCTATAGGCCAGCCACCAGTTCCAGTCTTCGGCTACAACGCCTCCACAGGCCAGCTGGCCAGCTCCAGTCTCCAGTTCTAGTTCTGGCTACAATGCCTTTACAGGCCAGCCACCCAGTCTCCAATCCTAGCTTCGGCTACAACGCCTTTACAGGCTAGCCGTCAGCTCCTAACTCTAGTTTTCGGCTAAAATGCATCTACAGGCCAGTCGCCAGCCTCCAGTTCCAGTCTCCGACTACAACGCCTCCACAGGCCAGTCGGGCAGCTCCAGTCTCCAGTTCCAGTTCCGACTACAACGCCTCTACAGGCCAGCTGCCCAGTCTCCAGTCCTAGCTTCGGCTACAACGCCTTTACAGGCTAGCCGTAAGCTCCTAACTCCAGTTTTCGGCTACAACGCCTCTACAAGCCAACCGCCAGCCTCCAGCACCAGTCTCCGGCTACAACGCCTCCATAGGCCAATCGGCCAACTCCTGTCTCCAGTTCTAGCCTCTGGCTACGACACCTTTACAGGCTAGCCGCCAGCTTCCATCTCCTGTCTCGGCCACGATCCCTTCACGGGTGGGCCAACCAGTCCCAGTCCCGATCACGGCCCTCGACTGTGATACCTTCTGAGGCCATTCAGCCAGCTCAATCCCAGTTCCTCAAGCCCAAAAGAGCTACATTACCGACTAACGACATACAAACAACCAACACCCAGGCGTCAATCTACAACCGATACATCCCAGAATTAGTTCTCGACCTTAACCAAGTAGGCCGCCACGTCTTGATGGGCCTACGCCAACCCTATGCTAGGGCTTTTTCCCTACTTCCCAGCAACCAGCACTCAGTTCCCAGAACCCAAAATCTAGTCACACCACTCTCCTCACTCAGTCTTTTATCCCAGCTCCAGTTCGGGTAAAACCCAGTCCCCTACGGTACGTGTTAAAATAGTCAATCACGACAGACAATAAGTGGTAGCCATCCCTTGTACCCAACCCTATTCCACAGACTGAGGAGAAGAACAACTCAGCAAACAACAACACCAAAATCTGGAGTTTGTCATTAACACTCTGTAAAAGGGAGCCCAAGACATGCCCTTAGGGTAACAAAAATGTATAGTCCAGATAACAAAAAGGGGGAAGGGAAGCGATACAATCACGGCGTAGCCTTGCTCCCCTCCAGCTCCGCCAAGCGGGATTCCGCAGCCACCAGCTCCACCTCCAAGGTCGACGCAAGTTGAACGCTGGCCTCGGCTCCAGCTTCGACAGTCCGCCACTCAACTCTAGCAAGCTCTACGGCTTACCGCTGCTCCTCTAAGGCCTTCTGCAGGGCCTCAGCTATGCTGGTCACCTCGCTCAGCTGCCTAGCACGGTCTTGAGCAAGAGACACGACCGCGTCGGCAAGCCTCCTCTACTCAGTCGCAGCTGATGCAAGCTGAACACACTGTTCCTGCATCTCCTGGATGACCGCCAGTCGCTGTGCCCGCTGCTCCTGAGCCTCCAGAAACCGCAGGTACTCCACCCAGATGCCGGCCAAGCCAGACATCCAGAGCCCACGAGGGAATCCAAGGCCATGGTAGCCGCGTGTGCAGTCCCTCAGCCGCTGCCAAAGCTCCTCTGGAGAAGGCAGGGGATCACCCCCTACATAGCCCCGGGCTCGCTGCAGCAAGGCCGCACCTACGCTGGCGTCCAGCAGCGGCTCCGGTGGTAAAACAGACGTAGGCCACTCGATCCCCAGCTCGAGAGAGGAGTGACCCATCTCAGCCAGCACACCGAAAGGACCTGTACAACCCCATCGAACATGAGACGGGTCAACAATGTTCAGAGCTTCCCTATGATAAGACATGGTGAAAAACCTGAGAAAGGTCTTGACTCTCACCTGGCGTGGCTCCTGCCGCGCCTGCAACTTCCCCGCTCAGGGTCGGTGAGGGTAACCTCTCCTCAACCCCGACAGTGTCCCCTGCTGGAGTCGGAGAGGGTAGGGACTCCGCTATAACCCGGTCCTCCCCGATGGCCATTAAGGTGACAAAGGGCTCCCCCCGACCCTCCTCGACAGGGAGCCGATGCGTGCTCCTCCTCAGACTCCAATCCTAGACATAACACAAAAATGTCAGCACTCTGCCATAAACTGTGTATCAAAGCTAATGCGGAGGCAAGGAGAAGCTGCATATACCTTCCAACACAGCCTTCATCTCAGCATCCCTGGTAGAAGAGGCCTCGGAGGAAGAAGGGCTCGAGCTCGAGCTCTCGTCAGTCTCCATTGTGGCGCTGCCACCCCCTGAAGAACCAGACAAGCTCTCTGATGAACCCCCGACCATGGGCAAATCAAGGGCACCTATACATCAGGAAGCCAGATTGGGCTACTATTATGTCCAGTCTCACATAAAGATAGTTCCCTAGTTGAAGGTGCTAGGGAAGGAGCTCACCAGTCGGGGCATCCCCTTCAGAAACCCCCTCAATATCAACAAACTCCTCGTCGCCCCCAACAGTAGCTACGACAGGAGGCTCATCTCCTGATAGCCGATCCGTGTCCCGAGGGAGCTCTCCTTCCTCTAGAGGGGAAGAGGTACCTACAATCCATCCCAGTCAAAGCTTAGCACGAGTGGGAAAGTCAAATAATCCACTCTAAAGTGATCAAGTGCTACACTGGAGGACTCCACCAGCCCCACCGTACAGGCTGACACCACGGTCGGCAAAGGTGGGAGAGGCACCTTCGTCAGTAGCGGCAGTGGTCTACTCAACGTGTCCTCAATGGCGGCTGGGAGCACGGTAGTCACCGGTCCGGGCTCATCTCCAAAAGAAGGCAGGGCCACTGACGGGTCGGCACCCGCTAATTCCCAGATCATCTCCAGGGTAGCCACCGTGTCCTCACCTGCCAAACCAGTAACATAAATCGAGTCAATAATTATGGCTTGAAAAAAGAGTCCAACAGCAACGGGAAGATCCCCTCAACAGCAATTGGACACTTACCCGGATAACTACTAGCCACCGTGGGTGCTGGCTCTTTCGTCGGCTCAAGGGCTCCGCTCAGCATCTCAGCAGGGGCCTTGGCTCCTGACATCTCTGCCTCCTCTGCACAATCCAGATGGTTATGTCAGTAATCGAAAGCAAGTGAATCACAGCTCACACTTAGCATCAGAAGCCCTTACTCGAAGGGGATCCGCCAGTAGCCTCCCACGACTCAAAGTCGGGGAAGGTCTCAGCATGGGGTGCAGGCTCATCCATCAGGCGAAGGAGCCCCTCCATATCTATCTTGAACTCGTCCCCTTCCTCAGGTGGAGGATCCACCTCCTGAGGGGGCGAGAAAGCCGCCTCCACTCTAGTCTCCGGCGGGGCTACAAAACACAAGTCCAGCAAAACAAGATTAGCCAACTACCATGGCTAAACCGAGCAAGAGCAAAGAAGGCGAAGCGACACTTACTCAAGGCCATCCCTGCCTCAACCTGCCCACCGGTTTCGAGTCCCCCAGGGGACTCACTAGCCTCAGCAACCGCAGCCCCACTCGAGGGCATTTCCGACTAGGCTGCAGACCTCCGTCCCCACTCCCTCAGGATGTTCCCGTGGAGGGCTGGTCCCCCTCTACCGTAGAACCTGCCGACAAACACAGCATTATACAACACCTCAGTTCTGTACCTAAGAATTACATAATGAAAGGGAGAGAGTAGGCTAAAGGAGGAAAGCCTAACCTAGAGCCCCAAAGGGGGTCAACGGTAAAAGCACCAGCTTCTCCAACCCCAATGCCAGGGCTCGGGGCGCCATCATGACGGCCTCCCGAATATCCCGTGGAGTGCATGCGCACTCAACCTGGGACACGAACTCCACAGGTCTAGCTGACCCGATCACATGGGCGATGTGCCGTCTCCAGTCATCAAACGCTGTATCGGCAAAGCTCCCGTGAGGGAGCTCCCGGTCCAGCGACCCTCTGCCCCGGATATTACAATCTGCCAAGAACTTAGCCCACCAGGCCCTAGGTGCCCTTGGTCGAGAAACCTTCGCTCCAGTCACTGTCGCCGATGCCCGTTCCAGGGGCTTCAGTGCCCCTCCGCTGCTTCGGCTCCCAGAAGACGAACCCCGGCCACTCCGGGGTCACCGCGCTACAACTCGCTTGATCTCTCGGCGGATCCGAGCAACACGGGCCCTCAGGTACCCCTCATCCAGTGCAATAGGGGGCAGATCCTCCCTCAGCAAGCTACTCTCCTCCGTCTTCGTGATCCCGGAGGCCTTCTGTCGGTAGACGTGACTGTGCTCGAACCACCACCGGGCGTAGTGCACGTCAAATCATCCCCGACGTGCCGGCCCCAACATTGGGAATCGCTCTGACTCTCGACAGCAGTAAAAGTCCCACCAGGTTGCTGCAAGTAGGTGGGTATCCCTGCCCTTGTACTGTCTGCCCGTCAGAGGTAACTCCCTGTTTAGCGGAATATCCTGGTCGTACCTGAAATTCCTGGCAAAGCGATGCGGGTAGTACGGCTCCAAAGAACTCATCGTCGACCGGTGCAATGTCAGCACGGCTGCTCGGGTGATCAATATCCACTCAATCCACGGTCCCGCATCGGCTGCCCCCTGATCGGGGTGGGCGCTGGTCGCCCCTCCACCTAAAGCCCCCAGAAAGAGGCCAGAGTCCCTCGCTGCGCTGTCTAAGGGCAGTCCCTCCTCGCCCCGGGCGGGCAGGTAACAAAGTGCCCTCCTGGCCCCCTCCTGGCCCCCTCAAGCTGCTCCTCTGCATCTCCATCCGGCTGCCCAGTGAAACCAAATAGGAGCGGTGCCGTCGAGTTCACCACGGTACCTCGCGTCACCAACCCCGAGAACAGTAACCCGGCCCACACGCTAAGATAGTGAATCGGCAGGACTATGCTCCTCTCCCTCGATGCTGAGTGTGCCGCCAGATCTCCAAGTCCCTCGTAGATGTTGGCCAGTGCAGCGGGAGCTAAAGCTAACTGTATCCCCTCGGCCAACAAGCAAGCCGACCACAACAACTCAGCTCTCAACAGCCCGTCCTCTCCGTGGGGAACTACAAAAGTTGCCAGCCAATATGCTAGATACGTTGCAAGGTGTGTCACATCTGGCAGACCATGGGGATTCCACCCCTCCTGTGGTGCATACACATATTTGGACTATGTCCGAAAGCGTAGCTCTACCTCAGTGTACTCCTCCCATGGAGTCTGGTCCCAGGCGAACTCTTGATAGAAGCAAAATGACCCGTTGTAGAAATGACAGACCCATACATTCAGTGGTACCCGGGGAGTCTGTGCGGCTCTCTCTCTCCCTACTAGAGCTAAATCTCTCCAGTTCTTCATGAGATACCGATAACTGTAAGGCACTTGGTATCTTCTCAGTCCATCGGTATGACTGCGGTGGAGGTCATCCAGCACTACCTCCTCGTATCCGTCGCCGATGATCGGCAACCCAGAAATTCAGAACAAAGACCACAAGTCCAGTGTGGTCTCTCCCTCTGCTATTGCCACCGTGTTCCAACGACGGTTGAAATGCTCTACCAAGCTCTACAGTAGTGCGGTGTAGCATGGGTACGCATACAGAGCGGCAGTCACTACGTACCTGATCCCAGCTCGATCTAGTAACACCTGGTAGTGGTGGACGATCCCCATCAGCCACTTAGTGGCACCCTGGCGGTAGTAGTGTGACGAGATCACTGTCCAGTGACCGTACCAGCTAGTGACGGTCTGTCACATGACTCCATCCTGCATGCTGTGATCATCATAGCCCTCTCTAGCATACTACAAACCAGCAGGCTCCAATACCAACCTAGCGGTCCCCGCTATCTCCATGCGATGGTGACCGTCCAAATCCCAGCTAGCGGGGCCAATCGGCCCAACCCTGACTCCAAATTGCTCCGCCGTGCCAAAGAACCCCAGGCAATCAACACTGCAAAACTGACGCTACCTCCAGTAGTCCTCCGAGAAGCTCGGATAGCTACAGAAGGCTGTACCCTGCAGGCTGTCCCTACCAATCAAGATGCCCCTCTCAAGCCGGCGGCGAGCCCCTGGAATCTGCGAGTCGCCCTCCTCCATGCCAGGAGGGACATAGCTTCGGATGAACTCAAACAGGTGACGGTCTAGGGGGAACTCCAATGGATAACCTCCGCTCTGGTCGTAAGTCTACAAACCACCCGCCTCCAGAATCCTGGCCACCTCCACGGCCCCTGCTCCAGCTGCTCCCTCACCAATCGGACCCTCAGCCACTGCCGTATGGCTCCGGTCCAGCTACTCTATACCAGCCGCAGTGATCACTGGGACGCCCAGAGGGGGCATCTGTCGATCAGTCCACCGCACGCAGTGATCCTCCTCGGGACTCGCCCATCTCTGCCGAAGCGTGCCATAGCTGCAAGACAGGGCACCCCAAAAAGATAATCAGTATACTAGAAAATCAACACACACAACACAGCAAAATAAAGACATATGAAGCGCCAAAATACAACTACAACAACTTAGAAGGAGGGTTTCACGGGCTGTACGCCCTCGTCTCCGCCTCTAACGCACGACCTGTGGGGGGCATTTGTTGTACCCAGACTATTTCCCAGCTAAAATAACGAGGAGTAAGGGTTCGGGCATTTCCCCGAACACCTTCAAGGCACGGGCTATCTATCCCTTTCTACAACCCTACGGGTCCCTACAAGGGTCCTGACCAACTTGCCGTGACACGCGGTGACACATGCAATTGTCCTGGGTCAATCCCGGCCACTCACATATGGGCTTTGCCCGTATCCTACATGGCCGCCCGGGACCACCCAGGGGCGCCCCCGACGTTAAGCCATGCCATGTGGCACCCAGTGAAAGAGCCGTGGGCCCACTCCGAGACACTTCATTCAACCTTTCAAGGTCAAAGGGAGACCCGAGCAAGTCAACCACAGGCTTTGGAGGCCCGCAGCACGTTCATACGGCTCACACACGCGTGTTCGGCATATTTCCGAACACCTTGTGGGCGCATATGTTCCAGCCCTTCTACACAAAACTACGGGACACCTCGTGGTTCCAGCACACTAATGGGGTCCTATAACGATCCCCCAGTAAGTTGGGGCCACCCCCGACCCTCAAATACGTGGCAACGAGCCATTCAACTTTAGCACTCGGGCCAACATGAGGCTACCCTGTCAACCCACCGTGCAACATGGCACACAGCCCGAGACATTACCCACTTCTACAAAATGCCCCCTCTTAGCTCCCACGAGCTCCTATCCTCAATCCAAGGTCCGCCGTGCGGCCCCTCAGTCAGCTACCCAAGTCGTTCGGCAATCCAGGGTGTGTCGGGCATTTACCCGAACACCTTCCAGGCGACTACAACAACCCGAAGAACAACGGCCCCCATGGGCCCATCCCAGCCTCTCGGAGCTCAGCGTCCGTCAAAGGACAACCCCAAACAACACAAGAAGACCCCCAGGGGCCGTCCCCCGGGGTTATGGCCAGCCCGGGGCATGGCAACGCGCCCCAGGGAGGGCGAACTCCCTGGGGGCCGCACCCTCCCTCCAGCCCGGTGGTCCCACGACCCTACTCAGCATCAGTTCGTCCATTCTACGGTCCGACGACACAGGTTCGTGTGTCATACCAGTTCGAGAAGTCGATGCGTGGACGTGGGAGTGCAAAGCGGCAGCACGCGGGAATTCCGCAAGTCAACGCGCATACAAGCCTCCACGTATCCCCCCAGCCAACCGTCCTTTTCGTTCTTAGTCAAATTAGGAAGAAAATGCCCCCCAAAATCAAATTTTATAGGGTGGGACCGCCCCCCCTCTCTGCTTGGAGCGAACCCACCCAAATCCCCCCATGGCGGGGTTTACGCGGACCAGCTCACCCCCCTTGGCTAGTCTGTGTAAACCCCCATTCAATTAAAAAAATTTAATTTTTTTTTAAAAAAAAAACAAGAATTGGCCCGCCTAATCCGCCCCTGGGGTGGGGTTTAGGTGGACCAGCCTGGGCCCCCAGGCTGGTCCGCCTAAACCCCCTGGGGGAGGGGGTTTCGGCGGACCAGCCAAGCCCCCTGGGCTAGTCCGCGTAAACCCCATCTAAGGGTGGATGGGGTTTATGCTGACCAGCTCAGCCCCCTGAGCTAGTCCGCGTAAACCCCTTTCCCCTCTCTTGTAACACAAGCACCACTATTCACTTGGGTTTACGCAGACCAGCTCACCCCCCTTAGCTGGTCCGCGTAAACCCCATGTGACCCTTCAACTTCCCCTATAAATACCCCATAGGAGCTCAAGGGGTAGACATACACAGTTAGATACAGACATCCAGACTCGGACTACAAGAAGCCCCGGGACATCTGGCCTTCTTCGAGCGGCTCCGGACAACGAGCTAAGGAGAATTATGCATGGGTGACTTGTTCATTGGCTTAGTACGCCGGGGGTATGACGTTTGCACTTCCCTCACGCTGTATTTAGCCGTAACATACAAGTCAACACCCACCGCGTGTGAGACGTTATGACAAGGGCGAACGTCCCCTCATGCCGGGATTACCCCTCACGTACCCGTCGGTTGCCACCACGCACGTACCATGACGTCACACTCTCCCGCAGTCACGAGGCCGCGTTCGACCGCTCTACTTGAGCCGTGATCGGCCCTCACCCAGACACCGGATTGATGCATCCCTCCAGTCGTCCAGTCATAGGCCCCCGTCCGGCATCACGGCCCTGACCCACGCCACGGGAGGAGCCCTCTATAAAACACATACGTGTTCATTCATCACGCATCGACCCGGGGACCGACTAGCACGTCAGAGTTGTCCCGTGGCATGCGCCAGTTGTACCTTGGCGATTATGGCTTTCCTGTAAAGTAGTGTACACCTCAGTATAACACCGCCAATTAGACGAATGCTCTCGCATCCACGTTCAGGCCCTCAATTTTCTATCTACACCACTTGGCATCCGTGCCTAACACCCCAATCCCAGTAAATACCCCTCAGTCAAAAGCGCACCCACAGCTACTGAATGCTCCGGCCCTCCACCCACGGCTTCAGACATATATACAGACTTTTCTTCAGCTCAGAATGAAGGTATTCGGATTCAATCCGATGTAAATAAACACCGGTTGCTTGCGGCTGGTGGGGAAAGACATCCTGTACACGATTCCCACAACCGCCTATGCACTCGCACCCGTGGAACCCCCTTTCTCCACGTGTCACCCGATCGCCCGAGCCCACGTGCCGCGCCCTGGTGGCGCTTCCCCGGTCAACCCTTGGTTCCATAGGTGATTGTCAAGAAATCGACTGGCACGCACGCACCTGGTCCGGTTAACCCGTACCCTGACATTTCTGTGCCATTCGACCCTTTTCGACTTTCCGTAAAAGGAGAGTGCCCGATACTGCCGTGAGAGGCATGCAACCGTAAGGAGGATACCCGAGATACATCAAACTCCCATGTCTTCCTTCCTCGCTATATCCCTTCCCTCACCCCGGTTAATCGACATACACAAAAACCCACGCGACAATTCACTAAACCATTAATTTGCTTATCGAATCAAAATATTTCTTTAAATCAATAGGCGAATTTCATATTTTCTTTTTCCCACATTTTAATTTTAATTTATGTATTTTATTTTTATTTTTAACTCTTATTAATTTACTGGGATGTTACACCCTCCCCCACTTTAAGGAATTTGATCCCCAAATTCACCGATCATCATTTTTTCCTAATAATTTAATTATTATTAACCCTATCCATAAGTTATCCAAAATATCATGATAATTTAAAATCTAGGGAATGAAAAACTAACTATAGTTAAGGATGAGGGATACCTCCTATAACTCCTCCTCTGACAGCAAGCTCGGGCTCCTTTAATACTGGTTTCGATCCATCTTTAACTTTAGCCTGCAGGGGTAACTTAGGGCAATTGGCTATCCTATGATTCTCACTTCCGGAACGAAGTCACGCTCCAAGCTTCCGCCAGCACTCTTCAGCCTGATGACCCAATTTATCACAATGAAGACACTTCCTTTGCAACTGATTACTTCTTCTCTTATTACTCCGAGGTCCTTTATGACAAGCTCGCCTCCTTCTAACAAAATCGGGCCTGGACTTACCCATGTGCCCTCTCGCTTCGCCTCTCCAAAGGTCTAGACTCCTGCGAAAATAACTATAAAGATTACTGATTTTATTACCCTTACGTGCCTCAATACCATAGTTTTATACATGTTTTATTACTTAACCCGAGACTGTACCCAATCTCACTAGGTGACAAGGAAGGATGACACGTATGATATGGCCTAATACTTAAGGCAACCTACACCTATGGACAAGAACGTAGGACTTAAACAACCTAGGCTCTGATACCACTTCTGTCACGCCCCGAACCGATAGTAGCGGAAACTTACTCGGAACGTGACAGCGAAACAGTCATGACAATCAGAGCGACATAAATGACAATAAAACAACACCACACAACACACTAAGGTCAGAGAAAAAAAATTATTAACAACAACTTATACGTTGACTCGAATTACAATAATGGACTCAATTAAAAGGAAAAGGAAAAAAGATAAGACTCACAACTCTAACTAGACTCAAGAAACAAGAGAAAACTCGGGTCCACTAAAGCTTCAGGTCCGTTCCACTCGATCACTCTTGCCCATTCCCGATTTCATGAACTCCAGCTTCTAATTACCTAAAAAATGTTAAAGGAAGAAGGTGAGCAAGAAGCTCGGTAGGATTTATATCTCTATTGCCAAGCAGAGTTTAAATAATTAATAATTTAATCAAGGGAAAAGAACTATATATGTGCCGACCCAGACTCTGGATATCGGGTAAACCCGATACCACTTGGAACCTGCGAGGCCACCCAAGAGCGAAAAAGCTCCAAAGGGATAGAAAGGTATGCGAGAGTACATTGAACTTCTAGATAAAGCAGTAAGCAATTAAATTTCTATGATTAGGATTGCTAAAGTAGCAGAAATAAAAGTACATTTTAAATAACAATTAAAACTAACAGAGTCCAGTTCAACCAAAGTATAGTACAACCGGAAAGAGAACATACTCTCAAGTCGGGGGAAGCCCGACACTGGCAAACGCTGGCAACTAAGAACCACGCACTATACCTCCAAAGCACGATGAAGAATAGCTACACCTGAAAAGTCAGGGGTGAGCCTCGTCTCACTGGCTCAGTAGGGATCCCGCAGAACCCTACCACAAAACAATGCAGTAATAGTAGGAGTAGGAACAGCAAAAGTAAAGAGGAAAGTTGTACCACGGAAACACGGCAACCGAAGGAACCTCGGCCCTCTAAGCTACTCCAAACAGTAATAGAAAGGCGAACACCGATCTCACAAAGTCGGGCGTTACCGATCTATTGTCAAATCACGAAACCCTATCGTGAAAGCCTACCGAAACAAGCAAAAGCCTTACAAAAGACCTACACAGTCAAAGGCGCAAGACATACACAATTTCACCTTCGTGTACGCTACACTGACCTCGGGTGAAGCCAAACACAGACTACCCGACAAGTCACGAAAATCACAAGTCAAGCATCAAGTGACAGAAACACCTCCTCATTAGAAAAAAGTTAGATGCGTCCACTAACATCTTACACTGTGCCTCAAGCGTCTCCCACTAGCCTCGAATATGGTAACTGAGACACTGAACAAGAAACAAGTACAAGGAACAAAAGTAACGAGTGACTAGTCAGGGTCACGCTCGTCGGCGCTCGTCCAACCGTCCCTGACCACGTGTGCACACACAAGCCCAACGTCTTGAGCCAGGCCTCCAGCTAGTTTTCCCCCCAGTATAATGTTGAATCTCCTTGAATGATTTTGATGATAACAAAACTCAGAGTTAAGTTTTTATCTCGGTCCGTGTCAATAGATTCAAAACACGAGTCAAGGGGGTTCAAGTTTGAGTTTAAATATTCTGTGGAAAGCTCATAAGTTCTATTTGAATCGATGTTTTTCAAACTGAGTTAATTATGTCAAAACAAACTCCAAAATGCATGAAACAATCATTCGCTTAATGCCATTTTCATTTTTATATATTTCATTGGGCTAATAATTCAATTTTGCAGGACTGGGCCATTTCAGTCAACCAACTCCCGAGGACCGGTCGACCAGAATTCCCAAAAACGAGAAGTTCCCAACTGTGGACGTCGAAAAAGAAGAGAAGAAAAGGAACATTCCTGCGGCACAGACGTCTCGACATCCCGAGAGCAAGTCGAAGACGGAAAGGCCGAACAAACCCCATACCTCCTCCAAGTAGGAAGAATATATATACCCGACGCTTCACCACCCAACGAGAAGCCCTTCGGGCAGAAGAGGTGGCCCCAGCTCTCCAGTCGGCATTGCTGAAGGCCGAATCAAAAGAAACGTGGGAATGCGAACACATGTGCGGCACGCGCCGAAAATCATTCAAAATCCCAAATCGGGACTCAGAGGCTTTGAACTAAACACCCTGGAGGTGGTACATTGTAACTAAAGCAACACGGGAGGACAAGCATCTGTCCGAATAGCCGCGAAGCCGAGACGAGGCCTAAACCGGCGCGACCTGCACTTAAACCGGCGCGCCCCCCATATGCTACCAAAACCAGCGCGCCCTTGTTTATGCTTGAATCTGGCGCGCCCCTTGCTAATGTTTGTAACCGGCGCGCCCCCTCTTGGATGATAATCCGGCGCGCACAGCCCCACGCCATTTTAGCCCCGTGCCGCTTTAGCTCTGGTTGTTGTCCCATCTTCAGTCCGATCCCCTATTTTCGGGCGCAAACAAAGAGAACTTACCTGAAATGGCCAGGCCTCCTACGTCTGACCAACGTGCAACTGCCAGAGCCCTTCAAGCTCCCTGGAATGGCAATCTTCGAGCTCCGCACCGGCAGTCACATCTCAACCGATCACCGTCGGCCTATCCCATGGAAGCACCATGCCTACTCTATCGACCCCTCCACCTGCAGGCCACTCGACGGCTTCGAACAAGGAGAGGATGAGAAGAATGATATATAAAGGAAGACTCTCGCAGAGAGAAAGAAAGGAAAAAAGGAGGGTTCGATGAGAAGAGTTCGGTGAGAGGAGGGGCTATATCCGGCATCCGAAGAGAAGAAGAAGCTTGATCCCTCTGCGCCTGCAAGGAGAAGAAAAGAGAGAGTGGGTGAGAGAGGAAAGGTGAGTTCGGAGGGGGGAGGAGCTTGTGCTCCGTTCCCTCTCCCCCACCGGTGTATCTCCTTCTTCCCCTTTTAATGTATTTCCCTTCTTCCCCTTTAATGTATCTTCCCTTTCCTTCGGGATGAACTCCCTTGTATTTTAATCCCCCCTTTTTTGGTGGATGAATAAATAGAGAGTAGTTAAAACACAGTGATTTACTTTCGTTAGCCTTCTTTCCCCCCTCTTCTCCCTGTCTTCTACTCACATAAGGTGATTCAAAGCCTGCTCCTCTATAGCATGGTCTTTGAAGTAACCGTATGAGGGTGAACATTCATGGCCATCCCATGGCGAACATCTACCCCGTCGGAGCTCTCACACAGCTACAACCCATGAACTGTTAGAACCCCTTGAAGGCTGGTCCTCGGGGCTTCTGCGTTCAACTATGGGACGCCGGACTGCCGTTAGGCCACTCCGAATATTGGAGGTCATCTCGGAGTATTCCGTTTGACGATCCCCCATTCGCCCCAGCAAACCTTAGTCCGGGGGAGGTGCTGCCCAATTTTTGCCAGGCGAAGAACACATAAGAATAAATGAACAAGCTAAGCTCTCTGGGAGTAAGAACAGCGTATGTTTGAAGCTCGTGAATCAAACTGAACCCCTGAGTTCCTGCATAATAAACCATTCAAGTAAAACATCCAAATACACACACTCGCTCACCTCAACAAGTGATAAGAAGCACTCGATTGATTTAAAGTGTCAACTGAACAAACAATCCATTCATTTGATCAATCTGCAGGTTGAAGAAATGAGAAAAGAGTCAAAGAGAATGAAAGTCTACCTCATAGAAGCTATTCCGACGCGCTCTTAATCCGGCGTGGGCTAATCCGACGCGGTACCCCCCACGCCGGTTTAACTCTACACTCAAAACCATTTCAAGATTCTTGGAATGAACGATGCCCCGAATCCGGCGCGCCCCTTCTTCTTGAGCCTATTCCGACGCGCCCCCCTTGCTCCCCCAAGTCCGGCGCGCCCTCCTCTTGTGCCATTATCCGGCGCGCGCCCCCCTTGGCCCTTACCTGACGCGCCCTCCTGTCCTGTTCTATTCCGGCGTGCCCTTCTTCCCCTTTCTTTCTCCCTTAAACCGGCGCGCCTCTAAAAAATGATTGACTAAATAAAAGAAAACACTTGAAGCTAATGGATGAAGCGAATGAAAGAAATATGAAGCTAATAATGAAGATACCTGATGGGGACATCGCTTACCACTTCCCATTTCTCCAAGGGTCCCGATGCTCGCCATTGTGTTCGTCTTGATTTTCTAAATATGGCTATGTAATTTTCTTATCTTTCTTTGAGTCTTAACCATGTAATTTTCCTTTTATTGAGTCAAGTATCTAGGTTAAGTGAGTCATGTACCTAAGTCTTGAGTCTTTATGTCGGTTTGATAGGTAAGTGGGCCCAATTCAATGGGCTAGGCCCATGGGCGCCTGCCCCTTCCTTTGGTTTCTTGTTATTAGTCCAAAAGCCAGGGACTTATGTTGAATTGTGGGATTCCTATAAATAGGACCCCAATCCCACCAGTTGAAGCTAATGAATGAATGAAATATTGAGTGAAAGTTTATCCACAAGAATTGCCCCCCCCTCTCTCTCTCTCTAGCTCTCTCTCTCTCTCTCTCTAAAGGGGGCGGCCCCCTCTCTCTCTCCTCCTCTCTCTCTCTCCCTTGGGCGACCTTGCCCCTTCACCTCCCTCCCTTGCCACATCACCCTCCACCTCAGCCTCCACCCTTTCACCTTCCCAAGACCTTTAACTCCCCTTCATTCCCACCACTTCCCAAGCAACTCTTCCACTTCCCCATACAACCTTTCATCTTCCCAAGGGAGAATCCCCTCTCCCAAGCACCCCTTCCCCTCCCCAAGACAACCCCTCCCCGTCCCTAGACCACCATTAATCCCTCCATTAACCCACCACCCAAATCAAAGGAAAACCCATTCCACTCCCCAAGCCATTTGCGCCCCCACCTCCCCCTAGGCCACTTGCGCACCCACCCCTCTCTCCCTGCTAGCTCCGCCCCTGCCTTCCTTTCTCACCACCCCTTCCCACCTCCCAAACCCTTCCCCACCACCAAAGCACCCATATCCCCTACCCTCCACCAAAGAAACCACCCCCCCTCCACCATTCTCTCTTCAAATCTGTGTGCAGCTGAAGACCTGCAGATCGACAGCCTGTTGCAGCGCCGCCCTCGACCACATCTCAGAGATCCTGGGGGAGTGGCCTACATTGACGGAAAGCTCTTCTGGTCATCTTTGCAGGCGAGGTGGTTTCGCCTCAATCCGAGGTCGGAGCTGCCAAGGAGAGCCGTTCATCGCCAACTGCGCAGAACCAGTCCGTCCTGCAACCAGAAGCGACTTGCAGAAGCTCCTGCGAACAGACCGGTGCTCCCCTTGGCGTGCCACTTGATCGGGGCAAAGATCCACCTGTCCTCTGTCTAACACAGCTAGCGGGGCCTCATTCGGACCTCGGAGCTAATTTTACCGATTTATCTACCACCGGGATGCTGTTCAGGTCAGCCAGGGTCTGCCCCGATACCATCCCACTTCTCGGACCACTGTTCTCGGCCCCGACCTCCGCCGGTGCCGATCTTTTGTGCTGCTCGAAGAAGACTCGTCCACGGGCGTGCTCGTCTTGTTCCTGCATCGTTTGGACTTCGGGAGCGGGTGTGGTGACTTTATCAATCTGCTGCTGTGCCCTGGGAACAGTCTGAGTCTGATCACAGGGACCCTGTTCCAGAGCCAGCCCCCGCCGGCGACGACTTAGGGACCACCCACAAAAATTCACAGTCGTGCGTGGGTCCATCAGAGACGTTCCGGCGCCAGCCTCGTCAAATTATGAGTTCGGAGGAGTGCACAGAGGCGACTACACCGACTTACTGTCCTGCTGTTCCAGACCCGGATAGATTCGGCAGGGTACTCCGTGGGCGCGAACCAAGCCAATATCCCCTCCCCGCCTGGCCGGCTTAGTGCCCCTCCCTGTGCGGAGGTAGTGTTTGGTGTGTAACTCAATTCCCACTCCCCTAGTCCACCCCCCTTGCGTGGGGAGTAGTGCTTGTATAATCTAAACAGGGGAAGCTACACCGACGCAGTGTGCGGGGAACCCACACTTCCCCGCTCGCCCTCGTCTCCGAACGGGGTTGGTTTCTTCAAACCAACAAGGGTAAGCTCTGACCTTTGCTCCATTATTAGTATTTGTTCATCTAATATCCGTGGAGTTGCTCCGTTGAGCAAGAGAGAGAGCGCCCGACCCCGTGTGTTCCACTTACGAGCGGTCACCGTGGGCTGTGAGAGAGAGGGACCTAGTGCCCCAATTGGCACCCGGCCAGCCCCTTAAGTGTGGACCTCGTACCCTTGGGAGGGCAACCCTAGCCCTGCTGGCACTCTACCAGCTAGGGTCTTGATCCATCACCTCCACTCGGCATCACCGAGTCACCCGGGTTCGTGTGTGTGCGACGGCGATTCGGCCCCTATTTAGAACCTCACTATTTTATGATTGTGTTTGCGGAATAGGTGCGAGGATCCACGTCTGTTTGCCGCATTCCCCTTAGTGTGTCACATCAAATTGGTATCAGAGCAAGTTCTAGACTTGTCTCTACTAAGTCTTGTCCTAGGGCCATTGCATTCATCAGCCGTTCATCATGACCACTTCCTACTTAGCCTATTCGCCATCCTTAGACCCATTAGCGGCTTTTGTGTTTGATGGGTCCGACCCTAGTATATATCTAGAATGGGAGAGCTCCATAGACCGACATTTTGCGAGGTTCACTCTATCAGGTCCGATACAAGTCAACTATGCCAAAAGTTTGCTCTGGTGCCAAGCTAGGAATGAATGGCAAAACATTGTAGGCTTAAGGGAAATTGGAAGGCAAGAGCCCATCAACTCTTATGTTGAGATGAGAAATGAGCTTGGGAATATTTATGCCCATCTAAACCCTCTTATCACCATAGAGGAAACCCAAGCTACCAACAATAAGGAAGAAGAGCCTCAATCTTCCCCCACCCCTCATGGTCTGGATCCTCAAAAGCCATGCACCATCACACATGGCACCCTCACCATAGATGAGTCCATACTCCAATGGCTCAAGCAAAGTCCCACCCTCCCTAGCTCAGCACCATTGGGATATCAATCCCAAATTGTTCCCGACCGGCCTCCCCATGTCACTCTCCAAACCTTCTACTTGGTGGGAGACTTGGGAGACCTAGTGGACTGCCTATATGGGCAAGTCCACTTGACTGGCTTGCTTGCCATGGGACCATCGGAGCCTAGCACCATTAACTTTGCCCACCCCACCATTGGCTCCATCACCTCCATTTGCACGAGTGGGCATTGCACTATTGAGATCCTCCTATTTCTCCCCTTGGAGGAAGAACCCACTCTGGTCTACTCCCCACCCTTTGAGATCCCAAATGCCTTAAACGGTCAACTCACTAGAGATCTTGGACCAATTACTTTGGAGGAGGATGACTCAAGCATACGATCATTTCAGGACCTTGTGGACATAGAATATCTCTTCCTTGGCGACCCATTCCATGACCCCTTTGATCCCTCCCAATGGAAGCCAATGAACCAATGGGACCTAGTCGCCTTACCCATTACCCTCCTTTTCCTACCCTCACCCACCATGTTGAACCTAAACCACCCATTCCAAAACTTAGCCCTCACTATGAGAGCCGTGACCAAGGGTGACATCCACCTAGGAAATGAGGAATTGACCCATCCCAAGATGTCCACTTTCTGGGACCCCTTCGACCCCCATGAGTGGAGACCCCCAAATCAACCCCCACCAAAAGATGGGACCATCTTGATAGGAATGCATGTGTCACAACATTTTGCTCCATCTAGGGATAGTAAGTCAAGTCGTCTCATTTGTGTCACATACACACTAGGTCCAGTACACGACAGGTTTACATTTAGATATGCAGGTCCTCCCCCATTCATCACCCATCTTATGCATGATAGGAGTCTACATGGAAGTCCAGGTCCTCCGGCATTCACTGCACCCATACCTGATAGAGCCATTTATGGATGCCCCGGTCCTCCTAAGTCCGTCACACCCAATGTAACACTTGATAGGGCTGAATTTGGTTGTCCAGGCCCTCCCTTCATCTCTACCCATCGCAAGCACATCAACAAGAGCAATGAGGGATACAGAGAATTAGCCGATTCCCACCGTCGCCACCAAGAATTCCATACAGGTGATTTTGTGATGGTGAGGACCGAGAGACTATTTCATGGAAATGTCTCCAAACTGAGGTTGCGTGGATCAGGTCCCTTCCAGGTTCTGAGGCGGATCGGCACCAATGCTTATGTGTTGAACCTCCCCGAGGAATACGGAGTAAGCCCCACATTCAATGTGGCTGATCTGGTGCCCTACAGGGGACCCACGGTGACACCTAGCGAGGACATCGAGCCTGTTCCACCCTTGCGAGAGTCCCTATCCGTGAGAGAGCTCTACCAGACCAGAGAGGCCAGCGTGAGCAAGTGTAGCAGATATTGTATGAACAGGTCACTGTCATCTGGAGCAAAGGGTATGGGCGCTACCTCGCTTGGTGAAAGGACCAGCTATCTTTGGTAGACTTGTGGGCAACCCTGCCGTGGCTCCCTCCGCATACGATGGATCTTTACTCGATAGAGTCGAGTTCTCTGCACCCCGGGAGTATGATGGGGACATCGCTTACCACTTCCCATTTCTCCAAGGGTCCTGATGCTCGCCATTGTGTTCGTCTTGATTTTCTGAGTCTGGCTATGTAATTTTCTTATCTTTCCTTGAGTCTTAACCATGTAATTTTCCTTTTATTGAGTCAAGTATCTAGGTTAAGTGAGTCATTTACCTAAGTCTTGAGTCTTTATGTCGGTTTGATAGGTTAGTGGGCCCAATTCAATGGGCTAGGCCCATGGGAGCCCCCCTTCCTTTGGTTTCTTGTTATTAGTCCAAAAGCCAGGGACTTATGTTGAATTGTGGGATTCCTATAAATAGGACCCCAATCCCACTAGTTGAAGCTAATGAATGAATGAAATATTGAGTGAAAGTTTATCCACAAGAATTGCCCCCCCCTCTCTCTCTCTCTAGCTCTCTCTCTCTCTAAAGGGGGCGGCCCCCTCTCTCTCTCCTCCTCTCTCTCTCTCCCTTGGGCGACCTTGCCCCTTCACCTCCATCCCTTGCCACATCACCCTCCACCTCAGCCTCCACCCTTTCACCTTCCCAAGACCTTTAACTCCCCTTCATTCCCACCACTTCCCAAGCAACTCTTCCCCTTCCCCATACAACCTTTCATCTTCCCAAGGGAGAATCCCCTCTCCCAAGCACCCCTTCCCCTCCCCAAGACAACCCCTCCCCTTCCCTAGACCACCATTAATCCCTCCATTAACCCACCACCCAAATCAAAGGAAAACCCATTCCACTCCCCAAGCCATTTGCGCCCCCACCTCCCCCTAGGCCACTTGCGCACCCACCCCTCTCTCCCTGCTAGCTCCGCCCCTACCTTCCTCCCTCACCACCCCTTCCCACCTCCCAAACCCTTCCCCACCACCAAAGCTGGTGCGGACACCCGAGCAGTTGAGCGACGCGACACGCCGAGCCACCGGTACCGCACACGGAGCACGACTCGAGCCACCTCAGCGTCCATCTGGCTCGGAGACAGCCTGGAGACTCCGCCTTGAGCCTCCCCATTTTTCATATTTAATTAGACTTTATTTGTGTGTAAGGTGTGTTTATTTCATTTTATACGGTTTGCAATTATGAGTGTACGAGGGGCTTATTTGTAAAATGGGACCCCTGGGCCCCATGGGACCCCCAGGCCCCCTCCCATTGGTCCATATCAGCCTTGTGGGGTTGGTCAACATCCAAGGTGGACATCTAGAAGCCTTGACTAGTCAATTGTCCACATGGGGGACAAGGGACCAGAATGGTCAACAATTCCAACCAAACCCACCTACCATGTCCCCCCCTTGGTCAAGGTGCGCCCCCCGCCCCATTTGTTTATTATTTTTGTTGTGTTTTGATCAAAATTCATCCTAGCCATCCATCCCTAACCCCTAGATCCAACGGTGGAGGATGGATTAAATGGGTGACCTATATATGCTTGTATTTTCCTATTTTCATGAATTAATGCCATTTGAATTGGAAAAAAAGCTTGAAGCTCCAGCCTTGGTGCGCCCCCTTCTCCTCTCCCTCTCCCCCTTGAAGCTGTGAAGGCTTCCTTCTGGTGGTGAGACTCCACCCTATCAGTTCCGGTCGCCGCCGCCGCCGCCACGAGCCGCCACCGCACCGCCTTCGCCATCAACGGAGTTCTGCCCGTGCAGTACCACAGAAGCTTCCATGAATTTCTTGTCTCAGACACGAGCTCAGATAGATATGGGGATTTTAGTGGATGTTCCATAGGTGTCAAGGACATCCCAAAAATTTTGGGTTTGCCATTCAGATCTCATTTCATATTTTTTGATTTTCGTCCACTCTTCCATTTTGGTTCTGCCAGAGTTGTGTCCAGATTCATCCCCGCCCTGAGTTTCATTCCTTAGATACACTTTTTGATTTCTGCTAGTTCTCCCAATTTTAATGGAGATTCCACCCATCCACCCCTTAATTCACAAGTTTTCCCAATTTTTGGTTCGTCCATTTCATATTTTCTAAAAATCATTCTCAGTCCCAGCTACAGTTCTATCCCCCTGTTCCCAGAT
Source organism: Amorphophallus konjac (assembly GCA_022559845.1). Classification (NCBI taxonomy): domain Eukaryota; kingdom Viridiplantae; phylum Streptophyta; class Magnoliopsida; order Alismatales; family Araceae; genus Amorphophallus; species Amorphophallus konjac. The sequence continues at coordinate 300,100,836 of CM040121.1, read as the reverse complement.
CCGACCACCAGTCACCCCAAAAATCATAGTAAATCACCACCACCTCCAACTCAAATTCCAAAAATAGTCCCAGTTCCGTGGTTTGATACCCTACAACTTTGAAGAAGAGCTCAAGAGCTGAATCGGAGGTTTACTAGGCGGTCAACGGTGGTTCTCAGATAAGTTCCCTGCAGCTCTGAGATTTCGGTTACTGTACAACAGGGGCTTGTAAATTCAATAAAGTTCTGATCCGACCAGATCAAGCAGATCTCTCTGGGTCTAGATCGAAGCATTTGAAGAGAGCTTTCCAACGATAGCTCATGCGTCCCGATCCGACGTCGGGATTGATCGCAGCGGCCGTTTTCGCCGGAGCGCGCGCCTGAAAACAGCAACTAAAAATCCGTGGGCAGCAACTTCAAAGCTTGGGAATCGGGATCGATCGACCCCCGATCGGTGTTCCCGGCCGACCGCCGTCCGTGGAGGTGTGCCACCAGGGGTCCCCATCATAGTGGGTCCCACCCCCGCAGATCCGGAGGACAGCGCCATCCGTGGGCCCCGTGGCCCCGCAGAACCCGCCGTTCGGAAAGCACGAAAACACGGAGTTCGGCACCGCCGGGCGACATCAAGATGCTGCCCGTCAACCCGAGTTGCGTGATTCCCGGGCTCCACATGTGACCTTTTATCTCCCTACGTGGAATGGGTCAAATCTTTGAATTGCTGTGATATTGTTTAACCGGGAGTCCGTAATTCGGCCGGGGTTGTCTTCGCCACGCCGGGTGCGTGGAGGTAATGGTCTGAACCTCTTGGCATTCATTTGCTTAGCTAGTATACGGTCTTTTGCCGCTGCCGAGAGTGTAGGTACTAGCCCGTGTGTCTATGTCACCGCTGTGATAGTGAGTGTGACCCGTCCCGCGACTCGACCCGAGTCCGGAAGTTGAGTCGGACTACCCTTGACCTCAGCCGGTTCCTTAACCGCGCACGGTCCGCGCTTTCCCCCGCTTGGGACGACGAGTGAGCTTCCACTTCTGTTAGTGACGTTTTGCCACTAGGAGCTCGTAGTGTCGGGCTTAGTGTTTCCCTTGTGTGTGCTGCTGGTCGCGTCTTCATCTAGAGTCCGAGGGTGGCACCTAATAGTGTCGTCTCCCGTGTCCGTCCCGCATCAGTTTGGTATCAGAGCAGGTCGAGTCTAGGGTAGTCTTTGCATATGTCTTGCATGCATCATGGTCTAAGTCGAGTCTAGGACCATCATTATTTTCAAAACAAAAAAAAAGAGTGTGTTTTAAATTGCATTTGCACCCTTTATTCGGTATCTTAAAAGGTGTTGTCCGAACGTTAGGCTACGCCTACCGGGAGGTCGCACACTTGCGGGAGTGATCTTCGGATCGATTAACTCCGCCCCGTACCGGATATTGGTTTAGGTCTAAGTGCATCATTTAGTGTGTGTTTGCATTAGTCAGTGTCTTCTAGGTCGTGTGTCTTTGCATGCCCACCCGTCGAGGCACCCAGTACTCGCCACCACCACCTATGGCGGAGTCCCGAGCACGTAGTTCCGATGAGTCTTCCACGGTCGAGATGTTCCGGGCCATCATGGATCGTTTAGATACGCGTATGGATGGTCTTAGTACGCGTATGGATGGCATAGGAACGCGTCTAGAAGGGCGGATGAAAGCCCTCGAGGATCGGGCCGAGTCTTCGGATCAGTCCATCCAGGGCTTAGTTGGGAGGATTGCCATCCTCGAGAGGGGCCCAGTAGCGGCGCAACCCGCGCCGATGAACGGCCAACAGGAGCCGGTTCAGCAGCCTGCTGTGCCAAGGGCTCAGGCGGAGAATGTTGGGGTTCAACAGGTGCATGTGGTGGATGATTATGCATCTGATAATGATCATGGGGGTAACGGTCGTCGTCATCAATGACGGAATCGTGATGACGAGGATGACGACCGCATTCTTAGGGGTGTACGTGCGGACCCTCCCACTTTTAGCGGGTCCTTGGACCCTAGGGTGTATTTAGATTGGGAGGCCGGCATGGACCGGTACTTCAAGTGGTTTGAGATGACGGACCACCGAAGTGTCCGATACGCAAAGATGAAGTTGCAAGGACAGGCCCAAACTTATTGGATCAATGTGGAGAGCCTGCTCAACCAGCGACGTCAACCCCAGATCGGTACTTGGGATGATATGAAAACCAAGTTGAGGGAGAAGTACCTTCCCGCCTCATATCGCCAACGTCTTATAGACAAGTGGCAAAGCATCTCCCAAGGGAACCGACCCGTGACCGAGTACACCGCCGAGTTTGATGAGTATTACTTGCGGTGCGGGGTCACGGAAGAGAGCACCATGACGATATCCCGCTTTCGGAGAGGTCTGCGGCCCAATTATCAATATGAACTCTTTCGCCGCAACGCGACCACTTTGGAGCAGGCGTATCAGATTGCTCTCGAATTGGAGCAGTTCGAGGCCGAGTTCGAGTCACCCCACCGGTTGGGCTCTTTTCCCCTTCGTAGTGTCGAGCCCCGTGGCTCTTCTGGCACGTATCCGAGGGCCCCCATGGCTCGACCTCAGGAGCCCGCTCGTCCCGAGCCGTTTGCTCCTAGGCCTCGTCCTCCACCCCCGAGGGACCTTCCTCATCCCCAGCATCTTATAGCCCCACCCATAGCCCGTCCACCGGCACCCGCACCTCCTGCACGTCCTTTGTTGCCTACGCCTCCTATCCGTCGGGAGGATAAAGGTAAAGGACCTATGATTGGGGAGCCTAGTGGATCACGGCAGCAGTGTTATCGCTGCAATGGGTTTGGCCATTTCGCCAACCAGTGTCCCACCCGCCCATCTCTTCACATTGGGGACACATAGGCCGAGGATACCACCCCTACGGGCCTCGAGTTAGTCAGCTATGAGGCAGATGAAGAGTTAGCTGACGAGTACTATGAGATGGGAGGTGAGGCCCAGGATGTCCAGCAGTCGGACAATACCCACGTGGGGGTCGTCAGATGTATCCTCACCCAGCCACAGGCCAGTGATGACTGGCGTCGGACCACTATCCTTCAGGTATTCTGTAGGCTGGGAAAGCAAATTTGCAAGGTGGTCATCGATAGCGGGAGTTGTATCAATGCGATCTCCACGAATGCTGTCGCTCGTCTTGGTCTCACACCCGTAGACCACCCTTGCCCCTATCAGGTATCATGGGTGGATACCACTTCCATTTCGGTCAGGCTGCGGTGCTTGGTCCCGCTGCAGCTCCACTCCTACCGTGACGAGATCTAGTGTGATGTTCTCCCCATGGAAGTGGGAAGTATCATTCTTGGTAGGCCGTGGTTATTCGATCGAGATGCCACACTCCATGGTCGGTCGAACACCTGTACCTTCGACCACGATGGCCAGCGGGTCACCCTCCACCCCGTTCGGCCCAGGAGCCCATCAGTCAGGGGTCCTACTGGCCCTAGTACTCCAAAGCCTTCCGTACCCGGGCCCAGTACCCCATCCCCAGCTCAGACTATGACCGTTACCTCTGGCCCAGGAGAGCCCTCGACGAGGAGATTGATGATGATTAGCTCCCGGGAAATGGAGCAGGAGCTTAGTCAGGGCTGTCCGGTGTTTGCCATTACGGTCCGAGAGGTGGAGTGGGACTCCAAGGGTGAGCTCCCACCTGAGGTTGTTCCCATTCTGCGAGAGTATGCTGATGTCTTTCCCGATGAGCTTCCCGAGGGACTCCCACCAATGCGGGATATTCAGCATGCCATCGACCTTGTTCCGGGCTCTTCTTTGCCCAACCTTCCTCATTATCGCATGAGTCCCACGGAGCACGCCGAGCTTAAACGGCAAGTCGATGAGTTAGTGCAGAGAGGGTCTGTGTTTGGGACAACATGAGTCCATGTGCTGTGCCCGCATTACTCGCCCCGAAGAAGGATGGCACGTGGAGAATGTGCATTGATAGTCGTGCCATCAACAAAATCACCGTGAAGTACAGGTTCCCTATTCCCCGCCTTGATGACATGCTGGACATGATGGCAGGTGCCACTATCTTTTCAAAGATCGATCTTAAGAGTGGCTACCATCAGGTGAGGATTAGGCCAGGTGATGAGTGGAAGACCGCATTTAAGACCAAGGACGGTCTATATGAGTGGTTGGTCATGCCTTTTGGGTTGACCAATGCCCCTAGCACTTTCATGCGGCTCATGACTCAGGTCCTTCGACCTTTCATTGGAGTCTTTGTAGTGGTGTATTTTGATGATATCCTTATCTATAGCTGCACCACGGGGGACCACTTAGACCACCTTCGGTAGGTCTGTCTACTTCTTCGGCGAGAGCAGCTATTTGCGAACCCACAGAAGTGTGCCTTCATGACACCTCAGCTTACCTTCTTGGGTTTCATTGTGTCTAGTACGGGGGTCTCCGCCGATCCGGAGAAGGTCCGGGCCATTGTTGAGTGGCCGGAACCCCGTACCGTTCATGATGTCCGCAGCTTTCATGGCCTTGCGAGGTTCTACCGTCGCTTCATCCGCGGATTTAGCTCCGTCACCGCCCCGATCACGGATTGCATCCGTAAGGGCACATTTGTATGGATGAAGGCCGCATCTGCCGCCTTCAAGGACATCAAGGAGTGCATGACCCAGACACCTATGCTTCGACTGCCTGATTTCTCGAAGGTGTTTGAGGTCTCTTGTGATGCGTCGGGCGTGGGAATTGGAGGAGTTTTGAGTCAGGAGTCCCACCCGATCGCATATTTCAGCGAGAAGCTGAATGAAGCGAAGCTGCGATATTCCACATATGATAAAGAATTCTATGCAGTTGTTCAGGCTCTTAGGCATTGGAGGCACTATCTTTTACATCAGGAGTTTGTCCTATACTCCGACCACAAAGCATTGAGGTACCTCCATTCCCAAAAGAAGCTTAACTCGCGTCACAGTCGTTGGGTCGAGTATCTCCAGCAGTTCACCTTTGTGCTTAAACATAAGGCTGGAGTGGAGAACAAGGTAGCTGATGCCTTGAGTCGGCGAGCATGTTTGCTTACCACCATGAGTGCCGAGGTCATAGGGTTAGAGAAGATGAAGGAGGCCTATGTTGATTGCCCTGACTTCGGTCAGATTTTTACCACTCTCCAGGCCGGACCCTCGAGAGACCTTGATGAGTACGTGCTTCAGGAGGGTTACCTCTTTCGAGGTAGCAGGCTATGTGTTCCCTGAACTTCGGTTCGAGATTTCTTAGTGTGGGAACTACATGCGGGAGGTCTAGCCGGCCACTTTGGTCAGAACAAGACTATTGAGGCAGTGGAGCATCGATTTTATTGGCCGAGCTTGAAGCGCGATGTCGCTAACATCGTGGCTCAGTGCCGTACATGTGCTACGGCCAAGATGAAGAAGCAAAGCTCGGGCCTTTATACGCCTCTACCCGTGCCTGATGCCCCGTGGCAGGATGTTAGTATGGACTTTGTTTTGGGATTACCACGTACCTCCAGGAAGCATGATTCGGTCTATGTAGTGGTTGACCGTTTCTCGAAGATGGCCCTCTTTATCCCTTGCTCGAAGACTTCAGATGCTTCTAGGGTAGCCCACCTATTCCTTACTCATGTGGTGTGCAAGTTTGGGTTGCCTCGCACTATAGTGTCTGACCGTGATGTTAGATTCACTTCCTACTTTTAGAAGACACTATGGCATATGATGGGTACTCACCTCAAGTTTTCCACTGCATATCATCCCCAGACAGACGGTCAGACCGAGGTGGTCAATAGGAGTCTGAGAGATCTTTTGAGGTCTCTAGTTAAGGACCGCATTGGGGATTGGGATCTCATTTTACCTATGGTTGAGTTTGCATACAATGATCCGGTGAATAGGTCTACCGGCATGAGTCCATTTGAGATTGTCACAGGTCATAGGCCTAGGAAACCCGTTGACCTTGTCCCCATGCCTATCCATGCTAGAGTGTCGGAGTCGGTCGAGTCGTTTGCTAGGCACGTTAGGAGTTTGCATGACGACATCCGTCGTCACATTGAGGCCAGCAATGCACGGTACAAGGAGTTAGCCGATGCCCACCGACACCACCGAGAGTTCCATGAGGGCGAATACATCATGATCAGGGTAAGACCTGAACGGTTTCCCTCTGGAACCGTTAAGAAGTTGCAAGCTCGCGGAGCCGATCCATTCAGAGTGTTGAAACGCGTTGGATCCAATGCGTACGTTGTGGACTTGCCCGAGGAATATGGTATAAGCTCTACCTTCAATGTATCGGATCTTGTTGCATATAGGGACCCAGCGGTGATCCCTAGTGAGCCTTTTGAGCCATCTCCTCCCCTTGAGAGTGATCCCACACCTGAGTGTCCATTTCCACCTCCAGCCCCTTTTTCACGGCAGCGTGAGCATATAGATCGTATACTGGACGAGCAAGTGACAGTTACCAGGAGTGGATCTTACCCGCGCTACCTAGTGCGATGTAGAGGACGGCCCGCTACTGAGGACACATGGATCACACATGACGAGTTGCAGCAGATCGATCCGGACCTTCTGGAGCGATATAGGAGCAATGCCGACCCTTACTCGACAGGGTCGAGTTTCTCCCACCTAGGGAGAATTGGTGCGGACACCCGAGCAGTTGAGCGGCGCGACATGCCGAGCCACTGGTACCGCACACAGAGCACGACTCGAGCCACCTCAACGTCCATCTGGCTCGGAGACAGCCTGGAGACTCCGCCTTGAGCCTCCCCATTTTTCATATTTAATTAGACTTTATTTGTGTGTAAGTCACCGTTTATTTCATTTTATACGGTTTGCAATTATGAGTGTACGAGGGGCTTATTTGTAAAATGGGACCCCTGGACCCCATGGGACCCCCAGGTCCCCTCCCATTGGTCCATATCAGCCTTGTGGGGTTGGTCAACATCCAAGGTGGACATCTAGAAGCCTTGACTAGTCAATTGTCCACATGGGGGATAAGGGACCAAAATGGTCAACAATTCCAACCAAACCCACCTACCATGTCCCCCCCTTGGTCAAGGTGCGCCCCCCTCCCCATTTGTTTATTAATTTTGTTGTGTTTTGATCAAACTTCATCCTAGCCATCCATCCCTAACCCCTAGATCCAACGGTGGAGGATGGATTAGATGGGTGACCTATATATGCTTGTATTTTCCTATTTTCATGAATTAATGCCATTTGAATTGGAAAAAAAGCTTGAAGCTCCAGCCTTGGTGCGCCCCCTTCTCCTCTCCCTCTCCCCCTTGAAGCTGTGAAGGCTTCCTTCTGGTGGTGAGACTCCACCCTATCAGTTCCGGTCGCCGCCGCCGCCGCCACGAGCCGCCACCGCACCGCCTTCGCCATCAACGGAGTTCTGCCCGTGCAGTACCACAGAAGCTTCCATGAATTTCTTGTCTCAGCCACGAGCTCAGATAGATCTAGGGATTTTAGTGGATGTTCCATAGGTGTCAAGGACATTCAAAAAATTTTGGTTTGCCATTCAGATCTCGTTTCATAGTTTTTAATTTTCGTCCACTCTTCCATTTCGGTTCTGCCAGAGTTGTGTCCAGATTCCTCCCCGCCCTGCGTTTAATGCCTTAGATCTACTTTTTGATTTCTGCTAGTTCGCCCAATTTTACTGGAGGTTTCACCCATCCAGCCCTTCGTCCACAATTTTTCCCAATTTTTGGTTCGTCCATTTCATATTTTCTAAAAAGCGTTCTCAGTCCCAGCTACAGTTCTATCCCCCTGTTCCCAGATCCGACCACCAGTCACCCCAAAAATCATAGTAAATCACCGCAACCTCTAAATGAAATTCCAAAAATATCCACCATTCCGTGGTTTGATACCCTACAACTTTGAAGAAGAGCTCAAGAGCTGAATCGGAGGTTTACTAGGCGGTCAACGGTGGTTCTCAGATAAGTTCCCTGTAGCTCTGAGATTTCGGTTACTGTACAACAGAGGCTTGTAAATTTAATAAAGTTCTGATCCGACCAGATCAAGCAAATCTCTCTGGGTCTAGATCGAAGCATTTGAAGACAGCTTTCCAACGATAGCTCATGCGTCCCTATCCGATGTCGGGATTGATCGCAGCGGCCGTTTTCGCCGGAGCGCGCGCCTGAAAACAGCAACTAAAAATCCGTGGGCAGCAACTTCAAAGCTTGGGAATCGGGATCGATCGACCCCCGATCGGTGTTCCCGGCCGACCGCCGTCCGTGGAGGCGCGCCACCAGGAGTCCCCATCATAGTGGGTCCCACCCCCGCAGATCCGGAGGACAGCGCCATCCGTGGGCCCCGCGGGCCCGCAGAACCCGCCTTTCGGAAAGCACGAAAACACGGAGTTCGGCACCGCCGGGTGACATCAAGATGCTGCCCGTCAACCCGAGTTGCGTGATTCCCGGGCTCCACATGTGACCTTTTACCTCCCTACGTGGAGTGGGTCAAATCTTTGTATTGCTGTGATATTATTTAACCGGGAGTCCGTAATTCGGCCGGGGTTGTCTTCGCCACGCTGGGTGCGTGGAGGTAATGGTCTGAACCTCTTGGCATTCATTTGCTTAGCTAGTATACGGTCTTTTGCCGCTGCCGAGAGTGTAGGTACTAGCCCGTGTGTCCATGTCATCGCTGTGAGAGTGAATGTGACCCATCCCGCGACTCGATCCGAGTCCGGAAGTTGAGTCGGACTACCCTTGACCTCAGCCGGTTCCTTAACCGCGCACGGTCCGCGCTTTCCCTCGCTTGGGACGACGAGTGAGCTTCCACTTCTGTTAGCGACATTTTGCCACTAGGAGCTCGTAGTGTCGGGCTTAGTGTTTCCCTAGTATGTGCTGCTGGTCGCGTCTTCATCTAGAGTCCGAGGGTGGCACCTAATAGTGTCATCTCCCGTGTCCATCCCACATCAAAAGCACCCATATCCCCTACCCTCCACCAAAGAAACCACCCCCCTCCACCATTCTCTCTTCAAATCTGTGTGCAGCTGAAGACCTGCAGATCGACAGCCTGTTGCAGCGCCGCCCTCGATCACATCACGGAGCTCCTGGGGTAGTGGCCAACATTGACGGAAAGCTCTTCTGGTTGTCTTTTCAGGTGAGGTGGTTTCGCCTCAATCCGAGGTCGGAGCTGCCAAGGAGAGCCGTTCTTCGCCAACTGCGCAGAACCAGCCCGTCCTGCAACCAGAAGCGACTTGCAGAAGCTCCTGCGACCACACCGGTGCTCCCCTTGGCGTGCCACTTGATCGGGGCAAAGTTCCACCTGTCCTCTATCTAACGCAGCCAGCGGGGCCTCATTCGGAGCTCGGAGCTAATTGTACCGATTTATCTACCACCGGGACGCTGTTCAGGTCAGCCAGGGTCTGCCCCGATACCATCCCACTTCTTGGACCACTGTTCTCGGCCCCGACCTCCTCCGATGCCGATCTTTTGTGCTGCTCGAAGAAGACTCGTCCATGGGCGTGCTCATCTTGGTCCCGCATTGTTTGGACTTCGGGAGCGGGTGTGGTGACTTCATCCATCTGCTGCTGTGCCCTGGGAACAGTCCGAGTCTGATCGCAGGGACCCTGTTCCAGAGCCCGCCCCCACCGGCGACGACTTCGAGACCACCCAAAAAAATTCACAGTCATGCGTGGGTCCGTCAGCGACGTTCCGGAGCCAGCCTCGTCGAATTCTGAGTTCGGAGGAGTGCACAGAGGCGACTACACCGACTTACTGTCCTACTGTTCCAGACCCGGATAGATTCGGCAGGGTACTCCGTCGGCGCGAACCAAGCCAATCTCCCCTCCCCGCCTGGCCGGCTTAGCGCCCCTCCCTGTGCGGAGGTAGTGTTTGGTGTGTAACTCAATTCCCACTCCCCTAGTTCACCCCCCCTGCGTGGGGAGTAGTGCTTGTATAATCTAAACAAGGGAAGCTACACCGACGTAGTGTGCGGGGAACCCACACTTCCCCGCTCGCCCTCGTCTCCGAACGGGGTTGGTTTCTTCAAACCAACCAGGGTAAGCTCTGACCTTTGATCCATTATTTGTATTTGTTCATCTAATATCCGTGGAGTTGCTCCGTTGAGCAAGAGAGAGAGTGCCCGACCCTGTGTGTTCCACTTACGAGCGGTCACCGTGGGCTGTGAGAGAGAGGGACCTAGTGCCCCAATTGGCACCCGGCCAGCCCCTTAAGTGTGGGCCTCGTACCCTTGGGAGGGCAACCCTAGCCTTGCTGGCACTCTACCAGCTAGGGTCTTGATCCATCACCTCCACTCGGCATCACCGAGTCACCCGGGTTCGTGTGTGTGCGACGGCGATTCGACCCCTATTTAGAACCTCACTATTTTATGATTGTGTTTGTGGAATAGGTCCGAGGATCCACGTCTGTTTGCTGCATTCCCCTTAGTGTGTCACATCAAATTGGTATCAGAGCAAGTTCTAAACTTGTCTCTACTAAGTCTTGTCCTAGGGCCATTGCATTCATCAGCCGTTCATCATGACCACTTCCTACTTAGCCTATTCGCCATCCTTAGACCCATTAGCGGCTTTTGTGTTTGATGGGTCCGACCCTAGTATATATCTAGAATGGGAGAGCTCCATAGACCGACATTTTGCGAGGTTCACTCTATCAGGGCCGATACAAGTCAACTATGCCAAAAGTTTGCTCTGGTGCCAAGCTAGGAATGAATGGCAAAACATTGTAGGCTTAAGGGAAGTTGGAAGGCAAGAGCCCATCAACTCTTGGGTTGAGATGAGAAATGAGCTTGGGAAGATTTATGCCCATCTAAACCCTATTATCACCATAGAGGAAACCCAAGCTACCAACAATAAGGAAGAAGATCCTCAATCTTCCCCCACCCCTCATGGTCTGGATCCTCAAAAGCCATGCACCATCACACATGGCACCCTCACCATAGATGAGTCCATACTCCAATGGCTCAAGCAAAGTCCCACCCTCCCTAGCTCAGCACCATTGGGATATCAATCCCAAATTGTTCCCGACCGGCCTCCCCATGTCACTCTCCAAACCTTCTACTTGGTGGGAGACTTGGGAGACCTAGTGGACTGCCTATATGGGCAAGTCCACTTGACCGGCTTGCTTGCCATGGGACCATCGGAGCCTAGCACCATTAACTTTGCCCACCCCACCATTGGCTCCATCACCTCCATTTGCACGAGTGGGCATTGCACTATTGAGATCCTCCTATTTCGCCCCTTGGAGGAAGAACCCACTCTGGTCTACTCCCCACCCTTTGAGATCCCAAATGCCTTAAACGGTCAACTCACTAGAGATCTTGGACCAATTACTTTGGAGGAGGATGACTCAAGCATACGATCATTTCAGGACCTTGTGGACATAGAATATCTCTTCCTTGGCGACCCATTCCATGACCCCTTTGATCCCTCCCAATGGAAGCCAATGAACCCATGGGACCTAGTCGCCTTACCCATCACCCTCCTTTTCCTACCCTCACCCACCATGTTGAACCTAAACCACCCATTCCAAAACTTAGCCCTCACTATGAGAGCCGTGACCAAGGGTGACATCCACCTAGGAAATGAGGAATTGACCCATCCCAAGATGTCCACTTTCTGGGACCCCTTCGACCCCCATGAGTGGAGACCCCCAAATCAACCCCCACCAAAAGATGGGACCATCTTGATAGGAATGCATGTGTCACAACATTTTGCTCCATCTAGGGATAGTAAGTCAAGTCGTCTCATTTGTGTCACATACACACTAGGTCCAGTACACGACAGGTTTACATTTAGATATGCAGGTCCTCCCCCATTCATCACCCATCTTATGCATGATAGGAGTCTACATGGAAGTCCAGGTCCTCCGGCATTCACTGCACCCATACCTGATAGAGCCATTTATGGATGCCCCGGTCCTCCTAAGTCCATCACACCCAATGTAACACTTGATAGGGCTGAATTTGGTTGTCCAGGCCCTCCCTTCATCTCTACCCATCGCAAGCACATCAACAAGAGCAATGAGGGATACAGAGAATTAGCCGATTCCCACCGTCGCCACCAAGAATTCCATACAGGTGATTTTGTGATGGTGAGGACCGAGAGACTATTTCATGGAAATGTCTCCAAACTGAGGTTGCGTGGATCAGGTCCCTTCCAGGTTCTGAGGCGGATCGGCACCAATGCTTATGTGTTGAACCTCCCCGAGGAATACGGAGTAAACCCCACATTCAATGTGGCTGATCTGGTGCCCTACAGGGGACCCACGGTGACACCTAGCGAGGACATCGAGCCTGTTCCACCCTTGCGAGAGTCCCTATCCGTGAGAGAGCTCTACCAGACCAGAGAGGCCAGCGTGAGCAAGTGTAGCAGATATTGTATGAACATGTCACTGTCATCTGGAGCAAAGGGTATGGGCGCTACCTCGCTTGGTGAAAGGACCAGCTATCTTTGGTAGACTTGTGGGCAACCCTGCCGTGGCTCCCTCCGCATACGATGGATCTTTACTCGACAGAGTCGAGTTCTCTGCACCCCGGGAGTATGATGGGGACATCGCTTACCACTTCCCATTTCTCCAAGGGTCCTGATGCTCGCCATTGTGTTCGTCTTGATTTTCTGAGTCTGGCTATGTAATTTTCTTATCTTTCTTTGAGTCTTAACCATGTAATTTTCCTTTTATTGAGTCAAGTATCTAGGTTAAGTGAGTCATTTACCTAAGTCTTGAGTCTTTATGTCGGTTTGATAGGTTAGTGGGCCCAATTCAATGGGCTAGGCCCATGGGTGCCCCCCTTCCTTTGGTTTCTTGTTATTAGTCCAAAAGCCAGGGACTTATGTTGAATTGTGGGATTCCTATAAATAGGACCCCAATCCCACCAGTTGAAGCTAATGAATGAATGAAATATTGAGTGAAAGTTTATCCACAAGAATTGCCCCCCTCTCTCTCTCTATCTCTCTCTCTCTATCTCTCTCTCTCCTCCTCTCTCTCTCTCCCTTGGGCGACCTTGCCCCTTCACCTCCCTCCCTTGCCACATCACCCTCCACCTCAGCCTCCACCCTTTCACCTTCCCAAGACCTTTAACTCCCCTTCATTCCCACCACTTCCCAAGCAACTCTTCCCCTTCCCCATACAACCTTTCATCTTCCCAAGGGAGAATCCCCTCTCCCAAGCACCCCTTCCCCTCCTCAAGACAACCCCTCCCCTTCCCTAGACCACCATTAATCCCTCCATTAACCCACCACCCAAATCAAAGGAAAACCCATTCCACTCCCCAAGCCATTTGCGCCACCACCTCCCCCTAGGCCACTTGCGCACCCACCCCTCTCTCCCTGCTAGCTCCTCCCCTGCCTTCCTCCCTCACCACCCCTTCCCACCTCCCAAACCCTTCCCCACCACCAAAGCACCCATATCCCCTACCCTCCACCAAAGAAACCACCCCCCCTCCACCATTCTCTCTTCAAATCTGTGTGCAGCTGAAGACCTACAGATCGACAGCCTGTTGCAGCGCCGCCCTTGACCACATCTCGGAGCTCCTGGGGGCATGGTCTACATTGACGGGAAGCTCTTCCGGTCATCTTTGCAGGCGAGGTGGTTTCGCCTCAATCCGAGGTCGGAGCTGCCCAGGAGAGCCGTTCTTCGCCAACTGCGCAGAACCAGTCCGTCCCGCAACCATAAGTGACTTGCAGAAGCTCCTGCGACCACAACGGTGCTCCCCTTGGCGCACCACTTGATCGGGGAAACGATCCACCTGTCCTCTGTCTAACGCAGCCAGAGGGGCCTCAGTCGGAGCTCGGAGCTAATTGTACCGATTTATCTACCACCGGGACGCTGTTCAGGTCAGCCAGGGTCTGCCCCGATACCATCCCACTTCTCGGACCACTGTTCTCGGCCCCGACCTCCACCGGTGCCGATCTTTCATGCTGCTCGAAGAAGACTCGTCCACGGTCGTGCTCGTTATGGTCCTGCATCGTTTGGACTTCGGGAGCGGGCGTGGTGACTTCATCCATCTACTACTGTGCCCTGGGAACAGTCCGAGTCTGATCGCAGGGACCCTGTTCTAAAGCCCGCCCCCGCCGGCGACGACTTTGGGACCGCCCACAAAAATTCACAGTCGTGCGTGGGTCCGCCAGCGATGTTCCGGCGCCAGCCTCGTCAAATTCTGAGTTCAGAGGAGTGCACAGCGGTGACTACACCGACTTACTGTCCTGCTGTTCCAGACCCAGACAGATTCGGCAGGGTACTCCGTCGGCGCGAACCAAGCCAATCTCCCCTCCCCGCCTGGCCGGCTTAGCGCCCCTCCCTGTGCGGAGGTAGTGTTTGGTGCGTAACTCAATTCCCCCTCCCCTAGTCCACCCCCCCTGCGTGGGGAGTAGTGCTTGTATAATCTAAACAGGGGAAGCTACACCGACGCAGTGTGCGGGGAACCCACACTTCCCCGCTCGCCCTCATCTCCGAACGGGGTTGGTTTCTTCAAACCAACCAGGGTAAGCTCTGACCTTTGCTCCATTATTAGTATTTGTTCATCTAATATCTGTGGAGTTGCTCCATTGAGCAAGAGAGAGAGCGCCCGACCCCGTGTGTTCCACTTACGAGCGGTCACCGTGGGCTGTGAGAGAGAGAGACCTAGTGCCCCAATTGGCACCCGGCCAGCCCCTTAAGTGTGGGCCTCGTACCCTTGGGAGGGCAACCCTAGCCCTGCTGGCACTCTACCAGCTAGGGTCTTGATCCATCACCTCCACTCGGCATCACCGAGTCACCCGGGTTCGTGTGTGTGCGACGGCGATTCGGCCCCTATTTAGAACCTCACTATTTTATGATTGTGTTTGCGGAATAGGTCCGAGGATCCACGTCTGTTTTCTGCATTCCCTTTAGTGTGTCACATCAATACCCCCCTATCATAATCAAAATTTTCTTCGTGCGAGGTCGATCCGCGTACGAGGGCGCACGCTGGCGAGTTCAGGTTTCACATTTAACAAATCGCTTCCCTGGACTGTGCGTGAAGAGAAAAGCAATGATGCCCCATGGTGTCTGATATGGACCTCGGAATTCTCGACATGGTCATAGTCTAAAACCGTCTCGGGTCAATAGTCCATCAACTTGACCCACTTCTATCGGGATCCAATCCCGCAATCGCAATAAACTTGCCATACTCACGGCAGACATTCGTACGGTTTTGTCCTCGTCTTTGATGCTTCAAATGCGGACTTTCATCCGAACAAGAAATGGTCCGCCAGCGACCGACATGCTCGCATACCTTGGGATCTTCGATTCCCCGGACTGTGTGTGAAGAGAAAATCAATGACGCCCCATGGCACCGGACATGGATCTCGGGAGCCCTATTATGGCCATAATCTGAAACCATCTCGGGCCAATAGTTCGTCAAACTCGACTCGTCCCAACCGGGATCTAATCCCGCATTCTCATTAAACTTGCCTTGTTCGCGACAGACATCTGCGCGGTTTTGCTACCATCTTTTATGCTACAAACATGGACCTTCGTCCGAACATGAAGTGGCCCATGAGTGGCCGACATAGTCTGAACATTCACGTCCCGATACGGGTTTCTAGCATAGTTCGTCTTTCACTATCCTCCTGCATTATTAGTATTCTCTTTAGGCCGTAGGGCCCTTATTCCTGGCAATCAATCAAGGGTGTTCCCCTCTCGGAGGGGATGTAAATGATGTCGTGACCTTTACGGCGCGGTGGGTTTTAGTCCCGACACGAACTACACAACCGTCTGATTACTCAGATCGAGCGCATAATAAATCGTCACCTAGGTGACTGGCACACCCATGCACTTAATAAACCCAATAACCAAATAAATAAACGACTTAAATAAAAAGTGCGTCCACACCAACTTTGTAGGTTTCGGTCGACCAATAGGCTGAGGCCGATCGACCATAATTTCCAGAAATGAAAAACTCCAAATTTTGCAGGTTCCGGTCGACCGCTCCAGTGCTGTCGGTCGACCGACCCTTTCGAAGCCCCTTTTGTTGACCTTCCAATCCAAGCACGAGGAGAGATTCTCTCCCCCATTTTTTTAAGCCTATTGCCCTCAATCAAAGAGTGATTTGTGGATCTGGTCTGGGGCTTGTCCTCTGACCTTCCAAGATCTATAAAAGATCTCATTGGGGTCAAGAACCCTAAGGCTTTTCAAGGAAGAACAAGGGGAGGCTATCAAGGAAGAAGGAGCTGGTACTGTAGCTGTGAACAGTGATTCGTGGGGAACTCTTCATCCAGGAGCTGAAGTCTTCAAAGGGCAAATCTGTAGCCAAATCAAGTGGAGATCGAGCTGAGAGCAAGCTTCATCCCATACCACCTTCATCCATTAAGGGGGAGCTTATTTTGTGTTTTCACCTTCTGTTCTTCTTCTTCCATTCTAGTTTGAGCTGAGTTGTGTCTTCTTGTAACCTTCAATTACTTGTGTGTGTATGGATCTAGACAGATCTGTGTGTGTGTGAGTTCTTCATTGTTCTTCACCGTTCTTCTGTGTCGGTGCTCTTGCACCTTCGTGGGAGTTCTATACTCTTCATGTGTGTGTGTGTGTGTGTGTGTGTGTTGTTGATCTTGTAACTTCCTACAAGATAGTGTGTGAATCCTCACCGTGAGTGAGGGGTGGACGTAGGTTGCAGTTGTTGCATCCAAACCACCTAAAAATCATGGTGTTCTGTGTGGTTTGCTCCTTATCTCCTACCTCCATTCTACTCTAGCTTTTGCATGTTGCGCTATCACATAGTTCTTTTGTTTAGATCAAGCTTTACTAACCCTTTACAGGAGATCTCTGGTATATCGAAAGGTACCTTCTGATCGACACGGTTAGTCCTGTCGGGAGGAAGATATCTTGTGTGAGAGAATCTTCAGATTCTCGGACTCCGCTTGGTACCAAAGAACTGCTATAGGGGTTGTTTTAGCCAGATCCATTTTGTATTTCATCAGTTCTATTCTTGCTTGTTGTTTGCCCTTCTTATATATCTTAAATTTTTTAAAAGTAATTAAACTCTATTATCACCCAATTCATTCCCCCCTCTTGGGTGTCATTGATCGTGGGACTTCAATTGGTATCAGAGCTAAGGCTCTATCTTTCACAGATCTAACGATCTAGAGTAAGATCCGGATCAATGGCAAACAAGGGTATGATGCCCGAGGGTCACTCTATTAATCGTCCTCCCTTCTTTGACGGTTCAAACTACTCGTACTGGAAAAACAGAATGTATGTTTTTCTGAGGGCTCAAGAGTACGAAGTTTGGAGAGTTGTGGACAAGGGTCCTTAGAAACTCGGGGAAGATGAAGAAAAATGGACACCCGAAGAAATTAAAAAATGCACTGTTAATTTCAATGCTATGAATATTATGCAATGTGCGATACACCCTAACGAATTTTCTCGTGTTTCCATGTGCAGCTCGGCTAAAGAAATATGGGATAAACTGCATCTCATATATGAGGGGACGTCCGAGGTCAAGGAGACCAAGGCCAACCTTCTGGTCCGAGATTATGAGCTCTTCCAGATGAAGCCTGAAGAGACAATTTCAGAAATGTTCGCAAGGTTAACTGAGATCACGAATGGTCTCAAAAGTCTTGGGAAAGATTACACTAATTCTGAGCTCGTGAGAAAAGTGCTAAGATCCCTCCCCCCTGCGTGGCACACCAAGGCCACCGTCATTGAAGACTCCAAGAATCTGTCCACACTTACTCTCAATGAACTCATATGGTCACTCATGACCTATGAGATAATATGAAGAGGACAGCCGAGGAAGATATCAAGAAGAAGAAGGGGATTGGATTGAGAGCTCATCGATGACGACTCCCAAGAAGAAGAATCCAGTGACGGGAGCAACGAAGAAGAAGAATTGGCTATGATCACTCGCCAAGTGAAAAGATTTCTGAGGAAGAAGAGAAACTTCCTAGGCAACTTCAGAAAGGGGAAAAGGAAGCCCACTCAAACCAAGGGTGAGTCGAGCAAGCCGAGTAGCATCATATGCTACGAATGCAAGAAGCCCGGGCACATGAGAGGAGAATGCCTGGATCTAAAGAGAAAATTCAAGGAGGACAAGAAGCCCAAAGCTGTGGTCGCTACATGGAGCGACGAAGAGGACGAACCGTCCGACGAGGAGATTCAAGAACTGGTGGAGAGCTTGTGTCTCATGGCACATGAAGATGAGACTCCGGAGGTAAACTCTGACCCTGATTTCATTTCGAATGAACAATGGGAATCTGAATATGAGAAACTATATTTAAAATATAAGAAAATAAGGTCTGAAAATAAAGATCTCAAGAAAAAGATTGATGAGGATATCTTTATTAAATTTGAGAAACTGGAACAAGAGTGGTTTGAATTAACTGAAAAAAAAGAAAGTTTAATGCAAACAATTTCAGATATTGAAAGAACCAAAGAAGAGATTTCATGTAAAATATCTGAAATTGAAAAAGTGTGTGAAAGACTGAAAAAGGAAGAAGAAGTTCATAAATCCACAAATTCAGAACTTGAAAGGAGAAATGAGATTTTGGGTGAAGAAGTGGCTGAACTTCAGTCCACCTTGTCTAGGTTTGTTAAAGGGAAATAAAACCTGGATAACTTGTTGGGGGTTAAGGTTAACTTCCAAAAGGAAGGGTTGGGGTATAGTCCTCAAAAAAAAAAAAATCCTTTGAGCGTAAGATCACCACATCCCATGTGCAAGAAAAAGGAAATGATTGTGCGTCATATTCATACTCTAAGCCAATGCATGCTCAATCAAAACCACGCCAATTTCCAAGAAGGTCTTCAAATGTAATTTGCTTTCATTGTGGTCGTTTTGGAGATGTTATTGCTCATTGTTGGTTTAAACAAAACTCACTAAGAAATCATGCATTTTGGATCAAGAAAAGATATGCACAGAATTGGACTAACTCTCATGGACCCAAACTAGTTTGGGTAACAAAAATAATTGCATGAGAATTTTTCTTTCTTACAGATATGTCTTGAAGCCAGGGGGAGCAAATGGTACTTGGATAGCGGCTGTTCAAGGCATATGACAGGGGACAAGAAGGTGTTCTCTACACTGCAAGATAAGGATGGAGGTTTAGTTGTCTTCTGAGGCAAGGACAAAGGTAAAATCATTGGGATCGGCAACATAGGTAAGAATTCTAAAATTCTTATTGAAGATGTGCTTTTGGTGAAAGGTCTAAATCACAATCTGTTAAGTATAAGTCAACTGTGCAATAAGGGTTTTAAAATTATTTTTGATGAAACCCACTGCATTGTCATGAACAAGAACTCAAATGAGATCAAATTTATTGGAAAAAGGAATAACAATGTCTATACTGTTGATATTAATAATGTCTCGTGTGATGATTTTTGCCTGATAGCAAACAATCATGAAAATGCATGGTTATGACACCGGAGATTAGGTCATGCTAGTTTTGGAGTAATCTCAAAATTGTCTAGACATGACTTAGTGAATGGATTGTCAAAATTAAAGTTTGAAAGTGATAAAATCTGTGAAGCTTGCACAAAAGGCAAGCAAACACGAATCTCCTTCAAAAATAAAGACATTATTTCTACCGCTAGGCCCTTGGAATTGCTGCACCTTGATCTCTTTGGTCCAACTAGGACTTCCAACCTAGGAGGAAAATCTTATGATTTTGTGATTGTTGACGACTTTTCCAGATTTACATGGGTGCTCTTTTTAGCCAATAAAAATGATGCCGTGACAGAATTTCAAGTTTTTTGCAGGAAAGTTCAGAATGATAGAGGTTATCTTATCACTACCATTCAAAGTGATCACGGTGGAGAGTTTGAGAATCATGATTTCAGCAAGTTTTGTGAAGAGCAGGGATACACGCATAATTTTTCATCACCAAGGATGCCTCAACAGAATGGAGTGGTGGAGAGGAAAAATAGAACCCTGATAGACATGACACAGACCATGTTAAGTGAGAATGTCCTACCCAAATACTTTTGGGCTGAGGCGGTGAGTACAGCATGCTATATCATCAATAGCGCAATGGTAAGACCCATCTTAAAGAAAACTCCTTATGAGCTGTACAAGGGTAAGAAACCAAACATTTCTCATCTTAAACCCTTTGGATTCTCATGTTTCATCTTGAACAATGGTAAGACCAATCTAGGTAAGTTTGATGAGAAAAGTGACAAAGGAATTTTCCTAGGTTATGCACTTAACTCTAGAGTCTACCGATTGTTCAATAAGAGGACTTTGGTTGTTGAAGAAAGTCCTCATGTGATTTTTGATGAATCTGAGTTAAAGCTAACAAACCAATCTATTCAAATTGTGGATACAGATGAGGATTCCAAATGTTCAAATGATGTCAAGGCCAAGGATGAGCCAACTGAAGAGGGATCCAGCAAAAATGAAGAAGATGAGGACCCCTCAATTGAAACACTTCAAGAACAGCGAGTGCAACACCCGGAATTGCCAAGATCATGCACTCTTCTGAAAGACCACCCTGCTGAAAACATCATAGGTAATCTTGAAGATGGGGTAAGAACTAGATCCTCTCTAAGGCAAGTTGAAGAGGAGGATTTGATTGCTTTAATCTCACAAGAGGAGCCTAAATACTTTCATGATGCCTTGCAAAATGAATCCTAGATCCATGCTATGCATGAAGAGTTGCACCAGTTTGAAAGAAATGAGGTATGGACTCTTGTGCCACGTCCTAGAAATCAACCTGTAATAGGAACCCGATGGGTTTTTAGGAACAAATTGAATGATACGGGTGTGGTTGTTAGGAATAAGGCCCGGCTTGTAGCCAAGGGGTATAGCCAGGAGATGGGGATTGACTTTGATGAGTCTTTTGCCCTGGTTGCTAGGTTAGAAGCAGTCCGGATTTTATTATCATTTGCTTGCTCATTGAACTTCAAATTGTTTCAAATGGATGTTAAATCTACCTTTCTTAACGGATATATCAAAGAAGAAGTTTTTTTAGAACAACCTCCAGGCTTTGAAGATTCCAAACACCCACGACATGTGTACAAGCTCCAGAAGGCGTTGTACGGGCTCAAGCAAGCACCAAGGGCATGGTATGAAAGGCTCACTTCATTTCTGACTGAAAATGGGTTCAAAAGAGGTAAGGTTGATCAAACACTCTTCACAAGGAAATCATGTAAAGATATATTGGTAGTTCAAGTGTATGTTGATGACATAATTTTTGGAGCTACTAACAATACTTTATGTGATGAATTTGTAAGAATAATGCAAGGAGAGTTTGAAATGAGTCTAATGGGTGAACTAACCTTCTTTCTTGGATTACAGGTAAAATAAACACTCGAGGGCATCTTCATAAACCAAGCCAAGTATACAATGGAGCTGTTGAAGAAATACGGGATGGCAGAAGCAAAACCCATATCAACTCCGATGGACACAACCACAAAGTTGGACAAAAATGAAAATGGTAAAATAGTAGATCCTACACTGTTTCGAGGTATGATCGGATCACTACTGTATTTAATAGCATGTCGCCCTGATATTCAGTTCAGTGTATGTCTTTGTGCTCGCTTTCAATTATGTCCAAAAGAATCTCATCTAATGGCTGTTAAACGAATTTTTTGATATTTGACTGGCACACTAGACTTTGGCTTGGGGTTTCCGATCAGCAGTTCATTTGATTTGATTACATATGCCGATGCCGATTATGTTGGTTACATTATTGATCACAAAAGTACTAGTGGGTACTGTCTGTTTCTTGGTGGTTGCCTAGTTTCATGGGCCTCTAAGAAACAACATTCAGTAGCTCTCTCAACGGCCGAGGCTGAATATGTAGCCGCCGGAAGTTGTAGAGCCCAAGTACTTTAGATCAAAAATCAATTGTTTGATTTGGATGTTGAAATAAAATGTGTTCCAATTTTGTGTGACAATACTAGTGTAATCAGTTTGTCAAAAAACCCTGTTCAATACTCTAGGACAAAGTATATAGACATTCGGCACAATTTCTTGAGAGATCATGTAGACAAAGGGGTCTTTGAGCTGAATTTTATTGATTCTCATAACCAATTGGCCGATATCTTCACCAAGCCCTTAAACCAGGAGTGTCACGCCCCGAACCGATAGCAGCGGGAAGCGATGCTCGGAACGTGGCAAGAGACAAGTCACGATAACAAGAGCGGAAGATAAATAATCACAATAAAATATAAAGAGGCCAGACACACACTTGAGAAAATACGAACTCTTATTAATTTAAAAAGATATATTTTGACACCACTTACAATAAAAGATTCAAAATAAATAACAAAAAGAAATAACTAGACTAGCTAGACTCAAGAAAATGAAAGAGCAGACTCCAACTCTAGGTTCCAGGTTCCACTCGATCACACTGATCCATTTCCCAATGCACGTACCGATACTCACATAACCTAAAAAGGGTTGGAAGTAGGGGTGAGCAAAAAGCTCAGTATGAATTATACTCTATCATCAGGCATAGTTTAAGTGATTAACAAGTAAATTACAGTTTCATATGCCATGCTAATAAGAGAAATAAATGACGATATAAAGAAACAACGATAATAAAATAGATCTTGCAAGGTTAAGAAATATAAAGGAACAGAATGATAACACTTAAGAGGAATAACAAAGACAAGAATTTACTACAGGAGATTACGATAAAGAGTTGGCCATATCAAGACGATTCAAGTCATGTCAAGCACGTATGTAATTTCATTTTCACGTCCAAGTAACAACAAGTAGAGTATAGAACAGTGAAGAGTGGAAAGTGCAACGTAGTAGAGAGTAGTGGAGAGTAGTGAAGAGTAGTGGACAGTCCTAGATTTAACTCATGTCATAGTACTGGTGCCAAATGCCACACCTAGTCATTCACCTCCCCGGGGGTACACGTAGTGTTCGGGCGCTCCTCCCAGGACTAGACCGAGCCCTTAATTGTTTGCCAGGCATTGCTTTCTTTGGATCAAAGATCCCACGAATCTAGACTTCCACAATTTATGGCCAGAATTCCAAGGTTTAAACTATGTAGCAATAACAAGTTCAAGTAGGAAGAAGATTCATTTCATAATTTCAAGGTAAGCACCATCATCAAGAAGATCGAAAACCAAGTCACAATAAGAGTTATCAAGAAGGGTACACATTCGGGTATACAAGGGTGTATTGCCATTTCATTAGATTCATGATTCGGGGTTTGTATGTGTTCATTTGCAAGAGATTACGGCGATATGCAAAGATCGACGCCAAAAAGCTAATATACAAGCCACAATGATAATAGATGATAAGATTCAAAATCTAAACAGCGGGTTAAACTAGTAAAACCATGCTTGCTGCAGTTTAAATAGGTTCTAATTAGGGATATTAAACATGGGAGTTAATGGTAATTTCGTCGGATAGAGTTTCCGGGCATAAAATGCTATTTAACGTAGTAGCGACTTACTAGAAGTCGGGAAGTCAATCGTGTTATGCTACTGTGGTACAGTAGCTATCCAGCAAGTTAAATTGCTCATATTAATCCTAATTTCATGTTAATCCATCAAGCATTATCATTTAATTTAGTGCATAAGCTAGAAAGATGAATGAAGCTAAAAGATAGAATGAGCAAGCTCGCGTACGAGCGAATGGCATGCGATTAACAGAAATTTAGTTAGATAATTAATCAATTATCATATGGGTTTCTATTTTACTAATTACCATTTATGATATGCAAATGAATCAATTAGAACATGTATTAAGTCATTTACAGCATACATAAACGGTCGATAAAGGGCCGTATAACTTCTGGGATTAACAGGGGGCAACGGGGCTGAACGGGGTTCAATTAGGTAGGCCAGGGGGTTGGGCGGCTCCCTGAGGGCCGCCCATGTACTTGGGCGGTTCCTGAGGGGCCGCCCAAAGGGTTGGGCGGTCCTGGGATGGCCGCCCATCCCCTGGGTTGTGCGGCCAGTTCAGGGCCGTTCAAGATGTGTGGTTGCTCTGGGACCTTATATCCTGATATGTGGTTCGTTTGGAACCGTTCATCCTGGGATGTGTGGTTCCTGAAAGACCGTTTATCTCAGGCCATGCCAAGGTCAAAAGTGGTCAACAGAGATGTGCGGTCTATCGTAAGACCATCCATCCCTGGGTCGATTCCGGTCATCCCTGCCGCGTCTGGTGAACGTCGGTAAGTGAGAGTTTGCTAGGGTTACACTAAATCGCTAATAACTAATGGTAATGGACTCCAAATAAGGAGATTTTGGTATCATTGGAAAGCTAACAGAGAATACTATCTAACAGTAAGGCCAATTTCAAATTATCTTGCCGAAATCAAGATTTATTAAGGCAAGAACACATGTAACCCTAATTCTGACATGCAATGACTAAAACGTAAAATTCTCTCAGTATACAGAACACAAATTGGGGCTTCTTATGTCAAAAGAAAGCCACTTCGATGCTGAATCCAACCATATATGATATGGTTCATGTGGATCAGGATTAACACTTCGAAATCAGTCGAAATCAGAAATCAACTTGGAAGAACACATCAAAACTAGGTCTAAACATGATGTTACTACGAACAGAAATTCTCCAAACATGCTGGATGGAATTTGGGGCTTTTATAATCAATGGAAAGAGCACGAAAAACTCTACAAGATGCATGGATCAATTTCATATTTACGTCCTGAAATCAGAACTAAATCGACGAAGGAATAATGTTAACCCTAATCTAACATGCTTCTAACATGCTTCTACTAAACCTCGAAATACTCGCAGGATACTACATGATATTTGGGGCTTTATATATCAAAAGAAAGAGGACTTCATGCTGAACATTTTGATATATGATTTGCTGTTTGAGCCCGAGAGAACCTACCTCAATTTGATGAAGAACAAGGAAGAACAAAGGAGGAAGAAAGAAAGAAGGAAGCCGACACCCACGCACTCAACGCGAGATATCTCCCAGATCTGAAAACTTCAATGACTGCCGCTGCAACCAAACGAAAATAGACTGGAAGGGCTTCATTTTGATAGTTTATACACGTTCTGGGATGGTCTGTGGTGAGAGGAATCGATGCCACAAGAGGCGTGTTAAACAAGGCGCCGAAATCAAGGACCAAGTCAAACTCGACCAGTCGCCTCAATTAGGGTTAGGGTTTCGAGCAATTTTTTGAGGGTTATTGAAGTTAAGATCATGGCCTTTAATTTGAAACCAATTTCAGATCAAATGGTTGAGTATTAAGGTCGGATTTTGTGTTTGAAGTCAAGGTTAGGTAAAGGTTGAAAGTGTGGATTTTTCACTTAAATCTTTAAATAGATCTTGCTACGGATTGTTACTGGGTTAATCCCAGAAGACAAATTTGTTACATACACTTCCAGAAACCTAATTACCATTTTTATAGATTTTTATCACGTAGAAGAATTTTGGATGGTACTATTCCAAGGAATAAAATATTATTTAATGAAACTCACTTAAACGATAAATAGATCTAATTACAGATTTTCACTGATAAAACTCAAGAAGGCAAGGTTGTTTCATAAATCATTCTCTATCAATTTACTATTTTTCTAGATTTTTGTGAGAAAGTCGAAATTACACTAGCACTATTCACTGAGGAATATAATATTAATTTCCAAAATTCATTTATCTAAATTAAAAATTCACTATTTCAATTAAATTTCAGATTTTAAAAATCGGGGTGTTACACCCTCCCCCACTTAAAGGAATTTGGTCCCCAAATTCACCGACTATTATCAATTATGTGAATGTTCGAACTAAGATGATCTTACTTATCAAAATAATGTTAACTATACAATTGATGACGAAAGGAATTAGCTAACTAAGATGATCTTATTCATTAAAATAGCATGTTAACTATACAATTAAAAGAATTAACTATAGCTAGGGGTAAAAGAGAACGATACCATATACTAATACTACGCTTCTTCTTCTTATTACGTCAGGTTTCCTTACGACGGACTCGCCAGCCTTTCGCGGAACCGAAACTTAGCTTACCGGAACCACTCGGTTTCATTTTAAGAATTGGCTTAAAAACCTGCAAGATAGTTATATGGTCAACCTTTCATTACCCTTACGCGTAACGCAGCACAATCTTGCATATATTTTATTACTTACCCCACGATACTACCCAATCTCACCAGGTCGGGTTCTAAGACTTTAACAAGGTTAGGGATACTATGCACCTAGACATGACCAAAACTCGGTACCTGGCGGAGATAATTGATCCGAAGACCACTCGCGCAAGTATGCGATCTTCCCGAGAGGCATAGCCTAACGTTCGGACAACATCTTTTGATATACCGGGTCATTGGGATGCAAGGCAAAACTTAGGAAGCCTAGAACTTAGGAAAACCTATACTCTTGGATAAAATCCAAGGGACTCAGGCAAGGAGACAACACTTGGACAAAATCCAAGCGACTCAGGCAAGGAGGCTCTGATACCAAAACTGTCACGCCCTGAACCGATAGCAACGGGAAGCGATGCTCGGAACGTGGCAAGTGACAAGTCACGATAACAAGAGCGGAAGATAAATAATCACAATAAAATACAAAGAGGCCAGACACACACTTGAGAAAATACGAACTCTTATTAATTTAAAAAGATATATTTTGACACCACTTACAATAAAAGATTCAAAATAAATAACAAAAAGAAATAACTAGACTAGCTAGACTCAAGAAAATGAAAGAGCAGACTCCAACTCTAGGTTCCAGGTTCCACTCGATCACACTGATCCATTTCCCAATGCACGTACCGATACTCGCATAACCTGAAAAGGGTTGGAAGTAGGGGTGAGCAAAAAGCTCAGTAGGAATTATACTCTATCATCAGGCATAGTTTAAGTGATTAACAAGTAAATTACAGTTTCATATGCCATGCTAATAAGAGAAATAAATGACGATTTAAAGAAACAACGATAATAAAATAGATCTTGCGAGGTCAAGAAATATAAAGGAACAGAATGGTAATACTTAAGAGGAATAACAAAGACAAGAATTTACTACAGGAGATTACGATAAAGAGTTGGCCATATCAAGACGATTCAAGTCATGTCAAGCACGTATGTAATTTCACTTCCACGTCCAAGTAACAGCAAGTAAAGTAACAACAAGTAGAGTATAGAATAGTGAAGAGTGAAAAGTGCAACGCAGTAGAGAGTAGTGGAGAGTAGTGAAGAGTAGTGGACAGTCCTAGATTTAACTCATCTCATAGTACTGGTGCCAAATGCCACACCTAGTCATTCACCTCCCCGGGGGTACACGTAGTGTTCGGGCGCTCCTCCCAAGACTAGACCGAGCCCTTAATTATTTGCCAGGCATTGCTTTCTTTGGATCAAAGATCCCACGAATCTAGACTTCCACAATTTATGGCCAGAATTCCAAGGTTTAAACTATGTAGCAATAACAAGTTCAAGTAGGAAGAAGATTCATTTCAGAATTTCAAGGTAAGCACCATCATCAAGAAGATCGAAAACCAAGTCATAATAAGAGTTATCAAGAAGGGTACACATTCGGGTATACAAGGGTGTATTGCCATTTCATTAGATTCATGATTCAGGGTTTGTATGTGTTCATTTGCTAGAGATTACGGCGATATGCAAAGATCGATGCCAAAAAGCTAATATACAAGCCACAATGATTATAGATGATAAGATTCAAAATCTAAACAGTGGGTTAAACTCGTAAAACCATGCTTGCTGCAGTTTAAACAGGTTCTAATTAGGGATATTAAACATGGGAGTTAATGGTAATTCCGTCGGATAGAGTTTCCGGACATAAAATGCTATTTAACGTAGTAGCGACTTACTAGAAGTCGGGAAGTCAATCTTGTTATGCTACTGTGGTACAGCAGTTATCCAGCAAGTTAAATTGCTCATATTAATCCTAATTTCATGTTAATCCATCAAGCATTATCATTTAATTTAGTGCATAAGCTAGAAAGATGAATGAAGCTAAAAGATAGAATGAACAAGCTCGCGTACGAGCGAATGGCATGCGATTAACAAAAATTTAGTTAGATAATTAATCAATTATCATATGGGTTTCTATTTTACTAATTACCATTTATGATATGCAAATGAATCAATTAGAACATGTATTAAGTTATTTACAACATACATAAATGGTTGATAAAGGGCCGTATAACTTCTGGGCTTAACAGGGGGCAACGGGGCTGAACGGGGTTCAATTGGGCAGGCCAGGGGGTTGGGTGGCTCCCTGAGGGCCGCCCATGTACTTGGGCGGTTCCTGAGGGGCCGCCCAAAGGGTTGGGCGGTCCTGGGATGGCCGCCCATCCCCTGGGTTGTGCGGCCAGTTCAGGGCCGTTCAAGATGTGTGGTTGCTCTGGGACCTTATATCCTGATATGTGGTTCGTTTGGAACCGTTCATCCTGGGATGTGTGGTTCCTGAAAGACCGTTTATCTCAGGCCATGCCAAGGTCAAAAGTGGTCAATAGAGATGTGCGGTCTATCGTAAGACCGTCCATCCCTGGGTCGATTCCGGTCATCCCTGCCGCGTCCGGTGAACGCCGGGAAGTGAGAGTTTGCTAGGGTTACACTAAATCGCTAATAACTAATGGTAATGGACTCCAAATAAGGGGATTTTGGTATCAATGTAAAGCTAACAGAGAATACTATCTAACAGTAAGCCAATTTCAAATTATATTTCCGAAATCAAGATTTATTAAGGCAAGAACACATGTAACCCTAATTCTGACATGCAGTGACTAGAACGTAAAATTCTCTCAGTATACAAAACAAAAATTGGGGCTTCTTATGTCAAAAGAAAGCCACTTTGATGCTGAATCCAACCATATATGATATGGTTCATGTGGATCAGGATTAACACTTCGAAATCAGTCGAAATCAGAAATCAACTTGGAAGAACACATCAAAACTAGGTCTAAACATGATGTTACTACGAACAAAAATTCTCCAAACATGCTGGATGGAATTTAGGGCTTTTATAATCAATGGAAAGAGCACGAAAAACTCTACAAGATGCATGGATCAATTTCATATTTACGTCCTGAAATCAGAACTAAATCAAAGAAGGAACAGTGTTAACCCTAATCTAACATGCTTCTAACATGCTTCTACTAAACCTCGAAATACTCGCAGGATACTACATGATATTTGGGGCTTTATATATCAAAAGAAAGAGGACTTCATGCTGAACATTTTGATATATGATTTGCTGTTTGATCCCGAGAGAACCTACCTCAATTTGATGAAGAACATGGAAGAACAAAGGAGGAAGAAAGAAAGAAGGAAGCCGACACCCACGCACTCAACGTGGGATATCTCCCAGATCTGAAAACTTCAACGACTGCCGCTGCAACCAAACGAAAATAGACTGGAAGGGCTTCATTTTGATAGTTTATACATGTTCTGGGATGGTCTGTGGTGAGAGTAATCGACGCCACAAGAGGCGTGTTAAACAAGGCGCCGAAATCAAGGACCAAGTCAAACTCGACCAGCCGCCTCAATTAGGGTTAGGGTTTCGAGCAATTTTTAGAGGGTTACTGAAGTTAAGATCATGGCCTTTAATTTGACACCAATTTCAGATCAAATGGTTGAGTATTAAGGTCAGATTTTGTGTTTGAAGTCAAGGTTAGGTAAATGTTGAAAGTGTGGATTTTTCACTTAAATCTTTAAATAGATCTTGCTACGGATTGTTACTGGGTTAATCCCAGAAGATAAATTTGTTACATACACTTCCAGAAACCTAATTACCATTTTTATAGATTTTTATCACGTAGAAGAATTTTGGATGGTACTATTCCAAGGAATAAAATATTATTTAATGAAACTCACTTAAACGATAAATAGATCTAATTACATATTTTTACTGATAAAACTCAAGAAGGCAAGGTTGTTTCATAAATCATTCTCTATCAATTTACTATTTTTCTAGATTTTTGTGAGAAAGTCGAAATTACACTAGCACTATTCACTGAGGCATATAATATTAATTTCCGAAATTCATTTATCTAAATTAAAAATTCACTATTTCAATTAAATTTTAGATTTTAAAAATCGGGGTGTTACACCCTCCCCCACTTAAAGGAATTTGGTCCCCAAATTCACCGACTATTATCAATTATGTGAATGTTCAAACTAAGATGATCTTACTTATCAAAATAATGTTAACTATACAATTGATGACGAAAGGAAATAGCTAACTAAGATGATCTTATTCATTAAAATAGCATGTTAACTATGCAATTAAAAGAATTAACTATAGCTAGGGGTAAAAGAGAATGATACCATATACTAATACTACGCTTCTTCTTCTTATTACGTCGGGTTTCCTTACGACGGACTCGCCAGCCTTTCGCGGAAACTTAGCTTACCGGAACAACTCGGTTTCATTTTAAGAATTGGCTTAAAAACCTGCAAGATAGTTATATGGTCAACCTTTCATTACCCTTACGCGTAACGCAACACAATCTTGCATATATTTTATTACTTACCCCACGATACTACCCAATCTCACCAGGTCGGGTTCTAAGACTTTAACAAGGTTAGGAATACTATGCACCTAGACATGACCAAAACTCGGTACCTGGCGGAGATAATTGATCCGAAGACCACTCGCGTAAGTATGCGATCTTCCCGAGAGGCATAGCCTAACATTCGGACAACATCTTTTGATATACCGGGTCATTGGGATGCAAGTCAAAACTTAGGAAGCCTAGAACTTAGGAAAACCTATACTCTTGGACAAAATCCAAGGGACTCAGGCAAGGAGACAACACTTGGACAAAATCCAAGCTACTCAGGCAAGGAGGCTCTGATACCAAAACTGTCACGCCCCGAACCGATAGCAACGGGAAGCGATGCTCGGAACGTGGCAAGAGACAAGTCACGATAACAAGAGCGGAAGATAAATAATCATAATAAAATACAAAGAGGCCAGACACACACTTGAGAAAATACGAACTCTTATTAATTTAAAAAGATATATTTTGACACCACTTACAATAAAAGATTCAAAATAAATAACAAAAAGAAATAACTAGACTAGCTAGACTTAAGAAAATGAAAGAGCAGACTCCAACTCTAGGTTCCAGGTTCCACTCGATCAGACTAATCCATTTCCCAATGCACGTACCGATACTCGCATAACCTGAAAAGGGTTGGAAGTAGGGGTGAGCAAAAAGCTCAGTAGGAATTATACTCTATCATCAGGCATAGTTTAAGTGATTAACAAGTAAATTACAGTTTCATATGCCATGCTAATAAGAGAAATAAATGACGATATAAAGAAACAACGATAATAAAATAGATCTTGCAAGGTCAAGAAATATAAAGGAACAGAATGGTAATACTTAAGAGGAGTAACAAAGACAAGAATTTACTACAGGAGATTACGATAAAGAGTTGGCCATATCAAGACGATTCAAGTCATGTCAAGCACGTATGTAATTTAATTTCCACGTCCAAGTAACAGCAAGTAAAGTAACAACAAGTAGAGTATAGAACAGTGAAGAGTGGAAAGTGCAACGTAGTAGAGAGTAGTGGAGAGTAGTGAAGAGTAGTGGACAGTCCTAGATTTAACTCATGTCATAGTACTGGTGCCAAATGCCACACCTAGTCATTCACCTCCCCGGGGGTACACGTAGTGTTCGGGCGCTCCTCCCAGGACTAGACCGAGCCCTTAATTGTTTGCCAGGCATTGCTTTCTTTGGATCAAAGATCCCACGAATCTAGACTTCCACAATTTATGGCCAGAATTCCAAGGTTTAAACTATGTAGCAATAACAAGTTCAAGTAGGAAGAAGATTCATTTCATAATTTTAAGGTAAGCACCATCATCAAGAAGATCGAAAACCAAGTCACAATAAGAGTTATCAAGAAGGGTACACATTCGGGTATACAAGGGTGTATTGCCATTTCATTAGATTCATGATTCGGGGTTTGTATGTGTTTATTTGCAAGAGATTACGGCGATATGCAAAGATCGACGCCAAAAAGCTAATATACAAGCCACAATGATTATAGATGATAAGATTCAAAATCTAAACAGCGGGTTAAACTCGTAAAACCATGCTTGCTGCAGTTTAAACAGGTTCTAATTAGGGATATTAAACATGGGAGTTAATGGTAATTTCGTCGGATAGAGTTTCCGGGCATAAAATGCTATTTAACGTAGTAGCGACTTACTAGAAGCCGGGAAGTCAATCGTGTTATGCTACTGTGGTACAGCAGCTATCCAGCAAGTTAAATTGCTCATATTAATCCAAATTTCATGTTAATCCATCAAGCATTATCATTTAATTTAGTGCATCAGCTAGAAAGATGAATGAAGCTAAAAGATAGAATGAACAAGCTCGCGTACGAGCGAATGGCATGCGATTAACAGAAATTTAGTTAGATAATTAATCAATTATCATATGGGTTTCTATTTTACTAATTACCATTTATGATATGCAAATGAATCAATTAGAACATGTATTAAGTCATTTACAGCATACATAAACGGTTGATAAAGGGCCGTATAACTTCTGGGCTTAACAGGGGGCAACGGGGCTGAACGGGGTTCAATTGGGCAGGCCAGGGGGTTGGGTGGCTCCCTGAGGGCCGCCCATGTACTTGGGCGGTTCCTGAGGGGCCGCCCAAAGGGTTGGGCGGTCCTGGGATGGCCGCCCATCCCCTGGGTTGTGCGGCCAGTTCAGGGCCGTTCAAGATGTGTGGTTGCTCTGGGACCTTATATCCTGATATGTGGTTCGTTTGGAACCGTTCATCCTGGGATGTGTGGTTCCTGAAAGACCGTTTATCTCAGGCCATGCCAAGGTCAAAAGTGGTCAACAGAGATGTGCGGTCTATCGTAAGACCGTCCATCCCTGGGTCGATTCCGGTCATCCCTGCCGCGTCCGGTGAACGTCGGGAAGTGAGAGTTTGCTAGGGTTACACTAAATCGCTAATAACTAATGGTAATGGACTCCAAATAAGGGGATTTTGGTATCAATGGAAAGCTAACAGAAAATACTACCTAACAGTAAGGCCAATTTCAAATTATCTTGGCGAAATCAAGATTTATTAAGGCAAGAACACATGTAACCCTAATTCTGACATGCAGTGACTAAAACGTAAAATTCTCTCAGTATACAGAACAAAAATTGGGGCTTCTTATGTCAAAAGAAAGCCACTTCGATGCTGAATCCAACCATATATGATATGGTTCATGTGGATCAGGATCAACACTTCGAAATCAGTCGAAATCAGAAATCAACTTGGAAGAACACATCAAAACTAGGTCTAAACATGATGTTACTACGAACAGAAATTCTCCAAACATGCTGGATGGAATTTAGGGCTTTTATAATCAATGGAAAGAGAATGAAAAACTCTACAAGATGCATGGATCAATTTCATATTTACGTCCTGAAATCAGAACTAAATCGAAGAAGGGACAATGTTAACCCTAATCTAACATGCTTCTACTAAACCTCGAAATACTCGCAGGATACTACATGATATTTGGGGCTTTATATATCAAAAGAAAGAGGACTTCATGCTGAACATTTTGATATATGATTTGCTGTTTGAGCCCGAGAGAACCTACCTCAATTTGATGAAGAACAAGGAAGAACAAAGGAGGAAGAAAGAAAGAAGGAAGCCGACACCCACACACTCAACGTGAGATATCTCCCAGATCTGAAACTTCAACGACTACCGCTGCAACCAAACGAAAATAGACTGGAAGGGCTTCATTTTGATAGTTTATACACGTTCTGGGATGGTCTGTGGTGAGAGGAATCGACGCCACAAGAGGCGTGTTAAACAAGGCGCCGAAATCAAGGACCAAGTCAAACTCGACCAGCCGCCTCAATTAGGGTTAGGGTTTCGAGCAATTTTTAGAGGGTTATTGAAGTTAAGATCATGGCCTTTAATTTGACACCAGTTTCAGATCAAATGGTTGAGTATTAAGGTCGGATTTTGTATTTGAAGTCAAGGTTAGGTAAAGGTTGAAAGTGTGGATTTTTCACTTAAATCTTTAAATAGATCTTGCTACGGATTGTTACTGGGTTAATCCCAGAAGACAAATTTGTTACATACACTTCCAGAAACCTAATTATCATTTTTATAGATTTTTATCACGTAGAAGAATTTTGGATGGTACTATTCCAAGGAATAAAATATTATTTAATGAAACTCACTTAAACGATAAATAGATCTAATTACAGATTTTCACTGATAAAACTCAAGAAGGCAAGGTTGTTTCATAAATCATTCTCTATCAATTTACTATTTTTCTAGATTTTTGTGAGAAAGTCAAAATTACACTAGCACTATTCACTGATGAATATAATATTAATTTTCGAAATTCATTTATCTAAATTAAAAATTCACTATTTCAATTAAATTTCAGATTTTAAAAACCGGGGTGTTACAAGGGGCAATTCAACAAGATTAGAAGGGAACTTGGCATGTGCAAGGGTGAGGGCATACACACTTAGGTCTACATTAGGATGAGTGATGCATATCAGAAGCATTAAGGGTAGATATATAGCATGTCATGCATCACCATGTTGTGTGTTTTTACTCTTTTCTATGTGATATCATCTTGCATGCGTGATTGTATATATATGTATACATACCCATCCTTGGATATTTCTAAAACTTGATACTCCTTGACAAATAAATGTGGACTAATGACCTAGGGACACTAGGCAGTAACTGAGGGGGAGCTTTCAGAAAAACCCCGTTCGTTGACTCATCTGAAGTCATTTACCGAAATCCTCCCCAACGAAAAGGAACAGAAAAGGAAAAAGAAAGAAAACAACAAAAAAAGGAAAAAGAAACAAAAAAGGGGGATGAATACCACCATGTGAAGGGAGCTCGATTAAGGCAGGAGATATGGAGGCATTCACTCAATTTTTCAAATGGGGTTTTGGGCCAATCGACCATTTCGGTCGACCGGCCCACCCGATTCGGTCGACCGAAACCGGCGAACCGGTCCAACCAGGATGTGGCCGACCCCCTACTTAAGGGGTTCTCTCCCCTTCTTCTCTCATTCTAACCCATCCATTCTCTCTCCCATACCTTTCCCTAACCCTAAACCATAAAATCCCCTCTCCAAAATCCCTTAAACCCCACCGTTCTTTCATCTGCACAACCTCCATCGGATTCGTCACCATCCCGGGACGCATTCTCCATGGTTGCTTGTGCCGTCGTACAGCTTCTTCCTATATTCCAGAGCGTGGAGAAAGTCCGTCCAAGCCTCCAGAAGTGTTCCTTCGTCCACTTCCATCCCACGGGTTAAGTCTACTCTTTTCGGAAGGGATTCACAGCGGGTTTCCTAGTCTAAGATGCCGCCTAGATGGAGCTCTCGACGTTCCACTCAAGGGGAAGCCAGTAGTCAGAGACGGGAGGCCCCGGCTCGTCCACAGCGGGCACCGGCACCTCGTCTACCTCCATGGCCCATCATTAACCCTCGCTTGGTTGATTTTCAGGAGGTGAATGAGATTTTGCCAGATCTGTTTGCACTTTTTTCGATTCAAGACGGATGGACTGATTTTGTTTCTAGATATACTAGGTATTATCCACACCTAGTCCAGCAATTTTATGGGAATCTAGTTGAGAGAAATGGAGCATTATTCACAGTTGTTCAGGATATTGAGATACATATTACACCCGACCTTTTTTGGCGTGCCTTGGGAGTCTCAGCCTGGGGTGCCGATATGTCTTTTGGACATGGTGAAGTGGAGGAAACTTTCCTTGCTATGACTGGTTGTGATTATGTTCGGGGTGTGAGTAATCTCATCAGGCTAAATGCCAATCACTTTCCCCCACTACAGCGTGTTCTACACCACATGTTTACTACTTTGATTTATCCAAAAGGTGGAAGTAGAAATGAAGTGACAGAGGTTCATAGGTTCCTCTTTTATCATGTCATGAATGGGAACTCCGTGAATATGGGTCGGCTCATGACTGATTTGATTAACTCATGCCGAACCAACTTGGGGTGATCTTTACCTTATCCATCCCAGTTGACAGGAGTCTTCATCTATGTTAGGGTAGATTTGGCAAATGATATGTCACTTCCAGTTCATCAAGATGATGTCTACAATGAACACAAGATTGTTGGGGTGCAAGGCACGGATTCAGAGGGGGGTGAATGAATCCCCGTTCAAAAACTATTGCGAAATAAAACTTTTGCCTACACTCAATGAAGTCTACTGAGACCACTGAGCTCTCTTACTCAGGAAACTGAAAATGCTGAAGATAGATAACCCAAGGAATCGCGCAGACTCAACTCACAAATTTGCTCAAGGGACAAGAAGCACTAAGAAGCATATGTTTCTATTAAGCACTTAGTCGAACACTTAACAGCAATACCAAATCACGCAGGAAAGCTTCTGATATAGAACACTCAAACAACCTGAGAAGGGGGATAGAAATATGGAAATGTATGCAAGGCAAACCACGATGGACAAGATATTTTTAGGTGGTTCAGCCAGACCACAGTCTGCCTACGTCCACCCCTCACCCCAAACCGGAGTGAGGCTTCCCTTGCAAAAGCAAGAACCGCAGACTCAGTCTGCAACAGACGCTGCCTAATAGCTTGACCCAGAGGAACACTCTCCTCTCTTCCTCCAACCCGGAGGGGAAAACCGTGAATGACGCCCAGTCACTCACAACCGGAGACCCAGGTCTCTCTCCCTCTGAAACCCAGAGGGAACCACAAGTGACACCAAGTCACTTGCAGACCAGAGGTCATGGACCTCTCTTCCTCCACACCAGAGGGAACCCACAAGTGACACCCAAACACTTGCAAATCGGAGAACAAGTCTCCCTTCTCCTGAGACCACAGGAGGAACCCCGATCCCAAACAAGGGAAACGGAAAGCACTGAGAATATGCAAAGAACAAACAAAAAACAACCAAGAGAAACAAAAACAGATATAGCTCCGAGGAGCACAATGACTATGGATTTGATCCACGAGTCAATTCATGATCAGATCTTCAGGATGCACTGGCTTCACACTCTTTCTCCTTCTCACGATTTTCTTCTCTCTCACTCTGGCTCTCAGCTTCTTCTTCTTCTTCTTCTTCTTCTTCTACTTCTACTTCTTCTTCTTCTTCTTCTTCTTCTTCTGGCGGCCTCTTTTTCAGCACCCTTCTTCGAAGGGATGGGTATTCTTATATAGGAACAGGGGCTCCATATGGATGAGGCAAAAGAACCTAACTACAATTCCATTGGTCCACATGTTAGGGAATAGAAGCTTCCTTTCCTCGGATCACGTGCCTATCAATTACCCCCTTTATCCACGAGCCAGCCTTCTGCCATTTTAGAGATCACGTGCCTCTTCTGTGAACGAGATTGTTCCCTATAAAAGTAAGACAGAGTACCATTTAGGATTATTCTCGACAAAGTAGAATTCGCCACGTAGAAGAGCAGACATTGCACAGACCTTAGGTAGCACGAACACGACATGCACCAACTATATGCACTTACCATAAAGACTACCAAAGGATGCACCGACCTTGGTCATGCACAGAGCTCAGTATGGACAACGAAAACATGCACCGAGGCACATATGCACCAACCTTATGAGCCTAAGATTAAAGGACACACTGACCGAGTAAAAAGCTTGCACCGACCTTAAGTGGTCCAAGGCATAAGTGCACAAACCCATATACACACGGACCTTTAGATGCAAAGAAGAGAATGTGCACATACCCTCATTCCTGTGCTACAGGGATTAGCACGGACCTTGGTATGCTTAGAGCTGAAATGTGCACAGATGTTATCTACCCAGTGCAAAGTATGCACCGACTTGGTGGTGAGACATATGCCTACGCTTAACCAAAAATTGCACCGACCTTGTGCAAACCAAAACTAGCACTGACCTGACGCGCTCACAGCAAGGAATATGCATTAGCAAAACTTGCACCGAGGCAAGGAATGCACAGACTATAAAGTCTTGTGACTACAGCGTGCAGAGACCTTATGTGCAAGAGAACAGATGTGCACCAAGTTGAATGTTGCACGGACCTTGTATAGCACAAGGCAAATGTTCACAGACTATATGTATATATATATATATATATATATGCTTTAGACAGAGACAGCATCGACCTAAGTTACTGTTTGAACAGTAACGTGCACAGACCCTAAATAGTAACATGCATGGACCTAAACATGCACCGAGTGTATGAATGGAGACAAAAACCTGCACCGATCTTAGTTGTGTGAACACACAAACTAAGACGCAAGATATGCACAGACCTTGGGTGTGCGTGAGACGCAACATGAGACGCAAATATGAAACACAAACGTGCACTGACCCTAGGTGTGCATGAGACGCAATATGAGACACACAAGTGCATGAGACGCAAATGTAGACGCACTGACTTTATATAGTCACAACACTGAGACGTAAATGTGCACCGTCTTCAACAACAATAGATAATGCATGTGACACAAAGATTGCACCGACTTCCTATATGCTCAGGCACGAAAGGCACAGACCTTGTATGAACATGCACTGACTTTAATGCAGTATTCTAAATAGTGAAGAGCACGTATGCACAATGGTTGAATGTGCACGGACACATGAACATGCACGGACCAGCTATAGTGTGTGCACAGACCTTCATCTGCAAGCAGTAACGTGCACAGACCTTAGCTGCAACTAGTTCAATGAAATGAATGTGCATGCCACCTGTTTGATAAAATGACTGTGCATGCAATCTAATGAGGTTCTATGCAGCATGAAAATGCATCTACCAAAAAATCCATATATCATACAAATGATTATGATGATAATCATTAAAGCACAAATTTCAATGCACATAAAACAATGCTCATTAATGCACAGTGCAATGACCAGTTGCATAACCAAATGCATATTTCATCATCATTCAATCTTTTCATGCAAACACATGATGACTTATAATGTTTGTTATCATCAAAATCACAGGGACACAACAATCTCCCCCTTTTTGATGATGCCAACACTATGAGTCATGCAGATAAAGCAAGATACTATGCTAACAGACAAACTATTCTCTCCCTTTGACTTCATCAAAAAGAAAATAGTTTGATAAGATATGCTCCCCCATACCAAAAGAGCCTAAACAGCTAGATAAGATCATGCACAACATGTGACCCTACTCCCCCTTAAAATGTGAGGTGAAAGGAAGTAAGAATAGGGTATGATGAAGGACAGTCAAGAAGGAGGGTCAAGAGATTAATCTCCCCCTTAATGCTAGAAACATGCTGATGTGATAATTTCCCTTTCTGACAAAGCAGAAGTATTAGAGTGGAAGAAGTGATAAGCATCAATCAGCAAAAAACACAGGGACAATCAAGGATACGTTCTGTTCATAATGAATGTTATCAATGATTGAATGGCAGTGAGCAGAAAAATGCCGAATGAGCTTCAAACACATGAGTAATTCAATACGATTTTCAAAGAGATACCAAAGTCATAAATCAAATAGTAAGAGTAGCTCGGAGTCTTCCATGATAAGGGCTTATGAATGAATGTTATTGAACTATATGGTTTAAACATGATGTATACACAGTTTGCCAATAAAGTTCAGTACTCATATCTGAAATCAATTTTAATAAGAGTGAACCAAGCCCTCATATTTACATCTTGATTAACCTCCCTACATCTTACACAATCTATTTCAATGACTTCTTTAGGAAAAATAATCATGAGTATTTAGGTTAAGCAATTTGACATTTCTGAATTTTCACCTTTTGGGTTCAGCAGAATTTTCATTTCCTTTTAATTTTTAGAACAGTCAAGAATAATTCATGCCTTTCGTCGTAAAGGTAGACGCTGATTAGACACCAGTACCCCTAGCATACTCAGCAGAATGTACCATTCTGTTTCAGGTATAGATGTCACCTTTTTACGTAAGGGTACACGTTTACCAGATGCAGGTACCCCTAGTTACTCGGTGAAACTAACCTTTGTTAATTTTTTGAACAGAGTTATCCAAGAAGCATCATGACATTGGGTCCATTATTTTTGACAAGGATCCTAGTTTCTCACCGCATTTGGCCATTGCTCTACCATTGCATAACTGAATAAACATTTAGACACAGCTACCCATAAGGTTTTTTGAAGAAAGACTTGTTTAAAAATAATATAAATTTCATGCATTTCAACCAAATAGGTCATGATTTCAAAAATGCAGATTACAGAAGATTTTTTCAAAATGTAACATGAAACGGTTGGTTAAAGTTTATTAAAACATGATTCAGATATTTTTCAAGACATTCAAAAATAAACTCAATGAATACATTAAACTTAAACCAACAAGTTCTTTTAGACATTCATAATTCTTTATAATATAAGATTCCTTATAGACAAGATTTCCAGATTTATGAATGAGGTATGTAAATTGAAATCTTCCTGAAATTCAGAAGGATCAAGAAAGGATTCAGAAGCAGTCGACTTGACAACAGAACCAGCAATTAAAACATGCACCATATGTGAGAACATTTGAAGTTCATGCATGTTGTAGAGAAGGCCAAGATTGCATCAGGCAAATGCAAGAGCAGCAATAGATTTCAGACTCAAGAAGAGTATCAGTTCAGATGAGTTTAGAAAGTTTAGATGGAAGTGACACTAACTGATGCCTGTTGTTGATGTATGTTGCAGGAGGAGCAAGGATTGCAGAATGAGCAAAAATATGGTTAGACAATAAAGGTTTCGGTTGACTGAATGAGTAATTCAAGTTGACCGAAATAAATAGGAAGGAAGCAGATGAATAACCATACAGTTCAAAAGTTGATTTATATGCTCCCCCTGACAAGATGCACTCAATCTTTTGGAATTTTCAATGTGAATGATATGCAATTAACTCATGTATGCATATGCATTGACTCTTTTTCACAGAATGCATTGTCCCATCATATATAACATGAAAACCATGCAGAGAGTTAAATTAACCAAATATGCATGAAGCACAAGAATTAACTTGACAGACTCCCCCTATCTAGATGCCAAGATTGACAACCCTGAATGCAGCATATGTATGCATCAATGCAGTCAACCCTTTAATCTCATATATGCACAGATCACCCAGCAAGTGCATGAACTGAAAAGAATGCAAATGGCAGATGCAATTGTGGACATGTATGCATGAGATCTTAATTGACATATTTAGCATGATGTTCAGCTAAAAGGAAATTCAGGTGAACAAGCATGTAAACAGCAAAGTTGGGGTTTTACCTTACTTGAGCACCTTGATTTATTAAACCCCCTTTTTATTCTCCATCCCAAGGCACTCCTGCAAACAACATCTCATTTTGCATTCTTAGGAACCCAAGTCTCCTTGGGTCCTTTAGTGACAGTAGCACCTTTCAATGGTGCTCTTCTCATTTTCAACACTTGAGAATCATCAAACCTCATCAAATAGCAGTTAGACATGGAATGTCCTAACTGTCCATAGTAATAACAAGAGATAGTAGATTTTAAATTCTTTTTATGCACATTGTCATAAGCAGGGAATCTATGTGCATTAACATGAAAGTTTCTATTTTTGTCATGGAAGTTATTTCTTTTATTTCCACCATACACATTCTCTTTAGAAGGGAATCTAGCATATTTAGGGTTCACATTTCTTCCCTGGACATGCCAACAGTCCCTGACTGTATGGCCATGCTTCCCACATTCAAAACAGGAAGACAAGTTTCTTCTCTTAATAACTGACCAGCAATCACTAGCCAGATGGCCTGGCTTCCTATTAGAACACATAGAAGATTTTATTTTAAAAGCTAATTCATCTCTACCGAAGGCATTCTGTTTTGCAGGGAATCCAACAAATTCAAAGTCAAATCTCTTTCCCTGGGCATGCCAACAGTTAGAGGCTCGGTGGCCATACTTTCCACAGTGAAAGCATGCAATGTGTTTGCCTCTAGAACCAAGGTTACTTCTATCAGAAACATGGTTCACATGAAATTTGTTATAACCAGAATCATTTCCTTTTCCAGGGAATTTAACAAATTTAGATTTAAGTTTCTTTCCCTGAGCATGCCAAAAAAACGCAACAATGTGGCCCAGCTTGCCACAGCAGTAACATTGAACTTTCTTTTTCTGAAATGCATGATTCTTAACATGGTCTTTCCTAGCATGCATGTTACTAGCATTCAAATCATCTAGTTCCATTAATCTACATTCATGCATTTGATGACCAACCTTGTGACAGTAATAGCATGTCAAGAGTTTCTTGTGTGCATGTGTGTATGTGGATGATTGATGAACAACATGCAAAGAGGTGGTTGGAATCTTTTTGTTCTTTTCCTTTTGTTTGTCAGTTGTTGTCGAGCATTTTTTAGCAGAAAACTGAAATACAAGAGGGTTCGGAGAGCTGTGAGAAATAGAACTGGAAACAAAGGATGTTTTTAATTTTATTTTCAAAACTCTTTTTCTTCGCAGGGTTATAGCCCAACCCTTCCTTCTGATAATTAACCTTAGTTCCTAGAAGATTGTTCAGATTATCTTTTCCCTTCACAAATTTTGACAAGGAATTATTCAAATCCTTAATTTCATTTTCCAGAGAAATAATGTGTATTTCATAACTGGCAATCTCTTGTTCACTGCAATTTACACATTCGCTTAGCACCTTGTTTGTAGTTTTATATTTTTCAACTTCTTGTTCCAGATTGCTCAGTTTTTCAGATTCTTCAATGCAAATAGATTTCCCTTTTTCTAAGACAAAAAGTATCTCTGACATAGCAGTGTTCAATTGCATCACTTTTTTAATTTCTCTAATCAATTTGTCATTTCCTATTTTCAGATTATCAGTTTCTTCAACATAGCTTTTATCAATTTTCATTGAGTTCATTTTATCATTCAACTCTTCTTCTATATGTTAAAACTCCAGAATCTTGTTTAATAGATCTTTATTTTCTTCCTTTAGGGAAGCAATTAAATTCTTCTACCATTCTAAATCTGAGTGAAGATTTTCATTTATTTCCTTCAAAAAAAGGACAATCATTGCATGCAGATTTAACAAAACATGTCGTTTCAGCATTGACTTTTAGACACTGCTTCCTAAGACATTCATTTTCAGATTTTAGAACCTTCAGTTCAGAGTTTACACAATCAAGATCTTTCGATAATTTTTCATTCTGAACTAGATTATTAATATTAACATGATCATCATCAAACGAGGTAAGTTTTTCTTTTAGTTCAGCAATTTCATATGCAAGTTCTTGATTTTCTTCTTTGTGTAGACCAATTAGTTTCTTAAGCTTTTCTTTTTAAGACAAACATGCATCATGAGATTGTTTGAACTCCATACACTTTTCACAAGAAGAGTTTGAACTATTCAACTCAGTTGTCTTTTTCAACTTTTTATATTGGTTTTTTAACCTCTCATGTGTTTGTATCAAATCACCATAAGCATCCTGCCAATCATCTATGGAAAAGTTTTCAAAAGGATTTACCTGATCATCATAATCCTCCTCCTCTTCATCTTGGTTGCTGCTTTGATCGCTGCCATTATCCATCATGCATATATCCTCATTTCTCCTGTGATCTAGCTTCAGCTTATCCAGAATGTCCTTAGCAGACCTGCAGTCATGAAAGTAAGAATGTAGGGCCTTGTCAGTAGCTGCTTTCATTAGATTGAAAACTTTCTAATT
Source organism: Amorphophallus konjac (assembly GCA_022559845.1). Classification (NCBI taxonomy): domain Eukaryota; kingdom Viridiplantae; phylum Streptophyta; class Magnoliopsida; order Alismatales; family Araceae; genus Amorphophallus; species Amorphophallus konjac. Next base: position 300,057,430 of record CM040121.1, on the reverse strand, counting down.
TTCTTCAAGCTTTGATCTATGACTGTTAGTCCATTTGGACTCTTTCTTTGGTAATCTATGAGGACCGTGTGAAATTAATTTTCACAGATCAGGATTAATCAGTTTTACATAATTATGCTGACTACTAAGCTACGAATTAAAATTAAACCCATTGAAAATCGATGGATGAGCCATGGTGATCAGTTCAAGAGTAATTCTCGCGATAGATTGAGCCTAAATAAAAGTGCACCTAAAACAGGATAGCATGATCCTCTACAGATCGTTGGATCTGATGAATCAGAGACCCGCTCAGATACTAATTGTTGGGGTTCAAAGCACGGATTCAGAGGGGGAATGGATGAATCCCCGTTCAAAAATTATTGCGGAATAAAACTTTTGCCTACACTCAATGAAGTCTACTGAGACCACTGATCTCTCTTACTCAGGAAACTGAAAATGCTGAAGATAGATAACCCAAGGAATCATGCAGACTCAACTCACAAATTTGCTCAAGGGATGAGAAGCACTAAGAAGCATATGTTTCTATTAAGCACTCAGTCGAACACTTAACAGTAATACCAAATCACGCAGGAAAGCTTCTGATATAGAACGCTCAAACAACCTGAGAAGGGGGATAGAAAATATGGAAATGTACGCAAGTTTTCCAAACCGGAGTGAGGCTTCCCTTGCAAAAGCAAGAACCGCAGACTCAGTCTGCAACAGATGCTGCCTAACAGCTTGACCCAGAGGAACACTCTCCTCTCTTCCTCCAACCCGGAGGGGAAAACTGTGAATGACGCCCAGTCACTCACAACCGGAGACCCAGGTCTCTCTCCCTCTGAAACCCAGAGGGAACCAGAAGTGACACCCAGTCACTTGCAAATCAGAGGTCACAGACCTCTCTTCCACCACACCAGAGGGAACCCACAAGTGACACCCAGCCACTTGCAAACCGGAGAACAAGTCTCTCTTCTCCTGAGACCATAGGAGGAACCCCGATCCCAAACAAGGGAAACGGAAAGCACTGAGAATATGCAAAGAACAAACAAAAAAAAACCAAGAGAAGCAAAAACAGATATAGCCCCGAGGAGCACAATGACTGTGGATTTGATCCACGAGTCTATTCATGATCAGATCTTCAGGATGCACTAACTACACACTCTTTCTCCTTCTCACGATTTTCTTCTGTCTCACTCTGGCTCTCAGCTTCTTCTTCACTCACTGACTACCTCTCTTTTCTTCTTCTTCTTCTTCTTCTTCTTCTTCTTCTTCTTCTTCTGTTGGCTCTCTTTTCTTTTCTTCTGGCGGCCTCTTTGTTGGCCCAGAGAGATGGCGGACAAGAAGGGGGGTTGAATTGTCCCCATGTCGAGATGGCGGATTTTAAAAAACTTTCTCACCCAATTACAACAGATGTAGAATTAACAATGCTGATTAACAAAAACTTCAAGTGAGATTAAGATATTCTCTCAATCTTTCCGATCTCACTCGGACAACCAATCCAACAAGCGATGAACGATTACTAATAAACAGACAGCAGAGCTAGCGAAGTGTAGTGGTGTAGTGAAATAAAAATCAATAAGATAACCTGTGAAGGGAGATAGGAGAAATGAACAGTCACACAGGAAATCACCATGAACACAGGGATTTTTAGGTGGTTCGGGACCACTACGGGCTCCCTACGTCCACCCCTCACCAAACCCGGTGAGGCTTCATAACACGCTACCGAAGTAGCAACACGGGGATGAACCCCAACCACACACACGCTGCTTCCGCAGCAATACACACACGAGGCCTTGCCTCAACACGCTGCCACTGCAGCACACACACACGTTTGGGGAACGTACCCCGGACACAACAACCACACGGAGACACAGCTCCGTACACACACAGATATTCTGAGTTTAAGAAAATCAAAGGATATACAATATATGCCCGCAGCAATATGTAGATGAAAATCTACTATGAAACATTCATAGAAATATTCATAAAGAGGATGTAGAAATATTTCCTTGGTTCTCCAATAGAAATAAGCAGATCTTTCTTGAAACTTAGGTTGGAGAAAGTAGAATCCGCAGGATGTCGGAGCACACGATCTTCTCTCTTGAAGATCGGATGTTTGTTCCTTCAAATCCCAGCTCCAGTCATACCTGCACACACAAGGAACGAATGAATCCATATGCTCTAATCTATGTCTTAGTTAAAAGGGACGTCACAACTAGATAAATAGCAGATTTATAGTACTCCCTTTTGAATGTCTCACAAATCCTTTGAACCAGCAGGTAGGGTGCGTTGGAAATGACAAACCGGAGTGGAAGCAGCCGGACATGAAGTCCTAAATGCCCAAAACCTTGAACGGGGGAGAACAGCAGATGCAGCTGCCAGAACTGGACACAGGCTCGCGGACGGTGACTTCTCCTACTTCTTCTTCCTTCTCCTTGTTGAAGCAACTCCCTCCTTCACGTTCTTCTCCTTCTTCCTCAGGTCGATGTAAACCTTTGGTTGCGATGAAGACGTCCTCAGATTCGTCTCTTCATTCCGCTTACAACTCCCTTCATCAGTGAGCTTCGAATCTCTAGGGAAGTGGATCAGATTTAGCTTGAAGGCCCTCTCCAGCTCCTTTCTTCTTTTCCTGCAAGAATAGAACGATGTTAGCCCTTGGGAGATATTTTTCAGCCCCAAATTCGCATCATACATATAGGGCAGCAAATAGAGGCACAAAAGACCATAAACCCCATGCATATACCCTCTCAAAACCACACCCAAGGGTAGAAACCCTAGGGGTAACGGGATAAAAGGGCAATCCAATCGGACCTATAAACCCATGGTTCGAAACCAAATCCGGAAACCTGATCCGGACGTAGCAGAAAAAGTGTCGACCTCTAGGGTCGACACTCGTATCAACAAGTTCTGCAAAAAATAGAAAATCCAGAACCTAGTCAAAAGTGTCGAACCATGGGGTCGACCTTTTTTCCACAAGGTTCTTTCCTGAGACGAAATCAGGACCCATGGTAAAAAGTGTCGACCCATGGGGTCGACCTTTTTTACCAGAGGTTCTGTTTTAGTTAAAATAGCATAACCCAACATAAAGTGTCAACCTCTAGGGTCGACACTTTTTGTCAGCATATCAGAAATCAATGCAAACAGCATACCGTGAAATAAGTGTCGACTCCATGAGTCGACACTTTTGCTGACATAAGTGAAAACTCAATTAGACTCAATTGAAACCTTACAAAACCTCTCCCAAACATTAAAAATAAATTACCATGTATTGAAAACAAGGTAATGGAAGAATTAATTCACATTCCACCACAAGCCAATGAAAGTGTTAAACATCTTGAAATTCAAACCACTTCTAGAATTAATATCAGTCTCAAACCCCCTCTTATGAAAACATGATATAAACCAAATATCCCACAATGAAATGCATTCAAAATTAAATTCTTACCATTATCTCAAAGGTAGAAGGCGATATATAACTCAATTCTTTACTTTCTAGTTTCCACAACCAATTCACTCAAATCATACTTACCTTTGGCATTAATGCGAACACTTGGACTTTTATCCTTCCTGTCCTGAACCATGGATAGCAATAACAAGTTAAGGAGTTGGATGAATGCCAAAAGAGCAGCTAACACCAAACTTCAGCCTGCATTATGAATCCCAAACCACAGTTGATGTATACATGCTAAACAAGCTTGATCTTTGTAAACTCCATGTAGAGAACCATTTGAAGAGTTGGTTAAATTAGACATTCACAATGCAATTCAAGTATGCCATTGTCCTGAGTTTCACCATGATCAACATGAGCTTATAGAAAGGTTCAATCCTCTGAAATGATAGAAGTTTAAACAAAAGAAATGCTTGAACAACTTTCATGAAATCTTCAGTACCAAAATACGTGAGGACACTTGAAAACCCAGTTTTTCAAGGACAAGCAAAAACCAGCTTTGCCAAGCAGTATGAGTATGCCACATGACAATTTTTCATCATGATCAAACTTGAGCAAATATCATGCATGAAACAGCACCAGCAGAAGTGTCGACACTTAGTGTCGACACTCTTCACTGCCTGAACTATCTATTGTGCAGACAGCCCATGGCCTAGGGAGGGTCGACCCAAGGGGTCGACACCTTACCTGTCAGTTTTGAAGAGTGGATGATTACCACCTTAAGTATCAAGGGTCCAAGGAATATGATAGACTACTCAACAAGAACTTGAAAAAAGAAATGGCTATGCATATACACAAAGCCAGGCAATCATGAACTATATACATGAAATTCCATCCAGCAAACCATTGAAGACCAGCAGGAATTCCTCAAGAGCTAAACGAGTATACTGGACATCCATTTCAAACTAGTGAGAACAATTCATGAAGCATGAGTAGCAGAGTTGATCATTTTAGTAACATGCTTTATCAAGCCAATGTAAAACCGATAGACATCAATTCAAGACCATTTAAAATCTCATGAAGAGTCAAGTAAAGAGCATCCTATTGGGATCTGTACAATGAGAGCAAGGAGGCCCAAGCCAAGACAGAATCACAGATCAGAACTTGACATTCAATTCAGCAAAACTGAGATTGTAATAGCAAGATTCACCAAGAGTCATGGGTATCACAAGAAAACTCCAAACCCTCAAGGAGCCAGAGGTTGACCCATGGGGTCGACCCTTGCAAAGCTAAGTAGAAAAATTGATTCCAAGAAGCATGTCAAACCTGCAAAGGAAGATATCATCATATTAGCTTGTTTATCGTGCGGACGCCATTTAAGTATAAAACACACAAGATTTTCACTTAGAGTAAACACAAAACACACGATATATTAGAATCATCAAAACCATTGTCAAAGATAACGAGGGGGCGCACTGAACCCAACAATCTCTCCCTTTTTGATGATGACAATATATTGTGACTATTCAAAGTTCTCTCCCCCTTTGGCATTATGAAAAAATAATGGGGGTCAAGAGGCAACAGTGAAGATTCTAAACATGAATGAGACATGCGCACACGAACCCAGCAATTAACCTCCCATGAAGGGAAGGTGTATAAACTAAGAAGCAAGCAACAGTTTGGAATTTGATGTATAATCAGCAGATGTGTGAGATAAGTGCAAATGCTAAATTTTTGTAATTTTTGGTATATGTATAACTAAATATGCACAAGTAGTATAAGGAAATTATATGCAAAATCTGAAAACTAAGTATGCACAAAGTGCATAGTGCTCAAGAGCACGTTGTTCTCCCCAATTGTCAAGAACAAAAACCAACAGACAATGGGTTATTTAACCTGTTATCTACAAGTATAACCTATACATTCAAACTATGGAATGAAGTATGATATGAATAGACAGATCAAGCATTCAGGCACTCTAGCATGCATAATTAATTATAGACTCATGCAAGTCCCTTCGGGACGGGTGTAAGGATAATGCAATTGATCGTTGAACATGAAGTGTATGAACATTACTAAGAAGGTCGTGCTTACATAAATAAAGTACTGCATTAACCATGAAAGACGACTTATTCATAAAGGGCATTCAAACAATCAAACCCAAGGTGCATGTGTGAAGATTGAGCAATGAAAATCAAGTCAATATGAAAAATCAGATTTTCTAAAGAACACTGAAAAGAACTTCTCATCCATACACTTTCATACACAATGCTCGAGTATTGGTAGCTACGTATAACCCCAATTTTTAATTATTAAAACTGGTGTGACTAACCTTTTGACACGAGTCATGCCCTTTGTTTCAGGGGTAATTCCCGGTTACTCAGTTTCGTCACTTTTTATGATGTGGATGAGACACTTTTCGACGCGAGTTATACCCTTTGTCTCAGGGGCACTTCCCGGCTACTCGGTGGTAAATCACACTTATTTTTATATGGATTAGTTTCTCCTTTCGACGCGAGTTTCCTCCTTTATTTCAGGGGGGATTCCCGGCTCCTCGGATCCACGTTCCACTTATACAAATTTTGAAGGGGTAAACAACTTTTTCCTCACGAGATATGTGATTTCTATGTAGAGAATCAATAGCCCTCTAAAGTGTAGAATAGAAAATAGTAATCCTTATTAGATTGAATCATTATCTCAAAAAGGTGCATTTTGTGTGGGTGGTTGTATTGAATGTAAAAGATGAATTAGCTTTCTCACAGTAATGTCTCCCCCTAAATGTATGCACGGTTATAAAAAATCTTCCCCTTAATATATGCCATGTTACAAATATGTCTTAATCAATGTAATTTCATTTAGCAAGGGATGAGTCATAGAAGGAGTCAAAAAGTGGTTGTATATTATATATTCAAACAAGCACTGAACTGAAGTTTTCAAGCAAGTTGATTACCGGTACGTGGCGGAGAACGTAGGTCCGAAGACCACCATCACGCGTGAAGAAAGTTTCCAGTTGGACATAATCAAACCTTTCACAATCATCATTTGATATACCGGATAATCATGGCATTCAGGCACGCGAGTATGAAGTATATGCAAGTATATGCAAGTATATGCATGTAACTTGAAAAGATGATTGAAAAATTATTCCTATTCACAAGTATGCAAAGATGTGTATGCATAAGTGAACTATGTATGCACATGTGAACCGTTATTTACAAGAAGTGATTGAAAGTATAAAAACTTTTATGTTCAAACTGAAGGATTCAAGAACTGAATTGTTATTTGCAAGATGTAAAATAGAGAGTGTGAAAGACTCTATGCACAGTGTAAAGCGTTCAAAACCAAATTTTTATTTGGGAAGCAAAAGAGAAGGTGTGTATTAAAACTAACTATGTATATCTAAAGAAAAGCATTCAAAAATCAGACTTACTCACAAAATGTGAGATAGCTCCAAACACAACTTTTTACCTTTGTAGGTCTTTGAAAGTGAACCTAAGCAAATTGATTTTCAATTCCAAGCCAATTTTCTTTCTCACCTTGAGAGCCCTTTGTTCATTATCAATCCTTGGTCTCAAGGCGCCCCTACAAAAGAAATTCTCATTTTGAAGATTTGGGTATCCAAGCCATCTTGGGTCCCGAGGGGTTAGCTCTAATATAGACAAGTGTGTTCTTTTTCTTTTTCCTCTCATACCACTCATCGTCGGCCCTCATCATGGTACACTCATCCATGGAATGTCCATTCAGGCCACAGTAAAAACAATAAAAAGAGTTTCTTTTCTTGAACCGATTATCATCTTCTTTCATCACATAACAGTCATTCATTACATGTCCAGATTTGCCACAATAATGACAAGAAAGATTTTTGTTGACAAACCAATTATCATCATTTTCTTTCGTGAAACAATTTTCAAAAGCATGACCATGCAACCCACAATAAAAGCAATGAATGTTCTGGGTTTTCTTTGTGAGTTTCTCATGGTTTTTAGAGTTGTCACCCATTTCCATTCTTGATTTTAATGCATGTTCATCATCAGATTTCATCATGTAACAGTCATACATGTCATGACCATAGTTACCACAATAAAAACATGAAAGATTTCTTCTTTTCTTTGATTCATGAACATGTTTGCCAATTTGGGAATTTTCATGCATACAAGGAGAATCAACATCATTTTTGTCTTTTGAATTTTGTTTATCATACAAGCACAAATACTCGTTCAAGCTCTTAACTTCATTCTCTAATGACAAAATATGCAATTCAGACTTAGCCATTTCATTTTCACACAATGCAAGTTTCTCATTCAACAAAGAATTGATACTTTTAAAACTTGCAATTTCTTGTTCCAAAATATGAAGGTTTTCAGGATTATCAACAATGACATGCTTTCCTTTTTCAAACGTGTGAATTTTTTCATTCAACAAATTGTTTTGATTTTTCAAATTATCAATTTCTTTAGCAAGCTTTTCATTCTGTAGAAGTTCATTGAGCAAGACTTGATCACTTTCCGAGCAGCTCAATTTACTTCTAGAATCCGCTTCGAGGCTTTCAAGTTCTGAAAGTTTAGCCAATAAAGATTCGTTTTCCTTTTTCAAACAAGTAATGGTTTCTTTATGGCTATCTATCTCATGCACATGCGACTTAACCAATTTCTCAAATTCAGTGCATTTTCCACATGGAGAATTATCTACAGAAATATTCTCAGTTTCAAGGCACTTAGAACATGGAGAGTTAACATGTGAAATATCATCAAACTTATTTTTCATTTTTCTATTTTCAGATTTTAGTGCTTTGTATCTATCAACTAGCTCATCGTAAGCATCCATCAATTCATCATAACTCAAATCATTTTCCTCATCAGAGACAGAGTTAGAGTTTACCTTTGAACTCTCCTCGCTTTGACGCTCACTTTCATTGTTTGCAACTAAGCAGTCACCGTCGTTGCAACTTTCTTTTTGGGCTTCGATCAGCCCATCCCAAGTTTCTTTGGCTGTCCTACAAGACAAAATAAATGGAAATTGATTAGTGTCCAAGGCAGCCTTAAGAGCATTCAAAACAAAAAAATTATCCGAATTCATTTTCTTATGTTCATCTGTCCACCTTAATTCATTTTTGGGTAAGATATGTTGGCCATGAGAGATTAAGCTCATGAGTTTCGGATCAAAATCACAAATCCAAACACAAAACTTTCCTATCCAAGAAGCATAATCAAAATCATTATAAATAGGAATAGAATTTAAGCTAGCCATCATGAAAATGATCTTTACTCTACGATCGCAAGGTCGACTAAAAAATCAGAGATGAGGCTCTGATACCAATTGTTGGCCCAGAGAGATGGCAGACAAGAAGGGGGGTTGAATTGTCCCCTTGCCGAGATGGCGGATTTTAAAAAACTTTCTCACCCAATTACAACAGATGTAGAATTAACAACGCTAATTAACAAAAACTTCAAGTGAGATTAAGATATTCTCTCAATTTTTCTGATCTCACTCAGACAACCAATCCAACAAGCGATGAATGATTACTAATAAACAGATAGCAGAGCTAGCGAAGTGTAGTGGTGTAGTGAAATAAAAATCAATAAGATAACCTGTGAAGGGAGATAGGAGAAATGAACAGTCACACAGGCAATCACAATGAACACAGGGATTTTTAGGTGGTTCGGGACCACGACGGGCTCCCTACGTCCACCCCTCACCAAACCCGGTGAGGCTTCACTAACACGCTACCGAAGTAGCAACACGGGGATGAACTCCAACCACACACACGCTGCTTCCACAGCAATACACACACGAGGCCTTGCCTCAACACGCTGCCACTGCAGCACACACACACGTTCGGGGAACGTACCCCGGACACAACAACCACACGGAGACACAGCTCCGTACACACACACAGATATTCTGAGTTTAAGAAAATCAAAGGATATACAATATATGCCCGCAGCAGTATGTAGATGGAAATCTACTATTAAACATTCATAGAAATATGCATAAAGAAGATGTACAAATATCTCCTTGGTTCTCCAATAGAAATAAGCAGATCTTTCTTGAAGCTTAGGTTGGAGAAAGTAGAATCCGCAGGATGTCGGAGCACACGATCTTCTATCTTGAAGATCCGATGTTTGTTCCTTCAAATCCCAGCTCCAGTCATACCTGCACACACAAGGAACGAATGAATCAATATGCTCTAATCTATGTCTTAGTTAAAAGGGACATCACAACTAGATAAATAATAGATTTACAGTACTCCCTTTTGAATGTCCCACAAATCCTTTGGATCAGCAGGTAGGGTGCGTTGGAAATGACAAACCGGAGTGCAAGCAGCCGGACATGAAGTCCCAAATGCCCAAAACCTTGAACGGGGGAGAACATCAGCTGCAGCTCCCAGAACTGGACACAGGCTCGCGGACGGTGACTTCTCCTGCTTCTTCTTCCTTCTCCTTATTGAAGCAACTCCCTCCTTCACGTTCTTCTCCTTCTTCCTCAGGTCGATGTGAACCTTTGGTTGCGATGAAGACATCCTCAGATTCATCTCTTCATTCCGCTTACAACTCCCTTCATTAGTGAGCTTCGAATCTCTAGGGAAGTGGATCAGATTTAGCTTGAAGGCCCTCTCCAGCTCCTTTCTTCTTTTCCTACAAGAATAGAACGATGTTAGCCCTTGGGAGATATTTTTCATCCCCAAATTCGCATCATACATATAGGGCAGCAAATAGAGGCACAAAAGACCATAAACCCCATGCATATACCCTCTCAAAACCACACCCAACCAAGGGTAGAAACCCTAGGGGTAATGGGGTAAAAGGGAAAGCCAATCGGACCTATAAACCCATGGTTCGAAACCAAATCCGGAAACCCGATCCGGACGTAGCAGAAAAAGTGTCAACCTCTAGGGTCGACACTCGTATCAACGAGTTCTGCCAAAAAATAGAAAATCCAGAACCTAGTCAAAAGTGTCGAACCATGGGGTCGACCTTTTTTCCACAAGGTTCTGTCCTGAGACGAAATCAGGACCCATGGTAAAAAGTGTCGACCGATGGGGTCAACCTTTTTTACCGGAAGTTCTGTTTTAGTTAAAACAGCATAACCCAACATAAAGTGTCGACCTCTAGGGTCGATACTTTTTGTCAGCATATCAGAAATCAATGCAAACAGCATACCGTGAAATAAGTGTCGACTCCATGAGTCGACACTTTTACTGACATAAGTGAAAACTCTATTAGACTCAATTGAAGCCTTACAAAACCTCTCCCAAACATTAAAAACAAATTACCATGCATTGAAAACAAGGTAATGGAAGAATTAATTCACATTCCACCACAAGCCAATGAAAGTGTTAAACATCTTGAAATTAAAACCACTTCTAGAATTAATAACACTCTCAAACCCCCTCTTATGAAAACATGATATAAACCAAATATCCCACAATGAAATGCATTCAAAATTGAATTCTTACTATTATCTCAAAGATAGAAGGTGATATATAACTCAATCCTTTACTTTCTAGTTTCCACAACCAATTCACTCAAATCATACTTACCTTTGGTATTAATGCGAACACTTGGACTTTTATCCTTCCTGTCCTGAACCATAGATAGCAATAACAAGTTAAGGAGTTGGATGAATGCCAAAAGAGCAGCTAACACCAAACTTCAGCCTGCATTATGAATCCCAAACCATAGTTGATGTATACATGCTAAACAAGCATGATCTTTGTAAACTCCATGTGGAGAACCATTTGAAGAGTTGGTTAAATTTGACATTCACAATGCAATTCAAGTATGCCATTGTCCTGAGTTTCACCATGATCAACATGAGCTTATAGAAAGGTTCAATCCTCTGAAAGGATAGAAGTTTAAACAAACAAAATGCTTGAACAACTTTCATGAAATCTTCAGTACCAAAATGCGTGAGGACACTTGAAAACACAGTTTTTCAAGGACAAGCAAAAACCAACTTTGCCAAGCAGTATGAGTACGCCACATGATAATTTTTCATCATTATCAAACTTGAGCAAATATCATGCATGAAACAGCACCAGCAGAAGTGTCGACACTTAGTGTCGACACTCTTCACTGCCTGGACTGTCCGTTGTGCAGACAGCCCATGGCCTAGGGAGGGTCGACCCAAGGGGTCGACACCTTACCTGTCAGATCTGAAGAGTGGATGATTACCACCTTAAGTATCAAGGGTCCAAGGAATATGATAGACTACTCAACAAGAACTTGAAAAAAGAAATGGCTATGCATATACACAAAGCCAGGCAATCATGAACTATATACATGAAATTCCATCCAGCAAACCATTGAAGACCAGCAGTAATTCCTCAAGAGCTAAACGAGTATACTGGACATCCATTTCAAACTAGTGAGAACAATTCATGAAGCATGAGTAGCAGAGTTGATCATTTTAGTAACATGCTTTATCAAGCCAATGTAAAACCGATAGACATCAATTCAAGACCATTTAAAATCTCATGCAGAGTCAAGTAAAGAGCATTCTATTGGGATCTGTACAATGAGAGCAAGGAGGCCCAAACCAAGATAGAATCACAGATCAGAACTTGACATTCAATTCAGAAAAACTGAGATTGTAATAGCAAGATTCACCAAGAGTCATGGGTATCACAAGAAAACTCCAAACCCTCAAGGAGCCAGAGGTTGACCCATGGGGTCGACCCTTGCAAAGCTAAGTAGAAAAATTGACTCCACGAAGCATGTCAAACCTGCAAAGGAAGATATCATCATATTAGCTTGTTTATCGTGCGGACGCCATTTAAGCATAAAACACACAAGATTTTCACTTAGAGTAAACACAAAACACACAATATATTGGAATCATCAAAACCATTGTCAAAGACAACGAGGGGGCGAACACTAAACCCAACACTCTTTTTCGGCACCCTTCTTCGAAGGGTTGGGTATTCTTATATAGGAGCAGGGGCTCCGTATGGATGAGGCAAAAGAACCCTACTATAATTCCATTGGTCCACGTGTTAGGGAATAGAAGCTTCCTTTCCTCGAATCACATGCCTATAATTTGCTCCCTTTATCCATGAGCCAGCCTTCTACCATTTCAGAGATCATGTGCCTCTTCTATGAACGAGATTGTTCCCTATAAAAGTAAGACAGAGTACCGTTTAGGATTATTCTCGACAAAGTAGAATTCGCCACGTAGAAGAGCAGACATTGCACAGACCTTAGGTAGCACGAACACGTCATGCACCGACTATATGCACTGACCATAAAGACTACCAAAGGATGCACCGACCTTGGTCATGCACAGAGCTAAGTATGGATATCAAAAACATGCACCGAGGCACATATGCACCGACCTTATGAGCCTAAGATTAAAGGACACACTGACCAAGTAAAAAGCTTGCACCGACCTTAAGTGGTCCAAGGAATAAGTGCACAGCCCCATATATGCACAGACCTTCAGATGCAAAGAAGAGAACGTGCACAGACCTTCATTCTTGTGCTACAGGAATTAGCACAGACCTTGGTACGCTTAGAGCTGAAATGTGCACAGATGTTATCTGCCCAGTGCAAAGTATGCACCGACTTGGTGGTGAGACATATGCCTATGCTTAACCAAAAATTGCACCGACCTTGTGCGAACCAAAACTAGCACTGACCTGTGATGCGCACAAACCCGTCGTTTAAAAGCCGTGCCACAATTTTAAAAATATTCGCACTCACTCACTTTAAAAGATTGGAAAAATCTAATATATAGTGGTAAGTGGAGTCGATCCCACGAGGAGGAAAAATCTTTATAGAACAAGTTGGAAAATATCCTTATGCTTTGATAATCAAATTTTGAGTGAGATTAAACTAATGAAAAGGAAATAAATTGCATGAAAATAAACTAAAGAATATGAGAGGGGTAAAGAAGAGAAATTGGAAGAGATAGAAAGAGGAAAATACCAAAACTTGCAAAGATGACTTTTATTTCTATGAAAGTGAAAGTGTACAATCTATGAAAAATGAAAATTTTAACTTTGAAATAAAAAGAGAAAAGTGAAGAAAATTGTAGTCAAGAGATGGATGAAGAATGCCGCCGTATCCTCGCCGAGCCTTTGAGTGGATCACCCCGCCTTGGAAGTCGACACCGTGAGAGGACCGAGAGATGGATAACCGCCTTGCGGTGTGTGAAGAAATAGAGAAGAGGGAGATAGATAGAAGAAGTAGGAAAAGGCCAAGTTGAAATCACAATAAAGTTATATTGAAAATAGGGGTTTAGAAGAAGGAGAATAACTTAAAATCTAGAGCGAATTAGAAGAAGTGGAAGAAGATATTTTTGTAGAGAGCGAAGAGAGGAAGAAAGTTGCTGAAGAACTCAGAAACAGAAAACGTGAGGAATAAGGTAAAAAATATAAAAAATCGGCATCAATCTGCATGGGTGAACAGTTAAATTGTAAAAGATAGAATCTTAGAAAATTGACTATAACTTAAAAACAAGAAGGATTTAGAGAATTTGATAGAAGAATAAAACCTAGATCGACAAGAGAGAAAGAACTTCTATGAAAAACTCAGAGAGAAAAGAGGATTGGAATGGTTTCAAAACGGAAGAATGGTAGAGACTATCACTTCGGAGGAACAGTAATCGCACAGAATAACAAGTTGAAAATTGAGGAATAACTCCAAAACGGTGGAGATTTAAGAAAAGTGGTAGAAAAAGAAAATGACTAACACTTAGAGATGAACAACTTTGCTGAAGAAAGTAATTCAAAATAAAGAATACACATGTATGTAAAGGGGTTCTGAAGGGCTAAAAATGACTAAGAGTACAACAATATGAATACAAAACACTACAACAACCCAAAACCCACAAACACAAGCTCTCCAAAACACTCCTACGTGACTCTCCAAAGCCAAAAAATAAGAACTCTTACAAGGCCAAAATAACTCCCCTCACAAGCCTATTTATAGACTAAAACATCCCACGTAACAATTGTTTGCTTAAGCTCACTATTGGCACAAGTGGTGATTGCATCCTCATAAAGGGAAGAGAGGTTGGTGACCACATCCACCAACCATATGAATACCGTGGAAGCTCCCTCAAGGTCAACTTTTGCTGCTATTTGATGTTGACATCCACATGTATGTCCAAGTCTTCTCCACCTACGTGAGAGAGCTCCATGTAGCCCACCCTCCTAGGTCCACCTTTTTGGCTGTTTGCTGCTTTCCATCCTCATATATGAGACCGTGGAAAAAACTATGGCTACTGTGGCTGCATGTGTGACCGCACCTGTCCATCTTTGCGGCTGTTTGCTGTTGCCTTTGCTTATGTGTGATGTGACAAATAGAAAAATATGCCTCCCTTTTGCATTTCCACGCCAGGGCCAACATCTCTTTCGGCGCCAACTTTCCGTGCACAAACGTGAAGAAGGAGCTTGCTTCCTTTGATGTGGCCATCACGAACAACGACTTCGTGTCCTCTGGACATAAATAAATATGAACTTTGGTGAGCGTTTTTGCAAAGAAAAGAATTATAATATGACCCCTAGACAAAAATATTTATTCATGCAATATTTGTCCCTCTTAAGTATATCTCAAGTCTCACTAATTAAATTATGTTTCAAAATTTTAATTAATTCCATAAAAAATTGAATTAAGTGTAAGACTAAGTTTAACTGTGAACATTGCATAATTAGCTATGTTAAAGCCCCAAAGATAATATATGTGACATAAATAAATATGTGAAAATACATACTTATCACACCTCCCAACTTACTCATTGCTAGTCCCTTAGTAATGCAAATAATTAAAAATTTAGGACCAACAAGAGTTTACAAAGTTTAGACCTTCATATCCAGTTTTTCTTTCATAGAATTAACTAAAGATTAAGAATCCGGAAATGTTAACACACACTAGCCTTAGATATAGAAATTAAGGTACATGATCAAGAATTCAACTCAAAGTTCAATAGCACTTGTGCATGTGTAATACTAAATCCACAGCGTAGATAATTGCATCCCCCATTTGCTATTCTAAGTAAGTGCCTTTCAACCCTGCACCTCTTAATCAGAGCATTACGCTTATTAATTTTTTGTCCGCCTTATTGTTTTATCCCTTTTGGGATCTTTTTTATTTTTCAACACACATGATGTTGTACTACCCTTCACTGTTTAACGCAAACCTCGACTCTTGCCTTAGGAGAAGCAGGCTCGGTTTCACAGATCAAGGTTCCCTTTTCCTTTTGATGCGAACCTCAACACGTCTTAGGTGAAGTAAGCTCGGTTACTCAGATTTGGGACATTTTTCATAGTGTTTTTTTTATCATTTTTTTTCAATTGTACTTTTGCACTAAGTAATGACAGATACTTGGCAGAAAGTTTATAAAAGATCTCTTCTTCAAGAAGTGCTGAATATCAGGCAACATACCTAAAATAGTAGAAGGCATGTCCTACTTGTTTCATTAGCGTGCAGCGTAATTTTTATTTTTCTAAAGTGCACATGAACTTTAAAGAGATTCTTAGATCAGTTTTCCATGACTAGATTAAAATTTTCATCATCCTTCTCTCTAGTCTTTTCTATTCTAGAATCATTTTCAATTCAGGCATGAATCAAGAAACTCCAAATGCGGATTTCATCCTTTTTTATTTTTTTATTTTTATTTTGTAACAATGCAAGATAACAAGCAAGAACTCATATCAGGTTGTGTTCTCATGAAGCGAAACAAAATTTTTATTTTTCTCCCCCCCAAATTGAATGACATTGTCCTCAATGGCATAAGCAATAGAAAGATCAGAGAACAAGTAAACAGATAATATGGTTGGGATGGAAGTATACAACCTGGTGGGCGGGGTGAAGTGACGACGGCTCCTTCTCTTCTTGGCCTGACAACTGAAAAATAGACACACTAAAACAAAACATCAAATCATAAAAACCATGGGTTGCCTCCCAAAAGCGCTAAGTTTACCGTCTTCAGTCAGACGCATGATAGTTCAGAATTTATTTCTGATCACACAATGCGATAGATTCTTTTGGTGATAACAGCTCATTTTTCAAGTAGTGTTTCAACCTTTGACCATTAATAGTAAAAATATGACCACTTTGTGGATTCAGAATTTGAACAGCTCTATGGTCAAATGCCTTAACAACAATGAACGGTCCATCCCATCTGGATTTCAACTTACCGGGTAACAAGTGTAGCCGAGAGTTAAAAAGCCAAACCTTTTGATTTTCATGAAAAATTTTCCTGTGAATATGCTGATCATGGAAAGCCTTGGTTTTAGCTTTATAAATCTTAGAATTTTCATAAGCTTTGTTTCTTAGTTCCTTCAATTCATTGAGTTGTAGGGCTCTTTGGGCTTCGGCTTCAGTGAAGTCAAAGTTGACTTGCTTAATGGCCCAATAAGCTATATGTTCAAGCTCTACGGGCAAGTGACAGGCTTTTCCAAAAATGAGACGATATGGAGACATGTCAATGGGAGTCTTAAAGGCAGTTCTATAGGCCCAGAGTGCATCATCTAGTCTCTCGGACTAGTCTTTCCTATCCGGCCTAATTATCTTATGCAGAATGTTCTTAATCTCCCTATTAGAAATCTTTTCCTGGCCACTGGTTTGGGGGCGATAGGGGGTAGCGAGCTTATGAGTGATGCCATATTTGCGAAGTAAAGCTTGAAATTGGAAGTTCGTGAAATTGGACCCCCATCACTAATCATAGCCCTAGGACACCCAAATCTAGAAAAGATGTTCTTCTTGACAAATTTCATGACCACCTTATGATCATTGGTCCTAGTAGCAATAGCCTCTATCCATTTCGAAACATAGTCGACCGCCACCAAAATGTATTCATTGCCAAATGATGGTGAAAACGGCCCCATGAAATCAATACCCCAAACATCAAAAATTTCTATCACTAGAATGGGGTTTAGCGGCATCATATCCCTTTTTGAATTACTGCCCATAGCTTGGCACCTCAAACATGTTTTGGCAAATTCATATGCATCCTTAAATAAAGTGGGCCAAAAAAATCCACCTTGCAACACCTTAGCTGCAATCTTCTTTCCTGAGAAGTGTCCCCCACAAGCTAGATTGTGGCAAAAATTCAAAACAGATTGTTGTTCCTCTTCGGGGACACATCTTCTGATGATCTGATCAGGACCCATATGAAATAGTTCTGGGTCCTCCCAAAAATAGTGCTTGGCTTTAGCAAATAAGTAATCCTTTTTCTGCTTAGTCCACCCTCCCGGGATCTGTCCTACTGCCAAGAAGTTGACAATGTGAGCATACCAGGGGGTTGAAATGTGAGAGATAGATAACAGTTATTCATCTGGAAAAGAATCAGACATTGGAGCACTCTCGAGTATCACTATTCTTGACAAATGATCAGCCACCACATTCTTTAACTCCTTCTTATCTTTGATTTCTAAATCAAATTCTTGCAATAATAGAATCCATCGAATTAGACGGGGTTTAGCATCTTTCTTGGTGAGCAGGTATTTTAGAGCAGCGTGATCAGAATACACAATAACTTTGGCCCCCAAAAGATATGATCGGAATTTCTCCAGGGCAAAAATAACGGCTCGAAGTTCTTTCTCTGTGGTGGTATAATTCCATTGAGCATCGGCGAGAGTGTGACTCGCATAGTAGATCACCACAGGTTTCCTATCGACCCTCTGCCCTAAGACATCTCCAATAGCATAATCTGAGGCATCACACATGATTTCAAATGGGAGCGACCAATCAGGAGATTGAAGGATTGGAGTTTGAGTGAGGGCCGCTTTAAGAGAGTGAAAAGCATCAAGACAAGACTTATCTAGCTGGAATGGAGTGTCCTTGGTAAGGAGCTTAGTGAGCGAACGAGCAATGGTAGAGAAGTTCTGAATGAATCTTCTATAAAAACTCGCATGGCCAATAAAAGAGCGGATTTGCTTGACAGAAGAAGGGGGAGGAAGATTAGAAATCAGATCAACCTTAGCCTTGTCTACTTCTATCCCCCTCTCTGAAATAATGTGTCCAAGCACAATGCCTTCTCTTACCATGAAGTGACTTTTCTCCCAACTAAACATCAGATTAGATTTAATGCATCATGCTAGTACATTCTGTAAATTCTCCAAGTAGCAATCAAATGTGTCTCCAAAAACTGAGAAGTCATCCATGAAAACTTCTAAGAATTCTCCCACCATTTCAGAAAATATTGCCATCATGCACCGCTGAAAGGTGGCAGTGGCATTGCAAAGCCCAAATGACATTCTCCTGAAAGCAAATGTGCCATATGGACACGTGAATGTAGTCTTGTCTTGATCTTCTGGGTAGACATCAACTTAATTATACCCGGAGTATCTATCCAAAAAGCAAAAGTATCTTTGCCCAGCCAATTTCTCCAAAATCTGATCCATAAACGGGAGAGGGAAATGATCTTTCTTTGTCATTGAGTTCAATTTTCTGTAATCAATAAAGACTCTCCACCCCGTTTGTAGTCTCATTGGCACTTCCTCACCCTGATCATTTTGAGTCACGATCAGCCTTGATTTCTTTGGAACTACTTGTGTGGGGCTGACCCACTTGCTATCAGAGATGAGATATATAATCCCGACATCCAACCACTTCACCACCTCCTACTTGACCACCTCCTTCATGTTAGGATTCAGCCTACGTTGCATCTCCCTGCCCGGCTTGGCATTGTCCTCTAAATAGATATGGTGCATACAGACATCCGGACTGATCCCCATGAGATCTGCCACCGACCAACCTATTGCCCCCCTATGCTCCTTAAGAACAGTAAAGAGTTGGGATTCCTGAGCAGAAGTGAGGTTGGAGGCAATGATGACAGGTAGAGTGTGGTTAGGTCCCAAATATGCATATTTTAGGGAGTCTGGGAGAGGCTTAAGTTCCAGAGCGGGAGGATGTTCGAGAGATGGCAAGATTGGACCAGATTGAAGTACATGAAGTGGTTCTACCCTAGACCGAGGTGCAGAAGAGAGAAGAGAATCCTGAAGTATACTACCCTCTTCTAGGGTGTCCTCAATGTTATCCGGAATCATATCCTCAAATATATCAATGACATTGCATTCCTCTCCTTGATCTGGATACTGAGAAGCCTTAAAAACATTCAAAGAATCTTTCTCACCTCCAAAAGAAATAGCCATCATTCCCGTGGCACAGTTGATGTTGGCCTTAGTAGTTGCTAGAAAAGGACGTCCCAAAATAATAGGTGTGTGCTTTAAATCTTGGGATGAGGCCATATCAAGAATGAGAAAATCCACCGAGAAATAACATTCTTGTACTTTAACAATGACATCCTCCAACAGACCCCAAGGTGTTTTAACCGACCTATCCGCCAACTGAAGGATGATTGAAGTGGGTTTTAACTCTCCCAGATCAAACTGCTCATAGATAAAGGTGGGCAAAAGATTTACACTAGCATCTAAGTCTAGCAATGCTCGATCAAAAGTGATCCACCTACATCACATGAGATTAGCGGGGCTCCGGGGTCCTTCAATTTTTTCGATAAATGATTCATTAAGACAACACTCACATCTTCAGACAAGCGGATCTTTTGAGTCACCGCCCTTGACTCCCTCTTTGGAGTACAAAGCTCTTTCAAAAACTTTGCATATGCCGGCACGTGCTTGATTGCATCCAAGAGTGGAATATTGATATTCACATGTTTAAATAATTCCACTAATTCTTCCTGTTGCACCGGCAGTTTCTTGTGAGCCTTTGACTTTAGAGCATCGGGAAAAGGGGCCTTACGCACATAGTCTTGGGGTCCTTCATCAACTTTTCCATTTCCTTTATCTAGCCTCTTCTCTCCACCCTCCGACTTCTTCATTTCTTTAACAATTACGGGCTCCTCTTCCTGATCACTCTCCTCTTGGACATCTTGGCCCGAACTACTGCCAACTTCCTTAGTCCTATAAGGATTATCTAAAGCCTTCCCGCTCCTAAGAGAAGAGATTGCCTTAGCATTCTCAAATTGGGGACCTGTAGGAGGAGGCAGCTGAGGTTGGTTTGGTTGAGGAAGAATAGGAACTCTTTGGGGAAAGCCCGGAGGTTGGTTCCTAGGATTAGCCATAGGCTGGCTAGGAAGCTGACCCACCTCTCTCCTCACATTACTTACTACTAATTGCCCTATATGACCTTCCAACTTAGCAATGGATTGTTGCTGAGAAAGAATGAGTTGTTGGAGTTGGTCAAATTTTTCATCAAAAGTGAGCTGCGGAGGTTGAGGAGGAGGAGGTTGGAAAGGAACTTGAGCTTGAAAACGGTTTGGAGGATATTGATGGTACTGGCCCTGGAAATGCTGAGTAAAATGTTGATGATACTAGGCCTGAGAATGCTGAAAAGGAGGTTGAGAATATTGTTGGAAAGGTGCAGTGGACTGAGAGAAATTATGGTGAGACTGAGTTTGTTGAAAAGGCGACTAGTAATGTTTGTGAGATTGAGCTTGAAAGGGTTATTTTTGGAAAGAGGGGTTAGGTTGGGTAGATGGACCTTGCTGATTTTTTCAAGAAAAATTCGGGTGGTTTCTCTAGCCTGGATTGTAGGTGTTGGAATAAAGATAATAAGGAGGCTTAGAGACACCTTGAGCAGCGAAAATTTGTTCTTGGATGAATGGGGGAAGCTGGGCTGCAGTGGGGTAATCAGTGACAATATGATCAGGGCTAGCACAAAGAGCACAAATCTCTTCATGACTGGGAGCTGAGAATGGTTGAGGTCGAGGAGCTGAAGAAGAAGGTTCCTGCCTAGATAGCAACTGATCTAGCTTTTGAGCTACGAGATCAACCTTCTCTATCTTCTACGTCAACAATTCCATTTTGTTCAATTTCTGAGTCAAGGCATTTATGTCCATCCTATTCTCACAATCACCTTGACTCTTCACTTCTTAAAGCCCACCCTTCTTAGCTGGCCCAATCGTTCTTTCATAAGATGATAGCGAGGCATGACTGATCGAATTTTCACTCAACATCTCAAATAACTCATAAGCCTCATCCTCACTTTTACTCATAAAAGCCCTCCCACATGACGCATCAACCATTTGACAGTAACTATCAATCAATCCCTCATAGAATGCTTGAACTATTTGCCATCTTGACAAACCATGATGTGGGCATTTCCTTAACAAATCTTTCAACCTATCCCATACCTCATGGATTTATTCCCCAGGATTTTGTGTGAATCCAGTTATCGCTCTCCTCATGATATTGGTCACCCTATGGGATAGAATTTTTTCAAAATTTCTTTTTACATTTCTGCCCAAGTGTCAATTGATCTACCCAAGGCTCCTAACCAATATGTAGCTTTGTCTTTGAGAGAGAATGGGAAGAGAGTAAGCCTGAGAGCATCATTAGAGAAGTTTGTGATTTTCACAGTTGAGCAAATCTGGAGGAACTCATCCAGATGTTTGTAGGGATCCTCATTGGTATTGCCATAGAAGGATGACAACATTTGAATGGTGCTTGATTTAATTTCATATTGGGCTGCTTGATTTTAAGGTGTTTGGGTATAAAATGAAGGTTGGTATTGATCGGGCAAGAAATATTCCTTCATTTGCTTGGGAGCGACTTGGTGAATTTGTTATTGATTCTGGTTGTGGTCCGCCATGAGGTTAGGTTGATGGTGAGTTCTAAAATGCACTAACATCTCAATCTCTCCTATGGGTCCTAACAAAGGTGGGTGTAGGGATCTCCTACATTAGGTCTGTCAACGAATTCAGATATTATCTGGATCCGCTTCGAATTCGAATCCGTATTAACGGATAATATTCGAATTCGTATTCGTTTTTTCGAATACGGATAATATCCGAATTCAAATCGGAACGGATACAGATATTATAATATTCGTTTCAAAAAATATCTGTTCGTAATATTATATATAATATAATACATATTTTTAAATAATATATTATAAAATAAATAATATTGTAGAGAATTTTAGACATTTTATAGTTGTATTTTAATTTAGAATTTTTTTTATATATTTTTAACATTTTATAGTTATATTTTATATACTTTTAACATTTTATAATTGTATTTATATACTTTTGAATTTGAATCGGATAAGTCGAATTTTAAAATGGAGCGGATACGGATAGTCATATATTCGCTTCGTATCCGAATTCAAATCAGAGCGGATCAAAATCGGATAATTCGAATTTTAAAACGGAGCGGATACGGAAAGTCATATATCCGATTCGTATCCGCTCCGTTGACAGGCCTATCCTACATTGCATAAACTAGAACAAAAATGAGAGAGATTTTTTTATGCTAATTTTTTTATTTGTTTTTGTTTGTTTTTTTTATTTTGACACAATTAAGACAAATAGAGAGAAGAGAATGATTTTTTTATTTTTATTTTTTTAATGCAAACATAAATAAGTTGTCACACAAATTACCCTAATGACTTAGATGTAGACTTACAAATGGGGTTTCACAAAATGATTAAAGTAAAACTTAAGTTCACCCTCAATATTTCCACCGGTCAGGTAAGGGGTGGGGTAGTGGGAGGCTCCCCCTACTTTCGTAGGGACCTAATTATGTCAAACCACTAGTACGCTTAAGGAGTTTTTCGTCCGACCGTCTTGCCTTAGACACCGATTTTCATAAGAGGGTAAACACAAATAACACAAGAACCATAATATGATCATAGGGCCAACGTCTACTGAATTTTATTTATGACTTAGGTGATGCAAAAATGAATGATCTTGTGATTTGTGGGCTAAGGAAGGGTAATGAAATTCTCACCTTATCTTGCTTATGGGTGTTGCCCTTATAATATTTTAGAAATGATATGCAATAAACTAATGTTCAAACAAGGGGTTCTATGCAAGTATGCATGGGCATGTGATTAAGAAAAAAGATTAGAAAAAAACTCACATTGTCTCTCGCAATCTCCAAAATGTAATTAACACAAATTAAACAACAATGAACGAAGAACTTCTATCCTTAATGATGCATGTCCTAGAGCAGGAAAGTGTGATTTCTACACTTGGAATGAGAATTTTTATTTGGTTCAAGTGAAGATTTTTTTTATTTAATAAACCTATCTAACCACCATATGCAAGAGTATTAAGGAAATAACAAAAATGAGAGGGGTTTATGGTACTTACTTGTAATGTAATCCCTCGTTCTCTTTTTTTTATTGGAAGACTATGAAAAATTAGAACTTACCTATGAATTTTTTTTTGATTTTTTTCAGAGAATATTTTTTTTTGAATTTTTCAATTGATGTAAATAAATGGCGAATCAACTAAAATGCATGAAAAATATGCATCTACAAAGAAAAACATGATAGCATGAAACCAAAAAAATTATGTGATTTTTTATTTTCTATTTTTTTTAGATATTGTTTTATTATTTTTTGAATTTTTTCAATAAGAGATGAATGCAAGAAGTTATAAATAATAAAATAACAAAGACATGCAAATTTATTACAAAATGAAGTCTAAAATGATATTTTTATGTGTTCTGATTTTTTCTGATTTTTATAGATTTTTCAAAAAAAAAATTAGATTTTTTTAAAGATTTTTCAGAAATCGAAAAAATAGAACTTGTTCCTACGTTTCGGCCCTTTAGCGACGCTTGATTGCTACAGTTCCAGGCTTTCAGCGACGCTTCATTTTCTGAGAATTGTAGGTTCAATTTTCTTTTTTTTCTTTTTTTCTTTTTTTTCTTTTTTTTCTTTTTCCTGTAAAATAAAAATAGAAAAATTAATATACAAATATACACATCAAACACAGGAATATCCAACTATGAAAAATAATTTCCTCCCCGACAACAGCGTCAAAAATTGATGCGCACAAATCCTTCATTTAAAAGTTGTGCCACAATTTTAAAAATATTCGCACTCACTCACTTTAAAAGATTGGAAAAATCAAATATATAGTGGTAAGTGGAGTCGATCCCACGAGGAGGAAAAATCTTTATAGAACAAGTTGGAAAATATCCTTATGCTTTGATAATCAAATTTTGAGTGAGATTAAACTAATGAAAAAGAAATAAATTGCATGAAAATAAACTAAAGAATATGTGAGGGGTAAAGAAGAGAAATTAGAAGAGATAGAAATAGGAAAATACCAAAACTTGCAAAGATGACTTTTATTTCTATGAAAGTTAAAGAGTACAATCTATGAAAAATGAAAATTATACCTTTGAAATAAAAAGAGAAAAGTGAATAAAATTGTAGCCAAGAGATGGATGAAGAACGCCGCCGTATCCTCGCCGAGCCTTTGAGTGGATCACCCTGCCTTGGAAGCCAACGCCGTGAGAGGACCAAGAGATGGATAACCGCCTTGTGGTGTGTGAAGAAATAGAGAAGAGGGAGATAGATAGAAGTAGTAGGAAAAGACCAAGTTGAAATCATAATAAAATTATATTGAAAATAGGGGTTTAGAAGAAGGAGAATAACTTAAAATCTAGCGTGAATTAGAAGAAGTGCAAGAAGAGAATGTTGTAGAAAGCAAACAGAGAAAGAAAGTTTCTGAAGAACTCGGAGACAGAAAACGTGAGGAATAAGGTGAAAAATATAAAACACCGGCATCTATCTGCGCGGGTGAATAATAAAATTGTAAAAGATAGATTCCTAGAAAACTGACTATAACTTGAAAACAAGAAGGATTTAGAGAATGTAGTAGAAGAAGAAAACCTATATCTACAAGAGAGGAAGAGCTTCTATGAATAACTCAGAGAGAAAAGAGGATTAGAATGGTTTCATAATGGAAGAATGGCAGAGACTATCACTTCGGATGAACAGTACCTGCACAGAACAGTAAGTTGAAAATTGGAGAATAACTCAAAAACGACGGATATTTTGGAAAAGTGGTAGAAAGAGAAAATGACGAACACTTAGATATGGACAACGTTGCTGAAGAAAGTATTTTGAAATAAAGACTACACATGCATATAAAGGGGCTGTGAAGGGCTAAAAATGACAATGAGTACAACAATATGAATACAAAACACTACAACAACCCAAAACCCACAAACACAAGCTCTCCAAAACACTCCTATGTGACTCTCCAAAGTCAAAAAAAAGAACTCTTACATGGCCAAAAGAACTCACCCTCACAAGCCTATTTATAGACTAAAACATCTCACGTAACAATTGTTTGCTTAAGCTTACTATTGGCACAAGTGGTGATTGCTTCCTCATGAAGGGAAGAGAGGTTGGTGACCACATCCACCAACCATATGTATACCGTGGAAGCTCCCTCCAGGTCAACTTTTGCTGCTATTTGATGCTGCCATCCACATGTATGTCCAAGTCTTCTCCACCTACGTGAGAGAGCTCCATGTAGCCCACCCTCCTAGGTCCACCTTTTCGACTGTTTGCTGCTTTCCATCCTCATATATGAGACCGTTAAAAAAACTATGGCTACTATGGCTGCATGTGTGACTGCACCTATCCATCTTTGCGGCTGTTTACTGTTGCCTTTGCTTATGTGTGATGTGACAAATAGAAAAATATGCCTCCCTTTTGCATTTCCACGCCAGGGCCAACATCTCTTTCGGCGCCAACTTTCCATGCACAAACGTGAACAAGGAGCTTGCTTCCTTTGATGTTGCCATCACGAACAACGACTTCGAATCCTCTGGGCATAAATAAATATGAACTTTG
This sequence comes from Amorphophallus konjac, assembly GCA_022559845.1. Lineage (NCBI taxonomy): Eukaryota > Viridiplantae > Streptophyta > Magnoliopsida > Alismatales > Araceae > Amorphophallus > Amorphophallus konjac. The sequence goes on along the minus strand of CM040121.1, from coordinate 300,031,495 downwards.
GTGAGCATTTTTGCAAAGAAAAGAATTATAATATGACACCAAGAAAAAAAATATTTATTCATGCAATATTTGTCCCTCTTAAGTATATCTCAAGTCTCACTAATTAAATTATGTTTCAAAAATTTAATTAATTCCATAAAAATTTGAATTAAGTGTAAGACTGAGTTTAACTGTGAACATTGCATAATTAGCTATGTTAAAGCCCCAAAGATAATATATGTGACATAAATAAATATGTGAAAATGCATGCTTATCAACCTGACACGCTCACAGCAAGGAATATGCACTAGCAAAACTTGCACCGAGGCAAGGAATGCACAGACTATAAAGTCTTGTGACTACAGCGTGCACAGACATTATGTGCAAGAGAACAGATATGCACCGAGTTGAATGTTGCACGGACCCTGTATAGCACAAGGCAAATGTGCACAGACTGTGTATATATATATATATATATATATATATATATATATATATATGCTTTAGACAGAGACATCATCGACCTAAGTTACTGTTTGAACAATAACGTGCACAGACCCTAAACAGTAACATGCATAGACCTAAACATGCACCGAGTGTATGAATGGAGACAAAAACCTGCACCGATCTTAGCTGTGTGAACACACAAACTAAGACGCTAGATATGCACAGACCTTGGGTGTGCGTGAGACGCAACATGAGACGCAAATATGAATGCACTGACCCTAGGTGTGCATGAGACGTAATATGAGACACACAAGTGCATGAGACGCAAATGTAGACGCACTGACTTAATATAGTCACAACATTGAGACGCAAACGTACACCGTCTTCAACAACAATAGACAATGCATGCGACATAAAAGATTACACCGACATCCTATATGCTCAGGCAGGAAAGGCACAGACCTTGTATGAACATGCACTGACTTTAATGTAGTATTCTAAACAGTGAAGAGCACGTATGCACAATGGTTGAATGTGCTCGGACACATGAACATGCACGGACCAGCTACAGTGTGTACACAACCTTCATATGTAAGTAGTAACGTGCACAGACCTTAGCTGCAACTAGTTCAATGAAATGAATGTGTATGCCACCTGTTTGATAAAATGACTGTGCATGCAATCTGATGAGGTTCTATGCAACATGAAAATGCATCTACCTAAAAATCCATATATCATACAAATGATTATGATGACAATCATTAAAGCACAAAATTCAATGCACATAAAACAATCCACATTAATGCATAGTGTAATGACCAGTTGCATAACCAAATGCATATTGCATCATCATTCAATCTTTTCATGCAAATACATGATGACTTATAGTGTTTGCTATCATCAAAACCCCAGGGACATAACAAAGATCTTTTTCAATCATGTATATTGCTGGAATGAAGATGGTGAGCTTACCAGGGATATTCCCACTTATGCTGAACAATTTCCAAATGAAGAAGAACCACAGCAGCAGCTGGACCATGGGGATGCACCCCCTCCCGTTCAGGCGGAGGATCAGCCTCCCCCACCTTCACCTCATCATATGGATCAGGAGATGCCACTTCCTCCACAGGTTTTTCACGGGGAGTCATCTACTCAGGGTGCTGGTCATCTCTTAGGCGGCTGGACACCTTCATGGACACTATGACTGGACGAATGGACTCTTTCACCCTTGCTCTGGATGATCTTTCTACCCACATGGCCATTCTCTATGCTAGTGACGATGATACCCGCGAAGCCTTCCAGATGAACAATCATGCCCTTCTTAGCATCCGTAGACAGCTTTATCATCACGATGAACTTCTATATCGAATTGAGGACCATCTTCCTCCTCCTCCACCTCCTGCTCCTGCTCCTCCTTCTACAGGCTTCGGCGAAGATCACGGTGCTTCGGATGATGATGCTCACGAGGGGACTCCGGATCACCCCGCTCCTTAGCTGTCCTTGTCTTTCCGACATGTCACTTACGTCCACAAGTCTTGTACCCACTCCCCATTTTGATAATGCCAAAGGGGTAGAAGTAGTTATGTCATGTCTTATATATGTTATGCATGTTGTTTGTTTGCTTGAATGTTTGAGTCATTGTGTCACGTCCCGAGCGCGGAAGGAACCCGGAGTGCGTGACGAGTTTATATCGATCATGTCAATCAGAGCGACAGAGTGCGTAAAGTAATAATAACCCAATCCTTTAATTCCATTATAACCTCAAAGTATTACTATTACAATTCTCCTGAAAGAAGCACTAAGACTCAATAAAAGGAAAAGTACAAGGAATGACTCAAAAAAATGAAAAGACAAGACTAGACGACGCTTTGATAGATGGATGTAGCTCTAGTCTCTTCAGTCTTGACCTTCCCCATCCGATTGTGTTTCATCATCGGACTTACCTGAAAAATAGGGGAAAACACTGAATGAGTGATCGCTCAGTAGGAATTATATCTCAAGTGCTAGCTAGCTTTAAGTAGATTACAAGTTACATGAATGCAGTATGGCTATGCATGTTTGCGTAAAACGATAAGAGAGAGGATGTATATCATGATAGAGAATGTATATCCAAGAGATATTTGAATGAACTAGCATCTCTTTCAAGAATTCATGTCATTCAAGCAAGTACGTTTATCAAGTCATGTCAAGAATTGGCTATCATATTTCAAGCAAGTATTAATAAATACCCTTTCCAGGTCACGCAAGTCATGTCATGTCAAGTCAAGCACGAGATTGTGGAATGTCAACGAGAATAACAAGCACTTCGGTGCAATGCCACATTGTGATCATTACAACTCCCATGGGCACTAGTACTTTCGGGTGCTCCTCCCAGGATCAGATCGGGCCCTTATATGCGCAGGTATTGATTATGTATTTCGACATCCACTATAGTTATAGCCAATATAGAATTCTAATGGATTCAAGCTTGTAGGAACTTTAAGGTAGACCACAGAGAGTATGATTTCAAGGTCGAATAGGATATGTAAGGACGATAATAACGGTATAATCACGATTGTGATAAAACTAGGTGGGATCGGCTCCTAGATAGGTGCCATGATGTTAAGAATAAGCGCTCATATAGAAATGGTCGCTCGTTCTTGTACATGATAAGGTAGATAGAATTAGTGTCCACAAGCACGGCACATAATTCTTAAAGGATATAAATGGTATGGATTGCCTATCCCATTATTTCAAGAATATTCTCATGACATCCTGACTGTATATCATGAGGGCGGTATACCATGTTTCTTTACAGTGACATGGCATTTAAAAAGTGTCATGGGTTTTTATGGTACAACCAGCTCAATCGGCCTTGAGGGAATCCAAGGCATCGAGGAGACTTACGGAGATCTCTATGACTAACGCACCAATCCGAAGGAACGGAATGTCCGACGGAGGGCTTGTATGTCATCGAGAAAGTAGAGGGTAGTCGATAAATCACCAAGAAACGGGGAACTATACTCACAGGCTGGAATATAGTGCCATACGTGTAACCAACTAGAAGGGTGTACGTGAAACAACTGACAAATATAGAAAATGGCGCCTGACCTGGTGCCACCATTTCTTTAAATCCAGTTTGATTTTTAAAGCATATAGATTCTGGATTTCAATTCTGTTATATGTCAATTTAGCACTCAGGATCACACCCTATATTAATACGCTACTATTTTCAGATAGATATATGTTCAAAGTGAATGGCGCCCATGGCATAGCCGTGTTTCAAGAAATGGCGCCCATGTCTTGGGCGCCCTATTCAATAGGGTGGCAGGGTGATGGTCGTTGTTTAATCAAGTGTAAATAGTACATGAATAGTGTCACTTTTAAAATAAAAAGAATTTTGTAGAAGTAATTATATGGTCAGGAAGAGAAAAATATCAAGATTCAAGAACTATATTTATGCATTAGTTTAGACATCAGGTTTCATAGTTATTAATTTTTTTAAACATGCATATTTAATAATTAACCAAAATAACGACGATTACATAGTCTTTAATTCAATATAGCACCCATGTATGGGTCGCTATTTCACTGAGATTTCGAATTTTAAACAGAAAGCCATTGAAACAGGGTTAAAAGGGATCGATATGCATGCATGATTTCTATTTTTACTAAGTTAGGCTTAGTACTTGAGAACACCTACCTTTAGATGTTGATTTTTGGTTGAAGGATTTGAAGAATGAAGATGTACAATATTAAAACCGCAACTGCCGCTTCAATTTGAGAGTTCTGTCAATGAAGAACAACAGCCTTTGCTTAATCAGGAAGAAGCAGCCTTGCCTCAATGATTGGTGCAAAGGGAAACGCCCTCCCAGCTATCAATGGTGTGAAGAGGGCTGAAGGGCTATGATGCTCTGTTTGAGATTAGAAGAACTTGGTGGCAGTCTGCAATAGTTCTTATTAGAAATAAGAGCATCTTCTTCCTTCAAACAGAAGAAACAGTGCACCGGCAGTAAGAAACGATGCAGCCGAGAGGAATAGCAGCTTGTTTATTCAAATTTATGTAAGAAAGAACCCGAAATAGGTAGGCGGATGTAGCTTCTCTTCAATAGTTTTTAGGAACAAGAAGACTTTCTTCCTTCGGAGGAGGAAGTAGCAGCAAGTCCTTTTGAGAAAGAAGAGACGGGGCTTCTGCACATCCGGTTTGCAGGGAGGAAGTAGTTCATGGGTTGAGGAAGGAAGAGTAACTGGTTGGTTTTAGGGGAGAGCTTGGTATTTATAGTGCTTGGGAACCCACTGTGTTGAAGTTCGATTGGGTTTTGGAAGTGTTAGAGTTTGATTGGGAATAGTATTCTTAGTAAGAATCCTACTAGTATTTGAATTCCCTCATTTTAATCCTTTCAGAAACACTATTACTTCCTAGTGCGAGCAAAATTCGACTGTTAGTTTCCTTATTTAACTTTAAGGAAAGTCGCGTCCATGCTAAAGCCACGTTTTTACTAAGTCACGCCCATCGTTTAGGCGTTTCTTAAGAAATCACGCCCTTGATTCGGGCGCTATCAAACCCTTTCACGTTAATTTTTAAATGTTTGCAAATGTTTGGGGATTTTTATCTTTTTTATTTGATGAGGTCTAGTTATTAAATTTTATGGGTATGAATTTTCCATTTTCTTTATTTTTCCATGTAATTAGTTTTTAAAAATTCCTTTAAATCAAAAGGTGGCACTATTCACCTATTTGGATATAGCGCCTTTGACCTTGCCATTTTGTGTGAATGGCATGCCCACATGTTGGGTGCTATTCACATTTCCCTCTTTTGCGATAACACTCTCAAAGGACTAAAATAGCACATATGCCCACTCTTTTCTCTTTTAATTTTCCTTAATACATTTAAATCTTTTTAATATATATTTCTTCCTTCTAATAAAATTATAATGTAATAAATATGGAATATTAAAATTTCTAAATTATTAATAAAATACAAATGGATGTTTTCTTCGAGATTTATTGATTCTTAATTCAAATAAAAGTATATTATGCATTAAATGCCTACTTAAAAATAACATGTTATTCTTAAATTTATTATAATACAACGGTAAGGTCATTAGGATGTCAGGGGTTGTGTACAGGGTCCGGGCTTTGTTTTAATTATTGGTTTTTATTTATTTAAACTTTCTAGTCTTTTAATTTACCAGGGTTGCTACACCCTCCCCCACTTAAAAGAATTTGGTCCCCAAATTCAATCGCATATAAACGTGGAGAGTGTAGAGTACATACCCCTTTTGAATAAGTCAGGGAATCGCTTCCTCATAGACTCCTCGGTCTCCCATGTGGCTTCGTGTTCTGAGCATTTACTCCATTGCACTTTTACCATGGGAATAGTTTTGTTCCTTGGTGTACGTACCTCGCGATCGAGGATCTTTATGGGCTTTTGTTCATATGTGAGATCCTTTTGAATCACCAGATCTCCATGATCGATGATATGTGATGGATCGTGCACATACTTCTTTAGCATGGATATGTGAAATACATTATGAACCTCAGAAAATTGAGGAGGTAAAGCGATGCGGTAAGCAACCTTGCCAACTCTTTCTAGTATCTCAAAAGGTCCGATAAACCTTGGTGTAAGCTTGCCCTTAACACCAAATCTCCTAATTCCACGTCCGGGTGATATCTTGAGAAATACGTGATCTCCGACTTGAAATTCGAGATCTCTTCTTCTTGTATCAGCATAAGCCTTCTGTCTAGATTGAGCCACTTGAAGTCTTTCTCTAATGAGCTGAATCTTTTCGGTGGTATCCCTTACCATGTCTGGGCCTAATAGTTGTTTCTCGCCAACTTCATCCCAGCATAAGGGTGATCGACAACTCCTTCCGTCTAAGGCTTCCAAAGGTGCCATCTGTATGCTTGCATGGTAACTATTATTATATGCAACTCAACCAAAGGCAAGTGATCATGTCAGCTTCCACCAAAATCAATAATGCAAGCTCTGAGCATATCTTCTACCACCTGATTGGTTCTTTCGGTCTGACCATCCGTTTAAGGATGAAAAACAGTATTAAAGTTAAGTCTCGTCCCCAACGAATGTTGTAGACCCTTCCAAAAGTGAGAAGTAAATCGTGGGTCTCGGTCAGACACAATTGAGACAGGAACGCCATGTAGTATGACTATCTCCTTAATGTATAAAGCAGCAAGAACATCAACTGACCACCGGCTCTTGATTGGCAAGAAGTGTGCCGACTTAGTCAAATGGTCGATGATGACCCATATTCCATCATGTCCTCCTTTGGATTTAGACAGACCCATAATGAATTCCATACCGATCTCTTCCCACTTCCACTTGGGAATGTCAAGAGGATGTAGCTTACCGGCAGGCTTTTGGTGTTCTGCCTTGACCTGTTGGCACGTGAGATAGTGAGACACGAAGTCCGCTACTTCTCTCTTCTTGTTGGGCCACCAAAAGGTCCTTTTCAAATCTTGGTACATCTTGGTAGATCCTGGATGAATCGTGTACCTTGATTTGTGAGCTTCATCTAAGATCCTCTTCTTTAGCTCTGGACAATCCGGTATACAAGTTCTATTTCTGAACAACAATCTTCCATCCGATGCCATCTTGAAATCTGAATGCTCTTCGATTTTGCCCTTGATTTCCACTAATACGGGGTCATTATCTTGGAGTTCTTGTATTTCAGAAAGTAGATCTGGCTGTATCGTCATATGAGATAGTGTAACACACTTGTCCTCCTTGTCCATGCTTATATTAAGCTTAGTGAATTGTTCTAGTAGTTTCCACTCCTGAACCATACAATTGGCTAATAGTGCTCTCGGCTTTCGACTGAGGGCATCAGCTATAGGATTACCCTTTCCAGGATGATATTGTATTGTAAAGTCGAAGTCCTTGAGATATTCTAGCCAACGTCTTTGTCTCATATTCAATTCCTTCTGGGAGAAGAGATACTTGAGACTCTTATGGTCAGAGTATACAGTGAACTGTACTCTGTATAGGTAATGTCTCCATATCTTTAGGGCAAACACTACCGCAGCTAACTCCAAGTCATGAACTAAGTAGTTCTCTTCATGCTTCTTCAATTAGCGAGAAGAGTCAGCTATAACTCTCCCTTGTTGCATTAAGACACATCTGAGGCCAATGCCAGACGCATCCGTGTATACCTCGAATTTCTCTCCTTCAACTGGTAGGGCTAAGACCGGGGCTGTAGTTAGGTAATCCTTGAGAGCTTGGAAGCTTCTTTCACATTCCTCGCTCCATTCGTAACGGATCTCCTTGCGAGTTAGCCTAATGAGTGATACGGCGATCTTGGAGAAATCTTTGTTGAATCGCCTATAATAGCACGCAAGACCCAAGAAACTACAGATCTCGCTAGCATTGGTCGGTCTTTTCCAATTCCTTACAGCTTCAAACTTTGATGGATCTACGGATAAACCGTCCTTTGAAGTCACATGTCCCAAGAAAGATACTTCTTCTAGCCATAATTCACATTTACTGAGCTTTTCATATAGCTGATTCGTCCACAATATCTGTAATGCAATCCTCAAATGCTCCTCATGCTCTTCCTTGGTCTTTGAATAGATAAGTATATCATCAATAAAAATCACCACGAACTGATCTAGATGAGGCCTGAATATACTATTCATCAACTGCATAAAGGCTGCAGGGGCATTCGTTAGTCCAAAAGGTATAACAACAAATTCATAGTGCCCATACCTGCTCCTGAACGCGGTCTTATGAATGTCCTCATCTTTGATCCTTAATTGGTGATATCCCGACCCGAGGTCAATCTTTGAGAAATACTTGGATCCAGATATTTGATCAAATAACTCATCGATTCTCGGAAGTGGATACTTGTTCTTGATAGTGAGATGATTCAACTATCGATAGTCGATGCATAACCGCATGGATCCATCTTTCTTCTTTACAAACAGCACAGGTGCTCCCCACGGGAAAGTGCTTGGTCTGATAAATCCTTTCTTCAGAAGCTCCATTAGTTGCTCCTTCAGCTCCTTGAGTTCGGCAGGGGACATCCCATAAGGTGCCTTAGAAACTAGGCTAGCACCAGGGATCAAATCGATGGTGAAGGCCACTTCTCGTTGTGGAGGTAATCCAGGCAAATCTTCCGGAAACACGTCCGAAAATTCTTGCACAACAGGGATGTCTTCTAGCTTAGTCTCCTTAGTTTCCCTAATGGTGACAAAAGCAAGGAAAGATATACGTCCTTTCCTTATTAGCTTGCTAGCTCGAAGAGCTGAAATAAGAGGTGACTTACTTAGACTCTTAGGGCTAGTATAGACCAGTTTCAGGAATTCTTTGAATGTAACCTTGCTGTCACGGCAATCAACAGTTGCCTGATATTTGGATAACCAATCGGCTCCTAATATGATATCATAGTCCTTCAAATCTAGGCATATTAGGTCGATAGGTAGATTTCTTCCTTCTACCAAGACTTCACAGTTTTGGTAATCATGAGCAATATTGGCTTCGTTTCCAAGAGGAGTTAAAATAACTAATTTTATCCATTCTGGTTCCATAGGTAATGGATCAGCGAACTTCTGAAAATAAATGAATGTGATGCACCAGTATCAAATAAGACATATGCAGACTTGGAACAAACTTGCAGTGTACCTTCCACCAGTCTGCCTTCGTCTTGTTCTGTCTCCTTAATAGCTTGGAGATGTGCATTCTTCAGCACCGGGCGCTTCACTTCACCGGCTTGTTCAGCAAGCAACGGATAGTCGGAAATCCGATGATCACGGCTCCCACAAATGAGACAAGCTCCAAGTTTTCTCCAGCATTCATCGGCCTTGTGTCTGGCCTTATCACAATGTTTACACACCACTTTGGAAGGTGTGGTGGTAATGGAGAATGGCTTGTTATTCTTCTTGACCTTCTTCTCCTAAGAAGACTCTCCTCCATTACTTGGCCTTTTCTTGTTGAAGTTTTGTTTGAAGGAACCAGAACTAGTGACATGTTCCCTCTTATCTTTCCCACAAATCCTATCAGATAGCTCTGTGGCATCTTCTAGTAACTGGGCTCGTCGTACCATCTCTGAATAGACTTGTATGTCCATCGGCGCCAGTTGTGTGATATATTGGGGCCTGGGCCCATTTAGAAATCTTCTCGGTACTGACTAGGTGTTTAGCATATCGAGACAACCTCGAGAATTGTGCCTCGTACTCAGCCATCGACAAAGATCGTTGCTTAAGTGCGGCAAATTCGGCGGCCTTCTTCTCTTGAACTCGGTCTAAGAAATACTTGTGGTTAAAATGTTCGACAAATTCCTCCCATGTAACCTGAGCTTGGTCTAAGGTGACTTCTACCGACTCCCACCCGCATCGGGCGTCCCTTTCTAGCTGAAATGTAGCTAACAAGACCTTCTCTTGGTCTGTGCATTGCATAACTCTAAAGATACGTTCCGTTTCTCAGATCCAGTGCTCGGTGTCATCCGGGTCAGTGGATCCCATGAACTTAGGAGGGTTCATGTTTTTGAAACTTTGGTAGAGGTTTCCCGCTCCACGGTGTGCACCTCCTTGTGCTACCTGTTGAAGTGCTTGAGTAAGACCTTGGACGGTCCTTTGCATGTCGCGCCACTGAGCACGTTCTGCGGCCATGGTCCTACAATTATAATAACTATATTAATATTTGATTATGTCAAAAGGTTTTAGTTTTCTAAGTTAACTCAACCCTTGGTTCTACTCAATCTCACCGATTAAAGGTTTAAACCTATCCTTGGACTTGGGTTTCCTAGGAATTGAATATCCTAGGCTCTGATACCACAAAAATTATCACGTCCCGAGCGCGGACGGAACCCAGAGTGCGTGACGAGTTTATATTGATCATGTCAATCAGAGCAACAGAGTGCGTAAAGTAATAATAGCCCAATCCTTCAATTCCATTATAACCTCAAAGTATTACTATTATAATTCTCCTGAAAGAAGCACTAAGACTCAATAAAAGGAAAAGTACAAGGAATGACTCAAAAAATGGAAAGACAAGACTAGATGACCCTTTGATAGATGGATGTAGCTCTAGTCCCTTCACTCTTTACCTTCCCCACCCGATTGTGTTTCGTCATCGGACTTACCTGAGAAATAGGGAAAAATACTGAATGAGCGAACGCTCAGTAGGAATTATATCTCAAGTGCTAGCTAGCTTTAAGTAGATTACAAGTTACATGAATGCAGTATAGCTATGCATGTTTGCATAAAATGATAAGAGAGAGTATGTATATCATGATAGAGAATGTATATCCAAGAGATATTTGAATGAACTAGCATCTCTTTCAAGAATTCATGTCATTCAAGCAAGTACGTTTATCAAGTCATGTCAAGAATTGGCTATCATATTTCAAGTAAAGTAACAATAAATACCCTTTCCAGATCACGCAAGTCATGTCATGTCAAGTCAAGCACGAGATTGTGGAATGTCAACGAGAATAACAGGCACTTCGGTGTAATGTTACACCGTGATCATTACACCTCCCATGGGCACTAGTACTTTCGGGTGCTCCTCCCAGGACCAGATCAGACCCTTATATGCGCAAGCATTGATCATATATTTCGACATCCACTATAGTTATAGCCAATATAGAATTCCAAATGATTCAAGCTTGTAGGAACTTTAAGGTAGACCATAGAAAGTAGGATTTCAAGGTCGAACAGGATATGTAAGGATGATAATAACGGTATAATCACGATTGCGATAAAACTAGGTTGGATCGGCTCCCTAGATAGGTGCCATGATGTTAAGAATAAGCACTCATATAGAAATGGTCGCTCGTTCTTGTACATAATAAGGTAGATAGAATTAGTGTCCACAAGTACGGCACACAATTCTTAAAGGATATAAATGGTATGGATTGCCCATCCCATTATTTCAAGAATATTCTCATGACATCATGATGGTATATCATGAGGGCCGGTATATCATGTTTCTTTAGAGTGACATGGCATTTAAAATGTGTCATGGGTTTTTATGGTATAACCAGCTCAATCGACCTTGAGGGAATCTAAGACATCGAGGAGACTTACGGAGGTCTCTATGACTAACGCACCAATTCGAAGGAACGGAATGTCCGACGGAGGGCTTGTATGTCACCGAGAAAGTAGAGGGTAGTCGATAAATCACCGAGAAACGGGGAACTATACTCACGGGCTGGAATATAGTGCCATACGTGTAACCCACTAGAAGGGTGTACATGAAACAACAGACAAATACAGAAAATGGCGCCTGACCCAGTGCCACCATTTCTTTAAATCAAGTTTGATTTTTAAAGCATATAGATTCTGGATTTCAATTCTGTTATATGTCAATTTAGCACTCAGGATCACACCCTATATTAATACGCTACTATTTTCAGATAGATATATGTTCAAAGTGAATGGCGCCCATGGCATAGCCATGTTTCAAGAAATGGCGCCCATGTCTTGGGCGCCCTATTCAATAGCGTGGCAGGGTGATGGTCGTTGTTTAATCAAGTGTAAATAGTACATGAATAGTGTCACTTTTAAAATAAATTTTTTTTGTAGAAGTAATTATATGGTCAGGAAGAGAAAAATATCAAGATTCAAGAACTATATTAATGCATTAGTTTAGACATCAGGTTTCATAGTTATTAATTTTTTTAAACATGCATATTTAATAATTAACCAAAATAACGACTGTTACATAGTCGTTAATTCAATATAGCGCCCATGTATGGGTCGCTATGTCACTGAGATTCCGAATTTTAAACAGAAAGCCATTGAAACAGGGTTAAAAAGGATCGATATGCATGCATGATTTCTATTTTTACTAAGTTAGGCTTAATGCTTGAGAACACCTACCTTTAGATGTTGATTTTTGGTTGAAGGATTTGAAGAATGAAGATATACAATATTAAAACCGCAACTTCCGCTTCAATTTGAGAGTTCTGTCAATGAAGAACAGCAACCTTTGCTTAATGAGGAAGAAGCAACCTTGCCTCAATGATTGGTGCAAGGGAAACGCCCTCCCAGCTATCAATGGTGTGAAGAGGGCTGAAGGGCTATGATGCTCTGTTTGAGATTAGAAGAACTTGGTGGCAGTCTGCAATAGTTCTTATTAGAAATAAGAACGTCTTCTTCCTTCAAACAGAAGAAACAGTGCACCGGCAGTAAGAAACGATGCAGTCGAGAGGAATAGCAGCTTGTTTATTCCAATTTCAGTAAGAAAGAACCCGGAATAGGTAGGTGGATGTAGCTTCTCTTCAATAGTTTGTAGGAAGAAAAGGACTTTCTTCCTTCGGAGGAGGAAGCAGTAGCAACTCCTTTTGAGAAAGAAGAGACGGGGCTTATGCACGTCCGGTTTGCAGGGAGGAAGCAGTTCGTGGGTTGAGGAAGGAAGAGTAACAGGTTGGTTTTAGGGGAGAGCTTGGTATTTATAGTGCTTGGGAACCCACTGTGTTGAAGTTCGATTGGGTTTTGGAAGTGTTAGATTTTGATTGGGAATAGTATTCTTAGTAAGAATCCTACTAGTATTTGAATTCCCTCATTTTAATCCTTTCGAAAACACTAATACTTCCTAGTTCGAGCGAAATACGACTTTTAGTTTCCTTATTTAACTTTAAGGAAAGTCACGTCCATGCTAAAGCCACGTTTTTACAAAGTCACGCCCATCGTTTAGGCGTTTCTTAAGAAATCACGCCCTTGATTCGGGTGCTATCAAACCCTTTCACGTTAATTTTTAAATGTTTACAAATGTTTGAAGATTTTTATCTTTTTTATTTGATGAGGTCTAGTTATGAAATTTTATGGGTATGAATTTTCTATTTTTCTTTATTTTTTCATATAATTAGTTTTTAAAAATTCCTTTAAATCAAAAAGTGACACTATTCACCTATTTGGATATAGCGCCTTTGACCTTGCCATTTTATGTGAACGGCACGCGCACGTGTTGGGCGCTATTCACATTTCCCTCTTTTACGATAACACTCTCAAAGGACTAAAATAGCACATATGCCTACTCTTTTCTCTTTTAATTTTCCTTAATACATTTAAATCTTTTTAATATATACTTCTTCCTTCTAATAAAATTATAATGTAATAAATGTGGAATATTAAAATTTCTAAATTATTAATAAAATACAAACTGATGTTTTCTTCGAGATTTATTGATTCTTAATTCAAATAAAATTATATTATGCATTAAATGCCTACTTAAAAATAACATGTTATTCTTAAATTTATTATAATACAACGGTAAGGTCATTAGGATGTCAGGGGTTATGTACAGGGTCCAGGCTTTGTTTTAATTATTGGTTTTTATTTATTTGAACTTTCTAGTCTTTTAATTTACCAGGGTTGCTACACATTGTGAGTTGAGTCTTTGTAATCCTTTGCATCTTGTTAGCTTGCATTTCGTGCCTTGCATCTTGTGAGTCTTGTTGAATGTCCTTGCAGTGTGTCAATCCTTGTATTAGATCAATGTACTGGACTGAATGATGAACTGCACTGGGTATTGGCCACCTATTGGCTCCACTTGTTCTATTTCATATCAACATCTGGGCATATATGAATGATTCAAATGAATTGTTTCTTGGTTGACTCGTCTATGCTCTTTTCTACTCGTGTTTTGTCATCATCAAAAATGGAGAGATTGTTGAGTCTCCTTGAATGATTTTGATGATAACAAAACTTAAAGTTAAGGTTTTATCTCGGTTCGTGTCAATATATTCAAAACACGAGTCAAGGGGGTTCAAGTTTGAGTTTAAATATTCTGTGGAAAGCTCATAAGTTCTATTTGAATCGATGTTTTTCAAACTGAGTTAATTATGTCAAAACAAACTCCAAAATGCATGAAACAATCATTCGCTTAAAGCCATTCTCATTTTGATATATTTCATTGGGCTAATAATTCAATTTTGCAGGACTGGGCCATTTCGGTCGACCAACTCCCGAGGGCCGGTCGACCAGAATTCCCAAGAACGAGAAGTTCCCAACTTTATAGCTTTCAATCGACCAATAGGCTGAGGCCGGTCGACCAGAATTTCCAGAAATGAACAAATCTAAATTTTGCAGGTTCCGATCGACTACTCCAGTGCTGTCGGTCGACCGACCCTTTCGAAGCCCCTTTTGTTGACCTTCCAATCAAGCACGAGCAGAGATTCTCTCCCCCATTTGTTTAAGCCTATTGCCCTCAATCAAAGAGTGATTTGTGGATCTGGTCTGGGGCTTGTCCTCTGACCTTCCTAGATCTATAAAAGATCTTATTGGGGTCAAAAACCCTGAGGCTTTTCAAGGAAGAACATGGGGAGGCTATCAAGGAAGAAGGAGCTGGTACTGTAGCCGTGAACAGTGATTCGTGGGGAACTCTTCATCCAGGAGCTGAACTCTTCAAAGGGAAAATCTGCATCCAAATCAAGTGGAGATCGAGCTGAGAGCAAGCTTCATCCCATACCACTTTCATCCATTAAGGGGGAGCTTGTTTTGTGTTTTCACCTTCTATTCTTCTACTTCCATTCTAGTTTAAGCTGAGTTGTGTCTCTACAACCTTCAATTACTTGTGTGTGTGTGGATCTAGACAGATCCGTGTGTGTGTGTGAGTTCTTCATTGTTCTTCACTGTTCTTGTGTGTCGGTGCTCTTGCACCTTCGTGGGAGTTCTATACTCTTCACGTGTGTGTGTGTGTGTTGTTGATCTTGTAACTTCCTACAAGATAGTGTGTGAATCCTCACCGTGAGTGAGGGGTGGACGTAGGTTACAGTTGTTGCATCCGAACCACCTAAAAATCATGGTGTTCTGTGTGGTTTGCTCCTTATCTCCTACCTCCATTCTACTCTAGCTTTTGCATGTTGCGTTATCACATAGTTCATTTGTTTAGATCTAGCTTTACTAACCCTCTACAGGAGATCTCTGGTATATCGAAAGGTACCTTCTGATCAACACGGTTAGTCCTGTCGGGAGGAAGATATCTTGTGTGAGAGAATCTTCAAATTCTCGGACTCCGCCTGGTACCAAAGAACTGCTATAGGGGTTGTTTTAGCCAGATCCATTTTGTATTTCATCAGTTCTATTCTTGCTTGTTGTTTGCCCTTCTTATATATCTTAATTTTTTTAAATGTAATTAAAATATGTTATCACCCAATTCACCCCCCCTCTTGGGTGTCATTGATCGCAGGACTTCATAGGACGCTACTGCAAAGCAAGGGGGCCCACGGAAACTAGCCTAAAAACCATCTCAACCGGGACTCGCCCCGCCACCACTCCCAGGTGGGCTGACATACGATAAGTGTAGTCAGGCTACGACTAGTGGAGGCTCACTAGATAGAGAGACTCAAAATAGTGAACACCGAAGTACAGACAGGATAGCCACACACTTGTCACACGTACTACGAAGCATAATGTAGTATACAACTGCTACCAGACTCAAGATAGTCAACTAGACCTACTGACAATGATCCTTGAGTCACAAGACTCGGGTCAAGATCATCTCACATAACAGCAACACGCTGTTAATCAGCCTAGTCCCTAAGCTAAAAATCACGGGAAACAGATTATGGAAAATGGCACAAAACAGCCGGATCCATAATAGCAATAATGACAATAATGAGTCCTCGGCCTCCGAGCCGCATAATGGACTCACAATTCCATATAACCCGAAACACGAAACATGAGGGATCATCAAAACCCTCAAACCATATGGACACGTAAACTGAGGTAAGATGATACCTCCAGGCATCTAAAACCATGTCTCGATCCTCACAGGATAGACAAGACACTCACAAGGTCACGTGTCAACCACTAGGTCACAATCGGGTTGACCAGGAACTATAATGATCCTTGAAATAACACAAAACACTGCTCTGTACAGTGGCACTCCTAAACACCCTATAACACGGTCACAACCCTCATTGGACGTCCAAGACATCCACTGAACAATGGGCTGACCAAGGGGTCGAAGCAACATTAACCGGAAACTAAACCACTACGAAGAAACTCCCAAACAAATGGCGGTCTTACCCTTGGCCACTAAAGCTCATTGGCGGTCTTATCATGGCCACTATTCGCAGGGTAAACAGACATAAAACAGTTTGTTCAAGGCCGTTTCTAGGCTTTAGCGATCATGGCCAAACCGCCATACCCAAGCCACCTCAAAACACGATAAGCCATCCTTTTGGTGGTCCTTTGCCTGACCGTTACTTCATAAGGCGGTCAGTCGCAAGGCCGTAATTAGGAACCAACTTAAAATAGTAAAACCATTTAACGGTTTCCCTTGGACCATTTCCAGGGATTGGCGGTCACCCTATGGCCGCCAAAGCCACCTTGCGGTCGATGCTAGACCGCTAGCCCGAACTGACTTAAAACCGATAAGCCGGCTTAAACATCGAATAGTGGTCACCCAAGGGCCGCTAAGCCAGGCTTGCGGTCGGTCACGAGACCGCCAAACCAAACCGACACTGGACTCCACCTAGCGGTCTCTAGAGGGCCGCCAAGCGCAAATAGCGATCACTCGTCAGGCCGCCAAACCGTTCTGGCGGGAAAATCATGGGACTACCCAAAATCTGATCTTTCCACGCCCCAATCGCATCTAAAGGATGGCGAAACAACCCTAACATCGACATCCACCTTCCACAAGTCGGAAGGGATTAAACCATTTCAAAATGACAAGAAACGGGTGATTCCCATGAATCGACCCAAAATGACTCACATGGACAGCCGGGCTCATACCGGCCCTGATTCTCAACCAAACACAGTAAAACTGGCGGGAAATGATTCCCAACATGCCAGGGGTAAATGAATCCATTTAAACTACAAACCGTCACTTGGAATGGCGAACACGTCTCACACCCCCCGAACATGCATTTTGCCCAAACATGGCAAAACCTGCTCAAACTCACATCATTCGGCTCCAAATCGCGAGAGGATGCAAGAAAAGAGTAGGGCATTCATCCCATACCTCCACCAAAGATCTCACGTGCCGAGACGGCCACACCATGTTGAAGAGCACACGAACAACCCACACCGGCTTTGAATCCACGAACAGGATCACGCCAACGCCGTGCACTGATACTCGCGTCATCACGCCTCAGGTCAGCTCCACGTCGTCACCGCCTCACCCAGCTCCACACCGGTCGCGCGCCCGGGGGAGTGGAGAATGATAGGTCCCACGGAGTGCAATTGGATCTAGAAGGGGGGTTGAATAGATCCTAATAATAACATTGGCCTATTTAAATCTTGACTCCTAAAAACATAGACCACTCCTATAAGGTAAATGAATCACATAAGCACACAGTGCAGCAGAATAAATAGGAATGGAACAAATAATAACATTAAACCTAATGCCCAGTTCAGACAGGTCGACACTCCCAGCGGGTAGGTCGACACTTCTTCAGCAGGATCCATCTATGAAATGAGCTGGGGTCTGCTCTTCAGGGCAGTGAGGTCAACACCTCTAACAGATCAGGGCAACACAGGTCGACTCTTTACTGAAGAGAGGTCGACACTTCTTTAAACACATTTGTGATCTTTGAGAGGTATAAGCCTTGGAGTGTAAGGATCATGAAGCACAACACTAGAACATGAGATGGCTTGCAACAAGCATGAGTGTGTGTATGCTTTGTTGATCACTCAGAGTGCATATGTGTGTGAATGTAGTGGTGATCAACCAAGGTGTATGCGAGTCTAAGCAAGGGAATCTCTTAGCAAGACTTTTATCTTGATGCCTGTATGCAAGGTTGCAGTAGGTCGGCTAAATGATGTAGTCAAAGTGCTAAGGCCAATTAAAGCACAGATGAAACAGAAGGAGTAAATAAGAGTGCTTATGTGTGCAAATGAGATAACCAAGATTAGGAGCACACAAACCTGTGAAATAGGGATAGAGGATATTGTGAGCGATGTCACGCGGAATGCCGGAGGAGGCGAAGCGGAGCGCGGGGGCTCATTTTGCTGCGACACAGAAAAAGAGAGAAGAGGAGGGACCACCACGGGAGATTGCTCCGGCGGGGTGTGCAGAACAGATACAACGTAACAAGATATGGGGATTAAACGGTCATAGAGAGAAATGACTCTCCACAACCTCGGGGGATGGGAATAGTGCAGAATTTAAATGACAGTAATTTAAACGGCCATTTGGGAAGTGACTCGCCGCGGCCTCGAGAATATGAGAAGATATGAGAATAACACAGAATATAATTGACAGAAATTTAAACGGCCATTGCGGGAAGTGACTCTCCGCGGCTTCGAGAGTATAAGCAGATATAAGCACGGCACAGAATATAAATGACAGAAATTTAAATGGCCATTGCGGGAAATGACTCTCTGCGGCCTCGAGAATATGAACAGATATAAGCACAGCACAGAATATAAATGATAGAAATTTAAACGGCCATTGCGGGAAGTGACTCTCCGCGGTCTCGAGAATATGAGCAGATATAAGCACAACACAGAATATAAATGCCGAAAATTTAAACGGCCATTGCGGGAAATGACACTTCGCGGCCTCGAGAATATAATGTGATCGCCAGGGGCCGGAGACCCCAAAATAAAGAAAGTGATCGCACCTACCTCAAGAGCGGGAGATGGCGGGTTGCTTCTTCCTCTTCCTTCGGCCGGCCGATGGAGAGGGCTTTCCTTGGTTACCCTTGCAAAAGAAGTAACGGACAGATAACAAGTGGATCAGAAAAAATGATAGTGTAGTATTAGTCCATTATAATGAAAAATGGTGAAATCATGGCGGGACACACACCTGGTTGGTGTTATTTTTAAACCCCTCTCAGACACGAGTAGGAGGAAAATGCTATGATGAATGGAGGATCGTGAAAAATGGATCTCTCTTATGAAGGGAAATGACAAATGGCGGGATGATGCATGCAATATAAATGGAAAAAGAGAAAGGGAGAGAGTGGCTTATTGAAGATGCCGATGGTGGGATCCGGCGGAGTTTCGGCAGCGTAGGGATGACGTGGAAGCAGAACAGATGGAGCTAGCCTTCCTCTCGCCAACGCGGGCACCCGAGAAGCCGGCGGAACCTCCCCCTGCAAAACTCCATGGGTTAGAAATGGGATCCGGCAGAGTCTCTCCTTCCTCTGTCGGATCTGAAGCCCCTTCCCTTCGAGGGAGGGGGTCCTCTATTTATAGAAGAAAAGCTTATTAGGGCATCCAGGCTCTTGGACGCCTCACTGTTGAGGCGTCCAGGAGCTTGGACGCCTCAATAAATATTTTTTTATTTTTTTTATTTTAATAAATTCATTAAGGCGTCCAGGCTCTTGGACGCCTCAATGATGAGGTGTCTGGGGCCCTAGACGTGCCCATTTTCACCCACCGAATCACCGCTGAAGGCGGTAGACAGTGAAGAAAGCGTGTGGTTTTGGCGCGCGACTATGACTTACGAAGGGCACGTCTAATTGACAAGACGTTTTTATCTTTTGGATTTTTTTGAAACGTCAAATCGAGCGGCGGATCGGCACCGTCCGTGTGTCTAAGCAGTGAGGCATCCATGCACCTGGACGCCTCAAAGGACAGGCCTGCAAGTGAGGCGTCCAGGCTCCTGGACACCTCAATGAGACAAAGTGAGGCATCCAGGTACCTGGATGCCTCAAAGAAAATCTGCCGGATCGGCCCCGGAAAGCCGTTGGCGTCTAACCGTTAGACGTCTTCGTGTTTGGATTCTTCCGGAGCGTCCGGTTGGGAGCGGCGCCGTCCGCGTGCTGCAGGATTTCCTTAGTGAGGTGGCTTCTGCTCGGATCCCAAAGAAGCGTCACGTTCCCCCACTCAAAAGGTAAAAGGAAAGAAAGGGGAGCACTCAAGTGATTCAGAATGTGAAAACCACTGCGGGGCGTCATATGGTAACATGAGATTTACTCAAGATGATGTCAGGAATAGCGTGTCTACAGATATAGAACAAGCTCACAATGTAAACAACCCACAACACAAGGATTTTAAGGTGGTTCAGTTGTTAGCCAACAACCTACGTCCACCCCTCACCAAACTCGGTGAGGCTTTCTAGCTAACACACAGCTTGATCCGCTGAGTAACACAGCTTGCTTACACAGTTGAGCAGCACAGCTTACTTACACAGCTGAGCAGCACATCTTGCTTTTTGCTGACTAACTGTCTGAACCACCCAGAGGATCCGATCCTCTCTTCCTATGAAACCACAGAGGGAACCCGGTCCCTAAACAGGGGATCGAAGAAGCTAGATGTATTGGTGATAGACGAACCGTAACAAATAGAAACTGAATACTGCAAGTGCAGTGGAGAATCAATAGAGACAATGTAGACACCAGCTGAAGGAATGGATCAAGACATCAGAACTAGTGTGTGCAGCTACAAGATTGGATCCAAGGATCCTTTTCTTCAAGCACCGGTAGACTGTAAGATTTTTCTTTTCTCTCAAGGCTGCTCTCTCTTCTTCTTCTTCTTCTTCTCTCACAGCACTGGAGTAAGTCCAATAGGTGCGGAGCTAGAGGAGGAGCGACGACGGGAGGATGAGGAGCTTCCTCGTGACGTACTGGAGCTGCGGATTGCCCTCGAGGTGTCGAGGAGAGAGGTAGTGAGAAAGAGAATGGAGAGGGAGAGAGAGAGGGAGGAGAGGAGGGCCTTAGAGTCCCAGATGATGGAGCTCCGAGTGAGTCTTGGTACCAGAGGGTGAAGGAGCGTGGGACACGACTTCGTCAGTCTGGTTCATTTTCTGCAGGCAACTTCTTGGTCTCCTCGGCGGAGGAGCGGCGTCGTGCCTTTAAGGCCGGCGTGGCACTGCAGGGCGAGGGGAGCACCGCCTCTTAGAGTTCGCGGAGACCCCCTAGGGATCCATGCCAGAGGAGAGGGGAGAGGGATGATCAGAGAGATGACCAGGAGGGTGGTGGTGAGAGTTGGAGAGTGACTTGTACACCCACCATCCTCACTTATGATGTAAAAGATAGACAGTTTGTTCTATAGATTTGTTTTTTTTGTCACTTAACTTTCTCTTGTGCACGTTCCTTTCCTGACACCTCTCCTTATCTTCTCGTGGCACGCCTCACATCATCTTACCCCGAAAGCAGAGAAATATGCCTTATACGGAGGGTATGCTATCTTCCCTCCCTCCCTGAGGCATCTAGGCGCGAAGACGTGTTCTAAACTTGAATTCAAATTTAAATCACCGAGAACCGCGTGACGGCCTTTCTTCTTTCTCACCTTGCCTGCGAACGACTGCTCTTCTCGTGGAGAGTAACTGGCCTAGCTCCATCTTCTTGCACTCTTGATCCATGGAGCACGGTGGGCCAAACCGTGGTGAAGGGAGAGGGGGGCGAGGAACTCCTCACCCGAGGAGGGCCGTGCAAGAGCACGGGGAGGCAACCACGGAAGAGGAAGGGCCTCTTCTGGCACTCGGGGGACCCGAGGGACCCGAAGACCTAGAGGGGGGCGAGCATGGCCTGGTAGGCTCCTTGATCTCCACCTCTTTGATTTATTTAGCTTTGTAGCGAACAAGTAGAGGGGGATGAGAGGGTTCGGTGAGTGTTGCACTCGAATGATGAATGCCTCTTCGACCGGAGATGCGTTTTTCTTTTAATGATGTGGCCCTTTCTGTTTCATGGGTAGGGTATGACAAGGATCGAGGGCTTGGCTGATGAATGGGCGAGTGCGGATGAGTCGCACCGCGTCAGGGGAGAGAGACGCGGAAAGGCAAAACTTGACGACTGGCGCATACGTTTCCCTGCTTAGGACGGGCAGCAAGGTGGTGCGCCTGTGCAGGAGAGCGCCGACTACTTGCAGCAGTGTAGGGAGAGCTATGCTGGGTCCCTTCAGCTCGGGAAACAGACAGAGGTGAAAGAAGGGCCCTGATTTATTTATTATTATTATTTTTTGTTTTTTTTAAAATCCCGAGACTTAACCGATGGCTTTTGTTTATCTGCTCCAACGTGCCCAGCAGGCAGCGATGGCAGGGATGGCCGATAGATCGTCTTCCAGCTCTCAGGCTCCTTTTCTGGAGATCGCCTCCCTCCGGGAGCAACTTGCCAGTGCAGTGGCCCTGCGTGACCCGAGCTGAAGAGGAGTGTGATGCTTGGGCAGCAACCATAGCAGAGCTGCAGCGTCACGATGAAGAGAGGCCGTCTCTAGACATCCTGGAGTTAAGGGTCCTCCTCCAGGTGGCGAGGAGAGAGGTAGAGAGAGAGAGAGAGGAGAGGGAGAAGGAGAGGGAGGAAAGAAGGGCCGAGCGACAGTAGGATCGGGATGAGAGGAAGGCTTTGGAGGCCCAGGTGAGGGAGCTCCAGCTAGCCCTTCGAGTGATGGGGCAGAGGCTAGGAGTCATGGAGACGCGCTACGAGAGGGCACGAGAGTTCGGGGAGCGACTCCGCCAGTCTGGCCATCTTTCTGTCGGTGGCTTTTTTACCGTGCCAGGGGAGCAGCAGCGAGCCGCCGCTGTGGAGCAGGTATCACGGGGTGAGGCGAGTACTGCTTCACGGAGTTCCAGGAGGCCTCTGAGGGACCCTCACCTTAGGGGAGAGGAGAGGGACGCCTAGAGGGATATGAGTGTGAAGGTGATGGCAAGAGTTGGCGAGCTAGCATACACGCCTCCTCTCTATGATTGTGATGTTTATGACAGTTTATGTAGACTTATGAATGGAGTGATTTGATTTCCTGCCGCTTATTTATCCTCTTGTGCATTCCTTCTTCCTTACGCTTCTTCACTGTTCCCATGTGACGTGCTTGTCGAGACCCCGTCTGAAAACGGGGACTCATATCTCGCTCCGACCATCTTTCACACGGAAATCTGCCGCCAAAGTCAATAATGACGGCTCTAGCCCCTTCTCCTTGACGACCTTCCAATCTTCCCGGATGACCTCTACAGCATGATAGGGCATCCCTAGACTGCGTAGGGAGTGAGTCATCATATCGCACCATCAATCAATTACCCTGCGAGCGGTGAAGTGACACATGTGGGACCGCAAGGAAGGTGCCTTATCACGAGGGTTATCGTTAACAATGATGTAGGCAGTCTTGACTCACCCTTCTCCCATTTCTATAAATACCTCCCTCATTCATTTTTCCAGGGGCATCGAGGGCCAACTCGAAGAGTACAAGTTTCCACGGAAGCGGAGGAACTAAGAGTTCTAAGGTTCAAAATGGAGGGCGAATCTTCCCACTCCTCGAAGAGAAGCAGGTCCAGCGGTAGCAGTTCCAAGAAACTCTCGGACCTCGAAGGGCACTTCAGTGAGAGGACCCAAACGCAACTCGTAAGCTGAGTTTTCTTGCCTGATCTTCTAGTTCTTTCTTCCTTTTTCTCTTTTGACAAAAACCCCTCTCCATTCCTTGTGTATGCACAGAATGTGATGAAATCACATACTTCATTGGAGTTAGTAGTGGCGGCATACAGATGTCCCCCGTATTTTCAGAAGGCCATGCTAGATGTGATGGGGCTTGGAGTCTTTCTCCGAATTGAGACGATCAAGCTCGACCTCTCTCTCGTCCAAGTATTGTGTGAAAGGTGGGATCCAATGATCCGTGCCTTCTTGATGCCTTGGGGGCACATGGTGCCCAGCCTGGAAGATGTGGTCTGAATTACGGGCCTGAAAGTGGATGGCGAGGCACTGACCGGTATCACGTACTCTGACTATAGAGAGGCTGCCCAGAGGTTACTAGGGGTGGACCTAGATGATCGCAAGAACAAGTCCATAGCCAAGACGCCTATCATGGAGACACTGGGGCTTACTGATGTTCGTCCTCGTGATGACGAGTCCTCGGAAGAGTTCATGGAGAGGACTGAAAGAGGATGCCGTGCCATCTACTACGTAGATGCGAGCAATTGGGAGAGGGCCAACATGGATTTGAGGAGATTCCTCTTCTTCCTGTTGGGGAAATTATTGCTGGGCTCAAAAGGAGACAGCATTCATTGCCGCTTCTTAGAATTTCTAGTAGACCCCGAGAAAGTGGGGCGATACGCTTGGGGAGCAGCCGTGCTGGCGCATCTATTTGCGGGTCTGTCTGAAAGAGCAGATCAAAAGATAACAGTGAGTGGTTTCACGCCGTTCATCCAGGTATCCTGCTTCTCTTTTTTTGATTTTATTTTTTTTTTTTTTTTTCGATATGTTAATGACACATGACGGTGCAGTTGTGGAGCTATTATTACCTCCCAATGGGAAAAGCCCGCATTGGCGACCGATGGCGGTGCCGCTGGCGAGGCAGTGGCAACCTATCACGAGCCCAGCCTCTCTATCCTACCAGCTGATGGTGTTAAGGCGCGAGTTGCAAGAGTTCCCCGCGGCAATGGTGATTATTATTTCATCATCATCTTTTTCTCTTTTTTTATTTTTATATTAAGAAGATGTGTGTGACCTGACCTAGGTGGTCTGGAGGCCTTATGCGGGCATGACTGACGCCGATCAGCCATGGGTCATAACTAGCCGTGCCCGGTTCGGATGCGACCTCTGGATGCACTGTTTGAACGAAATCGAGCCACTTCGGCTACGATTGGCCATGAGGACTCTAGGGCTTGCCCAAGAATGGGTGGACATGACTACCACACCACGTGTTGGGAGGAAGACGCGTGGGCTGACGACCTCCGTTGATTGAGAGTGCGGTTCCCTGAGCAATACGAGGACTGACAACGGGGTGGCACTCCCATGGAGTCACATGCACAAGACAGCGAGGATTATCTGCGCCTCTATAGGGCGATGTATGCAGAGCAACTCCATCTCGAAGGGACCGTGGAGGTGAACAACATTATTTTATTTTATTTTCTTCTTTTATTATTATTATTATTTTTGTATGTTGACCTATGCCCTGGCCACAGGATGTTCGCGACACTATGATAGCGAACCTGCAAGCTCGCCAGATAGGCACGGAGTGGCAGTTACATGATACTCGCGCCGCCTTGAGTTCTTCGGTAAGCCTACATACACACGATCATAGATCAGGATTCCTAGTGCTAGGTCCTCAGCGTCACCTTATGTATGTTGCAGCGCGCCCAGCTTGATTCAGCCTCCTCAGCAATGGGGGTGGATGGCGTTTCTTCCAGTTTATGGATCCCCACTTCCGAACTCGATTTGGTTCATGAGTAGCTTGCTCATGCTACGCAGCGAGCTGCGGAGGCAGAAGGAATGCTCTCCACACAGGTGAGAGTCTGGTCATTGAATTTCACTTATTCATGCCTCCACATATCTGAGATGATGGTTATGGCAGACGAAAGAGGTGCAAGATACACTTGCCCGCACCGCGCAGGGGGAAGCCAGAATAGCGGAACTAGAGGAAGAGTTACGGCATCATCCAGACGATGGCTCTTCTCGGGACGCCGTGGAGCTGAGGATCACCCTTCAGCTGGAGAGGGAGGACAGAGAGAGAGAGCGTGCGGAAAGGGAAAGAGTCACCGGAAGAGAGAGAGACGACAGATTGGCTGAGAGAGAGGAGTGAAGGGCCATGGAGGCCCAACTGTTTGAACTCCGAACCAGCCTCGGTCTTGCTGAACAGTGGCTAAGAGATGGCGAAGAGCGCTATCGAAGAGAATGAGAGCGTGGCCTTCGTGTTAGTAGTTTCTTTGCCGCCCCTGTCGATCGACGGGAAGCAGAGACGGAAAGAGGGGTACAGAGTAGTAGAGGCTCCGCCTTGCATGGTTTGGCAACACCCTCCAGAGTTCCTTGCCTGGGGAGTGGAGAAAGGGGTAACACTGAGAGAGAGGACGGAACCTAATGTACAACTTCTAGAAGGAAATAAAGGAAGGAATGTTCGATTTCCTGTCTCCTGCCTTCGTTCCTGCTTTTCAATCCTGTATACATTGCTCAAAAAAAAAAGTCAGTTTTTCCGTTCTGACTTGGCCCCTTGCTCAACAAGCAAATGTTTGTTCCGACTGTCCTTGATAACGGGTCAAGGGGCCAAGCCTTTATCAATTAAGGTAAGAGTAAAGATAATGAATGCGACACACGGGCATGCGACACACGGGCACGCAAATGGGAACAGAATGTAAAAATGTAGCACACAAATGAGAGATCACACGGATGTAAAAAAAGTTTTGTTTTTTGTTTTGTAATGATATATATTTTTTGTGTGTTGTTTTTTTTTTTTACTTTGTTTTATTTTATTTTTTTTTTAAAAAACACTTTTTATTACAACCGGCATGATTTTTGGATCAGGGGTGTTTGAATCGTTCTTAAGTAGCGTAATGCGGGGTTAACATGCTCCAAAAAAATTCTCACTTGGGGACTCACCTGACGGCGTCTTTCGAGCGCCACTACATTTTTTTTTTGGAGATACTAATGCCTAGTGACCATTCTTATGGCACCTGACTCTTATGAAGACAGGGTTTCTTACTAACCCCCCAAGTATCCTGTGCGCACATCTAGATTGATTTGGGCCCCTAGACTCCTCAAGTGATAATCCTACCGGTTAAGACTTAACCTGATGATAAAACTGTCATGCCATGCTTAGGCTCCCAGTTGCTTTCGACCGCAAGGATACACCGAAGGAGTGTTCGAGGTAAAAGATTTACCCGACCCGGGTCTATTTCCTCACAACTCTAGATGGTATATGATGGAACACCTTGGAACCCCAACGGCCAACCGCGCGACGCTGACCCGAAATCAGACGCCGTCGCACCTATTGGTGATGCGCTTGCATTGACCTAAGCCCGAGGTTGAAGTAAGAAACCACCGAGGTAGTAGATAAAGGTCTTGACCGACCAGAAACACCAAGACTCCTTCGCGGCGATGGCTTTTGCTTTCGAAAGTAGACAACTATGCGTGTGTTTTGCTAAAACGAGGTTGCTTGCCTTAGCGGGATGCACCTTTCAGGATTTCCATTAAGTTTTCATCTTTGAGGGGAAAAAGAAGAGTAGTGGGGTAAACCTTTCGAGAGGACCGGCAAAACCGTTAACCCGATGAGCTAATCGGGACCTACTTGACCTCTCCCTTTTGGGCGATTTCGGACCAGACCTTGAATAGAATTACGTTGCCCCTTTGTGGAATTTAGCTTTCGTTTTGAGGGGTCTCGCCTATTGAAATCAGGCACGGCCACGACCAGGCTTTCATCTGACTTTGGATTTTTTTTTTTTTTGAGGGAGACAAGATGATTTGATATGTAGGGATCCCTCTTGTATGCCTACGGGGACACTGCCCTCTTCTCATGCTTTGACTCGAGTTCGAGGAGATAAATCCTACTCTCACCTTCAGGGTATGGTATTTTGGTTCTCTTATGCTCAGCGTTTTAAGGGTGCCGGCTGTCTCATTGGGTCGAGATAGAAGAGAACAAAGATTACGACTTTCCTGGAGACCTTCGAGTACAGCCCCACAATAAGCAATACTACCAACCTTTGCCAAAAACAGCTGCGTGTGTGCGTGCTGCCATCTTTTAGTGGGCGTAAGCTGACATGACCAGACAGGAATCTCCACAGTTCTGGCGAGCCAAGACCCGAGACCTACCGAACCTTAATGGGTCCCATCTTAATATGAAGGACAGATGCAAAGATTTGACTGCATGGTGAACACAAGGCACTCTTTTTTTTTTTTTGAAACTTCCCTCGAGTTCCGCTTCGCTTGATCCCAAAAACGGTGTGTGAGAGTGTGCGCAGGTTAACCCTGAGTTAGACTACAAAGACCGAAGAGTGAATTTCTAGCTCCGATGGCCCTTGTACCATGCCGGTTGTTATGGTTATCTAAGGGTAGAATTTCTTAAGATAAAGCCCGTTCCAAGGGTGAGATAACTCGGCCCCTTCGGCATTGACTAGTTTGTAGGCGTTGCCAGGGTACACGGCTTGAACCACATATGGTCCTTCCCAATTGGGTTGAAGTTTAGAACGCGACCCTCCAGGTTTGATAAAAATTCTTTTTACAACCATCTCGCCGACTTTGAATTTTCTCTTAATGACCTTCTTTTGGTAAAAGCGAGCGAGTCTATTTTGATAAACACGTGCATGCTCGGCAGCAGCCAGCCGCTTCTCATCTAAGAGTTCCAACTGGGTAAGGAGTGAATCACGTCGTTCGTCGAGGGGAAATTCCTTATCCAATTGTACCCTGAGAGAAGAAATCAGAGTCTCGTACGGGACTACCGCTTCCATCCCATAAGTAAGGGCAAATGGAGTCTGCCCGGTGGGGGTACGGATTGAAGTGCGATAGGCCCATAGAGCTTCGATAAGCTTTTATGGTCAGTATGAGAACTTACTAGACTCGCAGGTTTTCTTTATGATTTTAATCAATGTTTTGTTGGTGGCCTCTGCCCGGCCATTACCTTGTGGATAATAAGGTGATGAATGATGCAATGCAATTGCGTACCTTTTGCAGAGGTCTTGAAGGTCCTGGGAAATGAACTGTGGCCCATTGTCGGTGATGATTGTGCTTGGGATGCCGAACATGGTGAGGATGTTCTTCATGATGAACTTACAGACTGTTGACGCCTTGATTTTGGCGTAAGCTTCGGCCCATTTGGTGAAGTACTCCGTCGCAGTGAGGATGAATGATTTCTGCTTGGTGAGGGAGTTAGGATCACCTAGGGGACCAATGATGTCGAACGCCCACATGGAGAAAGGCCATGGAGAGGATATTAGATGAACTGAGGAAGATGGTGAATGAATCATATCGGCGTGAAGCTGGCACTTGACACACCTACGGACATAAACAACACAATCATCTTCCATAGTGGGCCAGTAAAAGCCTTACCTAATGATCTTCTTAGCGAGCATTTGGCTATTTACATGGCCACCGCATACACCTGAGTGTGCTTCCTCTACACATTTCCAGACCTCATCGTCATCAAGACATCTTAATAGAACACCAGTAAGGCTTCTCCTGTATAGTAGACCTCCAACTAATGTGTATTTCTGGGCCACCCTTCTTATGGCTTTCTTATATTCTGTGGTGGCTCCTTCATGATAGGACTGATCTTTGCAATATTTGACGATTTCATAGAACCAAGGTTTCTCCTCATCAGCCAGTTCTTCTTCAAATTCTGCCAACATGATTTCCCTTTTCTCAAGAATTTCCCCTTCCTGAATCTTCCGTAGGACTCTTTCTTTGATTTTTAAGAGGTAAGGGTCCTGAACAGCAGGGACGAGACGTTTGTAGATGGTGATGGATTTAGACCATGCACCTAAAGGGAATTTGAAAGATGACACCAAGAAGGTGAGGGCATCGGCCAGAATGTTCTGTTCGCGAGGAATATGGACAAAGATCAGCTTGGTGAACAATTTGTCATAAGCGGAGACCAGCTCTTGATAGGGTTTGAGCTTGGGATCGAGGGTGCGATATTTGGTAAGCACCTGGCGGAGAACAAGTTGACTATCACCCACGACTCGCAATTCGGTGATATAGAAAGAATGGGCTAGTTCCAGACCAGCTAGAAGAGTCTCATATTCAGTAATGTTGTTGGTGACTGGGAACGCGAGATGAAATGCCTCTGGGATGGTAACGCCTTCGGGCGTCAGAAGGACAATGCCAATGCCTTTCCCTTGGGAATTCAGAGCTCCATCAAAATATAATGTCCACATTGGCTCATCGGATTGAGTGACAGACATTAGTTCCTCATCTGGAAACTCTGATTGGACAAGATCGAACCTGGGGAGAGGATGATGAGCGAGATGCTCGACTATAGCATAGCCTTTAATTGCCTTTTACTGGATGTAGGTGATGTCAAACTGAGAGAGGAAACTCTGCCAACGTGCTAGTCTATCAGTAAGGATGGATTTTTCCAGGAGGAACTTGATAGGGTTCATGCGGGCGATCAAATGGACCTCATGAGTCAAGAAGTAGTGCTTCAATTTCTGCACTACCCAAACGAGGGCAGCACATGTTTTCTCCATGGCTGTGTACTTCTGTTCACAAGAATTGAGGAGTTTGGATAAGTAATAGGTGGCCTGTTCCTTGCCTTCTTCATCGGCTATTGCGAGGACGGCTCCCACGGAGTCATCCAAGACTGAGATGTAAAGGATCAGAGGTTTTTCTGCTTTGGGTGGAATGAGAACGGGTGGATTAGCCTGGTATTTTTTTAACCCTTCAAAAGCCTTTTGACACTTAGAATCCTAATGGAATTCTACTCCTCGCTTGGTCAACTCATAGAAAGGTCTACACCTTTGTGAGTGCTGAGACACAAACCGGCGGATGAATTGCAGCCTCCCAATTAAACCTCGAACTTCCCTAAAATTTTTGGGAGGCGGCATATCCCTGATGGCCTTAGCTTTGTTGAGATCTATCTCAATCCCTCTTTTACTCACAATGAAACCCAGTAATTTACCCGATGATACGCCAAACACACACTTCTTCGGGTTCATTTTCAATTGGAACTCCCTTGATCTTTGCAACACCTTAGCCAAAACTTTCAGATGTTCCACCCCGGTTCTTGATTTCACCAATAAATCATCCACATACACCTCCAGATATATATGCATCATGTCATGAAATATGGCCATCATAACTCTTTGGTAAGTAGCTCCAGCATTCTTTAATCCAAACGGCATGACCACGTAACAATATGTTCCCCATGGTGTAGTGAATGACGTCTTCTCCTGATCCTCTTCTGCCAAACGAATTTGATTATATCCCGAAAATCTATCCATAAATGAGAGGGTCTCATAACCTGCCGTGTTATCGATTAACACATCAATGTGAGGCAAGGGAAAATCATCCTTTGGACACGCGCGGTTAAGGTCCCGGAAGTCGATGTAAATCCTGACTTTTCCATCCTTCTTCATGACCGGGACAATATTTGTCACCCACTGAGGATAAAAGATGACTCTAATGAACCTGGCTTTGTGGAGCTTGTCGACCTCTTCTTTCATTTTTAAAGCCATCTGAGGATGGAAACGCCTTAACCTTTGTTTTAACGAGACGGACCCTGGTTTTAGAGTTAAGCGATGTTCAACCAAGGTGGAATCCAAACCCGGCATATCCTCGTAGCTCCATGCAAACGTGTCCCTATACTCTTTGAGAACTTCAATTAATGCCTCTTCTTTAGATGATGTCAAATTATCACTTATGAGGACGATCCTAGGGTCTTCCTCAGTTCCCAAGTTAATTTCTTTGGTGGACTCTTCTACGGCGGCTGACGGCTCGTCGAATCTCCTCATCTCACTAGCATATGCGCCGGCCGCGTCCTCATATTCTTCATCCTCGTCTCCAGTAGGGTATTGTTCATCGGTGATCTCATAAACCCCATATCCTTCATCAATCGCACAATTGCCCTCACATTCTATCTCCGGTAGCTGGATGGGATTTTCTAGCAACTGAGGGATGGATAGAAGGGCTTGACACTTAGTGGCTAAATCTAGAAGGAATCGACGGGGGATCTGCCTACCCTTGAATTTCTTTTTGGGTACTACCCTTGACTTATTATCCCTAGCTTGACTCACATTATTTACAGAAGGAGAAAAGGCTGAAGGGGATGGTGAAGAATGTATAAGGAAAGACCCCTCAGAGGAAGGGTAGAAAAGGTCGCTCATAGGACCTTGGATGGGTGGCCCGCAGGGCGGGATGCACTCATGGGAGATGTATGAGGTTTCCTCAACAATGATGTGTTGTTGAAAAGTTTAAAATTTGACGTTTTTTTTTTGTTTTCATTTTTGATGACAAAACAATGAAAAGAAATCGGAGGAGGGGGAAAGGTGATTATGGCTAAAGGATTGGGAGGCTCGTAGAGCAGATCATGATTGAAAACCTGGCGCGGGTTGAGAAACCCACGCAGGTATGTAAGTAGAGAAGGGGACCTGGGAAGATCGTCAGATAACCGTCTGGCCTAGGAGGAAGACATCAGTGAAGGCTGAGGTGAGTGAATGGAGAAGACGACGGCTAATGAGCCGTCGATGGCAATGTTGATGACGGATGAAGATCTGCCGGTGACAGAGTCCTCTTGACGAGGATGGCTTGGAACTTTGGCAATAGTAGTGATATTCCCTAGCATTTCAGAGATCAATGGCGGTCCTTCCACCTGCGGTGGTGAGAACATTCTTTCTGGTGCAATGGAAACATCTTGTATGTCAAACCATTTGCCCCATTCGCATTTCAGATCTTTGATCTTGCCTTTCTTACCGGCCCTTGAACATTTTTCAGCCAAGTACACAAACATGTGATCCTCCATGTGTTTCTTGCGGGTAATCTCCCATCTGAACAACGGGCCCCTTCTTGAAGTGAGAGGATAGGGTCCACGTGAGGGGTTTCCCATCCGCCTCGAGCGGTCTTTTAAATCCTAGGCCAAACTTGTGGCCTAACCTTTTTTCCTTTGGCGGCTTCAGCCTTCCTTGTAATTGCATGCCCAAGCCTTTGCCTTGTTGATAGCCGATATTTCTCATTATCTCCCATCCTTTAGAATGGGAAGGGAGACGTGACATCGGTACTGAAGGTGGCTTCTTTGGTGTTAGCGGAATGCGGGACGGGTCATACACATCCAGTAGTGATAATATGGGCCGATGAGATGGCCAAACAGATGGTAAAGAGATGTTAACAGCATCCACTGTATGAAGGACAGGCGTGATGACCACTTTAATAATCCTCCCATTGTATGGAAACTTTAGGCATTGGTGGTTGGTGGAGGGTACAACATCTATGACTTCGATATAGGGGCGACCCAGTATAGCCTTGAATGTGGGATCCATGTCGAGGACATGGAATTCTGTAGGGACTGACGCATGGCCTAATTCTGCCTTCAAGATAATCATTCCCTGTGGTGGCCTTTTGCTATTGTCATAAGTTGTGACTGTGATCGAGGAAGGTCTTATCTATTCCTCACCGACTCCACATAACTAAAGGGTGCTCATGGAGATCACATTTATGGATGCACCCGTGTCCACCAAACACGGGTGTATGGACACTCCATTGATTTTTATCGAAACACACAATGCATATTTTTGAGCTTCCTTGGGGGCAAGCTCGTGGTTGTGGAACACAATAGCCGGTTGTGTGTCTGTCGGCATCAGAACGACTGAAATCTTCTCTACAGGGAGGTCCTCATTCACCATGACCTTTTGAAGATATTCCATTAAGGCTGCCTGATGGGATGTGGATCTCTGAAGTAGCTCAAGGATGGAGATCCAAGCAGGCGTCTTGTCCAAGTGTTTCAACAAATCATACTGTGTTCCAGGGATGGATTTTTCTGGTTGTTCTCCATTGTCCTTCTCTGATTGAGCCTGATCAGGGTTCTGACTATTCTTAGGAAAAACTCTGTGGAAAATCCTTCCACTCCGGAGCACCATTGCCTGCAGCTTTTGTACCTCTATGGGGGTAGCTGTGGGTTTTAACAGAGGTTTAAGGGGTAGCGGTGGAGGAATGGTTGATGAAGCCGGAGTAACGATGGGAGCAGGGATTCTGATGAGGGGTTTGTTCGGTGGAGGCATGGTAGAGGTAGAGGGGATATCATACGGGCTATGAAGGATAAGGGGTTTGGAAGGTGGAGGTGGAGGCAGAGTGGAAGTGGATAAGGCTTGAGGTGGGTAATGGTTTTGAGATGGATGGTGGGTGATGAGTGGTTTTGAAGGCATTGGTGGAGGTATGGTGGAGACAGGCGGGGTTACATATGGTTGACGGATGATAAGAGGTTTGGAAGGTATAGGGGTAGATGCAGTAGAGGTGGATGGCAAAATGGAGGAGTGAGAGAAGATGAGAGGATGTGAGGGCATAGTGGAGGGTGTTGGCTGATAGGTTATTGGTGAGTTAGTGGGAGGGGTGCGAATGAGAGGGCGTGATGGCAGTGGAAATGGTGAAGGCTGTATTATAGGTTGTGACGCGGGTTGATGAGAGAGAGGTGCTACTCGGGCAAGGCGAGGGGGTTGCATGACGATAGGGTTGGCGGCAGCAAGAACGGAGGTACTTTCTGGGTGCCACACCTGCTCTCTCCTGACTTCCGGAAAGGAGGAGATGGGGTTGACCTGGTGATTGGACTGTTGGTGCTCCGACAATGGATTCTGGATTATGCCCATGTTGGGTTGTTGTTGTTGTTGTGCATGCTGAGGCTGTTGTTGTTGTTGTGGTTGTTGCTGTGGCTGCTGTTGAAGTTGCTGTTGTTGCTAGAACTGTGGCCTAGGAGGAGGTCTCCTGACTTTGAGAGTGGCGATGTATCACCTCATTTCATCCTAGTCAATTCTGCCTTCATCATTCATATCGTAGATGTAATCTTTAAACTGAAAGCAGTTGTCTACTGTGTGTCCTGGCTGCCTGTGATAGACGCAGTATCTGGAGGTATCAACATTCAGGGGCCATGCCAGCCTTTCCCTGAGTAGGATGAGTGTGTTTGAGGCCATGAGGGCGCTGAAAATATCTGCCAAAGTTTCTGGCAATGGTGGGTAATAGGCTCTCTTGGGACCAATCGGCCTCCTTTGTTGCTGTGGGGGGCCATAATTCCCTGGGGGTGGAACTTGGTGATACTGAGGTGGCGGTTGTTGTTGCTGGGGTCAGGGTTGTTGCTGGGGTTGAAGTGGTTGAGTCATATTATTCTGGGGTGGATTATTTTGGGGTGGAGGATGAGAGGGGAAAGGACCTTGTTGGAGGGGAAGTCGGGGCATTTGTGGAGGCCTTGGGTTGAGTGCATAGTTGGCGTTATTGACTGCACTCACCTGCTCATTTGTCACAACCCCTTCTGTCACTCCACCAGTGCCTGTCTTTCTAACCACCTTGGGCTTCTACGGCTCAAACATGTGCATAATGGGGGAGTCTTTTAACTGGGTCTGGATATATCGGGCCCTTTCATAGAGCTCTTCCATTGTAGTAAGCTTGTTCATGGCCAGGACGTGCCTGAACTGTGCGGTTGCATTGGACATAATCATCTTTACTTGTTCAGGCTCTGAGAGGGTATCTCTTATTCTTTCTGCCAGGGACCTCCATCTGTCGGCATAGAGGACAAAATCTTCGTTGAGCTTCATTTTCTCGGCCACTAGGTCGGTAATGGAAAGAGAGGGACCGACCCTATCCCGATACTTTTGCAAGAATCTTCTTTGCACCGTATCAAAGTTCTCGGCCTCGCCGGGCTCCAAAGAATAGAACCACTCTAGCGCAGGACCATCCAATGATCTCCGAAAGAGGTATGCCAGGGATCTCTGGTCATTTTGCCAATAGGAGGATTCATACATGAAGTCCTTGAGGTGAATAAAGGGGTTGCCAGTGCCATTGTACCTGCGGTACGTAGGCATTTCGGAGGGAGGAAGAAGGATCACCGGAAGGATTGGCAAAGTAACCTCTGGGGTGGATTTCACGTCCACCATTTTCTTTAAATTTTGAAATTGTTTGTCCATTCTATTGAACCTATTGAGGAGCGATTGGGCAAGCTCCTCGGGAGGTGAAGGTGGCACCTGCCACTGGGGAGGAAAATGTCTCCCGGAGACTTGAGGGGAAAACCCCGAATGAGAGGGAGCTGTAAGGCCGCCGGCAGTCGGCCCTAGCTGGAGCGATATGTGGGGAACAACAGGGGTTTGAGATTGTGAAGGGAATTGGAACGAGGGTGGTTGTTGGCTCGCCTACCCTTGAAGCGAGGGAGACTGGATGGCTTGCGCCAGTGAAGGAGATGGGATGGCCTGCACCGACTCTTGGAGGGGTGCGATGGCTGGAGTTGACTCCTGGGGGGCAGGGGAAACAGATTTCCCTTTCAAAATGGCCTGGAAGGCCCGGAGCTGCTCAGAGGTAAGCTCCGTGTTGGCGAGGACACCTAGCAAAGAGGAGATGTCCTGTGGTGGGGATGTGTCCCCTGCGGTAACCTGCACCTCACGTGAGGGCTCATAAGAAGGACCCGAGTCCATATCATGGACTCGCAGCTCGACTGATTGACCACGACTCGGGTGGTTCTCCTCAAAAGACTCGTGAGCCATGCTCAAAGTTTTTCCGGAACGCAAAACCATACACCAACAAGTAGATAGCAGAGATTATCAAACAAGTGGATGCCTTTACGCCCTCTTTTTTTTTTGATTTTGATAATTTTTTTATGTTTTTAACCAGATCTGAAGTTCACACAAAAATAGGGACGCTAGTTAGTTTTTGTTTCAACGCCGTGTCAACTAGGGTCTCTCGTCTCACCACGAATGGGTCGACTAACTCCGGGGAACTTCAATGGTACAATCAGCCCAGTGAACAAAGAGGGAATCCTTCGCTGTTAGGGACTTACGGAGGTCCCGGTGGAGGAGATCCTAGTCCGTCGAGAGGAATTCCCAAACGGAGAGTCCTTCCTTCATCGAGAGAGGGTGATCCTTAGAAAAGAAATAAAAATAATAATAAAAAGAGAGGGGGACGTATGCGATGAAGTGCTGAACAGATATATAGAACATAAGAAAATAACAGAAATAACAAAGATATAATCAACACCCAATGAATTACACGGGATTAGGGGTGAAGTGCACGAGGTGCACGAGGGATAAGAGTTGAAGGTGATACCGTGAGCACAACTGGAGCGCGTGAGGGCGCAAGGGTGGAGGAGCACACGGCGGTGCCGAAATTGCAAGGGTAACCGAGGGAAAGCGAAAGTTGTCCCACCGTGATCGCCAATCTGTGAGCGACGTCACGTGGAATGCCGGAGGAGGCGAAGCAGAGTGCGGGGGCTCGTTTTGCTGCGACACAGAAAAAGAGAGAAGAGGAGGGACCACCACGGGAGATTGCTCCGGCGGGGTGTGCAGAACAGATACAAGGTAACAAGATATGGAGATTAAATGGCCATAGCGGGAAATGACTCTTTACGACCTCGGGGGATGGGAATAGTGCAGAATTTAAATGACATCAATTTAAACGGCCATTGCGGGAAGTGACTCGCCGCGGCCTCGAGAGTATGAGAAGATATGAGAATAACACAGAATATAATTGATAGAAATTTAAACGGCCATTGTGGGAAGTGACTCTACGCGGCCTCGAGAGTATAAGCAGATATAAGCACGACACAGAATATAAATGACAGAAATTTAAACGGCCATTGCGGGAAATGACTCTCCGCGGCCTCGAGAAATGAACAGATATAAGCACAGCACAGAATATAAATGATGAAAATTTAAACGGCCATTGCGGGAAGTGACCCTCCGCGGCCTCGAGAATATGAGCAGATATAAGCACAGCACATAATATAAATGACGAAAATTTAAACGGCCATTGCGGGAAATGACACTCCGCGGCCTCGAGAATATAATGTGATCGCCAGGGGCCGGAGACCCCAAAATAAAGAAAGTGGTCACGCCTACCTCAAGAGCTGGAGATGGCGGGTTGCTTCTTCCTCTTCCTTCGGCCAGCCGATGGAGAGGGCTTTCCTTGGTTACCCTTGCAAAAGAAGAAATAGACAGATAACAAGTGAATCAGAAAAAATGACAGTGTAGTATTAGTCCATTATAATGAAAAATGGTGAAATCATGGCGGGACACACACCTGGTTGGTGTTGTTTTTAAACCCCTCTCAGACATGAGTAGGAGGAAAATGCTATGATGAATGGAGGATCGTGCAAAACGGATCTCTCTTATGAAGGGAGATGACAAATGGCGGGATCATGCATGCAATATAAATGGCAAAAGAGAAGGGGAGAGAGTGGCTTATTGAAGATGCTGATGGTGGGATCCGGCGGAGCTTCGGCAGCGTAGGGATGACGTGGAAGCAGAACGGATGGAGCTAGCCTTCCTCTCGTGAACGCGGGCACCCGAGAAGCCGACAGATCCTCCCCCTGCAAAACCCCACAGGTTAGAAATGGGATCCGGCAGAGTATCTCCTTCCTCTGTCGGATCTGAAGCCCCTTCCCTTCGAGGGAGGGGGTCCTCTATTTATAGAAGAAAAGCTGATTGGGGCGTCCAGGCTCTTCGACGTCTCACTGTTGAGGCGTCCAGGAGCCTGGACGCCTCAATAAATATTTTTTATTTTTTTATTTTTTTTTATTTTAATAAATTCATTGAGGCGTCTAGGATCTTGGACGCCTCAATGATGAGGCGTCCGGGGCCCTGGACGCGCCCATTTTCACCCATCGAATCATCGCCGAAGGCGGTAGACAGTGGAGAAAGCTCGTGGTTTGGGCGCGTGACTGTGACTTACGAAGGGCACGTCTAATTGACAAGACGTTTTTATCTTTTAGATTTTTTCGAAACGTCAAATCGAGTGGCGGATCGGCACCGTCCGTGTGTCTAAGTAGTGAGGCGTCCATGCACCGGACGCCTCAAAGGACAGGCCTGCAAGTGAGGCGTCCAGGCTCCTGGACACCTCAATGAGATAAAGTGAGGCGTCCAGGTACCTGGACGCCTCAAAGAAATTCTGCCGGATCGGCCCCAGAAAGCCATCGGCGTCTAACCGTTAGACGTCTTCATGTTTGGATTCTTCCGGAGCGTCCGGTTGGGAGCAGCGCCATCCGCGTGTTGCACGATTTCCTTAGTGAGGTGGCTTCCGCTCGGATCCCATAGAAGCGTCACGTTCCCCTGCTCAAAAGGGAAAAGGAAAGAAAGAGGAGCACTCAAGTGATTCAGAATGTGAAAACCACTGCGGGGCGTCATATGGTAATATGAGATTTACTCAAGATGATGTCAGGAATAGCGTGTCTACAAATATAGAACAAGCTTACAATGTAAACAACCCACAACACAAGGATTTTAAGGTGGTTCGGTTGTTAGCCAACAACCTACGTCCACCCCTCACCAAACTCGGTGAGGTTTTCTAGCTGACACACAGCTTGATCCGCTGAGCAACAAAGCTTGCTTACATAGTTGAGCAGCATAGCTTGCTTACACAACTGAGCAGCACAGCTTACTTTTTGCTGACTAACAGCTTGAACCACCCAGAGGAACCGATCCTCTCTTCCTCTGAAACCACAGAGGGAACCCGGTCCCTAAACAGGGGATCGGAGAAGCTAGATGTATTGGTGATAGACGAACCGTAACAAATAGAAACTGAATACTGCAAGTGCAGTGGAGAATCAATAGAGACAATGTAGACATCAGCTGAAGGAATGGATCAAGACATTAGAACTAGTGAGTGCAGCTACAAGATTGGATCCAAGGATCCTTTTCTTCAAGCACCGGTAGACTGCAAAATTTTTCTTTTCTCTCAAGGCTGCTCTCTCTTCTTCTTCTTCTCTCACAGCACTAGACTAAGTCCAATAGGTGCTGGGGCTGCTCTCACGTTACTTAGGAATATTCTTCGTAGATTGGTCTAGGGCGTGGCACTTTGTGGACGGCAGCAGCAGCTCCTTCAGTTGAGGAAGCTTGGTATAAATAAGAAGACCAGTTGAGAAAGCCTTGGAATATTGCACGCCAAGAAGTCTTCCTTTGGACCAGTGGATCAACGAAGTATTCCCTCCAAAGCTTCCTTGAAGCGTGCGCCAGAAGGTGAGAGCTAGAACGTCTTCTAGAGCGAATGCCATGTGTGATGGTGATAATCAATAAGAGGAAGGTGACCATGTCCCATAACATTTAATGCGCTGCTTGCTGTGATCTTCCTATTGGCTGGTTGCAGCTTTAAGTACAAGGATAGGTATGATGGCAGACAGTGTAAAGGAGCAGACCAGATCTCCCTTTAGACAGCATCAGATATTTACAATAACTCTCCTTCAGATATGCAGTCTTCTCATTCTGCTCAAATGTACTCTTCTGCGTACAATGACTGGTTGGACAGCCCATTGGTCGACAGCAAGATGGTGGCAGACTACGGAGTGTCCTATTCTTAGTAGCAGACAGTATGGACAGGCAGCCAGTGAAGACTTACATCGCGGCAGACAGAAGTTGCTCTTCCAGCTGGATTTCTGACAAAATCATCTCCAAAAGATAGACAAATGAGTGATAAGATGGTAGAGCAAGGGTCAGACCTCGGGACATGGTCCAGACCCCAAAATCCTTAATTTTAATGATTTACGATTCCTTTTTCTCTCTCTGGATGGCCCACTGATCTGATAGTTTATTTGCTAGAGGGCTTCTAGAAGAACAAGGGTGTCGACCTCCTGCATGAAAAGAGTCGACACCTCTTAGTAGAATAGCCAGTAGAGCGCTTCCTGGAAAACAAACGGTGTCGACCTCCTGCATGAAAAGAGTCGACACCTCTTAGTAGAATAGCCAGTAGAGCGCTTCATGGAAAACAAACGGTGTCAACCTCCTGTGAGGTAAGTGTCGACACTTCTTAGTAGAGTAGTCAATAGAGCGCTTCTTGGAAGACAAATGGTGCCGACTTCCTGTAAGGTAAGTGTCGACACTGCTTAGTGAGACATCCAATGTTACGCCTTCAGGAGTGGCAAAGGTGTCGACCTCCTGGGAGGGACAGGTCGACACATTCCTTTGACCTTTCTTTGAATAGAAGGCACTTAGGAATAGTATGCACGGACCTTGATTTTCATATGTGCTCAGACCTTGTCTTATTGAAACAGAAACTTGCACCGACCTAGTGTAGCACTGGCCCTGAACGTGCACCGACCTTATTGTATACGAGCCAAATATGCATCGACCTTATGGTAGATGTGCACGGACTTAATTTGCAGCATGTGTGTAGTCCTTATAAGGCATGAGGGAAAAATGTGCACCGACTTCATAGCAAATGTGCACCGACCTTGTCTATCGCTGGCTTGACAGGTGTGCACAGACCTTGTTATGTGCTGGCCGGAGGTTGCACCGACCTTGATCTTTATAAGTGCTCAGCCCTTGGTTCATAAGAACAGAACCTTGAACCGTCCTTATTTAGTACAGGGCAAAACCTTAACTTGTGCTAGCAGAGTTGCACCGACCACGTCTTTCTTGGTCGCTGAGTAATGGCTGCAGTGTCGATACATCTGTTGTTGGAGTCGACACTTCTCTTATGATACTTCAGTGTGTATATCATCTCCAGCAGTTACATTTTCCTTGACTACATGGATTTCTGTGAAACCATGATTCTGCCTTGATTCTTGTGCAGCATAATGCCTCAATCTTTGTGCCTTACTTGATTTCTTTCTATCTTTGCAGACACACTTTGTTGCCGATGTGGGCTTGACCTGAAATGCATGAGTGTTTGTCGCTATCAAATGCAGGTCAAACTATATTAATTAATCATAGTCAGACATCATCGAAACAAAAGAATGTTATACACAAGCCCAACATACATAGTCAGACATCATCAAAACAATAGAGTTCCACATGTTATACACATGCCCAACATTCTCCCCCTTTTTGATGATGGCAACTATGAACTATAAGTCATTATGATGTCCAACTTTGAGTCATTATAGTATATTGAAAGTCAAGGATTAAAAGGATGTAATCATGAATAAAAGCACAATGACCTTCAGTGATTTTCTCTCCAGATAATTTTCTCCAAGTAATTTTCTCCGCACATATACTTATGCAAGTGTTCAAGACTCCCTTCCTTATACATTCCTTTAATGACGCATACAATTCTCTCCCCCTTTGACATCATCAAAATATCACACTAGAGAGAATATATGGCATAAGTAGGAAGGTAGGAGTGAAGGAAATTGTAGCACACCAATTGTTGAAAATTATTAGCACAGGATGTGTAGTGTAAAAGAGATTAGATACCTAGAGGGAGCAACTTAAAGTGCAGCAACCTGAGATACCTTTCTGAAAGTGCACGAATCTCTCCTCCTTTCGTAGAAAAATTATGGGCAGGTATGATCACAAGCAGTGCAGTCATTTTTCCAGAATTCCAGAAAATGATGTGGAAATACATGCCAATGGTTGTACACATATTAAAGTTGGCAAGATAACCATTGTGAACAACCAATCTTAGAAAGTTAGTTTTTAGGACTGATACCAATGAATGATATGGACTTGTCGAACATGGCCAATTTGTTAGAATCAATGGTATTGTCCATTGGCTTAGCAAAGATAGTTGTAATTTGAAAGGCATGGTTGCAGCAGTATGATGCAATATAGCAGCCAAAGAACACATTTTTGATTTCGGATTTTTTCAAGATTTTTAGTGGTTTTCTATTTTTCAGACTTTTTGGGTTTTCTATGCAATGCATGGGAATGTAGAATGCAAGATATGTATGTACGAAGTTGAAGAATGCAATCCACCCAATTGCTTGAAAAACTGAAACCAGTTGAATTGTAACCATAATGCCAATGATGCTAGAACTTATGCCAAATGCCCATGGATGATGATTCCAATTATTATGTCCAAGGGATGATTATAAAGTTATACACATGCAATAATGCTAGCAATGATTGATGCAAATATGTCTCATGCACGGAAAACACCAAGGTGCATCAAGATATGATGTTTCATGAAGGAATGGCATGCTCTTGACATTAATTGATAGGAATGTAATGATATCCAAT
Organism: Amorphophallus konjac; assembly: GCA_022559845.1. NCBI lineage: Eukaryota > Viridiplantae > Streptophyta > Magnoliopsida > Alismatales > Araceae > Amorphophallus > Amorphophallus konjac. The sequence continues at coordinate 299,988,975 of CM040121.1, read as the reverse complement.
GTTAGAAGTCATCAAAGAGCATTGATACCATTTGTCTAGAGAGCAAAGATCAAGGGATATAGAAAGACCTCTTGCCTTTAGAGAAGATGAAGGTTCTTTAACCTGAGACCAAGTTCATAAATCAGAGTTATGGAATTTTTTAGAATTTTCAGTTATAGAACCCGAATGAACTAGCCCTAACACTTAGATTGGTGTAATATTAATGAATTCTGACCTACTCAGTAGAATCGCATGAAAATATTTGCATTCAAGTTTGATAGAGATGAACCAAAAATTCATATCAAAGTCAGATTATCCTCCTCTTATCTTACTCATTCAATTTCATTGGCTTCTTTGAGAGACACTATGAAAGTATTGAGATTAAACAAGTATGAAGACTAAATGGAATTTTAGAATTTCAATAGATGTGCATTTGGCTTTTGTAATTTCAACCAAAATATTCATTGAGTACAGGAGAAGTTTTTTACGAGCATTTAAGTCTAGTGCATGCCTCATATCCGTAAGGACATACGTTGTTTAGACGCAAGTATCTCTAGGTAATTGGTAAGACTGACTGACATGCTTCAAAAAGAACAAAGATAGCGTTGTCACCTCATGACATATCGTACCACATATTCTTGATGAGGGGACATGTTTCTCAACAACTTTGCCATTGCTCTGCCTCATGACATACCTTATAACACATCAGAGTTAACAAGGGCACTTCATGACATGTCTCATCTCAATTTAGTTATGAGGAGACATATTTCTCAGTGAGCCAATGTCATTGCTCTGACGATTTTTTGCCATTAGGAATTCCACAAAATCAGATTGTTTAAAAATAATACTTAGATAGAAGTTTCTCAATCATAAATACCTTTGTACTTAAAATAAACTTTCAGATTTCAGAAGGCATAACTAGTCAACAACATGACAAACTGGTTTAAGTCTATTAAGCCCAAACACAAATATTTTCAAGACGTTTAGACTTCAAGACACAAGAAATCATTAACGTTAAATCAAAATCATTCATGTTCGAGGCAGTCACAAATCTCTATAAAAGAAGATTCTTCTTAAAGATTTACTCTAATAAATAGTCTTAATAACATATAGAGAATCTTCCAAGAAGTTCAGGGCATTTGAATCTCAAGTTGAACCACAAAAGAATTTTAGCAATATGCTGTAATGGCTTGGTATAAAAAGAGAGTGTTGAATGAGTGGTAAGCGAGAATAGATGATGAACATTCCCCCTTTGGTTATGGATTGAGCTCAGATTGGTATGAATGAGATATATACAGCATATGCAAGGAAGTGTCGACACTTGCACCGGATGGTGTCGACACCTGAGCTCAGGTAGGAAACTTTTTTCAGCCAGGCTGAATTGAGAGGTCGACCTGTTACTGTTGTGAGGTCGACCTGTTTGACTGTAGGACAGAGTTTTGACGGATTTTCAAGAAGAACAAACTCCTCCTGAGCATGTGCATGGAGTATGCAACCTATGTTTTAAGTGAACACATGATGCATGAGAAATGATGTCATTTTTGGGTCCTTTTTAACATTAAATGTATGAGACCACAATATGATGCAATCATGGATTTTCTGAAAATACATTCTGAATAGACATGCAAGTTGGTAAACCATGAAATGCAAGAACTTCCCCTGACTATGTGCATTGAGTGTCTGAATTCTGAGTGCATCACATGCAATGGAATCAATGCATGGAATTTGATGAATTATTCATATTAACATCTAGACTGTTCTAATGATGGGTTGACATTTGGTACCTGGCGGAGAACTGAAGTCTTAAGACCACCTCACGCATGATGTGGGTTTCCAGATAGAAGTGATTTGTCCTTCTCCCAGCTTACCATTTTATATACCAAGAGGTCATGCAGAGTTGGGTCCCTTGATCATGAAATGCATGATGTGGCATGAAATTTCAAGTTGATGCTCAGGGACCACAACACATCCATATGCATTGCATTTCTTCCCTTAGGTGCAAACTCTTAAACTCCCCCTCTGTCCAGTGCTCATGGAAGTTGAGACAAACAATCAGTATGTTATTTGTTAATGAGAGTGATGATTTGAGATATATGCAGCCATGGAAGGCATCATCAGTAATAATGATCATGAATGCTAAGCAAGAGGTTCACATGACTGTTAAATGATAGAAAGGATCAATCAGCAACTCAATCATCAATTTGATTTTATCAACATGACAAATTTTTCATGGATTGCAAAGCTGAATTAACTGATCTTTGGTACAAACACCATGGGGGATTTTTCAGCAGTTCAAGGAGACAATTTCTTGCATGATTTATTGATAACAAGACCACTTTATAATGCAATGACTACGATGCAAGTCTATCATGCAAAGTTTGAACACATAAAAATTATTTACATACCTGTGCCTTAAGCATTTATTCTTTTGACCATCTATTGTTCAGCTCCAAGGCACCCTACATTCAAAATTCTCATTTGAAACTTTTAGGTACCCAAGCTTGCTTGGGTCCTTGTTGGTTAGCAGTAGTTCTAGCAATTGATCTTCTTTTCTTTTCTACCTTCTGGTCACCCACTCTCATCCAGGGACAATAATTGGATGTATGTCCATATTCACCATAATAGAAGCAACGCACAGGGTGTTTACCATTTTTTATGTGCACATGTGCATTGTTCCATTGCGAGTGAGCATGTATACTGTTATGTTGATTATGAGAGTAGCTCCTACCTCTCAGTCGCCAGCAGTCCTGGACTGTGTGGCCAATCTTTTCACAGTGGTAGCAACAAGGAAGGTTATTTCTGTTGAAGGCCATGGGGAGTGTCGACCTGTCCGAATGGAAGTGTCGACTCTTCTGATTCCCCATGCGGTTCTGTGCAGAGTTCTGCTGCATACGCCCTCTGCCAGAGTTGACCTATCTTTTGCCCTTGATTTCAGTAGAAATTTTTGAATCCTTTTATGCTCTTAGTTCATCATTATTCAAGGTGAGATAGTCATGTACAATGTGACCAAGCATGCCACAATGAAAGTAATAAACATTCACTTTATGAGAGACATGGTAGTCATCATGGCTTTTCCTGTTGTGCATGTCAAGACTAGCAGACTTAGGTTTCTGTTTTTACATGAGAGCCTTCTCTTTCTACTTACCAATGCGTTTTTGATTTTTCTGAGCAGCATGCGGTATTGGGAGGTGGTAAGAAGTGATGGCTTCATTCTTACCATTGGCAGAAGTGATGTAGGCCTTACTTTCGAAGCATCGTTGGTTTTCGGGTTTGTAACCCAAATCTCCCTCATGATGACTTACTCTTGTTTCCAAGAGTCTGTTCATGCTTTCCCTATCCTGCATACACTTAGACAGAGAGTCATTTAAATCTTTGATTTCATTCTCCAATGAGGAGACGTGCAGCTCTGTTTTAGCGAGGTCCTCCTCACACACAGCCAATTGCTCATTGAGCATAGCATTAACCCCCTTGTAATTTTCAATCTCCATTTGAAGTTCATTCAGTTTTTCAGAACTGTCATGGGCAATACCCTTGCCCTTCTCATAAATGGATAGTCTTTCAAGCAATATGTCATTTTGTTCTTTTACAATTTTTATTTCTTCAATCATCCTTTTATCAAGGATTAGCTTGTCCGACATGGTTTGTTCATTAGGGATTGATTTAGGTTGGTTTTGAAGTTGTCTTATGATTTGTTCTAACCTAGTGATTTCATCTTGAAGGATTCCATTTTCATCTGTTAGGCATGTAATAGTTTGGTTATTCACATCCAAGTTAGAGGTGAGAGTGTCATTTAGCTCTTCAAAAGTTGAACAATTGTTACAGAAAGGACTTTCATTCTGACGGATTGGTTGGATTTTAAGTTTTCGAACAGTCTCTTCCAACCTTATGATTTCTTCTTAAAGGATTCTGATTTCATTGTTTATGTTGAGTTTTGGTTTTGATGATTGTTGTGATTGTTAAGTTATGGTTTTGATGATAATTAAACTTAATGTGTGATTGAGTGATGATAACTAAACTTATGGTTGATTGCACATGTTCTTGATGACTGTGTACATTCATGTTTAAATATGATTGAGATGGCAAATGGCAACGGTACATGGTCTTGATTCTTGCTTGATTGAATTGGTTTTACAAGAGGCAAAAGGTTTCATAACCTCTTTAATGTGAACAAGCATGGTATTAACCCTGACTATCTTGTTTGCAAGATCAAACTCATGGCAGTCACCTGGTGAACCAAACGTGTGGATAAGCACCCTGCTCCTCTACAATCCAAAACAAGTGGTATATGTCATGTACTGTCAAGAACTATTGGTAAGGCTCTTACCATGTTATACACTCCTTGTTATTGAGTGTTCCATGAGGTTATTTCATGAATAATTTACTTGAGTTGATTGAGTTTTATCTCTTGATTCTTAGCCCAGAACTTGATCCTTACCTCAGACCATGTGTGTTTCAAAGTGTTCATATGCACCTAGTTCATGAGATTTCAAGCCCTTGTAAAACTCACCATCGTGCGCCCTCGCACACGGATCGACCTGCGCGGTCAGCTCTAGTGTGCATGAAAAATTCTCAACTGTCAAACATAATCATGCATCAAGAAAAAGAAGAAATGTTTCATGTTATTACTACAGAAACTTTGGTCATGATATGCACGGCTGCTTTCTAATGAAGTTTGATGATGATGAAGCTTTTAAGTCTAGAGTGAACATGGTTGATGATTCTAAGAATACTGAAAAACCAAAGAAGAAAATTTTCAATGTTCATTGCTTCTACTGTGGTTTAAATGGCCTTGTTTTTTAAAATTGCTTCACAAAGAAAAATGATGATGAATGGTGTCTCAAAAAAAAATTCATGTTATTATTGTGGTGAACATGGATCAAGCATTTCAATATCTCCCTGGCCGTCCTGCATGTGGAAACAAGTGGAAATTTGTGAAGATCAATTGAGCTTCTAAAAATATGTAAAAGCTTAGAGTTATCTTTGTATCTCTTCACATGTTCGACAGTCCACTTAGACTCATCACTAGGCATTACATATGAATCATGCTTAACTAAATCCAAGAGTTTGAGCTCAATGGTTTTAACATAACGACTCATGTTCCCAAGCCATTCATTGAAATTTGAACCATTAAAACGAGGAAGAGAAGACAACACACTATCAGACATGATGCTTAATAAAAAGCTTGCCGAGGGATCTCTCTGAAGATCATTAGATCTTGAAATAGCAAAGCCTTGCTCTGATACCAATTGTTGGTCTCTGGGTAGGCGAGCGGACAAGAAGGGGGGGTTGAATTGTCCCCCATACGAGATGGCAAATTAAAACACTACACAGCGGAATTGACAACTTTTAACGAGATTGAAGAATTAACTAAACAGAGTAACTAAATTCACTCAATCTCTCCGTTCCCACACGATCACACAAACAGATATAACAAGCAAACCACACAATCACACAGTGCAAAGGGGATTTTTATGGTGGTTCGGGATCACGACGGGCTCCCTACGTCCACCCCTTACCAAACCGGTAAGGCTTCACTCGGGAATAAATATCCAACACAGAGGTGACACTCCAAACACACATGGCGACACGCCCCAACACACACACACACACACGGAGATGAAGTCTCCCACACGATCTGACCACGGATCAAAACACACACACACACACACGCTGCAACAACCGCAGCACAATAAATCCACAACCGTACGCAGACGGTCACACACACACAATGTATTTTCTAGTTCGAAAAATAAACACAAACATTCAAAACATGCTTAACCCAAGATATAGATCATGGAGCACATCAATAACAACATAGAAAAGATATAGGAAAGATCCCCTTTGGTTTCCAAAACCCGGTTGATGATGTTCTTTCAAGCACCGATCGGAAGGAAGTCGGATGATGGCGATTCTTGCATCCTCTTGTTCCTCTCGTCGATCCGCTCCTTTTCTTCTTCTTCTTCCACGAACCCTAGAGATGCATGCATGCAGATCAAAACCTTCTCCCATGTTCTCCTCTTCTCCTCCTTGGCCTTCTTCTCCTACAAGATAGAAAGAGTTAGCACAATAATAGGGTTCTCTTCCAAATTCGTAGGTCATATGAGAGTATATATAAGAGACATGGAAAGACCCATATACCCTTCATAAAACCCATCTAACATATGTATAATAACCCTAGGGGCAAATGGGTAAGTTTATAACACAAATGAATTGGGAATAGTGGGTTTTCAGATTCACGTTTTTTGGGGTACGCCAGTTTTGGTCGACCTAAACATTGGGTCGATCGACCTAAATTTTACAGAAAAATTTACAGGCAACACTGCCAATTTCGGTCGATTGAACTGGGCAATTCGGTCCACCGAACTCAGCAGAGTATCCATTTTGTAGAGTTCAGTCCAAATGAATAAAACCCAGTGAGAGAATGAAATGGTTAGTTGATAAAAATAATCAACCATGTATTCCTTGGTATTAAACAATGTATAAACACATACAAGCCACATTCTATCAAGATTAAAAACTTCAAATGAAAACTTACCATTTTTTCCAAAAACACACATATGCAAAATGCCAAATTCTCACCATGATTTATGATATCTTTGCATATGGGATTGGCATTACTTTCTAAACCTGCACAACAAAGTAAATGAAGTTAAAACAATACATGTTCAACCACTTCGATGCCATCTACCACTTAATCAATATTTTGGTGTCTTGAGAGTCTATTAAACTTTTTCAAACCAATCTTAAAACCAAGATTCAATCTCACATCTTACATCTTACATCAAGAAACAAACATGGTTGATCTTAACACACAAACTTTTGAAGAAACCAATTTGTCAAGTGTTTTCATGTTAAACCTCAATCCAAAGTCCAAGGCCAAATTGGCCATTCACTCAAGTTTTTTATGAATAGATTGAACATGATGCTAGGCAACAAGCATAAGCCAATTTCAAACACCAATGATCAAGGTGCATAATAAAGCTAAGGAAAATATGATTGTTCACATCAAGAGATCAAGATTTTATATCAATGAGTTTTATGCATTAAATGCAACAAGAGTGAGCATTGAGAAACCAAAATTCACATGAACGATACAATTGATCTTAACACATGTTATCTTCACAATACCATGAACAAGATGCATTGGGTTGATGCATAGGAACCATGGGGTTGACTCCATCCTTTGATAGGTCGACGCTATGAAAGGGCGTGAAAGCCCAAGCTAGAGTTCAACATGTGAAATCATATACCATTCAATGTGGGAATTTCAATCAACACATTTCAGCCACCATTTGCATGAGGAATTCGAACTATCTAGCTAGCATAAAAGCCTTATGAAGTATATGCATGGAATGCATTCAAGACACTTAAGAACTCATGAGCATCCTATTGAACACAATGAAATCGAATCACAAGTTCAAGCACATAGGAACCCAATCTTTCTCAAACAGAAATCAACTTCATAAGCCATGCATTTAAACATCATGTTTGATCCTCAAAATCCATGAGAGAAATGGATGTAAACCACATGAAGAATTTTATCATCCTTCTCAATGTTCAATCAAAGCATGAGAAACTCTTTACAATCTCATATAACATGTAGCAATGAGTTTTTCTAGATTCTGAGACATGTGAAATATGGCAATGATCATGAATACACACTCTCATCAAAATCATATGCAAACATACATAAGGTTTAGTTATCATCAAAAACATAAATAAGTGAAAGGCATACAACAGATATTGGACCATCCCAGCCAACTCACGCTCCACCCCCTCACCACTAGAGCCGCTGTGCCATCTCAGGATTGGAGTGTAGCATGTTGTGGGGACGTGGTGCGAGCGGGCTGCGCCAGTGTTGTGAGTGTGCGACAAAGACGTGGCAATGTAGGAGCTCCTCCATTTAAGGGAAGTCATGTCGGAGTGGGCTCCTGCTCCGTTTGCCGATTAAGGAGGCCTTGACACACCTTCGTGAGTGCCTAGATCTGGCGGCGCATTTCTGCTACCTTGTTCTTATCGGGACCGAGGGGAGCCACACCTTGGGGTTAACGGGTAGACGAGGACGCCTCCTGAGACTCCCGTCGGAGGCTCAAGGCTCTTCGGGAGCCCTGGGCCCCATGGTGGTTACTAGTGTTGCGATTGCTTCTTCGGGGTGCCATGGCTTCCTGCTCACTTAACACAGATGGCGCCAAAAGTGTAGAGGCAGGAAAATGCTCCCTGGATCTGATACCACACTTTTAAAATTTATTTGTCTGGGGAAGAGTAGTTGGCCTCCCAGGGAAACGTGCAAACATTGTAAGAAGGTGCAAGAAAGAGCCCTAAGAGTGATCCCAGGGGATAACCCTCCGATGCTTAAGTTAGAGACGTGTGTATGAGTCAAGAAGGAGGGAGAGGAGAGTCAAAGTGAGGAGAAAGAGAGCCTGATCAAGGTAGTGGATCCCTGGAGAGTTCTCGGCGGACCTAGAGGATGCTCGGAGAGGCGAGGAGAGAAGAACCACAATGGGACCTCTCTAATCCTACTCCTCGGGCGGAGATTCCTTCGACTGCTATATGGGAGCTCTTCTCTCTGTGGGTGACTCCCTGTGGGGGCTTCTGGGGGGAGTCTCTGACAGTATAGCTATATGTGTAAGCCAAAAAGTTCCCTCTCCCAGGGTTTAGTGAGGGCATATTTATACAAGCCGCAGTGGCACCGGTCGTTCTTTCACTAGGAAGGTGGCGAGGATGGTGGAGGGGTGTTTCTTTGATCTTGGGGAGTTGCCTGTTGTTCTCTTGCCCGTTATTGGGAGGGAGGCTCCATGGTGGGGATTCTGAAGGCGTGAGTGTGACTCAGTCCACACCGAGGGAAGCCCTGTAATGGTAACGGCAACGTTCGTCGATGGCGAGTTCCACGGCATCCAGGATGCACACAGTAATTCCACCTGGGGGCTGGCGGAGCTTCCTTGGGCCTTAGGTGGGCCACCCTGAATGGGTTGAGGGTGGAGTGTCCCATTGCTGACTTGGTCGATCTAGGCCGTAACGGGCCTGGTGATATTGGGCCATATTGGGCTTGGCGAATCTTGCCCTCGTAAATTAAGTAGTTTGAACAAAAGATAAATCTCATCATTTTATGGCCATAGAATAACTAAGATCTATTTACTTTATTTTTCACGCAAGATGGAATTGAAATAAAATCTATTTACGTTACTAGCAAGGAGAGTAGTAAGCATATGAATAAATTAATTACTTATGAAATACATGGCAAAAAAATACATGAGGTGAAGGCAAAGCATACCGTCTTGTGACATCCTCTCGTGCACACCATGAGGAAGAAAGTCTTGCAAATCATGAAACACAACCATAGTTGAAGATACTAGTAAAGAAGCCATTGGTGTATACTTGTCTGTCTATGAAGATTAGAGAAACACATTTAAATCATAAAACACATATGAAGATTAGAGACTCTTTGCTTAAAGAACTATGAAGTGAATCTTAAAGTAGCCGAAAAAGGAGATCAGAGACAATAGGAAAAGGGAGAGCAAAGACAATCGATTTCTCGGGAGATCAATCAGATAATAATAAATCTTGAAAATCAGAACAAAGAAATGGAGGGAGTCATACCTTAAACGCAAGTCAAATGGGAGGAATTGTCTGCGAGAGCCATAAAAGGGGGGGGGGATAAACTCCACAACAACCCTTCTTATAGAGAGAACCTTCAATTGTGGACTCACGAGGGGAAGGAGTTATCGCCACAATCATTGCCTGGGCATAGGGTACCTACCGTTGCTAGGGGAAGGGGCTCGACCCACCGTGGTCTCCATGCATGGACGAGATGGGATGGGACTCTGCATTGTGCTAGGGATGAACGGCACATCCCTATAGCTTCAAGGGTTTAGAACTGGACTACGGAGGGGGGGTTTGACCGTCCGGAGAAGAATGACACAATCGACCTTCTGTGGATGCTTTGAGAGAACGATGCCAACTTCCAACTTGAAACTGGGAGGATGATGGCAAGTTGGAGGTGGGGAGGAGGGAGGAGGACGAGAGGGAATGGCTCATTTCGGAAAGCTCTCGAAGGGTAGAATAGGGAATCTATCCGTTGGGTTAAATTGTTCCATCTATGGGGGTGAAATAATTTAACTTAATTAAGTGAGGGTTAACTCTTATTCTAACTCGGTTAAAATTTTTTGACTATCAAATTAAAAAAATAAATTAGAGATTATCCTGTGAACAAATGGGAGATATCTCTAGTCTAGAAGAAGGTCTTTGTTGAAGGCCGCCAAATGATTTGAGTCGAACAAGTCGCACCCAATCGGAGTTTTTTTGCATTCGCACACAAATATCCAGCGCCTTCTAATGACAGCCCGAAGGGAGGGGGGGCCGGTTGGTTCACTTGGAACCAATCACTCTCCTCGAACGTCCAAAAGGGGCTCAGGGTTGCCATCCGTGTACGTCGTTGGCCATTGATTGCTTCCCCGACTGTCCCAACGTCTGCATTGGTGAATGAACGAGAGACCGACCTCCCCTGTCAAATATTATTTAGGAATCTTCTCCCATTTCTTTCACTTGTGCCACTGGCGGTTCTGGATGCTCTGACCCGTACGTATATCTCTCTTCCTCACGTGAGAAGAGAAGAATGGGAGGGCAGTTTAAATAAATTTTAAAAAAAAAATATTTATTTTTCAAATAAATGTGATTGAGAGTTTTTTTGAAAAAAATAAATTTGAATTTGCCAGATGAAATGCAAAACGTCTATTAATCAAACTTTTTTCAACACGTCATCCAAACTGCTCTCACAACAATATGCAGCAGCCAAAGATGAATGATGAGAGGGTAGACATCATCCCACGTCAGCTTGTTCGCGAGCGTGATATCTTTGCCTATTCTTCGTGTCCATTTTCTTGTGAAGAAAAAAAATAAAAAAATCGTATAATTAAGGAGATGAAATCGGAGGTACGTTAATTGGGTGGCAGACGCACAAGGGTGAAGATGGTGCATACGCATCACGTTGACAAGTTCAAAGCGTATATAAAAAGTCATCTTATTGGCGCTTGTCCAAGAACATTCAAGGTGCCCCCATCTGATGCACCCACAATAGTTTAGAAATCGAGGTACATATCACCATCACGAGTCGGATGCGATGGCCGTGGATCCAGGTCTTTAGAAGGCAGACAACAACGGGGAAGATCCCCTATCATGGATATGCACACCAATGAGTGCACCACCAATAATAAATGTTTTTTTATAAAATAAATTATTGCTTGCGCCATATTTACATAAATACCAGTTTTAGAAATACATAAGCAGGGATGTCCTTGTTTTTGACAAAAACTTGTAAAAATTGACATTGCTGTAATGCCCACGGTTAACCTTGACTAGACCTAAGAAAAGACGATAACATCGCCGGTCAAAACAATGTGATCATCTCCTTCCCACCCCCAATTTCGATTTCAATAAAAATTAAACAATCGAGTAGAATGGGGTTCACAAGAGAGGGTTAGTCACGAAGGGGGGGCGTATAGGGAGGGATCAGTCAACGGACTCTCGTCCAAAGGAAAAGGGAGAGAGAGAGAGAGAGATAGAGAGGCGAGAGTGTGTGTCACATTCCGCTAAAGTGAAAACACAGTGGTGTACATGTCCAAAAGTATTAGCACCTAGATAATAAAAATACGATCATTTCATGACATAATACAATCCATACTTACACATTACAAAGAGAAATTTATAAAGACTATTTTTCGTTCGTGATCTATAATTAATACAGAAGTGTCATAATACATAAACTCGCATTACAAGAAAATGTGATGATAGTGACGGCCATTATTTGTCTAAATTTTGTCAGAAATTCATTGCTAAGCGTTGTAGCGATAGATTTTTGACAAATAGAATATGGCCATCGAATTTTTCTCGTCGCAAATTTCAGACGAAACAAAATCCGTCGTAGATTTCCAATAGAAAAAAATTAGTCTGAATTTCATCTCAAATGAAGCACATATCACTACAAGGAAAAGCGGAGTTAGCGACGGTAATTTTTGATGGAATACTTATCTATCAGAATATCCATCGGTATTTTGGATGGGTAGAAGTTCGTCAGAACGTCCGTCAGAAAGTCCGACGGACATATATTCCATTGAAAAATCCGTCTGTAGTTTTGACGAAATTTACGACGCATAATTACCCGTCGAAAATTTTTACTTCGCTTTCCAACGGACATAATTGCAGTCTGAAAGTCGGTCGGAAATTTCCAACGGAATTTTTTTCGACAGATTTTATTCCGTCGGTAATCCATCAGAAAAAATTTGCTTTCCCCCCCCCAACTCGCGCCCCGCCTCGTGCCTCACCCTCGCGTTCGACGACGTCTCCCTCACCCTCGCTCTCTCTCGTGAGCGTGGCCATCTCGCTCTCCCTCTCCCTCTCTCTCTTCGATGAGCACAATGGCGTCTCTACTGTTAGGGTGCTAGGCCCGGATACAGAGGGGGGTGAATGTATCCTTCTATGTATAATGGCCAAATAAAAACTTGGAAGCTAGAGATAGACACAGAATAGAACCAATTTGATTCAACTCAAATACAAACACTTGGAGCGTGCCTATCCAAGCATCTAGCGGAAGCAAATCAAGCAATCTGATGAACCAGTTGAAAAACCTTTTAAACAAAAGAGCAAATATGTAACTGGCCCCCAAAAACCAACTAGCGGAAGCAGCACAAATGAGAATAAGAAATCTCAAGACAATATGTGAAGGGTGGTAGGAGATATGGAAGAACACACTACAAGCAAACCACTGCTCAAAGATTTTAAGGTGGTTCGGTCCTCCAGACCTACATCCACCCCTCACTCCCAACCGGAGTGAGGCTTCACTAGCAAACGCTAGAACCAAGCAGACTCAGTCTGCAAACAGTTGCTGCCACACAGCTTGACCAGGGGAACAACCTCCCCTCTTCCTCCCAACCGGAGGGACACCCAAGTGACTCCCAGCCACTTGGAAACTAGAGGTCGAAGACCTCTCTTCCTCGAGACCAGGAGGGACCACTGGACTTGCAACCACAAGCCCAGAACCGGAGGACTAGCCTCCCTTCCTCTAACCAGAGGGCAACCCACAAGTGACAACCTGTCACTTGCAACCTGGAGATCAGATCTCCCTTCTCCTGAACCAACAGGAGGAACCCGATCCCCAACAGGGCAATCGGAAGAACAAAGATGATCAGAAAACAAAGAAAAACAATAAAGGAAAATAACACAGCAATCAGAAAGCTGTAAAACGAAATACACAATGTGGCTCTCAACGGAGCTGACTGGCCTGGATCTGATCCACGGTCCAGTGAAGACAGATCTTCAAGCAGCTTCTTCCTTCTTCTCCACGAGCTCTCTCGCTCACTCTCTTTCTCTCTTTCTTCCTCTTCTGCTCTCCAAATCTCTCACTCTCTATCTCTCTTTCTTTCTCTTCTACTCTCCTAATCTCTCACTCACCGCTCTCTCTTCACGGCTTCTCTCTTCTATCTCTTCTTCCTCTCTTTTCCTTCTTTTTCTCTTTTTCTGGATCGAAGGGCTTTCTGCTCTTCAGGCTTCTGCTTCGATCAACCTTCATCTGAAGACGAAGGCTCCATTATATACCAGCAGTAGCAGGTGGGTAAAGTGCAGAACGCGTGTGTCTCCCACGCTTCATCCAGAACCTTCTTGCCACGTGCCCTTATAGCATTGGTTCCTTTAGTATCGGATCACGTGCAGCCCAGACACCGGTGTATGTTCTTCCTCGGACCTGCAAGGAGATAAAAACCATTAACACTGAGGGCCACAAGAACTAAAACTGCATGAGGTATGTGATAGCAATACGAGATGCACTTTACTGAGAACGACACGAGATACACAAGATTATTACAGTACGAGACAAGGAGAGAATGACACGAGGATGCAAACAGCACGAGGTAAAAAGAGAACGACACGAAGTATCACTGTAACAAAACAAACACTACGAAGAGAACGATACGAGATACATAATAATAAAGCTAACACCACAAAGAAAACGACACGAAGTCAGAAGAGAACAGCACGAGGTGAGAAGGAAGTCTCACGGAGTGAAAAAGGTAGACAGACACGCGATCAGAAGGAACCAGGACGAAGATAGAAATAAACAATCACGAGGACATAAACACAAGAATAACACGAAGACACGAATACAAAAGCAACACGAAGACATGAATACAAAAACAACACGACATAACAAACTCGCTCGAGCTTACAAACGACTCGAAGACGAGGACGACACGGACTAAAACCAACTTGAAGACGAAAACAGAAACCGACACGAAGTGTGGTCACAAAGCAAAAAGGACACGGGGTCTAGAAGAAACAACACGAAGACAGAAAAATAGGAACAGCTACAACGACACGTGATAAAGCAGTGAAAGCCGGAAAAATGACTCGAGTAACTACAGTAAATGACACGAAAGCACAAGAGCAAAAATAAAACGGATGACTCGAGATGAGCAACTAAATACTAAAGAAACGACATGAGGTTCACAAGAAAATGACTCGAAGTTCATCAGAATAATTCGAGCTGCTTCAGTAAACAACACGAAGGCAATCAACAAACATAGTTGGAACAACACGACGTACAAAAGGATAATACGAAGTGTAGTAAACACCAACAACACGAAGTATGAAAGGAATAGTACAGACCTACAAGGTACTACCTCATAGCAGTTTTCCTGTTAATCATGGAAATCTCAAATGCATAACATTACGCAGGATATCTGATTAAAATGAGAATACTTAACATAGTGATGCTCATCATCAAAACACTAGGGAAGTCACAAACAAGAAGGTTGTGAATAACAATGCATGTTGTACAGACTTCAAACAATATGCATTAGACAACTGTGTATGGACTTGTAGACCCTTAGCCAATGTATAGACTTCAGGTGGAGACCAATGTGTAGACTTCTCGTGAAACCCCAATGTGCAGACTTGACGCTGTACAGACTTTCCAAAGAAAACGTAACGCTGTACAGACTTGAACTGAAGACCAATGTATGGACTTCAAAACAGATGCTAAGGCCAAGAGGAGTGTATAGACTTTCACGATGTATGGACTTGGTCTCAAGAAATGTAAGCGATGTACACACTTAGCCAATGTGTAGACTTTGCCTTAGACGCTAAATGAGACGCTAAAGTCTGTATAGACTTGAAGAACCTGAAACAAAGTGCTTACTCACAGCGTTGACGCTGCAAACTTGAGAATGCTCACAGCGTTGACGCTGCAAGAGACGTAGGCTGTACAGATTTTCCAAGGACAATGCATGAACATATCAGTAGAGAAGCAATGCACAGAACAAAAATCAAGCACAAGCCAATATATCACATCATGACTCAAGCATACGCATGCATGCATTCTTCATAATTCAGACATGGCACACTTATGCAATCTCCCACAGAAAAGGTCAGACAAATTCAAGACAGTGTGGTAACTCCTTCATGTTGCTATCATTAAAACACCACATCATCAACAAAGCACAAGGGACACAACAATCTCCCCCTTTTTGATGATGGCAACATAATGAGTCACACTGACTCATCAAACTATTCTCCCCCTTTGACATAATCAAAAAGAAGGGAAATGGTTTGATAGTCAAATGTTGCACAACAATACAGAGAATGAGTCAAGATTCTTTAGAATGAAGATCTCCCTTATGACAAAGAAACAGTTCTCCCCCTATCAACATGCATGATTGACTACTCTCCCCTTAGATGAAAATAAACCATAACTCCCCCTGAGGCACATGAATGGACTCTAGTTATCCAATAAATCAATCTGAAATCAGCCATTACAAAGAATCTGAATTCTGGTGAAGATACCACAGAATCATAACTTATTGCAGAACAAGATGGAAGATTCCAACAGTGTAGAGAGAAATACATCTCAGGAATCAATCTGAAATCCACCATCATAAAGATTCTGAGGTTCAGAAGGCTGCAAGTGAACAAGGTAATAATGGGAGTGGCACCTCACATTTGTATGGTCAGAAAAATGCAGATGGAATCAGTCAACTGATAAGAAAGGAGTTGACTATACAATTTTTGTTGATCATGTATAAATCTGATCATGAGGGATTTGAATGCATGGTCACAAATGATATGAACATGATTCAGTATGACATGGAAGCTCCCCCTCAATAAGTGGAATCTATGAGATAGATGAGAAGGAGACCACAGGGGCAGACAAGGAGAAGTTCAGGTCAATGATCTAAGGAAAGTGAGCAGAAAGGTTTTCAAGGAGATATCAATCTCATAAATCCAAAACATAATTTTTCAAAGTCTTCTATTATAGGGACTTATGAATGAGCCTTTTGAACAGCATGGTTTAAACATGATGTATGCAGAGTTTATCAATAAAATTCTGTATTGATATCTAAAATCATGTTTTAATAAAGATGAACCAAGCCCTCATATTTATCTTGATTAATCTCCCTTTCTCTTACACAATCAAATCTATTGACTTCTTTCAGAATTACATGCACTAGTATTGAGGTCAAGTAATTATGAAGTCATATGATTTTGTCTAGGGTTGTAGCAATTTGATTTTAGCATCAATATTCAGATATTTCAATTTATTCAACAATTTTCCATGCTACAAATTTTACGAGCAGTCTAGTTCAGTTCACACCTTGTAACTAGAGGATATACCTTGATCAGAGGCCAATATCCCTAAGCACTTAGTGTGACTAACTGTCATGCTATATATGAACAGAGATAGCATTTACACATCATGACACACTCCAAATCATTTCTTGATGAGTGAGTTGTATTTCTCAGTGTGCATCCCATTGCTCTGCCTGAATTTCAATGAATTCTTAATCAGAGTTAACTAAGGCACCTCATGACACAGTCCTTTGGACATGTGTTTCTCAGTGACCAATGTCATTGCTCTGACAGATATTACCCTTTAGACATTTCAAAAAAATTCATTTGCTTCAAATCAATAATAGTTTCATGTATTAATCAGTTGAAGTCATGTATTCAAAAGTGCAGATTTCAGAAGTTTTCAAGACACAGCATGAAACAGATGGTTAATGTTTATTAAACATGCTTCAGATATGTTAAGAGATTTTAAAGTTAAACTCCATGAATACATTAAGCTTAAACCACATGAGTTATTTCAGACATTCATAAAAATGTATAATAGAAGATTTCTAGTTTAAGAATTTTCAGATTTATGATCGAGATAGTCCCATTGAAATCTTCATGAATGACTGATAGAAATTCTGATACCAAATGATACTAATTGTTATCAATTGATAGGAGAGATATTGAAGCTTAAGATTTTAAAAATAATCACGGCTTGGTCAAAAGGAATCAATGAAAGGATATGCAATGAATTTTCACATGAGTATGCATTTGACAACCTATATGCAATGCATTGACTCCCCCTAACACTATACATTCAGACAATCTTTTTGGCATTTTTCATGAAATGCAGTGCAATTAACTACATGCATGCAAAGACTCAACATTGAATGCTATGCAAGGATATGCAACTTACTCCCCCTGAAAACATGCAATGTTTGCACTGAAAACTGAACATATGAAACCAATTGATATTGTGACTTGTGCACAATCAGACTGTCCTATCAGATTTTTCAACATGGGCAACATGCATGGATCACATTTCAGCTGATCAGATTTTTCAGAAAGCAATGGACAGATTTCAAATAGCATTCAGATGCAGTTCAGATTTTTCAATGTACAATATATGCAAATCACATATATGCACTTCAGATGAGGAGAGTTCAGAGGCATCAATTCAGACAATGCAGATGAAGAATGATTATGCAAAAATAGATTTAGTATGTCATGCAGTAGAACTAAAAATATGAAGTGCAAGAATTTTACCTGAAAGACTCATGAAGGAGTTTTCATTCTTGAGTGCCTTGGATCATTACCCCTTTTTATTCCAGTCCCAAGGCACACCTGCATAGTAATGTTATTTTGCACAAATAGGTACCCAAGATGTCTTGGGTCCTGACAAAACAGTATTACTCCTAGCAGATTTTCTCAGTACATTTCTAGGAGCAGTTTTCAGATCTGATTTATGCACATTCTTGTTAGTATGAATTCTATGTGCATAAGCATGAGATTTCTTATTAACAGAATAAAAATTCTGTTTGCCAAAACCAGTTTGGTTTTGATATCCTGCCAGCCAACAGGTTACAGCCCTGTGACCTGGCTTCCCACAGTTATAACATGAAAGTTTTACAAATTGTCTTACAGGGAATTTAGCATGTTTAAGATTCACATTTCTACCCTGAATATGCCAACAGTCCTTGACTGTATGGCCATACTTCCCACATTTGAAGCACTCATTGTGCTTGCCATTGAAAACATTACTTCCAAAAACATTTCCATTTGCAGGGAGTTTAACAGTTTTAGAATTGAATTGTCTACCCTGAGCATGCCAACAATTAATGGCTCTGTGGCCATGCTTTCCACATTCAAAGCATGAAATAGAATTTCTTTTAAAAGAGCCTGATCAGCATTCAGATGTCTTGTGACCAATTTTGTTGTAGTTAAAACAGATGATATGCTGGTTTATTGAAACAGATTTATTTTTATTAAAAACATGTTGGTTTGCAGGGAATTTAGTATGATATGAATAAAAGGTTTTCTTACCACTAGCAAACCAGCAATGAGCAATTGAGGGTCCTAATTTGTCACAATTAGAACATGTGACACTCCTTTTCTGAGGTGAAGAATTTTTATCATGAGATCTCCTAGCATTCTTATCATCCTTCTCCATCAACTTACACTCATGCATCAGATGTCCAACTTTATGACAGTAATGACAGATAATCTTCTTTTTAGATGCATGTGAGTGTGTGTGAAGACTATGATCAGCAAACACTGATGGACCCTTTTTATTCATTTTCTGTTCTCCAGTCATTTTCTGATTTTTATCCTGTTTCTCTGTTTTCTTAGCCTTGTACTGAGTTGGAGATGAAGTAGAAGGCTTTTCCTGTTCAGAAGATTTGACAAAGACAGTTTTCAGGTTGGCTCCATCAACCTTCCTCATGACTGGACTGTAACCCAGTCCTTCCTTTTTAAAATTAATCTTTGTTCCCAGCTTTTTCTGAGCAATGGGCTGTTTGTCTTTAGAGGTGGTGGCTACATCTGAACAACTTACAAAAGATGTCATAACTTTGTTCTGAAGTTCCTTCTTGTTTATCTTATTGTAGCCCAGCCCTTCCTTCCTAGGGTTGATTTTTATACCTAGTAGCTTGTCTAGGTTTTTCTGCCCATCAACAAATTTAGACAAGGAAACTTTCAAATCCTGAATTTCATTTTCTAAAGAGGAAATATGTAGCTCATAACTAGCAATCTCTTGTTCACTGCAATTCACACATTCAGTTAACACCTTGTTGGCAGTTTCATATTTTTCAATTTCATTTTCCAGATTGCTCAGTTTATCAGAATCTTCAATACAAACAGTTTTTCCTCTTTCCAAAGTAAGAAGTCTTTCAGACATGTCACTGTTTAACAGCTTCAATTTTTCAATTTCCTTCATATCTTTTTGCTGTTTTTCAAGATCTTTCTGTAATTCTATGTTTATAGACTTTATGACATTAAGTTTTTCAATTAACAATTTATTCTCCTGTTTAAGTTTCTCTGATTTTTCTTCATTTTCTTTGGAGAACCCTCTAAGAGAATCATTTTCTGATTTTAGCTTGTTTAGATCAGATTTAACACATTCAACTTCTTTCAACAAATCTTTACTCTGAACAGACTCATGACAAGTTTGGCTAAGCTTCTTCTCAAGTTCAGAGTTTTCTTTTACATGATCTTGATTCTCAATTTTCAGCAATGAAATTTGTTTCTTTAGCATTTGAATATCAGACATACAAGTATCATGAACATTTTTTAGTTCAGCACAGTTTTTACATGGAGAATTGAAACTGTCTAACCTACTATTCTTCTTCAATTTTTTGTATTGTTTTCTTAACTGTTCATGAGATTCAAATAATTCAGCATATGCATTCTCCCACTCTTGTAGAGAAAAATTCTCGAAGACATTTACCTCATCATCATCATCTTCTTCATTTTGATTGCTGCCTTGATCGCTACCACTTTGATTGCTTCTGTTGACCATCATGCAGTTGTCCACATCTATCTCCTGAATTCGCTTCAGTGTATCCAAAATATCTTTAGCCGAACTGCAATCAAAGAAACATGAATGGAAAGCTCTATCAGTAGATGCCTTCATCAGATTTATAGCTATCTGATTTTCTTCATGCTTAGACTTGTGACTGTCAGTCCATTTAGACTTTTTCTTTGGTAGTTCATGAGGACCGTGTGAAATTACTTTCCACAGGTCTGGATTCACAGATTTAACATAATTCTTCAGACTAGCGAACCATGCATTAAAACGCGTACCACTGAAAATCGGTGGATGAACCATTAAAAACAAATCAAATTAATGCAATAGGAATATTGATGCACTAAAAACAAATTAGCACCGAAAACCAGAGATCGAATCTGCAGGTCGTTGGACCTTGTATGCAGACACCGCTCTGATACCAACTATTAGGGTGCTAGGCCCGGATACAGAGGGGGGTGAATGTATCCTTCTATGTATAATGGCCAAATAAAAACTTGGAAGCTAGAGATAGACACAGAATAGAACCAATTTGATTCAACTCAAATAGAAACACTTGGAGCGTGCCTATCCAAGCATCTAGCGGAAGCAAATCAAGCAATCTGATGAACCAGTTGAAAAACCTTTTAAACAAAAGAGCAAATATGTAACTGGCCCCCAAAAACCAACTAGCGGAAGCAGCACAAATGAGAATAAGAAATCTCAAGACAATCTGTGAAGGGTGGTAGGAGATATGGAAGAACACACTACAAGCAAACCACTGCTCAAAGATTTTAAGGTGGTTCGGTCCTCCAGACCTACATCCACCCCTCACTCCCAACCGGAGTGAGGCTCCACTAGCAAATGCTAGAACCAAGCAGACTCAGTCTGCAAACAGTTACTGCCACACAGCTTGACCAGGGGAACAACCTCCCCTCTTCCTCCCAACCGGAGGGACACCCAAGTGACTCCCAGCCACTTGGAAACTAGAGGTCGAAGACCTCTCTTCCTCTAGACCAGGAGGGACCACTGGACTTGCAACCACAAGCCCAGAACCGGAGGACTAGCCTCCCTTCCTCTAACCAGAGGGCAACCCACAAGTGACAACCTGTCACTTGCAACCTGGAGATCAGATCTCCCTTCTCTTGAACCAACAGGAGGAACCCGATCCCCAACAGGGCAATCAGAAGAACAAAGATGATCAGAAAACAAAGAAAAACAATAAAGGAAAATAACACAGCAATCAGAAAGCGGTAAAACGAAATGCACAATGTGGCTCTCAACGGAGCTGACTGGCCTGGATCTGATCCACGGTCCAGTGAAGACAGATCTTCAAGCAGCTTCTTCCTTCTTCTCCACGAGCTCTCTCGCTCACTCTCTTTCTCTCTTTCTTCCTCTTCTGCTCTCCAAATCTCTCACTCTCTATCTCTCTTTCTTTCTCTTCTACTCTCCTAATCTCTCACTCACCGCTCTCTCTTCACGGCTTCTCTCTTCTATCTCTTCTTCCTCTCTTTTCCTTCTTTTTCTCTTTTTCTGGATCGAAGGGCTTTCTGCTCTTCAGGCTTCTGCTTCGATCAACCTTCATCTGAAGACGAAGGCTCCATTATATACCAGCAGCAGCAGGTGGGTAAGGTGCAGAACACGTGTGCCTCCCACGCTTCATCCAGAACCTTCTTGCCACGTGCCCTTATAGCATTGGTTCCTTTAGTATCAGATCACGTGCAGCCCAGACACCGGTGTATGTTCTTCCTCGGACCTGCAAGGAGATAAAAACCATTAACACTGAGGGCCACAAGAACTAAAACTGCATGAGGTATGTGATAGCAATACGAGATGCACTTTACTGAGAACGACACGAGATACATAAGATTATTACAGTACGAGACAAGGAGAGAATGACACGAGGATGCAAACAGCACGAGGTAAAAAGAGAACGACACGAAGTATCACTGTAACAAAACAAACACTACGAAGAGAGCGATACGAGATACATAATAATAAAGCTAACACCACAAAGAAAATGACACGAAGTCAGAAGAGAATAGTACGAGGTGAGAAGGAAGTCTCACGGAGTGAAAAAGGTAGACAAACACGCGATCAGAAGGAACCAGGATGAAGATAGAAATAAACAATCACGAGGACATAAACACAAGAATAACACGAAGACACGAATACAAAAGCAACACGAAGACATGAATACAAAAACAACACGACATAACAAACTCGCTCGAGCTTACAAACGACTCGAAGACGAGGACGACACGGACTAAAACCAACTCGAAGACGAAAACAGAAATCGACACGAAGTGTGGTCACAAAGCAAAAAGGACACGGGGTCTAGGAGAAACAACACGAAGACAGAAAAATAGGAACAGCTACAACGACACGTGATAAAGCAGTGAAAGCCGGAAAAATGACTCGAGTAACTACAGTAAATGACAGGAAAGCACAAGAGCAAAAATAAAACGGATGACTCGAGATGAGCAACTAAATACTGAAGAAACGACATGAGGTTCACAAGAAAATGACTCGAAGTTCATCAGAATAATTCGAGCTGCTTCAGTAAACAACACGAAGGCAATCAACAAACATAGTTGGAACAACACGACGTACAAAAGGACAACACGAAGTGTAGTAAACACCAACAACACGAAGTATGAAAGGAATAGTACGGACATACAAGGTACTACCTCATAGCAGTTTTCCTGTTAATCATGGAAATCTCAAATGCATAACATTACACAGGATATCTGATTAAAATGAGAATACTTAACATAGTGATGCTCATCATCAAAACACTAGGGAAGTCACAAACAAGAAGGTTGTGAATAACAAGGTATGTTGTACAGACTTCAAACAATATGCATCAGACAACTGTGTATAGACTTGTAGACCCTTAGCCAATGTATAGACTTCAGGTGGAGACCAATGTGTAGACTTCTCGTGAAACCCCAATGTGCAGACTTGACGCTGTACAGACTTTCCAAAGAAAACGTAACGCTGTACAGACTTGAACTGAAGACCAATGTATGGACTTCAAAATAGATGCTAAGGCCAAGAGGAGTGTATAGACTTTCACGATGTATGGACTTGGTCTCAAGAAATGTAAGTGGTATACACACTTAGCCAATGTGTAGACTTTGCCTTAGACCCTAAATGAGAGGCTAAAGTCTGTATAGACTTGAAGAACCTGAAATAAAGTGCTTACTCATAGTGTTGACGCTGCAGACTTGAGAATGCTCACAGCGTTGACGCTGCAAGAGACATACGCTGTACAGATTTTCCAAGGACAATGCATGAACATATCAGCAGAGAAGCAATGCACAGAACAGAAATCAAGCACAAGCCAATATATCACAGCATGACTCAAGCATACGCATGCATGCATTCTTTACAATTCAGACATGGCACACTTATGCAGTCTCCCACAGAAAAGGTCAGACAAATTCAAGACAATGTGGTGACTCATTCATGTTGCTATCATTAAAACACCACATCATCAACAAAGCACAAGGGGTACAACATCTACCCCTCTCTCTCTCCGGCGAGTGGTGGCAGCGTCTCCCCCCCTCTCTCTCTGGCGAGTGGTGGCGGTGCGTCTCCCCCTCTCTCTCTCTCTCTCCGATGAGCGATGACGTCTCTCCCCCTCTCTCGCTCCAACAATCGACGACAATGGCTCCCTCAGGTAAGTTCGCATCTCGCAGGAGCCCTCTCCCTCTATCACCATCTCTGATGCGGGAAGAATAAGACTCGAGACGAATTTGATGTGGTACGAGGCTCAAACGGGGCTAAGACCTGTGACTGACTCGAGGTGCGGCCAACACTTGCACGCTAAGGTAAGCCGGGCGGCTGACCTCCGTGACTTTCTCCGGGTGGAGACGTCTCTCAACAAGAAACTCTACCTAGCCCAACGATCGTCCCTGCGAGGGAAGCGTGGGATCACAGCGATTAAGGAACCACGGTTGCCTAGGGTGTTATAGTTCGGGCTCAGTGCTCGACTGGGGCTATGGATGGGTGCTCACAACTCACCGCCGCGGTGATTCATAACTAGCTATGGTGCTACTCTCACAAACGCAGCATATAAGAAAGCATACTAAACAAACAAAGTCGAGAAGAGGAACGTCTCGCGTACCTCCACGACTAGCGCGTGGGGAAGAAACCCCGACCGAATCCGACAACCCCGATATACGACAATGATTAATGGTACAATTTTAGAATGTTGCCCACTCCTCGCAAGGAGATAATAGGCTACAAGCATAATTTTCGGGGCTGCTGGAACTCAGGTTGACGACCAGCACTCGATGGAAGGTGGGGAGGCGAGTTGAAGCCGACCGGAGGCGACGATCGGTCGCCGAGCGGTTCTACCCGCGCTGATCACCTTGCGCAGCAAGCTTGCAAGAGGCGGTGCGGCTTGATCCGGGGTCCGATCAGAATGCCATTTACGAGAACGCGTCAGGGACTGGCTGAAGAACGCCTTGTCCAAACGGCGCGATCAGATCTACTCTGATCTGGGTGCGACAGTGCCTGCACGAATGCTCAGGTTCTGCTCACACAAAGCTGCACAGTAAGAATAAATAAATAAGGAAAATTGATGTCGATGTCGGATCGGATCTTCGCTTATTGGAGAACGTCGGAGACGCTTGGGAGAAGATCTGGACTGAAGAGTTCGGTCAGATCTGAGAGGAGGAAGGGTCGGGCTCTCCCACAAGTTGAAGCTGAATCTGAGTTGGATCTGCACATTTCGGCCTGCGCAGTCTCACCAAAATCGATGCCACTCTCATCACGGATCTCAGATCAGCACGAAATTGGTGGTGAGGCAAAGAAGAAAGAAAAAGGTACAAACACTTGAAATCTCAGGCCCAAACGCACTGAGAGAACAGAATTCTCGTATCAGAGAAGTGGAGATTTGGCCTGTAGGATAGGACCGTGTTGCGCGGCTTCACGGTCGGAATTGTTGCCGGAGATCCGGAGCTCCGATTGAGACGAAACAAGTGCTGGATCGTTCTTGACTTGTAGAAGTACCTCTAATAAAATCACTAGAACCCGATATTCTCAGGAAATAGCTGTGGGCGATTCATACTCCAGAGGTGAGATTTGGATGAACCGAATTGGAATCGGCACACGAACACGGCGATAACGGTTGCCTCGGCATCGCACCTCGGAGTGGGGAGTCGCACCCCGGCTAGATCCCATCACAGAAACTAGATCTTGAGCATCACACCCAAGGGAAAATCAGATAATCACTGTCTAATAATTTTTTTCTCTCACAAAAATTTCATTTCTTCATTCTTTCATTGGCTTCAAATTTTGCTTACAAGAGAGATTATATAAGGGAGATGAAACAAGGGCTACGTGGGAAGGGAGGGGAGGTGGAACCCAAGGGAGGGAGAGTGTTGAGTGGTGATAGGCAGATCTAGTGGGGAGGGGTGAATAGATCAGCCCCCTTTTGCCCTTCTTTACGGAAATAAGAACTAAGACTAACACAGTAGATAAAGATACAAAATTAGTTAATATCTGAGAAGCTAGATGCACACAGGATGCCAGAACATGGCCCTATCAAGATTCTACTATTGGAACAAGAGAGAAGATAAACCACAAGACAAGATCTTTAAGGTGGTTCAGTCTCAATCTCGAGACCTACGTCCACCCCTCACACAACACAGTGAGGCTTCACTAGTGCCAACGCACAACAGTTGATTCACAGCTTCTAACAGAGAGATACACTCTCACACTCTGCTGTCACACAGCTTGTGAGATCACACCCCAAACCACACAGACAGGCGTCCACACCTTCTGTCTTCCTACACGTAGGTAGGGATCAAATGATATGAAGTTTGTTTAGAAGAAAAAGCAAATTAAAGATGAAATGGCCAGACAGAGTATCGTAATGAAAGTGCTATGACAAAGAAGTCTCCTGTCTCGGAATGAGCTTGAGAAAGCCTTGGCTTTCTTCTTCTCGTTGAATCTTCATAGCAGCCCCGGAAGATTTCTTTTCGTCGTGAGGAAGATAAAATGTCTTCTTCTAGGTTCACTCACTCCGGCAGCATCAGGACGAAGAGTAGCTTGGACAGCAAGCTTTCCTCTTCTTTATTTTCTCCTCAGCCTTCTTCTCAGCTCACTTGCTGCTCTCGTAATCTCTCGAACTGGAGCTCAAGCTTCTTATGTATTGGTATCCTTGGGCGACACCACCGTTTTCCACTCTTTCAAGCAACACCCAGAATGTCACATCCACATTATTTGATCTGCTTCAACTTGTACAGTTGACTCCATTCTTGTCAAGTCTACAGGAATGTGGGTAGGTAGGAGACCATAACAGCAAAGGTACGATTTCCTTCAGAAAATATCTCTGCTAAATCACAGTCTCCTGATATAGACGCAATTTGATGGCCTTTTTCGGAGCAAACAGATCCTCTGGATTAAGTTTCAGATCTTGAAATCAACTTCTATCAGATTCAGATCCATTCTGGATGAACACAATGTGTTGACACTTTCCTGGTAGTGTGTCGAGACATTCCTTTGAATATCTTGGAGAGTCGTTCTGGTTGATCGTGGATGTGTCGACACTTTTCTGTCAGTTTGTCGAGAAATCCCTTTGAAATCTTGAAGAACCATGGCTGATGAGTCGAGACAACACCAAACGGTGTCGAGACATGTGAGCCATTGCAGAGTTGTTGTATGAAGGTGTCGAGATATGAGCACCTTGTGCAGAGATTATCACACGAATGTGTCGACACTTTACACTCAGTGTGTCGAGACATCGGTGAATCCAGATACTTAGTAAAAATGTTATGACTCTTCTGTGTTGATGATGTTGACATATGCTTTACTTCATTGGCAACACCTTGTTTTGATTGATTGGCAACTGCTTATGCTTTGATGAATTTGTTCTTATCAGATTGTATGTGTATTCTATGCACTTCACAGGTTTACACACTGCACACACACTCAAAGTCCACACATTGCACGTAGAGTCTATACACTGCATGGCGAGCCCAAAGTCTATACAGTGGTTCAGGCTAAGTGTGTACATCGTTCGTCTTAGTTGAAGTCCAAACATTGCATTGCATTGGCTAAGTATGTACACTGTCCGTCTGACTTAGCGTCTTGTGCATTGAGCGAAGTCCATACATTGCAGCTCGCACATTCTGCAAGTCTACACAGTGGCTCAAGCTAAGTCTGTACATCGGACTGTGTTAGGCGAAGTCTGTACATCAGACTATTTCAAGTGAAGTCTGTACATCCGATTGTTCATGCACTCATCTTAAGTCCATACATTGGACTGTAGCATGCATCAGTGAAGTCTGTACAACATCATGCATTGCATCATTTGATCTAAAGTCTATACATTGCATCAGCCTTGTCTTGCATGCAC
Organism: Amorphophallus konjac; assembly: GCA_022559845.1. Taxonomy (NCBI): domain Eukaryota; kingdom Viridiplantae; phylum Streptophyta; class Magnoliopsida; order Alismatales; family Araceae; genus Amorphophallus; species Amorphophallus konjac. Next base: position 299,961,526 of record CM040121.1, on the reverse strand, counting down.
GAAGTAAAGTCTATACATTGGACTGTGTCATTTAGCGTCTTACAAGTCTATACATTGTGCACCGTCTCAGTCAGCGTCTGCATGCATTACATGAAGTCTGTACACTGCATCGTCTTATGTTGCGTCTCAGCATGCATTCACTGTAAAGTCTATACAGACTTCATCGTCTTGGTCATTGTCTCACTCGAGTAAGTCTGTACAGCCTTTTGCGTTGCACTTAAAGTCTACACATTACTGTAGCACGCAGTTCAAGTCCATACACTGCACTGTAGATGCTCGAGGTGAAGTCTGTACATCCTTCATTGAACTTCCAAGTCTATACATCGAGGTGAAGTCTGTACATCCATCAGTGAACTTCCAAGTCTGTACATCCACCTGTTAAACTTTGAAGTCTGTACATTGGAAGTTTTACCTACGTTGCACTCGCAAGTCTGTACATCGGTAGCTTTACCGACGTTGCGCTCGAAGTCTATACACTGATAGCTTTACCGTTGTTTCCCTTGGCAAGTCTATACATTGGAAGTCTATACACTCGACTGCCTTGCCTTGATCAAGTCTGTACAGAGTTTCCTTGTTCAAGTCTGTACATCGCTCAGTTGGCAAGTCTATACATTAGAAGTCTATACATTCGCTGCCTTGCTTCTTTCAGGTCTGTACAGCATTTCCTTTGGAAAGTCTATACATCATGAAGTTTACACATTGGCTGTTGAATGATCTCCAAGTCTGTACATCGTGCATCTTTTAGTTGAAGTCTGTACAGTCTTTGCTTCGCCAAAGTCTGTACATTGGTCTGCATTGCATTGCATGAAGTCTATACATTCATCTGCATTGCATTGCATGAAATCTATACACTACACGAGCTGAAGCCTGCCTAAGTCCATACACTGGCTGTTGTGTCTATCAAGTCTACACATTGCATCTTTCATTGAAGCCTGCACATTGCTGCACGTTGAACAGGTCCATACACTAGCAAGCCTTTCAATTGCCTAAGTCCATACATTGTCTATCTTCCTTAGTGTCTCAAGCATAACGTGAAGTCTATACAATGTATTCACATTCACAAAGCCTTCACAGTCTGGAGTCTGTACATTGCATTCGACGAGTTCACAAAGTCCATACAGTGAAGTCCATACATCGTCTGTTGTCTGTCCAAGTCGTTACATTGCCTAAGTATGTACAGCCGTTGCCTTCTTATATGAAGTCTACACATTGGGCAGAGTCTGTACATTGCGTTCGAGTTCACAAAGTCTGTACAAGGTTCTATACTTACAACTGATGATCCGATATTCTGTCTGACAGGGATTCTTTACAGAGATTGGTGACTTGGCTCGCGATCCAAGAAGGACGAGGTACCATGATGGTGACACGTGGAAACAGCCCATCAAGGATGCTGCCATGTGGATGGAATTGCCTCGGTTCTGGTGAATTCACTGGGCGGGAAATGTGGAAGCCACACGCCCTTATCCACTTGCTGCTGGTATATATACAAGTCTTCGTCTTCAGATGAAGCAGAGATCGATGAAGTGGGCAAAGTCTATACAGTGAGCGAAAAGCAGCAGAGAGCCACCGATCCACAGAGGAGAAGAAAAAGAAAGAAGAAAGAAAAAATAGAGAAGAAGAGAAAGAGAGAAGAGATGAGTTGAGAGAGTGAGATTGAGAGAGCTTGTTCGAGAGGTTGTAAATCAGTCTCTTGGTTTAGATACCAGAGCTGATATGGCTGCTCATTGAGAGCTATTTCCCTTCTGGGTTTTCTATTTTCATTTGCTTCTATCTTTTGATTTCGATACTCTTGTTTCTTCAAGCTGTGAGGCAGCAATTGCAGTGGAGGTCTCCACTGGACAGGTGAAGCTGTAATCCTCAGTAGGCGAGACTTTGTCTCGGACGGCTAAGCTGTATTGCCCAGCTATTGCAGAGGATCTGTTCCTCTGGTCGGCAAGCTGTAAAGCCCAGCGAAGCTGTGTATCAGCGGTTGTATGGCAAGCTGTGTTGCCCAGCTGTTCAAGCTGTTAGTCAGCGGAATCCACACTCTAGTTGGAGTGTGGGGTGGATGTAGATCTTTGGATTGAGATCGAACCACCTTAAAATTGCTGCCTACTGTGTGTTTGCTTGTGGGTCTTGTGTTTTCATTGTGCACCTTAGTGAGATTGCTTGTGTTCTATTGTGTGGCTGCATGTGTCGACTCTTTACATAGTGGTTCTTCATTTGGCTTAACTGCTGTTTGCCTATATTCTGCATTAGAGCTTATACTAGTTTTTAATTTGGCATTAGATCTATTCACCCCCCTCTAGATCCACACTTCGTGGAGATAGACTGCGTCCATCTAACATAACACTTGGTATCAGAGCCATGCTCTTCTACAGGGACTCATCGCCCGAAGAGGAAAGGCAGAGATGGTTGCTTGAGGGATGATAGCTGAAGGACACTCAACTACAAAGCCCCCATTCTTCGATGGATCTAACTACGCATACTGGAAGAATCGTATGCAGGTATTTTTGAGGGCTAAAGATTACGAGATCTGTAAGGTTGTCAGCAACGGACCTTATGAGCTATCCCCTAATGAGGAGGTCTGGACCAAGGAGGAGATCAGGAGGTCCACACTGAATTGGAGTGCCATAAACGCCATTCAGTGCTCTCTGCACCCTACATAATTCTCTCACGTATCGACCTGCAAATCAACTAAGGAGATGTGGGATGCACTAGAAGTAATTCATGAAGGGACCTCTCAGGTTAGAGAGCAGAAGGCTAATCTCCTTGTGTCAGAATATGAAGCCTTCAAGATGGAGCAGAACGAGACCATCAGTGAAATGTATGCTCGGTTGACTATTATTACCAATGGTCTCAGAGGTCTCGGGAAACCTCAGACAGAATATGATGTGGTGAGGAAGATACTGCGCTCCTTGACTCATGCCTGTCATACCAAAGCAACTGTGATGGAGGAGTCAAGGGACTTGCGAAATACAAGAGCTGATGAGCTAATTGGTTCGCTGATGGCATATGAGATTAATATGCCAAAGATGGAAGAAGCTGAGAGGAAGAAGAAGCCGATAGCGCTGAAGGTTGGTTCCAGCAAATCCAGCAAATCCAGCTCCAGCAGTTCATCATCAGAGGAGAGCCCGAATGAAGAAGATATAACTCGTTCTGAGATGGCCATGATGACTAGAGAGTTCAGGCGATTTCTCAGGAAAGGAGCAGGACGATACATCCAGAAGAAATACAGTGGCGGCCGAAGGGATAAAAGGTATAAACATAACCCTGCTAAGAAAACTGAAACTAACACTTGTTATCAATGCAGGAAACCGAGCCATCTGAAAGCTGACTATCTAGACAATCAGAAATACAAGGACAAGTCAAAGAAGAAAAATAAGAAAGGGAGAGGTATGATTAGCACCTGGAGTGATGAAGATGAAGGCTCCTTCAGTAGCAGCTCAGACAGTGAAGCCGAATCTGAACAGCCCATTTGCCTTATGGCAACAAGCTCCGAAGACAGAGAGGAGGACTCAGATGAGGTAATCACTAGATTTGAAATTTTCACAATTGCTGATTGGGTAGATGCTTACCATGACATAGCTGATAGAGCTGATGATGTTAGAAAAGAGAACATGCATCTAAGAAGAAAATCAATTCCATGCAAAATGATAAAACTCTAACTGATAAAATTGCATGTTTAGAATCTGAGAATGGAAAATTGAAACTCACATGTTCTGAATTAGATGAAATCAAAAATGAGTTAAAAGCTTCTAGGGAAGAAAATGTGAGGCTTGAAAATGAAATTGATGAATGGAAGCTGAAAATTCAGAAATGTGAAAGTGAGATAAAAATTATTTCTGAAAAATATGAAGTTGTCCTCAATGTAAATAATGAATTGAAAAAGTCTATTGATGAAATTCAGAAAGACAATGAGGACAAGTTGAGAACCATTGAGAAAATGACCCAAGGATCTGAAAACTTAAATGCTTTATTGGGGACGAAGGTTAATTTCAGAAAAGAGGGCCTAGGATTTAATTCAAGTGCAACGAAAACCTTTGGAATGAAAACTATTTCATTTATTGCACAAAAAGAAAAAGGACCTCTAATTAGCATGAATTCAAACAATTCAATGAACAAAAATGCTAATCTGAAAAAGACCAGTGCTGAGGAGAAGGGCAAACAAAAAGTGAGTGATCCTAATAGAGCTAGCACATCCAAGCAAAATCCTAAGGCTCAGTCCCAGGTTAGGGGTCAACCTAAACAGTCTTACAAACCCCATGTTAAGGTCACCAAGTCTCCACCATCACCATCACCTAAGAAGAAGACCTAATATATACCTATGAATAGGTCATCAGGGTCCAAGGTGCAGGGGAGACAGAATGCTGTTAGGAGTCAACCCAAACATTTCTACCAACCCAGAGTTCAGACCCACTACAATGCACAGTCAACCTATTTCAATAGGTCAAGTTGGACAAGAACTCCTGGGAGGTATACACGTCTTGCATATCAGGCTGCACAATATCAAAGACCTTACACTAGAAATTGGGTTGAGGGGTATGGCTATTGGACACATAGGAATCTGAATTTCTTTAGCCAGCCTAGAAACTACTATGGCCAGAATTTCATGAATACACCCCGGCCAAGGCACTCGCAAAGAAAAAACATTGTCAATAATCATGCTGGTGCAAACAATGAGAAGAGGAACAACAACAGAAGGAAATCTGTAGAACCCACTAAACAAAATTCATTTAAACAAATGTGGATTCCGAAAAGTCTGCTTTCTTGCTTTGCTTCTACTTCATCTGTTATGGAGCCCAATCAGTCTTGGGTTCCAAACCTCTCTACCTAATTGTGTATGCAGGTATGCTTGGCAGCCAAGAACAACTTGTGGTACTTGGATAGCGACTGCTCCAGGTATATGACAGGAGATAAGGCCAAGTTCTGCATGCTGACTGAGAAACTAGGAGGCCTTGTCACCTTTGGAAGCAACACAAAGGGTAGGATTATTGGATCAGGTAAGGTAGGTAAGTGTTCTACCTGCTGCATTGATGATGTTATGCTGGTTGAAGGGTTAGCTTATAATTTACTTAGTATCAGCCAGTTGTGTGATAAAGGTTATAAGGTTTTATTTGATTCTCAATGTTGTAAGGTTTTTGAACCTGATTCTGAAATTGTCAAATTTTCTGAAAAAAGAATAAATAATACATACATGATAGATTTAGATGATATTCAACATTCTAACCTATGCCTTACTGCTAGTAGAGAGGACTTAGCATTTTTATGGCATCGTAGGTTAGGTCATGCTAGTTACACTGTTTTGCATAAACTGAATAAGCATGGCATGGTTAGAGGACTTCCTGAAGTTTCCTTCAAGAAAGAAAATAAAATCTGTGATGCATGCACTCAATCAAAGATAACTAGAAAGTCATTTAAGTCTAGAACTGAAAATCTGTCTTCTAAACCCTATGAGCTGATACACATGGACCTTTTTGGGCCAACCAGATCTGTCAGCTTATCAGGGATGAAGTATGGATTTGTCATGGTAGATGACTTTTCTAGATATACTTGGGTTTATTTCTTATCTCATAAGAGCGATGCTTTCTCAGAATTTCAGGAGTTCTATGTTAGAATAAATCAGAAAATTGAAAATATTTTGACTGATCATGGAGGTGAGTTTGAAAACTCACAGTTTGATGAATTCTGCAGGTCAAATGGAATTAACCATAGGTACTCCTCACCAAGGACACCTGAGCAGAATGGAGTTGTGGAGAGAAGGAATAGAACCCTAGTGGAGATGGGTCGTACACTCCTGGTTGAAGTTGGTCTACCAAGGAAGTTTTGGGCTGAAGCAGTAAACACAGCCTGTTATGTAATTAACAGAGCCATGGTAAGACCTTCTACTCAGCAAATACCATATGAGATCTTAAAGGGTAAGAAACCTTCTATTGCTCATTTCAAAGTTTTTGGTTGTAAATGTTTCATTCATATAAATGATAAAAGAGACCTTGACAAATTTGAACCTAAAGGTGAACCAGGAATCTTTCTTGGTTATTCTGAAAATACCCGAGCATATAAGGTGTACAATCTAAATTCTAAAACTGTTGAAGAATCTCCACACGTAGTTTTTGATGAATCCTTATTGAAGACTAATACTGGTCAATGTAGGAATGAAGACAATGGTGATATTTTGAAGGAAGGAGATCCTGCAGACAAATCCGAGGATGAGGAAGGACATGAAGAGCTTAATGAAGAAGAGCCTACAGCTCAGGGGGAGGTAAATGAAACTCATGGTGATGAAATTGTTAACGTTAGATATCTTAAAGACCATCCAATAGATAATGTGATTGGAAATCTGCATGATCCCCCTAGGACTAGAGGTCACTTAAGAACTCTAAATGAATTGAATGCTTTTACTTTTGTTTCACATATAGAACCCAAGTCCATTGACTGTGCTCTCAAAGATGTGCATTGGATTAATGCCATGCATGAGGAGCTCAATCAATTTGACAGGAATAAGGTGTGGCATTTGGTTCCACCTCCTGATCATGAAACAGTCATAGGGACTAAATGGGTGTTAAGAAATAAAACTGATGAATCAGGGAATGTCATTAAAAATAAAGCCAGACTTGTAGCTCAGGGGTACAATCAGAAATTTAGAATAGACTTTGAAGAGGCTTTTGCCCCTGTAGCTAGGTTAGAAGCAATCAGAATATTATTGGCTTATGCATGTTCCTTAGGTATAAATCTTCAGCAGATGGATGTGAAATCTACTTTTCTAAATGGGGAAATTAGTGAGGATGTCTATGTGAGACAGTCTCCTGGGTTTGAATGTTTAGATTTCCCTAATCATGTTTACAAACTCAATAAAGCTCTCTATGGTTTAAAGCAAGCTCCTAGAGCTTGGTATGACAGGTTGAGCAAATTCCTCACCAACAAGAATTTCACAAGAGGTATAGTTGATCAAACATTATTTACCAAGGTGAGTCATTCAGATATTCTTATTATTCAGAATTATGTGGATGACATTGTGTTTGGGTCAACTAACCCCAAATTGTGTGAGGAATTCTCTCAGATAATGACTAATGAGTTTGAAATGAGCTCAATGGGCGAGCTCAAATTGTTTCTTGGACTACAGGTTATACAAACAAAGGATGGAACTTTCATCTCTCAGTCCAAGTACGTAAAGAATCTATTAAAGAAGTACAAGATGGACAACCTCAAGGAAATAGCTGCTCCAATGGATATCTCAACTAGTTTGGATGAAGATCCTAAAGGTAAACCAGTGGACCAAAGGCTATATAGAGGTATGATCGGATCTCTTCTTTATCTTACAGCATCTAGGCGTGATATTCAATTTGCAGTGTGTTTATGCTCTAGATTTCAGGCTAGTCCTAAAGAAACTCATCTTAAGGCTGTGAAAAGGATTTTTAGGTATTTACTAGGAACCCAACAGCTAGGTCTATGGTATCCTGCTAGGTGTGAGTTGGAGCTTCTAGCCTACACTGATGCAGACTATGCTGGGTGTCGAGTAGATAAAAAAAGCACTAGTGGCTATTGCCAATTCCTTGGTGGTTGTCTAGTATCTTGGGCATCTAAGAAGCAACACACTGTAGCATTGTCTACAGCTGAGGCTGAATATGTTACAGTAGGTAATTGTGATGCCCAAGTACTATGGATCAAGCACCAACTAGATGATTATCAGATAAAATTGGAATGTATTCCAATCTTGTGTGATAATACTAGTGCTATATGCCTTGCTAAAAATCATGTTCATCATTCTAGGACTAAGCATATAGAGATAAAACACCATTTTCTCAGAGATGTTGTAAATAAAAAGGAGATTGAAATGAACTTCATTAAAACTGAAAAACAACTTGCTGAAAATTACAATCAGTAAATAGGAAAGCTAAAAATTGATAAAACTCTCAACCCTTTTCTTATTTCATGTCAGACAAAGCTAATCATATCTGAAATCTGAAAACTCATCTGAAATCATATTAGAGAAGCTAAGTATGTGTATTGTTCTTAAACAAGTCATTCTGAAACAAATAAAGGGCAGTTAAGAAAAATATTGAAAATCATTGAAAATCAATTGAAAAATAACATTGGCAGAGCAATGACTGGTAAATCACTGAGAAACTGAGTGATCCATCAAAGAAGTGGACAACACTCATGTCATGAGGTGTATCAGCTATCTCTGTATAAAATGATCAAAACAGTAGGTTGGTTTTACTGAGTACCTGAGGGTAACTAGCGTCTGATAAACGTGTACCCTCACACAAAAAAGTGTAAATCAATTTTATTATAGTTGATCATAGGCATAATGGTCCATGATGTTGAGTATCTAGGGGTATTGGCGTCTGATAAACGTATACCCTTACACAAAAAAGACAAATGGCACCTGAATGCCCTTAATGAACTAGTATTGCAAATGCTGCTCCTTCAAAAGTAATTTCATGGATGTCAAACTGTTTAATTTCAATACATGACCTGGTATCTCTTAACCAGTTTTACTGAGTCAATGAAAGTAAGATATTTTGAAACTGAATCTCTCATGCAAATGTGTTTCTGGTTTATTGCACAGAACTCTTATCCAATGATTGTAGTGCATGAACTCAAAATTTTATAGTCTTTAAACCAGAATTCTATCTGAAAGTAGTTTATAACTTCATATGACTGAAGAATCTGTGCTTTAGCATGCTTATTCCTGAACTACTTGTTCAGAATGCCAGTCAGATAGTATCTCAAGTTCCTTCACTTGTACTTACTTTCCCTCCTCTTTGTTGATGGCAAAGGGGGAGAATATTGTATGATTTCTGAATTCATTCCAGGGGAAGTGTATGTATTATCTAATGGTAAAGGGGGAGATTTTTGTGTGCAGGGCATTGCTTACATTTCGTAGTATGCATGCATAGCATCTGCATGACAATCTGAATAACAAATCATGTCTCTCATCATCTGTATGACAGGTAACTACTATTCTATATGATAGGGGGTTGCCATCATTAAAAAGGGGGAGATTGTTGTGACTCCTCTGTGTTGATGATGTTGACATATGCTTTACTTCATTGGCAACACCTTGTTTTGATTGATTGGCAACTGCTTATGCTTTGATGAATTTGTTCTTATCAGATTGTATGTGTGTTCTATGCACTTCACAGGTTTACACACTGCATACACACTCAAAGTCCACACATTGCACGTAGAGTCTATACACTGCATGGCGAGCCCAAAGTCTATACAGTGGTTCAGGCTAAGTGTGCACATCGTTCGTCTTAGTTGAAGTCCAAACATTGCATTGCATTGGCTAAGTATGTACACTGTCCGTCTGACTTAGTGTATTGTGCATTGAGCGAAGTCCATACATTGCAGCTCGCACATTCTGCAAGTCTATACAGTGGCTCAGGCTAAGTCTGTACATCGGACTGTGTTAGGCGAAGTCTGTACATTGGACTATTTCAAGTGAAGTCTATACATCCGATTGTTCATGCACTCATCTTAAGTCCATACATTGGACTGTAGTATGTACGAAGCTAAGTCCATACATTGGACTATAGCATGCATCAGTGAAGTCTGTACAGCGTCATGCATTGCATCGTTTGATCTAAAGTCTATACATTGCATCAGCCTTGTCTTGCATGCACGAAGTAAACTCTATACATTGGATTGTGTCATTTAGCGTCTTACAAGTCTATACATTGTGCACCGTCTCAGTCAGCGTCTGCATGCATTACATGAAGTCTGTACACTGCATCGTCTTATGTTGCGTCTCAGCATGCATTCACTGTAAAGTCTATACAGACTTCATCGTCTTGGTCATTGTATCACTCGAGTAAGTCTGTACAGCCTTTTACGTTGCACTTAAAGTCTACACATTACTGTAGCACGTAGTTCAAGTCCATATACTGCACTGTAGATGCTCGAGGTGAAGTCTGTACATCCTTCATTGAACTTCCAAGTCTATACATCGAGGTGAAGTATGTACATCCATCAGTAAACTTCCAAGTCTGTACATCCACCTGTTAAACTTTGAAGTCTGTACATTGGAAGTTTTACCTACGTTGCACTCGCAAGTCTGTACATCGGTAGCTTTACCGACGTTGCGCTCGAAGTCTATACACTGATAGCTTTACCGTCGTTTCCCTTGGCAAGTCTATACATTGGAAGTCTATACACTCGACTGCCTTGCCTTGATCAAGTCTGTACAGAGTTTCCTTGTTCAAGTCTGTACATCGCTCAGTTGGCAAGTCTATACATTGGAAGTCTATACATTCACTGCCTTGCTTTGTTCAGGTCTATACAGCCTTTCCTTTGGAAAGTCCATACATCGTGAAGTTTACACATTGGCTATTGAATGATCTCCAAGTCTGTATATCGTGATCTTTTAGTTGAAGTCTGTACAGTCTTTGCTTCGCCAAAGTCTGTACATTGGTCTGCATTGCATTGCATGAAGTCTATACATTCATCTGCATTGCATTGCATGAAATCTATACACTGCACGAGCTGAAGCCTGCCTAAGTCCATACACTGGCTGTTGTGTCTGTCAAGTCTACACATTGCATCTTTCATTGAAGCCTGCACATTGCTGCACGTTCAACAGGTCCATACACTGGCAAGCCTTTCAATTGCCTAAGTCCATACATTGTCTGTCTTCCTTAGTGTCTCAAGCATAATGTAAAGTCTATACAATGTATTCACATTCACAAAGCCTTCACAGTCTGGAGTCTGTACATTACATTCGACAAGTTCACAAAGTCCATACAGTGAAGTCCATACATCGTCTGTTGTCTGTCCAAGTCGTTACATTGCCTAAGTATGTACAGCCGTTGCCTTCTTATATGAAGTCTACACATTGGGCAGAGTCTATACATTGCGTTCGAGTTCACAAAGTATGTACAGGGTTCTATACTTACAACTGATGATCCGATATTCTGTCTGACAGGGATTCTTTACAGAGATTGGTGACTTGGCTCGTGATCCAAGAAGGACGAGGTACCATGATGGTGACACGTGGAAACAGCCCATCAAGGATGCTGCCATGTGGATGGAATTACCTTGATTCTGGTGAATTCACTGGGAGGGAAATGTGGAAGCCACGCGCCCTTATCCACATGCTGTTGGTATATATACAAGTCTTCATCTTCAGATAAAGCAGAGATCGATGAAGTGGGCAAAGTCTATACAGTGAGCGAAAAGCAGCAGAGAGCCACCGATCCACAGAGGAGAAGAAAAAGAAAGAAGAAAGAAAAAATAGAGAAGAAGAGATAGAGAGAAGAGATGAGTTGAGAGAGTGAGATTGAGAGAGCTTGTAAATCAGTCTCTTGGTTCAGATACCAGAGCTGATATGGTAGCTCATTGCGAGCTATTTCCCTTCCGGGTTTTCTATTTTCATTTGCTTCTGTCTTTTGATTTCGATACTCTTGTTTCTTCAAGCTGTGAGGCAGCAATTACAGTGTAGGTCTCCACTGGACAGGTGAAGCTGTAATCCTTAGCAGGCGAGACTTTGTCTCGGACGGCTAAGCTGTATTGCCCAGCTGTTGCAGAGGATATGTTCCTCTGGTCGGGAAGCTGTAAAGCCCAGCGAAGCTGTGTATCAGCGGTTGTATGGCAAGCTGTGTTGCCCAGCTGTTCAAGCTGTTAGTCAGCAGAATCCACACTCTAGTTGGAGTGTGGGGTCGACGTAGATCTCTGGATTGAGATCGAACCACCTTAAAATTGCTGCCTAATGTGTGTTTGCTTGTGGGTCTTGTGTTTTCATTGTGCACCTTAGTGAGATTGCTTGTGTTCTATTGTGTGGTTACATGTGTCGACTCTTTACATAGTGGTTCTTCATTTGGCTTAACTGTTGTTTGCCTATATTCCACATTAGAGCTTATACTAGTTTTTAATTTGGCATTAGATCTATTCACCCCCCTCTAGATCCACACTTCGTGGAGATAGACTGCGTCCATCTAACATAACAAAAAGCACTTCCGCTTGAATTCTTCTGGATGTGTCGAGACATGATTGGGCCGTGTCGAGACATCACTTAGTGAGATTCTTCTGCACTTGTTCAAACAATTTATCAAACCAAATTAAGTTAGATATTTTTTAAACATTTACTAATGATTTGTGATTTGTTATCATCAAAACTAGAGGACACAATATTCTCCCCCTTTTTGATGATGACAACCATGAATCATTATGTCCAAGCATTCATATAGCAAAACAATCAAATTGGTTTGAACAGCCATCAACCAAGCAAGATTCATTCATTCATACAGAACCACTGAATGTTAGCATTTTTTAATAAGGAGCATTTTCAACGGCAACAAAAGGCTTGATTCATTAATCAACCATAGTTTAGTACATATCAAGCAAGGATGTGTGTTCAAGCTGTTACACTGCAATTCTACATGCAAAAGGCTAATAGAGAAAGGTAACTATATGCCAGATGCTTGATGATGCTTGATGATGCTTGACTTCAGTACTTCTCCCCCTTTGTCATCAGCAAGGAGGGGGTGAAGGAGGAGGCTGCTGTGGTGGAGGCATGGTGTTGGTGCTAGCCAGGTGTAGGACCTGTGCCTCTTGGAAGTCATGTTCCAGGTGGGAGATGGCTGTCTCCAGAGAGTCAATCCTGTTATTTAACTGCTCATCCCTTTGTCTGATGAAATGGTGTAAGTCTTGGACGTTTGCTTTGATGTCCTTGAGCCAGGTATACATCATCTCACAAATGTATTCTATTTCAGCCCTCTGTTGGGAGCCCTGTGCTGGAAAACGAGAAGAGGTGGCTTCTGTTTGAGGAGGAGGACACCATTCATCACCTGCGTCCTACAGGGCTGGTTGGAGTTGAGCTTTATGTAGAAGTATGAGCTCCAATATTTCACTACCAATCGTATCCAATTTCTTGTATATGACATCCATTTTTGCCTCAGCTTTGGTGGTGCTATTGACTGCTCTAGCTGTATCAATATGAACAATGTCGGCAAGCCTGGAGGAGGCATCAAGTAACCTATTGGTGTCAGAATACAGTTTCACTTTCAACCTTTGGGAAGCATCCAGTAAGCGAGAAGTAGTGGCATTGATGGTTCTTTCCAGATTGGAGGTGGCATCAAGAGATCTATTGATCTCTACGGTCACATGTGCCCGGATGGATGTAGTTGCGCCAGCAGCTTATCCTCTGATTGAAGTTGTGGCTCTGACCACTTGTTCAGCTAGCTGATTGGAGGACTCCATCAGTTTGGCATACTTAATGTTGAGATTACCTTGATCCTCTCAGATGTCATAGGCATGCATGACCATTTCAGCCGTTTTCTCCTGGGTTTCAGTGTGGATCTCTCGTAGTCTTTTCATGATTCTTCCTGCTCATTCACACACATTTATCAAGGAGTTCATGAAGCTTTTCATCCTTTCATCTGACTTATGTTTGTCATGCACAAAGTTTTCCCATCGACTGTTCTGAACTTGCTCATAATGAAGTTGTCTAGCTTCCAGTCTATCCACTTGTAGACTGATCTGACAACAAGAGGAATTCAAACTCCCAAATTGGGCAGTGAGAAATTGAATGAGGGCAGGATGAATATCCATTAAACTGCCAGTGGCACCAAATGTAGGTCCTTGAGAGGTGGAGGCCTCGGCATGAAATTCAGGAGGGGCATCCCTTGCAGTGAACACTATGGGCTCATTTTCTGGAGACAAAGGAGGTTGGATACCAAAAGCCATCATCATCCCAGGCTGGGCCATGGGAGCTATAAACTGCTACTGCTGAGGGGCCTGCTCAAAGTGGATATCTACATGAAACATTTCTTCATGCTAATCTAACTGTGCTTCTGGATCTGGTTGGTCCTGTGCAGGCTGACCTTGTGGAGGATGAGCTTGTGGAAGCTATTCCTGTGGAGCCGGCTGAACAGGAGGGTTAGGTACATGACCAGGTAGATTCCTCACCATTTTGTCACCTTCCTTTTTGAAGTGCATATAGTTTTGGATGAACCTCAGGGTGTAGACATTACTCTAGGGAATAGAAATGGACTTCTCTTTATCAAGAGGAATGCCAACCTTTTGAAAGATGGCAGTAAGATGTGCAGCGTAAGGTAGGCTATGCCTGTTGTAAGTACAACTATCCATAACTTGAAGCATAATCTCTGGAAGACAAACATGGTATTTGTTGAACAGACAGTAAAAGAGGAATCGCTGTGTCTCAGTAAGTCTACTTCTGCCACCCCCTTGTGGGGTAATCACCGTAGTGAAGATATGATGCAGTAGACGCTACAGTGGGGGAAACTGATTGGTGTCAAATGATTTGACCAAAAGTTGGGTGTCATCCTGAGGATTTCTAAGCTTGCCAGTCAGGAGGGTATAAGCTGCAGACAAATCGATCTCAACTTCTGATTCTATCTCCCCATCCCGGGGTATATGTAAAGCTTTGTGAAGAAGCTTAGTTGTGAGCTTGATGGAAACCCCCTTGACTACAGTTCGAAGGACTTTATTTTTCTCATCAAAGAATAAGTTCTTGTGTTCTGAGTCAGATCTGCACAGATCAACTTGCGCGATCCCACGAGAATCGTTGCCACGATCAGTACAGATCTCGGATCGAGATGAGATCAGCGGCAGCGGAAAGAGGACTCAAAATCCTACAATCACCCCCAAATTCAGATCCTGATGGATTGAGAGGAGATCTAGGGAAATTTGTAATTAGGAAACTCCAGATCTAGACAGCAGGTTCGGGCAGATCTGCGCGCCGTCACGAAAAGAATTGCTGCCGGCGATCCAAAACTCTGATTGATGCAAAACCACCTCTGAAATCTTCCTGACTAGTAGAAGTATCACTGGGAATTTTGGTGGAAGCAGATGATAAGAGATGGGGGAGGTTAGGGGGCGAGTTACACGCCCAAGATCAGTCCCGTCACAGGACTGGGCAGGGTATCACACCCAAGGGGGGGGGAAGAGAATCACTCTCTTAACTCAAATTTCTCTCATAAAAACTTCATTAACCTTTGCACTAACATAATACAAGTGTTTATATAGCGGTTTGGCAAGGGGAGGGGGCTAGGGAGTTTGATGGAACAAGGGGAAGGGGGAGATGGGTGCGCCCCTTTGACAATGAGAGGGAGAGAGGGGGGGACAAGGAGACATAGACTCACCTACCTTCACCTACCTTTGAAATTCAAAGGGGAGGGGGGGTAGGTGGCAGCCATTCTTTTGGACCAACAGCCATTTTCCATGTCCCTTGTGGTAAATGAGGGAGGGAAGAAAAGAAAACAAAAAATCAACCTAATACAAACAAATAAGGGGGCGCCCCCTTCATGGGCCAAGAATGGGCCAAGTTGGTCCAAGGCCACCCTTAAGCCCATTCCATCAAGCATAGATTATGGTCTTTCCTATCTAGATGGCCCATGAAAGAAGGAAGCCCAATTGGGCCTTACATGGTTTATGGATCCATCATAATGGTCCAAGGCCACTCCTCCTTAATGGATGCTAAAGGGGCTTTAAACCAAATGGCTTTTAAGAGCCTTACAATCAGCCCAAAATAAAAACCCAAATAAACATACATATTACAAGCCTAAATTCAATGTAAACAAAGGCTAAAAGTATCCAAACTCAAGCCAAACTATCTCCATTTCGAAGGAAAGCCGATGTAGTCCGATTGGTGCTCCGCGTATGGTACCGTCGGCTCGCCGGTTCGTGCTACTCGCTCGTTCCGGTGTCCGCACCAGAATATGATATGGCCTTTCATGAACAAGAATGTAACAAGAATGTACTAGCAAGCCACATAATCATAACTCCAGTATCTTTTGCATATGAGTAAGTACTTCATGAATTTCTGTGGAATATCAAGAAAGTCAAGTATCCATCATGCAGTATTGTGTTGTGGATTTTCACTTATTTATAAAGAAAGTACTCCCAGTGCAATGCGACACCAGTAGCATCATACACCATGGTTTATAATAGTATGTTTCCGACAATCAGCAGAGAGGACTAGCATAGAGCCCTTGAACACAATCAATGTTTGATCGCATCTTCAAGTATAAATCAAGCTTTTTCCACGCATGTAATAATAAAGTATGGCCAAGAATGTACAATTTCAATAAGCTCTTGATAACAATAATTCAATGAATGAATGCTTTTAATCAGAATCATGAGAAATCAAGAATGACTTATACTATGTTATGCTTATGGAAATAAATCGGCAGCATAACGGTACATTCTTTATCTTTCATTCATTATATTAGGTTTCTTGATCAATATGATAAGTTCTAGATCATCAAGAGTCCATCTAGAAACCTTGGAATATCAACCCTTGGTCAAACCTCGAGTGAAAATACTCAAGCATTGTGACGGTCGTGTACTGGGCCGTTACATGATGTGACGCTCCAGTATTGGGCCGTTACATTAGTCTGAATCCCAAATCAAGAAATCGGACTTAGTTGAATGTGACGGTCGTATATTGGGCCGTTACATGTACCTGACAGTCCAATATAGATCTGTTACACTACTGATAACCAGAAACATCGATAGTGTCATCTAATCACATGGGTTTTAATGGTACAACCAACTCGGCGTCCTAGTGGGAATCTCAGGCTCGCGGAGAATTACGGAGGCCTTGAAACAAGATTTCTTAGTCCATTAGAATGAATATCCAATAGAGAGGTCCTCATGTCCAAGAATAATGTTCCTATAGTGCAAAGTGAACTAATGAACATATACCTGAATATATGCCATGTACATAGAGAAATGACTCTATTGATAGAGAGGATGTGTAACAATAGGAAATCATGATAAAACTCCGTCAATACATCTTTGGAAAATCATGATTTAGATACAAAACTATAGAATTTTGGCACATGAAATTAACATAACTTAAAATAACTTAAGATACCTTAATTATGCAATTTCTATCATGAATCAGTAGATAATCTTATGAAATTAGGTCAAAACTTAGATAACTAGGCTCATTTATAAGTTAACTTGACTGATATTCAATTCTGTCTACGATTACCCTGACGGTCTAGAATGGGTGCGTCATAGTGATTGTGACGGTCTATCGAGGGGCCGTTACAGTAATGTAACGCTCCATCTATGGTGCATCAGAGACAACAGAGTAATCTAAATACAACAGAGAGTGTGACGGCTTATCGTAAGGCCGTTACAGTCTGTGACGGTCTAAGTATGGTGCGTTAGAGTCCCTGCTAACAGTATAATGAAATAAAAAGACTATGATTTGAAACTATTGCATCCCTACGGTTTTGATGATGTCTCACACTATAAATCAATCCTCTATCTCTAGATTTATGCTGGTTCATCATGTAAGTGAGTACAGTTCATATGCTGTTTCATTATTTCATATATCTACACTCTGCTTAGTTAGTATGAACAGTAGTGGGTCGACCCACCCTTGCTGATGCGTCGACCCATCAGAACACTGACTGTCTGGGTATCAAAGTCTGTACATCAGCTTGATCGAGTAAGTCTGTACAGCATGCCTTAGTGTTCATATCATTAAGTCTGTACATTGGCATCTCTTCTTTAAGTCTGTACACCGGGCATCTTCTAATTGAAGTCTGTACAGCCAATGCACTTAACTGAAGTCTATACACTGGTTTGTCTAACTTCAACTCTATACATCCGATTACTGTTGCAGTCTTCACCAAGTCTATAAATCGCCTTCAGACCTTCAACTCTATACACTGCTACAGGAACCAAGTCCATACACTCTCCCGTTCAAATCCTTCTAAGTCTGTACATCGGTTTCGCTTCTCCAAGTCTATACACTGGACTTTGTTTCACCAAGTCTGTACACTCCACATATTTTCCTACGCTTGGCCCAGTCTATACACTCATACCTTTCCCTACGCTCTCCTGGCCAAGTCTATACATCGCTAAGTCTGTACATTGCATACTGCTCAAACGATCAAAGCCTAAAGTCTGTACAGCGTGAAGTCTATACATTAGCTCAGGGGCTTCAAGTCTATACATTGAACTGTTCTTCAAAGTCTGTAAAGTGGCTTCGAATCGGCAAGTCTGTACATCGGCTTCACTCGTCAAGTCTATACATCCACAGTGGATCATCAAGTCCATACATCCACAGTGGAACTTCCAAGTCTGTACAACGCTGAAGCCTTCACAAGTCTGTACACTGCTTGAGCCTCACCAAGTCTGTACATCGCTTCAAGCGATTCAAGTCTATACAGCCTGCCTTCACGATCAGAGTCTATACATTGTTCCTCAAAGGCTAAGTGTATACATCCTTCCAAGCTTCAAGTCTACACACTCGATTGTTAGGTCTTCAACCCTATACATTCAATTGTTAGGCCCAAGTCTATACACTTGATTGTTAGGTCTTCAACCCTATACATTCAATTGTTAGGCCTAAGTTTATACACTCGATTGTTAGACCTTCAACTATATACATTGGTTGAGTCTATTCACTGAAGACGCTGAAGACCTCCAAGTGTATACACTCTCACATGATACTCACTTGGTTAACTGTTGTGTCAAGTTTATACACTCGATTCCCTCATGCATTTCATAGAAGTCTTCATATTCTATCTTGCTATGATAATACTTTCATCACAAGTCTGTACACCGTCTTTTACATGCGTTCATACATTAAGTCTATACACTCACTCTCACGTTGTACACACTTGATCATTTGCTGCTTTAAAGTATGTACATTTGCTGATTAATAGTCTGAACTACCTAATTCGAATCATGTCTTCTGTCTCTGTCAGAAGATAAACACAGGTTAATGATCGGGCACGTGATCTGAGGATGATCCCTGGCACGTGATCCGAGGTGCTCTCTGGGCGGGAACCTGAAAGCCACACGCCCATCATCTGCTATATATATGGAGCATCGTCCTTCAGTGAAAGAGAGATCGTGAAAAGAAAGAATAGAAGATATTCGAGTGAGGCTGCACGATCCAGAAAAGAGAGAGAGCAGAGAGTCCCACATTGTCCAGATCCGAGAGGAATATGTTCGAGAGAGAGAGAGAGCAGTGTCTGCGGTTTGATGAATTGCTTCCTTTGAAGCTACATTTGTATTGGTTTCAGAACCGAATACTTCTTCGTTGGTCCTTGTTTCTATTTTGTGTTCTTTTTATTTGTTCATTCTTCTGATTCGAATTTGTTCCCCTCCAGTGTGTGAAGGAAGGGAGTGTAACTCCGGTTTCCCTCTGGGTTGCAGAGGAAGAGAGATCGGTGATCTCTGGTGTTGCTAGTGACGGGTTGTCATTAGTAGTTTCCCTCCAGATTGGAGGAAGGGAGACTTGTCTCCGGTTCTGTTCTAGCTGGTAGCTGGAACAGGTTTCAAGCTCTATGGGTAGCAGAGTTTGGTTGAGGGATTTGTTTCCCTTGGGTATTCAAGCTGTGTGGCAGCAAGTTGTTCGCAGACTGAGTCTGCCGTGTTCTAGCAGTGACTAGTGGAATCCTCACTCTAGTTGGAGTGAGGGGTGGATGTAGATTGCGGACTGCAATCGAACCACCTAAAAATCCGATTGCCTATTCTGTGGTTTGTTGTTATTATCTGCGCTCTCCATATGCTTGTCTCTTTGCTTCCTTGTGATCAGCTCTTCAATCTCATCTACTTATACTTTCTTGATTGTTGACTGCGTTAGCATTCTCATTGTGCGGGTTCAGGAGGAGTGTAAACAGTAGAATTGATAAATTTTGCCGAAGTTTTTACAAATTGGGAGTGATCTATTCATCCCCCCCCTTCTATATCACTCTTGCTGCGCTAACATTTGGTATCAGAGCAGGTTTACGCCATGTGGACGAACGGTCAAGGAAATGCCAATGGTCCTAGAACCTTCATGGCCGAAGGTCAATCCATTAGTCGCCCTCCATTTTTTGATGGTAGTAACTATCTGTTTTGGAAGAACATGATGGAAGTGTTTATCAGGGCTCAGAGCCATAAACTGCGGAGAGTAATTACTGTTGGGCCATATGATCTGCCACCAAACGAGGACACTTGGACAGATGACCATGTCAAGCTATCTTCACTCAACTGGACGACGCTGAACATCATCCAGTGTGCTGTTCATCCAGAGGAATATGCCCGTATATCTGTCTACAAGACTGCCAAGCGAATGTGGGATGAGCTGCAATTGATCTATGAAGGTACAGCTCAAATGAAAGCCTCGAAGGTAAACCTCTACACTTCTAAGTATGAAATGTTTAGGATGAATGCAGAGGAGAATATAACTGAAATGTATGCCAGGTTGTCCTTGATTACAAACACACTTAAAGGGCTAGGGAAGGATCTTGCTGAGGCAGATATAGTCAGGAAAATTCTTAGATCTTTATCCCCGGCATGGCACACTAAGGCCATTGTGATTGAGGAGTCAAAAGATCTGACTATCTTGACTGTGAATGAACTCATAGGATCCCTTATGACCTATGAGATGAATTTCAAAGGAGGTGGAGAAGGAAGTGATAGGAAGGCTAAGAATGTGGCTCTAAGGGCATCCCGCAACAAGGGTAGCAACAGCGGGAACAACAGCAGTAGCCCCGAGTCCGAGCTTGAAGGTTTTTCAAATCTCGACCAGGAGGAGCAGGCAATGCTCACTAGACAGTTCAGAAAAATTTTGAAGAAAAATGGAAAGACCTTTAGGAAGAAGAAGCCACACTCTTTTAACAAGAATGCTGAATTTACCAGTTACAGGGATAGAAATCCTAAGAGACTGACTTGTTTTAATTATAACAAACAGGGACACATGAAAGGCGAATGCCCAGACCTCCAGAAGAAGGGTCCCTATCTCCAGAAGAAGAACACAAAGGTGCAGAAGAAGAAGAAGCCACAGGCGATGGTCTGCACATGGAGCGAGGAAGAAGAAGATCCCGAAGACACTTCCTAAGAAGAATATGAAGATGGAATTCGCCTTATGGCAAACAGTGAAGAGGAGGTAATAAATGTTTTTGAAAATTACTCAATTGATGACTGGGAGGATGCTTATGGTGAATTGTTAGATAAATTTAATTCTCTTAGTAAAGAGCACAGAGTTCTGAAAAGAAAATTTAACACAAATGTTGAAGAACAAACTCTGGTCTGTGAGGAAAATCAGAAGCTAAAAGAGCAATTAGTAGAAATGACCTCACTAAGAAAAGAAAATGATAAGTTCAAGGGAGAAGTTCAAGAAAGTCAAAATCAGCTCAATGAACTCAACATTAAATTTGAAGAAAGTAGGAATGAAGTTAGAGTGAACTCAGAGAAATATGAAGCTGTGAAGAAAGTAAATATTGAACTTCTAAAAAATTCTGAGTCCCTTCAAAAAGAGCTAGAAGACAAATAGAAAGTCCTAGAAAAGTTTGTCCAAGGAAAACTAGTTTAGATGCTATACTAGGGACTAGGGTCAATTTCAATAAGGAGGGTCTAGGCTATGACCCAACCAACAAGAGACCCTTGCAATTCAAGACCATCACCTTTTGCCCAGAGAAGGGAAAAGAGAAGCTGGACACACCATCCAGCTCAAACAGCACTAAGGGAATTCAAAGTCCTAAAGAAAACACAAAAACCAGTGCTGATCAACCATTTAAGATGGGAATGAATTGTATGAAGAATGTCACTAAGCTCACTCACCAGAACACTAATGGTAGATGGACCAAGAAAGTGAATCAGATTAAGAGCTGGAATTACAACAATCAGATGAGTCCAAACAGGAACTACTGGAGAAATAATGTTCATAGTCAAAAACATGTTAATCAACAAGTTTACAGGAAATTTCCTAGGGATAGGAAGACTAATGAATGGAATAGAACTCACTTCTCCAGACCAGCTGGATTCAACTTTAATAAACCAGAAAGGAAGGTGCCAGAGAAAACCATGCTGAAGCAAATCTAGATACCTAAACACTTGATCAGAGAGTTAAACAATGTCTTTGGACCCAACTCATCTTGGGTTCCAAATCACTCTGCTTGATATATTTGTGTAGGTCGGCCTGGCAGCTGAAGACAACAAGTGGTACCTCGACAGTGGCTGCTCCAGGCATATGACAGGAGACCGATCCAAGTTTAGCAAGATAGAGATGATGCCAGGGGGTCTGGTCAAGTTTGGAGGAAAGAACAAAGGTAAAATAATTGGAGTTGGTACAGTAGGTAAGTCTTCCACAAACTCCATTGAAAAAGTCTTACTTGTGGAAGGGCTTCAACACAACCTGATTAGCATTAGTTAGTTATGTGACAGGGGTCACAGGGTTGTATTTGATGATAGTTCATGCAAAATCCTTGAAATAAATTCTGATGTGGTTAAATTTGTAGCCAATAGGATTAATAATGTCTACATTGTAGACTTAGATGAGGAATCTGAATCTACTATTTGCTTATCTGCCAACTCTGAAAATGATGCTTTTGAATGGCATAGACGTCTAAGTCATGCTAGCTTTACTACTTTAAATAAATTAGTCAAGCATGATTTAGTTAAATGCATGCCTAGAATTAAATTCAATTCCATTTCAAAATCATGTGATGCCTGTGCTCTAGGCAAACAGACCAGGAATTCTTTCAAATTAAGATCTGAGCCATTGTCCTCTAGACCAATGGAACTTCTCCATATGGACATTTTCGGTCCCACTAGATCTCAGAGTCTTAATGGGAACAGGTTTGGCTATGTCATCATAGATGACTTCTCTAGATATTCATGGATATTTTTCTTAGCAAATAAGAGTGATGCATTTCAAAAGTTTAATCTATTTTTCAATAAGGTCAAACAAGAAGGGAAATACAAGGTATGTTCTATTCAATCTGACCATGGAGGTGAGTTTGAAAACTCCATGTTTACTGATCTTTGTGAAAAAGAGGGACTAACTCACATGTTTTCTTCTCCCGGGACACCTGAACAGAATGGGATTGTGGAGAGAAGAAATAGAACTGTGGTGGAGATGGCCCGAACCATGTTGATTGAAAGTAAATTACCTAGAAGGTTTTGGGCAGAAGCGGCCAATACAGCAACTTACATAATCAACAGGGATATGGTAAGACCCATTCACAAGAAAACACCCTATGAGCTTCTAAAAGGCAAGAAACCAAACTTGTTTCATTTCAGAATTTTTGGAGCAAAATATTTTATTCATAACAATGATAAGAAAGATTTAGACAAGTTTGAAGCTAAAAGCTCCCCAAGAATATTCTTGGGTTACTCTGAAATTTCAAGGGCATATAGGGTATTTAACATATCAGATCAGAAAGTGGAAGAGTCTCCACACATCCTTTTTAGTGAAAAGAAAGATGTTTCTAATGTTGAAAATCTTGACAGGGATTCCAATCATGATGGGGATTTCCTAGAAGACCAACAAGAAGAAGAGAAGACTCAGCCGAGTGGAGAAACAAATTCCCCCAATCAGGAAGGGCCAAGAGAAACATGTGAGTCTTCAACAAATGTTAGATTTCTTAAAGACCATCCATTAGATAATGTCATAGGCAATTCTGAAGATCCTCTTCAGACTAGGTCTCATTTTAAAAATGTGAATAATGATGACTTAATTGCTTTAGTCTCACAAATTGAACCCAAAACAGTAGAAGAGGCCTTGGCTGATCAAGTTTGGTCAATGCAATGTGTGAGGAATTAGGTCAGTTCGAAAGAAATAATGTCTGGGAGCTTGTCCCAAGACCAGATGGTGTCAATGTCATAGGAACCAAGTGGGTATTCAAAAATAAGATGAATGAAGATGGAATCATCTCGAGGAATAAGGCCAGATTAGTAGCCAAAGGCTACTGTCAGGAATTTGGTGTAGACTTTGATAAATCCTATGCACCTGTTGCTAGGATGGAAGCTATAGGATTGTTTCTTGCCTTTGCTTGTTCAAAGAATATAAAACTCTAACAAATGGATGTTAAAAGTGCCTTTTTAAATGGAGTCATTAAAGAAGAAGTTTTTGTTGAACAACCTCCTGGATTTCAATTCTCTCCTCAACCTAACCAAGTTTTCAGGTTAAACAAAACCTTGTATGGTCTAAAGCAGGCTCCAAGAGCATGGTATGAAAGATTGACTGAATTTCTGATCAGCAATGGCTACAAAAGAGGTAAAGTTGATCAAACTTTATTTACCAAGGGCATAAATAGAGATCTCATCATAGTTAAGGTATATGTAGATGACATTGTATTTGGATCAACTAAGCATGAACTATGTGATGAATTTTCTACCATGATGTCTGCTGAATTTGAAATGAGCTTGGTTGGTGAACTAAAATATTTTCTTGGATTGCAGGTACAGCAGCTAGAGGACGGGTGCTTCATCAACCAAACCAAATACACAATGGAACTATTCAAGAGGTTTGGTATGGAAAACTTAAAGCACATTACAACACCCATGGGCACCAATACCTCACTGGATGCAGATAAGACAGGTAAAGAAGTAAATGTCAAACTTTATCGAGGTATGATTGGATCACTTCTTTACTTGACAGCCTCTAGACCTGATATACAATTTAGTGTAGGAATGTGTGCAAGGTATCAGTCTAGACCTACTGAATTACACTTAGCTGCAGTTAAAAGAATTTTCAGATATTTGTCAGCTACTCATTCTCTTGGTTTATGGTTTCCTACATCACACACATTTAACTTAGTTGCATACACAGATGCTGATTATGCAGGCTGTAAACTAGACAGGAAAAGCACTAGTGGTCATTGTGAATTTTTGGGTGGGTGTTTAGTGTCTTGGGGTTCCAAGAAACAACATTCTGTGGCCCTCTCCACTGCAGAAGCTGAATATGTGGCTGCAGGGAGTTGTGGAACACAAGTCATATGGATTAAACACCAGCTTCAAGACTACCAAGTAGACCTGGGGTGCACTCCAATCTACTGTGATAATACTAGTGCCATCAATATTGCTAAAAATCCTATTTTGCATTCACGAACCAAACACATAGAGATAAGACATCATTTTATAAGAGATGAGGTGTCTAAGAATAATTTTGAACTGATTCATGTAGGCACAGATAATCAGATTGCTGACATTTTCACAAAACCTCTGGATAATAAAAAATTCACCACATTGAGAAGAGAATTAGGCTTATACAATTTGTCTTAATTATGAAGCCTGTTCTTGTTGTGAGGGGGAGTTGTGTTTGTCTGATGTTTAGCCTTATGTCATGCTAGTTTAAGGGGGAGTTCTGAATGTCTGCTGGTTAGCTTTCAGGAATGCTTTGAGTGAGGGGAAGCTTTGAAAATTTGCTAGATTGTTTCATTGAGGAATGCTATGTCTTAGGGGGAGCTGAGTTGTAGTGTGAGAGGAGAAGTTCTTTGACAGATTCAAAAGGACTGTCCAGATGTGTAACTTTGCTGGTTTTGCATGACTGATCTAGTGTGGTTCTCTCAGACAGTAGAGTGTCACTTATTTCTTAAGTCTATAAGTCAGTGACTCTAAAATCCAGTTAGAATCTTTCCTTTGATACTCCTTCAGAGATCTGGACTAATTGCATAAAGTATATCTTCCTACATTGTCATTGATTCTGGTTCAGGCCAAAACCTGTATGTCTTGATATCTGACCCAATCAGCTTGAAATCTAGACTTCAAGACTCAATTCAAGAAATAGTCCTTCTGGTATTATTTTCAATCATTCTATCTCTTTAACTCAAGGGCTTAACTGAACAAACATGTCCTGTTTTGATCACTGAGAAACTGGGAGCTTCATCAATGAAATGAATATTTCTTCCATGTCATGAGGTGTCAAATGCTTAAAATGAATGAAAAGACATGACAGAGCAATGGTGGCTTGCTGGTGAGTAACTGGGGACTCTGGCCTCTAATCAAGGTGTTTCCTCATGTCAAAAGCCACAGTTACTAACTCTGTTCCTTAATAAAAAAAAGGAAGGAAGTAATGAGGTACTCACTCTGAGTAACTGGGGATTCAGGCCTCTAATCAAGGTGTCTCCCTAATGTCAAAGGAGTGAACTACCAACTTACTCATTGATCTTCTTGAAAATCATCTCAAAAAGAAAAAATTCCTTCTTGTTATGCAACTAATGGATTGCTTGTCCTCAATACCTTGAGAACACCTCTCTGATTTCGTCTCTTGCTGTCTTGTGGGATAGTTGAATGATCAGCCATATCTGGCCATACTTGTTAACTCCTGCTCTAAATCATACACTATGTATGCTGATAAACTTTTCTATCATTCTATTTCTCTATTGTGTACTGGAGTTTAAAGAATCTTCTCTTGAAATTAGAACCTCACTTATTCTCTTAAGACCTACTCGTGACTTTCTGCACTAAGAAGTTACCTCACTTCTTCTTCATGTTTCCAGTACTGTCATATATTCTGCATTTCCTTTTGCTGATGTCAAAGGGGGAGAGAGGTTGTCACGCCCCGAACAAGGCGGAAATATCGGGACGTACAGTTAGAGACACGTTGGCAAGAGAGAGAACTAATCTAAAATAATACACAAGTGCTACAAGATGGAAATACTAAATGATCATTAACAAACCACAACTGATACAATAACCTCATGTTCAACTTAATACAACTGGAATAATCAATCACTAAAGCTCAATAACATGACTGAGACTAAATGCTCTCCAAAACACAACTAAAAGTAAGATAACACACTACTAACACACTAGAACTGATACACTCAAGACATCACTCCTGCCCTTCCCCATCGGTAAGTGCGTCACCTGAACAGCCTGGAAAAAGAGAGAAAACACAACTATGAGCTGACGCTCAGTAGGAAATAACAGACAGGTATAAGTGATTAACAGTTTAATTACATTTTAAAATGTCATGCTACAAATGATAAAACAATAAAAAGATAACGATGATATCACGAAACAAAATTCAAAGATCTTGCAAGGTCAAGAAATATAATGAATAGAATGGTAAGACAAGAATTTACTACAGGAGATAACGATAAAAAGTTGCCCATATCAAGACAATTGAAGTCATGTCAAGCACGTATGTAATTTCATTTCCACGTCCAAGTAATCAACAAGTAAAGTAACAATAAGTAGAGATAGAACAGTGAAGAGTGGAAAGTGAAAAGTAGTAGAAAGTAATGTAGAGAGTAGTGGACAGTCCTAGATTTAACACATGTCAAGTACTGGTGCCAAATGCCACACCTAGTCATTCACCTCCCCGGGGGTACACGTAGTGTTCGGGCGCTCTTCCCAGGACTAGACCGAGCCCTTAATTATTTGCCAGGCATTGATTTCTTTGGATCAAAGATCTCACGAATCTAGACTTCCACAATTTATGGCCAGAATTCCAAGGTTTAAACTAAGTAGCAATAACAACTTCAAGTAGGAAAGAGATTCATTTTCAGAATTTTAAGGTAAGTATAATCATCAAGGAGATCGAAACTAAGTCATAACAAGAGTTAATCGTACTGCGCTACTGTAAAATAGCAGCAATCAAACAAGCTAATCAACATATTAATCCTAATCACCAAGTTAAGATATCATGATTAACCATTATCATTTGTATTAGCCAAAGTGCCAACAAGCTAGAACAAGTTGTCGAGGTAAAGAACTAGCTCTCACAGCGGTGAAATAGAATGCATTATCAGGGGTTTTAGTTACACCATTAATCATTAATTATGTGAGTTTCTATTTAACCAATGTAAGTGTTATAATGGAGATGGTAAACATCGTGTTTTGTACTATGTTTGCAAGAAAGGACCAATGCAAAATTTGAAATCAAGGGGGGTACATGAATAGGTCAATTGTTCTTCAAAAATATAATTTCAGTGGGTCTAAGTTAAATGGGTTGATTCCCCACTGATTCGGATCCATCTTCGGGTCGAAAAATGATGAAAATCGGGTTGCTGGTGTACGGGTCGACCCCTGGGGTCGACCCCTGAAAAACTGGGGTCTGGAAGCTGAATGGGTCGACCCCTGGGGTCGACCCCAGCAATTTCTGAAGATGGGTCGACCCCTGGGGTCGACCCCCACCATTTTCTTCAGATGGGTCGACCCCTGGGGTCGATCCCTACATTCC
This sequence comes from Amorphophallus konjac, assembly GCA_022559845.1. Taxonomy (NCBI): domain Eukaryota; kingdom Viridiplantae; phylum Streptophyta; class Magnoliopsida; order Alismatales; family Araceae; genus Amorphophallus; species Amorphophallus konjac. Next base: position 299,933,658 of record CM040121.1, on the reverse strand, counting down.
TGTGCAATGGGTCGACCCCTGGGGTCGACCCCCATGCAGGGAGGGGTCGACCCCCATGCAGGGAGCTGGATGGGTCGACCCTTGGGGTCGACCCCCATGCAGGAATAGGAGGGGACGACCCCTGGGGTCGACCCTCGGGCCTGCAGGGTTGCCCAGAAAATGGGTCGACCCCTGGGGTCGACCCCTACAAGAACAGCAACGAATGTTGCTTCCGGAAACCACATAAACTCATCCAAATGGGGTCCAATTGAGTTGAAATCAAAACCACATGATCTAGGAATATTAATAGACGTTCTAGGGTCATAAAACTACAATTTTGAAACACGAATTGTTACAGAAATTGATTGAATCTCAACTTATATATGATAAATTCATGAAAACCCTAGTTCTTGACCTACTTCTACTAAATCATGCAATTCTCTTAACATACACAACGGAATTTAGGGATTTTGGTGTCAAAAGAAAGCTGACTCGATTATGAATCCAACCATGTATCGTATGCTACATGAAGATCAAGTTACAGGGCTCAAAATTAGCCCGAAATCAAGCTCTGACTTAAAGGAACACTATATGAAACATGTTCTAGATATGCTCTTACAAAAATTTGAAATTCACGAGGCATGCTCAATGGAATTTGGGGCTTTCTACATTAAATGAAAGATAATATTATGCCGATTACTTCATGTAAGTTAATTAGAGTTTGGTTGTTAGATCCTACCTCAAATCGGAGAGAGAAAACTCAAACCCTAGGATGAAGAACACTTGGACAGCACCTTATAAAACCCGTGATAACTCACTCCACACCTGATGAAAATTGGGGCTTTCAGTCCCAATGGATAGATCTCGACGAGATGCACAACTTGCTATACTCATGATCAAAATTTGGTTGAGAATTCCTACCTCAATCGATGGATCAAAGAAGGATGAAGGGAAGCCAACGGCCTGCTGACCCACCTCCACAAACCGAGCTAGATCTCCCCAGATCTGAAACTTCAGTGAACCCCACAGCAGCCAAATGAAAGAAGACTCGTAGGGCTTCATTTTGATAGCTCATATAGCTTCTGGAGCCTTCGGAGTTGGGAGTATTCGCTGCTGCAAGCTACGTGTTTAGAAACGGCGCCGAAATCTTTGACTTGACCAAAACTATGTCGGCAGCACGTTTTGGGACTAGGTTTACCTCAAATTGATTGAGGGTAAATGTTCCTTACATTGTGGCCTTCCATTTGCCACTGATTTCAGATCATTTGGTTGAGTATTGAGGTCGAATTTCGTGTTTTAATCTAAGGGTTAGGTATGGGTCAAAAGTGTGCACTTTTGGGTTTAAACTCTAAATAGATCTTACCACGGATTTACAATGGCTTAATGCCAGAAGGAAAAGTTGTTATCTACCTCGACCTTAACATATTTACTATTTTTACAGATTTTTATAAGGTAGTCGAATTTTCACTCATACTATTTCTAACGAATTAAATATTAAGAAATCCGAAATTCAATTATTAATTCAATAAAATTCTATTCTCAATTAATAAAAGCTTAAAAAGAAAATATTGGGCTCAATTAAATAATTTGGGATCTTACACCCTCCCCTACTTAAAGGAATTTGGTCCTCCAAATTCACTGCACTAAAACTGAGAGTAGAAAAAGATCGCTCACCTAGAATAGATCGGGATACCGCTTTTGCATAGTCTCTTCAGACTCCCATGTAGCTTCTTCGTTCCCACGCCGACTCCACTGAATCTTGACCATCGGTATCGAACGATTCCGGAGTTGCTGTTGCTTCCGGTCCAGAATCTTGACAGGTCTTTCCTCATAGGTCAAATCTTCCTTCAGTTCAAAATCCACTTGCTGAATGATATGAGTGGGATCGTACACATATTTCCGCAACATAGACACATGGAAAACATTGTGTACGCCAGACAAATGCGGTGGTAAAGCCAGTCTGTATGCCACCTCTCCCACTCTATCTAGAATCTCAAATGGACCAATGTACCTCGGACTCAGCTTGCCATGAATGCCAAATCTTCGGATCCCTCTCGTCGGAGAGACCTTTAAGAACACATGCTCGCCAACCTGAAATTCCAATGCTCTTCTCCTGTTGTCGACATAACTCTTCTGTCTTGACTGGGCTACTTGTAACCGATCTCGGATAACACGGATGTTCTGTGATGATTCCGAAACAAGATCTGGTCCAAGCCACTGTTTCTCACCTACCTCGTCCCAACACAACGGGGAACGACAACTTCTACCATATAGTGCTTCAAAAGGAGCCATCTGAATACTAGACTGATAGCTGTTATTGTAGGCGAATTCAATTAATGCCAAATGCTCACTCCAATTACCACCGAAATCAATCATGCAAGCTCGCAGCATATCTTCCACTATCTGATTGGTTCTTTCAGTCTGTCCATCTGTCTGTGGATGAAAAGCAGTACTGAAATTCAGACGAGTACCCAAAGACTCTTGCAGTCCCTTCCAAAAATGTGAAGTAAATCTGGGGTCTCGATCAGATACTATATTCACTGGAATACCATGCAATCTCACCACTTCCTTTATATACAAAGCAGCCAATACATCAATCGTCTACTTGGACTTAATTGGTAAGAAATGAGCCGACTTTGTCAATCGATCGACAATCACCCATATCGCATCAAATCCACCACGAGTCCTAGGTAGACCCATAATGAAATCCATGCCAATGCTTTCCCACTTCCATTGGGGTATGTCAAGTGGTTTCAATTTCCCTGCTGGTCTGAAATGTTCGGCCTTAACTTGCTGACATACCAAACATCTACTCACAAAATCTGTAACTTCTCTTTTCATATTCGGCCACCAAAAGGACCTTTTCAAATCTCGGTACATCTTAGTGCCTCCAGGATGAATGGTATATCTGGATCTATGAGCTTCCTCAAGAATTTTGTTCTTTATTGTAGCCTCATCCGGAACACAAGTTCTGCCTTTAAATAATAATCTACCATCATCGGCCAACATAAAGTCAGGTCTGCTGCTCAAGTTTCCCTTGATCTCTACCAACTCGGGATCATTTTCTTGCAAGGACTTGATCTCTATCAATAATTCAGGTTTAAGTTGAATTTGAGCAATCAAGACCCGATCATTGTCGATATTAAGATCCAGACTAGATAATTGTTCCAACAATCTCCATTCTTGAAACATGAGACTTGACAATCTAGCTACCGGCTTCCGGCTTAATGCATCTGTCACAACATTACCTTTGCCAGGATGATACTCAATCGAGAAGTCGAAGTCTTTCAAGTACTCCAACCATCTCCGCTGCCTCATGTTGAGTTCCTTCTGAGAAAATAAATACTTCAAACTCTTATGATCTGAAAACACTGTAAAGGTTTCTCCATATAAGTAATGCCTCCATATCTTCAAAGCAAACACGACTGCAGCAAGTTCCAAATCATGAACAGGATAATTATCTTCGTGCTTCCTCAACTGCCTAGAGGAATAGGCAATCACCTTCCCATGCTGCATGAGTACACAGCCTAAGCCAATACCTGAAGCATCAGTATAAACAACAAATCCTCCTTCACCAGAAGGTAAAGCCAAAACAGGTGCAGTAGTCAAACACTCCTTCATAGTCTGAAAGCTTCGCTGACAATCATCTGACCAATCAAACTTATTTTCCTTGCGGGTTAATCTTGTCATAGGTACCGCAATCTTAGAGAAATCTTGAATAAATCTTAGATAATAACCTGCCAGGCCTAGAAAACTTCTAACTTCTGTCACACTGGTAGGTTGTTCCCAATTCTTCACTGCCTCGACCTTCGAAGGATCAACAGAAATACCGTTCTTCGTAATGATATGTCCTAGAAAGGACACCTCTTGCAACCAGAATTCACACTTACTGAACTTAGCATATAGTTGATGATCTCTCAACAGTTGCAATGCCATTCTCAGATGCTCAGCATGCTCCTCCTCATTCTTAGAATAAATCAGGATGTCATCAATAAAGACCACGACCCATTGATCAAGATAGGGTCGAAATGCATTGTTCATCAACTGCATGAAAGCTGCTGGAGCTTTCATTAGACCAAAAGGCATAACGACAAATTCAAAATGACCATACCTGCTGCGGAAAGCTGATTTATAGATATCCTCCTCCTTAATCCGTAACTGGTGATATCCAGATCGAAGATCGATCTTAGAGAAATATTAAGCTCCCGCTATCTGGTCCAATAACTCGTCAATCCTCGGCAAGGGATATTTATTCTTGACAGTCTGCTGGTTTATTTGCCGATAATCAATGCACAACCTCATCGAACCATCTTTCTTCCTGACGAATAACACAGGGGCTCCCCACGGAGAAGTACTAGGACGAATAAAACCCTTCTCAAGCAATTCTATCAGTTGTTGCTTCAGTTCCCTCAGTTCCGCAGGAGACATACGATAAGGAGCCTTAGAAATAGGAGATGTGCCAGGAATAAGATCAATAGAAAAGATAACTTCCCGCTCAGGCGGAAGTCCTGGTAGTTCCTCTGGAAAGACATCAGGAAAATCTCGGACAACAGGAATGTCCTTGATCTCAATCTGCTGCTCAGGGGTTGCACAAACAAAGACTAGAAAAGCCTCACATCCACGTCTCATCAGCTTATCAGCTCGGAGAGCCGAAATAAGTGACACCGAGTTGTGATGCTTAACACCCACAAAAGAAAGTCTCGGGTGCCTAGTAAAAGACACGGAGCTAGAACTGTAGTGAACGCTAACCTCATATCGAGCCAACCAATCTGCTCCTAGGATTACATCATAATCCTTCATGTCCATGCAGACCAAATCTGCTGGTAAGTTCTGCTCACCAATCATCACCTTACTAGAAGGATAGAAATACTGGATTGTTGATCTAGTGCCAATAGGGGTTGAAATCTCTAACGGAGTATTCATCAAAACAGGTTCCACAGCTAATGACTTAGCAAATCTCCGTGAAATAAAAGAATGTGTTGCACCAGTATCAAAGAGAGCAAATGTGGGCTTATCGATTATAGTAAGGGTACCTTTGACGAGTCCGCCATCATCAGAAATCCCAGTTTCATCTGCATGTAAAGCTTGAAGCTTGCCTTGTGGTTTCTTGAAGACTAGAGGTTTTGCCGGTGTAGCTTGCTCCGATAAGAGAGGATAATTGGGGATACGGTGCTCCTTGCTTCCACATCGCAAACAGGCGCCTAGCTTGCGCCAACACTCCTCTATCTTGTGACCCGGACGATCACAATAATTGCACACGCCCTTGAATGGAACAATAGGGCCAGGCTTCTTGTCTTCATGCCTCGACATCTTGCCCTTCCACGATCCGGACCCGCTCCACGAACCAGGTCCACTAACAGGCCTCTTCTTGGTATACCCGGGTTTGATACTCCCGGAACCCGTAGGTAATTCTTTCTTGGTGCCTTTCCCACGGATTCTCTCCGTCATTTCAAGAGTATCCTCCAGCACTTGCGCTTTCCTTACCACCTCAGAATACGTGAAAATCTCCATCGGTGCCAATTGGTTGATATAATGAAGCTTCAATCCATTGAGAAAGCGCTTCGCCTTCATCTTCTCGGTGGAAATGAGATGTGTAGCATATCGAGAAAGCCGTGCAAATTGAGCCTCATACTCTACCACAGACAAACCTCACTGTTTCAGGGCCGCGAACTCCGTCGCTTTCTTCTCTTGCACTCTATCAGAAAAATACTTGCTGTTGAAGAATTCTTCGAACTCTTCCCACATAACTTGCCGATCACCGAGAGTTGCCTTGATAGAATCCCACCAAGTACGTGCATCATGTTCCAGTTGAAATGTGGACAAAAGGACACGCTCCTGGTTGGTGCATTGCATAACTTCAAAGATCCTCCCCATCTCATCTAGCCAGTGCTCGGCTTGGTCAGGGTCGGTCGAACCCGCAAACCTTGGCGGATTCATCCCTCGGAAGTTCCGGTATAGATCACCGGTGCCATGCTGTGCCGCTCCTGCCTGAGCTACTTGCTGAAGGGCCTGAGTAAGGCCTTGAACCGTACGCTGCAGGTTCCTCCATTAAGCACGATCAGCTGCCATCTACACGAGAAATAGATTACTTAGGTCCAATAAGATAGATAAAGCACGATTAAGGAACGAACTTAACCCAAGTTCTACCCAATCTCACAGGTCAGGTCTTAAACTTTCACAAGGTTAGGGATCTAGTGCACCTAGACACGACCAAAACTCGGTACCTGGCGGAGGTAATCGATCCGAAGACCACTCGCGCAAGTATGCGACCTTCCCGATAGGCGTAGCCTAACGTTCGGACAACACCTTTTGATATACCGGTTATTGGGATGCAATGCAAGAAAACCTAAAACTTAGGGAACCTAGGAATGTGAAACCTAGGGCTCTGATACCAACTAAACTGTCATGCCCCGAATAAGGTGGAAATATCGGGACGTACAGTTAGAGACACGCTGGCAAGAGAGAGAACTAATCTAAAATAATACACAAGTGCTACAAGATGGAAATACTAAATGATCATTAACAAACCACAACTGATACAATAACCTCATGTTCAACTTAATACAACTGGAATAATCAATCACTAAAGCTCAATAACATGACTGAGACTAAATGCTCTCCAAAACACAACTAAAAGTAAGATAACACACTACTAACACACTAGAACTGATACACTCAAGACATCACTCCTGCCCTTCCCCATCGGTAAGTGCGTCACTTGAACAGCCTGGAAAAAGGGGGAAAACACAACTATGAGCTGACGCTCAGTAGGAAATAACAGACAGGTATAAGTGATTAACAGTTTAATTACATTTTAAAATGTCATGCTACAAATGATAAAATAATAAAAAGATAACGATGATATCACGAAACAAAATTCAAAGATCTTGCAAGGTCAAGAAATATAATGAATAGAATGGTAAGACAAGAATTTACTACAGGAGATAACGATAAAAAGTTGGCCATATCAAGACAATTCAAGTCATGTCAAGCACGTATGTAATTTCATTTTCACGTCCAAGTAATCAACAAGTAAAGTAACAACAAGTAGAGTATAGAACAGTGAAGAGTGGAAAGTGAAAAGTAGTAGAAAGTAATGTAGAGAGTAGTGGACAGTCCTAGATTTAACACATGTCAAGTACTGGTGCCAAATGCCACACCTAGTCATTCACCTCCCCGGGGGTACACGTAGTGTTCGGGCGCTCTTCCCAGGACTAGACCGAGCCCTTAATTGTTTGCCAGGCATTGATTTCTTTGGATCAAAGATCCCACGAATCTAGACTTCAACAGTTTATGGCCAGAATTCCAAGGTTTAAACTAAGTAGCAATAACAACTTCAAGTAGGAAAGAGATTCATTTCCAGAATTTCAAGGTAAGTATAATCATCAAGGAGATCGAAACCAAGTCACAACAAGAGTTAATCGTACTACGCAACTGTAAAACAGCAGCAATCAAACAAGCTAATCAACATATTAATCCTAATCACCAAGTTAAGATATCATGATTAACCATTATCATTTGTATTAGCCAAAGTGCCAACAAGCTAGAACAAGTTGTCAAGGTAAAGAACAAGCTCTCACAACGGTGAAATAGAATGCATTATCAGGGGTTTTAGTTACACCATTAATCATTAATTATGTGAGTTTCTATTTAACCAATGTAAGTGTTGTAATGGAGATGGTAAACATCGTGTTTTGTACTATGTTTGCAAGAAAGGACCAATGCAAAATTTGAAATCAAGGGGGGTACATGAATAGGTCAATTGTTCTTCAAAAATATAATTTCAGTGGGTCTAAGTTAAATGGGTTGATTCCCCACTGATTCGGATCCATCTTCGGGTCGAAAAATGATGAAAATCGGGTTGTTGGTGTACGGGTCGACCCCTGGGGTCGACCCCTGAAAAATTGGGGTCTGGAAGCTGAATGGGTCGACCGCTGGGGTCGACCCCAGCAATTTCTGAAGATGGGTCGACCCCTGGGGTCGACCCCCACCATTTCCTTCAGATGGGTCGACCCCTGGGGTCGACCCCTACATTCCTGTGCAATAGGTCGACCCCTGGGGTCGACCCCCATGCAGGGAGCTGGATGGGTCGACCCTTGGGGTCGACCCCCATGCAGGAACAGGAGGGGACGACCCCTGGGGTCGACCCTCGGGCCTGCAGGGTTGCCCAGAAAACGGGTCGACCCCTGGGGTCGACCCCTGCAAGAATAGCAACGAATGTTGCTTCCGGAAACCACATAAACTCATCCAAATGGGGTCCAATTGAGTTGAAATCAAAACCACATGATCTAGGAATATTAATAGACATTCTAGGGTCATAAAACTACAATTTTGAAACACGAATTGTTACAGAAATTGATTGAATCTCAACTTATATATGATAAATTCATGAAAACCCTAGTTCTTGACCTACTTCTACTAAATCATGCAATTCTCTTAACATACACAACGGAATTTAGGGCTTTTGGTGTCAAAAGAAAGCTGACTCGATTATGAATCCAACCATGTATCGTATGCTACATGAAGATCAAGTTACAGGGCTCAAAATTAGCCCGAAATCAAGCTCTGACTTAAAGGAACACTATATGAAACATGTTCTAGATATGCTCTTACAAAAATTTGAAATTCACGAGGCATGCTCAATGGAATTTGGGGCTTTCTATGTTAAATGAAAGATAATAACATGCCGATTACTTCATGTAAGTTAATTAGAGTTTGGTTGTTAGATCCTACCTCAAATCGGAGAGAGAAAACTCAAACCCTAGGATGAAGAACACTTGGACAGCACCTTAGAAAACCCGTGATAACTCACTCCACACCTGATGAAATTGGGGCTTTCAGTCCCAATGGATAGATCTCGACGAGATGCACAACTTGCTATACTCATGATCAAAATTTGGTTGAGAATTCCTACCTCAATCGATGGATCAAAGAAGGATGAAGGGAACCCAACGGCCTACTGACCCACCTCCACAAACCAAGCTAGATCTCCCCAGATCTGAAACTTCAGCGAACCCCACAGTAGCCAAATGAAAGAAGACTCGTAGGGCTTCATTTTGATAGCTCATAGAGCTTCTGGAGCCTTCGGAGTTGGGAGTATTCGCTGCTGCAAGCTACGTGTTTAGAAACGGCGTCGAAATCTTTGACTTGACCAAAACTATGTCGGCAGCACATTTTGGGGCTAGGTTTACCTCAAATTGATTGAGGGTAAATGTTCCTTACATTGTGGCCTTCCATTTGCCACTGATTTCAGATCATTTGGTTGAGTATTGAGGTCGAATTTCGTGTTTTAATCTAAGGGTTAGGTATGGGTCAAAAGTGTGCACTTTTGGGTTTAAACTCTAAATAGATCTTACCACGGATTTACAATGGCTTAATGCCAGAAGGAAAAGTTGTTATCTACCTCGACCTTAACATATTTACTATTTTTACAGATTTTTCCAAGGTAGTCGAATTTTCACTCATACTATTTCTAACGAATTAAATATTAATAAATCCGAAATTCAATTATTAATTCAATAAAATTCTATTCTCAATTAATAAAAGCTTAAAAAGAAAATATTGGGCTCAATTAAATAATTTGGGATCTTACAGAGGTTCTGCAATATCAGTGAGTTAGAGGTTCTGCAATATCAGTGAGTCATGATCTGTTTTGAGCTTTGGGGGAGATGAGAGTATGTTGTAGGGAATGTTTAATTCATATGCATGAGCATGCTTTGAATTTACTCTGTTTGTTGAAGCTGATTTGAATTACTTGTTAAACTTTGATATTGCTTGATTCATAGTGTTGCCATCATCAAAAAGGGGGAGATTGTTGCATCCCTACGGTTTTGATGATGTCTCACACTATAAATCAATCCTCTATCTCTAGATTTATGCTGGTTCATCATGTAAGTGAGTACAGTTCATATGCTGTTTCATTATTTCATCTATCTACACTCTGCTTTGTTAGTATGAACTTTAGTGGGTCGACCCACCCTTGCTGATGCGTCGACCCATCAGAACACTGACTGTCTGGGTATCAAAGTCTGTACATCAGCTTGATCGAGTAAGTCTGTACAGCATGCCTTAGTGTTCATATCATTAAGTCTATACATTGGCATCTCTTCTTCAAGTCTGTACACCGGGCTTCTTCTAATTGAAGTCTGTACAGCCAATGCACTTAACTGAAGTCTATACACTGGTTTGTCTAACTTCAACTCTATACATCCGATTACTGTTGCAGTGTTCACCAAGTCTATATATCGCCTTCAGACCTTCAACTCTATACACTGCTACAGGAACCAAGTCCATACACTCTCCCGTTCAAATCCTTCTAAGTCTGTAAATCGGTTTCGCTTCTCCAAGTCTATACACTGGACTTTGTTTCACCAAGTCTGTACACTCCACATCTTTTCCTATGCTTGGCCAAGTCTATACACTCATACCTTTCCCTACGCTCTCCTGGCCAAGTCTATACATTGCTAAGTCTGTACATTGCATACTGCTCAAACGATCAAAGCCTAAAGTCTGTACAGCGTGAAGTCTATACATTAGCTCAGGGGCTTCAAGTCTATACATTGAACTGTTCTTCAAAGTCTGTAAAGTGGCTTCGAATCGGCAAGTTTGTACATCGGCTTCACTCGTCAAGTCTATACATCCACAGTGGATCATCAAGTCCATACATCCACAGTGGAACTTCCAAGTCTGTACAACGCTGAAGCCTTCACAAGTCTGTACACTGCTTGAGCCTCACCAAGTCTGTACATCGTTTCAAGCGATTCAAGTCTATACAGCCTGCCTTCACGATCAGAGTCTATACATCGTTCCTCAAAGGCTAAGTGTATACATCCTTCCAAGCTTCAAGTCTACACACTCGATTGTTAGGTCTTCAACCCTATACATTCAATTGTTAGGCCTAAGTCTATACACTCGATTGTTAGGTCTTCAACCCTATACATTCAATTGTTAGGCCTAAGTTTATACACTCGATTGTTAGACCTTCAACTATATACATTGGTTGAGTCTATTCACTGAAGACGCTGAAGACCTCCAAGTGTATACACTCTCACATGATACTCACTTGGTTAACTGTTGTGTCAAGTTTATACACTCGATTCCCTCATGCATTTCACAGAAGTCTTCATATTCTATCTTGCTATGATAATACTTTCATCACAAGTCTGTACACCATCTTTTACATGCGTTCATACATTAAGTCTATACACTCACTCTCACGTTGTACACACTTGATCATTTGCTGCTTTAAAGTATGTACATTTGCTGATTAACAGTCTGAACTACCTAATTCGAATCATGTCTTCTGTCTCTGTCAGAAGATAAACACAGGTTAATGATCGGGCACGTGATCTAAGGATGATCCCTGGCACGTGATCCGAGGTGCTCTCTGGGCGGGAACCTGAAAGCCACACGCCCATCATCTGCTATATATATGGAGCATCGTCCTTCAGTGAAAGAGAGATCGTGAAAAGAAAGAATAGAAGATATTCGAGTGAGGCTGCACGATCCAGAAAAGAGAGAGAGTAGAGAGTCCCACATTATCCAGATCCGAGAGGAATATGTTCGAGAGAGAGAGAGCAGTGTCTGCGGCTTGATGAATTGCTTCCTTTGAAGCTACATTTGTATTGGTTTCAGAACCGACTGCTTCTTCGTTGGTCCTTGTTTCTATTTTGTGTTCTTTTTATTTGTTCATTCTTCTGATTCGAATTTGTTCCCCTCCAGTGTGTGGAGGAAGGGAGTGTAACTCCGGTTTCCCTCTGGGTTGCAGAGGAAGAGAGATCGGTGATCTCTGGTGTTGCTAGTGACGGGTTGTCATTAGTAGTTTCCCTCCGGATTGGAGGAAGGGAGACTTGTCTCCGGTTCTGTTCTAGCTGGTAGCTGGAACAGGTTTCAAGCTCTGTGGGTAGCAGAGTTTGGTTGAGAGATTTGTTTCCCTTGGGTATTCAAGCTGTGTGGCAACAAGTTGTTCGCAGACTGCGTCTGCCGTGTTCTAGCAGTGACTAGTGGAATCCTCACTCTAGTTGGAGTGAGGGGTGGATGTAGATTGCGGACTGCAATCGAACCACCTAAAAATCCGATTGCCTATTCTGTGGTTTGCTGTTATTATCTGCGCTCTCCATATGCTTGTCTCTTTGCTTCCTTCTGATCAGCTCTTCAATCTCATCTACTTATACTATCTTGATTGTTGACTGCGTTAGCATTCTCATTGTGCGGGTTCAGGAGGAGTGTAAACAGTAGAATTAATTTTTAGCCGAAGTTTTTACAAATTGGGAGTGATCTATTCATCCCCCCCTTCTATATCACTCTTGCTATGCTAACAGAAACCATGTCATGTTTTGAAAAGATTTAACTACTCCAATCATGACAAAATGAAGTAAATGTCATCTAGATGCATAGGTTGCAGTGAATTGATAAGATAATATCTTTGATCTTTGATTAGGGCTAAGAATATGTATGTATGCATGAACCCACTAAAACATAGAATTCATAGTCTACAATGCATGAAATCAAATACAATCAGAGGGCTTTTATCCTTAACAAGATGTTTTTGCCAATCATGACATAACCTACCTCTTAACTAGGCTTTAAGCTTTATATTTGAGTCTGAAAATTGAGCCCTAGCTCTCCTTTTCCAGCGATTTTCTAGCAACTTCCTACTTATCTATCTCTTCAACCTCTTGTCCTAAAGATGTGAAATTTTGAGGATAAGAAGATGAAACTAAGGTGAACAAAAAGTTCTAAAGGATTAAATTCTAATTACTTCGTTTAGACGTCGTAATCTCTTGATCTTCAGGGGTCTTTTGCTCTGAATCTTGAGTTACTATGGTCGAACCAGCAACTTTGGAAGCTTCAATCTCCTTGGTTGCTTGATCTCCTAACATGAAGTTTGGAGAACTATTAGTCTAAAGTATACTAAACAAAATCTTCTAAAGAACTTATCCAATATTCTATCTCCTTACCTTGATTCTTCATGAGCCAAAAGAAAGGGTCGCTCAGTTCAGAACTAGGTCCTATTTATAAGGTTTTGAAGATTAAATTGACTCTAGAGTCCTTAATTTGCCAAAACCTAATCCCTAAGAGTCCTTAGTAATGTTGTAAAACTCTCCCAAGTCGATCTCTTGTAGATAAGATCCCAAAGTTCTAATCTTTTTGCTCGTTTTTTCTTTCACGGAACTGTCAGAGTGTAACGCATCAAGACTGGTGTGTTACATGGCTGTGGCAGTCGCACGATAGACTGCTACATCCAACGTGCACAGAGTTCAACATCAATCAAACTCTTTTGTTAATTATCCATATTATTATCTATAAAAATGGTATTTATCCTTAAAATACGTAAATAGGCTAAATAACCTTCTAGAATATGGGCCAAACTTAATGGGTTTGGTCCTTAAACCTTGTGGATTTTATTTAAATAGGTTAAGTTAATTATTTAACATAATTGAGCCTTATAATGACTTATTAATCCAATAATCCTTTTATTAGTCTATTTAGCCTTTATAAATTCCTAATAAATTCTAGAAAATTTTATAAATAATCCAGAAATTATTATATAAATTCAGGGGCACTACAAATCATCCCTTGTTTTCTTATCCGCGGTCCATCATTCAACCTGTTGAGAAAACCCGGATGAACCTCCAATAAAGAAGAGTGGGTGGCTCCCAAATATGCGGCTCACTGATGGCACATCCTTCTAATGGTAGAAACTTCAATATAGCCCCCATCCAACACTCAAGGACTATCATAGACCCAAAGAGAGGACCCCCAAGAGAAGTTAAACTAAGGCCCTCATATAGGTAAGAAAGGATGGCTTGGGAGATGGACAAACCTCGCCATAAGCCGCTGATGACACTAAGGTTTAGAATGTCCAAGAGATGGTCGGTGGTAGAAAAGAGCAAAACCCCACATAAGCAAATGGAAGTGGCTTTCGCTATGGCCTCATTCCACTCACACTTATTTTTACAATGGGCAGTAATCCATTGGGCCATGGGGATCAAATGAATATGACGGGAGCTAATTATGGTTCTAACATCATTTGGATCGGATATGAACTCCCCTAAGATAAGTGTCAGGTCTATAGGATCGACTGTATGACACACTAGGTCCTCATCCCCCACCTTAGTCTTAGGAAGGGCTAGGTATGTCTCAATCTCCTCTATAAGGACAGTGGCTTCAAAGGTTGGGAAGACAAAGGTACGTGTTTGAGGGTGCCATAACTCCACTAGAGCTGAAATACTATGCCAATCAAGGGAGATTTTCTGAAAATTTTTGGCTAAGACAAGTAGTGGGTAAAGGTGCCACACTTTTAATATAGAGATGACCTCTAAAGGAAGTTCCTTTATCATGGGAGCCACCCACTTCAGACTAGAATAACATCGTGAGCTAGGAAGGAACTGGAGGAACAAAAGAAAAAAGAAAGAAAATAGGAGGAGAGAGGTAACATGAGAAATTTGAGAAAATTAATGAAATTTGAACATCATTGCTTCAACTCACCTCTCTTGAAGAACTAGTGCTCAGATGCTTTGGAATGGAGGTCAGCCGCTGCAGCGCCCTGTGCTCCCTCTTAGCCGATCTTGGCCCGTTGTAGATGCCCTCACCCGTTGTGCTAGCTTCAAAGGACCTCTTCATGGTGATTTGGGTATTTTTACTAAGGATTTTGAGCCTCAAAGAGAAGGTTTTCTATGAGTTACGTGTTCAAGGTGCATTCCTAGTTATAGGGCTTTGATTTTTAGTCATATTGCATTAGGATTGAGGCTGGGATGCCTCAATTTGAGTTAAAATGGGTCTTAGCACGGTTTGGGCGTTGTTATTCGCGCATTAGGACTCTGTCGGAGAGTCCCACTCGGGTTCAACTCTGTTTTCCCTCTTGCGGTCTATCGCACGACCACTAGGGTCAGCTAACGGTCGTTTGATGGCCGTTTGTCCCCTCTCTTCACCACCTCCTATTTCATCCGCTTAGCGGTCGCGTTATGGCTGTTTACCACCATTTGCGGTCTTACGAGGACCGTTTTCTTGCTGTCCCAGTCTATGTTCGTCCATCCTTTACGGCCTGTCGCAGGACCGCCACTTAGGGGGTAGCGGCCCTGTTGAGACTGTCTCTCTCATCTGACCCGTGTGTTCTCCCCCCGAACTTCCTCTCTCTCCGGTCTTCGTGTCTTGAAACCAACATTTCTCTCTCTCTCTCTTTGTCAGTCTTTGGGGTCGTCATTCAGTTAGTAAAGTCAGTGTTAGCATCCACACATTTGCATCGTAACAAAATCTAAAAAGATCATGTTTTTCATTAAGCCAAAGTCATGTACATGCATAAGGGAAAAAGAAGATAAAAGATGCATCAAGCAGGTCCATCTCCTGGACCCCTGCTGTCCCCAGTACTCTCGCGCTTCTTCTCCAGCGAGCCCATGGCTGTGCTCCCCTCCTCTCGGCGTCGTCGTCCCTCCTGCTCCTCGTTCCTCCGGTGTCTGGAGGAGCCAATAAGCACTACTATGAACCTCTGCCCATCGCATGAAAAGGCTGCTATAGCACTCCCACTGCCTGGTCTAACTTCACAATATGTAATCGGGCCTACTCCACCTCTGCGCGAAGGCGCTCGGCCTCGCGGTCCGCCTCTACCGCCTATGCTCGGAGTCGCTCTGCCTCTGCTCGGGATCGCTCTACCTCCTCCCTTTGCCGAGTGGCCTCACCTAGCGCTGCTGCTAGCTCCCTCGCTTGAACATGCATTCATTATAGTTAGTCAATTGCATTCATAATCATAAAGTCAACTGTTTGCTTATCCTCTCCGTGAGAGTGGCCTCGGCCTCCTCGGCCCGAGCAACCACCCAAGCGAAGTCGGTGTCCCGCTCAGCCCGATCTGCTGGTGGCTGGGAGGAAGAGGATGAAGCATCTAGTCCCTGCAGCTATGCTCCCTAAGCCCATTGCATATAGGAGCCGGTCAGTCAGTTTCATAATATTGCATATCAAGTCTAAGGTTAAGTATAACTCACCAGAAGCTCCAGCACATGCTGGAACTAGTTCCACTGCTGAATGGTGGAGTGGAGGAGACCCTGGAGCTCCACTATCCGTCCCTGAGGGTCTAGCTGCATATAGAAAGCCAGGCTGTCAGTGCATTAGGTATTACTAGAAAGCATAAGTTTAGAAGTCATACCGGTCGTTGGGTGCCACGGAAGACCTTATCTCCATAGCGTCTGGCGTAGGCCTTCAGGCAAGCCTCGTCGCTAGTGGCTCTGGCTCGCACTGCCTGACCTCGTCTTGTCTAGTCCCAGATCTGGTCCACTTCCCGGGTGATCCAGTCAGCCCGTGTGAGGATCATCCCACGCGCTCCTCCTCCCATGTCGGGAACTCTACCTCTGGCTGGTGGACGCCCCTTGTTCTCATGACCTGGCGGTGGTGTAGCGGCTCGATGATGTTGATACAATGGAGCCAGATGTCTCGTCCCGCGTATGCCTGGGCCGCCTCCACCCACGGTTGCCCATCCTGGCCCTCATCACGGTACGATGTCCAGCACACCTAAAAAGTGGAAGGCAAGAGGGTAAAGTGTCGGTGTCAAAGAGCATTTAGTTGCATTTAGAAGTTTAAGGTTTGGAGTCTTACCGATGCATAGGGTAGTGTGTCAATGTCATCTTGGATTGCCCGCACTAAGCGTCGCAGGGAGCCAGTTTCCCGAACCGCCATCCACTACCTCGCGATGGGCACTCGGTCGGGGTGTGCCTCCTTCCCTCTCCCTAAGCCGGGGAGGTACATGTAAGTCCATACCTGCATTATCAGATGTCAGCATATAACAGTCTCAAAGTCATAATAAGTGCACAAGAATTTAAGGTAGAAGAGTTAACTGTAGTAGCGAGGAGAACCTGCCCAGCATCGTCTGTCGGTCGGTGGTGCTGAGGGAGTTGAACAAGAAGGCAAGTGCAGCCGTACCCCAGGTGTAGTCTCCAACCGCATCCAAATCCTCTAGCAGGGGGAGGAACTTGCACCTCACCCCATCTGCCCTCGTGGCGAAGATCAACTTCCTGAATAGCAGCATCAGGAAACGACGGAGGATGACGTCCGCCTCAGTGCCTGGTCTTGCTGCCACTCTCTCCCTGGCCCGGTCCGTCAGCCACCCCAAGTGCTCCTCTAGCAGCTCTCCCACGGCTATGGCTGCTCCTCACAGCCCCAAACTCTCCTGAAGGGTTGCCCGCGCCAGCATGGATGAGTGGTGTCCCAGCCTCACCAACTCCAGCCCCAGCAACTCCTGCGCCAGCTCCCTGTAGTCGGCGTGCGTCATCTCGCTCACTGGTGCTCCGTCGACTCGTAGCCCTATGATCTGAGCCACGTCCTCCAACGTGGCGATCATGTGTCCCCATGGGAATAGAAACACCCTGCTGACCACGTCCCACCGGTCGTGGAGCGCGTATAGAAGGGCTATGTCAAGCCTCATGACCTCCATCATGAGGAACTCAGCAAACCCCATCGCGGCCAGCCGCTCCCTCTGGAAGTCCGGCAACGCGAGGTACATTGCCCGGACCTGGAGCTAGGAGATCCTCATCCGTCGCTTTCCCTACATGTGGTTAACATTCAATGTCAGTCCTCTAGATAATTCAATAAGTCATGCATTTCATATTTAAAAAAAAGCCTCAGAATCATGCGATCCTCTGAAGACCGTTTGGTCCCTCATAGCAGTCTGGGTCAGACCGTCTGGCACCCTAGCGGTCACTGGAACGACCGCTAGGACCTCGCCATGACGGGCGGCGTTTCGCCATTTCCCCAAGCATGGAAATGTCCCCAAGGGCCTATACAATTCGTCCATGGGTCCCCCTGACCCATTCCCATCCTATTCTACCTCCATTTTTATGCTTTGAAAAATCAAAATTGGTTTTTTGTTCTCGTGGCTTACCTCAGACGTAGGGGTTCTGGCCGCCGCCTCGGGTGCCTCCCCAGCTGTATGATCTCCGTCGTCGTCTCCAACACCTTCCTCAGGCACGGTAGGCACTATAGATGGACCTCCCTCCTCCGTTTGAGCCGGCGGTGGTCTCTCCTCCGTTTGGACCGCCGGTGCCGTGGGAGCGTCCTCCTTCGCCATGTGACATAAGAACCGTCGTACGGCTCTCTTCTTCACCATCCGATCGAGTATGGAAAAGTGTGGGTTCAGCAATGGGCTAGGGTGGTCGCCGGTGGTGATGGGGTGAGTAAATGAATGGAATGGGAAGAGAGAGGGTTTGAATGGTCGCCCTCAGTTTTTGAATTCGTCCAGAGCCTAGCGGTCACGTGACGGACCGTTGGGAACACTTTGGCGGTCCTCAGGGGACCGTTTTCCCCAGGGTTATGCCCATTGAAGAATTCGAATAGCCTTAAGGTTATCGATCTAGCGGTGGACCGCTAGGAACCCCTTGCATTCTAGTACGTGGCCCTTTGGTTGCTGAAGTCTGTTATGCTTAAAGTGCTATATTTATTCCATTTTTGTGTGGCCTTTGCCTTATTTGATGCATCATGCTTATCTCTTTGGCTTGATTATTAATGGTTGGTCTATTTAACTGCAAAATTCATGTGTACCATCACATCGTGCCACTCCTCTTTAAACAGGTATGTCAGGTAAGGATCTCGATCCTTAGTCCCTTAATGCATTACTATATGGTATCTATGATTATTACCTTGAGAACTGGCTAGTCATTTATGTGTTCTGGGATCTGATGTTCCCCTTTAACAAAAATGATGATGATCTAAATGTACATGTTTAATTGCTAGATAGGCCATTAGGTTGGAAGAACTGGGGGATGATGGTTCTATCTTGCACGCCGTGGTTGCGGATAGTGTCTTGACCCTGATTTATCCGGTCTAGCAATACTATTTTCGAGTATTTTCTATTTTTTTGTTTCTTTGCATTTATTTTGATGATTTCTTTTGCTTTAGCCCAGCATGCATCATGCGCATCTTTGAGCATTCATGTGTCCTGATCTGTCAGAAGTGTCTCAGTACTGGTGGATAATTGTGTATCCTTAGTCTTGGATAGGGAGAGTCATTCCACTCTGAGTTGGAAAGTTTTCTTTGGTCTATTTGCTTGGTTTGGTTAGCTGATGATTCTTGTCTGGAGTTTAGTTGCTCGCTTCTTTTATTTTCGCTCGTTCTGATAGCTTGTCAGCTGTGTGTTCCACTGATGAGGTTGATCGTGTTTTTATTCCTTTAGTTGTTAGTTCCTCTAGGCATGCGTCATTCGGTTTGACCGTTCCTTGTGACTGATTCGGAGTTTTCCAAAAGATTCATATCGCTCGTTGGTTCAGAACGGGTGTCGTTTACCTTAATGCCTACTTTTCAGTCCGCTTCTCTACATTTCCACTTCATCTCCATGTTCTAGTTCGCTTTCGCTTCACCTCCGCTCGCTCCCCTGCAAAGAGGACGTTAAGGAGGGGCATCTGTTAATGTTGGGTTTGGTGCAAGTATTCAGAGGGGGGGTGAATGAATATAGCCTATAAAAACCTTCACCCAAATAGAATTTCGCTCAAGCAAGATTTCGCTCACTCAATAACTGGAATGCTAACAAGACAAATTAGACACTCATCTACTGAACCTATGATCAAACACATGGAGCGCCCCTATGCAATCATCTAGCGGAAGCAAACAGATAGAAACATCAAACCACTGCACAAGGGGTTTTTAGGTGGTTCGGTCCAGCAGACCTACATCCACCCCACACTCAACCCGAGTGTGGCTTCCTGCTGACTCACAGCTTGAACCGCTAGGCCTCACAGCATGCCTACAATCCGCTGGGTAAGACAGCTTGCCATCCGAGTAATCCTCCTCGCCCCGCTGAGCAACACAGCTTGTTGTCCGAGGAATCCTCCTAGCCCCGCTGAGCAACACAGCTTGCTGTCCAGTGGAATCCTCCACTGCAAACCGCTGGGGATTAAAGCTTACCCGTCCAGAGGCAGCACCTCTGCAAACCGCTGGGCAATACAGCTTGGCCGTCCAGTGGAATCCTCCACTGCCCGGTGAGTAACACAGCTTGCTCCGCTGACAAACAGCTTGAAGAAAGGCTAAAATGGAAACAAGAAAATATGGAAACACAGCAACTAAAAGCTGAACAATGAAGCACAAAATATAGTTCTCGATGAGCACTTCTGGTTTGGAATTGATCCAAAAGCCAGACAACCTCAACCTCTCTCTCTTTCTCAACTCGAGCTCTCTGTCTCTCTCTTTCTCTTCTTTATCTTCTGCTCTTCTTCTCTTTCTCTTCTCTTCTTTCTTCTTTCTTCTTCTGCTCTCTTTACTCTTCTTCTGCTCTTCTGCTGGATCGAAGTCTCTGCACTTCTGCTTTTTCTTTCTCCACTTCGATCACCCTTCATCTGAAGACGAAGACTCATATATATAGCAGCAGCAGCAGCACGTGTGCTCTCCACATTTCCCGCCCAAGTGTTTTATCCACGTGTCATCCTGTCAGCCCTTCCAGCCTCGGATCACGGGCCCCTTCATTAAGCCTCCACGAGCAGAGCACCTGTCAGACAGAGTATCGGAATATCAGGTTAAGTGAAGAGCTCTGTATAGACTTGTAAAGATGATCATGATGTATAGACTTGTAATGTAAAAGTGCGTTCTCGCACGGGAGCATATGAAGTCTCAGGGGAGCATCTATGGCCTCTGGACAGCATCACCATAGTCAGGGGAGCATGTGGAGCACATGCTGTCTCTGGGGAGCAATCGCTGCTCCAGGGGAGTATCCTCAAAGTTAGGGAAGCATTAGCAGTCACTGGAGGGCATACTCGATCCCAGGAGAGCATCCGGGGGGACAGGCGAGCATGCACGTCTGATGTACAGACTCTACCAATGTATAGACTTGGTGGATAGTGATGCATAGCCAAACGGATGTACAGACTTCACTGTGAATGCATGAACAGTGAATGGGTGTATAGACTTGATAACTCATACTGTAAAATGCAGTGTATAGACATGAAATGAACGCTGCATGATCGAGCCTAACCAATGTATAGACATTACAATGCTCATCCACTGAATAGACTTCACAGTGCTCAATCAGACTTCACGATGCTCAATCAGACTTCACGATGCTCAATCACCCTTGAAGATGTGAGCGAGACAGTGTATGGACTTCAAAAGCTTGAAGACCCAATGTATAGACTTTGAAGAGTCTGAACCAATGTATTAACTTGTAACGCTTGAGGACCGATGTATAGACTTAGGAGCATATGAAGCCAATGTACAGACTTGCCGATGCAAGGCCAATGTACAAACTTACTCGAGTGAGACGATGACCAAGACGATGCAGCTACAGTGATGTATAGACTTGGCATGAGACGCTCATGAGACGCTCAATGTGCAGACTTCGCCTTAGACTCTAAGTGAGACGGACAGTGTATAGGCTTGGCCAATGCACTGTGGATGTATGGACTTTGACGCCTGCATGCTATGCAATGTACACACTTGGTGACTTCGCATGTTGTCCAATGTGCAACCAGTGTATGGACTTGTCGTGCCTACACAGGGCGTTGTACACACTTGCTGCCTGATGCTCATGTGCAGACTTTGATGCCCAACAGCGATGTACCTGATGCTAATGTGCAGACTTTGATGCCCAACAGCGATGTATAGACTTTGAGACTTTGAGTGTGTGTTCAGTGTGTAGACTTGCAGAATAGTGATGCAATGTGCACACTTGTGATACATGAACAGGCCAGTGTGCAGACTTCATGAATGTGCAAACTTGTCAACAAAATGCACAATGTATAGACTATGCACATGCATGAAGGGTGTATAGACTAATGAAATGCTTTACCCTGCAGTGTATAGACTTGCTAGTCATCAAACTACATGCAGATAGAAAAGCAACGCACATAGCAGAAATCAAGCACTATATTAGTCATACACATGCATTCTCCACAAAACAAGTTATGTTGCTATCATCAAAACACAATCTCATAAAGCACTCACTGTGTTGCAATCATCAAAACACAAAAATATTGCTATCATCAAATCAACATAGCACATGCTTGTGCCTAAGGGGCACAACATTCTCCCCCTTTTTGATGATGGCAACACACTGTGACAGTGAGTCACACACAAAATTTTCTCCCCCTTTAACATAATCAAAAAGAGAAAAAAAATAGTATAAACAAGTGTGCAAAGTGCAATATGCATGCAATAAACTCCCCCTGAAGGTATGACTCCCCCTGAATTATTTCTCCCCTTAAATAATTGCTCCCCCTTTGAGAAGGAATATGAACAGATAATTCAAAGGTAGAGAAGGTAGGAGGGTCACTAGACAACAGCTGAATCATTGGTTCAGAAAGTAAGCATGATTATAAACAATAGTTAAAGTATAAGAATCATCAACATACAATTTTCAAAAATTTAGGTTTAACAGTGATAAATCTAGAGTAAAACACCTGACCCCTGAAAAAGAGTTTATAGACTCCATTTATAGCAATGAATCTAGGGCACATGGTATTAATAGATAAGTCTGAAATAATGCCCTTTTGTGTTTAAACATGGAATTTCAGGAAAGGCAACTTGAATATGTATTGAGAAAAATAATTTTCACTCATTGACATTTGATTTCAAAGGGTTACAGCAGTTTGATTTTCATTTTTCAATTTCTGAACCTGAACTAGGTGAATAGACCTGTGGCATTTATGCTGTTGACATTAGGTGTACACCTTGATAAGAGGCAGGTACCCCCAGTTACTAGGCATAAACTACAAGATCTACTTCAGATCAAGACCTACAAGGAATAGTCTTCACTTTTGACATTAAGGGTAAACCTTGATTAGAGGCCAGTACCCTCAGTTACTTGGTGAGGACTCCCCCTATAGATTTGACCCTATGAATAGAGATAGCCTAAAGCACTTCATGACATGTGAATTTTCCTACTTCGTTTGAGGAATTCACAGTTTCTCAGTGTAATGAACCATTGCTCTGTCACAATGTTCAGTTCTTTTACATTTATGATCTTATTTACTGCTGCCCTTAATTCTTTTAGAGTGATTGTTTAAAAAAACATTACACACTCTTGTTCACATGTTCTAGACATTTCCAGTTCAACACATTTAGGCATTAAAAAAACTTTTTCTATTTTAGCCATGAGATAAAGATTAAGAGCTATAAAAGTTTTCTTTTATCTCAAATTCTGAAGTGCAGACACTTAACTCTCCAATTTATAAAGGTTAAACCTTTAGTTCCTTTCAATTTGTAAGAGTGATTCTTATAAGTGAACAATTGCATTAATCACAGCTCAATATACTAAACCAGAAACAATTGTTGTTGTTCAGTGAAAAAGATGGGGAAAGGATAGCAATAAGCATTATGGTCCAATGGCATTTGATGTCAAAAGATATGAATCAATTGAATGGGGACAATGAGGAGTAAATAGGATTCAAGAATTGAACTAAACTCACAGCTCCCCCTGACATCATGATGCAAGGATTATGCTATGCAACACACTGTTCTACATGCAGACTATGCAACAATGAAACATGAGACAAGTATGCAATCATTTTAATTTTATGCGCCCAAGTCATTTCTTTTTAGATTTTTCAAAATTTAATTGTATGCAGGACACTGCTCTACATGAAGACAGGACCCACGGTACTAGGCGGAGAACCCGATCTCAAAGACCATCTCACACATGGTAGAAACCTCCGGACAGATTTCCCTGCCCTTTAGTAACATACCATTTAATATACCAGGGTTATGCAAGACAATGCAACATAAAGTAGTCCTACATGCATTAAACAGCATCAATGACAGTCATGCAAATAATGTATGCAGACATAAGACACATGCATTGACTGTGTACACTAAATGAACCATTCACACTTAGTCCAAGTATGCATTCAACAACAGGCATGCAATGCATTGACACAAAGCCTATATAGTGCATCAACTGAATACACTAAAGAAGCATTCAAATTCAGTTCAACATATAGTAAGAGAAGAGTATCAGATATGCAGAATTGAATTCAATAGTTGAGTCCGGAATGCAGACTGATCAGCTAAGCAATAAGAGATCATCAGACATCAAACGTGCACATCAACATGGAATTCACATTTTTCATACTCACAAATTCAGATGATGAATTTAAAGCAAAGTTCAGAACTGACCTGGAATATAGAATCCTGGGGTTTTCTGTTTAGTGCCTTGGATCATTAACCCCTTTATTCATCAGCTTCCAAGGCACACCTGTAGCATGTCAATCAATTTGATCCTGCAGGGACCGAAGCGGTCTTGGGTCCTGCACTACCCCTATCAGGTGTTCTAAACAGTTTCTTAGCAACATGGTCATCAAATTTCATCAGAAAACAATTGTCCATAGAGTGACCAAGTTTACCACAATATCTACATGAAACAGCAGATTTTCTGGTCCTATGATGCATATCAACAGCAGCATGAGACCTATGATAATGAGCATGAATTGTTCTGTTGTTTACATGAACAATTTGTTTCTTGTTCTTCTTCACCCAACATTCAGCAGATTTGTGACCTGTTTTACCACAGTTAAAGCATGAAAAATTCACAGGTCGTTTTACAGAGAATTTAAAGGCTTTGTCATTAACATGACTTACCTGAGCATGCCAACAGTTCTTGACTGTATGGCCATGCTTCCCACACTCATAGCACCTCAGGTGCTTACTTCTCGAGTTGTTGTTCCCCCAATGATATCTTGACCAGCATTCATTTGCCTTATGCCCAGGCTTTTTGCAAGTGAAATAAATAATATGCTGGCCTGAAGTAGATTCATATCTATATGGGCCATGAGCATGTGTGAAAAATCTAGAGTTCACATTATTGTCTTCTTTCATTTTAAAGCATGCATTCATTAGATGGCCACGCCTACCACAGTAGTAACAATATGCAACAGATTTCTTAATGGCATGGTTTCTGTCGGATGAATTCCTAGAATGCATTGCTTCACTAGCATGCTCATCTTCAATCAACAATCTGCAGTCATCCATTACATGTCCTATCTTGCCACAATAGTGACATGACACTTGTGATTTCCTGAGGACATGATTACTAACAGATTGACTAGATGCATGTGAATGAGTACATGAAGCATGAGCATTTTGCATTGACCCATTACATTCAGCAGAGCTAACAAGTTTCAGAGTACAACCAGAAATATTCTTAGCCTTCTTTGTTTGACTCTTTCTTTTCAATTTCTGATTATTCTCAACAGATTTTGTTTGCTTTTCAATTTTCTGAGCTTTGAACTGAAAGATAGATTTTGAAGATGATTTCTCATTCTTATTTTGTTTTGGGGATTGACTTGAGGTACCAGCTACATCAGAACTATGCACAAAGGTAGTGTATAGCTGGTTTCTAGTGATTTTCTTGACATCAGAATTACAGCTTATCCCCCTTTTAGAGTTCTTATTCTCACTTTTCATAACATCTTTCATTTTTCCTTCACTCTTAGCAGACTCAATTGCTAAAGTTTCCAGATTATGAATTTTATCTTCCAAGCTAGCAATGTGAACCTCATAACTGACTATCTCCTGTTCACTGCAATTTACACATTCGCTTAAAACTTTGTTTACAGTTTTGTACTTCTCAACTTCTTGTTCCAGATTGATCAAGGTTTGTGATTCTTCATCATGGACACATTTTCCTTTTTCTATGGTGAGAAGTCTTTCAGATAAGCCAGTATTTAACCATTTCAATTTTTCAACTTCAGCTTTTAATTTAGTGTTTTCTTCCTCAAGATTTTTATCCTGAATTTCATTCTTAGCACATCTCTCTCTTCCAGACATTTGCTCCAATATTTCAATTAGTTTCTCTTCTCTTTCTTCCACATTAATTTTCTCAGCAACCAAGTTTTTGTGATCCTCTTTAAGTGAGACTATTTGTTTGTTCAGCCATTCATTCTCACTATAAAGATCCTCATTTCGTTCTCTTAGAGCTGAGCACATATCACAGTTTAATTCAGCAGAAGAAGAATGTGAAGCCTTCCCATTGATTTCATTTATTCTACCCATGAGATTTTCAGTTTTCTTTTGAAATCCTTCATTCTCAAGTTTCAGTTTATCCAATTCAGAATTAACTTGAGTCAGTTCTTGCATGCTTTTTATATGTTCATTTTTCTTCTCATTCAGCTGATTCTCAAGTTCTGATATCTTGTCCAGACATGTTTGATTTTCAAGTTTAAGAGAACCATTTTGTTCCTGAAAATTCTGAACATCTAACATACATGCACCATAAGATTGTTTCAGATCTGGATAATTTTTACAAGGAACTTTCAAAGTTATCTGATCACATTTCTTTTTCAATCTCCTATTTTTAGATTTTAATTTCTTGGATACTTTGAACAAATCTTCATACATTACTATCAATTCATCAAAAGTGTATCCATCTGATTCGGAGCTTACTTGAGATGATGTTTCCTCATCATCACTTCCCTGATTGGCCATTAAGCATATTGACTTTTCTCCTTCTTCAGCACTGTCCGAGGTGTTCCCTTTGAGTTTCGAGAATTCTGGACAGTCAGCCTTCGTGTGGCCAACCTTCCTGCATTTGTAGCAAACGTTGGTGTCAATATTCTTAGCAGGATTAGAATTATACCTTATTTGCTTTCTGCCATTACCATGCTTTCCTTCTCTTTTTCTCAGGAATTTCCTGAAATCACTGATCACCCTTTCAATGTCTCCATCAATTTCAGACCGCGAGAGGTTGCTTTTCTCGCTTAATGATCCCCTGTGGCTGGATCTGTTTGCTTTGATGGAGCTATCCTTCAGCGCGATTGGTTCCATTGCAAATAATCTGAAAGCACAGAAAAACTGAAGGACCTAGACCAAATGAGCAAGGCAAGGCACTAAGTCGGAGAAACAAAATAACTAACACAAAAAGCACACTATGAAATGCACCAAACAGAAATGCGCTAAACCAGATGATCAAAGTAAATCGGTAAGATAGTGAAACAAATCAACGAGCATAAGAAGCCCACTCTGATGTGCACCAAAACTAACAGGATCCTCTGCAGATTGTTAGATCTGATAGATCAGAGACCTACTCTGATACCAAGTGTTGGGTTCGGTGCAAGTATTCAGAGGGGGGGTGAATGAATATAGCCTATAAAAACCTTCACCCAAATAGAATTTCGCTCAAGCAAGATTTCGCTCACTCAATAACTGGAATGCTAACAAGACAAATTAGACACTCATCTACTGAACCTATGATCAAACACATGAAGCGCCCCTATGCAATCATCTAGCGGAAGCAAACAGATAGAAACATCAAACCACTGCACAAGGGGTTTTTAGGTGGTTCGGTCCAGCAGACCTACATCTACCCCACACTCAACCTGAGTGTGGCTTCTTGCTGACTCACAGCTTGAACCGCTGGGCCTCACAGCTTGCCTACAATCCGCAGGGCAACACAGCTTACTGTCCGAGGAATCCTCCTCGCCCCGCTGAGCAACACAGCTTGCTGTCCGAGGAATCCTCCTCGCCCCGCTGAGTAACACAGCTTGCTGTCCAGTGGAATCCTCCACTGCAAACCGTTGGGGATTACAACTTACCCGTCCAGAGGTAGTACCTCTGCAAATCGCTGGGCAATATAGCTTGGCCGTCCAGTGGAATCCTACACTGCCCGGTGAGCAACACAGCTTGCTCCGCTGACAAACAGCTTGAAGAAAGGATAAAATGGAAACAAGAAAATATGGAAACACAGCAACTAAAAGCTGAACAATGAAGCACGAAATATAGCTCTCGATGAGCACTTCTGGTTTGGAATTGATCCAAAAGCCAGACAACCTCAACCTCTCTCTCTTTCTCAACTCGAGCTCTCTGTCTCTCTCTTTCTCTTCTTTATCTTCTGCTCTTCTTCTCTTTCTCTTCTCTTCTTTCTTCTTTCTTCTTCTGCTCTCTTTACTCTTCTTCTGCTCTTCTGCTGGATCGAAGTCTCTGCACTTCTGCTTTTTCTTTCTCCACTTCGATCACCCTTCATCTGAAGATGAAGACTCATATATATAGCAGTAGCAGCAGCAGCACGTGTGCTCTCCACATTTCCCGCCCAAGTGTTTTGTCCACGTGTCATCCTGTCAGCCCATCCAGCCTCGGATCACGTGCCCCTTCATTAAGCCTCCACGAGCAGAGCACCTGTCAGACAGAGTATCGGAATATCAGGTTAAGTGAAGAGCTCTGTATAGACTTGTAAAGACGATCATGATGTATAGACTTGTAATTTAAAAGTGCGTTCTCGCACGGGAGCATATGAAGTCTCAGGGGAGCATCTATGGCCTCCGGACAGCATCACCAGCGTCAGGGGAGCATGTGGAGCACATGCTATCTCTAGGGAGCAATCGCTGCTCCAGGGGAGCATCCTCAAAGTTAGGGAAGCATTAGCAGTCACTGGAGGGCATACTCGGTCCGATGAGAGCATCCGGGGGGATAGGCGAGCATGCACGTCTGATGTACAGACTCTACCAATGTATAGACTTGGTGGATAGTGATGCATAGCCAAACGGATGTACAGACTTCACTGTGAATGCATGAACAGTGAATGGGTGTATAGACTTGATAACTCATACTATAAAATGCAGTGTATAGACATGAAATGAACGCTGCATGATCGAGCCTAACCAATGTATAGACATTACAATGCTCATCCACTGAATAGACTTCACAGTGCTCAATCAGACTTCACGATGCTCAATCACCCATGAAGATGTGAGCGAGACAATGTATGGACTTCAAAAGCTTGAAGACCCAATGTACAGACTTTGAAGAGTCTGAACCAATGTATAGACTTGTAACGCTTGAGGACCGATGTATAGACTTAGGAGCATATGAAGCCAATGTACAGACTTGCCGATGCAAGGCCAATGTACAGACTTACTCGAGTGAGACGATGACCAAGACGATGCAGCTACAGTGATGTATAGACTTGGCATGAGATGCTCATGAGACGCTCAATGTGCAGACTTCGCCTTAGACTCTAAGTGAGACGGACAGTGTATAGACTTGGCCAATGCACTGTGGATGTATGGACTTTGACGCCTGCATGCTATGCAATGTACACACTTGGTGACTTCGCATGTTGTGCAATGTGCAACCAGTGTATGGACTTGTCGTGCCTACATAGGGCGTTGTACACACTTGTTGCCTGATGCTCATGTGCAAACTTTAATGCCCAACAACGATGTACCTGATGCTAATGTGCAGACTTTGATGCCCAACAGCGATGTATAGACTTTGAGACTTTGAGTGTGTGTTCAGTGTGTAGACTTGCAGAATAGTGATGCAATGTGCACACTTGTGATACATGAACAGGCCAGTGTGCAGACTTCATGAATGTGCAAACTTGTCAACGAAATGCACAATGTATAGACTATGCACATGCATGAAGGGTGTATAGATTAATGAAATGCTTTACCCTGCAGTGTATAGACTTGCTAGTCATCAAACTACATGCAGATAGAAAAGCAACGCACATAGCAGAAATTAAGCACTATATTAGTCAAACACATGCATTCTCCACAAAACAAGTTATGTTCCTATCATCAAAACACAATCTCATAAAGCACTCACTGTGTTGCAATCATCAAAACAAAACAGCATTGCTATCATCAAATCAACGTAGCACATGCTTGTGCATAAGGGGCACAACAGTTAACACCCATTTTATGATCGGTGAGTTGTGACATATCCCTACCTTATCTTATGATGTCCCAGGTTATTCACTAGTTGTTGGGCCATTTTTGGTTGATTTTTGGGCTTATTTTATGGGTTGTTTTCCCTGGTTGGGCTCAAATCCTTCTAATTCTCATCATTTTAGCTTATTGGCCCTAGATAAGGGCCAAGTAAGGATTATATTCCGGATTAACTCATAGATTTATCTTGCCTTTATCTCTTTCCAACATCTATCTGCCTAGCGGTCTATCACAGGACCGCTACCGCAGGGTAGCGGCCCATTGCTCAACCGCTAGGTGGACACAGAGTCCTATTTGGGTTACCTTTCTCTCGTTGGCTTTATCTCTTGTGAACGACCATGCTTAGCGGTCCATCGAACGACCGTTTGCTGTGGATAGCAGTCTATCGCGAGACCACTAGGTGAGATAGAGAGTCCTACTCCGTCTGATCTTTCTCTCTCTGTCCGTGGTCAAACAGAGTCCTTAGTTCCTTGTTTTCTCTATGGATCTCGATCCTCAGAAGCTTCTGATTGTTTCTATGGACTCTTGGGAGTATTATCTACGAGTTTTATCAAGGTTTAGCCCTATTTTCTTGCTGTTTTCCCTTCAACTCGACCTAGGGTTTTGGGGGTCTATAAGTAGAACCCTTGACTTCATGGCCTGGGGAGGAGACTTCTGGAGCTTGCGACGAAGTGCTGCCGCATTCTGGAGTGAGTACCAACTAGGGAGATCGTGTTTTTTGCGTCCTTGAGCCTTCTGGTCCAGGGAGTAGCCAGTTCTTTTATTATTTTTGTGTCATTCTTCTCTTAGCCTTTAGTCTTCTTTTCATTGTCATAGCATCTCTTTCTCTTCTTCTTCCATGTTCTTCTACATTCACAACATATTTTCAAACATCTTCCTACTGCTTTCATGCCCCACAGAGGTTAAAAAACCACCAACTCCCAGGTATCCACCCTTCCTTTTATGCTTATTAGCTTTGATAGTCTTATAGATTCTACACTTTTCCTGGGCTAATTGGGTTGTTTTCTTTCTGTCTCTACACTCTTTTGCAGGTCTACAGCACTGTCACGCCCCGAGCGCGGAAGATACCCGGAGACGCGTGACGAGTTTATATCAATCATGTCAATCAGAGTGGTCGTGTATTCGACACAAAGACAGAGATGCGCAAAATAGCAAGATAACCCAATCCTTTATTTCATAATGGATAGACTATTACAAATCCAATACTCTGTTTAATAAAAAGGAAAAGAATACATATTTGACTCAAGAAACTATAGAAAAGACTAGATGACACTTGAGCAGCTCTATCACTTTCACTCTTGACCATTCCCATCCGATTGACTTCCATCGTCGTCGGACTTACCTGAAAAGTAAAAAGGGACAAACGGAATGAGCGAACGCTCAGTAGGAAATTATATCTCAAGTACTAGCAAGGGGTTTAAGTAATTACATCTTTCATGAATGCAATAAAGCTATGCATGCTCGCATAAAACGATAAGATAGAGAGAATGTAATATCAAGGAATTAAGATGGACAAATCATGAACTTTCAATAAGATAACAAGACATTTGAGATATTCAAGCAAGTACATTTAACAAGTCATGTCAAGAACTTTGGCTATCATGTAGCAAGCAAGTAAATTACCCTTTTTCGGGCCACGCATTTCATGTCAAGGCAAGTACGATTTTAAGCACAAGATTTATGTGGAATGTCCAAT
Source organism: Amorphophallus konjac (assembly GCA_022559845.1). NCBI lineage: Eukaryota > Viridiplantae > Streptophyta > Magnoliopsida > Alismatales > Araceae > Amorphophallus > Amorphophallus konjac. Next base: position 299,902,359 of record CM040121.1, on the reverse strand, counting down.
CTAGAAAGTAAAGTACTCGGTATAATGCCAGATACCTTATCATTTTAACTCCCATGGGCACAAGTACTTTCGGGTGCTCCTCTCAGGACCAGATCGGGCCCTATATGCGCATGCATTTATCATGTGTTTTGACATCCACTCTTATATATATAGCCAATTTTTGAATTTCAATAATCAAGCTTGTAGACATGTATGACAACTTTGACAGAATGGAGTCCAAAAATATGACAAAGGACATAGAATGGCGATAATAACGGTATAATCACGATATCGATAAAACTAGGTAGAATATGGTTCCCTTAACTTGGGTACCATGACAAATCAATATGGACATTCTTTATATAGAATTGAGGTCCACATGAACAGTATATCAAAGATAAGATACCCTCATTCTTATCATAGAATTGAGGTTTACAAGAATGACATGATATGGCATGATATCATCATTCCATTAAGAATTTTCTTATGATATACTCTTTGTATAATCATAAGGGCCGGTATACCATGTTTCTTTAGAGTGACATGGCATTAATGGTGTAATGGGTTTTTAGGGTACAACCAGCTCAGTCGGCCTTGAGGGAATCCAAGGCTACGAGGAGTCTTACGGAGGTCTCTATGACTAACTCGCTAGTCCAAAGGAACGGAATGTCCAATGGAGAGCTTGTATGTCAATGAGAATTGAGTGTGATCGATAAAACAATCATGAAACGTGGGACTATACTCACGGAGTGGAGAATAGTGCCGATATATATATTATATAACATATGAAACCATCGGTTAACAGAATCAGGATAAAAATATCAGTTTACAGAAAATAACGACTTAGGTAAAGTCGTTTCTCAAGTAATTAACGCCTAACAGAAGGGCGTTTACACATGTTTCCATTTTTACCAGAATTTCAATATTTCTTTAATTTATCTAAAACGCGCCCTGGACAGGGGCGTTTTCTTTGCAATGAGACGATTACAGTAGAAGGCATCTTTTTATTTACAATATTTTACAGAACATATTTATTTTCAGAAATTATCAAAAACGCGCCCTTGGCAGGGGCGTTAATCATTAAATTCTTATTTTTACAGAATATATTGTTCGGGATTTTAACAGAAACGCGCCCTATGAAGGGGCGTTACTTTTCAATTCACGCCCTAGTATCGGGCGTTAGTCCAGTGAAAGACGACCTAGCCACGGTCGTGAATTCAAGAAATACCATGAATTTTCATGGGCAGTAATAATTTCAGGATAATAGAATTCATGGAGAACGAATGTATGGTCATGACAATAAAATTAACAGGTTGAAGACATATGATCATGCATTATTGTAGAATCATGATTTCATATATAAGCAGTTGTTAATATGGTGATTAATGTTTATAAGAAATTAACGCCTATGTTCAGGGCGTCAAATATGAAATTGACGACCTGGGAAGGGTCGTGTATTGTAAATTAGCGCCCTGGACAGGGGCGTCTCTTTCAAAATATTGCAGAAACATAATAAAACCATATTAAACTGTATGCATGTCATGTCAATACGTATATAAGTCTTGTCTTAATTTATTTGGGCTACAGTAACTTGAGAAAACCTACCTTAACAAGACTTGGGAAGGTGGAACGTGAAGAACTTGATGAGAAAATAACACTCTGTTTGTAACAGAGCCTTCTCGGAAGAAAGAGAAAGATGAGCTCTGTCAACCCAATATTCACAGCAGCAAGTCAGCAAGAAAGGCTTTAGGTTGGATGAAGAACCCTGGTTCTTCGGCTGGCCAACTTGCTGTAGATCCTACAGGGAAAAAGAAGAAACCTATATTAGTTCCTTCACCTTATCTAATCGGAGGAGAAAAAGAAGAACATTACCTTGTTCTTTGGCAGTGGCTGTGGAGCTTCCTACAAAGAAAAGACAATGAAGAATTTTCAGTTCTTCATGCAGTCGAAGCAGAGGGCAAAAGAAAATAAGAAGAACATATGTTCTTCACTTACCGTGCAGCAGCAGGTCGATCGTCCAAATAGGTTTAGGGTTCGGCTGTCAAGAGTCTTTATAGGATTTTGGGAAATCCTATTAGGGTTAGTGATTGTGTGGAAGTAATACTTCCTTGATAGAGTCCTTACCACCTTTTAACTCTTTCTAATACTTATCCATTACCCTGGATAAGCTCCCGTGTCGAACGGAACTCGAATGGAATTAACGACCTAGGTCAGGGCGTCGATTCCTGAATTGACGACCTGGTTCAGGTCGTTTCTTAAGAAGCGCCTGATATGAAGGCGTTCTTTTTTTTTAAAACACGCCCAAGATAGGGGCGTTTCTTGGCCTTACCGTTTTTTGGCGTTTAGAATTTGACGCCGTGTTGTCAGGGCGTCTCTTCATGAATCACGCCTTTGCCAGAGGCATTTCTAATTTCAATAGCGCCTTTATCCGAGGCGTTATTTTATATTGTTTTATTTATCTATTTATTTGATTTATTTATTTAAAATCTTTATTGTTATTAATATTTTATCAGGGTTGCTACACCCTCCCCCACTTAAAAGAATTTGGTCCCCAAATTCAATTGCATAATATGTATATACGTGGAGAGTGTAGATCATATACCTCTTAGAATAACTCGGGAAATCGTTTCTTCATAGATTCCTCGGTCTCCCATGTCGCTTCGTGTTCAGTATTCTTATTCCATTGCACCTTGAGCATGGGAATAACCTTATTCCTTAGAGCTCGTATTTCTCGATCTAAGATCTTCATAGGCTTCTGTTCATAGGTGAGATCTTTCTGGATCACCAGATCTCCATGTTCAATAATATGCGATGGATCGTGCACATACTTCTTCAACATAGATATATGAAATACATTATGTACCTCGGACAATTGAGGAGGCAACGCGATGCGATAAGCAACCTCGCCAACTCTTTCGAGTACCTCAAATGGTCCGATGAATCTTGGCGTAAGCTTACCCTTAACACCAAATCTTCGTATGCCACATCCAGGTGATATTTTAAGAAATACATGATCTCCAACCTGGAATTCAAGATCTCCTCTCCTTGTATCAGCATAAGCCTTTTGTCTGGTCCGAGCAACTTGCAATCTTTCTCTGATTACTTGTATCTTCTCAGTTGTATCCCTTACCATGTCTGGACCTAACAGTTGTTTCTCTCCAACTTCGTTCCAGCATAAGGGTGATCGGCAACTCCTTCCATATAAAGCTTCGAAAGGTGCCATTTGGATACTAGCTTGGTAGCTATTATTATATGCAAACTCAATTAAAGGTAAATGATCATGCCAGCTTCCACCAAAATCAATGATGCAAGCTCTTAGCATATCTTCCACTACTTGGTTTGTTCTTTCGGTCTGACCATCCGTTTGCGGGTGAAAAGCAGTACTAAAGTTAAGCCTTGTTCCCAACGAATGTTGTAATCCTTTCCAAAAATGAGAAGTGAAACGGAGATCTCTGTCAGACACGATCGAGACAGGTATACCATGCAACCTGACTATTTCTTTGATGTATAGTGCAGCTAGCACATCAATGGACCATCGGCTTTTTATTGGCAAGAAATGTGTCGATTTAGTTAATCGGTCAATGATAGCCCAGATTCCATCATGTCCTCCTTTAGATTTAGACAAACCCATGATGAAGTCCATACCAATATCCTCCCACTTCCACTTAGGAATATCTAGAGGATGAAGTTTACCAGCAGGCTTTTGGTGTTCCGCCTTGACTTGTTGGCATGTGAGACAGCGATATACATAGTCTGCTATTTCTCTTTTCATATTAGGCCACCAAAAGTTCCTCTTTACATCTTGGTACATTTTGGTTGATCCTGGATGAATAGTGTATCTTGATCTATGAGCTTCATCTAAGATCTTCTTCTTTAATTCTGGGCAATCTGGTATACAAGTTCTATCTTTAAACAATAATCTTCCATCAGAAGTTAGTTGAAAATCAGATTGTCCTTCTAATCTGCCTTTGATTTCCACTAATATAGGATCATCATCCTGAAGTGCTTGTATCTCAGATAATAAATCTGACTGTATGCTTACATGAGATAATGTGACATACCTAGCTTTCGTGTCCATGCTTATATTGAGCTCGGAGAATTGTTCTAGCAACCTCCATTCTTGTATCATACAATTGGCTATCATTACTCTCGGCTTTCGACTAAGGGCATCAGCCACATAATTACCCTTTCCGGGATGGTATTGTATATTGAAGTCGAAGTCCTTGAGATATTCTAGCCAGCGTCTTTGTCTCATGTTTAGCTCCTTTTGTGAAAATAGATATTTGAGACTTTTGTGATCGGAGTATACAGTAAACTGCACTCCATATAAGTAGTGTCTCCATATCTTTAGGGAAAATACCACCGCGGCCAGTTCTAAGTCATGGACGGGGTAATTCTCCTCATGCTTCTTCAGTTGACGAGAAGAGTATGCTATGACCTTCCCTTGTTGCATTAAGACACACCCGTGGCCAATGCCAGAAGCATCGGTGTAAACCTCGAATTTCTCTCCTTCTATTGGTAGAGCTACGACCGGAGCTGTAGTAAGATGATCCTTGAGAGTTTGGAAGCTTCTTTCACATTCCTCACTCCATTCATATCGGATCTCCTTGCGAGTTAACCTCATAAGGGGCACGGCGATCTTGGAGAAGTCTTTGATGAATCGCCGATAATATCCTGCAAGACCTAAGAAACTTCTGATCTCGCTTGCATTAGTAGGTCTTTCCCAGTTTCTTACAGCTTCAACCTTCGACGGATCTACAGATAAACCGTCCTTGGATATGACATGTCCGAGAAAAGCCAGTTCTTCAAGCCAGAACTCGCACTTGCTGAGTTTTGCATATAATTGATTTGTCCGTAATATTTGTAAAGCAATCCTCAAATGTTCCTCATGCTCTTTCTTAGTCTTGGAATATATCAATATATCATCAATGAAGACTACTATGAATTGATCCAAGTAAGGCCTGAATATGCTATTCATTAACTGCATAAAGGCAGCAGGGGCATTTGTTAGTCCAAAAGGCATAACAACGAATTCATAATGGCCATACCTGCTTCTGAATGCGGTCTTATGAATGTCATCATCTTTGATCCTTAACTGATGATATCCCGACCTGAGATCAATCTTGGAAAAATATTTGGATCCTGAAATCTGATCAAATAATTCATCGATTCTCGGCAGTGGATACTTGTTCTTGATAGTGAGATGATTCAACTGTCGATAGTCGATGCACAATCTCATGGATCCGTCCTTCTTCTTCACAAATAATACCGGTGCTCCCCACGGGGAAATACTTGGTCTAATAAACCCTTTTCGAATTAATTCCATCAATTGCTCCTTCAACTCTTTGAGTTCAGTAGGGGACATTCTATATGGTGCTCTTGAAACAGGACCAGCACCAGGGACTAAGTCAATGGTGAAGGCCACATCCCTTTGAGGGGGTAATCCCGGCAACTCTTCCGGAAACACGTCCGGGAATTCTTGTACTACTGGAATGTCTTCTAGCTTAGTGTCCTTTGTTTCTTTAATTGTGACAAAGGCAAGGAAAGATGTACATCCTTTCCTGATGAGCTTGCTAGCTCGGAGGGCCGAAATAAGAGGGGAATTGCTCCGACTCTTGGGGCGAGTAAAGACTAATTCTGGAAAATCTTTGAAAGCAATTTGGCTATTGCGGCAATCAACCGTTGCGTGGTATTTGGATAACTAGTCCGCTCCTAGTATAACATCATACTCCTTTAGATCGAGGCATATGAGATCTATAGGTAAATTCCTACCTTGAACCATTACCTCACAGTTTTGGTAGTGATGAGTAATATCATTTTCACTTCCAAGAGGAGTAGTTAGAACTATTTTTATCCATTCTGGTTCTAACGGTAACAGGTCGGCAAACTTCTTAGAAATAATGGAATGCGATGCACCCGTATCAAATAAGACATAAGCACTTTTGGAACAAACTGTTAATGTACCTTCTACCAGTCCACCTTCTTCTTGCTCGGTCTCCTTTATTGCATGAAGTCGAGCGTTCTTTGTCACCGGGCGTTTACCATCACCGGCTTGGTCATTCATTAATGGACACTCGGGAATCCGATGCTCACGGCTTCCACAACGGAGACATGCTCCTAACTTCCTCCAGCATTCTTCTGTCTTGTGACTAGCCTTGTCACAATGCTTGCATACTACGTTTGAAGGTGTAGTGGTGATAGAGAAGGGCTTGGATTTCTTGAACTTGGAATCTTGAGAGGATGAACCTCCATTATTGGGCCTCTTCTTAAAGTTGGGTTTAAAAGAACCCGAACCTGTGACTTGCTCCTTCTTGTCTTTTCCACGGATCCTATCAGATAGTTCCGTGGCATCTTCAAGTAATTGAGCTCGGCGCACTATTTCAGAATAAGCTTGGATGTCCATAGGCGCCAGTTGAGTAATATAGTGGGGCCTAAGCCCATTAAGAAATCTACGGGCTTTCATCTTCTCCGTGCTAATAAGATGCTTAGCATATCTAGACAACCTGGAGAACTGAGCTTCATAATCTGCTAATGATAAAGATCGTTGCTTTAATGCAGCGAATTCTGCAGCCTTCTTTTCTTGGACTCGGTCCGAGAAATATTTAGTATTGAAATATTCTACAAATTCTTCCCATGTAACTTGATTAGGATCGATGGTTGCTTCAATAGACTCCCACCAGCATCTAGCATCCTTTTCTAACTGGAAAGTAGCTAGTAAGACTTTGTCCTGATCCGTGCATTGCATGACACGGAATATACGTTCAATCTCCCGGACCCAATGCTCGGCATCATCCGGATCGGTTGATCCCATAAACTTCGGGGGATTCATGCTCTTAAAAGCTTGGTGTAGGCTTCCAGCTCGTGGAGCACCACCTTGTGCTACCTGTTGTAGCACTTGTGTCATTCCTTGAAGGGTACGCTGCATGTTGCGCCATTGAGCACGTTCGGCAGCCATTATCCTACAATTACAATAACTATATTAGTACGTGACTATATTTAGAAACCAGTACTCTATTTTTAATTTTTAACCCTTGGTTCTACCCAATCTCACTGGTAAAAGGTTTATACTTATCCTTGGACTTGGGTTTTTCCTAGGAATTGAATACCCTAGGCTCTGATACCACAAAAACTGTCACGTCCCGAGCGCGGAAGATACCCGGAGACGCGTGACGATTTTATATCAATCATGTCAATCAGAGTGGTCGTGTATTCGACACAAAGACAGAGATTCGCAAAATAGCAAGATAACCTAATCCTTTATTTCATAATGGATAGACTATTACAAATCCAATACTCTGTTTAATAAAAAGGAAAAGAATACATATTTGACTCAAGAAACTATAGAAAAGACTAGATGACACTTGAGCAGCTCTATCACTTTCACTCTTGACCATTCCCATCCGATTGACTTCCATCGTTGTCGGACTTACCTGAAAAGTAAAAAGGGACAAACGGAATGAGCGAACGCTCAGTAAGAAATTATATCTCAAGTACTAGCAAGGGGTTTAAGTAATTACATCTTTCATGAATGCAATAAAGCTATGCATGCTCGCATAAAACGATAAGATAGAGAGAATGTAATATCAAGGAATTAAGATGGATAAATCATGAACTTTCAATAAGATAACAAGACATTTGAGATATTCAAGCAAGTACATTTAACAAGTCATGTCAAGAACTTTGGCTATCATGTAGCAAGCAAGTAAATTACCCTTTTTTGGGCCACGTATTTCATGTCAAGGCAAGTACGATTTCAAGCACAAGATTTATGTGGAATGTCCAATCTAGAAAGTAAAGTACTCGGTATAATGCCAGATACCTTATCATTTTAACTCCCATGGGCACAAGTACTTTCGGGTGCTCCTCCCAGGACCAGATCGGGCCCTATATGCGCAGGCATTTATCATGTGTTTTGACATCCACTCTTATATATATAGCCAATTTTTGAATTTCAATAATCAAGCTTGTAGACATGTATGACAACTTTGACAGAATGGAGTCCAAAAATATGACAAAGGACATAGAATGGCGATAATAACGGTATAATCACGATATCGATAAAACTAGGTAGAATATGGTTCCCTTAACTTGGGTACCATGACAAATCAATATGGACATTCTTTATATAGAATTGAGGCCCACATGAACAGTATATCAAAGATAAGATACCCTCATTCTTATCATAGAATTGAGGTTTACAAGAATGGCATGATATGGCATGATATCATCATTCCATTAAGAATTTTCTTATGATATACTCTTTATATAATCATAAGGGCCGGTATACCATGTTTCTTTAGAGTGACATGGCATCAATGGTGTAATGGGTTTTTAGGGTACAACCAGCTCAGTCGGCCTTGAGGGAATCCAAGGCTACGAGGAGTCTTACGGAGGTCTCTATGACTAACTCGCTAGTCCAAAGGAACGGAATGTCCAATGGAGAGCTTGTATGTCAATGAGAATTGAGTGTGATCGATAAAACAATCGTGAAACGTGGGACTATACTCACGGAGTGGAGAATAGTGCCGATATATATATTATATAACATATGAAACCATCGGTTAACAGAATCAGGATAAAAATATCAGTTTACAGAAAATAACGACTTAGGTAAAGTCGTTTCTCAAGTAATTAACGCCTAACAGAAGGGCGTTTACACATGTTTCCATTTTTTCCAGAATTTCAATATTTCTTTAATTTATCTAAAACGCGCCCTGGACAGGGGCGTTTTCTTTGCAATGAGACGACTACAGTAGAAGGCGTCTTTTTATTTACAATATTTTACAGAACATATTTATTTTCAGAAATTATCAAAAACGCGCACTTGGCAGGGGCGTTAATCATTAAATTCTTATTTTTACAGAATATATTGTTCAGGATTTTAACAAAAACGCGCCCTATGAAGGGGCGTTACTTTTCAATTCACGCCCTAGTATCGGGCGTTAGTCCAGTGAAAGATGACCTAGCCACGGTCGTGAATTCAAGAAATACCATGAATTTTCATGGGCAGTAATAATTTCAGGATAATAGAATTCATGGAGAACGAATGTATGGTCATGACAATAAAATTAACAGGTTGAAGACATATGATCATGCATTATTGTAGAATCATGATTTCATATATAAGCAGTTGTTAATATGGTGATTAATGTTTATAAGAAATTAACGCCTGTGTTCAGGGCGTCAAATATGAAATTGACGATCTGGGAAGGGTCGTGTATTGTAAATTAGCGCCCTGGACAGGGGCGTCTCTTTCAAAATATTGCAGAAACATAATAAAACCATATTAAACCGTATGCATGTCATGTCAATACGTATATAAGTCTTGTCTTAATTTATTTGGGCTACAGTAACTTGAGAAAACCTACCTTAACAAGACTTGGGAAGGTGGAACGTGAAGAACTTGATGAGAAAATAACACTCTGTTTGTAACAGAGCCTTCTCGGAAGAAAGAGAAAGATGAGCTCTGTCAACCCAATATTCACAGCAGCAAGTCAGCAAGAAAGGCTTTAGGTTGGATGAAGAACCCTGGTTCTTCGGCTGGCCAACTTGCTGTAGATCCTACAGGGAAAAAGAAGAAACCTATATTAGTTCCTTCACCTTATCTAACCGGAGGAGAAAAAGAAGAACATTACCTTGTTCTTTGGCAGTGGCTGTGGAGCTTCCTACAAAGAAAAGACAATGAAGAATTTTCAGTTCTTCATGCAGTCGAAGCAGAGGGCAAAAGAAAATAAGAAGAACATATGTTCTTCACTTACCGTGCAGCAGCAGGTCGATCGTCCAAATAGGTTTAGGGTTCGGCTGTCAAGAGTCTTTATAGGATTTTGGGAAATCCTATTAGGGTTAGTGATTGTGTGGAAGTAATACTTCCTTGATAGAGTCCTTACCACCTTTTAACTCTTTCTAATACTTATCTATTACCCTGGATAAGCTCCCGTGTCGAACGGAACTCGAATGGAATTAACGACCTAGGTCAGGGCGTCGATTCCTGAATTGACGACCTGGTTCAGGTCATTTCTTAAGAAGCGCCTGATATGAAGGCGTTCTTTTTTTTTAAAACACGCCCAAGATAGGGGCGTTTCTTGGCCTTACCATTTTTTGGCGTTTAGAATTTGACGCCGTGTTGTCAGGGCGTCTCTTCATGAATCACGCCTTTGCCAGAGGCGTTTCTAATTTCAATAGCGCCTTTATCCGAGGCGTTATTTTATATTGTTTTATTTATCTATTTATTTGATTTATTTATTTAAAATCTTTATTGTTATTAATATTTTATCAGGGTTGCTACACCTAACGTGGGGCCCAACTCTTCTGGCCGGCCAGGAGAGGTGGAGGTTTGAGTTCCACGTCTTATTTTTTGGGTGCACTTAGCGGTCATCTTCAGACCGTCTGGATATCCTTGCGGCCGTCTACAGACCATTCGCTTTCGTCTTGCGGTCGTAGAGAGAGCATTTTCTGTTCTGCACCTGAGTCTTCCTCCCGCGTGCGAGTGTGCATCACTCGGCTTCTTTCCAAGGTACATAGTGTGGTTCTGTCTGTATTATTTACTTTGGTGGCGATCACATCTGTCTATTTGGGTATCTATCATCATATTTCTGCACGTGATGTGACACCACCTTGGGGGTAATAGTCACAAGACCATGCACTTTGGACCTTATAAAGCAAGCACAATTCGCAATAGAAATGGACCGATATCGGCGGCCACTCACCCGACACTCACCCAAATCCCGGGGTAACTCGGTGATGCCGAGTGGAGGTTGTGAGGGCTGAACCCATGCTGGTAGAGGGCCAGCATGGCTAAGGGACTTCCCAAGGGTATGGAGGCCTAATTCAAAGGGGCCGACAGGGTGCCAATGGGCACGGGTCACACGCTCACCCACGGCGGTCACTCGAAGCAATGGGGCTTGAGGACCGGGCGCTCTCTCTCACGGACCAGCGGAGTTTATGAACTAATATTGAAGGAACATGGCATCTAAAGGAGAGCAAGGGTAGAGAACTTACTCGACCGGTTTGAAGAAACCGGTCTCGCTCGGAGACAAGGGCGAGCGGGGAAGCGTGGGTTCCCCACACGCCGCGCCGGTGTAGCTTCGACCTGTTCAAGGTTTTACATCACTATGCCCCATGTAAGGGGGTTGAACTTGGGGAAGGGAAGCCAAAATTACATTCAAACACTACCTCCCATAGGGAGGGGCTGTAAGCCGGCTAGGCGGGAAGGGGAGAATCAATCTAGGAACTTAATGAAAGAAAATCAATGGTTCTGTCCGCCCTCTGGAACAGGGGATAGGTGGTCAAAGTCGGCGCCGCTGCGGCCTCTCCCGAACTCCGTTGTCAACAAAACCAGTTGGAGAACCTTCGTAGTTGACCCAGGAAGACGTCCAATTTTGGGGGGAATTTCTGGATGGCGGTGCTGGTCGGCGCAGAGGTGCAAACAGGGGCTCTGCTTGCTAGTTCTAGTAGCTACTGCACCCCTACAGTTGGAAGATGAGGCTACCACGGACGCTCCTCAGCTCTGATTCAGGCTTGGCCAGAGTCGTTGGATTCATTGTCTAGTTCTCTTCGAAACGAGTCTTGTTCGGGGTCTAATCGGGGAGCCACTTCTTGATTCCGGAAGGCAAATCGTTGTAGAAGAACTCAGCCAAGCCCTGCCTCCAGATCTTCAAGCGGTTGGCCGTGGGAGGCTCTGCAAGCGGCTTCAGGTTGTTAGTCTGGAGGAAGACGCGCAGTGCGGGGAGATTGGATCCCTCGGGCAACCACGAGCTCAGGTTGGGACGAGACCACCGCCGTTGCGAAGAAGATAGAGAGACGCTTCCGACGGTACCACTTGGGCCTCCAGGGACGTCGGGATGAAGTCGGGGTCACCTCTGCAAGCTGATGGTACTCTGCAGATCCTGAGCTACGAACTGGTTAGCTGGGAGTAGCTCCATTGGCACAAGAGATAGGGGAGGGAGGTGACTAATGGTGAAGGGAAGTGGAAGGGGTGGAGAGAGTGGAGGGAAACAATTCAAATTCTCTTTGGGAGCTGCAAGATTGTGTGGGGACTAGGGTGGATTGGGTTGGGAAGGCCAAGATTCTCCTAGGGAGGGAGGAGATTTGGTGGGAGTTAGTGGAGGGGTAATGAATGCACCTAGGGAAGTGATGGGGTGGTTGGGGTGGCTAGTGGTGTGTGGATGAGGTGGAGCCTAGGTGGAGGAGAGAGAAGAGAGAGGGAAAATTTGAAATTTGGGGAGGGGGGAAGAGAGAGAGAGGGGGGGGGCCCCCTTAGAGATATATAGAGAGAGAGAGGGAATGGAAGAGCTTCTCACCCTAGGGCTTCACACCCCACTAATGGATTCTCTCCATAAGAAACTTGAATTTTGGAACTTAATATATGCCAATTTCATTGACTTCAAATGGGGGGGAATGAGGTCCTATATATAGGCAACCCACATTTTACAAAAAGTCCCTGACTCTTGCTACAATGACAAATAACCAAGGGGGTAGAGGGCACCCCTGGGCCTAGCCCAATGAATTGGGCCCATTAACTAATCTAATCAACCTTATGACACTTAACTTAGGTAGATGACTCATTAAACTAGGTACTGGACTCGAATAAAAGTAAAGTTATAATGATATGACTCAAATAAAATATTAAAATACAACATATGACTCAAAATAAATGACTAGACCATGTCGGATGCTTCCGAGGCGAGGAGACGAGCCGTAAGTGTGGGCACGGGAGGTGATGTCCCCATCATACTCTCGGGGTGTCATGCCCCGAGCCTTTATTACAGCAGAAGACTAACTCGGGGAGTGTGAACAGCCGACATGGTAAGCCTCTTGCGAGCAAGAACGATCAGAGCGCAAGACAATCACACACATAAATGCAATTGCACAATATATATTCAAACTTCAACTTTATTTCATTGATAATCAAATACAACCACTAATTCAATTTCCATTATGCACTAGACTCAAGAAATAGGAAAATTACATAGACACAATCTAAAAAATTTAGACTTCCTAAGTCTTCACTCTCATCCTGACAATACTTTCATTCGCTCTCGGACCCGCTACTTGTATAACCTGAATCCGAATTCGAATCACTTCCATCTCCTGAAAAGTTTGGAAATAAGTAATGAGCACACTTGCCCAGTAGGTATCTTCGCATCAACATGAAGGCACTATTAAAGTAATTAACAATTTAGCTCTAAAGAATGACGTAAAAATCATGCGAATGCGATCAATCATGCGATTAAACCAAAGTAACAAGATGATCATGTAAGTTAGAATGAGAGCAAATACGAACTAGTAAGAATGTAACAAGAACATGATATTGGCCTTTCATGAACAAGAATGTATCGAGAATGTACTAGCAAGCCACATAATCCCCACTCTAGTATCTTTTGCTTATGAGCAGGTACTTCATGAATTTCTGTGGAATATCAAGCAAGAAAGTCATGTACAAGAATGTCATGTCGTGCCGTGGATTTTCACTTATTTATAGAAAAAGTACTCCCAGCGCAATGCGACGCTAGTAGCATCATACCCCATGGTTTATAAAATAGTATGTTTCCGACAATCAGCCGAGGGGACTAGCATAGAACCCTTGAACACAATCAGTGCTCGATCGCATCTTCAAGTATAAATCAAGTTACTTCCACGCATGTTAACAATAAAATATGGCCAAGAATGTAATAAGTTCAATAAGCTCGTGATAACAATAATTCAATGAATGAATGCTTCAATAAGAATCATGAGAAATCAAGAATGACTTAAGCAAGGTTATGCTTTATGGAAATAAATCGGCAGCATAATGATACGTTCTTTATCTTCCATTCATTATATTAGGTTTCTTGATCAATATGATAAGTTCTAGATCATCAAGAGTCTATCTAGAACCTTGGAATATCAACCCTTGGTCAGTCCTTGGGTTAAAATACTCAAGTAGCGTGACGGTCGTGTACTGGGCCGTTACATGATGTGACGCTCCAGTATTGGGCCGTTACATTAGTCTGAATCCAGAACCAAGAAATCGGACTGTGGAATGTGACGGTCGTATATTGGGCCGTTACTTGTGCCTGATGGTCCAACATGGAGCCGTTACATTACTGATAACCAAAATCATCGATAGTGTAATCTAATCAATAGGCTTTAATGGTACAACCAACTCGACGTCCTAGTGGGAATCCCAGGCTCGCGGAGAATTACGGAGACCTTGAAATAAGATTTTCTAGTCCATCGGAAGGAATATCCAATAGAGAGGTCCTCATGTCCAAGAATAGTGTTCCTATAGTGTAAAGTGAACTAATGGACAACATACCGGAATATGTGCCATATACTTAAGAAATGACTCTCTAGATAGGAAAGAATGTGTAGCATTATGAAACCAAGATAAAACTCCGTCAATACAACTTTGGAAAATCATGATTTAGAATACAAAACTATAGAGTTTTAGCTAATGAAATTAGCATAACTTAAAATAACCTAAGACACATTAATCATGCAATTTGATTATGAATCGGAAACTAAACTCAAAGTCATGATAATAGGTCCAAACTTAGCTATCTAAGCTTATTTATAAGTAAACTTAACTGGTTATTATTCTGCCTTGGGCTGACAAAAAAAAGGTGCCTGACGGTCTAGGATAGGTGCGTTATAGTGTGTGACGGTTTATCGAGGGGCCGTTATAGTGGTGTAACGCTCCTATTAGGGTGCGTCAGAGACAATAGAACAAATAAAAGCATAACAGGATGTGACGGTCTATCGTAAGGCCGTTACATGCACGTGACGGTCTCACGTTAGTGCGTCAGAGAACCTGCTGGCAGTAACTAAAGTAAAGGTTTATGAAAACATAGCATGCCTGGAAATCAACATATTACCACTGTCCTAGTCATGATAACGATGCATAGGCCAACTATATGCAAGTGTTTAGTGAATAGACAAGATAATATCTTTTAAATTTCCATTTAGGGCTAAGAAATGCATGAATGTATAAAACTATGAAATCATGAAATTCTTAGTCTATAATGCATGAAATCAAGCACAATCAGAGGGCTTTTATTCCTAACAAGTTGTTTTTGCCAATCATGAGATAACCTACCTCTTTTAAGACCTTCAAACTTCAAATTTAATGCTAGGTGCTACCCTTAGACCCTTGTACTTCTTGTGATAAATCAGTAACTTCAATCTGCTCTATTTCCTCTGCCTCTTGACCTAAGAATGTGAAATTTTGAGGGTAAGAAGATGAAACTATTGGGAACAAAAAGTTCTAAAGGATCGTACTCTAATTACCTCGTTTAGTCGTCCTTATGTCCTGATCTTCAGGGGACTTGCGTTCAGATTCCTGGGTTACTAAGGTTGAATCAGCAACTTTGGAAGCTTCTATCTCCTTGGTTGCTTGATCTCCTAGCACGAAATTTGGAGAACCATTAGTCTAAAGTATACTAAACAAAAGCTTCTAAAGAACTTACCTGAATTTATGACTCCTTACCTTGATTCTTCACGAGCCAAAAGTAAGGGTCGCTCAGTTCAGAACTAGGTCCTATTTATAGGGTTTTGGCTAGGGTTTGGAGATTAGATTGATTCTAGAGTCCTTAATTTGCCAGAACCTAATCCCTAAGAGTCCTTAGTAATGTTATAAGCTTCCCTAAGTCGATCTCTTGTAGATATGATTTCAAAGTTCCAATCTTTTTACAATTTCCTCACCTTACGGAATCTGCAGGATGTAACGGTCGTGTCTAGGTGCGTTACAGGGCTGTGGCGGTCGCCCGATAGACCGTTACATGTGATGTATATAGAGTTTCAATTTGATAAAACTCTTTTATTCGTTTATCCATATAATTATCTTATATAATTAGTATTTATCCTTAAAATACGTGAATAAGCCAATTACCCTTCAAGAATATGGGCCAAACTTAATGGGCTTAGTCCATTAACCTTTTGGATAATAATTAGATAGGCTAGGTTAACTAATTAACCTAATTGAGCCTTATAATGACTTATTAATCTAATAATCCTTCATTACTTTATTTAGGCCTTTATAATTTCTAGAAAACTATTTTATAATTCAAAAATTATATATATAAATTTTGGGGTACTACACCATCCCCCACTTAGAAGAATTTGGTCCCCAAATTCAATATATGGATTTCGGATAGTGTACTTACAGTTAAATAATTCTGGAAATCTTTTCCGCATGGCTGCTTCGGTTTCTCAAGTTACTTCATACGGCCATGTTTTCTTCCATTGAATCTTGACCATAGGAATAACTTTATTTCTTAGTTGACGCATTTCCCGTTCCAGAATCTTTATTGGCGTTTGTTCGTATGTCATGTCCTCCAGATTGTCATAAGTGATAATATGGTCAAAGATCATATACATACTTCTTCAGCATAGAGACGTGAAATACGTCATGAACTCCTGCTAATTGTGGAGGTGATGCCAGTTTGTAAGCCACTTCACCAATCCGTTCAAGAATTTCAAATGGGCCAATGAATCTTGGAGTTAGCTTTCCTTTAATGCCAAATCTTTGAATACCACGACCTGGAGAAACCTTTAAATATACATGATCTCCTACTTGAAACTCCACGTCACGTCTTCGATTGTCAGCATAAGACTTTTGCCTATCTTGTGCCATCTTCATTCTTTCTTGAATGAGCTTGATCTTCTCGGTAGAATCCCTTATAAGGTCGAGGCCTAGAAATTGCTTTCCCCCTATTTCATTCCAGCATATTGGTGATCGACAACTTTTTCCATATAAAGCTTCAAAAGGTGTCATTCGTATGCTAGCCTGATAGCTATTGTTATATGCAAACTCTACTAGAGGCAAGTGATCATGCCAACTACCTCCAAAGTCGATAGCACAAGCCCTGAGCATATCTTCTAATACCTGATTCGTTCTTTCTGTTTGACCATCTGTTTGTGGATGAAAAGTTGTATTGAAATGTAATCTAGTCCCTAGTGAATGTTGTAGACCCTTCCAGAATTGTGATGTGAATCGAGGATCCCTATCAGATATAATAGTGACTGGGACACCACGTAGTTTGACAATCTCTTTTACATACAATACTGCCAGGATATCCACAGACCATCGACTCTTTATTGGTATGAAGTGTACAGATTTAGTAAATCGGTCTATGATTACCCATATTCCATCGTGTCCACCTCTGGTCTTCGGTAAACCCATAATAAAGTCCATCCCTATACTCTCCCATTTCCATTCGGGAATACTCAAGGGGTGTAATTTACCTGCGAGTCTAAAATGCTCTGCCTTTACTTGTTGGCAGGTGAGACAGCGAGATACAAAATCAGCTATTTCTCTCTTCATATTGGGCCACCAGAAATTTCTTTTGAGATCTTGATACATCTTTGTTCCTCTTGGATGAATTGTGTATTTGGAATTATGCGCTTCATCTAGGATTAGTTTCTTCGTAGCCTCATGATCTGGTACACATATTCGGCCCTTAAATAACAATCTTCCGTCATTGGAAATAGAAAAATCTGGCCTTTGTTCCATATTGGCTTTAATTTCCAGTAATATATGATCATCATTTTGCAGCTTGACCAGATCTTCTATCAATGTAGGTTGAGCTCGGATATTAGCTATGAAACAATCTTCTTCCTTTATGTCAATATCTAAGTTCAACTTAGTAAATTGAGGAACAAGGTTAGTTACACTTATCATAAGACTTGATAGCATACCTATTGATTTTCTGCTGAGTGCATCTGCTACAGCATTAGCCTTGCCAGAATGATATTGAATAGCAAAATCAAAGTATTTGAGATATTCTAACCACCTCCTCTGCCTCATGTTAAGCTCCTTTTGAGAGAATAAATATTTCAGGCTTTTGTGGTCTGAGTAGACCGTGAACTTTTCTCCAAAAAGATAATGACACCAAATTTTCAAGGCGAAAATAACCGCTGCTAATTCCAGATCATGTACGGGATAGTTTTCCTCGTGACGTTTCAATTGTCTTGAAGAATAACAGATTACTTTTCCATTCTGCATGAGAACACATCCTAAGCCAATGTCATACGCATCCGTATACACTTCGAATCCACCACCCTCCATTGGTAGTGATAAAATAGGGGCTGTCGTAAGATGATTCTTAAGAGTTTGGAAACTCTTCTCACATTCCTCTGACCAGATAAAAGGATTTTCTTTTCTTGTAAGTCTAGTTAAAGGAACCGTAATTTTTGAGAAGTCCTTAATGAATCTTCTATAATAACCAGCTAGACCCAGAAAGCTTCTTACTTCAGATACAGTCGTTGGCCGACTCCAATTCCTGACAGCTTCCACCTTAGAAGGATCCACAGCAATACCTTCTTTTGAAATAATGTGGCCTAGGAATGAGACTTCATTGAGCCAGAATTCACACTAATTGAGTTTGGCATAAAGCTTGTGTTCTCTAAGTGTTTGTAAAGCTATTTTCAAATGTTGTTCATATTCCTCTTTCGTCTTGGAATATATTAAGATGTCATCAATGAAGACGACGATGAACTGGTCCAGATATGGCTGGAAGACGTTGTTCATGAGTTGCATGAATGCTGCTGGGGCATTAGTTAACCTAAACGGCATCACTACGAATTCATAGTGGCCATAACGACTTTGAAAAGCTATTTTATAAATGTCCTCTTCTTTAATTCTAAGCTGATGATACCCTGATCTGAGGTCTATTTTAGAGAAATATTCTGCTCCCGAAAGCTGATCGAAGAGCTCATCAATACGCGACAACGGATACTTGTTTTTAATTGTGAGTTGATTCAGTCGCCGATAATCGATGCATAGCCTGAGAGAACCATCCTTCTTCTTGACAAATAGAACCGGCGCACCCCTAGGGGATGTGCTGGGTCTGATGAAGCCCTTGTCTAGTAGTTCCTGCAACTGCCTTTTCAATTCCTTAAGCTCCGTGGGGGACATCCTGTAAGGGGCTATAGAAATAGGTGATGCTCCTGGAATGAGTTCAATGGTGAAGTTCACTTCCCTCTCGGGCAGTAAATTGGGTAGTTCTGATGGAAACACGTCTGGGAACTCATTTACAATAGGGATGTCTGCTATGTTAATTTCTTTGGATTCGGTGATAATGACAGAAGCAAGAAAAGCTTTACATCCTCGCGAGATAAGTTTGCAAGTGTGAAGTGAGGATATGATTGTGGGGTGTTTCTTGTACTTGATGCCAAGAAAAGAGAATCTTGGAATACCAGGCTTTCGAAAGGATATAATCCTATTTTGGCAATTGATATAAGCATCATGATCTACAAGCCAATCTACCCCTAAAATGGCATCATAACCTTTCATGTCAAGGCATACTAGGTTTGCGAGGAGATTATGACCTTCTACTATCACTTTGCTGTCAGGATAATAGTCGGTAAGCTTTGTTCCAGAACCTAGGGGTGTGGAAATAGCAAGATCTGAAGGTAAGGGAACTGATGCGATTGGTAATGTTTTAGCAAAAGTAGTTGAGATAAAAGAATGAGAGGCACCCGTATCAAATAGCACAAATGTAGGACGAGAACAAATTTGAAGAGTACCTTCCATAAGCCCATCATCCCTGGGCGCTTCCTCTCCTTCTAGAATAGCATTGAGGTGAGCCTGCCTCCTGCGTCCTCCACCAGACGACTGGTCCTTCATAAGGGGGCATTCCGGCATGCGATGCTCCCTGCTTCCACAACGTAAACAAGCGCCGAGCCGCTTCCAACACTCCTCGGCCGAATGGCCAAATTTTTCATAAAATGTGCAAGCCGTGGCGACCTGCTCCTTCTCCTCCTTGATTTTCTTTTGCTTATGGAAACTTCCACCATTCCCATTCCTAGATCTCTTCTTACTATCACGGCTTTTGTAAGGCTCCGTGATGCTGAATTTCTCTTTCTTATAACGCCGATCTGAGCGTCAGCTTGATTCTTCTCCTTTACCTTTCAATTTTTCGACCTTCTCTAAGGTCCTTTCACATAGGTACGCCCGCTGAACCATCTCCGCATAAGTACAGATGTTTTGGGTCCCGAGTTGCTGAATGAAACCGAGTCGTAACCCGTCCATAAACCAATTTGCCTTGAGTAGATCAGTGCTGATAAGATGCGGTGCGTAAGGTGCAAGCCTTGAGAATTGAAGTTCATATTCGGCAACCATCATCATTCCTTGCCGAAGAGCGGCGAACTCCACTGCCTTTCATTCCTTTACGTGCTCAGAAAAGTACTTGGCACGGAACATGGTAAGAAAACCATCCCATGTATGAGGTGTATTGGCCGGAGGTGCCGGAACCGACTTCCACCATGTGCGAGCATCTTTGTTGAGTTGAAAGGTTGCGAGACGCACCTTCTCCTGATAGGAGCATTGGATGACATCAAATATACGATTCATTTCGTCTATCCAGTTTTCTGCCTCGTCGGGATTAGACGAACCATAGAATCGCGGAGGATTTAAACTCCGAGAATTACGATGTAGGTCACTAGCCCTTGCCCCTGTGCCACCTTGCGCTATGGTTTGCGATGCCTGAGTAAGGCCGGCTACTGTTTGTTGCATACCATCCCAATCTACACGATGAGCCATTTGTAAAATGAGGTACCTGAGAGAAAAATAACAACTTGTTATTTCTCATGAAATTGGGAGAAATAATCTTAAAGCTAATTAATTATCTTATCCCGGGCTCTACCCAATTCTTACATGGGTATGAAAATTTCCTCCTTAGTTTATAGGTGGGGGTCCTTAAACCTTGGACTTATCCTATGACATGACTCTTCTTCCTAAGTCCTGAGACTTAGGCTCTGATACCAACTTAACTGTCACACCTTGAGCCTTTATTATAGCGGAAGACTAACTCGGGAAGCGCGAACAGCCGGCATGGTAAGCCTCTTGCGAGCAAGAACGATCAGAGCGCAAGACAATCACACACATAAATACAATTGCACAATATATATTCAAACTTTAACTTTATTTCATTGATAATCAAATACAACCACTAATTCAATTTCCATTATGCACTAGACTCAAGAAATAGGAAAATTACATAGACTCAATCTAAACAATTTAGACTTCCTAAGTCTTCACTCTCATCTTGACAATACTTTCATTCGCTCTCGGACCCGGTACTTGTATAACCTGAATTCGAATTCGAATCACTTCTATCTCCTGAAAAGTTTGGAAATAGGTAATGAGCACACTTACCCAGTAGGTATCTTCGCATCAACATGAAGGCACTATTAAAGTAATTAACAATTTAGCTCTAAAGAATGAGGTAAAAATCATGCGAATGCGATCAATCATGCGATTAAACCAAAGTAACAAGATGATCATGTAAGTTAGAATGAGAGCAAATACGAACTATTAAGAATGTAACAAGAACATGATATTGGCCTTTCATGAACAAGAATGTATCGAGAATGTATTAGTAAGCCACATAATCATCACTCTAGTATCTTTTACTTATGAGCAAGTACTTCGTTAATTTCTGTGGAATATCAAGCAAGAAAGTCATGTACAAGAATGTCATATCGTGCCGTGGATTTTCACTTATTTATAGAGAAAGTACTTCCAGCGCAATGCGACACCAGTAGCATCATACCCCATGGTTTATAAAATAGTATGTTTCCGACAATCAGCCGAGGGGACTAGCATAGAACCCTTGAACACAATCAGTGCTCGATCGCATCTTCAAGTATAAATCAAGTTACTTCCACGCATGTTAACAATAAAATATGGCCAAGAATGTAATAAGTTTAATAAGCTCATGATAACAATAATTCAATGAATGAATGCTTCAATAAGAATCATGAGAAATCAAGAATGACTTAAGCAAGGTTATGCTTTATGGAAATAAATCGGCAGCATAACGATACGTTCTTTATCTTCCATTCATTATATTAGGTTTCTTGATCAATATGATAAGTTCTAGATCATCAAGAGTCTATCTAGAACCTTGGAATATCAACCCTTGGTCAGTCCTTGGGTTAAAATACTCAAGTAGCGTGATGGTCGTGTACTGGGCCGTTACATGATGTGACGCTCCAGTATTGGGCCGTTACATTAGTCTGAATCCAGAACCAAGAAATCAGACTGTGGAATGTGACGGTCGTATATTGGGCCGTTACTTGTGCCTGACGGTCCAACATAGAGCCGTTACATTACTGATAACCAAAATCATAGATAGTGTAATCTAATCAATGGGCTTTAATGGTACAACCAACACGGCGTCCTAGTAGGAATCTCAGGCTCGCGGAGAATTACGGAGGCCTTGAAACAAGATTTCCTAGTCCATCGGAAGGAATATCCAATAGAGAGGTCCTCATGTCCAAGAATAGTGTTCCTATAGTGTAAAGTGAACTAATGGACAACATACCGGAATATGTGCCATATACTTAAGAAATGACTCTATAGATAGGAAAAAATGTGTAACATTATGAAACTAAGATAAAACTCCGTCGATACAACTTTAGAAAATCATGATTTAGAATACAAAACTATAGAGTTTTAGCCAATGAAATTAGCATAACTTAAAATAACCTAAGACACATTAATCATGCAATTTGATTATGAATCGGAAACTAAACTCAAAGTCATGATAATAGGTCTAAACTTAGCTATCTAAGCTTATTTATAAGTGAACTTAACTGGTTATTATTCTGCCTTGGGCTGACAGAACATAGGTGTCTGACGGTCTAGGATAGGTGTGTTACAGTGTGTGACGGTTTATCGAGGGCCGTTACAGTGGTGTAACGCTCCTACTAGGGTGCGTCAGAGACAATAGAACAAATAAAAGCATAACAGGATGTGACGGTCTATCGTAAGGCCGTAACATGCATGTGACGGTCTCACGTTAGTGCGTCAGAGAACTTGCTGGCAGTAACTAAAGTAAAGGTTTATGAAAACATAACATGCCTGGAAATCAACATATTACCACTGTCCTAGTCATGATAACGATGCATAGGCCAACTATATGCAAGGGTTTAGTGAATAGACATGATAAAATCTTTTAAATTTCCACTTAGGGCTAAGAAATGCATGAATGTATAAAACTATGAAATCATGAAATTCTTAGTCTATAATGTATGAAATCAAGCACAATTAGAGGGCTTTTATTCCTAACAAGTTGTTTTTGCCAATCATGAGATAACCTACCTCTTTTAAGACCTTCAAACTTTGAATTTAATGCTAGGTGCTACCCTTAGACCCTTGTACTTCTTGTGATAAATCAGTAACTTCAATCTGCTCTATATCCTCTACCTCTTGACCTAAGGATGTGAAATTTTGAGGGTAAGAAGATGAAACTATTGGGAGCAAAAAGTTCTAAAGGATTGTACTCTAATTACCTCGTTTAGTCATCCTAATGTCCTGATCTTCAGGGGACTTGCGTTCAGATTCCTGGGTTGCTAAGGTTGAATCAGCAACTTTGGAAGCTTCTATCTCCTTGGTTGCTTGATCTCCTAGCATGAAATTTGGAGAACCATTAGTCTAAAGTATACTAAACAAAAGCTTCTAAAGAACTTACCCGAATTTATGACTCCTTACCTTGATTCTTCACGAGCCAAAAGTAAGGGTCGCTCAGTTTAGAACTAGGTCCTATTTATATGGTTTTGGCTAGGGTTTGGAGATTAGATCGATTCTAGAGTCCTTAATTTGTCAGAACTGAATCCCTAAGAGTCCTTAGTAATGTTATAAGCTTCCCTAAGTCGATCTCTTGTAGATAGGATTTCAAAGTTTCAATCTTTTTGCAATTTTCTCACCTTACGGAATCTGCAGGATGTAACGGTCGTGTCTAGGTGCGTTACAAGGCTGTGGCGGTCGCCCGATAGATCGTTACATGTGACGTATATAGAGTTTCAATTTGATAAAACTCTTTTATTCATTTATCCATATAATTATCTTATATAATTAGTATTTATCCTTAAAATACGTGAATAAGCCAATTACCCTTCTAGAATATGGGCCAAACTTAATGGGCTTAGTCCATTAACCTTTTGGATAATAATTAGATAGGCTAGGTTAACTAATTAGCCTAATTGAGCCTTATAATGACTTATTAATCCAATAATCCTTCATTATTTTATTTAGGCCTTTATAATTTCCATAAAACTATTTTATACTTCAAAAATTATATATATAAATTCTGGGGTACTACACGTGGTGCGGAGAACTCGACTCCGTCGAGTAAGAGTCCTTCCCTCCTCGGAGGGTGTAGAAGTGATACCGCCCACAAGTCTTCCAAAGGAGACCGATCCATCCACCCGGCGAGACAGCGCTCATACACCTTGCTCCTGGTGGCAGTGACCTGTTCATCCCATATTTGCTCAATTCGCTCACGCTGGGCTCTCCTGGCTAGTGGACTCATCTCACGGGTGGGTGCTCTCTCAATGATGGGTGTGGGCTCAATATCCTCACTGGGTACCACCGTGTGGCCCTTATATGACACTAGGTCGGCCACGTTGAATGTGGGGCTCACTCCGTACTCCTCGGGAAGATCTAACTCATAGCCATTAGTGCCAATGCACCTCGGAACCTGGAAGGGACCAGCCCCACGAGGTCTCAATTTGGAGACGGCTCCCGGGGATAGCCTCTCTGTCCTCACCATCACAAAGTCACCCACATGGAATTCTTGGTGACGCCGGGGGGAGTCAGCCTACCTTTTATAAATCTCATTTTCCTTACTGATGTGCTTGCGAAGGTTTTCATAGAATTTTATGAATGCGGACATTCTAGGGGTGATGGGTGAACCTGGACAACCAAAAGTAGACCAATCATGCTTTGACGCCAAGAAGACTTTGATGGAATGGGGAGGACCGGGGCATCCATAGGTGATCTGGTCATGCATGGGGGTGACAAATGCCGGGGGACCCGGACATTCATGAATACTCCTATCATGTCTATGACCCATGATGAATGAAGGAGGACCATTACACCCGAATATGGACCACTCTTGTTTCCCACTTGACATGTGGGTGATGTGAATGAATGGACCCAACATAGTGTTCATGCCAAGTGGTGTGGTAAGCCTAGACACATGCATGCTTATCCCAAAGGTGACTTCCATGTGCATAGATGTAGGACGACCTTTGAACTTCCATGTGAAAGGGTTGAAGGGATCTAGGAAGGTGGATATAGGGTGGGGCATTTCATCGATCTCTAGGTGGGTGTTGCCTAAGGTCACGGTTCCTTTGGTGTAACCTGGGTCATGGATGAGGTGGGTTTGGCCCAATATGGTGGGTGAGGGTAGGAAAGGGTGGGTGGTGGGTAAGATGGTTGGGCCACATGGGTATAGGAAGGGGTCAAAGGAATCATGGAAATGGCTACCTAGAGAGAGGAACTCCACATCCTCAAAGCCCAAAAAATATGGGTCATCCTCCTCCAAGATAATTGGGCCATGGTCGTTAGTGGGTTGGCCAATCAAAGCACTTGGGATCTCAATGGTAGGGGAGTGGACCGAGATGGGTTCTTCCACCATAGGGAGAAGGAAAAGGAGGTCGCTAGTGTAGCAACCAATGGTGCAGACCGAGGTGATAGACCCATCACAGGGGTGGATGAGGCTAAGGTTTGTTGGGTGTGCCATCCCTAGGGTCAACAAGCAAGTCATCTCTAGCAGCCATTCTAGGCCTTTGAGGAGGTCATCTAAACCCTCTACCTCATAGTAGAATTGGATCGTTGTGTGAGTGGTGTGGATGGGCACTAGAGGGAGGTCTCGCTCCATGGGTAGATAGGTATGGGCCATGATATCTCTAATCGAGCTCTCCCTTTACCACCTAACAAGGGGTTCTTCTAAGTTGAATTCGGCCTTATCTAGAGAGGGTGGTGTAGGGTGAAGATCCTTGTGTGAGGCTTCCCCTTCAATTTGGATATGGGTGCCCTCCATGGAGGGGAAAGGATCCGGAGGGGCATTTGTCTCCATGTGGTAAAGTGGGTGGGCTACTTCTTCTAAAGCTAATGGGGTGGGAAGGTTCTTCGAGAGTGGGTTGATGATAGCCGGTGTGTGGTGCACCCGGGGTGGTGAACAAGGGCGGGACTCCGGCGGATGGGAGAGTACAAGGTTATTGAATTTAAAGACTCCCGGAAGGTGTGGCGGATGCACTAGGCAAGTCCGACATGTCGGGTCGATGTTGGCATTCCTTTCATCTAACCATTTCTCACCTAGGATTATACATGGACCCGCCTATTTTCCTACTTGACACCAAGCCCCATCAAAATACTTAGTCTTTCTAAGCCATCTATGGAATTCAACAAAGACTTGGTCTCTATTGTGCATAATTTGTCCGATCCTAGAAAGAGAGGCAACGATATCGGGGGATACCCAATTATCAGACTCTAAGTCAATGAAATCAATTTCCGTGGGCTCTCCATTAGGTAGGTATGCATGGGATATGATTGGGAGAGGGGCCATTTGACCCTAGACTCAATGATGACAATGGTGGGTGGACAATGCAAGGGTCGGACCGACAATGACTCCAATGCAAGCGTGCCCTAGGACTTGACTTGTAGAAACAAGTCAATGACTTGCCCTGATACCAATTGATATGACACCACCTTCGGGGTAATAGTCACAAGACCATGCACCTTGGACCTTATCAAGTAAGCACAATTAGCAATAGAAATGGACCGATATCGGCGGCCACTCACCCGACACTCACCCAAATCCTGGGGTAACTCGGTGATGCCGAGTGGAGGTTGTGAGGGCTGAACCGTTGTTGGTAGAGGGCCAGCAGAGCTAAGAGACTTCCCAAGGGTATGGAGGTCTAATTCAAAGGGGACGATAGGGTGCCAATGGGCACGGGTCACACTCTCACCCACGGTGGTCACTCGAAGCAATGGGGCTTGAGGACCGGGCGCTCTCTCTCACGGACCAGTGGAGTTTATAAACTAATATTGAAGGAACATGGCATCCAAAGGAGAGCAAGGGTAGAGAACTTACTTGACTGGTTTGAAGAAACCGGTCCCGTTCGGAGATGAGGGCGAGCGGGGAAGCGCAGGTTCCTGTTGACGCCTGAAAAATGAGCAAGGGCAGAGACAAAATTAAAAGAGGATTAGACAAGCAACGGAAGATTACTGGTGAAGCTCATCAACCGTCTACCCGGCTAAAGCCTTTTCCGGCCAAGCCGATGTCCGGTGTCGTCATCAACGAGACGGCAGCACTGATGAAGTAGCAGTCGCCTGACTGATGAGACCTCCTACCATATTTTAATAAGAGCTGTATTGCTGCCCTGCCCAAGAATCTACAGATGACATGCCAGAGTGAGTCAGATGTTGACTTATTGACAAATGAGGCAGGAGCAAAGATAAAGATGAAGCCAGAACCAGCAAATGAAGATTGTAAAGGCTTTTGCAAAGTCAAAACGAAAGAGGAACCATCTCCATGGGTGATATACCGGGCTGAAGTCTTCTCAGAAAGCTGATGTCCGGTCTTGTCACCGTTCGGGTGACGATGCTAATGAAATGATGTCCGGCTTTGTCATCATTCAGGTGGCGATGTCGATGAAACCCGAGTCTACAGACTGATGAAGATCTATGAATTATCTCAATAGAAGCTATGTCACCAGTAGAGGGCCTTCCTCGATTCTGGAAAATATATTTGAAGAATTAAGAGAGGTCGAGGTGCATATGAAGTTTAAAAGCCCTAAATGGGCCTGCCAAATGAGCTCCAGAGAATGGCGCCGAGAGACCCTCACCAGGACCCAAAACCGGCGCCGGGAAGCCTCCATCGACCATGCGCGCCGAGATATGCCAGCCGGGAAAACACTCAGCAGGGGCTATAAAACCCCCTTTTCTCGGTGGACAAAAGGGCAGAAGAGGATAGAATCGATCAAAAAAGAGAAGAGACAGCAAGAAAGAAAGAAATCCATCCAGAAAAGGAGATAGGAAAGGAGAGAGAGAGAGCCTCCGCTGAAAAGAAAGAGAAGAAGTCTGAGAGAAGAAGAAGAAGAAAAACCCCAGGTGGGCTGCTCGGGGGAGGGAGAGGAGTCAATGCTCCACCCTCCCCCCCCCCCCATGTTTGCTATTTTCTTGATCTGCCTCCGTATGTAATAGTCCATATCTTCGTGTTTGATTATTCATACGATGTCGAGAGTTATCTTTTCGCTTCCCCCTGTTCCCCTCCTCTTCTGTTCTTTGGCTTTTGCCTTGCAGATGATGTAAACAATGCTTATGAGATGAAATGAAATGGGTAATTGAAAGCCCTTCCCTTCGTCCCTCCATGTATATATATATGTCTTCTATCTGAAATGTCCGATAGTTCATACGCTCCCGGTTTCAGAGTCTCCCTACGAATCTGTTCTTCAGAGGAGCGTAGATAGGACCCCTATCCCTATCCAATGGGCTACTGGGTTCTGTCTTCTTCCCCCCTCCTGTCTCGATGGCAGATTCATCGCATATGTGTGAGTCCCTCTCAAGGCCCTCAATGCCCCTTGTGCTGTTCAGGAACCAGAGACATTAATCTCTTGGTTCCTTGAACTGCTGACTACACGAGGATATGTTTACTCTGCAGACGGATGCTATTCCGCGAAGTTCTAGCAAGTGGATCTCGATCTCTCGACTCTCCATTCTAACCCTTGAATGATTAGGGTCTGGAGCATCGACGCTGAGGGTTCCTCCGTCGTTGGTTTTAGAGGCCATTAGGGCTCGTCCAGGGGATCAGAGACAGTCATCTCTTGACTCCCCCCAGACGGCCTGCAACAAGCAGATAAAACTCTCTACACGATCAGGTGATGGTCTGGTTTCTTTCATTGATTCCACCGTCCAATTCCCTTGGCATCCTTCTAATAAAAGCATCCATGAAATCCCCCTCCTGCACTCCTGACCTGGCATCAATTCAAGCCAGAAATCCCAGAAAACGTCTGAACAGAGTATCGTTGTGAGCTCTGAAAACCCCCGACCCTGTAACCTTCTCGGCGTGCAAATTTCCCCGCCGAAAGCCAAGCCGCCGAGAGGCCTCCCTTTTCTTCCCCTCCAGCTAAACGACAAAACCCCTGGTCTTGTGCTTTGGCCAAAAAGCCACTTCCACGTGAACCCCCCAGCCCTTAGCTTCCCGGCGCCACCTTCCCGGCGCGGTAATGGGCGCGCCGGGAAGTCCCATGCCGAGAGGTTCTTCAGGCCAACTCAACCCATGCCGAGAGCCCCCCTTGGCCAACCTGTAAACCCATGCCGAGAACCCCTTGGCCAACCTATAATCCCACGCCGAGAGCCATCTTCTTGCCAATGAAAACCATGCTGAGAGCCCCTCCATTGTCTGCCCCTTTGGCCTCTTCGTCCACTTATCCTGGGGCGTTCGTGAGTCGTCATATGTACCGCAGGAGATAAATTAACTGGGGATTGACCTCCCCTACATTCTGAGGTCCCTAACTGGATTCACATGCAACCCCGTGAGTCTGACGAACCCTGTCTCTACATGAGTTTCGTCAGTCTCCGAGAAGGGGGATAGTGACCGATGCCAGAGACATGGATAGTCTCTTCGAGCCTTAGTGCTAACTCATTTTCCAGCTTTCATCCCGGCACTCCGTGGATGTCAGTCTATACCACTTTCTGGCAAATGCTCGGTCCAAGGGAGGTGCTGCCAAAATTCTCTTAGGATGATGAAAGTCGACATCAGGTTGTCCCCCGGGCTCTGCATGATAATGGTGATAGGGTTTCCCTCGACCCTAGCCTTCCTAAATTCCTCTTCTATCCTGATGCTCCTGTAAAGCCCAAATCTAATCCAGCTCAGATTTGATGAACTGATCCACTTTGACTTCACAAAACCTATCTGGCTTGTCCTGAATCACCAAGAAACCCAAAATAGAGCCTCCGGAACCCCTTTCGGGTCCTCACGGCACCAGAACACCAACACTCTCTCGGCGCCATGGATCCCGGCGCGGCCCTGAGTGCGCCGGGAACCCTCACGCCGAGAACCCCCCTGGCCCTCTTGTCAGCGCGCCGAGAGCTCCCCCTCCTCTTCAGCCATGCCGAGACCCCCCTATTCCTCACGCCGATAAGCCCTATCAGAAGCGCGCTGGGAATCTCCTCCACCATCTCCCCTTCGCGCCGAGAAGCTCTCCAGTTGGCGCGCCGGGAACCCTGGCCATTTTGCCTTCGCGCCGGGAACCTATGCACACTTGAACTGCATTGATAGCCTACCCCAAATCTAAATTTCGATCCCTGCGACCTGACCGCGCAGGTCGATCCGCGTGTGAGGGCGCAACATTGAGCGTTCGCTCACTTTCCTTCGTCCCGCATCGGGTTCATGAATAACCCCTTTAGCTCGGGAGGGCTCTGCCACTCCATGAGTTCCGCCGGCTTCTACAGGGAATATCAAACATTGCCCCATGGCAGATATGCGGTTCGGGAAGTTCAACACTTCTCTCTCTTGGCTTTCATCCCGGCACTCCGTGGGTGATAGCCTATTTCCCCCTGGGCATAATCCAGATAAAGGGGAAATGCTGCCGAAATATCGATCGATGCTTTGAACCCCCATCATGGCCACGGCCCAGTCTGCCTGTTTTCCCTTCCCCCCTAAGCCCGGTCGTTGAACCACTGACTTAACGATATCATCTGTTTCTATGGTTGATGTTATTATCTTGCCCGCCTTCCTAGCTCCGGTATGAAGTTCCATTTGCGCACATGAATATATGTTTGCCTCTCGAGGCCTCCTATTTTTTGGCGTTTAATCAAGGGTTGTCCTTCTTAGGAAGGGCGTAATTAACGTCATAACCTTTATGGCATGACGGACTTCTGGTCCAGACGCGATCACTCACAATCGACTGACCAAGTCAGATCGAGCGTAAAATAAGATCGTCACTCCGGTGACTGGCACGCCTAATAAATCAAAAAATCCAAAAAAATAAAATAAAACATAAAAGATGAATAAAAGAAAAATGTGTCGAACAAGTTTGGCACGCCCGGTGGGACTGAGTCTCCCTTCATCTCTACGCCAAAATAGGAGGCCCGGTGGCCCCTCTTGAATTCTAACTGTGCACTAATCCTATTTCCAGGAACTAAAAAGGCGAGTGGATTCGCCTCCCTCCACTTCGGCCAGCAGGTCGTTGATGCTCATGTTCGCGAGGGCTACCTAGCGGTGCCCACGATGTTCGGGTCTACGCCCCCTGCTGTCGGGTTACCCAACTGCTTGGGCCTCGTCTTCACCGACCTACTGGAGGTTGCTGACAAAGAACAAGACACTGCTACAGGTGCCCCGACGAAGACTGCTGATGAGAAGGGAAGCTCACCAGAAAAGACGGCCTCGATAGTCGTCGCCTGCTTTGCCCACCATATCCAAAGCAGGGACAAGGTCCCTGCTGCTGCCCAGAAGGAAAGAAGAACTAACCGAAAGAGCCGGTATGCTGCTGCAAGCCGTCGTCTTTCAAATTCTGGAAAGATGATGATGACCGGAGATGTTAGGGTGAACCTCGATGGTCTCTCCCAAAGACGTTCGTCTGGACAGGTTTGCCCCGACCGTCCAGACTGACAACAATGTCCAAATTTTGGCCACTAAGACGGCCAACTGGGAAACTGATGAGAGGAAGCCGCTGGCTCCCAAGCCAGCAAGATATAGACAGATATGGAGGTCGAAGAAGATACAGAGCTGGATTCCGGCTCAAGAGCAAGGTGCCATTGCTATCCACCCTGAAGCCAGAGTCAGGAGAGATAAAAAAAAAAGAAAGAGAAACTATTTCCATTCCCCCCAGAGCAGGGGGCAGAAGATGAGAAAGAAAAGAAGAAAATACCACTGCCATCCGCCCCAAAGCCGGGGCCAGGAGATGCCAGAAGAAAGAAGAATATGCCGCTATTATCCGCCCCAGGATTGGGAGTATGAGATGGAAGAAGGAAAAGAAGATGTTGCTGTCTTTCACTCTGGAACTAGGGCCAGAAGATGTCAGAAGAAAGAAGAAAATGCTATTGTCATTCACCCCAGGGCTGGGGGCAGAAGAAAGAAGAAAATGCTACTGTCATTCACCCCAGGGCTGGGGGCAGAAGGAGAAAAGATACCATCGCCACTCGCTATGAAGGGGGGGACAATATATACTGCCAAAGAAAAAAAACAAAGAAGAATGGAAGATCAAGCATATGCTGCTATTCCAAAGGGACCGAAGGCCTGCGTCAGACAGGCTGATATCTTCAAATATTCCAAGTCGAAGCATTTGGCTGCCCAAATTTCAAGGCTGGTTTATCAGCTAAAGTTCGAAGAGAGGCTGCCGCCCCGATCAGATCTACAAAGGCATAGCCAAGAAGAAATGAACCAGGTGGTTCAAGACTGCTTCCACTATCTAGGGGATCCCTCCCTAGGGCAGCAAAGATTATCTCGTGCCTTGGGCACCCTACATGAAAAAGAAGAAGAGGCTTTGCAAGAAGCAATGTTCGGGGTCTCCTCTTCTGGCTCCGATGATTATGAAGAAAGGTCACAAGGCCATATACAAGAGAGACAGCCCCAAGAGGGAAGAAGCAGAAGAAAGGATTTCAGTCTTCGACCGCCTCTCATAATCCGAGTCAGGTCAGGAGGAAAGTCCACAGCCAGAAAGGAAAGATACATGTTTTTACCTGCAATATGGCCAGTGTCACCAAGAAATATAACACATTGCCAGACCAGCCTGAAGAGTTGATTGAATTGGCACACCGACTGGGTGCTGTCACAAGAAGAAGCCGATCAGCAAAAGAAAAGATAATGGCTGCCGATGAAGCCCGAAGAGTCACGATAATGACAGTCAATGTAGTGACTGAAGAAAAAGAAGACAACCCTCTGGGTGTTTCCACTGAAGGAATGTCAGGAGAGATACAGATCCCAACAACCCTGGATCCCATGATCCAGATGATGTTCAGAAAATATCAGCAGGAGATTGACTCCCTCAGAAAACAGCTAAATGAAAGAAATAAGCAAATGACAGTCTCCAAGCATGCTGAGCCAGCTGGACATACTTCCAGCTCGATAGGGGTGGCCTCTCCGGTCCATCCTACTCAAACTGACAAAGGCAAGGCACCAAATCAACCTTCTCTACAACAAATGGCAGCTCAGCCCTCTGCGTCTCAAACGCAGCCTGCCATGCCTGCTCTGCATGCAACAATTATGATAACCCCCTTCAGCCGACAGCGGGCACACTTCTTCCCGGAGCCCATACATCCGGATGTGGCTGGCAAGCTGATGATAAAAATTTATTGAAATGAAGCTATCCGAAAGGACCAGGGATTCCAGTACCTATGATGTTTATAAGGTACCATACCTTGCGCATTATGCTGCTAAGAAACTACAACCAGGCGTCAGCAAGCCGCCGAAATTTGAAAATGCAATGGCCAGACTCTCAAGAAGATGATGAAGAGATATGCTTCATACCACCAAGGTCAGAGCAAGCCAAAGCTTTGGTCTCCCGTCATGATGATAAAACCAGGGAGAAGTATGGGCGCCTCCCGCCACCAAAAGAAGAATCATGCTACCCCACTCCTCCTCCATATTGAGACATGAGGGCAAAGACGTCAATCTCTGAAAACCTGGGCGCGTCTGGCGTCTTTAATAGAACACTACCGGTCCCTCCTGAGGTCGGGATAGGGGGCAACATTCTTGGCCTTGCCATGATGACGAAATTATATGAAAAAAAAACTGCAAGAAGTTGGAGTGCTGCAGAGCAAACTGAATGAAATGAGTTTTCATATACCCGGTCTGCACTCAAACCCACCAATTCTGGCGGTGACGGGTGATCCCAAAATAGAACAGATGAGGGAAATGAAACCTGCCGAAAAAGAAATTACTGAGGCAGAACTGTATGAGACTAAACAAGGGGATGATGAACCTACTCTAGATTATATCCACAGATGAAAGGACCTTTCTGCCAGATGTCGACACCCGCCAAACCAAGAGGGGGCTGTCCAAATATGCAAGCGCAACCTGAAAACAGAAATATTAACAAGGTTGATTGGCATCGAAGTCAAGTCCTTTGATCTCCTGAATGAGATTGTGGCTGATATTGAGGCCTTTGTGACAAAATATTGCTCGGCTGCTGTTGGCACTCAAAATATGATCCCTGGCGACCAAGCCGCAAAGACGAATGATACGGCCCACTGAAGCACAGAAGCCGATGAAAATCAACTTATCGAGGGTCCCTCGAGCTGACGAAGCCCCAAGCCACCTTGGAGGGAACACCGGGGACCTTACCTCAGGAGAGTCAAAGTCAACCCGCAACCAACCGGCAGTGCGATCAAGCCTGCCCAATGATCCGGCATCGACTCTGTCATGCCGCTACCCCACATCCGATGTCCGATCAAGGACGACGGTCTACCTTATGATTCTCCGAAAGAGGAAGAATGCCCACGACCATCCACAACAAGGGGCCGGAGGTTCTGTCAGCAAGAAGATCCCGATCACCCGACACGGGTTCGGCTTCTCGCCCTAGTGAGCCCATTAGCGGCCGATGGATCGCCGTTCAAGGCGGAATTACCCAGGATGCAATGCCATCCTGCGAGGAAGCTTCGGACACAGGTCCGTCTTGATGAGAGGCACCAATCACAGTGCCGAAAGTCGTACCGACGGGACACCCGTGTGTCCGGATCGGAAGCACACGAAGTTCTGATCAAGGCCGTTCGTCGCGTCAAGAGCTTCGTCAACACCCCGTCAAGGCTCCCCAAGAGCCAGTATGAGAGGAACAGTCCACTGGAGTCTCCGGAACCATCCCCGGACCCATCGGCCTAGCCGTGCCGGGAGAACGGGTTAAAACGGCGCCCTTTAATACGGCGCCGTCAATCTGGCGCGCAAAAGCCAGAAGGGGCCTTTCCCCGGCGCCGTTAAAACGGCGCGCAAAAAGCCAAGGGGGCTGCTCCCCGGCGCCCTCAACCCGGCGCGCACTTCTCCATCGCGCCGGATTAACCACATGCCATATATATGGCATGCCAGAGGGGGATCCAAAAAAAAAGAGAAGAGAAGAGAGGCCAACAGAAAAAGGAAGGGAAGAGAAAAAAAAAGAGAGATCCGAGAAGCCTCGGAATCCAAAAAAGAAAAAAAGAGAATTAGAAGAAAGAAGAGGGGTCCAGAAAAAGGTCTTCGGGGGTTCTTGTCTGTGGGCAGAAGTTTCCATCCGAGCCTCCCGGCGGCCGCCACCCTGCTCCACCCGAGCTCCCCAGAGCCGAAGAAGAAGATCATCTTTCTGGTTTATTTAGGTGGGCTTCCCGTGTTTTCTCCCGGTGGATTCCCCCCCTTTGTTTTCATTCTCGTTTCTCTCCGATACAATGTAAGCGAGAAAGGGGGAGGGGCAATGATACGAGCCTGAACTCCCCTTTCCCCACCATTTTCCTTTGCTCCTCCTGGCTTCATCCGAAATCGTTGCTTCGTCAATGTAAACGGCGCCCGGTGACAACACCGGCGCCGGGATCTATGCCTTCTGCATATATATACGTACCATGTTAATCTTGGGATGAATGAAATGATGTTGTGGCCGATATCTTCTACCTCGTGCATGTTCTCTTTCACCCCCCCCCTACGAGTGTGCATTTAATGGTTCTTTTTAATATATGGCTGCATTCCCGTGTAGCCGGTTTCTCCGATGCTGGGTGTGCCTTCGGGCTACAGAGACCATTCAACCCCCCCCTCCCCGGGGCTCTCTCTTGCTTTGAGTCCGATGCAACGGCCGAATTCTGTGTTGAATGTTCCACCGGCGGCGAACAGAGACGCACCTGTGTGCACATCTCTGTTTGTCTTTGGCATTTCAATGGCAAACCCCATATGGGTTTCTTTCCGAATACCATGTGAATGTACATAGAGCGGTGCCCCGGGCTATGCATCGATCCTGTACTATGACGGTGAGCAGCCTGCTGGACACGGGGGATCTATTGTTTTGACACGTTCTAACACATTCTGCTTATCTGTCAAACGATTCCATATCGCTTCCTGTTGTGTTAATAGCATTTTGATAGGAGTGTGTTATATAGCATCACTCCGGCATCCGGGGAGGGGGAACATTCTCCTGATTTCTCATAATAACTCGCTCGGTCTGTAAGAGCCCATTCGTCGGTAATGGGTCTCTGAGAACCAGTGAGCGCACATCAATTGGGTTAATCCCCTACACTTTAAATCCACGGTCCTTTATGGGCTTTGTGGTGACCGTGGGTCGGGTGCCCCTTGTAGGCTTGCCTCGGGGTTTCCCTCCCATCTCGGTCGTCCCGATTCGGGTGTTGTGGTGACTCGGGTCGCGTGCCCCTCGTAGGTTAGCCCTCGGGGTTTTCGCTCCCAGAAATGAGTCGTCTCACTCACTCACTGTTACCCACGGATTCGGTGCCCCTAGCAGGCTATGCCTCGGGGTTCTCCCTTTCCGTCTGGGTCTTTGCCGGCCGCCGTTGTGCCACCCGGCATTTAGGGGTTTGCTCCGCCACGTGAGCATCCTCCGCTTCTCCCCGACAAATCCTTTAGGATGGGGAGATGCTGCCGAAATTTCGGCTCAAACGAGTGTAAACTCGAAACAATTGCTGCGCTCGAGTGTGAACCTCGCGCGAACCCGTGACTTGGCTTTGAACGGTTTGGGACCGATCCAATGAATAATCAATTCAATAAAGTCCTCAAAACCCCCAAAATAATCTAATAAATCCATAAATAAATCAACGGAATCTCGGTTTCCGCGAAATCGGGCTAAAACGGCGCGATCACGCGTTAAAACGGCGCGGCCTAAAGCGGCGCGCCCTATCCGGCGCGCCCTATCCGGCGCGCCCTCCCCGGCGCGCCCCTACCTTCCACCGCGCCGTTTTAACGGCTTTTCCCCCTTTTACCTACGTTTGACCGCGCCGTTTTAACCCCTTTTACCTACGTTTCAGGGCGCCGTTTTAACCATTCCAACCCGTTTCTTCGCATGCACTGCACCGGTTTCGTTCCGAGTCGTGTCATCGCATAATTCTAATCCTTTTTCCTATTCATGGGATGATTTCTCATACTAATCATGGAATTTCATAAGCTCTTTGATTGAATAAATTGAATAAACTAGCTTTTCAAGCTTGAATTGATATGTCTCGAATCTCTGGCATCATGATTTGGCCCAAGCATTCGTGTCTCATTAATGTATGCCCGAGTGGGTGCACCCTTGGTATATCAAATGACATTGTCAGAAGGCCGGGTTATACCTGACCGGAAACCTTGTCACGCGTGAAGGCGGCTTTCGGGCCTAAGTACTCCGCCATGTACCAGGCCCCACCTCAATAAACCCTACGTATTCGGTCATGACATCTTGCATGATTGTTCGCATGCTCTGTATCTTTTATTCCGGCTTCGACAGCTCGCTATCTCGGCAACTAATCAAAGGTGTTCCCTCCTCGTGGGGGATGTAATTAACGCCATAGCCTTTACGGTATGGCGGACTGCTGGTCCCGACCGAACCTCACTCTCGCCCGATAAGGGTCAGAATGAGCGCATCATAAATCGTCACTCATGTGACTGGCACGCCCGCGTCGTCAATCAGTCAGTTGATTACTAGTTAGTCAATTGATTGATCGACCCGCGAAATAAATGAATGAAAAATACCAACGAAAAGGAGCGAAGGAAAAGACGGTCGAAACAGTCTGGCACGCCCGGTGGGACCAGTGTCACCTTTCATCTCTTTGCCGAGATATTCGGGCTTCGAAGCCCTTTCAAAGACTACTGATTGTTTTCCTGTCTATCTTTTCAGTGCAAACAATGACGACTCATGGAATAGCTGGCGTCGACTTCGACCAATCGATAGTCGCCGGACACGCGCAAGGGTACCTGGCGGTGCCCATGGAATTTGGTAGCTTTCCTCCTGCTGTGGGCTTCCCCAACTTCTTGGGGTTGGCCTTTGTCGACATGCTGGAAGTCGAGGCAATGGAACCCGTCAAGGAACATGTGAAGGAAATGGAGCCTCTGAAGGCCCCCTGCCGCGGTGATTCGCTCAAGAACCCGGTTCCGGCCGCTAGCTGCCTGGTGCACCACCTTGTACGGGTGATGCATCCCACTGATATCAACAAGCCCCCTGGAGGACGTCAGCGTCGCCAGGCTCGCAAGAACCCTGCCGTGATCACCGGAACTGTCTCTCAGTCCGGAAAATCAATGCTGGTGGGAGGTATGCGTGTCTTCCTCAACGGGCGCACGGCACGGGTGACCCCAGATCGCGTCATCCCAAACGTCCCTGTCTACAACAACTACCAAGCTCTCGCTGGAAGGAGGGCAGAAAGAGAAGAAGCCGGCCACCATGGCCAAGAAAACCCGGCGCTCAGGCCGAGGAAATTCAAACAGGTGTGGGTTCCCAAGCGGACCCAACCTGCCTACCATCCAACGCCCACCCGCCATCGTCCTATGAACGACGAGGCGAGAGCGAGAAGAGAAAGGGGCTTGTCCCTGATGAATGAAGAAGAGGTGGTTGCGGATCCTCCGCGTCACAGAAGTTTCCGGGCTGTGGCCCGTCAAGCCAACGTCCCTGCCACGGGGCGAAGGTTCCAACAGCCAGCTGACAGAGCTCGACTGGCCTACATTCCTCCTGCTGGAGGTCGACCACTCTCCCCCATGCTACATCAAGAACGGGGTCAAGAAGAAATGGCCTGCCTGGTCAGAAGCTATTTCCGAGGATTGGGTAACACCTCACTCGGACAGCAGCGGCTGATGCAGACAGTCGCCACTGAAGAAAATTGCTGCCCATCAACGGCAGATGAAGAAGAAATAGAGGATATAATAAGGATGTCGTCGGTCGATGACAACGGACACAATGACGGCTCTGAGATCAAAGCCGATGAAGCCTTCCCCGAGCGGGAAGAAAGAAGAAGAATTTCTGTGTTCGAGAGGCTGACCTTCCCGCAACAAGCAAGGCGGAGAGTCCATCGACGAAGAAGGAGGATGCAGGTTTTCACTTGCAACATGGCTGGCGTGTCCAGCCGATATGGGAAGCTTCCTGAAAACTCTCAAGAACTGGCTCAGTTGGCCGTACGGCCGGGACCAGCTACCCGCAGGACAGAAGCAGCAAGAGGGCTTCTGACAGCGATGAAAGAGAAACAGCCCCAGTCATACCTCCACTGGGATGACAAAGCCCCCGTCTTGACCGCTAATGTGGTAACGACGGAAGAAGAAGACGACGTACTCCTCGATATCCTGCCCGAGGGTACGTCCGGGGAAACGACAGAAGGTGTCCCCACCACTATAGACCCATCAGTCTTGATGCTGCTGCAAAGATATCAACGGGAAATAGATTCCCTGAAGAAACAGCTGATGGAGAAAACTGAACACTCATCAGCCTCCAAACCACCCGAAGTCCAAGGTGAATCATCCCGGGGAGCGGCTCGTCGAGACGACCCTCCACCACTTTGCACACTACCCCAGCCGTCAGAGCCAACTGTGACGACAGCACAACAGCGGCCACCACAGCCTCAGTCGCTGCTGCCTCCGGTGCTTCCTCAGGTGCACCCAACACCCCCGCTGCTGCATCCTCCACAGGCGACCACCCTGGTCACCCCGTACCTGCAGCCAGCACACTTCTATCCGGAGCCAGTCGACCCCACGGTCGTGAGCCGGATGATGGTGGAGAGGATGATCGAGCTGAAGCTCGCAGAGAAGAGCGAAGGCGACTACGTCGCATTCGATGCCTACCGGGTGCCCTACCCGCAACACCATGCGGCTAAGCGACTTCCCCCGGGAGTCAACAAGCCGCCCAAATTTGACAAATTCAACGGGAAAGGTTCCCCAAAAGAACATATTGCATATTATATGACCGTTATGGGTGATCTGTCCACCGACGAGTCATATCTGCTGAAGTTCTTCGGGTCCTCGCTGACGGGGCTCGCATTTGAATGGTACTCCAGCCTCTCGGCCGGGTCAATCAATGACTGGTCAGATATGCAGAGGAAATTCAGGGAAAGATTCCATGTCACAGAGAGGGAGGTCACAGTGGCCGAACTCTATTCGACAAAACAAAGGGCAGATGAGACCGCCCTTGACTACATCAAGAGGTGGAGGAACCTCGGAATGAGATGTAAGCGGCCCCCGCATCAGGAGGACGCTGTGCAAATATGTAAGCAAAATCTCAGGAGGGAGGTCTTGGAAAAAATGATCGGGATGGAAATACGGTCGTTCGACCGGCTGAATAATGTGGTGGCCGAGGTAGAGGCTTTTCTAGCCAAGCCCGTCCCGCCGTCAGCTACCAGCACAGCCCAGAAAGGCAAGGCGGCGGAACGGCGCCCCACACCTAAAGAAGCGAATGCGCTTGATATCAAGGCGTTCGAACAACAGAAGGAGAAAGGCAAGAAAGCGGCTCCCCCGCAACCTGCGAAAGCTCCAGATGACAAAGAAGGTCCTTCGTTGAGGGACAAAATGAAGAAGGCTTATTCCTTTCCTAAGGATAAGACCCGAATCCTATTTGACTGGGTAACAGAATACAGTATGGTCACTCTGCCTGAGCCAAGAAGACCAGAGGACCTCAAAAGAAGAGACAGTCCAAGATTCTGCCCCTATCACCAGATGCTGGGACATTCAATCGAAGACTGTTATGTTTTCAAAGACATCATTGAAGGGATGGTGAAGAAAAATGAGATAGAGCTGGGAGAGTACAAAGTAGACCCTCCTCAGCCACATGAAGCTCCTCCCCGAAGAGCAGCAGTCAACATGATCTCCCTCTACCAGGCGTTACCTGAGGAGATCTCTGAAGCAAGCACACGGAGCACCTACGAAATCCATTTCCTGGAGCCCGTGAAGGAACAGCAGGGGTGGCAGCAAGTCCCTGTGAAGCACAATAAGAAGAGGGCACCCTGCCCGAAAGAGGGGGAACATATCCGTGGCGTCACGCTCCGGCCTGCTCCGCCAGTGATAGCGCCTACGTGGATTACTCCATCTGCAGCTATCAGAATACATGCACCCAACAGAAGGAGACAGACTCCCCTGCCAGTGGTCAAGGAAACCAACCCCGGGGTCCTTCGACTGCAACACCTGATTGAAGGGCTAGATGAATATGTACAGCCCGAATTGAAACCCCTGCTCGTACGGGACTACGTCCCATGGCAGGAGCTGGAGCAACTCTCACTCAAGCAGACGGAGGAAGCTGAAGCAGCACCCCCTGAAGCGAGCAGTCTATTCTGGGGGCAGGTGCCCGCAGAAGCAAAAAGGAAAAAGAAGCAAAAGAAGAAGAAAAGAAAGGCCGCTGGCGCCAATAAAGCACAGGTTGTCTCCTGTAATACACTATCAGCCCTCTTCAACCTACCCGGGGAAGAGGAAGAAGAAGAAATATGCTTTACACCCCACACTGGGGAAAGCAAGGTCGAGGCCGCCACTGCTGCACATGCCACGCGGTCAGGCCGAAAATGGGGGCGCCAACCCCCACCAAACCACAATATTGTGTTCAGAGGGGAACAACCCTACAAGACACCTCCGCCGGAGGTCAAGGGAGTTCAAATCCCTCCTCCGTCAGGTCTATACAGCAAGACTGGGGGCAAGATAGTCCCTCCATTCCTTGAATTCGTGAAGATGTCAAAGGGGAAGCAGCCTTGTCAAGACGCTAACCCTACTCCCGGGGTCAATCACCCTCGGCCAGTGCAATCTACTGAGGATGCAAATGCAGATGGGGCTTGCCCTGCAGCAACCAATAAAGAAGACTCGACAGTCGGTGCCAGTCGAGAGGGTGCCGAGTCCGAGGAAGATGAAGCAGGTCCGTCTAGACCCACAAATCAAAACCTTCCTAAGCCCAGATGGGTTGAGGAGATGAAGCTCTCCAATGTCCGGGCTGGAAGCCGAATAATGAAGCTGCTCAAGAAGCTCCCTGCTCGTTTTACGATCTGGGAAATTCTCTCTTTGAGTGAAGAAACTAGACAGGCAATCATCACTGCTCTGCAGACGCCTGCCCAGTTTGAAACCTGCATAGCTGAGGCTATACCAGAAGCCAGTATGACCTTCTCTCCAGAAGACATGCTACTGCCTACGGCCAGTCACAACAGGCCGCTATATATGAAAGGGCACCTGAATGGAAGAGAACTGAACCGGATTCTGGTCGATCCTGGCGCAGCAGTCAACATCCTGCCATATAGAATATACGAGAGGTACCACTTCAATGTGCATCTCGAAAAGGCCGGGGATATGCGTATCGCGGGCTTCAACCAGAAATGTGAAGTATCTATGGGAGTGGCAGAGTTCACACTGACTCTGGCAGATTTCACTACAACGGTGCAGTTTCACGTCATTGACTCTCGCACCTCCTACAAAGCACTGCTCGGCCGCCCATGGCTGCATGAAAACTTGGTGGTGCCCTCCACGCTCCACCAATGCATCAAATACAGCCTCCAGGGGAAGGAGGAGAGGATATTTGCTGACATCCACCCATTCGAGGTGTTTGAGTGTCACTTGGCGGACGCCAATCTGTATACGGGGTCTCCCCGGAAGATTTCTAAAACTGAAGCCCCCGTAGGGGCATCGAAGAATAGATCGGGTGACGGTTGGTATCCACCACCGCCGCGCGGATATGTCAAGCCGAAGGTGGTCTCCCACATCACGGCTTCTGGAAATGTCGGCAGGGTGACACCCCCAGCATTATACCCCAAAGCTAAGGAAGTGCATGTTGACCGACAACACGACCGCATCGGAGTCCCGGCCGGCCTCACCAAGCCTGTCTCCGGCCTCGATGGTCCCACCGTCGAACCTTTCAAAGCTTGGGAAGTGGCACAGGAAGATGGGCACAGCAGCTTATTCTATACAGCTGAGGAGCATCCTACTCAGGAAGACACGGATTGCAGCCTCCCTGAAGATCTAGCCAACCCACGGGTTCCTGTGCAGGGCCTGGCATTCACCACTGATCGGACGGCCAGGATGTTTCAAAAGCAACACATCCCTCCCGATCAGCCTCAAAAACACAAGGAAGCTTTCCAGAAGATGTGGTATCCTGTAAATCTGGACAAAGAAATGAGACGTGTCTCTCAACACCCGGGTCTGGGTTTCACCCTGGAAGACTACTATTACAGTGGGCGGTACGAGGTGGACACCATCTCCACCTTCTATCCAACTGAAGACAGCCCTCTGGGGGCAACCTTTGATGAATATCCGGCGGAAGCCGAACATGCTGAATTAACCCTATCCGGGAATCAACAAATGGAGACCTTGATCTCATGCCGATGCTGGGAGCAGGTCCATCCTGAAGGAGCGGCCTTTCAGGCCGAATTTGATACGGCTAGCAGCAGCGAAGCCGAAGATGCTCAAGGAACAGAAGTCTCTCCCTCCGCAGGGGTCATGCTAATGACGACTTCAACACCCTTTCTGACAGTCAACAGAGCCTCGGTTTACTCCAATCAAGGGGAGCCGGCTACCAGAAAAGAAAAAGCCACTTCTGTGGAAGACACAACTATCCCAGAAGGTGAGACTCCCTCAACTCCTGCTACCAATCCAATAGGCTGTCCGAGTCCGGCGGCAAATAACTGCTGGCCTGTCATGGCTGCAACCTCACCTACAAGCACTGAAGCTGTCCTCTCGCCCTCGGGAGCTGCACCGGCAATGGATCTTCTAATAGAACAATCCGCCCAGCCGCTAGCACAAGAGATCAAGAGACCCCATGAAGCTCTGGCGGTGTCTGACGAGGAAGTCGAAGTACTCGACCCTCAAGATGGTATTCCAGACTTCGTCGACCTCCAGCCGGCACCTCCGGAAATAGAAGACGGAGGCCAAGCCACAGTCGATGAACTAATAGAAGTCAACCTGGGAAATGAGAAGGACCCTAGGCCTACCTTCCTCAGTGCCCAACTGTCCCCAGAAGAACGGGAGCTGTACATCCAGCTGCTGCTAGAATACCGGGATTGCTTCGCCTGGACTTATAAAGAGATGCCAGGTCTAAACCCTGCTGTCTCACAACATGAGCTAACAATCAGTCCCGAAGCCGAGCCGGTGAAACAACCACCGCGGCGTATGAGGCCAGAACTCATCACCCGAATCTGTGCTGAAGTTGACAAGCTCATTGATGTGGGATTTGTTGAAGAAAATCAGTACACC
This sequence comes from Amorphophallus konjac, assembly GCA_022559845.1. Lineage (NCBI taxonomy): Eukaryota > Viridiplantae > Streptophyta > Magnoliopsida > Alismatales > Araceae > Amorphophallus > Amorphophallus konjac. The sequence goes on along the minus strand of CM040121.1, from coordinate 299,858,542 downwards.
ACATGGCTGGCAAATATCGTCCCTGTGAAAAAGAAGAATGGACAGATCCGGATTTGTGTTGACTTCCGGGATCTAAATAAAGCTTGCCCTAAAGATGACTTCCCGGTGCCAATAACCGAGGTAATGATCGATGCTACAACCGGCCATGAAGCCCTGTCATTCATGGATGGGTCGTCCGGCTACAATCAGATTTGGATTGCGGAGCATGACCGAATCCATACTGCTTTCCGAACTCCTAAAGGCATTTATCATTACAAGAGAATGCCGTTCGGATTAAAGAATGCTGGCGCAACCTATCAGCGCGCAATGACTAAAATCTTTGATGAATTGCTCTACCACAAGGTCGAGTGCTACATAGATGACCTGGTGGTCAAAACCAGAAGAAAAGAAGATCACCTGCAAGACCTCCGGATTGTTTTTCAGAGGCTGAGGCAGCATGAGCTAAAAATGAATCCTATGAAATGTGCGTTCGGAGTGTCGAGCGGAAAATTCTTGGGCTTCGTCGTCCGACATCGGGGAATCGAGATAGACCCCGCAAAGATCAGGGCGATTCAGGGGTTACCTCCACCAAGGAACATCTCCGAGCTGAGGTCACTACAAGGCCGCTTGGCTTATATCCGGCGGTTCATTTCCAATTTGTCAGGGCGATGCCAGCCTTTTCACAAGTTGATGATGAAAGATGTTCCCTTCTATTGGGATGAAGATTGCCAGACAGCCTTTGACAAACTAAAGGATTATCTGAAGACTCCTCCAGTATTAGGCGCACCGGTGAAAGGACGGCCGTTGATACTGTATATAGCAGCTACACACAACTCTCTGGGGGCAATGCTAGCCCAGAATAATGAAGAAGGGAAAGAGCAAGCCCTCTATTACCTCAGTCGGAGACTGGTCAGAACTGAAGAAAAATACACTTATATTGAGAAGATTTGCTTGGCACTAGTCTTCGCAGTTAAGAAACTCCGACACTATATGTTGTCGCATGAAATCAGCTTGGTATCCAAGGAGGATCCCCTGAAATATATCATGTCCCAGCCAGCACTCAGAGGCCGTCTGGGCAAATGGGCGGTGATCCTTATGGAGTTTGATATCTCCTACGTCCCGCGCAAGGCCATTAAAGGTCAAGCTATCGCAGACTTCTTTGCTGCGCATCCGGTACCCGGAAACTGCCCGTGGGAACCAGAACTCCCCGAAGATGAAACTTTGGAAGCCGCTCAAGTACAGCCTTCCCCGTGGCAGCTATATTTTGATGGCGCTTCTAGAATTGACATCTCTGCCACTGGATCGGTCAGAGTCAGAGCAGGGGCAGGCATAGTCCTGAAATCCCCAGAAGGAGAAGTGGTGCATACATCCTGCTCCATAAATAAACCATGCACCAACAATGAAGCAGAATATGAAGCCCTGATAGTCGGGTTACAAATTGCTCTGTCCATGGGAATTCAGATGCTGGAAGCATTTGGAGACTCCATGCTAGTTATAAAACAGCTGGAAGGAGAGTTTGAAGTGCGAAAACAAGAACTCATCCCCTATCACCAGTTGGCAACTTGCCTGATGTCAAGATTTTACTTCATCAGCATCAAGCACATCAAGCGAGGCCAAAATGCTCAGGCGGACGCCCTCGCTAAGCTGGCTAGTTCGTTGGCAGTCCCGCCAGACATAAGCCTGAATATAACAGTAATCAACCGCCGACAGGTCCCCAGTGTAACAGAGGATCTGACCGACGAACGGGAGATAGAAGTAGCAGTCATCGAAGGGGTTCAGCAGCCCGATTGGCGGGAACATCTTCTACGCTGGTTTCAACACCAGCAACTTCCAAAAGAAAAAGAACAGAGAATGAAGCTCCTAAGGATCAAGGATTCTTACGAGATGAGAAGCGGAACTTTGTTCCGGATTATGGCAGACGCCCGAAGGAAAATCCTACTCCGTTGCTTGTCGTCAGCAGAAGCGGAACAAGTAATGCAAGAAGTTCATGCAGGATCGGCTGGAGCACACCAGGCCGGTCCGAAAATGAAGATAGAAATAAAGAAATTGGGCTATTATTGGCCCACTATATTCAATGACTGCTGCAGGTTTGCCAAAGCCTGTCAGAAATGTCAAGAACATGCCAATGTGGCGAGGAGACCTCCAGTGCCGCTGCATCCCACTCTACCAAGTTGGCCGTTTGCTCAGTGGGGCACGGACGTGGTGGGGCCACTACCAGCATCTTCATCAGGGTGCAAATACATCTTAGCAGCTACAGACTACTTTTCCAGATGGGCAGAGGCAGTAGCACTAAGAGATGTGACGGGAGAACTAGTTGCAAGGTTCTTCCGACAAAATGTAATATTCCGGTTCGGGATTCCCAGCCGAATCATCTCTGATAATGGCAGCCATTTCAGAAATCATAAGATTTATCGGCTAGCCGACAAATACAAAATTGACTGGAGGACATCGTCCCCCTATAACCCTCAAGCCAATGGATTAGCAGAAGCCTTTAACAAGACTTTATGCACGTTGCTGGCAAAGACTGTCAAGTCTAATAAGAAAGATTGGGAAGAAAGGATGTACGAGGCACTTTGGGCCTATCGTACCGTCTATAAAACCCCAACCGGCTGTTCACCTTTCTCCCTCGTCTATGGGTCGGAAGCTGTGGTGCCGATCGAACTTGAGGTGCCTTCATTGCGAGTTGCCATCCAGCACGGACTAGTCAGTGGTGAGCAAAACAATGCAGAAAGAAGACTGGAAGAGCTCGCTGAGCTCGAAGGAAAACGCCTCCTAGCGCAACAAAACATCCAACTCTATCAAGCTCGCATGGCCCGCGCTTTTGACAAGTTAGTCAAGGGTCGAGAGTTCAAGAAAGGAGACCTGGTAATGGTCAAAAGAAGAGAAGTAATGGCCTCTAACCCCAAAGGGAAGTTGGTCGAAAACTGGGTCGGACCGTATATCGTCCGCCGAGTATATGAAGGAGGAGCCTACGTCCTTGTAGACCACAAAGGAGTCATCCAGTTCTCTCCCCTCAATGGAAAACATATTAAGCTATATCACGCAGCGCAACCAACCCTCCCCGAGTGATCGGACGGAGCTACCCTTTTCCTTGATTAGCGGCATTCCGCCCTAATCAAGCTACCTTTCCTTGGTTAATGGCATTCCGCCCTAACCAAGCTACCTTTCCTTGGTTAGCAGCATTCCGCCCTAATCAAACTACACTTTATCTTGGTTAGTGGCACTCCGCCCTAATCAAGCTACCCTGTCTCGGTCAGTGGCATTCCGCCCTAATCGAGCTACCCTTTATCTTGGTTAGCGGCACTCCGCCCTAATCAAGCTACCTTATCTTGGTTAGCGGCATTCCGCCCTAATCGAGCTACACTCTTCCTTGGTTAGCGGCACTCCGCCCTAATCGAGCTACCTCATCTTGGTTAGTGACATTCCGCCCTAACCGAGCTACCCTTTCCTTGATTAGCGGCATTCCGCCCTGATCAAGCTACCTTTCCTTGGTTAACGGCATTCCGCCTTAATCAAGCTACCTTTCCTCGGTTAGCGGCACTCCGCCCTAATCGAGCTACACTTTTCCTTGGTTAGTGGCACTCCGCCCTAATCGAGCTACCCTATCTTGGGTAGTGGCATTCCGCTCTAATCAAGCTACCCTTCTTTATCTTGATTAGTGGCATTCCGCCCTAATCAAGCTACCCTTTATCTTGGTTAAGTGGCATTCCGCCCTAATCAAGCTATCCCTGCCCTTGGTCAGCGGCATTCCGTCCTGATCGAGCTACGTTTTCCTTGGTTAGCGACACTCCGTCCTGATCAAGCTATCCTTCTTTGGCTCTCATTCCGAATAAAAAAAATAATAAAAATAAAAAATAAATAAATAAATAATAATAAAAAATAATAATAATAAATAAAATAAAAATGGGGTTAAAAAAAAATAGAGATACCCCGCCAGACTGGCTCCTCTATCGGGACGAGTGCAAAAATGGCTATAACCCAGCTGTGGCGAAAACCCGAAAGGGCGTCGCAGGCAAAATCGGATACCCCGTCACGTGAAAACCCGAAAGGGCGCGTGGGCAAAAGCAAGAGGGGGCTGGCTTCGGCGAAAACCCGAAAGGGCGCTTGAGTCGGTAAAGTGGTAATTTCCAAATCCCTCTCCTATTCTCCACCTAACAAACCCCGAGAGGGACAATCATCAAAGTCTCGTCGGTAATCCGTGAACAAACCATTTTCGACCCTCGTCATCATCGGCGAGATCGGTCGATCTCTACCCTCAACTTGGACCCTACGTCCCTGTTGACAACCCCATCCTTGTTTTGGCAATATCTCATGTCGACGAACAAACCCGTGGTCGACCCTCGTCATCATCGGCGAGATCGGTCGATCTTCATCTTTGACTCGGATCTTACATCCTTATTAACAAACCATATCCTTTGCTTCGACATCTAGCCAGTGTCGACGAAATGAACCAAAATCCGAGCCTTGTCATCATCAACAAGGCCGATCAACACTCTCGCGGTCCAGCTCTTCTGCACCTCGAACTCAAAAAAAAATAATAATAAAATAAAAAAGGGGTTAAAAATAGAGATACCCCGCCAGACTTGCTCCTCTATCGGGACGAGTGCAAAAATGGCTATAACCCAGCTGTGGCGAAAACCCGAAAGGGCGTCGCAGGCAAAATCGGGTACCCCGTCACGTGAAAACCCGAAAGGGCGCGTGGGCAAAAGCAAGAGGGGGCTGGTCTCGGTGAAAACCCGAAAGGGCACTTAGGCCGGTAATGTGAATAAAAAGAAAAAAAGAATGATGAATAGTGATGAACCATCCTCCATCCGGAAGGCCATTCACAAGGTCAGGGCGAGGGTCTTCATCCGATATCCCACTTACACACATCCATCTACCATTTTCGACCCTTGTCATCATCGGCAAGATCGGTCGCTACCCTTCCGGTTTTTGTCATCATCGGCAAGACCGTCTACCTTTTCGACCCTTGTCACCATCGGCAAGATCGGTCGCTACCTATAACGATTTTTGTCATCATCGGCAAGACCGTCTACCCTTTTCGACCCTCGTCACCATCGGCAAGATCGGTCGCTACCCTTCCGGTTTTTGTCATCATCGGCAAGACCGTCTACCTTTTCGACCCTTGTCACCATCGGCAAGATCGGTCGCTACTTATAACGGTTTTTGTCATCATCGGCAAGACCGTCCACCTTTTCGACCCTTGTCACCATCGGCAAGATCGGTCGCTACCTATAACGGTTTTTGTCATCATCGGCAAGACCGTCTACCTTTTCGACCCTTGTCACCATCGGCAAGATCGGTCGCTACCTATAACGGTTTTTGTCATCATCGGCAAGACCGTCTACCCTTTTCGACCCTTGTCATCATCGGCAAGACCGTCTACCCTTTTCGACCCTTGTCATCATCGGCAAGATCGGTCGCTACCTATCCGGTTCTTGTCACCATCGGCAAGACCATCTACCCTTTTCGACCCTTGTCATCATCGGCAAGATCGGTCGCTACCCTTCTGGTTTTTGTCATCATCGGCAAGACCATCTACCCTTTTCGACCCTTGCCACCATCGGCAAGATCGGTCGCTTTCCCCCCAAACCTGGCAAAGGCTCTGTCCCAGGAACGGCTACACCGCGGTGGAGCGAACACCTCATCCCTTCCCTGAAGGCGTGAGCGCTCTCCTGCGTTATTGGCACTCGTTCCCGGGTTCAGGTGATTAGCCGAAAGAAAGAAAAGACGAAAAGAAGTCGTGGTCAAGACTGCGAAAAGAAATGCTTCCATTTAATAAGAGTGGAGAATACATTCTTTTGCCCAGGGCATCCCCCAGGGTACATAAACTCCAAAGACAAAAAAAAGGAACAGAGCTTCCAAAAGGAAAGGAAACAAAAAGCAAAGGGAAACCAAGACTACGGCAGAGGACGCCGGAAGATGTCCCCTAGTTCCAAAAGGCCCAGCGAGGGGTACTGGGTCAATTCCTCCAGACGAGTCTCGGTGGCTGTCAGCTGCAATAACCTCTTGTCGAGTGAAGCAAGTCGTCCTTCAGCCAGGTCGGCCTCCTCTGTCGTCTGGACTTCTAGGCGCTCGCCTTCCTGCAGCTCGGCCTCGACCTTAGCTAGTTCCGCACGCAATTCATCTATCCGTGCCCTGAGGAGCAGCTGACGTTCCGAGATATTCTCAGCGGCGTCCCTCAGCTGTCCCACCGTCACCTTCAGTGAATTGACGGCAGTGCGGCAATCTGCCCTCTCCAACTTCACAGCAGCGAGCTGATCGGAAACCTCCCGATTCAGGAAATCCCGCCTGTTGGCGTGCTTCAGCAACATCACAACCCGTGGGGTCCAATCATCCATGGGGCAACCAAATGCCAGTAGCGGCCGGGAGAGGTGGTCCACCAAGCTTCTCAGCTGCGCATAAGTCAAGTCTGGAGAAGCTGACATGGCCCGCTGGAGATTATCCAGAGATTGCCATACCATGTCTCCAGAAAATTGTAAGCCCAATGGCGAAGTCTCGGGGAGCCGAAAGTCTACCCTGCTGTCCACCTCAGCCCAGATGTCGTCGGCCACCCCGAGGGACGTCGACGGCATAGTCTGCACGGCACCCACTCCCGGTCCGACCACTGCAGCCATATCAACTGGAGGGATCTCCATGATAACAACTTCTTTGCCCGCCCTTTGGGGTGAATCTGCAATAGTCGTGTCGGCAACAGAAGGTACATGCTCCTCTTGAGTAGTTTCGCCAGCCGCCAAGGGAAGAGACCCCTCTATAATGGACAAGGCCTGAGTAACATCGGCCTCGTCCGCAATAATTTCTCCGACCTCTATGTCTGAAAGACCACTAGGCGACGACAACGATTCTGCACCAGTTGCCAAGGCTTGAACCCCTGCAACCTCAGTCGGAGCGCTAACTTCGGCAGCCACGTCGGACTCCTCTGATACCGCTGCAGCAGCATAGGTCCGTGGAAGCCGCAGGGCAATGGGCCGCACAATAGGCGGGAACGCTGGCTGGCTCATATCCACGCTAGGAAGAGGCATACGGATCATTATAGCTGGCGGTACCACCTCAGCCTGCAGTACATATACAAATATCAGCCAGCTGGCTTGGAAATGAAAAGAAACGTTGCAGGCGGGAATCAAAAGGTTTCCTACCTCGACCGGCACTATGTTCAGGCCTCCCAGAGTTGCCTCTGAAGATACTGGCCCTTCTCCTGCAATCGGGTATGATAGCCCATGCTCGGCTGCCAATAGCCTCGGAGGGCTAAATGTTGAGAAGTCGCTCTCGTAAGCTGAAGAAGCCCCGGCATCCTCAGCCTCGGTTTCCGCCATCGGGAACCCCTCATCATCGCCGAAGCCGCCGCCATAATCAACTTGTTCGGAGGAAGAGGAGTCTTCTGCTTGCTCTCGAACCTCTGATACCAGAGCGGGAACCAGGCTGCTAGGAGGATGCCCTCTAGCCTGAACCTCCTCAGGGGTCTCCGCCTCGGGGACATCCGTTGGCGGAGTATCTAAGGGTTGGTCCCTCGGAAGCCCTTGCTCGCCGACGACAATCCTTGCTGCGGCACCCACCTCGGGAAGTAGCGTGGGTCGAACATCGACTGAAGTCAAAAGATAGCAAACAGTCAGGCCTTGACTGAAAATAGAATATGCCAACAAGCCCTGCGGGCGAACTACAAATTACCTTCTACTTCTCGATGGGGCGTCGGCGAAGGCAAGTCGCGCTCAATAGGGAGCGAGGGGGCCTCTTCCCCTCTCTCCTCAGTAGCAGCTCCAGGTGCCGCCTCCAACCCGACAACGGCAGAGGTAGCACCAACAGCTATTGAAAAGAAGAATGATCAGCCACATTGGTGAAAGTAAACAAACAAGCCAAGCAAGAATAAGAAATCACCTTCGCCCTCGGACCCTTGCGTCCGGGCGGCCTCAAATTCAGAGAAAGATGGAACCCGAGGAAGCGGAGTGGCGGACTCCTCCTCAGCAACCTTCCTCCGACGAGCTCTAGTAGCACGGGACTCTACTCTCTTGGCCTTCTTGGCCCTACCAATAGCCTCCCTGACCTGGGATCTGGTTCGTTTTCGCGAGTCCCCAGGGGGTAATGGCGTTGTAGTCGGAGCTGGCTCCGGAATATTAAAATACGAAGGCTTCTGCGCCTTCGATATCAACTCCCTGCAATGCCGGGTCCCCTCCACTGAGAGACGAGCTGCAGAAAGCATATAAGTCAGAAGATGCACACTGACTGCAGAGAAAACATCCCCATGGCTGAAGAAGAAAACAAACATTACCTGGCAGCCCCGTATATCGAGGACTAAGCGGCCAGTAAAGCAATACTGGCGCCTTGTCCCGGGAAGCCGCTTCATGGATCAGCCAGCACACGTCCCCAATTGTTTCACTCTTATCCGCTAGTTGAGCCAAGTCTTCATGGCCACAGGATGATAAGTGATGATATAGACTCAAGTAGTCGAACCCCCAGCCGTCGACATACTTGAAAGATATCAGTAACTGATGGCTCCAGATGGCTTCTAACGGACCAGAAACTGAAAGCCCATGAGAATGAAGCAGGGCGAATATCCAGGGGGTGTTGGCATACAAGTCAGCCCGCCTGTCTTCCCTCCTAATGAAGGTCCGATAAGGATGAAATCTGTCAATCTCCGGGCGCCAGCTCGCCACAGTAGGAAGAGGTTCTTCCACTGGAAGGTTAATTGTCTGAAGAGCAACCCGGTCACTGCTGACCCGACACAATCCCCAGAGGGTCTTCACATAGTCATCCTTCCTGATTTCAGGCATCTTCGGGTCGGACTTGGATGACTTGCCCTTCACAACTTTCCTGGCCTCTATATATGCCGTCACCTCGGCATTGGACCAGGACTTCAGCTTCTTCAGATATGCGGGATCAATGTCCAGAATGGGCTCCCGCTGGGAATCTAGAAAGCGGCGTTCGGCAACGTGCCAGCAGTCTTTCCGGGAATTCCGATAAAAACCCGTTCGTGCATTCCACCACTTGATGAAGTCTGGAGTCACTCGGGGAAGACGAGCCGGGGTTGGCACCCTGAATGATACATCCTCCCGGCGATGAAAGTAATCCCACCATGTGCGGGCTTCCTCTGTAGTCGTCTGACCGGCCCGGTGCCTGTTTGGAAGATTGAACTGGGCCGCCGAAGAGGGAATTTGTTGGTCATACCCAAAATTCTGACTGAAGCGGAAAGGATAATACGGCTCCAGCCACAGCAAGCCGCTCTTTCTAAAAACAAGAACACTCGGGCGGATGGACAACGCCCAATCAACCAGTTCCGGTTCCAGGATGGGCCTTGTGCTCTTGCGCCCAGTCAACTCATGAATGAACTCCTCTGTCTCAAACAATCGGCACTGCCGCATCCTGTTTACCAGAGGACTAGAGCTGGCAGCCAAGCTCCAGAAATGAAGAACTCCCGGGGAATCTACTGGAACTGTAGTCAACTTCCCCCTGATGGCAAAAAGCTGATCCGCCAGTGAGGATGCTTCAGCACTGGCAAATTCAATCATCCGCGGCAGCGGGCGATCTGACTGCATTGACCGGGGAGCCGCTTCCGGGAATAGGGTACAGACCCAAGCATTAAAGAAGTGGAGGGGACCAACTATCCTCGAATTCCGGGGAATACGTGATTTGTGCAAATCCCCCAACATTTTGTATATGAGGCATAAAGCCACGGGGCACAGGGACAGCTTCGTCCCCCAAGCCATCAAACAGGCGGGGTAAATTGCCTCCGGCCTAATCACCGTCTCGTCCCCTTGGGGAAGGGCGAATGAACAAAGCCAATATGTTAAATACGCAGCACAATGCGTGACTGCGTCAACTCCTGTGGGGTTCGGGCCGGCCTGCCTCTCTCTCCCTGCGACAACTGGATACGTTGCTTGGCGCCGGGCCCTCTTCTTCCGCGCCACTGCTGTCGGAACTACCGTGGGAAAGTCTTCATATTGCTGCTCCCCACCAAAGAAATACTGAAGCCACGTGCCCATCCGCACGCGTCTCTTCTCACCCGGCTTTCGCGCCTCCCGCGAGTCCAGCGTCAGGCGCAGCAAGGTGCGGTACGCCTTCATCAGATAACGATAGGCGAAGCCCGTAAAATATCTACCTTCGCCGTTCGTCTGATCCTTTAGCCAGTCTGGGAAGCAAACTTCTTCATACGGCTCTCCGTCTATCGGTAGGCCGCTCAGCTGAGAGAGGCTCCATAAATCCAATGAAGTCTCACCTTCCGCTGTGTAGAAGGTGTTGTACTCTAGGCAGAAGACTTCGATCATCCCACAACATAGACCTCGGGAGATCGGATATCTATACCGCGAAGCATATATGCTTTCGTAGACCCCGGCATGTACCAGAATGGGAGCATACTGTCGCAGCACAAAATCTGTGAATTCAACTGCTCCTGGTCTGAACGCATGAGCATCAGTGGCTTTGAGCTCTCCAAACCACCCCACTGAAATCTGATGCTTGAATCGGACCGCCAAGCAGTCCAAAAGAAAAGGCTCGTCCCGGTATCTCCAATGCAGCGGGCCGAGGAATAAACCATATACAGGCTTCTCCCTGTCAACACGGCCAGCAGTTTCGTTCCAGCGAGCTGGTGTGTACTGTGGTGCTCTCGTCAGCATCCCGGCCTCCGGAGACAGTTCCTGCACCCCTAGCACCGCTCCCCACTTCCTGGGCTCACCCGGGATGTACATGGGCATACCGCAGATGACAGATTCGGCCAAGCTGTCTCGCTCCGCCAGCAGGGCCCCTTCAGCTCGGCGAACCAGGATGAAGTCACGCTTCCCACGAAGGTTGAAGCGCTCGAGAAAGGCCATCAGATGTTTATCTTTGGGATGATCCCGTCGGATGTCGTCCCTTCGATCATACTTAAACTGGTTGCCGTCTAGAATGAACAAGCGACTGGTGTCAACTGTGTCGGTCTCTGAGTCCGAAGATTCGGCCACTGCAGCTATATGTCTCAGCCCCCGCTCAAGGGAATGGACGTTCCCCCAGGTCACAGCAACCCGGGATGCGGAAGAAGAAGATCCAGATGCCATACTATCTACAAACCAACAAACAAAGGTCAGAAATCAGTTGATCAAAACGACATTTCTGACAAAATTTCGGCAGCACCTCCTCAGCTCGAGGGATTGCCAAAGAAGAAACGGAAGCCGTCCACAGAGGGAGCAGCCCCTAAAAGCAGCCATAGGCATTAAGCCAAGGCCAAATGGGACACCCGAGGGATCTAGCTCCGAGGACAAGTCCTACAAAGAGCCTCCCGGGGCCCGAAGAAAGGATTCAAAACCCGAAGAAATAAGCAAACACCCTCAGCTCACCCTCTCACAGGCGGAATCGCCAAGGCCCAGAGCCACTCGGCGCGGCGGGAGGAGGAGAAAGGGAGGAGAGAAAAAAAAAACTTTTCCAAATGAACAGCAATGAAGGAAAAATGAAAAAGAATGGCTTATATAAGGAGGCCCCACCATGTTAAAACGGCGCGCCCCGGAGCGCGCCGTTTTAACGAATTGGCGCGCCGCTTTAAGCGGCGCCGTTTCAACATAACAACCGGAGGGGCGCACCGTTTTAACCTCCTCACGGCGCCGTTTTAACCTCAAAAGGTTACAAGGCGCGCCGTTTTAAAGCCTCAGGTCGCGCCGTTTTAATGGCCACGCCGTTTTAACGGCCGCGCCGTTTTAACAGGGCCGAACAAGCTTCCCGCCTCGTCCGACAGGCATCCGGAGCCGGAATTGAGCGCCGTTCGAGCTCTCGTCATCACACGAAGCTCATCCGTAGGCACTGCTGCACTCCTGCCTCGCTTGCACCACCCACGTCTGGGGGGCATTTGTTGGCACTCAAAATATGATCCCTGGCGACCAAGCCGCAAAGACGAATGATACGGCCCACTGAAGCACAGAAGCCGATGAAAATCAACTTATCGAGGGTCCCTCGAGCTGACGAAGCCCCAAGCCACCTTGGAGGGAACACCGGGGACCTTACCTCAGGAGAGTCAAAGTCAACCCGCAACCAACCGGCAGTGCGATCAAGCCTGCCCAATGATCCGGCATCGACTCTGTCATGCCGCTACCCCACATCCGACGTCCGATCAAGGACGACGGTCTACCTTATGATTCTCCGAAAGAGGAAGAATGCCCACGACCATCCACAACAAGGGGCCGGAGGTTCTGTCAGCAAGAAGATCCCGATCACCCGACACGGGTTCGGCTTCTCGCCCTAGTGAGCCCATTAGCGGCCGATGGATCGCCGTTCAAGGCGGAATTACCCAGGATGCAATGCCATCCTGCGAGGAAGCTTCGGACACAGGTCCGTCTTGATGAGAGGCACCAATCACAGTGCCGAAAGTCGTACCGACGGGACACCCGTGTGTCCGGATCGGAAGCACACGAAGTTCTGATCAAGGCCGTTCGTCGCGTCAAGAGCTTCGTCAACACCCCGTCAAGGCTCCCCAAGAGCCAGTACGAGAGGAACAGTCCACTGGAGTCTCCGGAACCATCCCCGGACCCATCGGCCTAGCCGTGCCGGGAGAACGGGTTAAAACGGCGCCCTTTAATACGGCGCCGTCAATCCGGCGCGCAAAAGCCAGAAGGGGCCTTTCCCCGGCGCCGTTAAAACGGCGCGCAAAAAGCCAAGGGGGCTGCTCCCCGGCGCCCTCAACCCGGCGCGCACTTCTCCATCGCGCCGGATTAACCACATGCCATATATATGGCATGCCAGAGGGGGATCCAAAAAAAAGAGAAGAGAAGAGAGGCCAACAGAAAAAGGGAGGGAAGAGAAAAAAAAAGAGAGATCCGAGAAGCCTCGGAATCCAAAAAAGAAAAAAAGAGAATTAGAAGAAAGAAGAGGGGTCCAGAAAAAGGTCTTCGGGGGTTCTTGTCTGTGGGCAGAAGTTTCCATCCGAGCCTCCTGGCGGCCGCCACCCTGCTCCACCCGAGCTCCCCAGAGCCGAAGAAGAAGATCATCTTTCTGGTTTATTTAGGTGGGCTTCCCGTGTTTTCTCCCGGTGGATTCCCCCCCTTTGTTTTCATTCTCGTTTCTCTCCGATACAATGTAAGCGAGAAAGGGGGAGGGGCAATGATACGAGCCTGAACTCCCCTTTCCCCACCATTTTCCTTTGCTCCTCCTGGCTTCATCCGAAATCGTTGCTTCGTCAATGTAAACGGCGCCCGGTGACAACACCGGCGCCGGGATCTATGCCTTCTGCATATATATATGTACCATGTTAATCTTGGGATGAATGAAATGATGTTGTGGCCGATATCTTCTACCTCGTGCATGTTCTCTTTCACCCCCCCCCCCTACGAGTGTGCATTTAATGGTTCTTTTTAATATATGGCTGCATTCCCGTGTAGCCGGTTTCTCCGATGCTGGGTGTGCCTTCGGGCTACAGAGACCATTCAACCCCCCCCTCCCCGGGGCTCTCTCTTGCTTTGAGTCTGATGCAACGGCCGAATTCTGTGTTGAATGTTCCACCGGCGGCGAACAGAGACGCACCTGTGTGCACATCTCTGTTTGTCTTTGGCATTTCAATGGCAAACCCCATATGGGTTTCTTTCCGAATACCATGTGAATGTACATAGAGCGGTGCCCCGGGCTATGCATCGATCCTGTACTATGACGGTGAGCAGCCTGCTGGACACGGGGGATCTATTGTTTTGACACGTTCTAACACATTCTGCTAATCTGTCAAACGATTCCATATCGCTTCCTGTTGTGTTAATAGCATTTTGATAGGAGTGTGTTATATAGCATCACTCCGGCATCCGGGGAGGGGGAACATTCTCCTGATTTCTCATAATAACTCGCTCGGTCTGTAAGAGCCCATTCGCCGGTAATGGGTCTCTGAGAACCAGTGAGCGCACATCAATTGGGTTAATCCCCTACACTTTAAATCCACGGTCCTTTATGGGCTTTGTGGTGACCGTGGGTCGGGTGCCCCTTGTAGGCTTGCCTCGGGGTTTCCCTCCCATCTCGGTCGTCCCGATTCGAGTGTTGTGGTGACTCGGGTCGCGTGCCCCTCGTAGGTTAGCCCTCGGGGTTTTCGCTCCCAGAAATGAGTCGTCTCACTCACTCACTGTTACCCACGGATTCGGTGCCCCTAGCAGGCTATGCCTCGGGGTTCTCCCTTTCCGTCCGGGTCTTTGCCGGCCGCCGTTGTGCCACCCGGCATTTAGGGGTTTGCTCCGCCACGTGAGCATCCTCCGCTTCTCCCCGACAAATCCTTTAGGATGGGGAGATGCTGCCGAAATTTCGGCTCAAACGAGTGTAAACTCGAAACAATTGCTGCGCTCGAGTGTGAACCTCGCGCGAACCCGTGACTTGGCTTTGAACGGTTTGGGACCGATCCAATGAATAATCAATTCAATAAAGTCCTCAAAACCCCCAAAATAATCTAATAAATCCATAAAATAAATCAACGGAATCTCGGTTTCCGCGAAATCGGGCTAAAACGGCGCGATCACGCGTTAAAACGGCGCAGCCTAAAGCGGCGCGCCCTATCCGGCGCGCCCTATCCGGCGCGCCCTCCCCGGCGCGCCCCTACCTTCCACCGTGCCGTTTTAACGGCTTTTCCCCCTTTTACCTACGTTTGACCGCGCCGTTTTAACCCCTTTTACCTACGTTTCAGGGCGCCGTTTTAACCATTCCAACCCGTTTCTTCGCATGCACTGCACCGGTTTCGTTCCGAGTCGTGTCATCGCATAATTCTAATCCTTTTTCCTATTCATGGGATGATTTCTCATACTAATCATGGAATTTCATAAGCTCTTTGATTGAATAAATTGAATAAACTAGCTTTTCAAGCTTGAATTGATATGTCTCGAATCTCTGGCATCATGATTTGGCCCAAGCATTCGTGTCTCATTAATGTATGCCCGAGTGGGTGCACCCTTGGTATATCAAATGACATTGTCAGAAGGCCGGGTTATACCTGACCGGAAACCTTGTCACGCGTGAAGGCGGCTTTCGGGCCTAAGTACTCCGCCATGTACCAGGCCCCACCTCAATAAACCCTACGTATTCGGTCATGACATCTTGCATGATTGTTCGCATGCTCTGTATCTTTTATTCCGGCTTCGACAGCTCGCTATCTCGGCAACTAATCAAAGGTGTTCCCTCCTCGTGGGGGATGTAATTAACGCCATAGCCTTTACGGTATGGCGGACTGCTGGTCCCGACCGAACCTCACTCTCGCCTGATAAGGGTCAGAATGAGCGCATCATAAATCGTCACTCATGTGACTGGCACGCCCGCGTCGTCAATCAGTCAGTTGATTACTAGTTAGTCAATTGATTGATCGACCCGCGAAATAAATGAATGAAAAATACCAACGAAAAGGAGCGAAGGAAAAGACGGTCGAAACAGCTGCTACCTCCCTAAGTCAAAAGAACAAGCCTGCCAGTGAACAACTGATGCATAAATATATTCACATTGCCAATTTTCAAAGCTTTCGAGAAACGAAGGAAGAAAGCAAAGAAGGCAGCTATCTCTTCGTCGGCAAAGATTGGCGAGCTAGGCCATTCCCTAAGAAGCAAAATGACTAAACCCTACTCCTTTCCTAAGGAAAAGACTCGGGCCCTATTCGAGTGGGTTACCCACTACAACAAGGATACATTCCCGACCCCAAAGAAGCCCGGTGATGCTACAAGAATATGACACCCCGCTCTGGTGCAGATGTATGCCAAAAAAGAGGGGAAGAAAAAAAAATGATGATGGTGAAGGGTGCCAATGATACCCCTTCCTTGGGGGCAGACGCCCACGCATAAAAAAAAATGATGGGTGCAGATGATGCCCCGTCCTGAGGGCAGATGTATTAACAAAATAATAATAATAATGATGATTATGAGATGATGGAAGTTCCAAATAGTACCCCATCCCGGGGGCAGATGTATGCCAAACAATGAGAAATATTGATGGTATCCCGTTCTTGGGGCGAATGTATGCCAAAAGAATGATGGAAGACGTACATGGTTCCCCACTCTAGGGGTAAATATATGAAATCTCAATGGCGGCATGCATGGCCGTTGCTGGATATGTTCACCCCTTTAAGAGGGCAATGATCACTTATGGGAATGATGAATAAAATTGGAGCATTGACCTTTCAAGGGCCATCCTCTCGCAGACTCTTACACTGCACGTCTGCTGTTGATGTCATGGACTATCCAAATGATGAAACCCTAGATGACAATGAACAATAAAGGATGGATCAATGAAGAATGATGGAAGTTCGCCTAACCACCGGCGTTCAGGCCGATAGATGCCCGATGAGCCTCTGGACTGCCAGAGATGTCTAACCTTCGGCATTCGACAGGATAGATGTTCCCAAACATCAATCGCCAGCATGCCAACCAAAAGAAGTCAAAACTCTAGCTGTCGGCACCCAAGCAGACATGCGTCAGATGTTCAGCTGATCGGAGCCCAAGCCGACAGATGTTCTGCTAACCAAGGCTCAGGCCAACAGATGTTAAATACTCAGGCGACGATGTTCGTGCTGATAAATGATTCAACAAGCATTCAAAGGGGGTAGATATCCCACCATCGGCATCTCAGCCGACATATGTCAAGCATTCAGTCATCGGCACCCTGGCCGATAGATGCCCGATGATCCTCTGGAGTGCCAGAGATGTCTAGCCATCAGCATTCGATATGACAGATGCTCATAAATTTGCCAGTATGGCCAGCTAAGAGAAATCAAAATTCTAGCTATGTGCGCTCAGGCAAATAGATATTCTACCATCGGCACTCAAGCCGACCAATGTGCAAAGATTGCCAAAGAAAAGTCAACAGAATCAGTGATATGCAAAGATGTAGATATCCAGCTGATCAGAGCCACATTAAACAATGAGACTCACATTCCCAGCAAACGGCTTCGGGCCTGAGCTACTATCCATAAATCAATTCAGACCTTCCGTCTGGATAGATTATGAAACCCTATTCCTTTACGTTAATGTTAAACCCCACATTAACGATGAAACTCACATTTCCAGCAAACGGCTTTGGGCCCGAGCTGCCATCCATAAATCAATTCAGACCTTTCATCTGGATAGATCATGAAACCCTATTCCTTTGCGTTTATGCCAAACCCCAACATTGACGATGAAGCATACATTCCCAGCAAACAACCCTTTCTTGGTCTAGCGGCACTCCGCCCTAACCGAGCTACCTTTTCTTTGGTCTAGTGGCACTCCGCCCTTGCCAAGCTATCTCTTCCTTGGTCTAGCGGCACTCCGCCCTAGCCAAGCTACCTTTTCCTTGGTCTAGCAGCACTCTGCCCTAGCCAAGCTACCTTTTCCTTGGTCTAGCGGCACCCCGCCCTAGCCGAGCTATCTCCTCCTTGGTCTAGCGGCGCTCCGCCCTAACCAAGCTACCCTTCTCCTTGGTCTAGCGGCACTCCGCCCTAACCAAGCTACCCTTCTCCTTGGTCTAGCGGCCCTCCGCCCTAGCCGAGCTACCTCTTCCTTGGTCTAGTGGCACTCCGTCCTAGCCAAGCTATCCCTTATCTTGGCCTGAGGCACTCCACCCTCGTCGAGCTACGAGACTCTGCCCATCAAGCCTCGCCGGGCTAGGCCCATAAACCTTTTCCCTCTTGCTCAAGGCACCCCGCCTTGGCCGAGCTCTCAAATGTTAATCCCAAGCCCCACCGGCACTATAACAGCATAGTCAAATCCATCAATAGTCCCGCCGGACAACACAGCCGGCTATCCTGGCTCTTACAGCCTGCTATTCTGGCTCTTACAGCTTGCTATTCTGGCTCTTATAGCCTGCTACCTCCGGCTCCCGTAGCCTGCTACCTCTGGCTTCTACAGCCTGTTGTCCTGGCTCTCATAGCCTGTTACCTCTGGCTCTCGTAGCCCGCCATTCCTGGCTCTCGCAGCCTGCTATCCTGGCTCCTATAGCCTGCTACCTCTAGCTCCCGTAGCCTGCTATCCTGGCTCTTATAGCCTGCTACCTCTGGCTTATTTAACCTGCTACCCTGGCCCCCACGGCCTGCTATCATCACTTTCCTGGATCCTGTTACCTCGACCTTTATGGCTTGCTACCCTGCTATACCGACTTTTACGATCTATTAACCTGCTACCTTGGCTTGCGCAGCCTGCTATCTCACCATCTCTGGGTCCTTGCGACTTGCTATTCTATTATCTTTCACTATCCATGAAATTCTCGACCTTGGCATGCCGTCAAAAACCCGCTCACCTTTTTGGTGAATGGCTTTAGGCCCGAGCTGCTACATACCAACATCAGTCCAGACCTCCCGTCTAGGTCAGGTGCATGCATGGGTTGTCTTCGAGAGTCCGTCGAGGCAACATCAATTATGGATTGCTCCCAAGTCTAACATCCTACCAGGATCCGATATCCTATCTTCTGGCCTCTGACGTCCAGTCAAAGCCAGCTATCCTTGTTTGCGAGCGCAACGCCCTATCATATATTTCAAGTATCTCATTTTTTGGCTCGGCCGTCTCGGCCAAAGCCGCTATTACAATTCTTCAGCTATCTCTGCTTTCGATTTAGCCGTTCTGGCCAAAGCCACCATCACAACTTGTCAGTCATCTAGTCTTTCGGCTTCGCCATTTCGGCCGAAGCTGCTATCATGATTTTCAAACTACTCTATCTGTCGGCTTAGCCATTCCGGCCAAAGCTGCTATCATAATTTTTGACCATTCTATCTTTCGGCTTAGCCATTCCGGCCAAGGCTGCTATTACAACTTCCAACTGCTTCATCCCTCGGCTTAGCCATTTTAGGCCAAAGCCTGCTGTCTCTAGCTCTCGTGGCCTGCTATTCCTCGCTTCTATAGCTTGCTATCCTGGCTTTTGTAGCCTGCTATCTCTGGTTCCCGTAGCCTGCTATTCCCGAATTCTATAGCCTGCTAGCCTAGCTCTCGTGGCTTGCTATTCCTGGCTCCTACAACCTGCATTCCCAGCTCCTATATCCTGCTATTCCTGGCTTCTACAGCCTACTATTCTGGCTCTTGTAGCCTGCTATCTTTGGCTCTCATAGCCTGTCATTCCTGGCTTCCACAGCCTGCTGTCCTGGCTTTTGTAGCCTGCTATCTCTGGTTCTCGTAGCCTGCTACTCTTGGCTTCTACAGTCTACTGTCCTGGCTTTTGTAGCCTGCTGTCTCTGGCTCTCGTAGTCTGCTATTCCTGGCTTCTACAGCTTTCTATCCTGCCTCTTATAGCTTGCTGTCTCTGGCCCTCGTAGTCTGCTATCATCTCATCCACACCCTTTCTTGGTCTAGTGGCACTCCGCCCTAGTCGAGCTACCCTTTCTTGGTCTAGTGGCGCTCCGCCCTAGCCGAGCTACTCTCATTCTCGGTCTAGTGGCACTCCGCCCTAGTCGAGCTACCCTTTCTTGGTCTAGTGGCGTTCCGCCCTAGCCGAGCTACCCCATTCTTGGTCTAGTGGCACTCCGCCCTAGCCAAGCTACCCTCTTCTTGGTCTAGCGGCACTCCGCCCTAGCCGAGCTACCCCCATTCTTGGTCTAGCGGCACTCCGCCCTAGCCGAGCTACCCCATTCTTGGTCTAGCGGCACTCCGCCCTAGCCAAACTATCCTCTTCTTGGTCTAGCGGCACCCCACCCTAGCCAAGCTACCCTCATTCTTGGTCTAGCGGCATTCCGCCCTAGCCGAGCTACCCTCATCCTTGGTCTAGCGGCACTCCGCCCTAGCCGAGCTACTCTCATTCTCGGTCTAGTGGCACTCCGCCCTAGCCGAGCTACCCTCATTCTTGGTCTAGCGGCACTCCGCCCTAGTCGAGCTACCCTTTCTTGGTCTAGTGGCGCTCCGCCCTAGCCGAGCTACCCCATTCTTGGTCTAGTGGCACTCCGCCCTAGCCAAGCTACCCTCTTCTTGGTCTAGCGGCACTCCGCCCTAGCCGAGCTACCCTCATTCTTGGTCTAGCGGCACTCCGCCCTAGCCGAGCTACCCTTTCTTGGTCTAGCGGCACTCCCCCCTAGCCGAGCTACCCCATTCTTGGTCTAGCGACACTCCGCCCTAGCCAAGCTACCCTCTTCTTGGTCTAGCGGCACCCCGCCCTAGCCGAGCTACCCTCATTCTTGGTCTAGCGGCATTCCGCCCTAGCCGAGCTACCCTCATCCTTGGTCTAGCGGCACTTCGCCCCAGCCGAGCTACCCTTTCTTGGTCTAGTGGCACTCCGCCCTAGCCGAGCTACCCCTTCTTGGTCTAGTGGCACTCCGCCCTAACCAAGCCACTCCTTATCACGGATTAATGGCATTCCAATCTGTCACCCTCTAAAAGAGAGAAAAAATGAGAAAAGAAAAATGGGGTTAAAAATAGAGATACCCCGCCAGTCTTGTTCAGGCATTCTGAGCAAGGGCAAAAATGGCCAAACCCAGCTGTGGTGAAAACTCGAAAGGGCACTGCAGGCAAAATCGGGTACCCCGCCACGTGAAAACCCGAAAGGGCGCGTGGGCAAAAGCAAGAGGGGGCTGGCTCCGGTGAAAACCCGAAAGGGCACTTGGGTCAGTAATGTGGTAATCCCAAAGAAAGCCTCATCTCCCACCATAAACTCACCGTTGATCGACCGGCACCTTGCCCGATCAACAATTAGACCCACTCAGTGTAGACCCTACGTTTACCCTGATAAAACCATCATTCATCTTATACAAGTGCCACCATGGCGAAACCCATCACTGATCGACCGGCGCCTCGCCCGATCAATGATGAAGCTCTCTCCAGTTTAGACCTTACGTCTATCCTGAGGAAATCCATGATATCCTTGCATTGGTATAAACCCAATACCGATGATGAAACCTACTGCTGATCAGCAATGAAACCTGTCCGGTTTAGACCTTAGGCCTATTCCGACTAGACTTGCATGTCTCTTTATGTCCCCCCGTGATGAAACCTGATGTTGATTGATTGGCACACTGCCCGATCAGCGATGAAACCTATCCAGTTTAGACCCTACATCTATCCTGATGAAACCTATGAAATCCTTGCCTTGGTATAAACCCAATACCGATGATGAAACCTGCTGTTGATTGATTGGCACACTGCCCGATCAGCGATGAAACCTATCCAGTTTAGACCCTACGTCTATCCTGATGAAACCTATGAAATCCTTGCATTGGTATAAACCCAATACCGATGATGAAACCTGCTGTTGATTGATTGGCACACTGCCCGATCAGCGATGAAACCTATCCAGTTTAGACCCTACGTCTATCCTGATGAAACCTATGAAATCCTTACATTGGTATAAACCCAATACCGATGATGAAACCTGCTGTTGATTGATTGGCACACTGCCCGATCAGCGATGAAACCTATCCAGTTTAGACCCTACGTCTATCCTGATGAAACCTATGAAATCCTTGCATTGGTATAAACCCAATACCGATGATGGAATCTGCTGTTGATTGATTGGCACACTGCCCGATCAGCGATGAAACCTATCCAGTTTAGACCCTACGTCTATCCTGATGAAACCTATGAAATCCTTGCATTGGTATAAACCCAATACCGATGATGAAACCTGCTGTTGATTGATTGGCACACTGCCCGATCAGCGATGAAACCTATCCAGTTTGGACCCTACGTCTATCCTGATGAAACCTATGAAATCCTTGCATTGGTATAAACCCAATACCGATGATGAAACCTGCTGTTGATCGATCGGCACATTGCCCGATCAATGATGAAACCTATCCAGTTTAGACCTTATGTCTATCCTGATGGAACCTATAAAATCCTTGCGTTGGTATAGACCCAATACCAATGATAAAAGCAGCTACTATTGGGGTGGCCCGCCGCCTGAGCAATGCTGAAGCCCGTCCGGGGTAGACTCTCCGTCTGCTCTGATGAAGATGCTACACCCATTCTCAAATCAACCCGGACCTTCCGTCCGGATAGATGATAAAACCTCATCCCTTTGCGTTAATGTTAAACCCCACATTAACGATGAAACCTACGTTTCCATCGAATGGTTTCGTGCTTAAGCTGCTACACACAGCCTCGAGCCAATCCGGACCTTCTGTCTGGATGGATGATGAAATCCCATTCCCTTGCGTTGATGGCAACCCCCACATCAATGATACAGCCATGCTCCTGGCGAACGGCTTCACGCCTAAGCCACAAAACACACTCAAGTCGACCCAGGCCTTCCGCCTAGGCAGACGATGAAAACCTTATGTCCCTTGCATTGGTGTCAGCACCCACATCAATGACGATACATACACAAGTTGAGCACATGGCTTAACAATTTACGAAGCTAAAGTCCCAATAAAAAAGAAAAGAAGAGACAAAATGGGGTTAAAAATAGAGATACCCCGCCAGTCTTGTTCAGATACTCTGAACAGGGGCAAAAATGGCCAAAACCCAGCTGTGGTGAAAACCCGAAAGGGCACTGCAGGCAAAATCGGGTACCCCGCCACGTGAAAACCCAAAAGGGCGCGTGGGCAAAAGCAAGAAGGGGCTGGCCCCGGTGAAAACCCGAAAGGGCACTTGGGTCAGTAATGTGGTAATTCAAGAGTTCCATGCCAACCGGCACGCTGCCTTTACCTCCCCTTCATTGATGAAGCCTTCCGTCGGTCATCTAGCTCTATGCCCCACCGATGATAAAGGCTTTCCGGGGTAGACCTTACGTTTACCCTGATGAAATCTACATACCCTCTTTCAAATGTCCCACCCGCGATAAAGCCTGCTGGAGTAGACCTTACGTCTACCCCGATGAAACTTATGAAATCTTCTTGCGTCGATATAAACCCAATATCGATGATGAAACCAACTGTTGATCGACCGGCACCTTGCCCGATCAATGATGAAACCCTCGCAGTTTAGACCTTTCGTCTATTCTGATGAAACTCTCCTTGCGTCGATATAAACCCAATATCGATGATGAAACCAACTGTTGATCGACCGGCACCTTGCCCAATCAATGATGAAACCCTGCAGTTTAGACCTTTCGTCTATTCTGATGAAAATTATGAAATTTCCTTGCATCGATATAAACCCAATATCGATGATGAAACCAACTGTTGATTGACCGGCACCTCGCCCGATCAATGATGAAACCCTGCCAGTTTAGACCTTTCATCTATTCTGATGAAACTTATGAAACTCTTCTTGCGTCGATATAAACCCAATATCGATGATAAAACCAACTATTGATCGACCGGCACCTCGCCCGATCAATGATGAAACCCTGCCAGTTTAGACCTTCCATCTATTCTGATGAAACTTATGAAACTCTTCTTGCGTCGATATAAACCCAATATCGATGATGAAACCAACTGTTGATCGACCGGCACCTCGCCCGATCAATGATGAAACCCTGCCAATTTAGACCTTTCGTCTATTCTGATGAAACTTATGAAACTCTTCTTGCATCGATATAAACCCAATATCGATGATGAAATCAACTATTGATCGATTGGCACCTCGCCCGATCAATGATGAAACCCTGCCAGTGTAGACCTTTCGTCTATTCTGATGAAATTTATAACACTTTCTTTGCATCGATATAAACCCAATATCGATGATGAAACCAACTATTGATCGATTGGCACCTCGCCTGATCAACGATGAAACCCTACCGGGATAGACCTTCCGTCTGTCCTGATGAAAACTACGCACCCTTTAATGTCCCACCTGCTATAACCTCTACCCAGTTTAGACCTTTCGTCTATTCTGATGAAACTTAAACTCCTCCTTGCGTCGATATAAATCCAATATCGATGATGAAACCAGCTGTTGATCGACCGGCACCTCGCCCGATCAATGATGAAACCCTGCCAGTTTAGACCTTTCGTCTATTCTGATGAAACTCATGAAACTCTTTTTGCATCGATATAAACCCAACATCAATGATGAAACCGATTGTTGATCGACCGGCACCTCGCCCGATCAATGATGAAACCCTACTGGGATAGACCTCTCATCTACACTCCCGCATGATGCCATGGCCCAAATGCATGTCTTCCGTTAGCCAACAGGCCCAGCAAAGGCAGTCCCGACGGGCACCAACACGCGGTGGAGCGAGTCCCCCATTCTCTCCCTAAGAGGATGGACACTCTCCTGCTGAACACGGGTCATCCGCATAAAGGCTGCTGAGACCACTACTCTTCCATACGAAGGAAATAACAACACATGAAGAAGATGTTCAGCCACCCGGAGCTGCAATCCGGCAGATGTTCAGCCAATCAGGGTTTAAAGCCGATAGAAGTCAAATGTGCTGTTGATCGGGGCCTAAAATCGACAGATGTCAGATGTGCCAGTTGATCACGGTCCAAGCCAATAGATGTTCAACTGATCGAGGCTCAAGCCAAGAAGATCATGCCAGGATGAAATCCCAATATGGGGATACTGCCAAGCTATAACTGAAAGAATGAGTCAATAGCATTGAGCTAAAGATGCACCTACGGACACCGTGCCGCTTATTCTGCACTTACGCCGTCCGCAGGTGGGGGGCATTTGTTGACGCCTGAAAAATGAGCAAGGGCAGAGACAAAATTAAAAGTGGATTAGACAAGCAACGGAAGATTACTGGTGAAGCTCATCAACCGTCTACCCGGCTAAAGCCTTTTCCGGCCAAGCCGATGTCCGGTGTCGTCATCAACGAGACGGCAGCACTGATGAAGTAGCAGTCGCCTGACTGATGAGACCTCCTACCATATTTTAATAAGAGCTGTATTGCTGCCCTGCCCAAGAATCTACAGATGACATGCCAGAGTGAGTCAGATGTTGACTTATTGACAGATGAGGCAGGAGCAAAGATAAAGATGAAGCCAGAACCAGCAAATGAAGATTGTAAAGGCTTTTGCAAAGTCAAAACGAAAGAGGAACCATCTCCATGGGTGATATACCGGGCTGAAGTCTTCTCAGAAAGCTGATGTCCGGTCTTGTCACCGTTCGGGTGACGATGCTAATGAAATGATGTCCGGCTTTGTCATCATTCAGGTGGCGATGTCGATGAAACCCGAGTCTACAGACTGATGAAGATCTATGAATTATCTCAATAGAAGCTATGTCACCAGTAGAGGGCCTTCCTCGGTTCTGGAAAATATATTTGAAGAATTAAGAGAGGTCGAGGTGCATATGAAGTTTAAAAGCCCTAAATGGGCCTGCCAAATGAGCTCCAGAGAATGGCGTCGAGAGACCCTCACCAGGACCCAAAACCGGCACCGGGAAGCCTCCATCGACCATGCGCGCCGAGATATGCCAGCCGGGAAAACACTCAGCAGGGGCTATAAAACCCCCTTTTCTCGGTGGACAAAAGGGCAGAAGAGGATAGAACCGATCAAAAAAGAGAAGAGACAGCAAGAAAGAAAGAAATCCATCCAGAAAAGGAGATAGGAAAGGAGAGAGAGAGAGAGCCTCCGCTGAAAAGAAAGAGAAGAAGTCTGACAGAAGAAGAAGAAGAAAAACCCCAGGTGGGCTGCTCGGGGGAGGGAGAGGAGTCAATGCTCCACCCTCCCCCCCCATGTTTGCTGTTTTCTTGATCTGCCTCCGTATGTAATAGTCCATATCTTCGTGTTTGATTATTCATACGATGTCGAGAGTTATCTTTTCGCTTCCCCCTGTTCCCCTCCTCTTCTGTTCTTTGGCTTTTGCCTTGCAGATGATGTAAACAATGCTTATGAGATGAAATGAAATGGGCAATTGAAAGCCCTTCCCTTCGTCCCTCCATGTATATATATATGTCTTCTATCTGAAATGTCCGATAGTTCATACGCTCCCGATTTCAGAGTCTCCCTACGAATCTGTTCTTCAGAGGAGCATAGATAGGACCCCTATTCCTATCCAATGGGCTACTGGGTTCTGTCTTCTTCCCCCCTCCTGTCTCGATGGCAGATTCATCGCATATGTGTGAGTCCCTCTCAAGGCCCTCAATGCCCCTTGTGCTGTTCAGAAACCAGAGACATTAATCTCTTGGTTCCTTGAACTGCTGACTACACGAGGATATGTTTACTCTGTAGACGGATGCTATTCCGCGAAGTTCTAGCAAGTGGATCTTGATCTCTCGACCCTCCATTCTAACCCTTGAATGATTAGGGTCTGGAGCATCGACGCTGAGGGTTCCTCCGTCGTTGGTTTTAAAGGCCATTAGGGTTCGTCCGGGGGATCAGAGACAGTCATCTCTTGACTCCCCCCAGACGGCCTGCAACAAGCAGATAAAACTCTCTACACGATCAGGTGATGGTCTGGTTTCTTTCATTGATTCCACCGTCCAATTCCCTTAGCATCCTTCTAATAGAAGCATCCATGAAATCCCCCTCTTGCACTCCTGACCTGACATCAATTCAAGCCAGAAATCCCAAAAAACGTCTGAACAGAGTATCGTTGTGAGCTCTGAAAACCCCCGACCCTGTAACCTTCTCGGCGTGCAAATTTCCCCGCCGAAAGCCAAGCCGCCGAGAGGCCTCCCTTTTCTTCCCCTCCAGCTAAACGACAAAACCCCTGGTCTTGTGCTTTGGCCAAAAAGCCACTTCCACGTGAACCCCCCAGCCCTTAGCTTCCCGGCGCCACCTTCCCGGCACGGTAATGGGCGCACCGGGAAGTCCCATGCCGAGAGCTTCTTCAGGCCAACTCAACCCATGCCGAGAGCCCCCCTTGGCCAACCTGTAAACCCATGCCGAGAACCCCTTGGCCAACCTATAATCCCACGCCGAGAGCCATCTTCTTGCCAATGAAAACCATGCTGAGAGCCCCTCCTTTGTCTGCCCCTTTGGCCTCTTCGTCCACTTATCCTGGGGCGTTCGTGAGTCGTCATATGTACCGCAGGAGATAAATTAACTGGGGATTGACCTCCCCTACATTCTGAGGTCCCTAACTGGATTCACATGCAACCCCGTGAGTCTGACGAACCCTGTCTCTACATGAGTTTCGTCAGTCTCCGAGAAGGGGGATAGTGACCGATGCCAGAGACATGGATAGTCTCTTCGAGCCTTAGTGCTAACTCATTTTCCAGCTTTCATCCCGGCACTCCGTGGATGTCAGTCTATACCACTTTCTGGCAATTGCTCGGTCCAAGGGAGGTGCTGCCAAAATTCTCTCAGGAAGATGAAAGTCGACATCAGGTTGTCCCCCGGGCTCTGCATGATAATGGTGACAGGGTTTCCCTCGACCCTAGCCTTCCTAAATTCCTCTTCTATCCTGATGCTCTTGTAAAGCCCAAATCTAATCCAGCTCAGATT
Source organism: Amorphophallus konjac (assembly GCA_022559845.1). Classification (NCBI taxonomy): domain Eukaryota; kingdom Viridiplantae; phylum Streptophyta; class Magnoliopsida; order Alismatales; family Araceae; genus Amorphophallus; species Amorphophallus konjac. The sequence continues at coordinate 299,831,436 of CM040121.1, read as the reverse complement.
TGATGAACTGATCCACTTTGACTTCACAAAACCTATCTGGCTTGTCCTGAATCGCCAAGAAACCCAAAATAGAGCCTCCGGAACCCCTTTCGGGTCCTCACGGCGCCAGAACACCAACACTCTCTCGGCGCCATGGCTCCCGGCGCGGCCCTGAGCGCGCCGGGAACCCTTACGCTGAGAACCCCCCTGGCCCTCTTGTCAGCGCGCCGAGAGCTCCCCCTCCTCTTCAGCCATGCCGAGACCCCCCTATTCCTCACGCCAATAAGCCCTATCAAAAGCGCGCCGGGAATCTCTTCCACTATCTCCCCTTCGCGCCGAGAAGCTCTCTAGTTGGCGCGCCGGGAACCCTGGCCATTTTGCCTTCGCGCCGGGAACCTATGCACACTTGAACTGCATTGATAGCCTACCCCAAATTTTATTACTGGGCCTTCAATCCAAATTTTGTTCCGGGGGCTCCTCCCCCGGAAACCCCCGCAAGGGGCGCTGCCCCCTTGACCCCCGCGACCTGACCGGGCAGGTCGATCCCCGCGACCTGACCGCGTAGGTCGATCCGCGTGTGAGGGCGCAACATTGGGCGTTCGCTCACTTTCCGTCGTCCCGCATCGGGTTCATGAATAACCCCTTTAGCTCGGGAGGGCTCTGCCACTCCATGAGTTCCGCCGGCTTCTACAGGGAATATCAAACATTGCCCCATGACAGATATGCGGTTCGGGAAGTTCAACACTTCTCTCTCTTGGCTTTCATCCCGGCACTCCGTGGGTGATAGCCTATTTCCCCCTGGGCATAATCCAGATAAAGGGGAAATGCTACTGAAATATCGATCGATGCTTTGAACCCCCATCATGGCCACGGCCCAGTCTGCCTGTGACTGAAATTTTCCCTTCCCCCCTAAGCCCGGTCGTTGAACCACTGACTTAACGATATCATCTGTTTCTATGGTTGATGTTATTATCTTGCCCGCCTTCCTGGCTCCGGTATGAAGTTCCATTTGCGCACATGAATATATGTTTGCCTCTCGAGGCCTCCTATTTTTTGGCGTTTAATCAAGGGTTGTCCTTCTTAGGAAGGGCGTAATTAACGTCATAACCTTTATGGCATGACGGACTTCTGGTCCAGACGCGATCACTCACAATCGACTGACCAAGTCAGATCGAGCGCAAAATAAGATCGTCACTCCGGTGACTGGCACGCCTAATAAATCAAAAATCCAAAAAAATAAAATAAAACATAAAAGATGAATAAAAGAAAAATGTGTCGAACAGTTCCCCACACGCCGCGCCGGTGTAGCTTCGACCTGTTCAAGGTTTTACATCACTATGCCCCATGTAATGGGGTTGAACTTGGGGAAGGGAAGCCAAAATTACATTTAAACACTACCTCCCATAGGGAGGGGCTGTAAGCCGGCCAGGTGGGAAGGGGAGAATCAATCTAGGAACTTAATGAAAGAAAATCAATGGTTCTGTCCGCCCTCTGGAATATGGGACAGGCGGTCGAAGTCGGCACCGCTGCGGCCTCTCCCAAACTCTGTTGTCGACAAAACCAGTTGGAGAACCTTCGTAGTTGACCCAGGAAGACATCCGATTTTTGGGGGAATTTCTGGATGGCGGTGCTGGTCGGGCTAGAGGTGTGAACAGGGGCTCTGCTTGCTGGTTCTGGTAGCTTCTGCACCCCTACAGTTGGAAGACGAGGCTACCACGGAAGCTCCTCTGCTCTGATTCAGGCTTGGCTAGAGTCGCTGGATTCGTTGTCTAGTTCTCTTCGAAACGAGTCTTGTTCGGGGTCCAATTGGGGAGCCGCTTCTTGATTCAGGAAGGTTAATCCTTGTAGAAGAACTCAGCCAAGCCCTGCCTCCAGATCATCAAGGGGTTGGCCGTGGGAGGCTCTGCAAGCGGCTTCAGGTTGCCAGTCTTGAGGAAGATGCGTAGTGTGGGGAGATTGGCTCCCCCGGACAACCACGAGCTCAAGTTTGGACAAGACCACCGCCGTTGCGAAGAAGACAGGGAGACGCTTCGTACGGTACCACTTGGGCCTCCAGGGACGCCGGGATGAAGTCGGGGTCACCACTGCAAGCTACTGGTCCTCTGCAGATCCTGAGCTACGAACTGGCTAGCTGGGAGTAGCTCCAATGACACAAGAGATAGCGGAGGGAGGTGACTAATGGTGAAGGGAAGTGGAAGGGGTGGAGAGAGTGGAGGGAAACAATTCAAATTCCCCTTGGGAGCTGCAAGATTGTGTGGGGACTAGGGTGGATTGTGTTGGGAAGGCCAAGATTCTCCTAGGGAGGGAGGAGATTTGGTGGGAGTTGGTGGAGGGGTAATGAATGAACCTAGGGAAGTGATGAGGTGGTTGGGGTGGCTAGTGGTGTGTGGATGAGGTGGAGCCTAGGTGGAGGAGAGAGAAGAGAGAGGGGAAATTCAAAATTTGGGGAGGGGGGAAGAGAGAGAGAGGGAATGGAAGGGCTTCTCACCCTAGGGCTTCACACCCCACTAATGGATTCTCTCCACAAGAAACTTGAATTTTGGAACTCAATATATGGCAATTTCATTAACTTCAAATGGGGGGAAATGGGGTCCTATATATAGGCAACTCACATTTTACAAAAAGTCCCTGACTCTTGCTATAATGACAAATAACCAAGGGGGTAGGGGGCGCCCCTGGGCCTAGCCCAATGAATTGGGCTCATTAACTAATCTAATCAACCCTATGACACTTAACTTAGGTAGATGACTCATTAACCTAGGTACTGGACTCGAATAAAAGTAAAATTACAATGACATGACTCAAATAAAATATGAAAATACAACATATGACTCAAAATAAATGACTAGACCATGTCGGATGCTTCCGGGGCGAGGAGACGAGCCGTGAGTGTGGGCATGGGAGGTGATTTCTCTATCACCACACCTACGGCATGTGTTTACTTTTTTATTTCCATCTTTGTTCCATGCCCACGGCGTGTGTTTAGTTTATCTATTGCTTTACTTTACACTGCTGAGATGACATACCCACATGCTTTATATTTCATGTTATTGCTTGCTTGAGTTTGGCACACATCACACACTTCATATTCCATCTCACCCCTCTTCACCCACTTCATGTTGTGTCTTTGTGGTTTTGATGATGTCAACTATCATGTCATTATATTTAACCTTGAAGATAAAACCTTGATGCATGAATTAATGATCTCATCACATATATAAAAGTATGAAATATGTCATAACAAGTTCTGAAGATGACTCAAAAAGTCATGAAAAGAAAGTCAACGCAGGTTAACGCCACTGTTCAGGAATTGACAACAGGTCAACTGATCAAATTGTGAGTCAGCTCTTTGACAGGTAAGGTCAATGCACATCCAAGTCTGAAGCATAAAGGTTGGTGCATATACCTTCTCTGTGAATAGGTAAGGTCGGTGCACATTCATGTTCCTTCATATTTAAGGTCAATGCACATTTGCCTTGTTCATATATAAGGTCGATGCACATTTGCCTTGTACATATATAAGGTTGACGCACATTTGCCTTGTTCATATATAAGGTCGATGCACATTTGCTATGTACATATATAAGGTCGATGCACATTTGCCTTGTACATATATAAGGTCGATGCACATTTCCCTTGTTCATTTAGAACGTCGATGCACATCTGCATTGGTTGAATATAAGGTCGATGCACATTTGCATTACTCAACTATGAGGTCGATGCACATTTGCATTTGTCATCTATAAGGTCTGTGCATGTTTGCATATAACTCTATAAAGTCTGTGCATGTAGTCACACAGGTCGGTGCATGTATACACCACCAGTGTATCAGGTAGGTGCACATGTGACCTTGTGCTCAGCAAGGTCGATGCACATTAGACCTTGTGCTCAGTAAGGTCGAAGCTCATGTTGAGTCTTAATCTTAACTGGTCTGTGCACCTTACAGGTCAAGTCTATATGTGCATCATTAAGGTCAGTGCATATTCATTAGTTCATGTCTTCATCCATCATCTTCATGCATATAAAGTCTACCTGTGTATTACATAGGTCAATGCATATACATCATTTTATACACCTCTGATTTAAATGTTTGATTAATATGATGTTGACTAAGTTTGCATTTGATTATGATAATAAAGTGTTTGATGAAATACCTCTTTACTCTATTTGATAAACCCAGATTGATGAATGAAACACCTGGGTGACTTAAACTGCTGACGACATCAACTCTCACGTGAAGACCTAAGTCATGCCCGAAGCATGAGCATGTGGGGATTAAGTGAACCAATGATTGGCACGTGATCCAAGGAGAATACCGTTCTGATATTCTACCACATAGATCGTCATACCATCTGTACCTGACACGTGGCATCTCTGAAAAGGTGAGAACGAGCCCTCCACACGCCCGAAGCATGAGCTCGTGGGACCCAAGCCTGAAGCTCTATAAAAGCCTCTCTTGCGATCGAAATCAGAACAATAGAAGAGAAGAGAAGGGAAGATCAGAAGAAGAGAAAAGAAGAGCAGAAGAGTACGAGAGCCAGAGAGTTTGTGAAAAGAATTGGAGTCAGAGTGTGAGAGAGAGAGAGAGAGTTCGCTGAAGGTGGAATATAGAAGAAGGAGCCTGTAATGCCCTGGATCCTTCGTAGGTCTTGTTGGATCTTCATTGGATCTTCTGGATTGGTTTCGGTGAGTTTCGGTTCGCTTTTGTGGCTTCCGAGTTGAGCTTTACGAGCCGTGTGGGTTTTTCTCTCGTACTAGTTACGGAACCCTACGGTGAGTTTGTTTATCAGTTCATCGACTCGCGGATGCTACAGCGACGATGTACTCTTCGAGCCGGTCGTTTCGACTATTTTTACGTATTTTTCGGAGATAGGGCCAGAAATCAAATTTTTTAGAAATTAGGAAAATTCCTAATTTCTTTTCCTTTTTCTTTCCTTTTCCTCTCTCCTCCTTCTCATTCGCCGCTGTCGTCTCTCTCTCCCGTTTCTCTCCCGTTTCGCCTTCCTCGGCTCCGGCTACAGACGGAGGACCTAGGAGCGAGTGCTGGGGATGCTGTGGAGCTGGCTGGGTGCGCGATGGAGCGAGGATCGAGATGGTTTTGGTGCGATCCGGAACGGTGGATTCAAAGCCAACGTTCAAGCTCGCGGCGTGGTTTTCGGCGTTGTTTAGTCCCTTCGAGGCACGGTTTCTTCGGTGGAGGTAGGGCGATGGTTCCTCACTTCCTCCTGCTCGTTTTCCCTGCCCTTGCATGTCGTTCGGCGTGAAAACGGCCGAGTTTGGGCTTGTTTAGCCTAAATCGTGATTTTTGGGTTTTGTAGGGTTTGCCGGAGAACGGCAACCATTTGTAGCTCGGTTAGTGTTGAACTGACCGTTGGGATGTTAGGATCCCATTCATGCTAGTTTCGTGTTGATCGGTGGTCATTCGAGGCCGGTAGGAGTCCGGGAACCTCGTTGACCCATTTAGGGTGGATTCGTAGGAATCGCCCCGATCTTGTGTTTTTGTGCTTGCATGTGGGCTTTCTAGCCTTCTTATGTTGTTTTTCATCGTCGAGGGTTGTTTCCCCTGCGCTTCGGCGTGAATGGGGCGTGGAACAGGCCGATTTGGCCAACCCTCTGTTTTCCCACGGTAACTGGTGTGGCGGTCGTTCCAGGGACCGTTACATGCCCTGACGGCCCCACGACTGACCGTTATAGCGTCTGGGTTGATTCGAGTTCTTCGGGGTTTTGAGAGTGTGACGGTCCAGGGGTGGCGCGTCACATCTCTCTGACGCGTCCCGTGAGACGCGTTACGTCTATTTTGTCATTTTATGTTTGGATTAAGTCGGTTCCTCTGACGCGCTTGCCCCTGTGTGTCAGGTGAGTGTAACGCACCTGCCCCAGGCCGTTACAATCTGGTGACTGACGTTGACCTTTTGAGGCGGTTCCCTGGCGCGCCTGCCCTAGCGCGTCAGGTTTGTGTAATGCGCCTGCCCCAGGCCGCTACGTTCTGTTTGACCGTGTTTGACCGAGTGAGTCGGTTCGCCTAACGGCCGTGCTCCCGTGCGTTAGGTGTGTGTAATGCGCCTGTCCTAGGCTGTTACATGATGTTTTGGCTGAGTTGGGGTGGTTGCGTCGTTGTCTCTAACGGCCTCGTCCCCGTGCGTTAGGTGATTGTAAGGCGTCCGGTGCTGACCGTTACATGCCTCTCAGCCAGTTGTTGTTCTGGGTTTTGTTGGCCCTGACGCGCTTGTCCTAGCGCGTTAGCTCGCTGTAACGCGCCTGGTCTAGCGCGTTACATGCCCCGAGTGTGTTTTGAGTTTGAGGGTTGTTGGCCCTGACGGCCCCGGTCGGGCGCGTCAGGCTGGTGTAACGCGCCCGGTGCTGGCCGTTACATGCCTTTGCGTTTCTGGACTTGGTTAGGGCGGTGTGTGTGATGGCCTGTTCCCTGACCGTCACGTTGGATGTAACGGCCTAGCGTTAGACCGTCACGTTCATGTAGCGGTCTAAGGATGGTGCGTTACATGCCTTGTGCTCCGATTTCTGTGATTCCAGTTTCTGCTTGTCTTGGCTTGGCCTTGTGGTCTGCCCGTTGTCCCGTGGATGACTCCTGACGTCCTATGAGAGCTAGGACTACGTTGTAAGGTAGCCAGGAGTCTTATTGCTTGTGGTAGGATTCTCTATCCTACTCTTGTATGTGTCTTTGGTTGGGTTTCGGTCAACTCGGGGTGACCCAGCGGTTGACGGGCAACCTTGCGTGTGGGTGTCTTGGCGGTTTTGTCCAATCCGAGACACTAGTTCTGGATGCCTCAAGGTATCATCTTACCTTGGGTTACGTGTCCAGGTGTGCTGAGGGTCTTTGGTGTTCCCTCAGGTCTCCGTGAGTTGTTTTCTGCGGAGTGTCGTTTCTTATGGCTTAGGATTAGACCGATTGGCGGCTTGTTCCGCTGGTTGTGACGATCTTGCCTTTGAGTCGTTCGACTCGGGTTCATTACGTGGTAGGTCTAGTTGCCCGGTCCTGAGTCGGTTGGCAGTGGTTGTACTGCCAGTGGTGCTTCGTAGTACGTGTGATAGGGCTTCCGTAGACTGTCTGTACTCTAGCACTTGTGTTTTGGAGTCCGTGCCTTGTGAACCTCCACTAGTCGTAGCCTGTGATGTAGACTTTTTTTTAGTGCGTCACCCACAGGGAGTGGTGGACGGGCAGTTTCCCGTTACACAGTTTTTAAGCTAGTTCCGTGGGCCTCGGCCAACGGTAGCGTCCTACCGAGGGGAATACTAGCTAGAGGCCTGGCCTAGGTAGTGGTCAGTGTGTGCACATGTAGTCAGGGACTGAGGACTTGCGTCGACGGGCGTGACCCTGACTAGTCACTCGCAGTGTGGTACTGCGGTCTTGTGTCCGTGAGGTGCCATTTTTCCTTGGAATGTCGTTGTTCCTTGACCTGGTTCTTGGTGTGTCTAGTCTCCTCCGTGCTGCACACGGTCTGGTAGATGTGACACTTGTGGCGCAGTGTAAGATGTCAGTGGACGCATCTGGCTGTTCTTCTAGTGTGAGGGTACTCCTATCACTTGACCGGCGACTCTCGCGTTTCTCGGAGCCGGTGTTCTCCTTTCCGTGTCGGCTAGTCTTGGCCTTGCCCAAGATTTGCTTCCCTGGCTGTGTGGTCTGTTCTTGGCTGTGTCCAAGATGAGCCTGGGGTTGCGTACACGATGTTCTAATCGTGTAGGCCGTTGTGGTTGTTTTATCCATCCTTGCAGGTCTTCGTTTTGGACCTGGTGTCGGGTCGACAGATCGGTAACTTCTGACTTTGCTGGGTCAGAATCGCCCTTCTGTTGTTGATTGGAGTAGTTTGGGGTGCCGAGGTTAGTTCGGCAGCCGCTTATCTGGCGCGGGTTCTTCCCCTTCCGTACTTGTTCCCTACTCCTACTTCCTGTCTGCTTACTACTACTTGTAGCGTAGTTTTACATCTTTGTAGTGTAGTTCCTGCTTTACAACACCTGTTGTTTTATTGTTTTTGTTGTTCCGTGTTACTGCGTGTTTTTCGGTGGGGATCCGCGTGACCCCTACTGAGCCTGTGACACGTGGCTCACCCCTGTTTTACAGGTGGGGTGGCGTTGTTCATTCTGCTTCCGCGTGGTTCCTGGAGTGTGCGTGCTCGTTGCGTGCCGTTGCTGCCAGCTGGTACCTAAGTCGGGCTGCCCCCGACTTCTTGGTACGTCTTTCTTTTCAGTCGATTGTATTGTGCTAGACTTGTTGTCTTTTGCTTTGGACTGACTCTGGGATATAATTTTTAATTTGAACAGTTAATTAAAAAGTAATTATATTTCTGCTACTTTAGCAAACCTATCTAATGAAATTTAATTGCTTATTGTATTATCTCTGTGGCTTCAATGTACTCTACACATGCCTTTTTCCCTTCGGAGCTTTCCTGCTCTTGGGAGGCCTCGCGGGTTCCATGCGGTATCACGTGTATCCGGTAGTCCTACCGGGTATGCCGGGTATCCGGAATCCGGGTCGCTACAGCTTGGTATCAGAGCAGTGTTCTGAGATGTTCAGAGTTCTTTTCTGAGCTATCAGAGCATTATCGTGTGAAGTACATGGGAATCTGAGATATATAGTATCCAGAGTCGTGAAGGTCCAGTACAGTCTTCAGCTGGCTGCGGTTTGCGATGGTTTATCGCGTTGTTTTCTTCGTATGTTGTCTTGTGCGTGCTGTTCTGGCATTGTGCGAGATGGTCCTGCTCTCCTCAGGATGTGACGAGGTGTTTCTTTTCGTTGTTGCATTTGTTTCGATTATGTTGTACTTGGCAGTGTTCGTCGAAAGGCTTGAATCTGCAGTACGTTGTTCGAGGATTTTCTTGTAAGTTGTTCAGGTTGTTGTTGACCTTTGGCCTTGGTTTGATGACCGTACATGTTCTCACGTTGTCTTGGTCATCCTGGCTTGAGTCTGTTCAGCTCCTGATGTGTTTCACTTCTATTGAAGTGCTCGATTAGATTCTGTGTTGGAGAAGTTGCTCAGGCAAGCTAGGATTTTCCCTTCCTGGTGAGCTTTTGTGATTGAGCTTCCTGCTTCTCGTCCCTTCTGGTGGAATCTTTTTCAAGGTTTACCTTGGAATTGCTGTCTTAGTGATGCCTTTGTCCTGTGTCTGCTTAAGTGTGGACAGCTTTGTTTTGAGCCTGATCTGCTCTTTGCTATACGGTTGCTTGGCTTTGGATTCCATGATGGTGTTAAGAGCTGTTGTGTACCGTGTTTGTCGTGCCGTGTCCAGTGGCCGATGTATCGTGAAGGCTCATTTATCGTTTTCGGGACGTGAAGGTAAGCTGAGATTGATGCTTTCCTTGTGCTTTGTGCTGAAGCTGGTGCTCTTTTCCTGTTGCACTTAGGCTCCTTGTGATCGGTTGTTCGCGAGATCGGTACTCGTGGCGTGTGATTTGTGATCTTCATTGATTGCAATGGCACCTGGTGTTTGTGCTGAGGTGCGACTACCGAGGTTGTTCTGTTGCATGTGCTCGTTGTTGAGAGTGCAGCGGAAGTGTATGGGTTGGCTACCCACTGGTCGAGAGATCTGTTTCTTCTCGATGTGACTTCATCTTGGCTTCTTGTGCCTCGATGTCGTCTGTTGTCGTGCCATTGTTGGTGGTTTTCTGGTGTCGGCTTTGGCATTTGTGAGTATTGGGGAATTTGTCAGCATTCCTGCGGATTGAGTACCCTTTGCTCTACATTTCTTTCTTGGGTGTTGTGCTCTCGAGGTGTGTTGGTGGTCCTTGAGTTGCTTTCCCCGAGATTGTTGTCGTTTCTTGTTGTTGTGGGTCTTCTCTTGGTGAGCAGTCTGATGCGTGACCCGTTTCTTGTGGTCGTGTGCTCAACTGTTCTTGTGCCTTGTTGTGACCCTGCTTGCAGTGGTATTCTGTGGCCCTGTGTGTTGTGCAGAGCCGGAATCCTGCAGGTGCTGCCGTTGTGTTGTTTCTGTAAGTGATGTTTCTCTATGATTTTGTGTCTCTGTGTGGACCAAGTCTTTTCGGTTAGCCTTGCTGTGCTCTTTTCCTAGAGTTAGCTTGCGACTCGATCAGATGTAATATCTAAGTGAGGACTGACTTGATTGTGTTTGTGGTCCGGTGCTGCTGTTGTCGTTGGTGTCCTGTGTGCCAGGTGTTCCCTATTGCCTTTGGCACTGGAGCCGATGATGTCGTCGAGCTGTCAGCTGTGGAGATTGTGTTCCCTTGGTTAAGCTGATATTCGCCGTGCCTGTCGTTGTGTTTCTCGGTTGGTTGTCTGTTGTTGTGGCAGTCGTGTCTCCTGTCCTGTGAGACGTAAGTGACGTTGCCTTGTTTCGGAGATGTTGGACTTGTGTCCACTTGTGTCGTGCTCGATCCAGAGCATGTGCTCGTGATTGTGGTCTGACAGTGTTCCTCTGAATTGTGTTCTCTCGAGATTTGTGTTGTTTTTGTGGTTGTGTTGTTGGGTTGTTCTTCCCTGCTTCTCCTTTGTTAGTCCTTAATTTTGAGGGTGAAATTACTTAAAGGAGGGGAGGATGTAATGCCCTGGATCCTTGGTAGGTCTTACTGGATCTTCATTGGATCTTCTGGATTGGTTTCGGTGAGTTTCGGTTCGCTTTTGTGGCTTCCGAGTTGAGCTTTACGAGCCGTGTGGGTTTTTCTCTCGTACTAGTTACGGAACCCTACGGTGTGTTTGTTTGTCAGTTCATTGACTCGCGGATGCTATAGCGACGATGTACTCTTCGAGCCGGTCGTTTCGACTATTTTTGCGTATTTTTCAGAGATAGGGCCAGAAATCGGATTTTTCAGAAATTAGGAAAATTCCTAATTTCTTTTCCTTTTTCTTTCCTTTTCCTCTCTCCTCCTTCTCATTCGCCGCCGCCGTCTCTCTCTCCCGTTTCTCTCCCGTTTCACCTTCCTCGGCTCCGACTGCAGACGGAGGACCTAGGAGCGAGTGCTGGGGATACTGTAGAGCTGGCTGGGTGCGCAATGGAGCGAGGATCGAGATGGTTTTGGCGCGATCCCGAACGGTGGATTCAAAGCCGACGTTCGAGCTCGCGGCGTGATTTTCGGCGTGGTTTAGTCCCTTTGGGGCACGATTTCTTCGGTGGAGGTAGGGTGATGGTTCCTCACATCCTCCTGCTCGTTTTCCCTGCCCTTGCACGTCGTTTGGCGCGAAAACGGCCGAGTTTGGGCTTGTTTAGCCTAAACCATGATTTTTGAGTTTTGTAGGGTTCGCCAGAGAACGGCAACCATTTGTAGCTCGGTTAGTGTTGAACTGACCGTTGGGATGTTAGGATCCCATTCATGCTAGTTTCGTGTTGATCGGTGGTCATTCGAGGCCGGTAGGAGCCCGGGAACCTCGTTGACCCATTTAGGGTGGATTCGTAGGAATCGCCCCGATCTTGTGTTTTTGTGCTTGCATGTGGGCTTTCTAGCCTTCTTATGTTATTTTTCATCGTCGAGGGTTGTTTCCCCTGCGCTTCGGCGTGGAACGGGCCGATTTGGCCAACCCTCTGTTTTCCCGCCGTAACTGGTGTGGCGGTCGTTCCAGGGACCGTTACATGCCCTGACGGCCCCACGACTGACCGTTACAGCGTCTGGGTTGATTCGAGTTCTTCGGTGTTTTGAGAGTGTGACGGCCCAGGGGTGGCGCGTCGCATCTCTCTGACGCGTCCCGTGAGACGCGTTACGTCTATTTTGTCGTTTTATGTTTGGGTTAAGTCGGTTCCTCTGACGCGCTTGCCCCTGTGCGTCAGGTGAGTGTAACGCGCCTGCCCCAGGCCGTTACATTCTGGTTGACTGACGTTGACCTTTTGAGGCGGTTCCCCTGGCGCGCCTGCCCTAGCGCGTTAGGTGTGCGTAACGAGCCTGCCCCAGGCCGCTACGTTCTGTTTGACCGTGTTTGACCGAGTGAGTCAGTTCGCCTAACGGCCGTGCTCCCATGCGTTAGGTGTGTGTAACGCGCCTGTCCCAGGCCATTACATGCTGTTTTGGCTGAGTTGGGGTGGTTGCGTCGTTGTCTCTAACGGCCTCGTCCCCGTGCGTTACGTGATTGTAAGGCGTCCGGTCCTGACCGTTACATGCCTCTCAGCCAGTTGTTGTTCTGGGTTTTGTTGGCCCTGACGCGCTTGTCCTAGCACATTAGGTCGCTGTAACGCGCCTGGTCTAGCGCGTTACATGCCCCGAGTGTGTTTTGAGTTTGAGGGTTGTTGGCCCTGACGGCCCCGGTCGGGCGCGTCAGGTTGGTGTAACGCGCCCGGTGCTAGCCGTTACATGCCTTTGAGTTTCTGAAGTTGGTTAGGGCCGCGTGTGTGACGGCCTGTTCCCCGACCATCCGGTTGGATGTAACGGCCTAGCGTTAGACCGTCACGTTCATGTAGCGGTCTAAGGGTGGTGCGTTACATGCCTTGTGCTCCGATTTCGATGATTCCGGTTTCTGCTTGTCTTGGCTTGGCCTTGTTGCCTGCCCGTTGACCCGTGGATGTCTCCTGACGTCCTATGAGGGCTAGGACTACGTTGTAAGGTAGCTAGGAGTCTTCTTGCTTGTGGTAGGATTCTCTATCCTACTCTTGTGTGTGTCTTTGGTTGGGTTCCGGTCAACCCGAGGTGACCCAGCGGTTGACGGGCGACCTTGCGTGTGGGTGTCTTGGCGGTTTTATCCAGTCTGAGACACTGGTTCTCGATGCCTCGAGGTATCGTCTTACCTTGGGTTGCGTGTCTAGGTGTGCTGAGGGTCTTCGGTGTTCCCTGAGGTCTCCGTGAGTTGTTTTCTGCGGAGTGTCGTTTCTTGTGGCTTAGGATTAGACCGATTGGCCGCTTGTTCCGCTGGTTGTGACGATCTTGCATTTTGAGTCGTTCAACTTGGGATCGTTACGTGGTAGGTCTAATTGCCTGGTCCTGAGTCGGTTGGCAGTGGTTGTACTGCCAGTGGTGCTTCGTAGTACATGTGACAGGGCTTCCGTAGACTGTCTGTACTCTAGCACTTGTGTTTTGGAGTCCGTGCCTTGTGAACCTCCGCTAGTCGTAGCCTGTGACGTAGGCTTTTTCTTAGTATGTCACCCACCGGGAGTGGTGGACGGGCAGTTTCCCATTACACGGTTTTTAAGCTAGTTCTGTGGGCCCCGGCCAACGGTAGCGTCCTACTGAGGGGAATACTAGCTAGAGGCCTGGCCTAGGTAGTGGTCAGTGTGTGCACACGTAGTCAGGGACTGAGAACTTGCGTCGACGGGCGTGACCCTGACTAGTCACTCGCAGTGTGGTACTGCGGTCTTGTGCTCGTTGTTGATTTGTTTGCTTCTCTTCTTCTTTTTGTTTTGATGTGTAATAAAGATGATAAGCAAAAATCAAAGATCTCAATCAACCCAAGGACATGCGAACCACGAACCTAGGCAACCAGAACAAGCTCTAGCATGGGCATGCTATCTCAATCATCAAGCTAAACTAAGGGAATAAAGAAAAACACACGCCAGGGCGTGGAGCAAGAGCAAATAAAAACACGCCGCAAGGGTGGAACAAGCAAAGGAAATAAGAGATATGAGATGGAGAGAAAGCTAATGCCCAATACTAAGAAAGAACGTGATCGCCACCAAAGTAAACACAAGCCAGAGACTTGAAAATACCTTGGAAATAGGTGGATGAAGCACCTGCCCACGGGAGAGAGAAAACCAGTGAAATCTGCAGATCAACCGAATGTAACGTCCAGACCCCGTGCGTCACAGAAATGTGACGGTCTCCAGATGAGCTGTTATATGAACCTGACGCGTCTTCTCAAGACCGTCAGAAACCCTACAGAAATAGCTTATGAATTCTTTGAACTCCAAATCTTCCAGCCGGCCAGAAGACTTGGGCCTCGCGTAGTGAACCTGTAAACCTGCCAAAGAACGTGAAAACACAAGAAAACGAACCCTGATTATCCCTTTAAACAAGCATAGTATCAATTCTCAAAGAACTTAAGAGCATGCAAAAGGAAAGGGAAGTACCGGGGAAGTTTTGGTTTTTTAACCCCTCTGGGCATTTTTAAAAGATAGGACGATGTTTAGATGATGAAAACCAGATGCAGAATGTGGAAACAAGGAAAGGGACAATGCCTATGATTAGAGGGAGGAGGAAAAACACAATATACAATGATGAACTTTGAAACTCAATAGAACGAATACTCCCTTCACCGCGAAGCAGATGGACGTGAAAGACAAGTTTCCTTGGTTAGATGTGGCTCCAGAATGCAGCAGCACTTCGACGCGAATTCCAGATCTTCCTCCCTCGGGCCATGAAGTTAAGGGTGCTATTTATACGCCCTCAAACTCTCCGATCGAGCAGAGGATAATCCAGCAAGAAAAGAGGATAACTCTTAGCAAATCATTGAAGATAATATCACCAAGAGTCCATAGAAACAAACAGAAGGTTCTGAGGATCAGATTTGGAAGAGAAATCACCAATTCAAACTCTTATCTCGACCACGGAGTAGCAGAGAAAAGACCTGAACTGCCAGGACTCTCTGTTGGATGTAACGGCTACTCGACAGACCGCCATATGCAAATAACGCGCTAGGGGGATACCGTCACTATCAACCTTATCTCAAAAGAGATAAGATCAACGGAAGCATATCAAAACAATAGGACTCTTGAATGAAAGTAACGGCTGCACGACAGACTGTTAGAATCAATGGGCAGGCCAAAGGATAAGCTTTGAAACAAAGGCCTCAAACTTCAGGACTCTTCAAGAAGTAACGGTCTAGGGACAATGCGTTAGAAGAAAGTAACGCCCCATGTGCAGACCGTTAGAAACAATGAGGATCAAAATTAATAAGAGCTTGCTAAGCTTCATCAAATGAAAAAGCCACAAGGAACCACACTCAACCAAGGAGAGAAGACCCATGAAATAAGCTTCAAACTGACTAAGGAGACTCAAGGAATAGTGAACAACTTGGAGCATCACATGGATAGAACAAGGAGATGACCCAACTTATCGGTCATAAAACGGGTGTCAACAAATGCCCCTCCTTAACGCCCTCTTTGCAGGGGAGCGAGCAGAGGTGAAGCGAAAGCGAAATGGAACATGGAGATGAAGCGGAAATGAAGCTGAGTGAACCAAAAAGTGGGCGTTAAGGTAAACGACACCCGTTCTTTACCAACAAGCGATAAGAATTTTCTGGAAAACTTCGAACTGATCACCAGGAAATAACTAACCAAAGGATGCAAGTCTGGAGGAATTAACAACCAAGGAAAGGAAACACGGCTAGCCGCCGGAGGCAACGGAAAGGAAAGAGAACTGACTAAACCGTAGACAGGAATCTTCAGCCAACCAAATCAAGCGAGAGATCGAAGAAAACCTTCTAATTCGGAATGGAATGACTCTCCTTATTCGAGATCAAGAACACAGCTATTCACTATCATTGAGACACCTTGAACAGATGAAGCACATGAATGCTCAAAAAGATGCGTATGATGCATGCTGGGCTAAAGAAAAAGAAATCATTAAAACGAATGCAAAGAAAGATAAAATAAAAAAGATACTCGAGAATAGTATTGCTAGACCGGAGAAATCAGGGTCAGGACACCATCTGCAACCATGGCGTGCAAGACAGAACCATCGTCCCCAAATTTTTCCAACCTAACGGCCTATCCAACGATTAAACATGTGCACTTAGATCATCATCATTTTTGTTTAAGAGGAACATCAGATCCCAGAACACATGAATGACCAGCCGGTTCTCGAGATAATATATCAGAGATAACATATAGTAATGCATTAAAGGGACAAGGGAATGAGATACAATACCTGACTTACCTGCCTGACCGGTAAAGCGTGTTGTTATTCATAACTTCATTCATGAGAAAGAGGTTAGCCAATAATAAATATGAGCATGAAATAAGGCATAACCATTCATACGTGTTAGAAGCATTAATAATATGTGCCATGGCAGAAAATGTGGTCATTCAATCATCAAATGGACCATTTTATTCATCAAGAAACTTGCAAGCTGTAACGGTCTGCAGAGAGGGCGTTATATGAATTAACGGACCAGCCCTAGGCCGTTTAGAGACTAGGCGGTTCATATTCTTCAATGAAACAGTTCAAATCCATGTGACAGTCAAAGGAGTACGCGTCATTGACTGTAACGGTCGGACGATAGACCGTCATATTTCCTGAGCGTTCAAAAAAAATAAACCGAACGGTCACAATCTTCATTCATTCATTCATTCAAGCCTTAGCACAAAAAAAACCCCAAAACCTCAACCGAGAGCAACGACTGGCGACCTCCATCATCCACCCAAGATAGATGGCCGGCGATGAGGCCCCACAGCCACCGAAGAAGAGGGAGAGAGGGAAGAAGAAGGCGATATGTCGCCTCCACCGCCGGATAGAGCGGGAAGTGGAACGACGGCCGGAGGAAGAAAAAATGAGGAAGATAGCTCCAAGGGTGGAAGAAGAGGTTCCAATGGCCGAGGAGGACCAAGGGGAAACCTTCCTGGACGAGGGAGAACCCAAGAACAGGAGAAGAAGAGGAAGAGGGGCCAAGACCATGAGGTAGGCCTCCGCCCTAATTTTCAAAATTTTAATTTTTTTGAGTTTTTATGTGGATGCATGATGTGGATGAGATAATGTGTGGACGGGTAGGATGAACGGAAATGAAAAGCATGTAAGACCGCCAGGTCTAAACGGAGGCAGATAGGAATAGCCCAAATTTTAGCAGCAGACAATGTAACGGTCTAGATCCAGACCGTCAAGATCAAGTAACGCGTCAAGTGAAGGCCGTCAGATAGGTCAGAGACCCATTTTTTTGAGAATTGAACAGCAGAGAATATAACGGCTCAGAGCTAGTGCGTCATATATAAGTAACAGCCAAATGCTAGACCGTTAGAGATGGCAGAGTAGGATTGAATTATGAATGTACAGACCTCGTCCAAGTGATGTATAGACTTGGAGTGCAGATGACCAAACGATGTATAGACTTCGTTTTAGCCAAAGAGTGCTCAGACTTGATGGATGTATGGACTTTGGACAAGGAATGTACAGACTTGGGGCTGTGCACACGTTGGGCAATGTATAGACTTGGATCAAGAATGTACAGACTTGAACGACATGTGGACTTTAGACAAGGAATGTATAGACTTGGGGTTGTACACACTTGGATGAAGAATGTACAGATTTGGAGAATGTATGGACTTTAGATGAAGACTTGGGGAATGTATGGACTTTAGGTGAAGACTGTACACAATGCATAGACTTAAGGTTGTGTAGACTTTGGATGAAGACTGTACAGACTTGGGGAATGTATGGACTTTAGATGAAGACTGTATAGACTTTGGGAAATGCATGGGACGTATAGGCTTCATATGATGTAGACTTCAAAAATGCTGTATAGACTTCAACAAAATGCTGTACAGGCTTCAAAGTGATGTGTAGACTTCAAAATGCTGTATAGACTTCAACACGATGTGTAGACTTAACAAAATGCTGTATAGGCTTCCAAGTGATGTATAGACTTAACAAAATGCTGTACATGCTAGGATGATGAATGGGATGTATAGACTTAACAAAATGTGTAGGAAATGTGACGGTCCATGCACAGTGCATCGGAGATAGATAACGGTCATGAGCAAGACCATTGAGCATGATTGACCAAGAAGAAACCAAAACTGATCAGCAGAGAATGTAACGGCTCAGAGAGAATGCGTCATAAGAATATAACGGTCTGATGATAGACCGTTAAGCTTGACAAAACAAGGTTGGACTAAATTTAAACCTCACAGGAAATGTGACGGCCCAGAGCTGGCGCGTCATAGTCAAGTAACGGTCCGACGACAGACCGTTATATCATGAATTGTACTCCGAGACGGATTGAGCCGTAAGGGGCAAAACCCGAGATAAGAAGCCCTTGATCCGTTCTAGACTTCTCCCAAACTTAAGATAACGCCTTCCAATCCGAATCTTATCACTTTAAAGCCAAAACCAAACCTTCAAAACTTGAAAACCTAGCCAAAATCGTATCTTTCTGAATTCTCTGCTAGAAGGCTGAAAAAACCCCTCCTAAGGGCAGGAAACAAGATGAAGAGAAGCTTCGAGGCGACGGCTATGGAGGAGAGAGTCTACACTGGACCCAAAGCTGCAAGAAAAGAGTATGGAGAGCTGCAAAGGCTAACCTCAATTCCCAAGCATCTAAGCTCTAATGCTCAAAGAGTGGTAAGCTTCCATAACCTAACCAAGTTCAGAAATTTCTGCACTTCATCTTCTTCCTCATGATTTTCTTTTTTCTTCTCTTAAGCCTCTCCCGGTCCAAGATGCTATTCTAATCTGAAGTGGGTGGCTCCCATGGTAAAGGCACTCCCTTTAGAGGTTACATCAATTCTTAAAGCGTGGCACCTTCAACCTCTCTTGGTCTTAGGCAAGAATTTCCAGAAATTGACATTAGATTGGCCTAGTATTTCAGCCCTCATAGAATTGTGGCATCCACAAACACATACCTTCATCTTCCCTTCCTTCGAAGCAACAGTCCTATTAGAGGAGGTAGAAACCTACCTAGCCCTTCCTAAGACTAAGGCGGGGGATGAAGACCTAGTTTGCTACACGATTGAGCTTATTGACCTATCCTTGATCTTGAGTGATTTCATCCATAATCCAAAGGACGTGAGGACCATGATCACCCTACACCACATACACTTGATACCCTTGGCACAATGGATAGTGTCTCATTGCAAAAACAAGTGGGAGAGACATGAAGCAATAGCCAAGGCGGTGGCGGTTTGCTTATGTGGAGTTTTCCTTTTCACCACGACCGACCACCTCTTAGATACCCAAAATCTCAGCATAATCAGTGGGTTGTGGCGGGGAATGTCCCTCTCTCAAGAGATCCTCTCATATCTCTATGAAGGACTAAGCTCGGCTTGCCTAGGAGGACCCTTATTTGGTTCCATGATACTCCTTGAGTGTTGGATGGGAGTGAGAATCAAATTCCAACCAAAGGAAGACATAACTTCTGCTAGCCGGATCTTCGGGAGCCACCCTCTCTTCTTCATTGGAGGGGCATCTGGATTTTCTTCACAGGTTGAATGCAAGACGGCGGACAAGAAAACTCGGGATGAATGGCGCCTCTTCTTCAACACCTTTCCAATAGACAAGTTCATCATGCGACCGAGAATCCTTCGGAGCACTCTTCTTAGAATACCACGGCGTCAAGGCCTGGACCTCCAGCTAGTGGGAAATACTACCATGGCGATCTACAACCCACACCGGTGCCATCTTCAGATCGGGCTACCTCGGACTGAAGTTCCTGCACTATCACACTACCCTCCCCTTCTACCTAGGAAGATGGGGACCGAGGAAGATGAGAGAGCAGTCCGGAACGCGCTGACCATGTAGGAGATCAGCAAGGTGCGTCCGTGGCAAGAAGAAGTGGAAGAGAACGATGAAGCACGCCGCAGTTACACGAAAGAGTTGAGGAAGATCTGCCCTCTTGCGGATAAGAAACTGAATGTAGCTTGATTTTCTTTTTGAACGATGTAATTGACAATCAGAGTTGAAATTTTATCAATCTTGTGTTGTATTAAGTTAATTTGAATAAGATGGGATTGCCTTAGTTGAATGGACATGAACTTTGTGTTTTGATTTGGCTAGAATGATCAGCAGAACAGAGCTTCTGGAGAATGTAACGGATCGGATCAGGGCCGTTATAAGGATATAACGGTGGGGAGATAGGCCGTTAGAGTGTATGCTTTGAGAACTAAATTCTCTGGAGGAAGTAATGGTCCAACGATGGACCGTTAGGAAGAATAATGGTTGTGCCCCAGGCCGTTAGAGAGAGAGCTGCTGAGAGAATCAAAGCCAACGTTCTGAAGGAAAGTAACGGTTTAATCAAAGACCGTTATATGATTGTGGCGGTCCACTGATGACGCGTTATAGCCCTGAACCTGCATAGTTATGAGATTTTAGCTTTGTTCTTGATCCTGCGTTCTGCACACACTTAAACATGGAACAAGTTAGATCTGTTCTTAGACTCAACCCCTTGCCTCGAGGCAAGTTAGATAATGATAGTTTCTTGATATTTGGTCAAGGGGTGGAGCCTTATTAAATAGGCGGAAAAAACATAATAGAACTAATGCGATGCATGCGATGCATATGATGGTATATTTTTGGATTTTGGAAAATATCTAAATTTTTGTGAGTTTTGGAGATATTTGCTATTTTTTGGGTTTTGAAATATATGATGTTTTTTGTGATTTTGAATATATGATGTTTTTGGATTTTGAAATATATGTTGTTTTGGATTTTGAAATATATGTTGTTTTTGGATTTTGAAATATATGTTGTTTTGGATTTTGAAAATATATTTTTTTTTGAATTTTGAAAACCGGTGCTTTCCCTTAGCAACGTGAGCCCTCCGCATCGTATTGAGAGTCTCGAGGTTGGCGTGCAATAAGGTGACAAACCCTGACCAGGGCCCAGATTTTCATGACGGTGTTTCTACCAGGGCCATACCCAGGGTACTAGTGTCAATCCCAAAAAGGAAAATAGAATACGGGGGTAAGCTTAGGCCAGATTTGGAAGTTTTTAGGACTTGGGTTCCTCTCCAGACAACCCATTAGAAATTTGGTCTGTTGCGCCGGGGCTTTGTGTCCGTCATCGAACCTTTGTCCACTCTAGGCATGCGTGCGACCGAGCTCATTTGTCCCGCGGGGAACTGTACTGCCACTCTTGTCATGCCTAGATTCTTTTTCTTGCCTTTCTGGAGCTTTTGAATATATCAATAGACCTTTGAGATGATGCTTTTGATTTTGTCCAGATTGCTCTTCTTTCTTTTTTTCTTGTTTCTTTGCTTGTGGCATCAGGTCATAACGGACTGCCCCTATTTGAGACCTCCTCTTATCAGGGTGCCTGGATTGGTTGTCGCCTCCTTATTCACCTCTTGCCCCTGGATTAGCGAAGGAAGAACGTACAGGGACTTCGACTTTCCCCCAATGTATGACCAAGGAGAAACGGTGTCTTTTAAAGTGGGAAACCTAACCAGGGATGTTGTGTAGTGTGTGGTTGCCTTACTCGGGACCCTTTTAGAGAAATGGAGGAAACTCTTGCTACCGGGGTGGCACGGATTAGACTCTAAGGAAAGAAACGTTTAAGGTACAACCCATTCCACGGGTGAGAGAGCTCCTCACCTTCCGCGTTTACTAAGCTATAAGCATTCCCTGGATAAGCCTCTTTTACGACAAACGGCCCTTCCCAGTTAGGTTGCAATTTAGACCAAGGTCCTGCAGACCGAATGAATTTGCGTTTCAAAACCATATCTCCTTTTTGAAATTTACGTTCAATTACCTTCTTCTGAAAGTAACGCGAAACTCTCTTTTGATAAACGGATACATGATCGGCCGCATTCATCCTCTTCTCATCTAAGAGTTCTAACTGGACGAGCAACGCCTCTCGACGTTCATCGAGATTAAGTTCCTTATCAAGCTGCACTCTAAGGGAAGGGATCAAGATCTCATATGGGAGCACCGCCTCCATCCCGTAGGTAAGAGCATAGGGAGTTTATCCCGTGGGACTACGGACGGAGGTGCGGTAAGCCCACAGAGCTTCCACTAATCTTTCTGGCCAATCGGAAAACTTATGAGATTCGCATGTTTTCTTTATGATTTTAAGAAGGGTTTTATTAGTGGTCTCGACTTGACCGTTGCCTTGAGGGTAATATGGAGATGAATGATGCAATGCAATATGGAACTTCTTACATAGGTCCTTGAGCTCTTGGGAGACAAACTGGGGTCCGTTGTCGGTGATGATACTGCTTGGCACTCCGAACCGCGAGATGATATTCTTCATGATAAAGCGGCACACCGTTGAAGCTTTGATCTCTGCGTACGCCTCGGCTTCGGCCCATTTGGTGAAGTACTCAGTGGCGGTAAGGATAAAGGATTTCCGCTTGATCTGAGAATTAGGATCACCGAGCGGGCCGACAACGTCGAAAGCCCACATAGAGAATGGCCAAGGAGCAGAGAGAGGATGGAGAGATGAAGCTGGAGCATGGATTTTATCAGCATGGAGTTGGCATTTAAGACACCTCCGGACATAGAGGGAGCAATCTTCCTCTAGAGTGGGCCAGTAGTAGCCCTGCCTAAGGATCTTCTTCGCTAGAGCCTGGCCATTGACATGACCTCCACACTCACTAGAATGGGCTGCTTCAGCCACTTTCCAAGCTTCATCATCATCTAAGCATCTCATGAGCATTCCATTAGTAGCGCGCCTGTATAGTTCTCCTGCAACAATAGTATACCTTGAGGCGGCTCTTCTTATTGACTTGCGCTGCTCGGCGTTTGCCCCTTCTGGGAATGATCCTTCTTTGCAAAACAACTCGATTTTGTGATACCAAGGCAATTCTTCTTCGTCCAGAATCTCTTCTAGCTCCATTAGAGATACTTCCTTGAGATCTTCCTTCTCAGCCCTTGCCTCTACAGCCTTCCTAAGGTTGATGAACCAAGGATCCTGAAGGGAGGGTGCGTCCAGTCTCTGAACGACGATAGTCTTAGTGTTCCGACTGAGAGGGAAAGATAGAGAGGAAGCAAGAGATGATAGAGCATCGGCTAGAATATTCTGAGAGCGAGGAGTATGGATATAGATCAACTTACGAAATTGCATAGCAAGGAGCGTGACCAAATCTTGATAAGGCTTGAGTTTGGGGTCACGAGTGCGGTAAGTGGACAGATTTTGCCATAGGACGAGCTGAGAGTCTCCTATGATATTCAAATAGCGCGCACCTAGGAGATAGGCATGCTTCAATCCAGCTAAGAGAGCTTCATACTCATCGATGTTGTTGGTAGCAGGAAATCAAAGTTGATAAGTGAAGGGAATAGTCACTCCTTCTAGAGTGAGCAGAACAGCGCCGATCTCTCAGCCTTGAGAATTGAGCACACCATCGAAGTGCAGAGACCAGAAGGGATGATGGGTGAGGACGGAGAGATGCTCATCAGGGAAATCGTCCTGAATGGAGTCAGTGTGAGGAATGGGAAGATGGGCAAGATGCTCAGCGATGGCGTACCCTTTGACCGCCTTCTAAATGACAAATGTGATATCGAATTAAGAGAGGAAGCTCTGCCAGCGAGCTAACCTACTAGAAAGGACGGGCTTTTCTAAGAGATAGCGAATCGGGTCCATTCCAGAGATCAACCTAACTGGGTGGGCAAGGAAATAGTGTTTAAGCTTCAGAGCTACCCACACTAAGGTGGCACAAGTCTTCTCCATAGCGGTGTATCTGGACTCAGCTGGGTTAAATAACCAAGAGAGGTAATACGCAGCCCGCTCTTTCCCTTCATCATCTACTTGTGCTAAGACCGCCCCTAGGGAGTCCTCAATAACCGAGATGTATAGGATCAGGGGTTTCCCAGGGACAGGAGGTTGCAAAATCGGGGGATTGAATAGATATTCCTTTAAGTCCTCGTAGGCCTTCTGGCAATATTGATTCCATTCAAACTTGACCCCCGTCTTAAGCAATTCATAAAACGGACGGCACCTTTGAGAATGTTGGGATATGAATCTTCTAATGAATTGTAATCGACCAATCAGTCCTCGAAGTTCCGTAATGTTCTTAGGCGGAGGCATGTCCATGACGGCCTGTGCTTTGTTAGGATCAATTTGGATCCCCCGTTTGCTCACTATGAAACCTAACAGCTTTCCCGAAGAGACTCCAAATACGCACTTCTTTGGATTCATTTTGAGCTTGTACTCCCGTGCTCTTTGCAGCACCTTAGCCAGAATAGAGGGGTGTTCTTGTTTGGTTCTTGACTTCACCAGAATGTCATCCACGTAGGCTTCCATATAGATATGCATCATGTCGTGGAAGATGGCCATCATCGCCCTTTGATAGGTGGCACCTGCGTTCTTTAGATCGAACGGCATAACCACATAATAGTACGTGCCCCAGGGCGTGGTGAAGGAGGTTTTCTCTTGATCTTCCGGAGCGAGACGAATCTGATTATAGCCTGAGTAACCGTCCATAAATGACAATAATTCGTACCCGGCGGTGCTATCGACCAAGACATCAATATGAGGCAGCGAGAAATCATCTTTTGGACATGCTTTGTTGAGATCCCTGAAATCGATGCAGATACGCACCTTTCCATCCTTCTTGATAACAAGGACTATGTTCGCCACCCACTGAGGATATAGAACAACTCTAATGAATCTGGCCTTATACAATTTGTCGACCTCTTCCTTAATCCTTAAGGCCATGTGGGGGTGAAATCTCCTTGACCATTGTTTCACAGGTGTTGCCCCTGGTTTAAGCACAAGTCGATGTTCCACTAAAGAGGGGTCAAGACCTGGCATGTCCTCATAAGACCAGGCGAAAGAATCGTTATACTCCCTCAGAACCTTAATTAAATCTTCTTCTACTTGTGGAGGGAGATTAGCGGCAATAATGATGGGCCTTGGGTCTTCTTCAGTTCCCAAGTTGATTTCCTTCATAGGTTCATCCACTGCCGACGACGGCTCGTCGAATTTCTTAAGTCCTTGTGCATACAAATCAGCAGTGTCATCTAAGTTGCTGTCCTCATTGATCGGATCTTTTTCATCCAAGATTTCATAGACACCGAGTCCGTCATCGCTCCACACCCCTTCTATTTCTTCTTCATCTTCAATCATAATTACCGTAGCAACAAATTCTGGACACTTCAAAAGGGCATGACAACGCTGAGCTAGATCTTGCAAGAACCTATCAGGGACGGATTTGGGAGGACGTGCAAGCGGGCGCGACTCAGAGGAGGAAGGGTTGGACGACCTAGAACAAGACCCTACTTCTCTAGACCTAACTGACTCTACTTCCCTAGACTCGATAGACCCTAATCCTAACCTAGGAGGAAGAAGACCTAGTGGAAGGGAAGGAGCAGGGGACTCGTGCCCCTAGGAGGAGGATGGAGACAAGGTAGCATAATCTTCCACTGAAATCTGCGTTTCGAATTTGACGTTTTTTTTTTGGAGATCAGTGGAGACTACACAACAAGATGGAGGAGGCGGGAGCTGCATGGGAAACAGCTCGGGGAAGATGCAATCGAAGAAAGGATCAGAAGACGAGAACCACATCTCGTGTAGTTGGGCGTTGGGAGGAGGAGGAGTGAATAGAGTGGATAGATCAATGGGCGGGCAATGCCCGCAAGCACAGGGAACAAATAAAATCTCTAGTGTATCAATAAAGGATGGATTTACTATGATGGGAGGAAGACGGGGTAATAATTCCCTCTGCTGTTGGAGAGATTGAAAGCGGGAGGGAGACCAAGAAAAGATAATCGGTGAGCTCTCCTCCTTCCGCAGATGCTGAGCCGGCTGCTTCTTCGGCCTCCACTGAACAAGTCGAACCTCTTGCTGCTGCTGGCAGTCTTCTTCATGAAATAGCCCCTGAAGGGCTGGACCATAGTCAATCACATCATCAACTGGCCCCCTTAGCACTAGGGGTGGACTGGCAATCGGACAGACTGTATCTTCCCTTGGCGGAGCTGGACGTGGAGTTAATGTGCTAGGCTGGAGAGGCCCTCGAACAAAGTGTTGACGGTAGTCCGAGGTGAGTGGCCCAGAATCACCCATCATAGATAATGCAGTCTCTCGGTAACCGAGACCTCTTCTGTTCATTTTCCTGCCCTTAGGAATGGGCTTAGTTCGTCCCTGCAATTGAGCACTGAGGCCTCTCACCAGTTGGTAGCCTAGCTTCAGTATAATGTCCCAGCCCTTGGAATCTCAGATCTGGGGCTTCACCTTGATGTCAACTGCTGCGGTGACGGGCTTGCGAGGTGCGTAAGCCCAAGGAAAGTCAAGATCTAGCACTGACATGACGGGCCGACTGTTTGGCCACAATGTAGGAAGAACTTTCTCTGAAATAGCCTTCACTGATTGGACCGTGGATAAGCTTTCGACTTTGACGACCCTCCCTTGGAAAGGGAATTTAATGCATTGATGTGCAGTAGAGGGTACGGCGCTGAGGGTATCGATCCACGGACAACCCAAGATAGCCTTGAACATAGGGTCAATGTCCAACACATAGAATTCCACGGGCATAGTAAGGGGCCCAAGCTCAGCTTGAATGGTGACAATCCTGTGACATGCCCACTGAGAGTTGTCATAAGCAGCTATGGTAGTGGGGGTTGGGCGTAGAAGTTCTTCTGACAGATTACGAGCCCTTAGAGTGCTGAGCGGGCATATGTTGATAGATGCCCCTATGTCAACTAACGCCGCATCGATGCTGACTTTGTTTAGAATGATAGTAATGCACAGCGGCATTTGTCGAGCTTCTGGTGGTGCTAGCTCGGTTTCAGAGAAAGTAATGGCTGGCCCCTTGGAGATTGTTGCCAGTGCGGTAGGTAAGCTATCAACTGCCATGTCTTCACTAACCATCACCTTTTGAAGAAAGTCTCTTAATGCATCTTGGTGAAGGGTAGATCTCTTAATCAGTTCTAGCACAGATATCTTGGCGGGCACCCTATCCAAATGATGTAATAGATCATATTGGGTCCCCGGTAGTGGCTCGGCCTCTTCTTGCTCGGCCGCCGGTTGGGAAGACTGGGGATTGGAAGTGGAAGGATAGTTTCGGTGGAACATGCGCCCGCTCCGTAGGGCGAAGTTATAAGCTGCCGCGGCCTCAGATGGGCTTAGGATAAGTGATTTAGTAGGCCTAGTGGGTTGGATGAGCGGTGCGGAAGAGGGTGTGGTGGAAAGGATGATAGGCAAGGGGTTAGTGGCAGTGGGCGCGAGCGGCAGTGGGGATATAAAAGTGGGCGGAGGTGTGATGAGTGGAGGGTTAGACGGCGGTATGGCGGTAGTGGATGTAAGCGTGAGCGGGGAGGGGGTGATAATAGCGGATGTGAGCAATGGTGAGTGCAACGGAGGCGCGGGTGATGGTTCGGGTGATGAGATAGGGGTGAAAGGAAGGACGAGTGGAGGAGGGGTTTGGTGTGTAGGTATGAGGATGGGGGAAGCGGGAGGATTATGGTAGTTGTGGTGAAGGGCCATGACCTACGGCGTGGAGTTATCATCGTCGAAGGACCACCCGGGGTTAGGAGCCGGGGGTTGGACGATAATGACCTGAGCTGGTGCCGGCGGCGGAGGCTGTGGAGCAGGTGGATGGTTTGGCATTGGGTTTTGATGAATCCCCAGGTCTTGCACCGGCTACTGTTGCTGTGGCTGCGGTACCTGTTGCTGCTGTACTTGCTGCCTCGGCGGCTGCCTTCTCTTTTCTTTGATTTCCATGATGGCCCTGTGCATTTCGGCCCAATCTATCCTCTGTCCTTCATGAAGATCATATACTAGGTCCCGGAATTGAAAACACCCTTCAATGGTATGTCCCGGTTGCCTGTGGAACATACAATACTTCGTCTGATCAATGGCCGGATTCTAGTTGGGCCGTTCCGGAGGGAGCTGTATGGCATTCACCGACATGAGGGCTGAAAAGATGTCTGTGAGTGTTTCTGGCAAGGGTGGGTACTGAGCTCTTTTAGGAGCCGGGCGCTTGTTGTTAGGGTTGTTGTTGTAGCTGTTGGGTGGAGGAACGTTGTGGTATTGTGGAGGTGGTGGTGGTTGCTGTGGTGCGGCGAAGGTGTTTTGTGGAATGGTGAAGGTGGGCGGCGGAGGGTTTTGTGGAGTGGTCTGGTAGTTTTGGGGAGAGGGATTCTGGGGAGTGCGGGGGTTCTGAGGGAAGCGGAAAGGTGCGGCTTGGAACGGAAAGGCAACGGCTTGAACCTGCTCGTTTGTTTGGACCCCCTTGGTGACCGGCCCTTGAGGTTTCTTGTGATACTTGGGCTTTTGGTTTTCAAATAGTGAGTGTATGGGGGAATCCTTGAACTGAGTTTGAATGAAGCGCGCTTGGCTATAGAGTTGGTGCATGTTGGCTATGTCGTTCATGGCCAGAATATTTCGGAAGGTCGGAGTAGCATTGAAAATAAGTAACTTGACCTTCTCTTCCTCCGGAATATGTCCGGGCACTCTAGCTGCCATTTGCCTCCACCTATCTGCATAAGTGGCAAACTCCTCATTCGGTTTCATCTTTTCGGCCACCAGATCTGTGAATGAATATTCCGGGCCGACCCTGTCTTGAAACCGCTGAATAAACTTATCCTTCACTGTCTTAAAGCTCTTGGCGTCTTCCAGTGGCAGAGAGTAGAACCATTCCAGTGCAACACCGTCTAATGATCGGCGGAACAAGTACGCCATAAGGCGATCATCATATTAGAATTGGGCCGATTCATATAAGAAATCCCTCACGTGGATAAAGGGATTGCCGTTCCCGTCATATTTGCGATAATTGGGGAGCTCGGATTGCGGAGGGAACCGGATGTTCTGAAAGCTAGGAACCGGAACATCTGCCAAGGATTGTGGGCCAACCCGCTTCTAGAGGAAATCGAGTTGCTATTGCATGGTGGCCCATTTATCAAGTAGTTCCTGCTCTCTGGATGGAGCAGGGGTAGTGAGAGATGATGGCTGAAGTTGGGGAGCAGAAGGGTGGATTGTGGCAGAAGGTGGGAGCCCATATGCAGGAGCAGAAGGATAAATGGCCGAAGTAGGGGGCCCATAAGAAGGATATTGGGCCTGAACTTGACCCAGATTGGAGTGGGCTTGGGCAACCCCTGGCAGAGGGCGCGCGAAATCTGAAGGGCCCATAAGGACTTGTGGAACCATTGGGTTAGACATGTGAAGATCCACCTGAACGAAAGAAGGGATATGAGACTTCCCCTTGTCAAAAGATTGCTGGGCCGAAGTAGAAGATTGGCCCGTCTCCATGCCAGTGAATGTGATGGTCCGGGGTTGGACCGGAGTAAGATTAATTGGAGTGGGCTGGATGGAAGGATTGGATTGACCCTGCATACTCGTGGGAGGGGAGATATTGGATCATTGCATGGCCTGATAGACAGTTTGGAGTTGGGCCGGATCCAATTGGGCCATCATCTGGAGAATGGAGCCCGCAGAAGGAGTAGTGAAAGAAGGGGTAGCTTGACCACCTTCCATGGAGGTAGAGGATGGAAGAGGGGCTGTCCCCTCTCCAGAAGAGAATGAGGTAACCCTAGCAGGGTTTTCAAGAAGCCCTTGAGGAAGGGAATCCTCTTGGGAACGGGGAGGATTGAAAGAAGCCATGGTGGGTTCGAAAAGCGGATTTGAGTAGAACCTGGAGAAGGAATTGACCCTAGAAGGTGCTTCTAACTGACGAAAACAACTCCACATGCAACGAACAACCTTAACAAGATGCGAACAACACAACACAAACACACAATGAGTAACCACACTTAGATGATTTCTAACAAAGATGTAAGTAACAAGAGATGAAAACACTTAGAGTCAAGCAAGTTGTTTAAGATGATGCTTCAAGATTCTTATGATTTCCCCTTTGGAACTTTAGTGGATTGATTAATGTGAGCTCTCAACAATAGGTCCCTGATAGGAGATGGGTGTAAAGCTTGTTTTGACTCTAAATGTGATCACTCCCTCACTTATGCAATCCTAGACACGGGGTGGGAAAGGTACAACCGGCCCGGCGTCCCTGTGGGAATCCACGGCTCGCGGGGACTTATGGAGGTCCCTGGTGTGATTTCCTAGTCGGCCCCAAGGAATATGGAGACGAGAGGTCTGCACACCAAGGTAGGAAAATGCAATCTAATGTATGAAAGTATGAATGAACCTATGTGCACTGGGGTGCATGCAAATTCTAACCTAGAATCTAGTAAACAATTATGCACACAACGATGTAAGTATGTAAACCAACCAAGGAGGAAGTCAGATAACACCCAAGCAAGAATATCACAGTAAAAACTACAGAAATAGAATGCACCTCGGGATGCATACCTATCTGGAGTGTAACGGTCTAGAAGACCCGCGTCAGAAATATATAACGGTCAGAGGCCAGACCGCCAGAAGCAATATAACGCAGGGACCCAGGACCGTCGTATGAGCCAGAGAGCCAAAAACAAACCAGAAATAGAAGGGAAATCCGTGAAAAGCCCAAACAGTAGGATGAGGAGTGTAACGGTCTAAAGCCCCTGCGTCAAAGTGTAGTGACGCAGGGACAGAGGGCCGTCAGACTACCCAGAGAACCAGAAATAAGAGGAAGTAAGAGGGAAATCCGAGGAAACTAAACAAGGAAATGATGGCAGGTTTAAACAGAGATCAAGACACGATTGGCACAAGTTGTCCCACCGTGATTGCCAAAAAATTATCTGTTGATTTATTTGCTTCTCTTCTTCTTTTTGTTTTGATGTGTAATAAAGATGATAAGTAAAAATCAAAGATCTCAATCAACCCAAGGACATGTGAACCATGAACCTAGGCAACCAGAACAAGCTCTAGCATGGGCATGCTATCTCAATCATCAAGCTAAACTAAGGGATTAAAGAAAAACACACACCAGGGCGTGGAGCAAGAGCAAGTAAAAACACACCGCAAGGGTGGAATAAGCAAAGGAAATAAGAGATATGAGATGGAGAGAAAGCTAATGCCCAATACTAAGAAAGAACGTGATCGCCACCAAAGTAAACACAAGCCAGAGACTTGAAAATACCTTGGAAATAGGTGGATGAAGCACCCGCCCACGGGAGAGAGAAAACCAGTGAAATCTACAGATCAACCGAATGTAAC
The DNA here is from genome assembly GCA_022559845.1 of Amorphophallus konjac. NCBI lineage: Eukaryota > Viridiplantae > Streptophyta > Magnoliopsida > Alismatales > Araceae > Amorphophallus > Amorphophallus konjac. The sequence continues at coordinate 299,800,898 of CM040121.1, read as the reverse complement.
GGTCAAGACCCCGTGCGTCACAGAAATGTGACGGTCTCCAGATGAGCCGTTATATGAACCTGACGTGTCTTCTCAAGACCGTCAGAAACCCTGCAGAAATAGCTTATGAATTCTTTGAACTCCAAATCTTCCAGCCGGCCAGAAGACTTGGGCCTCGCGTAGTGAACCTGTAAACCTGCCAATGAACGTGAAAACACAAGAAAACGAACCCAGATTAGCCCTTTAAACAAGCATAGTATCAATTCTCAAAGAACTTAAGAGCATGCAAAAGGAAAGGGAAGTACCAGGGAAGTTTTGGTTTTTTAACCCCTCTGGGTGTTTTTAAAAGATAGGAGGATGTTTAGATGATGAAAACCAGATGCAGAATGTGGAAACAAGGAGAGGGACAATGCCTATGATGAGAGGGAGGAGGAAAAACACAATATGCAATGATGAACTTTGAAACTCAATAGAACGAATACTCCCTTCACCGCGAAGCAGATGGACGTGAAAGACAAGTCTCCTTGGTTAGATGTGGCTCCAGAATGCAGCAGCACTTCGACGCGAATTCCAGATCTTCCTCCCTCGGGCCATGAAGTTAAGGGTGCTATTTATACGCCCTCAAACTCTCCGGTCGAGCAGAGTATAATCCAGCAAGAAAAGAGGATAACTCTTAGCAAATCCTTGAAGATAATATCACCAAGAGTCCATAGAAAAAAACAGAAGGTTCTGAGGATCAGATTTGGAAGAGAAATCACCAATTCAAACTCTTATCTCGACCACGGAGTAGCAGAGAAAAGACCTAAACTGCCAGGACTCTCTGTTGGATGTAACGGCTACTCGACAGACCGCCATATGCAAATAACGCGCCAGGGGGATACCGTCACTATCAACCTTATCTCAAAAGAGATAAGATCAACGGAAGCAGATCAAAACAATAGGACACTTGAATGAAAGTAATGGCCAGGTGTGGACGCATTGGAGGGAAGTAACGGCTGCACGACAGACCGTTAGAATCAATGGGCAGGCCAAAGGATAAGCTTTGAAACAAAGACCTCAAACTTCAGGACTCTTCAAGAAGTAACGGCCTAGGGACAATGCGTTAGAAGAAAGTAACGCCCCATGTGCCGACCGTTAGAAACAATGAGGATCAAAATTAATAAGAGCTTGCTAAGCTTCATCCAATGAAAAAGTCACAAGGAACCACACTCAACCAAGGAGAGAAGACCCATGAAATAAGCTTCAAACTGACGAAGGAGACTCAAGGAATAGTGAACAACTTGGAGCATCACATGGATAGAACAAGGAGATGACCCAACTTATCGGTCATAAAATGGGTGTCAACATCCGTGAGGTGCCGTTTTTCCATGGAACGTCGTTATTCCTTGGTCCTGGTTCTTGGTGTGTCTAGTCTCCTCCGTGCTGCACACGGTCTGGTAGACGTGACACTTGTGGCGCAGTGTAAGACATCAGTGGACGCATCTGGCTGTTCTTCTAGTGTGAGGGTACTCCTATCACTTGACCGGCGACTCTCGCGTTTCTCAGAGCCGGTGTTCTCCTTTCCGTGCCGGCTAGTCTTGGCCTTGCCCAAGATTTGCTTCCCTGGCTGTGTGGTCTATTCTTGGATGTGTCCAAGATGAGCCTGGGGTTGCGTACACGATGTTCCAATCGTGTAGGCCGTTGTGGTTATTTTATCCATCCTTGCAGGTCTTCATTTTGGACCTGGTGTCGGGTCGACAGATCGGTAACTTCTGACTTTGCTGGGTCAGAATCACCCTTCTGTTGTTGCTTGGAGTAGTTTCGGGTGCCAAGGTTAGTTCGGCAGCCGCTTGTCTGGCGCGGGTTCTTCCCCTTCCGTACTTGTTCCCTACTCCTACTTCCCGTCTGCTTACTACTGCTTGTAGCGTAGTTTTACAGCTTTGTAGTGTAGTTCCTGCTTTACTACACCTGTTGTTTTGTTGTTTTTGTTGTTCCGTGTTACTGCGTGTTTTTCAGTGGGGATCCGCGTGACCCCTATTGAGCCTGTGACACGTGGCTCACCCCTGCTTTACAGGTGGGGTGGCGTTGTTCATTCTACTTCCGCATGGTTCCTGGAGTGTGCGTGCTTGTTGCGTGCCGTTACTGCCAGCTAGTACCTAAGTCGGGCTGCCCTCGACTTCTTGGTACGTCTTTCTTTTCAGTCGACTGTACTGTGCTAGACTTGTTGTCTTTAGCTTTGGACTGACTCTGGGATATAATTGTTAATTTGAACAGTTAATTAAAAAGTAATTATATTTCTGCTACTTTAGCAAATCTATCTAATGAAATTTAATTGCTTACTGTACTATCTCTGTGGCTTCAATGTACTCTACACGTGCCTTTTTCCCTTCGGGGCTTTCCCGCTCTTGGGAGGCCTCGTGGGTTTTATGCGGTATCACGCGTATCCGGTAGTCCTACCGGGTATGCCGGGTATCCGGAATCCGGGTCGCTACAGAGCCGCTAGAGAGAGGAGCTAAAAAGAAGAAAAAGAGAGAGAGGGCCTTCATAAGAAAGAAGATCGAACGTGAGAGCTGAGAAAGAAGAAGAGAGAAGCAGTCAGTGGGTGAGAGAAAGAAGAGTAGCCATAGCATCAGTTCACATATGTCAGTGTTTAGACTGGTGGATCAAATCTAGAGTCATTGTGCTCCTCGGAGCTATATCTGTTTCTTTTATTTTTCCTTTTGATTTTTCTGTTGTTCTTTTCCATTTATTTTGTGTTTTACCGATTCATTGTTCTGGGATCGGGGTTCCTTCTGAGCAATCAGAAGAAGGGAGACTTGGGTCTCTGGTTGTGAGTGAATGGGTCTCACTCACGGGTTCCCTCTGTGCATCAAAGGAAGAGAAGATTGGTCCTCTGGTTGTGGGCAACTGAGTGTTGCTCACGGTTCCTTCTATGGTTGCAGGAGAAGGGAGAGTAGGACTCTTCGGTCACTGCAGTAGCAGTGGGTGCTGATCTTGTGGGTAGCAAGATCAGGTCGAGGGATTTGTCTCCCTCAGTCTCAAGTTGTTTGGCAGCCATTGTTTGTAGACTGAGTCTGCATCTTGCTTTAGCAAGGGGAGCCTCACTCGGGTTTGAGTGGGGGATGGACGTAGGTCTGTGGTAGCAACCGAACCATCTAAAAACTCTCTGTGCAGTGGTTTGTCTTGCGTTCTTTTCCATATCATCTATCACCCTTCGCAGGATGTTTTAGCATGGTTAATTGAGAGATATATGTTCTACTGAGCGAGTTTGCATAGAGTTGTTCAGAATCTCAGTCTGTCTGTGTGCATGCTTAGTATTTGATATCGTGTCTGGCAGAGCTACAGATTAGTATGAGCTAGTCATTTTGCTTTTGCTAATTGATCATCTTTTATTTGTTACTGGAGAGCATGTAATTTGATTAAACCATCTGAGAGTTTAATTCAGTAATAGTTTTTAACGAGAATCCATTCACCCCCCCTCTGGATTCGTGCCTTGCACCCCAACAATTGGTATCAGAGCAGGTCTCTAATTGTCCAGATCCAACGATCTACAGAGGATCCTGCTATATTATTTTGGTGCATTGCTCATCGATTGCTTATTGCGTTAAATCTGATTGATAAGTATTTTTAATGCCTCCTCCTTTGGTTTTCGATGGTTCTAACTTCAGTAAGTGGCTTGGTGGTTTATGTACTTACAGAACACCATTGATTTTAGCCTGTGGACCCCTGTCTCTAACGGGCCATATCAACTGCCTCATGATCAGACCAAGTGGTCTAATGAGGGCAGTTCAAGGAACCATGATAATATCACAGTTCTTAATATCCTGAAGGCTACAGTTGATACTGACATGTTTCCTTCTGTCCGCAGGTGTACATCAGGAAAGGAAATCCTGGATGAAATGATTGCCATCGATCCATGAAAATAAGGAAGAAGAATGCCTCATGGCTAACAGAAGTGATCACAATAGTGATCAACAGGAGGAGACATTATGTTAGGTAAACTTTGATGATGAAGAACTTTCTTTTGATGAATTGATGAAAATGTATGAAGAGCTTTATGATAGATATAAGAAAATAAAATCTTAAAATAGAAAGTTGAAAAAAAAAGTTGATCAGAACAAATTAAATTCTTCATGAGAAAATTGTTTGAAACTGAAATAATCTTATGATGTCTGCCTATCTGATGTTCACATGCATAAGAAACAAATCTGTTTGCTGAAAAGTGAAAATCAAGAATTTGCAAATAAAATTTCTGAACTGGAAGATAAAATGATGTCATTAGGTGATGATCAAATCTTGATCGATGATCTAGTTCAGAATGAGAAACTGATGACAGAAAGTGAAAATCTGAAGGAGCAAAATAAAAAGCTGATGGTATTAAATATTATCATGTCAGAAAGACCTATAGCTCTTGAGAAAGAAAAATGTGTGTTCTCTGACGATGCCAATAACTTGCTCATTTTTGATAAAGAAATTGAAAACATCAAAAATGAAAATTAATCCCTGAAAGAAAGGATTGTTGTTTTTGAAAAAGGCAAGTGTGTGATGTCAGACAGCTTAGAAGAATTGGACAGTCTTAAGATAGAAATTGAAAATTATAAAACTGTAAATAAGGTGTTAAATGAATGTGTTAATTGTAGTGAACAAGAGATTGTTAGTTATGAGATACATATTGCATCTCTAGAAAATGAAATTCTTGATCTGAAAAACTCACTGTCAAAATCTGTCAAAGGTAAAGAGAAGTTTAAAGCTCCCTTGAATGATGAAGTCACTAAATTAAGTGAAGGGATAGGTTGCATCTCTGGGATTAAAAAGGATATGAGGAACCAGCTATATACAACCTTTGTTCGAAGCACAGAAGTAGCTAGAACCTCTCATCAATCACCAAAGAAATCGGTTGTAGCCAAAACATAAAAACAAGATAAAAATCAGAAAATGCAAGAACAGAAGAAAAACCAGAAACTAAAATTCAATAACATGTAGGCTACGAACTCATCTGATAGATACCATGCTTCAATGAAATCCAATAGTTTTTGTAACACCCCGGTTAAATAATAAAATATAAAAGTAAAATTTTAAAATATGTATTAGAATTAAAGATTTTTCCTTGCTATTTTTATAATTTTCTTAATTGAAGAATATTGTTTATTTTTGAAAGCGGCCAAATTATGTCAATCAAAAGAAATAATTGTTTTTCTTCAATGACCATAAAAATAATTTCATATTTCACAATGCAATTGAATTTTTCCACAATAATCTGAATATATAGATTAAATTAATGCAATTTCACCTGTACGATAAAGTTTCGACTAATTTCTAAAAATATGGAAAAAATTATATTCTTGTAGAGAACGAAGCGTTTAACAATATTGTTAACTGGGACGACCCCTAATAAAAATTTAATAAGGCCGAATTAAAGAGGTTTTAGTCCAAAATCGTTGTTCTTAATAGCCCAACATTAATTGACCAAATTCGAGCCCACTTCTCAACCATTCGAGCCCAGACCAGGCCCATTTGATAGATTAACCCTAGTCGATCATTTTGCCCCTGAAACCCTAGCTTCTAGATGCCTCTCTCAACGGCGGCGACGTGGATTAGGTAGGCATGCCGAATTTTTCATCGATTCTTCTCCTTTGGACTCTCTTAGCCAATTCGATCTCTAGAAGCCTCTTCAACCTCTATAAGTAGAGGGCTTTCGCAGCCCTAGACCTCCTTTTATTTTTTCAACAGGTGGCGCAAGCAATCGTGATCGATCGAGGGTGAATTAGGGCGAGAACGGTGACGTGTTCGCGATTAGGGTTTTAGCGTGTATTTCTTTTCTTCTTTCAAATCGGTAGGTTTCTCTCAGGCCCAATCTAATTAAATAATATGGATATATATATATATCTCTTTCTTAGCTTTCTTTTTAGTCCAATTTGCCCAATTTTGGCTATCTATAATGGGCGTATTCATGATTTTATGTAGCTCATGTAATTAGGGTTTATACCCCCATTCTTTCTTTTTGATTTACATGAAGTAATCAGAGTGGAATCTTTAAATTGACTATACCACGATGTGCATTTTTGAGTTACCTACGTTTTGACAGTAAATAGCCTAATTTTCATACTATATTCATGTTTAAATCTTGCTTTCATTGGACTGGTGTCTGGCACTTTATGTTCTGGGTTCGGGTTGAATGAAACGGTCCTTTTAAAAACCGCTATTAATATAGCAGTCGCACGATAGACCGCTTCAAGCCTCGTGTTTTTAAATTTAATAAAATTTATGCATATGTACTTTCTAATCAAGAAACGGCCATACGATAGACCGTTTTATCCTTCAGGCGGCCCTTATATAGACCGTTTTACCATTCAGGCGGCCCTTGTATAGACCGTTTCATGGCTTCTGGTAGGAAGTTCTAAACTCTGTTTTATGCATTTTTAACTAGAGAACTTACCCTGTTTAACATGATATTTGGACCTGTAACTATGCAGAACGTAATATTTATCTAGTATCATGGTTAGACATGAAAGTTGCTTTGACAATCATAAGTTAATGATCATAAAAAACTTGATAAAAGCTTGGTTATTAATCGTGTAATCTCACACCCTGCTGTTATACATTCCTCATATTATGTTGCTAATATCATTGTTTGACAGTCATGCCACTTCGGTGGGATTGACTGACCGCACCGTCTCGTTTTCCATGTTTCATATAGCCTCAATCTTGTAATAGTTGGGACTCTCCGCCGGATATTCCTTCCGTCGGACTAGGACCACTATTATGAGACCTCCGTAAGTCCCCGTGAGCCTGAGATTCCCACCAGGACGCCGGGTGGGTTGTACCCCCAAGACCTGAACCCCTGGATGTGTTTTGATTTGTGTTAGGGCCAGTCCAAATCTGGACTGCTCTGCAACCGTAGCAGCCCAACTTGCGACCGCTAAGCGACCTTGGCGGCCCAGGTTTAGATCGCTATCCTTCTCTTGGCCTAAGTTAAGTAATGGGCTTGGATTTAGTCTGATTCTTTTGAGCCCAGTCAATTCTAACCTAGCCCAATCCGTTCTATTTGACTTTAGCTTCGTATGCTGAACTTTGTTTGGACCCATTCTGATTTGGGCTAAATTGAGGACTTTTTTGGGTTCGCTTTAAGAGCCTGTTATATCTAACCGTACGTGGTCTAAGGTTAGACCGTCAATATCACCGTAGCGGCCCAGTTATTGACCGCTAAAATTGAGATTTAATATGATTCTCTGTGTTTTGTTGTTGTGATAGCAGTCATATCAAGGTTGGCCTTAAACTATGAAATCTTGCTTGATCCTTGTTCTTCCACTTGATATCCATTCCAATTCTATTGAAATAGTATTTGATATTAGTTGGTAAGTTACATAGCTTAAACCTTGGAACTCTTGGCCATTAAATATTGTGGATGTCTAGATTTCGTGGGATCTATGATCCAAACAATCAATGCCAAGGTAAATACATTAAAGGGCCCAGTCTAGTCCTAGGAGGCGCACCCGAATAGTACTGTTGCATCTCTACAGTTTTGATGATGTCTCACACTATAAATCAAATTTGTTTTAACCACAAATCAATCTATTTTTATACGGTGCATTTCTTTGTTTCTAAGCATGAAGAAGGTCTGTGCTTATAGCATGATACAGGTCCGTGAATTTCATGTCATTCGTCTTTTTGCTTAATGCATATTAAGTCAGTGCAAGTTCTGCATCTCTCACATAAAGTGCTTGCCTCGGTGCAAGTCCCTGTTCATGCACAGGTTCTGCTGACATACTTTGTCTCTGTGCATTTCTCTAGGTCATGTCAACTAAGGTACGTGCATATCGTGTCTATGCATCTCAACTCTTGGGTCGGTGCAAATCCATCTCGATGCAAGCTTTGTCTTGTATCTCTCTTTGTCATCTCAGTGCAAATCCATCTCGGTGCAAGCTTTGTCTTGTACTTCTCTTGGCCATCTTGGTGCAGCTCCTGTTTGGACTACATATCCCGACTCGGTGCATACCTTTACCTTGTGAATAACATAAAGTCGGTGCATCTTCTATTGCATTACCATTCTAGGTGCAAGGTTTGATCTGCACCTAGTCCGTGCAACTCTTGGTTAGTCAAAGGCATTGGAACACAACTTGGTGCATGCTTTGCTTAAAACACAATCATCTTCGGTGCATAGTCTACTCTATACATTCACTGTAGATGTCCGTGCACATTTTTGCTCCATGCACACCAAGCCTATTCAAATCATTGTAGCAACGAGGTTGGTGCAGTTCTTGTTTCTGGCTTATTAGACTCGGTGCAAGTCCTGTAGATAGCTAACATAGATTGGTGCATCTTCTGCTTCATTCCACATCGGTGTTTCTCTTGCCCGCCTTAGTCAATGCTTATTCCTTTAACTCGGTGCAAACTTTTCTCTCTGGCAAAATAAACTCAGTACAACCTTGTGTTTTGTTGTTTCTTGTCTGAGCATATCTGTTGCACGATGCCAAGATCAGAGTCTATGGTCTGTGCCAATGACGTCATACGTTTTCTCAAGTCAGTGCACCTCTCGCACCTGCTCACTTCAACTCGGTGCAACCACTTGTTCACCTTGTTGCAAGTTAGTGGAATGGTTGATTTGGGAACTCCTACTCAGTGCAGTTTCTGGCTTCTTACTCCTTACACTGATACGAATTGTGCTAAGTGTGTGAAAAATTATTTTATTTCTTCTTCTAACAGTTTGTCTGTGCATTCACCAAGAGAATGGCACGTGATCCGAGGAAGATAAAGGTCTAGAACATTCTGACACGTGCCCCAACCTTTCAGGTGGGAAACGTGGTATCCACACGCCTAAGTTTCTGGAGCAAACATATATATATATATATATATATATATATGTGTGTGTGTGTGTGTGTGTGTGTGTGTGTGTGTGTGTGTGTGTGTGTGTGTGTGTGTGTGTGCTAAGGAAAAAGGGTTCGAGAGAGATGGATGGAACAGTTTAAAAGAAGAGCACCGTGAGAGTAGTGGATCAAGAGAGGAAATCAAAGACTACCCACTCCATCCAGAGCTGAAAGAAAAATTTCTGAGAGAGAGAAGTGATTGTGAATGTGAAGATCTGCTTCTGCGGAAGCTATATTGTTTTTGCTTTTAGAGAAAATTATCGTTCATCGATCGTTTTATTTTCGAGTTTCCTTTATTTTCATTCCATTCTGTTTCCCTCCATTGTCCTTGGAGGAAGAGAGGTTTGATCCTCTGGTTGTGTGAGTTACATGGGAGTAACTGCACAGGGTTCCCTTTGCGACGTGCAAAGGAAGGGAGATTGGTTCTCTAGTGTTTTTTTCTTCTGGTTGATCAGAAGACTGAGGAGGGTGTTCCTCAGGGCAAGCTGTTTGGCAGCGGTTGTTGCAAACTGAGTCTGCTGTGTGCGATTGAATATTGCAAGGAAACCTTACTCTTGTGAGTAAGGGGTGGACGTAGATTGCGGATAGCAATCAAACCACCTAAAAAATTCCCTGTCTCTCTGTGGTTTTGCTTGTTCACATTATGTTGCTCTCCATCTACTTGTCACATTGCTTCATTATGGGTTGCTTTCTCGATCTCATTCCTTATTCTAGTTATCGTTGTTGTCTATCTTCGAAGTCTTCTTCACTAATATTTGAGGGGTTGAGAAATCGTGTCTGAGTTTATCGAATTTTGGGGAGTGAGCTATTCATCCCCCCCTTCTATCTCACTTTCCGTTGTGCGTATCAATTGGTATCAGAGCGGGTTTTCACAATGTGGTCCAATGGCAAGGGTTACCCCGGATTTAATGCTCCTCGGAGCTACATGGCTGAGAGACTATCTATCAGCCGCCCTCCGCTCTTTGATGGTAACAATTACCTTTTCTGGAAAAATAGGATGCAGGTATTCATCAGGGCGCAGAGACATAAGCTGTGGAGGGTGATCACTACAGGGCCATACGATCTGCCACCGAACGAGGACGCGTGGACAGATGATCAAGTCAAGCTCTCGTCACTTAATTGGACGGCCCTGAACATCATCCAATGTGCAGTACATCCAGACGAATACGCCCGCATCTTAGCTTGCAAGACAGCCAAGAAAATGTGGGATGCGTTGGAGTTAATCTATGAAGGTACACCTCAAGTGAAAGCAACAAAGGTAAATCTCCTCACCTCTGAATATGAGATGTTTAAGATGAAACCAGAGGAGACCATAACTGAGATGTATGCCAGATTATCATTTATCACGTATAGTCTTAAGGGGTTTGGGAAAGAGATATCTGAGGGAGATATAGTCAGGAAGATACTTAGATCTCTAACCCCGACATGGCACACTAAGGCCATTGTGATAGAAGAGTCTAGGGATCTGTCGACCATGACAGTCACCGAACTTATAGGATCCCTTATGACGTATGAGATGAATTTCAAAAGGAATGGTGAAGGAAGCGACAGGAAGGGCAAGAATATTGCCCTCAAGGCGTCCCGTAGCAAGGGAAGTAGCAGCGGCAGGAGTAGTAGTTGCGAGTTTGACAGACTGTCAGATCTCGACCAGGAGGAGCAAGCAATGCTCACTCGACAATTCAGAAAATTCTTGAGGACTAAGGGAAAGACCTTCAGAAGGAAGAGGTCATACCCCTCTGGTAAGAACTTTGATTCCAGTAATGATAAGAATAGGAGTACCAAAAAAATTACATGTTTTCATTGCAGGAAACCTGGACATATGAAAGGGGACTGCCCTGATCTTCAGAAAAAGGGTCCTGACTTTCAGAAGAAGAGCTCGAAGGTGCAGAAGAAGAAATCACAAGCAATGGTCTGCACGTGGAGCGATGAGGAAGAAGATCCGGAAGCCAATTCCTTAGAGGAGGACGAAGAAGGAATTTGCCTGATGACAAATAGTGAAGAGGAGGTAACAAATATCTTCGAGAATTTTTCTATTGATGATTGGGAAGATGCCTATGCTAAACTGTTAGATAAGTTCTATTCACTGAGTAAAGAGCATAGGGTTCTGAAGAGAAAATTTAATGCTAATATTGAAGAACAAACTCAAATCAGTGAGGAAAATCAGAAATTAAAAGAACAATTGGAAGAAATTACTTCTCTGAAGAAGGAAAATGAAAAGCACAAATCTGAGAACCAGGAAGTTCACACACAGCTCAGCGAACTCAAAATAAAATTTGAAGAAAGTCTGAATGGAAACAGTGTGATCACGGAGAATTATGAAGCCGTTAAGAAAGTGAACACTAAACTTCTAAAAAATTGTGAGTCTATGAAAAGAGAGCTGGAAGACAAACAAAAGGTTTTAGAAAAATTTGTTCAAGGGAAAATGAATCTGGATTCTATACTAGGAACAAGGGTTAATTTTAACAAGGAGGGTTTTAGGCTATGACCCAACTAACAAGAGACCCTTTCAGTTCAAGACCACTACCTTCTGCCCAGAGAAGGGAAAAGAAAAGCTGGACACACCATCCAGCTCAAACAGCAATCAAAACATTTAACTTCCAAAGGAAAATTCAACAAACAATGTTGGATGACCATCTAAAACAGGAATGAACTTTGTGAAGAACTTCTCTAGGCCCATTCACCAGAACAGAAGTGGTAGCTGGATTGGGCAAATGTATCAGACTAAAGGCTGGAACTACTATAAAAGAATGGGTCCGAATAGTAGTCACTGGAGAAATAACACTCACGCTCAAAAATTTGTTAATCAACAAGCGCACAGAAGATACCCTAGGGATGAGAAGCCTAATAACTGGAATAGATTTCGTTTCTCCAAACTAGCTGGACATGATTCTGGTCACAATTTCAATAGACCCGAAATTAAGATGCAAGAGAAAAACAAGTTGAAATAATTTTGGATTCCTAAACACTTGCTTAAAGATTTGAATAATGTCTTTGGACCCAACTTATCTTGGGTTCCAAACCACTTTGCTTGATTTCGTTTGTGTAGGTTTGCCTGGTAGCTGAGAACAACAAATGGTACCTTGACAGTGGCTGCTCCAGACATATGACAGGAGACCGATCCAAGTTCAGCAAGTTAGAAATGAAGGTAGGGGGTCTGGTCAAACTCGGAGGAAAGAACAGAGGTAAGATCATTGGGGTTGGCACAGTTGGTAAGTCCTCCACTAACTCAATTGAGAAAGTCTTACTTGTGGAAGGTCTTCAACATAATCTGATTAGCATTAGTCAATTATGTGACAAGGGTCTCAGGGTTGTGTTTGACAATAACTCATGTAAAATCTTTGAAATAAATTCTGATCGTGTTAAATTTGTAGCAAACAGGACCAATAATGTCTACATGGTAGAAATAGATGTTGAGTCTGAATCTAATTTTGGTTTGTCTGCTAATTCTGAAAGTGATGCTTTTGATTGGCATAGACGTTTAGGCCATGCTAGTTTTTCTACTTTGAATAAATTGATCAAGCATGATATAGTTAGAGACATGCCTAAAATCAAGTGTAGTTCGATCTCAAAAATCTGTGATGCATGTGCTCTAGGCAAACAGACCAGAAAGTCCTTCAAACTAAGATCTGAGCCATTGTCTTCTAGACCAATGGAACTTCTTCATATGGACCTCTTCGGTCCTACTAGAACTTAGAGTCTTAATGGAAGCAGGTTTGGTTATGTGATCATTGATGACCACTCTAGATTTTCATGGATCTTTTTCTTAGCCATCAAAAATGATGCTTTTCAAAAATTCAAACAATTTTTTAATAAGCTCAAACAAGTAGGAAAACATAAGATTTGTTCAATTCAATCTGACCATGGAGGTGAATTTGAAAACTCCATGTTTTCTGACCTTTGTGAAAGTGAAGGACTAACACACAAGTTTTCTTCTCCCAGGACACCAGAGCAGAATGAAATTGTGGAGAGAAGAAATCGAACCATTGTGGAGATGGCCCGAACCATGCTGATTGAGAGTCAACTAACAAGAAAGTTTTGGGCAGAGGCGGCCAATACAGCAACTTATACAATCAACAGGGCCATGGTAAGACCAATTCACAAAAAAAACCCCTATGAGCTATTGAAAGGTAAGAAACCAAACTTGGCTCATTTCAGGATTTTTGGTGCTAAATACTTTATCCATAATAATGACATGAAAGACTTAGATAAGTTTGATGCTAAAAGCTGTCCTGGAATATTTTTAGGATACTCTGAAGTGTCAAGAGCATGTAGGGTCTTTAACATAACAGATCAGAAAGTTGAAGAGTCTCCACATATCATTTTTGGTGAAGCAAAAGATGCTACTAACATTGAAGATGCTGACAGGGATTCCAAGCACGATGGAGAATTCCTAGAAGACAAAGAAGAAGAGGAGGTTCAGTTGATTGAAACATCAGATGCTCCCAACCAGGTAGGGCTAGCTGAAACAGGTGAGTCTTCAATAAATGTTAGATATCTTAATGATCACCCAATAGATAAGATCCTAGGCAACCTTGAAGATCCTCTTAGAACTAGGCCTCACTTTAGGAATGTTCATAATCAAGACCTAATTGCCTTGGTCTCACAAATTGAACCCAAATCAGTGAGACCCTTAAGTGATCAATCATGGATTAATGCTATGTGTGAGGAGTTAGGTGAGTTTGAGAGAAATAATGTATGGGAGCTAGTTCCAAGACCAAAAAATACTAATGTCATAGGAACTATGTGGGTGTTTAAGAATAAAATGAATGAAGATGGAATCATTTCTAGAAATAAAGCCAGACTAGTAGCCAAGGGCTACTGTCAGGAATTTGGAGTTGACTTCGATGTGTCCTATGCACCCGTTGCTAGGATGAAAGCTATAAGAATATTGTTAGCATTTGCATGCTCTAATAATATAAAACTCCAACAAATGGATGTGAAGAGTGCATTTTTAAATGGAGTTATCAAAGAAGAAGTCTTTGTTGAACAACCTCCCGGATTTCAGTTCTCTCCACAACCTAACCAAGTTTTCAGGTTGAACAATGCCCTGTACGGTCTAAAGTAGGCTCCTCGAGCATGGTATGAAAGACTGACAGAATTTCTGATCAGCAAGGGCTACCACAGAGGTAAGGTGGATCAAACTTTATTTTCCAAGTGTTCAAATAAGGACCTCATCATAGTTCAGGTATATGTAGATGATATTATCTTTGGGTCAACTAGCTCTGAACTATGTAATAAATTTTCTAAATTGATGTCTGCTAAATTTGAAATGAGTTTGGTAGGTGAATTAAAGTATTTTCTTGGCTTGCAGGTACAACAGTTAGAGGATGGATGCTTCATCAACCAGATCAAGTACACATTGGAGATTCTCAAGAGGTTTGGCTTGAACAATTTGAAACACATCACGACACCAATGGGTACCAATACCTCATTGGATGTAGATGAGATAGGTAAAGAAATAGATGCCAAGCTCTATCAAGGTATGATTGGATCTCTATTTTATTTGACAGCTTCAAGACTTGATATACAGTTCAATGTAGGAATGTGCGCAAGATATCAATCTAGACCCACTGAATTGCATTTAGCTGCAGTAAAAAGAATTTTTAGATATCTGTCTGCGACACACACCCTTGGTTTATGGTTTCCTGCATCACACACACTTGATTTAGTTGCATACACAGATGCAGATTATGCCGGGTGTAAACTAGATAGAAAAAGCACTAGTAGTCACTATGAATTTCTAGGTGGGTGTTTAGTATCTTGGGGTTCCAAGAAACAACATTATGTGGCCCTCTCCACTGCAGAGGCTGAGTACGTGGCTGCAGGGAGTTGTGATACACAAGTCATTTGGATTAAACACCAACTTCAGGACTATCAAGTAGACCTGGGGTGCACACCCATTTATTGTGATAATACTAGTGCCATCAATCTAGCCAAGAACCCTGTCTTGCATTCCCGCACCAAACACATCGAAATAAGGCATCATTTCATAAGAGATGAGGTTTCTAAGAACACCTTTAAGCTGATTCATGTAGGCACTGCTAATCAAATTGCTGATATCTTCACCAAGCCACTGGACAATGACAAATTCACCACATTAAGTAGATAATTGGGCTTATTTAAATTATCTTAGTTACTAATCTCCTGATATTGAATTATTTTATCTTGGCAAGAGTTTGTGTGAGAAGCCTGTCCTAACAGTGAGGGGGAGTCTTGAGAGTCTGCTGATTAAATTCCTTTAGTGCATCGATTGAGGGGGAGCTGGGCAGTTAGTGAAATTTTGACTGATTCAAAGGATTGACCAGATGTGTGTCATTGCTGGTTCTCATGATTGAATGAGTGCGGTTCTCTCTCAGACAGTAGAATCTCACTCATCTCTTAAGTCTTTAAGTCTGTGTTACTAAAGTCCTGCTAGAATCTTTCCTCTAGTAGTCTATCAGAGATCTGGATTAAGTGTTCGAAGTATATCTTCCTACATTGTAAATGATTCCAGTTCAGGCTAAAACCTGTATGTCTTGACATCTGTCCCGAACAACTTGAAATCTAGACTTGAAGATTCATCTCAAAGAAACAGTCCTTCTGGTATTGTCTTCAATCACTTCATCTCCACAATATAAGGGATCAACCAAAAAAAGGGTCTAAGGTTTGATCACTGAGAAACTGGGAGCTTCATCAATGAAGTGAAGTAATTCCCATGTCATGAGGTGTCAAATTAAAAAAAAAGAGAGGAAAAGCAATCTCTGTAAAATAAATTTGTGCTTCTGATCATCACAGAGCAATGGTGACAAGGTGGTGAGTAACTGGGGAATCTGGCCTCTAATCAAGGTGTTTCCTCACGTAAAAAGCCACAGTTACTAACTATGTTCTCTAAAACGGAGAGGTAATGAGATACTCACATTGAGTAACTGGGGATTCAGGCCTCTGATCAAGGTGTCTCCCCAATGTCAAAAGTGTGATTTACCAACTTACTCATTGGTCTTATTGAAAAACTCTATAATATCCCTTGTCTCTGTGCAAATTACTGGAACGCTTATCCTCAATACCATGAGAATACCTTCTCTACCTTTGTCTCTTGTCATCTACTGAGTATTGTTGTTTGTTCAGCAATGTCTTGCCACACGTGTTCATCCCTGCTCTACATCATATACCCTGTATGTGGATACACTTCCCTCTCATTCTACTTCTCTATTGATTACCAGAGTTCAAGAATCTTCTCTTGAGTTTAGCACCTCACTTATTCTCTTAAGATATGGTCTTGAGTCTTTCTACACTAAGAAGCCACTGTACTTCTCCCTCATGTCTCCAGCGGTTTCATATATCTTTCATTTCCTTTTGATGATGTCAAAGGGGGAGAGAGGTCCTCTGTCAACTGGAAAGAGGTCATCTGAGAGGTTCAGAGCATTAGTTTAGGGCATCTATTGCATCTGAGAGTGAAGCGTTTTGGAGAGAGAAGAGATTAAGAAGATGGTGTTTCAGGGAGAAGTCTTCTGATTTATTAGTATGCTCTTTTTGGTTTGCTCTTGATTGTTTTCGATCTCTTTCTTAATGCTCTGACATTGTTTGATTCATAGTGTTGCCATCATCAAAAGGGGAAGATTATTTCATCCCTACGATTTTGATGATGTCTCACACTATAAATCAAATTTGTTTTAACTACAAATCAATCTATTTTTATACGGTGCATTTCTTTGTTTCTAAGCATGAAGAAGGTCTGTGCTTATAGCATGATACATATCCGTGTATTTCATGTCATTTGTCTTTTTGCTTAATGCATATTAAGTCAGCGCAAGTTCTGCATCTCTCACATAAAGTGCTTGCCTCGGTGCAAGTCCCTGTTCATGCACAGGTTCTGCTGACATACTTTGTCTCTGTGCATTTCTCTAGGTCATGTCCACTAAGGTACGTTCATATCGTGTCTATGCATCTCAACTCTTGGGTCGGTGCAAATCCATCTCGGTGCAAGCTTTATCTTGTATCTCTCTTTGTCATCTCAGTGCAAATCCATCTCGGTGCAAGCTTTGTCTTGTACTTCTCTTGGCCATCTCGGTGCAGCTCCTGTATGGACTGCATATCCCGACTCGGTGCATACCTTTACCTTGTGAATAACATAAAGTCGGTGCATCTTCTATTGCATTACCATTCTCGGAGCAAGGTTTGATCTGCACCTAGTCCGTGCAACTCTTGGTTAGTCAAAAGCATTGGAACACAACTCGATGCATGCTTTGCTTAAAACACAATCATGTTCGGTGCATAGTCTACTCTATACATTCACTGTAGATGTCCGTGCACGTTTTTTCTCCATGCACACTAAGCCTATTCAAATACCTATAGCAACGAGGTCGGTGCAGTTCCTGTTTCAGGCTTATTAGACTCGGTGCAAGTCCTATAGATAGCTAACATAGATTGGTGCATCTTCTGCTTCATTCCATATCGGTGTTTCTCTTGCCCGCCTTAGTCAATGATTATTCCTTTAACTCGGTACAAACTTTTCTCTCTGGCAAAATAAACTCAGTACAACCTTGTGTTTTGTTGTTTCTTGTCCGGGCATATCTGTTGCACGATGCCAAGATCAGAGTCTATGGTCTGTGCTAATGACGTCATACATTTTCTCAAGTCAGTGCACCTCTCGCACCTGCTCACTTCAACTCGGTGCAACCACTTGTTCACCTTGTTGCAAGTTAGTGGAACGGTTGATTTGGGAACTCCTACTCAGTGCAGTTTCTAGCTTCTTACTCCTTACACTGATACGAATTGTGCTAAGTGTGTGAAAAATTGTTTTATTTCATCTTCTAATAGTTTGTTTGTGCATTCACCAAGAGAATGACATGTGATCCGAGGAAGATAAAGGTCCAGAACATTCTGACACGTGCCCCAACCTTTCAGGCGGGAGACGTAGTATCCACACGCCTAAGTTTTTGGAGCATACATATATGTATATGTGCTGAGGAAAAAGGGTTCGAGAGAGATGGATGGAACAGTTGAAAAGAAGAGCACCGTGAGAGCAGTGGATCAAGAGAGAAAATCAAAGACTATCCACTCCATCCAGAGCTGAAAGAAAAATTTTTGAGAGAGAGAAGTGATTGTGAATGTGAAGATTTACTTCTGCGGAAGCTATAATGTTTTTGCTTTTAGAGAAAATTGTCGTTCATTGATCGTTTTGTTTTCGAGTTTCCTTTATTTTCATTCCATTCTGTTTCCCTCCATTATCCTTGGAGGAAGAGAGGTTTGATCCTCTGGTTGTGTGAGTTACTTGGGAGTAACTACACAGGGTTCCCTTTGCGATGTGCAAAGGAATTAAGAGAGATTGGTTCTCTAGTGTTTTTTTCTTCTGGTTGATCAGAAGAATGAGGAGGGTGTTCCTCAGGGCAAGCAGTTTGGCAGCAGTTGTTGCAGACTGAGTCTTCTGTGTGTGATTGAATATTGCAAGGAAACCTTACTCTTGTGAGTAAGGGGTGGACGTAGATTGTGGATAGCAATCGAACCACCTAAAAAATTCTCTGTCTCTCTGTGGTTTTGCTTGTTCACATTGTGCTGCTCTCCATCTACTTGTCACATTGCTTCATTGTGGGTTGCTTTCTCGATCTCATTCCTTATTCTAGTTATCATTGTTGTCTGTCTTCGAAGTCTTCTTCACTGATATTTGAGGGGTTGAGAAATCGTGTCTAAGTTTATCAAATTTTGGGGAGTGAGCTATTCATCCCCCCCTTCTATCTCACTTTCCGTTGTACGTATCAAGTACTTGATCCTCGAGGAGGTGAATGACTAGGTGTGGCATTTGGCACCGGTACTATATAGCGTGTTGGGTCTACGACATTCCACACTCTTGTGATACTTGCTATACTTGCTTGTAAGCAGGAAGTGCTTGCTTGCATAACTCGACTTGACTTGACTCGATAAATGGGCATTCAATTATTATCATGCATGATGTATTGACTTGACTTGACTTGGCATGTGGCCACTCACATGAAATTCTGGTTATTTATTTTGCTACCTCGATTTGCAAATGTTCATTTCTATTTAGCTATCAATTATCTTCTGATCTTGTTGGTTACCAGCTTGTTTTATTGAATTCTCGCTGTATTTACACATTCATGAAAATGATTAATTACTTAAACTTCGCTTGATGATAGAATATAATTCCTACTGAGCTTCTCGCTGACCCCCCTTATTTCTATCCTTTTCAGGTAGCGCGGTAGGTGGAACGTTTGCAATTGGGATCGAGTCAGCGTGATCGAGTGAACCTGGAGCTTAGAGACCGGAGTCTTTTATTTTCTTGAGTCTAGATAGTATTGTGGTCTTCCTATTTTCTCTTCTTTATTTCCTTTATTGAGTCCACATTGTATTTAAATTTCCAAATATCAATAAAAATCATATTTTTCTCAAATTAATGGCCTCCATGTGTTTGAATATTATTTATTATGTTTATTTATTTTCTGCTCTAATTATCATGACTGTTTCGCTGCCACTTCCGAGCATCGCTTCCCGCTGCTATCTGTTTGGGGCGTGACAAAAGTGGTATCAGAGCCTCAGTTGTTGAGTCCTAGGTTCTTGTCTGTAAGTATAGGTTATCCTAAGTGATAGGTCGTGTAATCCTCGTCATCCCTTCTTGTCACCTGGTGAGAATGGGTAGTGCTTCGGGTTAAGTAATAAAATATGTATAAGATTGTGTAGCACGGCGTGTACGGGTAAAATTTTTTTTATTATTTTGCAGGTATCCAAGCTCCTTTTTGAAATGAAAGCGAGAGGGTCTACGAGTAAGCTAAGGTTCGGTTTCGCTAGAAGGTGGCGAGTCCATCGTAAAAAGGTTCGAAGTAATAAGAAGAAAAGGAATAACCTTTCGTAAATGAAATGTTTTCACTGTCACAAAGTTGGTCATATAATCAAGGAGTGCTGGCGAAGGAGCAGAGCGTGTCTTCGTTGCGGAAATAAAGATCATGTAATGGCTAATTGCCCTAAGCTACTTCCACAAGCAAAAACATAAGGAGAATTGGAACCGATTTTTATCAAATGAAGAATTATATAAGGTATCGTTTTCTCTTATCCTTAACTATAGTTGAAATTCTTTTACATTCCATTAGTTGTATGATTACCATGTTATTTTGCGAATAGCAAATGGCGATTGACGAATTTGGTGACCAAATTCCTTAAAGTGGGGGAGGATGTAACACCCCGGTTAAATAATAAAATATAAAAGTAAAATTTTGAAATATGTATTAAAATTAAAGACTTTTCCTTACTATTTTTATAATTTTCTTAATTAAAGAATATTGTTTATTTTTGAAAGCGGCCAAATTATGTCAATCAAAAGAAATAATTATTTTTCTGCAATGACCATAAAAAGAATTTCATATTTCACAATGCAATTGAATTTTTCCATAATAATCTGAATATATATATTATATTAATGCAATTTCACCTGTAGGATAAAATTTTGACTAATTTCTAAAAATATGAAAAAATTTATATTCTTGTAGAGAACGAAGCGTTTAACAATATTGTTAACTGGGCCGACCCCTAATAAAAATTTAATAAGGCCGAATTAAAGAGGTTTTAGTCCAAAATCGTTGTTCTTAATAGCCCAATCTTAATTGACCAAATTCGAGCCCATTTCTCAACCGTTCGAGCCCAGACCAAGCCCATTTGATAGATAAACCATAGTTGATCATTTTTCCCTTGAAACCCTAGCTTCTAGATGCCTCTCTCAACAGTGGCGACGTGGATTAGGTAGGCATGCCGAGTTTTTCACATATTCTTCTCCTTTGGACTCTTTTAGCCAATTCGATCTCTAGAAGCCTCCTCAACCTCTATAAGTAGAGGGCTTTTGCAGCCCTAGACCTCCTTTTGTTTTTCCAATAGGTGGCTCAAGCAATCGTGGTAGATCAAGGGCGAATTAGGGCGAGAACAGTGACGTGTTCGCGATTAGGGTTTTAGCGCGTCTTCCCTTTCTTCTTCCAAATCGGTAGGTTTCTCTCAGACCCAATCTAATTAAATAATATGGATAGATAGATCTCCTCCTTTGCTTTCTTTTGAGTCCAATTTACCTAATTTTGGCTATCTATAATGGGCGTATTCATGATTTTATGTAGCTCATGTAATTAGGGTTTTTACCCCCATTTTTTCTGTTTGATTTACATGAAGTAATCATAGTGGAATATTTAAATTGACTATACCATGATGTGCATTTTTGAGTTACCTATGTTTTGACAGCAAATAGCCTAATTTTCATGCTATATTCATGTTTAAATCTTGCTTTCATTGGACTGGTGTCTGGCGCTTTATGTCCTGGGTTCGGGTTGAATGAAACGGTCCTTTCAAAGACCGCTATTAACATAGCGGTCGCACGATAGACCGCTTCAAGCCTCGTGTTTTCTAATTTAATAAAATTTTTGCATATGTACTTTTTAATCAAGAAACGGCCCTACGATGGACCGTTTAATCCTTCAGGCGGCCCTTATATAGACCGTTTTATCATTCAGGCGGCCCTTGTATAGACCATTTCATGGCTTCTGGCAGGAAGTTCTAAACTCTATTTTATGCATTTTTAACTAGAGAACTTACCTTGTTTAACATGATATTTGGACCTGTAACTATGCAGAACGCAATATTAATCTAGTATCATGGTTAGAAACATAAATTTCCATTTATTTACATGAAAGTTGCTTTGACAATCATAAGAAACTTGATAAAAGCTTGGTTATTAATCTTGTAATCTCACACCCTGCTGTTATACATTCCTCATATTATGTTGCTGATATCATTGTTTGACAGTCATGCCACTCCGGCGGGATTGACTGACTGCGTCATCTCGTTTTCCATGTTTCATATAGCCTCAATCTTGTAATAGTTGGGGCTCTCCGTCAGATATTCCTTCCGTCAGACTAGGACCACTATTATGAGACCTCCGTAAGTCCCCGTGAGCCTGGGATTCCCACCAGGACGTCGGGCGGGTTGTACCCCCAAGACTTGAACCCCTGGACGTGTTTTGATTCGAGTTTGGGCCAGTCCAAATCTGGACTACTCTGCGACCGTAGCGGCCAAACTTGCGACCGCTAAGCGACCTTGGCGGCCCAGGTTTAGACCGCTATCCCTCTCTTAGCCTAGGTTAAGTAATGGGCTTGGATTTAGTCTGATTCTTTTGAGCCCAGTCAATTCTAACCTAGCCCAATCCGTTCTATTTGACTTTAGCTTCGTGGGCTGAACTCTTGTTTGGACCCATTCTGATTTGGGCTAAATTGAGGACCTTTTTGGTTTCGCTTTAAGAGCCTATTATACCTAACCGTACTCGGTCTAAGGTTAGACTGTCAATATCACCGTAGCGGCCCAGTTATTGATCGCTAAAATTGAGATTTAATATGATTCTCCATGTTTTATTGTTGTGATAACAGTCATATCAAGGTTGGCCTTGAACTGCGAAATCTTGCTTGATGCTTGTTCTTCCACTTGATAGCCATTCCAATTCTATTGAAATGGCATTTGATCTTAGTTGATAAGTTACATAGCTTAAACCTTGGAACTCTTGGCCATTAAACAATGTGAATGTCTAGATTTCGTGGGATCTATGATCTAAATAAATCAATGCCAAGGCAAACACATTAAAGGGCCCAATCTGGTCCTGGGAGGCGCACCCGAAAAGTACTTGATCCCCGGGGAGGTGAATGACTAGGTGTGGCATTTGGCACCGGTACTATCTAGCATGTTGGGTCTACGACATTCCACACTCTTGTGATACTTGCTATACTTGCTTGAAAGCAGGAAGTGCTTGCTTGCATGACTCGACTTGACTTGACTCGATAAATGGCCATTCACTTATTATCGTGCATGATGTATTGACAGGACTTGGCTTGGCATGTGGCCACTCACGTGAAATTCTGGTTATTTATTTTTCTACCGCGATTTGTAATTGTTCCTTTCTATTTATCTATCAATTATCTTCTGATCTTGTTGGTTACCAGCTTGTTTTATTGAATTCTCGCCTTATTTACACATTCATGAAAATGATTAATTACTTAAACTTCACCTGATGATAGAGTATAATTTCTACTGAGCTTCTCGCTCACCCCCCTTATTTCCATCCTTTTCAGGTAGCGCGGTAGGTGGAACGTTTACAATTGGGATCGGGTCAGCGTGATCAAGTGAACCTGGAGCTTAGAGACCAGAGTCTTTTATTTTCTTGAGTCTAGATAGTATTGTGGTCTTGCTATTTTCTCTTCTTTATTTCCTTTATTGAGTCCACATTGTATTTAAATTTCTAAATATCAATAAAAATCACATTTTTCTAAAATTAATGGCCTCCATGTGTTTGAATATTATTTATTGTGTTTATTTATTTTCTGCTATAATTATCATGACTGTTTCGCTGTCACGTTTCGAGCATCGCTTCCCACTGCTATCGGTTCGGGGCGTGACAGTTTTTGTCATTATTATGGGAAGTATGGACATCTAATGCATGATTGCTTATTAATGAAAAAGGATGACTTGAATGTTGATAAAATGCATGCTATGAATTCTCAGACTAGAAAATTACCTAATGCTCAGAAAAAGATCACTGCATGCTTTTATTGTGAAAAATCTAGTCATTTGATGCATGCTTGTGAATTAAAGGAAAAGGATGATTTGAGCATTGGTAGAAAGTATGTTAAGAAATTTCATCATGTTCAGAAAAAGAATGTTCAATATTTTTGTTGTGGGAAATCAGGCCATATTGATGCACAATGTTGGCATGCTCAGGGAAAGAAACTTAATTATGAATTTTTTAAATTCTCTACAAATAGAAATGATTCTCGTAGGAATAAAGTTGTGTTTAAAAGAAAAACTCTTGCATGTTTTGAATGTGGGAAACCTGGCCACCGAGCCTCTAAATGCTGGTTGCACAGTGGTAGAAGAAAGTCAATTACATATTTTCACTGTGGAAAGCATGGCCATACAGTGTTGTGTATTTGATTTTGATGATTACAAAATGACTTTGTTGCTTGGCCTTGTGTTTGAATGGTTCTTCATGTTTTCATGTGCTTGAATCATCCTTGTTCTCTTGCTATGGAGTCATGTTCTAGAATGAGAATGAATTTGTGAAACATGCTTGAAAGAATGCATACGTTTGCATGATTGAATATTCACTCATGTGTGTGATGCAAGTAATGCATGCAATTTGAAGATTCTATGTTTATGACAATGCTCCTCGTGATAACAATGCTTCATGAACGTTAGTTTTTATCAACAAGAATGCCATTTGAATGAATGAGTTCCCATGCTTTTCTACTTGCTTTACATTTGGCACGATTGTTAACATTTGGGTATTGAAGTATTTTGATGTTGAAAGTATGAAAGATACAAGAAAGTGATTGAACGGTTGAGCTCCAATGTCATTATATTTGGTTGAATGATAGATTCATGTTCATCATTTCAAAACCTTGTCATTTGGTGAAATGTGTTTTAGTTGATTGTGAATGGAAAGTTAAATACATGTTTGAATAGGTTCAATGATGTATTTTGACGTGAACATGTTCATAGTGTTATAGCATGATGCTCATATTTTGATTCTCATCTAACCTCGTGCTTTATCATATGTTTCAGGTTGAATATTCATGGTTGATCATCAATGGATTATGGTAACATTTAATCATTTATTTTTCCATGGATTCATGGAGGTTTGAAAGTTTTTTCCAAACTTTTATGGCATGGGTCGACCCTTAGGGTCGATCCTCAGTGTTTCTGTTCAAGACAAAAACCAGTTTTAGAAGCCTACCTACGGGGTCGACCTACTGCAAGGGTCGACCCCTGTGAGATAGGGTGTTTTTTTTGAGGCTATCTGCCCTCTGGTTGCACGAGGGTCGACCCCAAGGGTCGACCCATTCCAGACGGGACTTTCAAAACTCATTAAAATCAATTGAAAACCTTTCTAAACTTTAGGTAAATACCCCCCATTGGTTCCTAAACATATTAAGGTGTTTCTATCATGTTTTGGGAGGGTTATATGAGTCTTTTGGTCTCTCTTCTATATATATGAATGTGTGCTCCGAATTTGAAAGATGAAGAACCCTAATGCTTATTTGCTTTTTCTTGTAGGAGAAGAAAAGGGGGTAAAGGAAGAGGAGCTCTTGCAAAGAGGTTATCATCTACATCCATGAAGATTTAGAGCTCGTGATAGAAGAGAAAAGGGAGCGGAATGATGAGAGGAATTAACCTCTGTTATCATCATACATGCTACATCTTCTTCATTTCAATCTTTAGAGTTTGTTTGGGGTTCATTGTACCTATTTGTCTCTGTTTCATAAACTTCTGAATGATTACTCTGTGTGTGGGTTCGGAGAATGGTTTGTCCGAGTGATTTGTGTTGACGCTTGTGTGTCGTTTGGTGCGGATCATATCTACATGTATGTTGGGGTTTTTGCCCCGTGTGTTTGGGGAGAAATCCCCGTGTGTTACTGCATTCGTAGCGTATGGTTTGGGGTTTTTACCCCGTGTGTGTAGGGAGAAATCCCCGTGTTTGCTGCATTCGCAGAGTGTGGAGAAAGCCTCACCGGTTTGGTGAGGGGTGGACGTAGGGAGCCCGTCGTGGTCCCGAACCACCTTAAAAATCCCTGTGTCTCATGGTTTGAATTGTGTGATTGTGTGCATCTCTATGTAATCTATTTACACAATCGTGTGAGCTCGGTGAGATTGAGTGAATTAAGTTTTCTAGCTTAGTTTAAATTTCTCAATCTTGTTAAACTTGCTAATTCCGCTATGAGTAGGTTTAAGTTTTTAATTGGACATATTTTTAGTAGAGGGATCTATTCACCCCCCCTCTAGATCCATCTTCCTGCACTACGGGAGCCAACAATTGGTATCAGAGCAAGGCTCTGTTGTCCCTAGATCTAACGATCTACAGAGTGATCCCAGTGCATTCTAGAATCATGAATTTTTCAGTTGAACATATCTCGATGAATTGCTTGCCTATTTTTAATGGTTCTGATTTACTTCATGGTTAGGTAAAATGTGTGGAATGATTAATTCTGTTAATCCTAATCTTTGGAAGTTGATTTATGATGGTCCTCATATATTATCTCTAGATGAGACCAAGTGATCTAATCAGGATAAATTGAAGAACCATGAAAATGTCATTGTCTTGAGTTTATTGAAAAGTGCCGTTGATACTCATGTGTTTCCATTTGCTTCTTCTTGTAAAACGGCAAAGTAGCTTATGGATTAGTTGATCAAAGCTCAAGAGATGGAAGGACAAAATTGTCTCATGGCCGATGATGATGATCAACTCAATGAAGAAAATTCTGAAGAGGTAAAGTCTAATTCTGATGAAGATGGATTCTCATTTGAAGAACTGTTAATTGCTTATGAAGATCTGTCAGAGAAATTTAAAAGAACTAAGTCAGAAAACAAAAAACTGAGGAAGAAAATTGAAAACACCATCCATGACTCCCTCTGTGAAAAATGTGTTGAGTTTGAGGAATTAAATGAGATATGCATGATTGACATTAAAGAATACAAAGAAATAATTACATGTTTAAGGAGTGAAAATGTTGCTCTCATGGATGAAATTAATCAAATGAAGAAAACTGAGGAATGTCTTAGAAATAAGTTAGATTCACTATCTGACGATGAAAAAATGTTTGAGAAATTGTTTGATTCTGAGATTGATAGCAAGAGCATCATGGATGAAAATGAAGAGCTTAAAAAGCACAATAGTGCTATGCTAATTCAGATTTCTTTACTTGAAGGCAGCATGGAATATTTTGAAAATTTTGAAAAAGAAAATGCATTGTTGAAATCTAAAAATGAGAAATTGAAACATTTAAATACAACCATGTCTGAAAAATTACTTATTTTTGAAAAGGGAAAAAGATTGGTTGTTGATGAATGTGAAAAATTGCGTGTGTTAGAGTAAGAACTTGAAATCTATAAAACTACAAATAGAGTGCTGAATGAATGTGTAGTTTGCAGTGAACATGAAACAGCTAGCTATGAATTGCACATTGCTTCACTTGAATCTGAAATTGTTGATTTAAATGCATCTTTGTCTAAGTTTGTTAATGGGAAGGAAAATTTGAACAAGATATTGGGGACTAAGGTAAATTTCCAAAGGGAAGGTCTTGGGTATGAACCCACCAAGAAGAAGGCCTTTGGTCTGAAAATATAAACATCATTTGCGCATGCATCATGTTCCTCCCATATTTCAAATGCATCGGTTGTTGAGAAACAAAATTCCAAAATTCAGTCTCAACCTAGCAACAAAAGATTTGATGCTTGCATTAGTCACATGAAACATGCACATGTCCCAAAAATTAAAAAATTGAGTTGTTTTTACTGTGGTCAGTCCGGACATGTGATGGATGATTGTGTTGTCATAAAAAAGGATGATGAAAATGCTTGCAAAGATAAATATGCTTTCAAGAGAAAAGAAATGTTTCTTACTTTTATTGTAATAAAATTGGTTATGTCATGGATGATTGTAATATCATGAAAAAGGATGACCAACGTGCATGTGAAGGTAAATCTTCTTTAAAAAGACAAAGAAATATTTCTTACTTCTATTGTCATAAACTTGGCCATGTGATGAAAAATTATTTTGTGAAGCAAAAAGATGAACTTCATGCCATGAATGCTAAGTTTAATGTTCAAAGAAAATTTTGTGACAAACATGCTTATCGTGCTCAAAGATTTTCATCTAACAAGGGAAAATTCTTTGGAAAAACTTATGCTCATAATGAAAAATCATTTATTAGAACTACTTCTCCTTGTTGCTATCATTGTGGGAAGTACGGGCATGTTATGAAAGAGTGTTCGTTTTTAAAAATTGATAATTTTTATGCTTCTAGAATGAATGCTAGGTTTAATTTTGTTAAATCTAGACCTTTTGAAAATAGAAGAAGGAATGTTTTTGAAAACTCTTTTGATCATACTAAAAGGAAATCTTTTACTAGAAATGTCACCCCTCAATGCTTTTATTATGGAAACCATGGGCATGTCATTACGGACTGCAAGATCATGAAGAATGATGATATGGTGGCAATGAAAATGTCAAAGAAAACTTATGGAAGAAATGCTACTAACATCCAAGGACCCAAGAAGGTTTGGGTGCCAAAATCCGTCAAATGGGTTGATCTTGATGTAGGTGTGCCTTGAGGAAATAAATTGAAAGGGGTTCCAATAAAATGAAATAAGGCACACTCGTATGGTAATACCCCGACTTTGCTTCTTCATTGTCAAATTGGTGTTTGTGATGTTTTCCCTCTGCTGGTTTGTTATGATTTAAATTACAAATTCTTTACAAGTCAATCATGCTTTCGTTGAATGAATTTTTGGTATATCAAATGTGATATGTGAAATGATAAATTAATTTTGTCAGGAAGCTATCATTATGCATGAGGTGATATTAGGATTAAAGTTCTCCACCTTGTACCAAAATTCAGAAATTGAATTGTTTGGCGTATGTGAAAACATGATTTTTGAATGAAATCAGTTTGCCTTGATTTGCATGTGCTTTCAAATTGAATCTGAAAATCTATCTTGTTTCAAGAAGGTAAATTTCTAAAAATGGTTGTTGTTCATCATTTGAATGTGTATGCTTGCTTGTGCAAATATGTCACAATGTTATGAAAATCAAGCTTTTGCATCTTATTTTTGCATCTTGCATTGCATTATCATGTTGTTATAGGTTGCATGCATATATAGTTTATGCATTAGGTACATTGGAACATTCAAATAAAATCTAAAATTTTGCATTCATGGTGCATTCTATGATGCATATTTGCATATTTTCCCACTGTGTGCTTGCATGTTATAATATGCTACATCCCCTTCTTTGAAAATTCTAAGACCTCATACTCCCTTGATAAATAATGTTGTATCTGAGTCTTAACAAGTGTGTTTCTTGTCATACACTCAGGGGGAGTAAAGATTTAATAAGTGCATCTACATAGGGGGAGCTGCATTATTATGTGCTCAAAATATTTTTGATATACATGCTAAATCAAATTCGCACATTTCATGAACAAAATGTGAAAATGAGTGTTAAACATAAGGATATAAGAATTTCCTTTCAGCACTCCAGAGATATAAAACTTGCTGCATGTTTGTTAAAGAGGCAGTTGAGGAAAAAGTTGCCTGCCTAATTTTTGTTGAAAGAAAATGAAAAATGAAAGGCAGAGAAATGTTTAGTCTCACTGAGTAAATTGGGCACATGTCACCTGAGACGTGATGTGGTTCATTTCAGAAAGGTGTTGTACTATAATATCTCTGCTCAAAATGAAGTAAAACAGTTAATACTCTGAGTAACCGGGGAGTCTGGCATGAGCTCCATGTGTCTCCTCACATAAAAAGAAGTTATTTGAACTTGATCACTCATGAAAAAATTCTGATTGTCATTGTGAAAAATTTTGAATTGAAAAATTCTGAAAATCTCATTGTGGCAGAGCGTAGCCTCCAATATGGTATTTTCTTAAAATGAAATGCAGTTTGTATAATCTCTCTTGTGTTTAATTGAAAATCTAGATATCCATATGGCTAAAGCCTATTTTCATGTTACTCACTTATACATATGGAAATTTGATTTAATATGTATTCAAAAAATTGATTGATTGCATTGACTTTTTCTTAATTCTCCTATATGATTGCACAATCCCCTAGGTATACACAGAGCATTATGATTTTACTGACTCACCTGCATTTTTCGTACACCTATCCCTTCACTTTAAATAAAATGGGGGAGCTACATTGCATGAATATACTTTTATCTGCTTGGAGGTCAATCATACACGATCATTCTACTTACACTCTGCATGTCCATATTGTCCATACTTGCATTTCAAAGTTGTGCAATTAGTTCACGCATAGTGTGCATATTGTGCATATTTGGCATTTATAGCATTCACACATGCGTATTTTGAATTACATCTTTTTGAACATATTGTGCATATGGATCTCTTAATAACCCCATTGTCCGTCGTGTTTTTGTCAATGACAAAGGCGGAGAAAGTAATGTTATTTTTGGTTTACTGCTATCATGAAATTCCCCATAATGATCCCCATTTTTGATTATGTCAAAGGGGGAGAGAGCATTAATGCGTAACATTTTGTCATCATCAAAATGAGGGAGATTGTTGTGTATGTGTTTTTAATGATTACAAAATGATTTTGTTGCTTGGCCTTGTGCTTGAATGGTTCTTCATGTTTTCATGTGCTTGAATCATCCTTGTTCTCTTGCTATGGAGTCATGTTCTAGAATGAGAATAAATTTGTGAAACATGCTTGAAAGAATGCATATGCCTTGTACTCAATGAGAATTCATGAGAAAACATGTTTGCATGATTGAATATTCACTAATGTGTGTGATGCAAGTGATGCATGCAATTTGAAGATTCTATGTTTATGACAATGCTCCCCGTGATAACAATGCTTCATGAACGTTAGTTTTTATCAACAAGAATGTCATTTGAATGAATGAGTTCCCATGCTTTTCTACTTGCTTTGCATTTGGCATGATTCTTAACATTTGGGTATTGAAGTATTTTGATGTTGAAAGTATGAAAGATACAAGAAAGTGATTGAACGGTTGAGCTCCAATGTCATTATATTTGGTTGAATGATAGATTCATGTTCATCATTTCAAAACCTTGTCATTTGGTGAAATGTGTTTTAGTTGGTTGTGAATGGAAAGTTAAATACATGTTTGAATAGGTTCAATGATGTATTTTGACGTGAACATGTTCATAGTGTTATAGCATGATGCTCATACTTTGATTCTCATCTAACCTCGTGCTTTATCATGTGTTTCAGGTTGAATATTCATGGTTGATCATCAATGGATTATGGTAACATTTATTCATTTATTTTTCCATGAATTCATGGAGGTTTGAAAGTTTTTTCCAAAGTTTCTGGCATGGGTCGACCCTTAGGGTCGACCCTCAGTGTTTCTATTCAAGATAGAAACCAGTTTTAGAAGCCTACCTGTAGGGATCGACCCCTGTGAGATGGGGTGTTTTTTTGGGGGTTGTTTGACTCTAGTTGCACAAGGGTCAACCCCAAGGGTCGACCCATTCCGGACGGGACTTCCGAAACCCATTAAAACCCATTGAAAACCTTTCTAAACTTTACCTAAATACCCCCCATTGGTTCCTAAACATATCAGGGTGTTTCTATCATATTTTTGGAGGGTTATATGAGTCTTTTGGTCTCTCTTCTATATATATGAATGTGAGCTCCGAATTTGAAAGATGAAGGACCCTAATGCTTATTTGCTTTTTCTTGTAGGAGAAGAAAAGGGGTAAAAGGAAGAGGAGATCTTGCAAGGAGATTATCATCTACATCCATGAAAATTTGAAGCTCATGATAGAAGAGAAAAGGGAGCGGAATGATGAGAGGAGCAAGATTATGGCGAAATCGTGACCATCCGACAACGAGCCAAGACGAGCCAGAGTATTTCAACAGGGGGGAGCTTGATACATGCTATATCTTCTTCATTTCAATCTTTAGAGTTTATTTGGGGTTCATTGTATCTATTTGTCTTCGTTTCATAAACTTCTGAATGATTACTCTGTGTATGGGTTCAGAGAATGGTTTCTCCGAGTGGTTTGTGTCGACGCTTGTCCGTCGTTTGGTGCGGATCATATCCGCGTGTGTGTTAGGGTTTTTGCCCCATGTGTGTGGGGAGAAATCCCCGTGTGTTGTGGTTTTTACCCCGTGTGTGTGGGGAGAAATCCCCGTGTTTACTGCATTCGCAGCGTGTGGAGAAAGCCTCACTGGTTTGGTGAGGGGTGGACGTAGGGAGACCATCGTGATCCCAAACCACCTTAAAAATCCCCGTGTCTCATGGTTTGGATTGTGTGATTGTGTCCATCTCTATGTAATGTATTTACGCAATCGTGTGAGCTCGGTGAGATTGAGTGAATTAAGTTTATCTAGCTTAGTTTAAATTCCTCAATCTTGTTAAACTTGCTAATTCTGCTGCGAGTAGGTTTGAGTTTTTAATTGGACATATTTTTAGTAGAGGGATCTATTCACCCCCCCTCTAGATCCATCTTCCTACACTACGGGACCCAACATACAGTAAAGGACTGTTGGCATGCAAAAGAAAAGAAATTATTTCATGATAACAACACTGGTTATTCACAGAATTTCAGACTACACACTTATCAGAAACCTGTGGAAAGTCTAGAATGTTGGTATTATTGTGGTCAAATTGGACATTTCATGTTTGATTGCAAACTGCTAAAATTTGATAACTTGAATATCCTAAATTCATGGAATGCACCAAGGAGAGGTGTTACTCACCATGGAGGACCCAAGAATTTTTGGGTACCTCAATATGCAAAATGAGATTTTGTTTTTGCAGGAGTGCCTTGGGACTGAAGAATAAAAAGGGGTTAATAAGCCAAGGCACATGAGTATGGTAAAACCCCATTTCTACGCTTTACTGGTTTGGATATTTGAATCTTTCAATAAAAAGTCATGCTTGATTTGTTAGTCAGAATCTCATGCATACATGTTTATGCTTGCATCTGATATTTGCATTGTCTTTCATAAGTCTCTCAATGCATATGATTGAGTTATATGTGCATATATGAGATTGAAAAAGAATTGGATATCATTCACTAAAAATCAGAATTGTCTGTATTTGATGCATACATATGCCAATTACATTTGTTTGATATTTATCACAATGCATAGTCACTGAAAATAAATTGCACTTCTAAAAATCTGAATGGCTGGAATTTGATGCCTGCATGTTGTCTCATGCATAAAATGTTCATCTACATACATGACGTGCACACATATTCACATTTGCATATGCTTAGCATATTGTCAATTTAAGATGCACATAGGACTGCACATGTATGACTCAGTGGTATATTAAATGGAACAGTGCTAAAGGGCAGATTAGGTCTGTCTGGAAGCTCTAACCATGTGTGAGGTGGTCTTTAGACCAAGTCCTCTGCCAAGTAGCATGGGTCAAGTTACATGTTAAAGCAGTCTAGATGTTCATAAGCATAGGTTATTAAACTCCCTTGCATGATTTTCATTGCATATGTTGCACTTAGATTTCAGTCATACAGTGCATAAAGTAAGGGGGAGTCTGTCAAGGGAAATCTTGTAAGTCATGCATATTTGTTTAGATTAAGTCCCCTGCATGTCATCATATCATAATTAACATTTCAAAAGTTGTCATATAGTTCATATAGATAAGAGGAGTTCATGTTAAGAAAACATTGTGTCCATTGCATACATTGCATACTGTTAAAAGGAGTACATGTCAAGTAGTTCTCTGATTGTGTCTATGTGGATGTTGAACACATCGACCTAAGTTGCTACACTTCTTAATAGTCCTGTTAGAAGTGTCGACACCATGAGTCGACATTATTTTGAAATTGTTCTGTCTAATGAAGTTTGTGAGCAGATGCCAACACCAATTGTCGACACCTTCATTGATGTGCTTCTGACCTTGATTCTGTCTTGATTGGTCAATCGAAAATATCCATTTCGGTCAACCGATCTTTACATCTTTGGCAGTTCTATGCAATTTTTATAAATTGACTCTCCATTCAAGATCCATCTGATTTTAACTCCTATCTGTTCTGAAATTACTTGTGTTCATCACTTTCATGGCTCTAGAATTTTTGGTGTGTTACTCCTGCATGTGATGTAGAGGTGGTTGTTGTCCTAAATCTATTTTTGAGCTCAAATATATCATGAAGCCACCTCTGATTAGTCTTGTGACTATCTCTTTGAAACTGTCTACCCTTGCTCTCTTGAATATTCTTGTCATATCTCTGAGCTTAACATATCTCTAAAAATCTTGCTCATCTGCTAATCCTTGATCATCTTTGTCTTAGCTCAGAATGAATGTCTACAAGATTCCTTCACACATTCTATATGTTTCTTGTTGCTCCTGCTCTTGTTAAGGGGGAGCTTCACTTGCTGAGAATGTGTATTCTTTGAATTTCTATCTGTCTGATGCACTTTTGGCCATCTCTGTATATATCTGAAAACTTTTCTCACATGGTAATTGTTCCTGTTGCTGGTTTCCATTGATAATTTGGCTGCTTCTAAAATTTTCTTGATCTACCTGTAATTTGGGAAGATTTCAATCCATGTACCTCGATTATAAATCTAAAAGTTATTCTTTCTAGGAATCTTCTATTATACAAGTTTATGAATGTCTAAAGGATCATATTGGTTTAAGTCTAATATATTCATTGAGCTTGGCTATGAATATCTTGAAAATATCTTAGTCAACTTTAATAAACTTTAACCAACTGTTTCATATTGAATCTTATAAAATCTTCTGAAATCTAAAAATGTCGAAATCATGGCTTTATTTGGTTGAAATATATGAAATCAGTATTATTTTTAAACATTTGATTGATCTGAAATGTTCCTAAGGATAAATATTGTCAGAGCAATGATTTTGGTTACTGAGAAACCTTGTCCATTGACCATGAAGTCTAAAGGACTGTGTCATGAAGTGCCATAATTAACTCTGCTGAAATTTCATTGAAAATACAGGCATAGTAATGGCTTGCATACTGATAAGTATATCTCACTCATCAATGAAATGAGTTAAGGTATGTCATGAGGTGTCAATGCTATCTTTATTCTTATGAAGCATGACAGTCAGTCATACCAAGTGTTTAGGGATACTGGCGTCTAAACAACGTGTATCCTCTAGTTACAAGGTGTGTACTAAACTTAATTACACCTGAAAATTTTGATTTGAAAAGTATTGTTAAACAAAAGAAAATTTTCAAATTGATTGAAAAGATTTTTTTAATCCTCAGGAACCATATCTGAATTCCTTCATGATGTTTAACCTCAATATTAATGATTGTAATTCCTAAAGAAGTCACTGAAATTGACTGAGTAAGATGAAGGGAGGTTAATCAAGATGTTAATATGAGGGCTTGGCTCACTATTATTAAAACTGATTTCAGATATGAGTACAGAACTTTATTGGCAAACTGTGTATACATCATATTTAAACTATGTAGTTTAATAAAGTTTATTCATAAGCCCTTATAATGGGAGACTTTGAAAAATTCTTATTTTTGGATTTATGAAATTGGTATCTCTTTGAAAATCTTGTTGAATTACTCATGTGTTTGAAGATCATTTGGAATTCCTGTGCTCAGTTTCCATTTACTATTGAAATCCAAAAATCAGATTGTGCTCACTGCTCTTGCTTCAATCTGTCTTGACCTGAACTGATATATTACTTTTCCTGTGTTTTTGCTGTTACCTTCATTGACCTTGTGTAAGTTTAAATCTGTATGTCTGATAATTTACCTCCACTCCAATCCCTTTGTACACTCAAAGGGGGAGCTTGTTTCATCATCATCTTTGTAATCAGCTTGATCTGCTTAAACATGACTGTCCATGTGCTTTGATTTCATTCAACTCCTTCTACTGTGTCCAAAGAGAGACATTATCTGCTCAGGGGGAGTATATTTTTGTAGCAAGAGAGAGTGCAGACATTTCTTTCACTTCAATATCTCTTCTCTTTTCAAAGGGGGAGAATATGTGAGTCATATTTCTGTCAGATGATGCATGCACTGTTATAGTTCATACTTGTCTGCATTTTACATTCATGATGGGAGAATATAGTCTGCATGTTCAGCTTACTATTCCTTCCTTTTTGATGTTGTCAAAGGGGGAGCATGTGAGTATATGTGAGTCATTAATTCTGTCAGATATTGTGTGTGTTGCATGCCCTGCTGAGTCACATTGATCATCATGATGAATTTATTACAATGACTCATAATATTGCCATCATCAAAAAGGGGGAGATTGTTGTGTCTATATGATTTTGATGACGTCAACTATTATGCTATTATATTTAACATTGATGATGAAACCTTAATGCATGAATTAATGATCTCATCACATATATAGAAGTATGAAATATGTCAGAACAGGTTCTGAACATGACTCAAAAAATCATGAAAAGAAAGTCAACATAGGTCAACGCCACTATTCAAGAACTGATAACAGGTCAACTGATCAAATTGTGAGTCAGCTCTTTAACATGTAAGGTCAATGCACATCCAAGTCTGAAGCATAAAGGTTGGTGCATATACCTTCTCTGTGAACAGGTAAGGTCGGTGCACATTCATGTTCCTTCATATACAAGGTCAATGCACATTTTTCTTGTTCATATATAAGGTCGATGCACATTTCCCTTGTTCATTTAGAACGTCGATGCACATCTGCATTGGTTGAATATAAGGTCGATGCACATTTGCATTACTCATCTATGAGGTTGATGCACATTTGCATTTGTCATCTATAAGGTCTGTGCATGTTTGCATATAACTCTATAAAGTCAATGCATGTAGTCACACAGGTCGGTGCTTGTATACACCACCAGTGTATCAAGTCGGTGCACATGTGACCTTGTGCTCAGCAAGGTCGATGCACATTAGACCTAGTGCTCAGTATGGTCGAAGCTCATGTTGAGTCTTAATCTTAACTGGTTTGTGCACCTTACATGTCAGGTCTGTCTGTGCATCTTTAAGGTCAGTGCATCTTCATTAGTTTCTGTCTTCATCCATCATCTTCATGCATATAAAGTCTACCTGTGTATTACATAGGTCAATGCATATACATCAGTTTATATACCTCTGATTTAAATGTTTGACTAATATGAAGTTGACTAAGTTTGCATTTGATTATGATAATAAAGTGTTTGATGAAATGCCTCTTTACTCTATTTGATAAACTCAGATTGATGAATCAAACACCTGGGTGACTTAAACTGCTGATGACATCAACTCTCACGTGAAGACCTAAGTCACGCCCGAAGCATGAGCTCGTGGGGATTAAGTGAACCAATGATTGGCACGTGATCCAAGGTGAATATTGTTCTGATATTATGCCAAGTGGATCATCATACCATCTGCACCTGACGCGTGGCATCTCTGAAAAGGCGAGAACGAGCCCTCTACACGCCCGAAGCGTGAGCTCGTGGGACCCAAGCCTGAAGCTCTATAAAAGCATCTCCTGCGATCGAAATCAGAACAATAGAAGAGAAGAGAAGAGAAGAGAAGAGAGGAGAAGGGAAGATCATAAGAAGAGAAAAGAAGAGTAGAAGAGTACGAGAGCCAGAGAGTTCGTGAGAAGAGTTGGAGTTAGAGTGAGAGAGAGAGAGTTCGCTGAGGGTGGAATATAGAAGAAGGAGCTGCCAGAGAGAGGAGCTAAAAAGAAGAAAAAGAGAGAGAGGGCCTTCAGAAGAAAGAAGATCGAACGTGAGAGCTGAGAAAGAAGAAGAGAGAAGCAGTCAATGGGTGAGAGAAAGAAGAGCAGCCATAACATCAGTTTAGATCTATGAGTGTTTAGACTCATGAATCAAATCCAGAGTCATTGTGCTCCTCGGAGCTATATTTGTTTCTTTTGTTTTTCCTTTTGATTTTTCTATTGTTCTTTTACATTTATTTTGTGTTTTTTCGATTCCCTATTTTGGGATCGGGGTTCCTTCTAAGCAATCAGAAGAAGGGAGACTTGAGTCTCCGGTTGTGAGTGACTGGGTGTCACTCATGGGTTCCCTCTGTGCATCAGAGGAAGAGAGGACTGCTCCTCTGGTTGTGGGCAACTGAGTGTTGCTTACGGTTCCTTCCGCGGTTGCAGGAGAAGAGAGAGTAGGACTCTCCGGTCACTACGGTAGTAGTGGGTGCTGATCTTGTGGGTAGCAAGATCAGGTCGAGGGATTTGTATCCCTCAGTCTCCAGCTGTTTGGCAGCCGTTGTTTGCAGACTGAGTCTACGTCTTGCTTTAGCAAGGGAAGCCTCACTCGGGTTTGAGTGGGGGATGGACGTAGGTCTGTGGTAGCAGACCGAACCATCTAAAAACTCTTCGTGCAGTGGTTTTCTTGCGTTCTATTCCATATCATCTATCACCCTTCGCAGGATGTTTTAGCATGGTTAATTGAGCGATATATGTTCTGCTGAGCGAGTTTGCATAGAGTTGTTCAGAATCTCAATCTGTCTATGTGCATGCTTAGTATTTGATATCATGTCTGGCAGAGCTACATGTTAGTATGAGCTAGTCATTTTGCTTTTGCTAATTGATCATCTTTTATTTGTTATTGGAGAGCATTTAATTTGATTAAACCATGTAAGAGTTTAATTCAGCAATAGTTTTTAACGAGAATCCATTCACCCCCCTCTGGATTCGTGCCTTGCACCCCAACACTTCACACATATCTACACCTTTATTTTTTTGGCGATCACGGTGGGACGAAAACATAGTGGGATGAAAACATGACAGACACAGAGGGACATAAACACATGTGACAAGGACACGGTGGCACAAAAGACTTGACAAATATGCTCTTCAATCAAAGCCCAAGATCAGAAGAAGCAGAACCGCCAGGTTCATAATCGTGAGGCAAAGCCCTCTCATGGAAATATGAGATAAAGCGAAAGTTAAGAAGGACATGAGCTTCAGAACAGATCGAGAGATTAGATTGAAGAAGAGAGAACAAACAAGAAGATATGAACAGGAGGCAGAGCAAATGATGAAGAGCAAGGAAGCTTTGAACACCTGCAACCTGCACACTTAACAAATAGATCATATCCGTCGTCAAAAACAAATAGAATGTATGAACAAAAGATAAATATTTTTGGATTTTTCAACAATTTTCTGATTTTTTTTGACATATCTGATTTTTTTTACAATATCTAATTTTTTAAGATTTTTGGCAATATTTATATTTTTTGGGGATTTTTGACAATATTTGATTTTTTTGGATTTTTGACATATCTATTTTTTTAGAATTTTGACTTTATTTTATTTTTTATTTTTATTTTTGAAAATAGAAATCTACAGCACCCAAAGATGGGTTCAAACCATTGTCTAGGGGTCGTTATCCCTCCCCCTTTCATTAAAGATTTCTCTTAGGCATGACGTGCATATGAGGGTGGCTTACCACAACCAACCGCTTCTAAAGAGCGGTGCCCCTACTAAGGCCATACCCGGGATACAACCAAGCCTAAGAGGAAGAAGTAGTAGAACAAAGGAGATAAGCTTTATACAGTATGGGAGATATTAGGATTTGAATTCCTTCCAGGGCACTACACCTCAAAGATACAGCCTGTTGCACCGGGGCTTTGTGTCTTTGATTTTTAGACCCATATTTATTAGGCACGTATGCGACCGGGCTCATGATGTCCCGTGGGGAACTGTACTGCCACTCTTGCCATGCCTTCGATTTCATAATTTTGCATTTGATTCATTTAATTTTGATTTTGAGAGCCCTTGTTGGCTAGATATTGCTTGAAAGCTCACTTTTGAGGGACAGCGTCCTGAAGCGATTTTGATCATCGAGATTTGTGCAGCGCGAGCTTTGTATTCCTTTCTTGATAGGATAAAATTGTGAGGATAACAAGGTTCCAAGATTCCCCTACACGGAGGAGCGGCATACATCAAATTGGATGAAGCAGGATAAAAAGGAAGTGAGACGAGGGCTAGAACTCCCTCGTTAAGGCACATAGACCCTGATAACAAGGAACCAGATACAGAATAACCAGAGATCAACTAAGATCAAGGTGGACTAAAGTCTCGAAAATAGCATGAAAAAGGGTGACGACCCTGAAAGGGTGAGAAAGAGAGAATAGAAAAATAATGATGAGATTGCTGTAAAGATGAAGAAGAAGAAGATTAATCAACCGACGTGGTCGGAGAAGAAGAGTTACGGACATCCGATGGGGTCGGAGAAGGAGAATTGGAATCATCCGACAAGGTCAGAGAAGAATCAGAGGCAGCACTCGGGAGTCCCAGGGAAGAAGAATCAGGTGATGTCCCGAAATCGGGATGAAATGATGACATAGACAGAGGCCTAGAATTGTGAGAGGGGGGAGAATCCGGAGACTCTGGACGGGAAAAAGAGGAATGGTGGTTCGCAGACCTGGGAAGAGAGGGGAAGATGATGGAAAGAGGATCAGAAGGAAGAAGGTACATCACCTAAGGGTGGGAACTGAGTAGGAGAAATAATGAATGGGAGGAAGAGGAGGATGAGGTGGACTCCTGAGTGCACAATTGACGGCCTTTGAACTTACGCCACCGCCGCTTCTTAGCTGAAAAATTCCAACCCCCACCTCTGATCAAGCTAGGGCTTCCACTTCATCCGCTCCCATTACCGCCCCCACTTTCACTCCAAACATTGCTCGACGCGTCGTGTCGATATGTCGACGGTGGGCGCCACGGCCTTCTCCATTGCCCACTTCACCGCCTCCATCTCCACGACCAGTGCCTTCATCACCTTCTCCATCCTCTCCTCCATCTTCCTCACCGCCCGAGCCTGAGCAAGCCACATGATGTGACACGACCCCTTGGACCTGAATTTGCAAGCAACCGGGCCGAACGGCGATATCTCACAAGCGGGTTCACTCGCGATGCGCACACCCGGGCCCGACGGCGGACCGGCGATGATGGTGAGGGTCCGAAGTTGGACCTTGGGGTTCCAAGGATATGGATGGCTGGGGATGGACCCCAATGGGATAGGGATGCCCAACTTCAAGGGCGGCCGGCATGCCGAGGGCGTTGGATGTAGTGTCTCCCTCACAACTCACCCGCGGTGGCACTCGAATTGATGGAAAATTGGAATGAGCTCTCTCTCACTGCCGACGGCGCAACTAGAGATAATACTAAACTAAGCAAAGGTAAGAAACCAGCAGAGGAGAGTGGTCCGAAGCTCACCAGATCGGTGTGAAGACACCGATCCCGGTCGGAGACGAGGGCGAGCGGGGAAGCAAGGGCTACCCACACGCCGCGCCGATGACGCTTCAGCCGAAGACCTGCTAGTACAAAACTACGCCCCACGCAGGAGGGTGGATCTCGGGGTGGGGGAATGGGCTTACACCAAACACTACCTCCACACAGGGAGGGGCGCTAAGCCGGCCAGGCGGGGAGGGGAGGTTAACTAAGCTAGCGCCGAACGATCTGCCCGTTCTGGAGTAACCAGATAGGAAGTTGATGTAGATGACGCCACGCACTCCACCGAACTCAGAATTCGACGAAACTGGCGCTGAAACGTCGCTGACAGATTCAAGAATGCCTGTGAATTTTTTTGGGTGGTCCTGACATCGTCACCTGCTGGGGCTAGCTCTGGAACAGGATCCCAGCTCTCTGGTTTGGACTGGTCCCAGGGTGCAGCAGCAGGTGGAAGTACTCACCACGCCCGCTCCCGATGTCGAAACGCAGTGGGACCAAGACGAGTATGACCGTGGACGAGTCTTATTTGAGCAGCAGCTCGGGGGGACACCATACGATGTCAGGGCAGAGAGGGGGAGCCCGTTGAGTGACGAGGGGTCTGGATAGGTCCTGAGTGGCCTGTTCAGCGCACCTGGGGAAGAAAATTCGGAATGGGCAGTCCCGGACTCCGAACGAGGTCCCGCTTGCTGTGTTGGATAGAGGACTGGTCGATCTTTGACCCAGCCAAGCAGAGCACCTTGGAACGGAAGGATGAGACCGTGGAAGCCTCTGCACTGCAGCTCTGGTCCTGGTTCAGGTCCCGGTTGCGCAGTCGGACGAGAATGAACCCTCAGGACAGCAGGGATGTCGGATGCCGGCGAGACCACATCGGCTGCGAAGCTATCTTGACGAACTTTCCTTCAATGTATGGTACGCCTCCAGATGACGCCGAATGACCTCAGGGCAGGTTCTGCAAGTAGGGCTCCAACTGCTGCCTGCGAACTGAGATGGATAGGGTGATGGAAGGTGATGGGAGACGGAGTAGATGGGGTGGGAAATGGGGTGGATGGGTGTGGGGGTGACACCTGACTATGTGGGGGTCTGTTAGGGGGTGATACAAGGTGTGGGAGGGGCAGAAAGGGGGCTGGGAGGTGGTCTAGCAAGTGGAGGAAGGGGGAGTTGCGAATTTGGGTTGGGAAGGAGAGGGGGGAGAGAACTCTCCTTTGGTTTGAATATGGGGTTAATGGAGGGGTTAATGGGGGCCTAGCGAATGGGAAGGGTTGCCTTGGGGAGGGGAAGGGGTGCTTGGGAGAAGGGATTCTCCCTTTGGAAATTGAAAGGTTGTATGGGGAAGGGGAAAGGTTGCTTGGGAGGAGGGAGAGGTGCCTAGGAGAAGGGGATTCCACCTAGGGGTTGGAGGGGAATTAAATGGGAGGTATGGGGAAGGGGGATGGGTCTTAATGAGAGGTGAATGGGGAGGAGAGAGAGTGAATTTCGAAATTGGGGGTGGGGAGGAGAGAGAATGGGATTCGCCCCCTTTAGAGAGAGAGAGAGAAATAGAGAGAGAGCTAGAGAGAGGAAGAGAGGGGAAACTCACAAATTTTATGAAAACTTAACTCAATATCACTCATTCATTAGCTTCAAATGGTGGGATTGGGGTCCTATTTATAGGAATCCCACAATTTAACATAAGACCCTGAGTTTTAGACTAGTGACAATAAACTAAGGGAGAATGGGGTGCCCATGGGCCTAGCCCACTTAATTGGGCCCAACTGACTCATTAACCACTCTAATGCCAATTAACCTAGGTAGATGACACCTTAACCTAGGGACTTGACTCAAATAAAAGAAAAATTACATAATAAG
The DNA here is from genome assembly GCA_022559845.1 of Amorphophallus konjac. NCBI lineage: Eukaryota > Viridiplantae > Streptophyta > Magnoliopsida > Alismatales > Araceae > Amorphophallus > Amorphophallus konjac. Next base: position 299,758,539 of record CM040121.1, on the reverse strand, counting down.
AAAATGAAAAATACATCATATGACTCGGAATAAAGTGGCGAACAAGATGTAGCACTGCTGGTGAGCATCAGGATCCTCGAACAAATGAGATCGCCGGTGATGTCCCCATCACCACAGCTTTACATTTGCCTTCACCGCCTACACCCGAGCCTATTATTGCCGCACTGCCTTTGCCGCCACTCGATATCACCATTCCCATTGAAGCTACCGCGCCTTCCAAACCTTCACCCACGCCATTCGAGCCAATTGCCTTCACTTCACCATCCACTTTCACCCCATGGAGCGGGTGTGCGCTACCTTTAGTGCTCCTTGGGTCTGGTCCCTAGAGAGATGATGAGCCACCTCAGGATAATTCAGTGCATGTTCTGCACTTCAAGATTCAAGAATTTATCTATCGGATGTCGATCCATGTCCTGATCTCTGGCTATTTTAGTGATGATAAGCCTACACTTCCGAAGACGGTTGTCAAGAAAAGTTCTCTTGCCTTGGTGCCGGTTTATTCAAGAGCAAGGCCAGTGGCAATCTCATTGATTGCCGGAAAGTTCACTAGTGATGCTGTTATTTCCTCTCGCTTCATTGCCATTCAGATGACGGGCCAAGAAGGGTTCTCTGCCCAGATTGTGCTCACTCATACGGCCGCCAAGGGTCTGATGCATTCTCTATTCAAGGGGCAATTGACCATATCTTCTGCATTCTCCAAGGACATTCTGCGCACCTTATGCAATCTCCCTCGGTTTGTTAGTAGGCCGGCCACGTCAACGCCGCACATTACCCTCCCTAAGTTTCATCTTTCTCTTCTATCAAGGGAGTTGTGCTTCATGGCTGACCACAAAGTGGAGTTGCCGAATCTCCATGTCTTGGTGCCCAGTGACAAGACTCTATGGTTCCATGATGTTCAACATTTCGAGGAGTCATTTGTTCAAGAATGTCCACCTATTGTTAGCATCGAGTGTCTAGGGGCAACCACCCCGGTGAAGCTGCATGTTCATAACCGGGCTAGGCCGTCTGCCAGGTGGGCCCGCTATTTGAGAAGACGTTGCAGGTTGAGAAGCCCAAAGGTCTGAATCCGCGCCAGGCAGGTTCATTATTGAGATATTTCAGCTAAGAAGAGGAGGCGGCGCAAGTTCAAGGGCCGTCAATTGTGCATTCAGGGGTCCACCTCTTCCTCCCCTTCCTCTCATTCATCATTTCTCCTAATCAGTTCCCACCCTTGGGTGATGTACCTTCCTCCTTCTAATCCTCTTCCCATCATCTTCCCCTCTCTTCCCGAGTCTGTGAACCGCCATTCCTCTTCTTCCCATCCAGATCCTCCGAATTTTCCCTCCTCTCACAATTCTAGGCCTCGGTCTATGTCATTCTTTCATCCCGATTTCGGGACTTCTTCTGATTCTTCTCCTCCGGTATTCTCGGATTCTGCTTTTGATTCTTCTCCGACCATGTCAGATGACTGTTATTCTTCTTCTTCGACCCTGTCGGATGACCACTATTCTCCTTCTCCGACCACGTCGGATGATTACTCTTCTTCTTCTTTACTTTCACAGCAATCTCATCATTATTTTTCTATTCTTTCTGTCTCTGTAATACCCCAAAATTATATATATATATATATATTTTGAGATTTTTTGGAGATTAATGAAATTAATTAGAATTTAAATAGGTTTTCTAGGTTAAATAAGTTATTATGGAAGCATAAATGATAACCAATTGACTTGGCCCATTTAAATAAGCCCAAAAGACCTAAAACCAAGCCCATAAGGTTTGGCCCATATTCTAGAAGCTTAAATTAGTGTATTTACAAAATTTAGGGGGATAATTAGTCCTTGAAATGGAAAAAAATAAACGGATAAATAATAGGAAGAGTTTGAATTCAATCAAATTCGATGCCCAAGACCAAAAGCGATCTATCGAGCGACCACTTGGGACAAGAAACGATCCTTCCTGGACCGCTTTTTAGAGTCCGAACGTGAGCAGTTTTGATTGCACAAAAACTCCATTTTCTTCAATCTAAATCCTCGGGGATTGAATCCATATGTTGGCTAGAAGACTCTAGAGTGCTTGATGATCGAATTGATGACCTAATTAGGACTCTAAGTTTGTGCAAATCCCTAAAACCCTAGCTAAACCAATAAATAGACCCAAAACTAACATGCACGACCCTTACTTTTGGCTCATGTGGAACTAAGGTAAGGAGGACGAATTAGAGATATGTTCTTTAGAATATTTTGTTCATAATACTAAGGTCTAACTCCCTTCAAAGTTTCATCTTAGGAGATCAAGCCATCAGGGAGATTGAGGCGTTCAAAGTTGCTGGTTTGTATAAGAGTCTCAGGAAATTATGCAACCGGGCCAGATTGATCAGCAAAATAGGAACCCTAAACGAGGTAATTAGAACCTAGTTCTTTAGAGTTATTTGTTCTTTTTAGTACCCTCTTCTTACCCTCCAAATTTCATGGTATTAGGTGAAGGGGATCAGAAGTTAGAAGGCCACGAAGTAGCTGGTTTGGTTCAAGACGAGCAGAACTAGGGTCAAGTTTCAGCCCAAAATTGGAAGTCTAAAGCCCAGTCCAGAGGTAGGTTATCTCATGAATGGCTTAAACTCGTTGTTAGGAATAAAAGCCCTCTGATTTCAGTCGTTTTCATGTACTGTACATAGATAATTTTATGTTTTATTAGGACTGTGCATTTAGTGTAATCTCCATGCATGAATCTTAGCCCTAATTAAGTAAAAAAAAAATGTCTCGTTCATTTTACACAAACCCATGCATATTCTTCACCTATTCTCATTCTATCAAGTTTTACAGTATGTTCTCGTTGATTCTCATGCATAACATGCCCTAGATTAGAGTTTATTTTACTATTTTCTCAGTTTTCTGTCAAACAGACAAAAACGGTCTATAGGTGACTGCGAGAGATAGCTAAGCGGCCCCTCGATAGATCGCTAGACTCCTGAAAATGGTCTGCACTAGACTGCTTTTTGGTTCTGAGAACTAGCCTGAGCCTAATTGAATTTTGCCTAAATAGAACTCTATAATTATGGTATTTTCACTCAAATTTTTGTGTATTTCCTGTGAAACATCATGTTTTAACATGAGCCTGATTTCAATCATTATTATTTTATTATCATGTAATTTCATGCCAAAATATTATAATTTTGTAATTAAATGGTTTCTATGTTATGTACATAGTACATATGATGTTCTATCCATATGTTTCACTATTTCACTCTTATCTCTTGAGTCATTTTCTTAAGTACATGGCATATACTCCGGTATGTGACCATCAGTTACACTTTGCACTTATAGGCACACTTTCTTGGACTTATGAACCTCTCCACCAGATATTCCTTCTATTAGACTAGGGGATTATGTTTCAAGGCCTCCGTAAGACTCCGCGAGCCTGGGATTCCCACTAGGACGCTGAGCTAGTTGTACTATCAAAGCCAATTGTCTAGAAAGCACTTTACTAGTGTTTTACGTGTTTTGGACCTTAGCGGCCCTATGAACGACCGCTAAAAGGCACCAAGTGGCCATTCACTAGACCGCAAAGCTCCATAAGGTTTCACTGCGTCGACACTTCTTTTTCATGCGTTGACTCTATTCATGAAACGGTGTAGACTCTGACCGCTTTCTGCATGAAACGGTCCAGTAAACGACCGCTTTATCTCTGAATCTGTCTAACCCGAGGTTTGACCTTTGGGGTTCATTTTCTTGAGTTCCTAGATGGTCTTCGGATTATCTGGAGTCTCAACATATGTTTAACAAATCAATATTAAGACATGAAACTTAATGAATGTACCATTATGCTGTCGGAATGCCGCCAGAGTATAATATTCTTTTAATTTTTTATTGATATCTCATATCAATTTTGGTACGTTCTATACCTTGGTTACTTGGTCATGAAACTTATTATTTGGAATTGAATTATTGGCCAAAATTATTGTTATATCTCGTGGAAGTAGCTTGATTTATAACTTGAAGATGCAAGACCGGGCACGGATTGTGTCCAAGGTCTCCATGCTAGCCCTCACGGCCGATGGTCGGAAACGTGCTATAAACTATGGGGTACGATGATACTGGCGTCGCATTACGCTAGGAGTACTTTCTCTTATAAATGAGTGAGAAAAATCACGAGGCTCGTTATGGAAATTACATGCTTGTTAATGACTTTCTAGTACATAGCATTTACAAGGTTATGTAAAGTACTTTCTAGTTACATGCTTGTATATTCTTGTTCATGAAAGGCCAAATTTACATCTACATGATTAATCTTGCTTGTTCATGGTCTATACTCGCTCACATCTACTTGCTTAGTTATTTCATGATTCTTGGTTATCTTGGTTTATATCGCTTGTTTATCGCACTCTTATTTTTATCTTAAGATCTTAGAGCTAAGACATTAATCATTTAAATATTGCCTTCATGTTGATAGGAAGATATCTACTGGGCAAGTGTGCTCATACCTACTTTCTCAATTTTCCAGGAAGTACTGGTGAATCGGATTCAGAATATACAAGTAGCGGGTCCGAGAGTGATTGAAGGTCAAATGGATTGAGAGAAGACCTAGTTGTCAAGTGTCTAGTCGAGTCCTATTGTAATTTCCTATTTTCTTGAGTCTATGATGTAAGGAGGTTTAAGTCATGTATCTAATGTACTTTATGGTTACTAGTATAGAATAACGTTAGATTTTTGGAAAAAAATTTTACTTGTGTAATTACTTTTATGTGATTGTCTTGCGCTCTGATTTCTTACTTGCGAGAGGCTTACCATGCCAGCTGTTCACGTTCCGATATTCCTTCCGCTGTATTAAAAGCTCGGGGTGTGACAGTCTCACCCATTCGGGGGTGTTGCCCTTTTTCATGTTGTTTTCGAGGCTTTAGCCCACCTTGATCTCAGCTGATCTCTGTTTATTATGTATCTGGTTCCTTGTTATCAGGGCCTCTGTGCCTTAACGAGAGAGTTATAGCCTTTGTCTCTCTTCCTTCGATCCCTCTTCGTCCAGTGTGGTGTCCGCTGCTCCTCTGTGTAGAGGAATCGTCAACTCCTTTGCTATCCTCTCCATCTTGTCCTGTCAAGCAAGGAACATAAACCTCGATGATCAAGATCGCTTCAGGATGCTGGTTTTCACTACATGGATTTACAAGGTATCTTTATTTTGTGCAAGAACATGCTATTATTTCTATCACTATTATTCCTACGCATGGTTATAATGTTGTTTCCTTAACATGGTTTGAGTGGTCTTAGTTAGGTTAAATTTGGTTAAATGAGTTCGCTTCTGCAGCATTCTTAGGCTGGTGATAGCTCCGCACGGGGAGTCTAGTTTCTTTCCCCAATCGTTGAGGGTGATCTTTAGTATGGGTTTTCACACACTACACGGCAAGCCATAGCTGATTTTCCTTTGAGCAACACTGTTGCTACTTTGGCCATACTAGGGGTATACACAAAGTCTTTTCTTTTCTCTGCTCGGCCAAGTGCATGGGCAAGAGATTGATGGATGAGATGACCAACCAAGGCACTCCCTAATACGAGAGAGGTCTCAAATATGGGCAGTCTTGACTCTCAAAAATGAGCTTTCATGCAATATCTGGCCAATAAGGGCTCTTAAATTCAATGAATCAATATGCAAAATTATGAAATAAGACATGGCAAGAGTGACAGTACAGTTCCCCGTGGGACGTCATGAGCCCGGTCGCATGCGTGCCTAATAAATATGGGTCTAAAAATTAAAGACATAAAGCCCTGGCGTAACAGACTGTATCTTTGAGGGGTAGTGCCCTAGAAGGAATTCAAATCCTGATATCTCCCATCCTGCATGAATCTTATCTCCCAATTTTCTTCTGTTTCTCCCTCTAAGACTGGGTTGAATCCCATGTATGGCCGTAATAGGGGCACCATTCTTTAGAGGTGGTTGGTTGTGGTGAGCCACCCTCACATGCACGCCCTGTTCAAGGGAAGTCTTCAATGAGAGGGGGAGGGATGGCGATCCCTGGCCAGTAGTTTGAGCCCGTCTTGGGTGCTGCGGATTGCTATGTCAAAAATTCTCTAAAAAAGTAGATATTGTCATAAATTCTAAAAAAAATCAAATATTATAAAATTTTAAAAAAATAAAATATTTCAAAAATTCAAAATAATCAGATATTGTCAAAAATCCCAAAAAATTCAGATATTTCAAAAATCTAAATAAATCAAAAAATTATAAAATATAAAAATATTTATCTTTTTGTTCCTTTCTGTCTATTTTATTTTTGAGGACGGATATGATCTGTTTGTTAAGTGTGCAGGTCGCAGGTGCTCAAAGCTTCCTGGCTCTTCATCATTTGCTCTATCTGTCTCCTATTCATATCTTTTATATGTTCTCTCTTCTTCGTTCTTATCTCTCGATCTATTCTGAAGCTCATGTCCTTCTCAACTTTTGCTTTATCTCATCATATCTCCATGAGAGGGCATTGCCTCACGATTATGAACCTGGCAATTCTACTTCTTTTGATCTTGGGTTTTGATTGAAGAGCGTATTTGTCATGTCTTTTGTCCCGACGTGTCCTTGTCACACGTGTCTATGTCCCTCCATGTCGTCATGCGTGTCTTTGTCCCTCCGTGTCTGTCATATTTTTTCGTCCCACTATGTTATCGTCCCACGCATATCTTTGTCTCCCGTGGTGTTATCATCCCGCGTGCCTTTGTCCCACCATATCTTATCCCACCGCGTGTGCTGTCCCACCATGTTGTGGTGTTGTCTCGCCCCACCATACTCTTTAGTCCTACTCACACTTATTATTTGTTCATGTGATGTCTTTCATATGTTGTTCATGTGATTTGTTCTTTTGTTATGTTATGTTATGTTATCTTTCATCAATCTTTGTGATGTTGTGTTATGTTAATGCTTGTTATTTTGTTATTTTCGTTGTCTTATATCAAAAATCCAAAAAATGCCGCTTCGCTTGGCCGTTAAGTTAAGTATGGCTCTCTATCCCTTCTCATTGTTGCATTACTATATGTTATCTACGTTATTATAGCCTCTCAAGGACCGATTGGTTGCCCGTGTATTTTAGGATATGATGTTCCCCTTTACCAAAATTGATGATGATCTAAGAACATACGGTTAATCGTTGGATATGCCGTTAGTTTGTGTCGGGTAGGGGACGATGGACTCTATCTCACACGCCGTAGTTGTAAGAAGACTCTTGACCCCGTGTTGCTCAGTCTAGTAATATTATTCTTGAGTACTTTCTATTTTATCTTTCTTTGCATTCGTTTTGATGATTTCTTTATTTTAGCCCAGCATGCATCATGTCATTTTGAGCACTCACGTCTCATGATCCTTTCAAAGTTTCTCCTCAGCAATGGTTAATTGCATTTCAATTCTCTTAGATAAGAGATCTTCATTCCACTCCGAATTTGATCGTCTTCTCTGATCTGCCCGCTCGATCTGGTTGGCCAGCGTGATTCATGTCTATATTTTATCTCAGTTTTATTTCTCTTTTCCAACTTTTCAGCTGTGTTCTTCCGATCCCCTCATTGTCCGTGGATTGTGTTCCCCAATGAGGTTGGTCGTGTTTTCTTTTCCCCTTTAGTTAATTCTCCAGGCATGTCTCATCCTTGTCATCCAGTCCATGTGGTTAGTTCGGCATTTTCATGTGAATTCATGTCACTTGTTGGTTGTGACGGGTGTCTTTTGCGTTGATGCCCACTTTTCAATTCTCTCTGCTTCATCTCCATTTCACGTCACTGTTGCTTTCGCTCCATCTCCTTTCCTTTTTACCTCTGTGTCGCTTTCGCTCGTTCCCTTGCAAAGCAGACATCAAGGAGGGGCATCTATTGACACCTGTTTTAAGCCTGCAAGTCGAGTTATTTCTCTTATTCACCTCCATAATGCCCTGAATTAACCCTTATTTAGGATCCTTCTTTGAGCCGATTTTGAGCCCATTTCTTGACCATTTTTCAAGCCCATTGAGCCTTGGAAGCTTTTATCATCAATTCCCCAACTTTTGGGACTGTTTTGGATCAATTGATAGCTTGAACGGATGTCTAGGGATCAAGCGCGTAAAGTTGCCTAAAGACCCTTGGTCGCGGTCTCCTAGAAGACCGCTACCTTGAGGTCGCGATCTCCTAGGCGATCGTGACCTGCCATTTTTTTTTAAAAAAAAAATCATATCATCAGCCTAGCAGTCTAGGGAAGACCGCTAACTGATGGTAGCGATCTTCACAAGACCGGTACGCCCTTTTTTGTGTCGATTTCGCCCTGTCTCACCTCTGTAGCCTTGCGGTCAACTCCATGACCATTTGCCATCCCCTTGCGGTCCTCCCATGACTATTTTCTTCCCCTGGCGGCCTTGCGATAGACCATTTTCTAAACAGAGAGTCCAGATGATCCTGAACTCCGATTTCTTCGCCTGAGGACTCCTTGGAGACCTTGTTTGGTCCATTTTCTCCGAGATAATCCTCTTTGATCGATTCTAATACCTCCTAGGGGCTTTATCCCACTATTATCTCCACATTTTTTCAATCTAGGACTCCTAATTCGAAGCTTTATCTCTTAAAGCTCGGGCTAGGGTTTCTTGCTTCTATTTAAAGCACCTAGTTCGTAGGTCACGATGGGGGGCTCTTTCCTGGTTTGGGGCGAAGCCATGCCGCAATGCCAACTCATTTCTTTGACCCTGACTTGAAGAGGGAAGTATTAACTTCAATTTCCACATTCAATGGCTTGATTTTGTTATTCCTATCTCTAGTTTTCGTCCTCCCAATTTCACAAATCATCACAGCTCTGCAGTTTCTACTACACTTTTGCACTTTTCTTCATATTGCATGGCATATTCCTGCAGTTGTGTTGCGTGATTTTTCCTCATCTTTGTCTTATTTTCATCACAATACACACACCTATCTTTTGCACCCTTCCACAGGGGTTAAAAACCTCCCCCCGGTGCGTTCTCCCTCAATTTCTGACCCTATTTTATCACATACGGGATTGATGCTACACTCATAGTTTCTAATGGGTTTTTATTCTTGTGTTGGCTTTGTTTTGTAAGAGAGCATGAATAGGACGTAAGGCCCTCTTCCTCTAGCCGGCTGGAAGGAGAGGAGGTTGATTCCACATCGTTCCCCACACCCCTTTATCAAGCGTGATCAAGTCTTCATCCTTTTCCAAGGTACACAACGCTGTTCCTCTCATCTCTTCAACCCTTTAGCGTTGTTAATCCTTGGTGGCAATCACGGTCAGTATTCCTATATCTTCATCGCCCCTTTGTTCATGTTTATACTTCATGCATATATTGATAGTTTGGGGGCGGGGTAGATAAATCATCTACAACACCAAGGGGTTACCCGATTTTACCTGAGGCGCCCTTACAGGTTTTCACCGCAACTGGGTTGGTGGTAATTTTTTGCCCTCAGTAGTCCTATGGAGGGAGCTAACTGAGGTCGCCTGGGTATCTCTATTTTTAACCCCATATTTTGTCATTTTTTTGTTTCTTTTTTTTTCGAATATGGGGATTATCGTCCATAACATATTGCTGTCAGGGGACGTGACCTGAGGCTTGTGTTGTTTGAAGACTTGATATCTCTGTGGCCCTTGTTAGGACTTTTGCGGGTTACTAAGTCATGGCCCCTAAGGGTCATTATATCTTGGTAGAGTGTAACTGGAGCTATAACGTGTGGGTCAGGGAATCAGTAGACCTTGAAATGGTGACTGGGATAATGGTGGTGAACCATGATGAACTGCCAATTGGAGATTCTAGATTGAAGTTATTTAAGGTGTATGGTCGTAGAATGAAGGGGGTCTGGGAATTGGCTGAGACTGAGGTTCGCTGGGATAAATGACTGGGATAACGTGTGGATACTGGGGTATGGGGGCCCGCTACAACGGAGCAGAGGCCGAGTGTAAAATGAGCCAACCTGGGTGATATAAACCTAACTGGGAGGAGCAGGGTTAATGAATTGGAGATATGTATTGGTCAATGACTGGCATGTTTTGACTGGAGAGGTCTATGATTTGTTGAGAGGTGGGTGGATAATCACCCTAACTGGTGGAGAGAGAGATTTTTTTTTCTCATTACCGACTTTACCACCCTTTTGGGTTTTTGCCAGAGCCGGCCCCCTTCAGCTTTTTCCGATGCGCCCTTGGGGATTTTCACACTGAGGGGTTCCCCAATTTTGACTGAGACGCCCTTTTAGGTTTTCACCTCAAACTTCATGTGTTTACCATTGAGAGGTGGGAACGGCTTATTATCCTTATGGTCTACAATCGGGTAGGCCCCACCCTCATAGACATCATGAATGATGTACGGACCTCACCAATTAGGTTACAATTTTCCACTGGAGCACCCCACCATGACTTCTTTTTCCTTGATCATGACGAGGTCGCCTTGCTTGAAGGCTCGCTGTTTGACGAGCTTATCGTGGGTGCGCGCCATGCGGGCCTGGTATACTTGCAGGTGTTTGTAGGCTTCGAGCCGTTTGCCTTCTAGATTGGCGAGCTCCTCTAGCATCCTTTGGCATTCATCTGTGTCTGGGCCGGCGAAGTCGGTGTGCACCACCACGCTGTAAGAGGCTAACTGGATTTCGATAGGGATGACGGCTTCTGCTCCGTAAACTAGAGAGAATGGTGAGCATCCCATAGGGGTCTTGTCGATTGTTCGGTAGGACCATAATGCCTCTAACACCCTTTCACCCCAATCTCGCTTCCGATGGCTAACCGTTTTAGCCAGAAGCTTGCAGAGGGTTTTTTTGAAGGCCTCCGCCAGGCCATTAGCTTGAGGGTTGTAGACCGAAGACGATCTCTAGTCAATATGGAATTTGGCCGCTAGTTGGTATACGGCCCTATTCTGAAATGGTGTGCCATTGTCTGACACTATGCGACTGGGAGTATCAAATCGGTAGATAATGTGGTGCGGGACAAATCTGGCTACTATTTCGCCGGTGACCTCCTATAGGGAAACGGCCTCGCCTAGTGAGAGAAATAGTTGGTGGCGGCCAAGATGTATTTATGGCCCTTGGAAGAATGCGGGAAGGGTCCCGCGATGTCCATACCCCACTCCACGAACGGCCACGTGGGGGCCGTGGGACGCAGCGGGTTTGGAGGTCTTCTGGGTACTAGGCCAAAGGCTTGGCATTAGTGGCACGTACGGGCATACTGAATGCAATCCGCACACATGGTTGGCCAATAGAAGCCTTTGAGCTTGATGTTGTTCTTCATCTTGTCTCCGGCCTGATGAGCGCCGCATAGTCCTGAATGGACTTCATGCATAATGGCTCGAGCTTTGGCTGGGGAGATGCATCTCAGGAGAATCGACTTGTCCTTTTCATGTATAAGTCTATACAGAGAGTCGTTGATCAACTCATACGACGTTGCCCGGTGAAGTAACTGGACTCTTTGAGCTCGATCAGGAGGGAGCCAACCTCGCTTGAATTTGATGATAGGCTCATGCTAATCTTCTTCTTTTGGAGGAGTGGTCTGGTCGAGGCTGTGGACCTCGTAGGCAGTGAGGCTAGATTCGCCTTTGAGTGTAGTTGGCATTAGCCATCTGTGCTTGACAATGATGTCGACTTCACCTCCGGGTGGAAGCTTGATGGCCACAGCCAATTTGGCCAGGGCATCTGCTTGAGCATTGTAGAGTCTATGGTATGCTCTGATACCAAGTGATAAATTGATGGGAGTTGGTTCAACGGTGCAGCAAGGATTCAAAGGGGGTGGTGAATGAATCCCCTTCTAAAAACATGATCAATTTAAAACTTAAACTAAAGACTTTAAACTTATGCGGAACTAAAAGTAATTATGCTCTGAAGAATATGAAAGTCAACGATGCACTTAATCGAATAGATGAACTGCAAAAGTGCAGACTCCTAAGCAAGTCTATACTGTTGATAGAGCCAAATCAAGCATGCGTGTACACTAAATCCATTCAGTCAGAACCGTAGATAGGAACACACCTAGCATACATCTAACGGTAGACAAATTGTAAAGCAAACCATAGTACACAAGATCTTTTTAGGTGGTTCAGTCCTCAGGACCTACATCCACCCCACACTCCAACCAGAGTGTGGATTCTGCTGCCAAACAGCTTGAACGGTTGGGCCTCACAGCTTGCCAACAACAGCTGAGCTTCACAGCTTGCTTAACTGCTGACTAACAGCTTGACTACTAGGCGATATAGCTACGCCACCGCTGGGCATTACAGCTTAGCCACCGCTAATACATAGCTTAATTCGCTGGGCCTTACAGCTTAGCCTCCGCTGATACACAGCTTAATCCATTTGGCCTTACAGCTTAGCCTCCACTGATACACAGCTTAGAAGAAGTATGAAAAATAAAAATAGGAAACCAAGAAATTCAGCATCGGAAAGCTGACAGTAAAAGCAAATCGAAAGGCTCACGTAGGAGCGTTGTGCCTTGGATCTGATCCAAATGACATAGTGGAAACAGATCTTCAGATCTCTTGAACCTTCTTCTCGCTTCACACTTCACGAACTCTTCAACCCATGCACCTTTGCCTCTATCACTCTTTCTTCCTCGCTCTGAACTTCTCTTCACCTCTGATCAATATCTCTCTCTATTCTTCTCTGTCTACCTCACTGAATTCTTCTAATTCCCCTTTTTCTTCTATATGCTGATCTGAGGGATCTGGCCTCTATTTATAGGCCGCGAAATATTGGGCGCATGAAAGGCTCATTCCCACCCAAGGAATCTCGATCTGGATGTGCTACTGATGATCCATGTCACAGATGTAGCAGATGAGTTGTCCACGGTGCCGCTCCTTCTTGAATCATGTGCTTGTTTAAGTTGAAGACATCGAGCCACGTGACTGTCTTCAGCCCTTCAGGTGTACGATCCAGTTGCTTTAGACTTTTTAGTCTTAAGTCCCTGTTAACAAGATAAGAGGTATTTCAAGTAACACCTTATAGTCATAGTATTTGAGAGTGAAATATTTTGCATACAAAATGAAACATTTTGTACACAGGTTGAACATTTTGCATTGTTTCATCATATGCACAGACCTTCAATCATGCACAGACCCTTGCATGCATTCTACGAAATGTGCTCAGACCTTATGTGCAGTCACATATCATGTGCACTGACCTTATATGTAGACAAATGAAATGTGCACCGACTTGCATAGACATAAATCTATGCATATGCTTAGACCTGGTACAACATGTGCTTTGACTTTAACTAGGTCTCTTATGCATGTGCTTGGACTTGATATGCTTCTGGTGAGAAGATGCACCGACCTATTATACTAACTTGTATATGTGCTTCGACATGTTGAGTTATATTTTTGATGCTAACTAAACTTTATGTATGTTGTGAATGCTTGCATATGTTCTTGATGACAGTGTGCATTCATGAGCAAGACTTGTTTCTGGCTACATGGTCTTGTGATATGTGGAGTCGACCCCTTGCATCTTTCACACTCTTGCATGTGCTACATTAAGCCTTTGCGTTCTTAATCTTCTAATATGGTTGAGATGGTAAATGGATTTTGAGGCTCATACATGTTGTTTGATTGCATGACTATTTGGAGTTATTTTTTGGTTGAAGAAAACTTAGGCTCTCCGAGAGGTTTCAATGCCTACTCTGAATGAACAAAGTCTTTGTGCAACTCATGATATTTAACTATTTTGAATTATAGGATCAAATCTCATAGCGGTCGCTTGGAAGGTAAAACAAATGTGTGGATAAGCACCTTGCTTTCTACAATTTAAAACAGGTGGTATATGTCATGTCTAATCTGTCAAGAACCATCGGTAAGATTCTTGCTTTGTCATAGCATCGATCTCATAATGTGCATTCCACATAGCTCTTCTTAATACACTTCATTCATGGCATTTGAGGTTCACAATGTGTTTAAGAATTTCACATAAATCTTGGTAGCAATCGGTTTGGAAAATGCTCTTTCATTGAAATGGTTGCATGGCTTGATAGCTTAATAGTTTTGTTTGAATGCATGGTTTTTCATTACAATCCTTAATTGTGTGAAATTGAGTAGCAAACATATTGATGGTTTGAGAATGTAATTCAAGCATTTTAAACATGAAGTTTTTTTGGTTTGAATGTGGTTTGCAATGAAGATTCAATAGGTCTTTTGTATTGTTCATAAATGCATTCCATGCATAATCTTCAAGAGCGAGCATTGAATGTGTTTAAGGCCATTTTATGTAATGAGAAATGCTCAAATGTTTTGAGCTTTCCAAATGCATAAACAATGCTAAATCAAACCCCAAAATGAATGGATTAAATGATGACATAAAGCTCTTCTCATATGGATATGTTTCAATGGGCTAACAATATGTTTTTACAGGTTTTCAAGAGTTTGATCGACCTATGGGACAATTTCGGTCGACCTAATTTTCCAGCAACCAAGGGACTGAATTCTGAGAAAGTTCGGTCGACCTAAAGTGGTAGTTCGATCGACCTAACTTGCTAGGATGAAAAACTCTAAAAAAATTTACAGTTCGGTCAACCGATCGAAATTTTCGGTCAACCGAACCCTTCGAGGTAACCAATTTTGACTTTGTTTCATGAACGTATTCAAAGCCTCTTTCTTGGACTTTTTGGTCTAAAAGCTTCCCAACTTTCCTAAAAATGTGGATCTGGTTCCTGGCTTGTCCCTTGACCATCCTAGTCTTATAAAAACAACTCTTGGGCCAAGAAACCCCAATTTGCTCAAAGGGATAAAAGGAAGGCTATCAAGGGAGAAAGGGGGCTATAGAAGAACTCCGTGAACAGTGTTTTCATCCAGAAGTTCTTCATCAAACCTCAAGCTTTTCAAGATCAATCTGATGCCAATCAACTAGAAATCAAGTGGAGAAGCAAGCTTCATCCAGAATCTATATCATCTACTCAGGGGGAGCCTAAATTAGAAGTTTTTCATTGTGTTTTCTTCTGTTAAATTTCTTGAGCTTCATGTGTGTAATCTTCTAAATCTGTAAACATCAGTGTGTGTGTGTGTAGATCGTTTCAGATCTACACTTGTGTGTGTGTGTGTGTGTGTGTATGGATCGTTTCAGATCTACACTTGTGTATGTGTGGATTTACCCAGATCTGTATGTTTGTGTGTGAGGATCTCTTCAGATCCATAGTTTGTGTTGCGTTTGTTGCAGCGTGTGTGTGTTATAGATCCAGTCGTTGGATCATCTTGGAGACTCCATCTCCGTGTGTATGTGTATGTTGGGGTTTGTTCCCCGTGTGTTTGCAGGTGTCATCCTGTGTGTGTACGGGAGCTTGGCTCCGTGTTGGGGATTCATCCCTGTGCTGGTTTTCAGCAGTGAAGCCCCACCGAGTTTTGGTGAGGGGTGGACGTAGGTTATCGGCGTTGCATCCGAACCACCTTAAAATCCCTGTCTATTGTGTGGTTTGGTTCATTTTATCTACCCCCATTCTGTGTGATTATTCATGCATATTGTTCTTCCGCATTTGATTCTTCAGATCTAGCATTATAGATCTTCTCTCAAGATAGATCTTTGGTATATCAAAAGGTGTTTTTGAGTTGAGTAGGCCAGTCTTGTCAGGATGATAGCACCTTGTGTGAGCAGGATCCTTGGATTCATATCTCCGCCTTGTACCAAAGAACTATCATGGCGATAGATTTTGATAGATCTAAGTTGTAATTAGATATATCTAAATTTCTCAGTTGTTGTTTCATCATATTCTTTTAAATCGGGTAAAAGTTTCCTAAAAGTTGTAATCACCCAATTCCCCCCCCCCCTCTTGAGTGTCATTGATCGCGGAACTTTAATTAGTATCAGAGCTAAGGTTTTATTTTTCATAGATCTAATGATTTAGAGGAAGATTCAGATCAATGGCTACCAAAGTGTTTTCCATGGATTCTCTACCTGTGTTTGATGGTTTTAACTTCGAGTTGTGGTTAGGAAGAATGTGTAGTCTTGTCAACTCATATGACCCTAATCTATGGAAGCTTATCTCACATGGTCCTTATGAGTTTCCTAAAGATAAATCAGTATGGACTGTAGATTATGAGTATAAACATGATCAAAATCATTTAGTTCTAAGTTTGCTCACTGCTGCAGTTAATGCTAACAGTTTTCCTTTGGCTTCCAACTACAGCTCCGCAAAGGACATACTAGATGGATTGGTTGAATTCCATAAAGAGAAAGAGGACAAATGTCTTATGGTAGGTATGAGTGATCACGACAGTGATCAGCAGAATGGATCATCCTCGGAGGTAAATTCAGATTCTGAAAATATATCCCTTGATGAGCTATTGGATGCATATAGTGAGCTTGCAAGTAAATATAAGAAGCTAAAACCTGAGAATAAAAAATTAAAAAAGAAGGTTGAACAAAACAAATGTGATTCCTCCAGTAAAAAATGCTCACATTTAGAGGAATTGATTGAGGCTCATGTGTTTGACATTGAATTTCATAAAGATCAAATTTGCTCCTTAAGAAATGAAAACAAAGAGCTGAAAGAAAAAGTGAATTCAATGGTCAATAATCAAATCTTGATTAATGAACTTGTGCATGATGAAAAACTTGTAAAAGAAAATGAGAAACTGAAGGAATTAAACACGGCCATCTCTGAAAGATTGTTGGTTCTAGAAAAAGGAAAATCGGTGACTGTAGATGAGTGTGAAAATGTGGATGAATTAAAACAAGAAGTTGAATGCCTTAAGAATACCAATGCAATATTAAATGTTAGCCTTACTACTTGTGAAAAAGAACTTACTGATACTGAATTGCATATCACATCCTTAGAAAGTGAAATCCATGACTTGCATAATTCATTATCTAGATTCGTGGATGGTCAAGATAATCTGGATAAATTGTTGGGAATGAAAGTCAATTTTCAAAGGGAAGGGCTTGGCTACAATCCTGTATAGAAGAAGTCCTTTAAGAGTAAGGTAACTACCTCCTTTGTTCATAGTTCAAACTTAGCCAGTACCTCTATTTCACCTCCAAAGCAATCTTCTGTCCAAGTGATTCAAAAAAAAAAGAAAAATCAAAAAATCAATCTGCATCAAAAAACCAAAAATGCTGCCAGCACCACTATGCATGTTAAACATACTTCTGCCACACACACACACATCTACCTAGAAAGAAAATCTCATATTTTTATTGTGGAAGACATGGACATGCCATGCATGATTGTTTTACTATGAAGAATGATGATTTGAAAGCATGCAGGAATAGAATAAACAATGGAAAAGGCAAGGGTAGGTCGATGCACCCCAAGGCTAAACAACACTACCAACCAATGGCGTCAACACATAATGTGTTCTGGACCCATTATCCACAGCCAAAACAAAGGGAAAATCGACCTAGGATCTCTAATGTGTTTAACACACCACTTGCCAATTGGAAACAACATTGGAACAAAAGGTCACATGCTTCAAATAATCTTTACGCTTTTAAGTATTCAAAGTCATGCTGTGATTATTGTGACAAATCTGGGCACATGATGCATGATTATTTCTTTATAAAAAATGATGATTTCAATGTTGCCAAAAAATGGAAACCACGTGCCAAGAGTGCTAACCCACAAGGACCCAAGATGGCTTGGGTACCTAAGAATGCAAAATGAGAAATATGTCTTGCAGGTGTGCCTTGGGAATATGAAGCGTGAAATATGTATTCAGTCAAGAAGGTAAGACACACGGGTCAAGCAGCATAAGTCAGGTCAAATGAAAAATCAAAAACTAAAATCTGAACACCCAGATGATATCCCTCTCACTTCTCTACAAAAGAGGTTATGTCTTGATTTGTTTTGTGCTGAATCTTATGTGATAAAGTATATGTTTGTACATGCATTCCATCTATAGTTGTCTGCATATCCATGTGCATATCATTTGTCATATATCATCTTGTCGAAGTGGAGTTTGAAAATCTTCAAATCAAAATTTCATTGCATACATTGAGTTTTCATATGTTTCCACATTCTGTCATGCAAAAATTGAACATGTGAATTCATGTCATAATGCACTGCAACCCTCCTACCTTCATCATTGCATGACTTCATGGTATATTAAATGCTGATCTGAGGAAGGGCATGTAATTCTTGTCTGAAATCTATCACCATGCGTGAGTGGAGTCTTTGGACTTACACCTCCGCCATGGTACCATGAGTCAATTGTTCATTTAAGTCATAGGATGCATGATTTTCAGAAAATATCAATTGTAAAAATTATGCACATAGAAAGGGGGAGTTTATTTTTGAATGAATGTTTTGGAATTGTGAATTCTAACTCCTCTTTGTGGAAATGCATCTCATGCCTATTGCTACATCTGAAATGATCATGATATTGTTATGTGATTTTTGGATCAACCATTGTGCCTAACCATTTGATAGGAAATCTCTGAAATCTCTGCAGTAGCTTGTGGCACTTGGTGATGTTGTTCTGATGATAGGTATTGCTTCTACATACCTGAAATGATTGTTCCTCCATTCTGTTGTAACTAACTTGCTTACTGGTTGAATGGAATTGAAAATCTTGAAGATTATGTTGACTATTGAACATCTTTCAATCTGAATTGCTTGAGCACATTTGAGCTTAATTGAGTATCTAGTATATCAAATACTGAGTAGTGAAAAGGTAGATTACGTCCGCCTGGAAACTATCACTATGCGTGAGTTGGTCTTTGGACCAATGTTCTCCGCCTCATACCAAAACTTGAAGAAATCGAATGTTTGGCATTGAATGAACTTTTCTCATGCTATTCTGTGCTCCTTTGATAGCTAGCCCCATGTCATTAGAGAACACATTGCACTTTCATTGAGCTTTATGAAATTCATGAATTTGTCAAGGTGAAGTTTTACTAGCTAAATAACTTGAAATAAATGTTGGTTCATTTTCTATTGACTGGGGACCTCCAATTGTAACATGCAACATGCTTATAATGAATTGCTTCAAATTTTATGAAATTGATCCTTAATGATGTGAAGAGTACTGCAATGGAAATGTCAATTCCTGAATGACTTGTGAATGACTTCAAAACTTTGAAAAGTAATTGAAAATATGTTCTTGAATAATTTTTGAAAATAAATGGATTGCATTACATGCTTCAAATGACTTCTGCACTCTTGTATATTAAGTTTATATGATGAAAAATGTTCCATGCTCATCCTTCAAATCTGATTGCTTTTTTGTAAAGTGTGACATTTTGCATCTTGCTTTTGCATCTTGCATTGCATTGTCATATTATTATAAGTTGTATTACATTAGAATTCATACATTAGGTGCATTTAGTTCATTCAAATGAAAAACTAAAAACTTATATTTTTGCACCCATGTTAAATTTTGTAATGCATTTAGAACTTTCAAATGAAAATCTAAAATTTTGCATCACACTGCATATTTGTATATCATATCTGCATATCATTCACATAGTGCATTTGGAAGATGAAGCTCATCGTGTGCCTTGTTGCATAATTGGCATTTTCAGCATGCATATAATGCATATCTTGAAATGCATCATTTTGAACATTTCATGTTACATAAATGCTAAAATGAATTCTTCCAACAATGATATCATATCTTCGGGGCCAACAATTCAAGAACTGAAATTGCATATTTTTTTGTTTTACATTGCATATTGCATATACTCCCATTGTGTGCTTGCATGTTATATATGCTATTCACCCCCATCCTTTAGAATTTCTATGACCCTATACTTTCTTGATAAATAATGTTACATTTGAGTAATTATTGGTGTGTTTCATGTCATACACTCAAGGGGAGTAAATATTTGATAAGTGCATCTATTTAGGGGGAGTTGCACTTTTATGTGTTCATGAAATTTTGGTATACATGCTAAATCAAATTCGCACACTTCTTGCATAATATGTAAAAATTAGTGTTAAACATAAATATATAGGAATTACTTTTCAACACTCTAGAGATATTAAACTTGTTGCATGTATGTTGAAGAGGCAGTTGATGAAAAAGTTGCCTACCTATCTTTGTGAAAAGAATTGTGACAAGATGAAAGGCAGAGCAATGCTTAGTCTCACTGAGTAAATTGGATGCACGTCACCTGAGGCGTGATGTGGTTCATTTCTGAAAAGTATTGACTAAAGTAACTCTGTTCAAAATGAAGTGAAATGGTTCAATATTTAGAGTAACCGGGGATTCTAGCATGAGCTCCATGTGTCTCCTCGGATAAAAAGGAATTATTTGAACTTCATCATTCTTAGAAAAATTATGAATTTGTTGAAAATTTTGGAATGAAAAATTATTGAGGTAGAGTGTGGCCTCCAATACGTTGTTCTCATAAATTGAAGTGCAATCTGTTTAATTTTTTATTGTGTTGATCTGAAAATTTGAATATCCATATTGAAACAATCTATTTTCATGTTATTTACTTACACATATGAAAATTTGATTTAATATGTATTCAGAAAATTGATTGACTGCATTGGCTTCAGCATGATTCCTCTTCCGTATGCTTGCACAAACTCCTAGGTGTTATACTTGAACATTCCGGATGTTTTGACTCACCTGCACTTTTCGTACACGCATTCCATCTCTTTAAATAAAGAGGGGGAGCTATGCTGCATGTATATATACATATATGTTTGGTTGCATTGCATGCATTTATGTGTCCACATTTGTAAGCATCTAGCTTTATGCATTTCAATAGAAAACTATAAATCTGAAAATCTGAAAATCAAAGAAACTCATTTGATGTATCATCACTTGTATGTGTTGAGTTTCATGCATTTCAAAAGAAAATTTAAGAATCTAAAAAAATAATGAAAATCCAAAAATTGAATGGACTTCAAATGCTTTACATTTGCTCAATGGGTTTTAGGCATTGAATGACATCAGATTTGTTAACATATGTTGTATTAGAATCATGTTGCTTTGTTGGTATCAAGTCTACTCATCTTCCATCTCGACATAATCAACAATTGGTATCACAAGAAAACTAAAAAAAAATCTAAAAATTAAAGAAAACCATTTGATGTCTCAAAGTCATTCAATGAACCATCTTATCCATGCTTTGCTATTGCTTCATCTGTATTTTTGAAGTGGGCTATTATTGCTTCATCAATCTATCTTGCCGAAATTTGAACTTCATTGACTTCCTCTCACTTTTTGTTGTATCATAAAGTTTGTCATCATCAAAAAGGGAGAGATTGTTGAGTTATATTTTTTATGCTAACTAAACTTTGTGTATGTTGTGAATGCTTGCATATGTTCTTGATGACAGTGTGCATTCATGAGCAAGACTTGTTTCTGGCTACATGGTCATGTGATATGTGGAGTTGACCCCTTGCATCTTTCACACTCTTGCATGTGCTATATTGAGCCTTTGCATTCTTAATCTTCTAATATGGTTGAGATGGTAAATGGATTTTGAGGCTCATACATGTTGTTTGATTGCATGACTATTTGGAGTTATTTTTTGGTTGAAGAAAACTTAGGCTCTCCGAGAGGTTTCAAAGTCTACTCTAAATGAACAAAGTCTTTGTGCAACTCATGATATATTAACTTTAACTTTTTTGAATTGCAGGATCAAATCTCAAGGCGGTCGCTTGGAAGGTAAAATAA
Organism: Amorphophallus konjac; assembly: GCA_022559845.1. Classification (NCBI taxonomy): domain Eukaryota; kingdom Viridiplantae; phylum Streptophyta; class Magnoliopsida; order Alismatales; family Araceae; genus Amorphophallus; species Amorphophallus konjac. The sequence continues at coordinate 299,737,040 of CM040121.1, read as the reverse complement.
ATGTGTGGATAAGCACCTTGCTTTCTACAATTTAAAATATGTGGTATATGTCATGTCTAATCTGTCAAGAGCCATTGGTAAGATTCTTGCTTTGTCATAGCATCGATCTCACCATGTGCATTCCACGTAGCTCTTCTTAATACACTTCATTCATGGCATTTGAGGTTCATGTTGAACCCCCTCCTCATGTATTATGTCTTATGGATTTTAATGATGACCAAATGAATTTATATGAACTGAAAATGAGCTTTTCTAACGTTTTGGAGGTGATCACATCACATAAAGATTTGGCGTTTAGAAGGCTCAAGAACATCATCTCAAGAGTAAGTGTTTTGATTTGAATTTGGACGAAGAATCTAATTCAGAAGTTGTTTTGACAGGACAATCTATATGGCCAAAGATTACCAACGTTCTAGGATGATTGGTGAGATCGACTTCCACATATTGACTTTTGAATGTGTGGTTTGAAGTTCTTTATTTTGATCTCAAGGATTAAATTGGTTTAGAACTCATCTAAGTTTAAATGGTTTGAGTTTCATTCCCTCTCATGCTTTAAAAACCATCTTGAAACCCCTAGACTTGTTCTTGGACTTAGTGGGTCTTTCAATCAATCTTTTGGATGTTCTGGAACAAGGTCGACCCATTGGGTCGACCCCTAGGTCCCCTGGTTCTATTAACGTGGGTCTTTCATCTCCAGCTGAAAGGGTCGACCCATTGGGTCGACCCCCAGCCACAAGGGTCGACCCCAAGGGTCGACCCCTGGTGATTATTTTTTAGAACCCGGCGGGCTCCTTCACCAGACCTGCAAGGGTCGACCCCAAGGGTCGACCCATTCACTCGAGGGTCGACCCCAAGGGTCGACCCCTGAAAACCCCTATTGCCAGAATTGTTAAATCAGCACGGGTTCTTGGAAGGGTCGACCCCAACGGTCGACCCATGCTGTCTGGCCCATCTGGCCCCTCACGAGGGTCGACCCCAAGGGTCGACCCTTTCTAGTCTGGGCGGCACCGTGATTGTGGACTCTTGGCATTTCGACCAAATGGTCCAACCACACTTGTGTGGCTGTCCTTAATCCACTTCATAACAAGTGGATCTTGTCTCATGGCTGTCCCTTGACCACCCTTGGCCTATATAACAACTTGTAGAGGATGAAAACCCTAAGAGAAATTCGTATGTCCTGATTTTGGGTTTCTTCCTAACATTTGTGTGTGCAGGTCGCAGCAGCCACCTCCAGCCCTTGTTCCACCTTGGTGTGTGCGTGAATGTGAAGGGAAGAAGGAGGAATCAAAGTTCCAATCAAGCCTCTGCTGCTGGCTGCGAGCGAAATCGAGATTCAGCCACATCCGAGCCGAGATCGTCAAGAACAATCATCGTGCTGCACAAGTGTTTGATAAAATTCGCAGGAGAGAAAGGGGGAGCTCCAACTAGGATAAAGCAATCCTTCTTCACTCTTTCCATTCTGAATCATTTATCTTAAACTTGAGCATACATTTGTAATCATTATTTCAGATATTTGTGTGTGGTGTTCATGTTTGGTAACACGAACGTGTGTGTGTGTGTGTGTGTGTGTGTGTGTGTGTGTGTGTGTGTGTGTGTGTGTGTGTGTGTGTGTGTGTTTGCTGTTCTATACAGCGTGTGTGTGTGATTCACTACATAGTGAAGCCTTAATCCTCCGTGTGAGGGGTGGACGTAGGGGACACGGCAGTGTACCCAAACCACCTAAAACTTCCGTGTGTCAATTGTGGTTTGCTATTCTGTTTACTTGTCGAGTCGGCTTCGTGGTGAGGTGAGCATTCAGCATTTTCTCTATCAATCACACCCACTTCACACGCATTCACGAGTGTGATCCTGTTCGTGTAAGGCTAGAGCTTGTGTGCATAATTAGTATAGAATTCACGTAGGTAGTTTCTTTTAATTCGCCATCAATTCACCCCTCCCCTCTTGATTGCCACCCTCCGGGACTCAACAATTGGTATCAGAGTCTTGGTCTCTGTTTAATCTCGACCACACGGTCGTCAGAGCTAGATCCCATTAAATGGCAAACATGGGGATGATGCCCGAAGGGCATTCTATTCAAAGACCTCCGTTCTTTGATGGATCAAACTACCCCTACTGGAAAAACAGAATGTATGTTTTCCTACGTGCCCAGGACTACGATGTTTGGCGTGTCATAAGTAGGGGTCCATATGTATTATATGAAAATGAGAATGAGTGGGATGAAGAAGATATTAGGAAGTGTTCAGCGAATTTTAAAACTATGAATATAATTCAATGTGCTGTTCATCCTAATGAATACTCACGTATATCTACGTGTTCCTCTGCACAGGAGATGTGGAACAAGCTACGGCTTATCTATGAAGGAACGTCGGAAGTAAAGGAAACCAAAGCCAATCTTTTAGTCCGGGACTACGAGCTGTTCGCAATGAAGCAAGATGAGTCCATTTCTGACATGTTTGCTAGATTGACAGAAATTACAAATTGACTAAAGGGACTTGGCAAGGAGTATTCCAACAAGGAGCTTGTCAGAAAAGTTCTAAGATCCCTCTCTCCACAGTGGCATACAAAAGCCACTGTAATTGAAGACTCCAAGGATCTCAGCACTCTAACTGTGGATGAGTTGATCGGCTCGCTGATGACATATGAAATGAACATCAAAAGGAGCGAGGAGGATCACAAGAAAAAGAAAATTGTCACACCATTGGCCCTAAGGGTGAATCCATAAGATTTAGAGGGCAGTGACAATGATTCCATTGGCAACACTGAAGATGAGGAACTGGTTGCCATGATCACACGAAGAGCAAGAAGGTTCGTCAAAAGAACCAGAAACTTTGGTGGTCAGTTCCGGAAGGGACCAAGAAGGCAAGGACCAAACAGAGGAGAAAGTAGCAAGAAAGAAGAAGTGATTTGCTATGAATGTAAGAAACCCGGCCATATGCGGGGTGAGTGCCCCGATCTCATCAAGAAGGTGAAGAAAGGCAAGTTCAGGAAGCCCAAGGCCATGATGGCCACATGGAGCGATGAAGATCAGGAGGAATCCGGAAATGAAGATGGACTAGATGAGCTAGTCTAGAATCTATGTCTCATGGCCAATGACGACGAAGGAAATGAGGTAGATTCTGAAACTGAAACTCTTACTTGTGAACAATGACAAATTACATACGAATCTTTATATGAAAAATGTAAAAGATTCAAATCTGAAAACAGAAATTTGAAAAATAAAATTGATCATTTTGTGCATACTAAAAAATTATGTGAAGAGTGTCATACTTTAAAATCAGAAAATGAAAACATGAAGCATGAAAATGAAATTCTTGCATCCAAAATTAAACTGTTTGAAGAAGAGATTTCATGCATGAGAGAAGAACAATCCACATTTTTGAAAATGCATGAAGAATTGAAAAATGATATGAAACAAGAAAAGCTTGAAAGCATTACTTGCAATGAAGCCAAAGTAAAGGCTGAAAAACAAAGCCAATCTCAAATGGCTCAAATAAAAGAGCTAAAGGATGCTCTTGCCATCCTTGAAAAATCAAAAGTTCAAACAACCCATTGGGCCCCCATAAGTTCAGCATCCTCCAAACCAAAGAAACACATGCATAATTCCTTTTCAAATGTTGGTAGAAGGAGAAAAAGAGATAGAGCCATCACTTGTTTCTATTGTTGAAAAATGGGTCATGACATGTATGATTGTAGAATTCTGAAATATGATGAAGAAAATTATGCTAGATTCAGAAATAGATCATATATGCATCATGCCTCTAACCGTCATGGACCCAAGCTTGCTTGGGTACCAAAATCTCCATAAGCACTTTGGTTGAATTGCAGGTCTACTCGAGAGCTCAAAGGAATAAATGGTATTTGGACAGTGGTTGCTCTCGGCATATGACGGGAAACAAGGAATGGTTTGTGGACCTGCATGAAAAGGATGGTGAGACGGTATCATTTGGTGGTAAGGACAAAGGTAAAATCATCGGAGAAGGTAAGATTGGTAAGAACCAAAATCATACCATTGAAAATGTATTGCTTGTGAAAGGTTTGCATCATAATCTCTTAAGCATAGGCCAACTTTGTGATAAAGGATGCAATGTGATTTTTGATTCTAACCACTGCACTGTTTTGAATAGAAATACTCATGAGATAAAGTTCATTGGTTTCAGGTATAACAATGTTTATATGATATACTTGAATGATGTCTCTCATGAGAATTTATGTTTAGTTGCAAGGAACAATGATAATGCTTGGCTCTGGCATCGTCGGCTTGGGCATGCTAGTTTCAATGTTTTGCTGAAATTATCTAGAAATGATTTGGTAATTGGACTGCCCAAGTTGAAGGCCGTCGATGATGGAGTGTGTGGGGCGTGTAGCATGGGGAAACAAACAATGACATCATTCAAGAGCAAGAATGATGTGACCACATCGAGACCTGTTGAAATCATCCACATTGATCTCTTTGGACCAAGCAGAACACACAGCTTGGGTGGTAAATTATATGGTTTTGTAATTGTGGATGATTACTCAAGATTCTGTTGGGTTTACTTCCTTTCTCATAAAAATGATGCCCTGACGGAATTTGAAGCATTTTGCAGGGTGGTTCAAAATGAAAAGGATTTTGTATCAAAACCGTGCGGAGTGATCACGGCAGGGAATTTGATAACCATGAGTTCAGCAATTTTTGCAGGGCTCAAGACTACACTCATGACTTCTCCGCACCAAGAACCCCCGAACAAAATGGCGTTGTTGAAAGGAAGAATAGAACACTGATCGAAATGGCAAGAACCATGCTAAATGAGAATAATCTGCCGAGGTACTTTTGGGCTGAAGCAGTGAACACAGCCTGCTACATAATCAACCGTGCCATGGTAAGACCGTTGTTGAAGAAAACCCCCTATGAGCTATATCGAGGTAAGAAGCCAAACATTTCATATCTTAGACCATTTGGCTCAACCTGTTACATTCATAACAATGGTAAGATAGACCTGGCAAAATTTGATCCCAAAAGTGACAAAGGTATACTTCTTGGGTACTCACTTAGCTCAAGAGCATATCGAGTGTACAACTTGAGAACTCTTGTAGTTGAGCAAAGCCCCCATGTCATTATTGATGAATCATCTCAAAATAGAACTAATAAAAAATCTGTCTTGCAGGATGATGAGTTGGATGTTGGAGATATCAGGAAGAAAGAAAGAAAAATTGAGAAACAACAAGAAGAAGAACCACAAGAAGATGATGCTAATCAGGAAATTCAAGTTGAACAGCAGCTACCAATGCAATGGACCTTTCCAAAGGACCATCCGCCGGACAATGTGATGGGCAATGTAGAAGAAGGAATACGGACACGAGCCTCTTTTAGGGAGGACGTGTATGTGGAATAACCACCGGGGTTTGAAGACACAAAGCATATAGACCATGTGTACAAGATGGACAAGGCACTTTACGGTCTGAAACAAGCACCCCGTGCATGGTATGAACGGTTAAGTGATTTCCTCATTCAAAATGAATTCAAACGAGGTAATGTTGATCAAACCCTCTTTACAAAATTGAATGGTAAGAAAATCTAAATTGTTCAAGTTTATGTTGATGATATTATTTTTGGCTCCACTAATGATACTCTCAGCAAAGACTTTGCAAAATTAATGCAAAGTGAGTTTGAAATGAGTCTTATGGGAGAGCTAACATTTTTCTTGGGATTGCAGGTAAATCAAACGTTAGATGGGCTGTTCATACATCAAAAGAAGTATGCAATGGAGTTGCTGAAAAAGTTCAATTTGACATCAACAAAATCACAACCAACTCCTATGTCCACCTCAATAAAAATTGATCAAGATGAGATAGGTAAATCAGTGGACCAAAAACTCTTTAGAAGCATGATAGGTTCACTATTGTATTTAACTCCCAGCAGGCCCGGCATTCAGTTTGCTGTTCGCCTATGTGCAAGATTTCAGTCAAATCCAAAGGAATCACATATGTCGGCTGTAAAATGGATTTTTTTTTCTCAATACCGGCCAAGCAGAATCAAATCCAGTCGAGTGCACATTCCCCCAGAAGGGGAATATGTTCTCACTCCTCCAGACCGACCCTGTGACCAAATTTTTTTTATTGATAATATGAAAGATTTATAAAATCACCGGGGCATACCCCTGTCCATATCTACATCCAAGTAAACCAAAACTATAAAGCCGATCAGCTAATTACAATTTCGAATTGTAGGCAATCTGCCCTTGTCCAACCTAAAGGCTCCCCTAGCCAACCGAGGGAGATCCCGCACATTTGTAAAAATTCTATTCACATGAGTCAAACAAGCATAGGAGGCAAGGGCATCCGCAACCTGATTACCCTCCCTATATGTATGTTGCACCAAGACACCACACTTAACACTTAGTTCAAGAATCTCATTCCACCAAGGAAGAATAAACCAACTAGGAGCCACTTTCCTTCGGACTGCAGCCACTAGAAGAGCACAATCAGAAAAGACAGCTTTCACCTGTATTCCTCCATTAACAACTAAAGAAAGCCCATCATGAAGAGCCCTAGCTTCAGCTAAGATGCTGCTACCTTCCCCATAGTTGAAAGCAAAACAGATTTTCATATTGCCAAATTGATCTCTAATACATCCACCACCCCCACATCTCCCCGGATTTCCTTTAGATGCTCCATCCACATGCATAGTAAACTGAGAAGAAGCTAGACTACATATAACAGCAATAGATCTCTTAGTATGGACTTTGGGGAATAGCTGAAATTGAGACAAAATGTGCATCTGTTCATCTGAGATCATGGATGAAAAAGACATCTTATCCAAAGCATAAGCAATAGCAACAATAACTTTCCTTTTAATACTATACCCATTTGGAACAGCATCTTCGAACTTCAGAGCACATCTGAACCTCCAGATTTCCCACAGAATCAAGATAGTAGCATACAGTCCAGTAAAACTATAAGCAGACAGCAGGTTAGATCCAGCCAAAATATTCCAACAACGAATAGTTATTTGATCACTTAGATTAATCTTGGCACTAATCAGCGGGGAGATCCAATTCCATAATTCTGTTGCCAGCTCACTCTTAGTAAAAACATGGTTCAGGTCCTCCTGAGATGGGTTTTTACAGCAAACACATTTAGAAGCCAAAGAGATACCACATTCAGCCACCCTGCAATCCACTGAAACCGCTCGGTGAAGGAGCTTCCAAAAAAATATAGCAGCCCTTGGAGAGATACTAGAGTGCCAAAGCTTAGCCCACGGGCGTCTAGCTATACCTGTCGGTCTTAGCAACTTGTAAGAGGATTTAACCGTGAAATCTCCTTTAGGTGTACCAGTCCAAATACAGATATCAGTCCCTCTGCGCAGTTGAACATTAGACAGCCAACTTGCATTGTTGAGGAAAGACCTGGCTGCATGGTTGGGGTCTTGAAGAACCTCACTAACAATCATCCGAGGTATAGCCAAAATTCTGTTAATAGACCCCTGCTGAACTGTGTTAATAAGAGGACCCTTCCCTGTCCAATTGTCTTTCCAAAAGTCTACTCCAACACCATCACCAATCAGCCATCTTGAATTATTAATAATGAGTTTCTTGGCCTGTTGAAAACATTAAGTGGCATACCAGTAGGGAAGGGCCTAATACAATCATATAAGCTGGTTTTAATAAACCTTTGTCGAGCATAAGATGACCAAAGAGAAGAGCCATGTAGAATTGTCCATAAGCTTTTAGAAGCCAAGGATACATGAACTTGATTAAGGTCTCTAATACCTAAGCCCCCTTCCATCTGTGGTTTCTGAATGTTCTGCCAAGATATCCAATGGCGGCGCCTCAGAGTTTCAGACCCCTGCCAAAAAAAGTTAGCACACAATCTATCAATCATGTGTATGACAGATTTAGGAATAAAGCAGGCTGAAGCCAAATAGATTGGGATGCTCTGAAGAACAGAATTTATGAGAATAGCACGCCCAGCTTGAGAGAGAAATTTAGACTGCCACCCCTCTAATTTCTGTACCACTTTATCCACAATGTATTTAAAATCCGAACATAGGTATCTCCCTTTCTTTATTGGAATTCCCAAGTAGCAGAAGCTAGTGGATTGAACCTTGTACCCAGTCATCAGATGTAAGGATTGCTTGAGAGAAAGAGGGGCCTTCTCAGATACCATAATACAACTCTTGCCTGTATTCACCTTTTGGCCAGAATTGGCTTCATACCTGGCAATAAACTGTAAGAATAGTCTCAAATTTTGTTTTCCAGCATTCATGAATATTAGAGTATCATCCGCAAATAAAAGGTGGGAAATTTGAGGTAAGTTCCTTGGCCCACTATACCCTCTCAAAGAACCCAACTGAAATAGAGTAGCTAAACCACGGCTAAGCACTTCAGAAGCAATTATAAACAAGTAGGGAGCAAGGGGGTCACCCTGCCTAATGCCCCTACCAGATTTGAAGAAACCTGCCATAGCACCATTCACATTAACAGAGAACCAACAGTTTGAAAGTATCGTAACAATGAGAGAAGTGAATCTTGTGCAAAAACCAAACTTCCTCAGAACAGCCAATAGAAAATCCCATTCCATTCTGTCGTAGGCCTTAGCCATATCTAACTTTAAGATAGCATTATGACCCCTGACTTTTCTATCTATGTCCAAGACTAATTGCCTGGCCAAAGCCACATTATCAAGAATGTTGCGGCCTTTGATGAATGCTCCTTGCTCCTTTGATATAAAATTAGGCAGCAGCAAGCCTAACCGCTTGGCAATGATAGAGGATATTATTTTATAAGAGAAGTTGCATAAGCTAATGGGACGAAAATCATTGAATGACCTTGGCTCCTGCACTTTAGCAACCAAAGTGATAATGGATGAAGCCATACCTCTAGGGATAGGGAAACCCCTTAAAAAACATTGAACTACTGCAATAACATCATTAGCAATAATATCCCATACAGCAGTATAAAAGACCCCTGAAAATCCATCAGGGCCAGGAGAACTTGATCCTTTGAGTGCCCATACTGTTGCCCGGACTTCTTCAGCTTCTGGAACAGAACATAACAAGTTATTCTGCTCTTCAGTTATATATTTTGGAATGCATTCCAACATGGTCAAATCAATAGCATGTTCCTCCGTGGAAAACAGATTTCGGAAATAGATTTCAGCCTGATTCTGTAGAGTGGCCTGATCTTCACACCACTGATCCGAATCACCAATCTTCAGCCTTCTGATAAATCCCCTCCTTCTACGAAACTGAACAACTGAGTGATAGAAAGCAGTGTTCCTGTCTCCACTTTCAATCCAATCTAATCTGGATTTTTGGTTCCAAAAAGTTTCTTCCCTAAGGAGAGCCTGTCGAAGATTGGCATTAGCTGCATGCAATTTGCTTCTGTTTTCAGTAGAAGGAAACATATCATAGGCCATTTGTTTAAGCTCCACTTCAGATTCAGCCAACTTAACATTTTTAAAGACATCACCAAAAACTTCCTTATTCCACTTGTACAAAGAAGCCTTGACTGCCTTAAGCTTAGAAGATAATCTAACCATGGCATTGGGATGATCAACTTGACACTGACTCCATGTATCAGAAACAACTTGAGTAAAGGAGGCATGAGAACACCACATCTTTTGGAAAATAAATCTGGATGGACCAAATGTTTGGCTGTCAACAGTCATTAAGAGTGGAGCATGGTCAGAGGGACCTCTAGGAAGGTGCTTCACCAATAAATGAGGCAACTCAGACTGATAGATGCTATTTAGGAAAATTCTATCTAATCGAGCTCTGATATTAGCTGAGCCCGTTCTGTTGTTGTTCCAAGTCAGAGACTCCCCTGAGTATCCAGCATCATTAAGCCCCGCCGAACAAGCAAAAGCATTGAAATCTGTCATAGAAGAAATAGAAGGAGTAACACCACCCACCTTCTCCGAAGGTCGCATTACACAGTTAAAGTCTCCTCCAACAACCCAAGGCACCGAAATTGAAGCAGCAAGGGTAATTAATTCATTGAAAAGGTCCAATCTGTGTGATGCATTACAAGAAGCATATATGAATGAAAAACAAGCAGTAGTATCAGAGCCCCTTTTAAGACCCAAAGATATTTGCTGAGTGGAGGAAGACAAAATCTGCAAATTACAGCTCTCATGCCAAAAGACCCAAATTCTAGAATCATTAGAAGAATTGACTGAAAATTTTTGCAGTTTAATATATCTTCCCAATTTGGAAGCTTTATCAGCATCCAACATTGGTTCACTAAGAGCAACCAGAAGAATTTTATTACTTTGAACCAGCCTTTTAAGACTTCTCCGGGAGCTGGGATTACCCACTCCTCTAATATTCCAAATTAGAATAGGACTTATCATTGAGCACCTTGTCGGAAGTCACCCATAGATCTAGTTTTAGATCTTGTGAGCATTCCTCCAACTTTTGAAAAACTCGAATCAGTTCCACCCTTTTCATATTCTTCAACTTGCAGAATCGAATTATCAAGCATAGCCTTATCTGCAATAGAAGTACCTACTTGTAAGAGATTTTGTAAATCCATATGTTCATCGACCCTTATTGAATTGGGGTGACGACTCCCAACAGAGCCATCTTCCGCTCCCAATAAATCAAAATTAGTTGTTATTTTTTCTCCATACAAACCTTGAGATTCACAACTGCCATTTTGGAGGGAAAGGCTGTGTTGTCCATCATCCTGATCACAGAATTCATTTTGGTTTGAAAGAAGCTCCACTGCAGTAACAGTATTTTGAACAGAAAATTCTACTGGATGCTCATTATCAGGGGTAGGTTCATAGCTGCAACAATTCAGGGGCACAATAGGCTGAGTATGGTCAACTTTATTAGTGTCTTTCATATGAACATCAGCTGAGTTACTACAACTAGGCTAGTCCCGAATATCTACCTCAATTCCCTGCCTAGTAATTTCAGAATCTATACCAACTTCTTCACTCAGTGAGTGAAGAACAGAAAATCTATTCTCCTTATCGGACAAATGTCGAACAGGTTGAGGATCCACTTGAACTGGTCGATAGATCTCCTTTGTACCCATATTTAAGTTTTTTTGCAGAGGAAACGGACGACTGGTTTTACTATGGATCTTTCTACAACTGTTAGCATCATGGCCAATTCTATGACAATTCGAGCAAAGATGAGGCACCCGGTGATATCTAACTGTCTGCCAATAACCTTGTCCATCTAGGTCAATCCACAGACGCTCATTCCACTGTGCAACTAAATCCATTTCAATACAGACCAGAGCTTCAGTCGTGTCTGTCATGGCAATAGTTCTTTCATGTATACGGAGGACCTTCCCAAAATTGCCAGCAATCGATCTAACACAATCTTCATGATATAAATTGACAGGGAGAGCCGGAAAACTAATTCACACTGGAACCATTGGGGGATCCGAATCAAAATCAAAATCCATAGTCCATCGAAAGAAACGGAACAGAAAACCCTTTACATATAGATTCTTCTGCATCAACAACTTCAGAAAATCATCCTCACACTCAAAACGCAAGAGAAGATGTCGTTGATTGAGCATACTGATAATGAAATCTGAACGGAGAGACAACCTCTGTATCAGACAACTTTTGATTTTCGGAATCGCTGGCCTCCCATATGAGCATTTGGCAACCAGAGCAAAAGAAAGGGAATGCAGGGAAGCTTGTAAATCTTCCTTCGAAAAAAAAATTGCTGGTTCACCCTGATCAGTGAAACTCGGGGCCTTCACCGGAATGGCCACCTTATCTTTCCTAGAGGACTCGGCAAGGACTTGAGCAAAAGAAAGGCGGAGGCTAGGCAAAGGGTTCAGAGAAGGAGCGGGATTCTCCAGGATGGAGGGATCCAGAGCTGGGGGCGGCGGGGGTTCCCCCACCGCCATCTCCATTTCCGGCGGGAGAAAAACCAGAGCAGCCGCAGAGCCTCTCACTCTAAAATTCTAGAGAGAGAGAAACAGCCTCTCCTTCTAATGGATTTTTAGATATGTTGCTGGTTTAGTTAACTTAGGATTGTGGTTTCCACGTAATTAGTGTTTTGAACTAGTTGCTTATTCTGACGCCGATTACACGGGCTGTAAGATGGATCAGAAAAGCACCAGCGGGTATTGCCAGTTTCTTGGGGGATGCGTGGTCTCATGGGCCTCCAAGAAATAAAATTCAGTGGCATTATCAACAGTCGAAGCCGAGTATGTGGCTGTCGGTAGTTGTGTTGCCCAGGTATTATGGATCCGACAGAAAATGATTAATTATGGCATATCCTTTAAAAACACCTCAATTCTTTGTGACAACACATCAGCCATAAACCTGTCCAAAAACACAGTTCATCACTCTCGCACCAAGCATATTGAAATTAGACATCATTTCATTAGAGATCATGTAAGCAAGGGTGATATTGATATCAGCTTTATTGAGACAGATCGTCAGATTGCCAACATTTTCACCAAACCTCTTAGTGAAGACAAGTTCACATCATTTAGAAGAGAACTAGGGGTTTGTAGGATAGACAAGTCTGAATAATAGCCATGTGCATCAATGTATAAATAGGTCACTACATTACATGTAATTGTATCAAGTTCCATGCATATAGTATATCCCTTGTCATGCACTTGCATCATATTGTGTGAAGAACAAAAGAAAAATCATCTTTGTGTGTTACTGCATTTCTTCTATGTATATTGTATACACACAATGCTCTTTGTAATTTCTATGGCCGAAATCATTCTTGAAATATTAAACTGCCCATAAAGGAGCTAATTTGTTCAAAGTCAGAAATCCAGATCAAAAGGACATTACACGTCTCATATATTCCCAAATTTCGACTAACAATACCCCGATTGCTTACACCCCAAATTTTTATCCAAAATTCCTTGATTTCATAAAATTTTACAATTGGGGACTCGAGCCGGACATTCCTTGACATTCTCTTCGAGTTTTTCTTTCATATTGCTGAAAACCAGAAAATGGTTCGCGTACCCGGTTCTGCCCGGGGGTAAGAGTACCAGGGGTCGACCCATTGGGTCGACCCAAACCGGCGGGGCGGCTCACCCGCACCCAAGCCGTTCGAACATTGGTTCCAACCCTATGTTGGACCCTCCCATGGCTATAAAATCTCTCTTGCCCCCCTCCTAGCCTAGCCACCACCCTTTGCAAGCCTTAAAAACCATTCCTTGGCATCAAAGACATCAAGCCCTAGCCGCGATTCTCCGGGTGGCATCCGCGCGAAATCTTCTCTTTGTGGCTTAAAGCGTCATCCTTTGATCTTCATTCCCTTGAGGTAAGCTTCTGATGTCTATGGAGGATCATAGATTCACACTTCTCGCATTTCTCTTTGGTTGAACCATCAAGATCTATACCCCATCGGTGGGTTCTTTCGGTTTGTGTTTTAGATGTCCCCGAAGAAGCGTACTTCTCGCAGAGGTGAGGCATCGAGCTCCAGGCAAGGGCGTCGATCTCAGACCGCCGCAACTCAGCCCACAAGCAAAGTCTTGGATCGGACCGTTCTACATCCACGGGCGGTAAACTTTGAAAATCTTAGTCACCATCTAAGTGGATTAGTTGATATATTATAAAGGAGGAGGCCACGACAAAGTTACAGAAAAGCATATGTTCTTGTTTTATTGCTTATTTAGTGGAATTCCCATCAAGTTTCCAGCTCTTATTCTTGATCATATATGTTCAAGCATGATGCACATGCACCGCACCTTACCTTATGCTGCGGCTTTAACTGCAATATTTCAATATATGGAAATTGATCTCACACACGAAGAATCTCAGTCAATCCGTGAAGCTGACATCTACACCTTCCAGTCAATATGTCATCACATGGGTTTTGAGAAGGTAGATGGTGTACTGGTCCGTCAAATGAAACGGGCTGCTCCCACTGAAATTTCAGCAGATGAAGAGGGTGATTTTGAAGCACAAGTAGGAGATGAACATCATTATGCTCCTGCAGCGGAAATGCCTTCCGAGGAGGTTCAGCTAATCATGGATTGGTTGGATACTATTGATGATCGGTTAGACGAGTATGGGGAGACCATGGCAGCTATGCAACTTGAACTATCAGATCTGAAACTCTCTCACCAGGAGCACTCTCGATACGTCATTGACGCTTTGGCCGACCAAACCCACATGATGGAAGAAATTTCAACATATATTAGGCGTCAACCACGTCCCTCCACTCCGGATGATAATGATGATTAGACTATGATGCTCCTTCAAATTGGCATAGTTGTTATCCTTATTTCACCCCCTCCTTTTTGATGCTGCCAAAGGGGGAGAAAAGACTATTCGGCTCCTCATATGTATTGTGTGATGTATGTACTTATATGTATTGTGTGATGTATGCTTGCATGCATGTATGCTTTCCTCATTTTCCTAGTTCATTAGTAATGTTGCTGTAGCACCCGTGTACAAAAAAAAATAAATAAATAAATAAATAAATAAAAACATTAAATAAATAATATTTTCAAATACTAATAATAACAATAATGTTTATGAAAAAAAAATATAACAATTATGATTAAGTTTATGATATATTAAACTTATGAAAGAAATAGGAACTCATGGTTATCAAATGTAAAGGGAATCCACTTAATAAAATGACCTCCTAGTGTAGTGGTTAAGTGTCTTGCCTTCAACCTAAAGACTAGGGTTCTACACACCCCATCAACATTCTTTTGCCAAGTCTCAATTTAACCCAATTTAAGGGGGCGACGTGGCCATCTTAGACACCAAGAAAAAGGGGAAAAATTCAAAATTTCCCAAGCCACTTATCCTCCATTATCCCCAACACATGTCACTATCTCATATTCCAGATCCTGAAATTTCGGATCTTGCCCCCCTAAGCCTGTCTAGTAGAGGGGGTTAAATATAGGCCTAGCTCTCCCATTGTGTTAGTTAGAGCTTCGAGATACGAGCCTAGACTGGGAGGTTCTGTGCTGCGTACTAGGAGGAGAGGAGGTTGCTGGGGAAGCTTCTTCCTTCGCTAATTACCATCCAAACAGGTAGGTGTTCTCAATTTTAACTAAACTACTAGTTAATTAGTGTCTAAGCAGTGCATCTCCATGTGATTTATTGTTGCATAGCATATGTCAGCCTAGTAAATAGCCTGTACCCACTTAAATCAAAAAGATTAGTGAAAGGATTAACATATATTAGAAATAATTAGCAGGAATTAGCTATAATTAATATGTGTTAGTAGGTTTTCTCAATTTTTAACAAAACCCATAGTTAATTAAGGTATTATTTAAATGCATTAACTTGTTAAGTAACTGTTAGATGCCATGACATTAAACTTGTCAGATAATCAGTAGTTAATATGGGAGTATTCAACTTGTTAAACTATCACTTAGTACTTAGTATAGTGAAACCTGTTAAACTGAGTACCTGTGGAAACCGTAAACAGTTATGTTTTATGTTAAGTTAAGAGTAATGATCTTTGAGGATTTTTATTTTTTTTATTTGGAGGGGTCTTGATGTGAAATTTGAGGGATATATATTTTTCATTTTCATCTATTTTTTTATATAATTATTTTCATAAAATTCCTTTAAAATAAAACGTAACACTATTCACTTTTACTATTCATATGACAGTAATTGTCTGTTAAAATATCATTTAATATATTGGAGACTCATCTAACCCGTTAAACTTAGTGTAGCACCCTGAGTATAAAATAAATAAAGATTTCTGATGTTATAAGTCAAAATCTTAATCCCTATATTTATTGATGTATTTATTACTTAAGGAAGTAACATGGCCTAGTGGTTAAGTAGCACATCTCAAATCTGAGGTCCAGGGTTCAATTCCTAGCACCAACAAGTCCTTTTTGGCTGCCAGACATTCTTGCATCACAAATTATCTGTTTCAGCTGAGAAAGTTTGTGGGTTCTATTTTCGTGTCTGGTCATGGTCGACATCTGGTAGGTCTGTTGTCGACCAGCTTGTTTCCAGTCTATTCTGGTTGAGCCTCTGGTCGACAGAGGAGGGGTCTGTTGTCGACCACCATAGTTTCTCCAGATACCAGTCTGTTCTGGTTAAGCCTCTGGTCGACAGAGGAGGGGTCTCTAGTCGACAGAGGAGGGGTCTGTTGTCGACCAGCTTGTTTCCAGTCTGTTCTGGTTGAGCCTCTGGTCGACAGAGGAGGGGTCTGTTGTCGACCACCATAGTTTCTCCAGATACCAGTCTGTTCTGGTTGAGCCTCTGGTCGACAGAGGAGGGGTCTGTTGTCGACCAGCTTGTTTCCAGACACCTTGTTTTACAGGTTTGTGTTTGTTAACATGATTTAATGCTTTGTTTGTCTGGTTACTTCTGTGAATTCGAACTTTTCGTCTGATATGACTATTGTTTTTAAACTGACGTGGATTATCCATTTCCCCTTTAGAATTCCTCTCTTCCAAGGTGACATTAATCTGTTTAGAGGAGCTTTCAGCTATATCCTTTTGTTTGTTTTGATATAAGTTTATCAAGGGGCCTTTTCCTTTAGAGTCAGCTATTTTATTTAAAGTTTTTATTTGGAATTCCTTTTTAGCCGTTGGGTTGTACCCTAACCCCTCTTTCTGAAAATTTACTTTTATTCCCAACACAACGTTCAAGTTTTCTTGACCCTTAGTCATTTTTTTTCAATGTTTCTGTTTGTTTTTCAGTTCACTTTGGATTCTTTCTATTTCTTTCAGAAGTTGACTGTTTTCTTCCTTGAGTGAGTTGTTTCTTTCTTGAGTTAGCTTAGTTTCCTGTTCATATTCTTGAGTCTTTAATTTTAACTCGTCAATTGTGTTTTTCAGTACTTCATTTTCTTCTAATAGCCCTTTGACGTTTTCTTCATCTATCTCGCGTTGATTCAGTTTATTTTGCAAGGTGGTGATCTCCAATTCTAGTTCAGTTCTGTTGGCAATTGAGTTGCTGTCATTATTGAACTGATTAACCTTCTTCTTCAAACTTTTATTTTCCCTTCTTATTCTTTCATATGTATCAAGTAAATCTGAATAGGCTTCTTCCCAATCTGAGCTAGAAAAGTCTTGAAAAGGGGAGGTTACCTCAAGATCGTTGCTGTCTCCTTTGGCCAAGTGAGGGGTATGAAAAACGACATGGAGTAGGAAAACAACATGGACTTAAACCTGTTATTTTTATTGTTATTACATTTTGGGTAAAAATGGGGGAAAATACTTAAATCTGTTATTATTATTATTATTATATTTTTGGTAAAAATGGAGAAAATGCTTAAATTTGTTATTTTTATTCTAATGGAGAGAATGCTTTAAAAAAAAGTAGGAAAAATGAGATAAATTCAATAAAAGTGGAGGTACTAATCTCGCACAGTTATCCGTGGATTACTCGTCATTATACACCTTGGACTCCGTTCCAACTCCACCTTATTTTCCTACTGGTCAAGCCTAGCCTTGAAATTCTTTATTGGCTATAAATGAAATGGATGTCAAAAATATGACTTAAATGCTGGCAAAAGGGCTCGGTCCGGTCCTGGGAGGAGCACCCGAAACCAAAGGGAAGAGATCTCTTGCTTGAGGGCGTCTAGCATTGCGTCCTAATACTTGCTAAATTGAGACATTCCATCAACACTTGCTTGGCCCGGACAGGGCGATACTTGCGTGGCCCCAAAAGGGGTAATACTGGACTTGAAATGTCATTGAGTGAATTGTTATATAAATAGCCAATTCCTACTGTACATGTTTCACCTTGCTTACTGATTTCAAATTACAGTCGTTCATTATTTGTTCAGTCTTGTATCACTTACTGTTAGATTGAATGTATATGCTTTCCTTGCTCTCATCCTGCGTTATCAATTTTTATAAATTCCTTGATCTCTACTGTCTGCATGCATGAATTGAAATATTAATCACTTAAAGCCTGTTAAGGTTTGAGATGTAATTCCTACTGAGCGATTCGCTCATCCAGTTGTTATCTAACCATTTCAGGTGATTTGGAGGACGACTCGATTCCAGGAGGGGATGAGTCTGAGTGATAAGTGTAGAATTAGAATTGCCCCTATTATTGTAATTTCATTATGTTGGGTCAATGTTGTAATCTGAACTATGTCGGTATGTATGAGTTAGATCAATAAAGGGTATGAATTGATCCTTGTATTTGTAGAATCATCGGAATTATCAAATTAAAGGTTTAGCTTGCGCGCTCTTTTACTTGTCTAAGGTAGAAGCCCTTAGAATCTCTAGCTTGCTTTGGTTCTATATAAAGCACTGTCGCGCCGCGGGCAGGCTTCCGCGCTCGGGACGTGACAGTACT
This sequence comes from Amorphophallus konjac, assembly GCA_022559845.1. Classification (NCBI taxonomy): domain Eukaryota; kingdom Viridiplantae; phylum Streptophyta; class Magnoliopsida; order Alismatales; family Araceae; genus Amorphophallus; species Amorphophallus konjac. The sequence continues at coordinate 299,718,812 of CM040121.1, read as the reverse complement.
TTCTTGGTATCAGAGCCATGTTTTTAAATTTTCCTAGGTAAAACATGTATTAGTTCAAGGAGTAGAAATGTCTATCTAGGTAAACCCTAGCTAGAAGATAAAACTAGAAATGTCTTATTAGGATTTACCCAAGGGTAAAGATACATGTTATTCAGTGGTTAGATCGTACCCGGTGAGATGGGTAGAGACGTGGGCTAGTGTTGTAAACCCGACTACGTAAGATCTTTACCATATTTGAATTCCTTGCAGGATCATGGCTGGACACTGGCGCGAGATGCAGCGCACGGTGCAAGGACTCACTAAGGCGCTACAGCAGGTGGCGATAGGCGGAGCTCGCGGTGCTCACCGTGGAGCCGGTGATCTTCATCGGGATTTCCGTAACATGAACCCACCCAAATTTGCGGGTTCGGTGGACCCCGATGATGCCGAGCATTGGCTCAAGGAGATCGAGAGGATCTTCTGCGTGATACAATGCACGGACGAAGAGAAGGTCCTACTAGCCACATTCCAACTGGAGAGGGATGCGCGAAGCTGGTGGGAGTCCGTGGAAGCCACATTACCTGACGATCATGTCACGTGGGCGGAGTTTGTCGAACACTTCAACGAAAAATATTTCTCGGACCGAGTGCAGGAGAGGAAGGCCACGGAATTTGCCGCACTCAAGCAGTGGACTCGGAAGGTGGCCGAATATGAGGCCCTGTTCTCGAGACTTTCCCGTTACGCACCACACTTGGTGTGTACGGAGAAAATGAAGGCAAGAAGGTTTCTCAATGGGCTACGGCCCCAATATATTACCCAGCTGGCACCAATGGACATCCAAGTCTACTCAGAAATGGTTCGTCGTGCTCAGTTATTGGAGGACGCCACCGAATTTTCTGACAGAATTTGGGGCAAGGACAAGAAGGAGCAGGTTACCAGTTCGGGAAGCTTCAAACCACCTTTTGGCAAGAAGCGAACCTTTAATGGAGGCGAGTCTTCCAAGGCAAAGAGGTTCCAGAAAAATCACAAGCCATACCTCGCTATCAGTAACAAGCCCTTCTCCGACGTTACTCCTTCTAAGGATAGCTGTACTTATTGTGATAAAGCTGGTCATAAGACCGAGGACTGCTGGAGGAAACTGGGAGCGTGCCTCCGATGTGGGAGTCGAGATCACCGAATTCCCGACTGCCCGTTGATGAAGAAGCAAGCCAGCAAGGACGAGAAGCGTCCATTTAAAAAGCAAGGCCGTCTGCAAGCTCTTCAAGGGACGGAATCTGTGGAAGGAGGAATTGTGGAAGGTACATCGATTATTTGTTCTAAGCCTGCTAGAGTTTTATTTGATACTGGAGCAACTCATTCATTTGTTTCCAAGAAGTTTCCTGCTTCATTTTCTAAAGAACCCGAATGGATAGATTTAATTATAACTACACCTCTTGGAAACAAATCAGATATCATGTACCATTATCCAAATTGTGAGATTATGGTTCAAGACCATAATTTACCGGCCGACCTGATATGCCTTGACATGGAATGTTACGATGTCATATTAGGAGCCGACTGGTTATCAACCTACCAAGCAACGGTAGATTGTCGGCATGGCAAAATAACTTTTAAGAATTATCCCGAGTTAGTTTTTAACAAATCTCGGAATAAAACCCTGCTTATCTCAGCTCTCCGAGCCAGTAAACTGGTGAAAAAGGGATGCATGGCTTTTTTGGCTTTTGTAACCAGCACTGAAGTTGAGAAGACAAAAATTGATGACATCCGAGTGATTCGGGACTTCTCCGATGTATTTCCAGACGACTTACCTGGTTTACCTCCGGAGAGGGAAGTGTCATTCACCATAGATATTGTTCCGGGTGCCGAACCTGTTTCTAAAGCACCCTACAGGATGTCTCCTATGGAATTGAAAGAGCTGAAAGAGCAGTTGATGGACTTACTAAAGAAAGGATTCATTAGGCCAAGCACTTCCCCATGGGAAGCGCCTGTGCTATTTGTTAAAAAGAAGGATGGTACATTAAGATTATGCATCGATTATCGGCAGTTAAACAATCTTACAATCAAGAACAAGTACCCACTACCAAGAATTGATGAGCTGTTCGACCAATTATCAGGAGCAATGTATTTCTCCAAAATAGATCTTCGATCTGGTTACCACCAATTGAGAATCAAGGAGGAGGAAATTTACAAAACTGCATTTCGAAGTAGGTATGGGCATTACGAATTTACTGTTATGCCTTTTGGACTAACAAATGCGCCTGCAGCTTTCATGCAGTTACTGAACAGCATTTATCGACCTTACTTAGATCAATTTATTGTGGTCTTCATTGATGATATATTGATTTATTCAAAGACTGAAGAAGAGCATGAGGAACATCTCAAGATGGCATTACAGATATTGCGAGACAACAAATTATATGCTAAATTCAGCAAATGCCAGTTCTGGCTTGAGGAAGTGTCCTTCTTAGGACATGTCATCTCCAAGAATGGGATTTCTGTTGACCCTGCAAAGGTCGAAGCCGTGCAAAACTGGGAACGACCGACGAGTGCAACGGAGATTCGTAGCTTCTTGGGCTTAGCTGGTTATTACCGACGTTTCATCAAGGACTTCTCCAAGATTGCGGTTCCTCTTACCAGATTGACTCGCAAGGAAGTGCCTTATGAGTGGAATGAAGACTGTGGAAGGAGCTTCTTGACTCTGAAGGAACTCTTGACTACTGCACCGATCTTAGCTCTTCCAATTGAAGGAGAGAAATACGAGGTATATACCGATGCATCTGGTATCGGCCTCGGATGTGTATTAATGCAGAATGGGAGAGTTATTGCATACTCGTCCCGGCAATTGAAGAAACATGAAGAGAATTATCCTGTGCACGATCTAGAGCTAGCCGCAGTGGTATTGGCTTTGAAGATCTGGAGACACTATCTCTATGGAGAATAATTTACAGTCTACTCCGATCATAAAAGCCTTAAATATTTATTCTCTCAGAAGGAGTTGAACATGCGCCAACGGCGTTGGCTCGAATATCTCAAGGATTTCGACTTCACAATACAATATCATCCTGGTAAGGGTAATTCCGTAGCAGATGTCCTTAGTCGGAAGCCGAGAGCTCTATTAGCCAACTGTATGGTTCAGGAATGGAAATTATTAGAAAAATTTTCTGAACTTGACATCAACATGGGCGAGAATGATGGGAGTATTACTCTATCCCACTTAAGTATACATCCGGACTTGCTAACTGAAGTCAAGAGGTTGCAAGAAGAAGACCCGTTGTTGGTGGAAATAAAGGAAAAGCTGGATGAGAAGACCGATTTCAAGATGGCACCCGATCGAAGAATCTTATTCCATGAAAGGACATGTGTGCCCGACAGTCCTGAGCTGAAGAAGAAGATTCTTGAAGAAGTCCATCGATCAAGATACACGATACATCCGGGAGCCACTAAAATGTACCAAGACATAAAAAGGACCTTCTGGTGGCCCAACATGAAAAGGGAAATAGCAGAGTTCGTGTCTCGATGTTTGACTTGCCAGCAGGTGAAGGCCGAACATCAAAAGCCCGCAGGGAAACTGCATCCACTGGATATTCCCAAGTGGAAATGGGAGGATATCGGCATGGACTTCATCATGGGCTTGCCGAAGTCTAAGGGCGGATATGATAGCATATGGGTAATCATCGATCGTCTTACTAAATCGGCTCATTTCTTACCTATTAAGAGTCGATGGTCGGTTGATATCCTCGCTGCTCTGTACATTAAGGAAGTCACTAGACTCCATGGAATCCCTGTGTCTATAGTATCTGACCGAGACCCTCGCTTCACGTCTCACTTCTGGAAGAGTCTACAACGCTCTCTAGGAACGAAGCTTAATTTCAGCACAGCTTTCCATCCCCAGACAGATGGTCAGACGGAAAGGACTAATCAGGTTGTTGAAGATATGTTGCGAGCATGTATTATAGATTTCGGCGGGAGTTGGCATGACCACTTACCATTAGCCGAATTTGCCTACAATAACAGCTACCAAGCCAGCATTCAAATGGCACCTTTCGAAGCACTCTATGGTAGAAGCTGTAGATCTCCGGTATGCTGGGGGGAGGTCGGTGAAAGACAACTCCTAGGTCCTGATATTGTAAGAGATTCCACTGAGAAGATTCTCCTTATCAGAGAGAGACTCAAGGTGGCTCAATGCAGGCAAAAATCTTATGCTGATAATAGAAGAAGGGACTTGGAATTTCAAGACGGTGATCATGTATTTCTCAAGGTATCTCCCAGTCGAGGTATCCGAAGATTTGGTGTTAAAGGTAAACTTACACCAAGATTCATCGGTCCATTTGAAGTATTGGAAAGAGTGGGTGAGGTAGCCTACCGCATCGCCTTACCTCCTCAACTCTCGGAAGTGCACAACGTATTTCATGTTTCTATGCTGAAGAAATACGTACATGATCCTTCTCACGTCATCGACCACGCCAGTTTGGTGATTCAATAGGATCTGACCTATGAGCAAAAGCCGATGCGAATCCTCGATCGAGAAGCCCGAGTTCTAAGGAACAAGATGATCCCTATGGTTAAAGTTCAATGGAATCGATGCTCGGAGCAAGAAGGAACATGGGAAACCGAGGAATCTATGAAGAGAAGATACCCAGAACTGTTCTAGCTGGCAGGTATCTTATCCTTTACACAGTACTCTTATGTAGTTGAATTTATCCCTATACAGTTGAATTTGGGGACCAAATTACCCTATACAGTTGAATTTGGGGACCAAATTCTTTTAAGTAGGGGAGGGTGTAGCACCCGTGTACAAAAAATAAATAAATAAATAAATAAATAAATAAATAAATAAAAACATTAAATAAATAATATTTTCAAATACTAATAATAACAATAATGTTTATGAAAAAAATATAACAATTATGATTAAGTTTATGATATATTAAACTTATGAAAGAAATAGGAACTCATGGTTATCAAATGTAAAGGGAATCCACTTAATAAAATGACCTCCTAGTGTAGTGGTTAAGTGTCTTTCCTTCAACCCAAAGACTAGGGTTCTACACACCCCATCAACATTCTTTTGCCAAGTCTCAATTTAACCCAATTTAAGGGGGCGACGTGGCCATCTTAGACACCAAGAAAAAGGGGAAAAATTCAAAATTTCCCAAGCCACTTATCCTCCATTATCCCCAACACATGTCACTATCTCATATTCCAGATCCTGAAATTTCGGATCTTGCCCCCCTAAGCCTGTCTAGTAGAGGGGATTAAATATAGGCCTAGCTCTCCCATTGTGTTAGTTAGAGCTTCGAGATACGAGCCTAGACTGGGAGGTTCTGTGCTGCGTACTAGGAGGAGAGGAGGTTGCTGGGGAAGCTTCTTCCTTCGCTAATTACCATCCAAACAGGTAGGTGTTCTCAATTTTAACTAAACTACTAGTTAATTAGTGTCTAAGCAGTGCATCTCCATGTGATTTATTGTTGCATAGCATATGTCAGCCTAGTAAATAGCCTGTACCCACTTAAATCAAAAAGATTAGTGAAAGGATTAACATATATTAGAAATAATTAGCAGGAATTAGCTATAATTAATATGTGTTAGTAGGTTTTCTCAATTTTTAACAAAACCCATAGTTAATTAAGGTATTATTTAAATGCATTAACTTGTTAAGTAACTGTTAGATGCCATGACATTAAACTTGTCAGATAATCAGTAGTTAATATGGGAGTATTCAACTTGTTAAACTATCACTTAGTACTTAGTATAGTGAAACCTGTTAAACTGAGTACCTGTGGAAACCGTAAACAGTTATGTTTTATGTTAAGTTAAGAGTAATGATCTTTGAGGATTTTTATTTTTTTTATTTGGAGGGGTCTTGATGTGAAATTTGAGGGATATATATTTTTCATTTTCATCTATTGTTTTATATAATTATTTTCATAAAATTCCTTTAAAATAAAACGTAACACTATACACTTTTACTATTCATATGACAGTAATTGTCTGTTAAAATATCATTTAATATATTGGAGACTCATCTAACCCGTTAAACTTAGTGTAGCACCCTGAGTATAAAATAAATAAAGATTTCTGACGTTATAAGTCAAAATCTTAATCCCTATATTTATTGATGTATTTATTACTTAAGGAAGTAACATGGCCTAGTGGTTAAGTAGCACATCTCAAATCTGAGGTCCAGGGTTCAATTCCTAGCACCAACAAGTCCTTTTTGGCTGCCAGACATTCCTGCATCACAAATTATCTGTTTCAGCTGAGAAAGTTTGTGGGTTCTATTTGCGTGTCTGGTCATGGTCGACATCTGGTAGGTCTGTTGTCGACCAGCTTGTTTCCAGTCTGTTCTGGTTGAGCCTCTGGTCGACAGAGGAGGGGTCTGTTGTCGACCACCATAGTTTCTCCAGATACCAGTCTGTTCTGGTTAAGCCTCTGGTCGACAGAGGAGGGGTCTCTGGTCGACAGAGGAGGGGTCTGTTGTCGACCAGCTTGTTTCCAGTCTGTTCTGGTTGAGCCTCTGGTCGACAGAGGAGGGGTCTGTTATCGACCACCATAGTTTCTCCAGATACCAGTCTGTTCTGGTTGAGCCTCTGGTCGACAGAGGAGGGGTCTGTTGTCGACCAGCTTGTTTCCAGACACCTTGTTTTACAGGTTTGTGTTTGTTAACATGATTTAATGCTTTGTTTGTCTGGTTACTTCTGTGAATTCGAACTTCTCGTCTGATATGACTATTGTTTTTAAACTGACGTGGATTATCCATTTCCCCTTTAGAATTCCTCTCTTCCAAGGTGACATTAATCTGTTTAGAGGAGCTTTCAGCTATATCCTTTTGTTTGTTTTGATATAAGTTTATCAAGGGGCCTTTTCCTTTAGAGTTAGCTATTTTATTTAAAGTTTTTATTTGGAATTCCTTTTTAGCCGTTGGGTTGTACCCTAACCCCTCTTTCTGAAAATTTACTTTTATTCCCAACACAACGTTCAAGTTTTCTTGACCCTTAGTCATTTTTTTTCAATGTTTCCTGTTTGTTTTTCAGTTCACTTTGGATTCTTTCTATTTCTTTCAGAAGTTGACTGTTTTCTTCCTTGAGTGAGTTGTTTCTTTCTTGAGTTAGCTTAGTTTCCTGTTCATATTCTTGAGTCTTTAATTTTAACTCGTCAATTGTGTTTTTCAGTACTTCATTTTCTTCTAATAGCCCTTTGACGTTTTCTTCATCTATCTCGCGTTGATTCAGTTTATTTTGCAAGGTGGTGATCTCCAATTCTAGTTCAGTTCTGTTGACAATTGAGTTGCTATCATTATTGAACTGATTAACCTTCTTCTTCAAACTTTTATTTTCCCTTCTTATTCTTTCATATGTATCAAGTAAATCTGAATAGGCTTCTTCCCAATCTGAGCTAGAAAAGTCTTGAAAAGGGGAGGTTACCTCAAGATCGTTGCTGTCTCCTTTGGCCAAGTGAGGGGTATGAAAAACGACATGGAGTAGGAAAACAACATGGACTTAAACCTGTTATTTTTATTGTTATTACATTTTGGGTAAAAATGGGGGAAAATACTTAAATCTGTTATTATTATTATTATTATATTTTTGGTAAAAATGGAGAAAATGCTTAAATTTGTTATTTTTATTCTAATGGAGAGAATGCTTTAAAAAAAAGTAGGAAAAATGAGATAAATTCAATAAAAGTGGAGGTACTAATCTCGCACAGTTATCCGTGGATTACTCGTCATTATACACCTTGGACTCCGTTCCAACTCCACCTTATTTTCCTACTGGTCAAGCCTAGCCTTGAAATTCTTTATTGGCTATAAATGAAATGGATGTCAAAAATATGACTTAAATGCTGGCAAAAGGGCTCGGTCCGGTCCTGGGAGGAGCACCCGAAACCAAAGGGAAGAGATCTCTTGCTTGAGGGCGTCTAGCATTGCGTCCTAATACTTGCTAAATTGAGACATTCCATCAACACTTGCTTGGCCCGGACAGGGCGATACTTGCGTGGCCCCAAAAGGGGTAATACTGGACTTGAAATGCCATTGAGTGAATTGTTATATAAATAGCCAATTCCTACTGTACATGTTTCACCTTGCTTACTGATTTCAAATTACAGTCGTTCATTATTTGTTCAGTCTTGTATCACTTACTGTTAGATTGAATGTATATGCTTTCCTTGCTCTCATCCTGCGTTATCAATTTTTATAAATTCCTTGATCTCTACTGTCTGCATGCATGAATTGAAATATTAATCACTTAAAGCTTGTTAAGGTTTGAGATGTAATTCCTACTGAGCGATTCGCTCATCCAGTTGTTATCTAACCATTTCAGGTGATTTGGAGGACGACCCGATTCCAGGAGGGGATGAGTCTGAGTGATAAGTGTAGAATTAGAATTGCCCCTATTATTGTAATTTCATTATGTTGGGTCAATGTTGTAATCTGAACTATGTCGGTATGTATGAGTTAGATCAATAAAGGGTATGAATTGATCCTTGTATTTGTAGAATCATCGGAATTATCAAATTAAAGGTTTAGCTTGCGCGCTCTTTTACTTGTCTAAGGTAGAAGCCCTTAGAATCTCTAGCTTGCTTTGGTTCTATATAAAGCACTGTCGCGCCGCGGGCAGGCTTCCGCGCTCGGGACGTGACAGTTGCACTTCCTTTGAGTCTCATACATTGCATCTTGCTATTTGCATTACAGACTTTGCTCCCCTTACAACTTGTTGTCGGCAAGACCTTGTGGAAATATGCAATGTTAATCAATCTTACATATTGTGTTGTCTTTTATATCGGTCCAATATGGTGAGATGGAATGATTCATGCTAATGTGGTTTCAATAGTTCATGGAATGAAGTTTTTATATAGAATTTGGTCATCATCAAAAAGGGGGAGATTGTTGAACCCCCTCCTCATGTATTATGTCTTATGGATTTTGATGATGACCAAATGAATTTATATGAACTGAAAATGAGTTTTTCTAACGTTTTGGAAGTGATCACATCACATAAAGATTTGGCGTTTAGAAGGCTCAAGAACATCATCTCAAGAGTAAGTGTTTTGATTTGAATTTGGACGAAAAATCTAATTCAGAAGTTGTTTTGACAGGACAATCTATATGGCCAAAGATTACCAACGTTCTAGGACGATTGGTGAGATCGACTTCAACATATTGACTTTTGAATGTGTGGTTTGAAGTTCTTTATTTTGATCTCAAGGATTAAATTGGTTTAGAACTCATCTAAGTTTAAATGGTTTGAGTTTCATTCCCTCTCATGCTTTAAAAACCATCTTGAAATCCCTAGACTTGTTCTTGGACTTAGTGGGTCTTTCAATCAATCTTTTGGATGTTCTGGAACAAGGGTCGACCCATTGGGTCGACCCCTAGGTCCCCTGGTTCTATTAACGTGGGTCTTTCATCTCCAGCTGAAAGGGTCGACCCATTGGGTCGACCCCCAGCCGCAAGGGTCGACCCCAAGGGTCGACCCCTGGTGATTATTTTTTAGAACCCGGCGGGCTCCTTCACGAGACCTGCAAGGGTCGACCAATTCACTCGAGGGTCGACCCCTAGGGTCGACCCCTGAAAACCTCTGTTGCCAGAATTGTTAAACCAGCACGGGTTCTTGGAAGGGTCGACCCCAAGGGTCGACCCATACTGTCTGGACCATCTGGCCCCTCACGAGGGTCGACCCCAAGGGTCGACCCTTTCTGGTCTGGGCGGCCCCGTGATTGTGGACTCTTGGCATTTCGACCAAATGGTCCAACCACACTTGTGTGGCTGTCCTTAATCCACTCCATAACAAGTGGATCTTGTCCCATGGCTGTCCCTTGACCACCCTTGGCCTATATAACAACTTGTAGAGGATGAAAACCCTAAGAGAAATTCGTATGTCCTGATTTTGGGTTTCTTCCTAACATTTGTGTGTGCAGGTCGCAGCAGCCACCTCCAGTCCTTATTCCACCTTGGTGTGTGCGTGAATGTGAAGGGAAGAAGGAGGAATCAAAGTTCCAATCAAGCCTCTGCTGCTGGCTGCGAGCGAAATCGAGATTCAGCCACATCCGAGCCAAGATCGTCAAGAACAGTCATCGTGCTGCACAAGTGTTTGATAAAATTCACATAAGAGAAAGGGGGAGCTCCAACCAGGATAAATCAATCGTTCTTCACTCTTTCCATTCTGAATCATTTAGCTTAAACTTGAGCATACGTTTGTAATCATTATTTCAGATATTTGTGTATGGTGTTCGTGTTTGGTAACACGAACGTGTGTGTGTGTGTGTGTGTGTGTGTGTGTGTGTGTGTGTGTGTGTGTGTGTGTGTGTGTGTGTGTGTGTGTGTGTGTGTGTGTGTGTGTGTGTGTGTGTGTGTGTGTGTGTGCTTGCTGTTCTACACAGCGTGTGTATGTGATTCACTATATAGTGAAGCCTTAATCCTCCGTGTGAGGGGTGGACGCAGGGGACACGACAGTGTACCCGAACCACCTAAAAATTCCGTGTGTCAATTGTGGTTTGCTATTCCGTTTACTTGTCGAGTGGGCTTCGCGGTGAGGTGAGCATTCACCATTTTCTCTATCAATCACACCCACTTCACACGCATTCATGAGTGTGATCCTGTTCGTGTAAGGCTAGAGCTTGTGTGCATAATTAGTATAGAATTCACGTAGGCAGTTTCTTTTAATTGGCCATCAATTTACCCCTCCACCTCCGGGACTCAACAGTTCACAATGTGCTTAAGAATTTCACATAAATCTTGGTAGAAATCGGTTTGGAAAATACTCTTTCATTGAAATGGTTGCATGGCTTGATAGCTTAATAGTTTTGTTTCAATGCATGATTTTTCATTACAATCCTTAATTGTGTGAAATTGAGTAGCATACATCTTCATGGTTTGAGAATATAATTCATGCATTTTAAACATGAAGCTTTTTGGTTTGAATGTGGTTTGCAATGAAGGTTCAATAGGTCTTTTGTATTGTTCATAAATGCATTCCATGCATAATCTTCTAGAGTGAGCATTGAACGTGTTTAAGGCCATTTTATGTAATGACAAATTCTCAAATGTTTTGAGCCTTCCAAATGCATAAACCAAGCTAAATCAAACCCAAAAATGAATGGATTAGATGATGACATAAAGCTCTTGTCATATGGATATATTTCAATGGGTTAACAATCCATTTTTGCAGGTTTTCCAGAGTTCGGTCGACCTAATTTTTCAGCAACCAAGGGACTGAATTCTAATAAAGTTCGGTCGACCAAAAGGGATAGTTCGGTCAACCTAACTTTCTAGGATGAAAAACTCTAAAAAATTTCAGAGTTCGGTCGACCGACCAGAATTTTCGGTCGACCAAATCGTTCGAGGCAGCCAATTTTGACTTTGTTTCTTGAACGTATTCAAAGCCTCTTTCTTGGACTTTTTGGTCTAAAAGCTTCCCAACTTTCCTAAAAACATGGATCTGGTTCCTGGCATGTCCCTTGACCATCCTAGTCTTATAAAAACAACTCTTGGGCCAAGAAACCCCAATTTGCTCAAAGGGATAAAAGGAAGGCTATCAAGGGAGAAAGGGGGCTATAGAAGAACTCCGTGAAAAGTGTTTTCATCCAGAAGTTCTTCATCAAACCTCAAGCTTTTCAAGATCAATCTGAAACCAATCAACTGGAAATCAAGTGGAGAAGCAAGCTTCATCCAGAATCTGTATCATCTACTCACGGGGGGCCTAAATTAGAAGTTTTTCTTTATATTTTCTTCTATTAAATTTCTTGGGCTTCATGTGTGTAATCTTCTAAATCTGTAAACATCAGTGTGTGTGTGTGGATCATTTCAGATCTACACTTGTGTGTGTGTGTGTGTGTGGATCGTTTTAGATCTACACTTTTGTGTGTGTGTGTGTGGATCGTTTCAAATCTACACTTGTGTGTGTGTGGATTTACCCATATCCATATGTTTGTGTGTGAGGATCTCTTCAGATCCATAGTTTGTACTACGTTTGTTGCAGCGTGTGTGTGTGTGTGTTGTAGATCCAGTCATTGGATCATCTTGGAGACTCCATCTCCGTGTGTGTGTGTGTGTGTGTTGGGGTTTGTTCCCTGTGTGTTTGTAGGCATCGTCCTGTGTATGTACTGGTGCTTGGCTCCGTGTTGGGGATTCATCCCCGTGCTAGTTTTCAGCAGTGAAGTCTCACCGAGTTTTGGTGAGGGGTGGACGTAGGTTGCCAGCGTTGTATCCGAACCACCTTAAAATCCCTATCTATTGTGTGGTTTGGTTCATTTCTTCTACCCCCATTCTGTGTGATTGTTCATGCATATTGTTCTTCCGCATTTGATTCTTCAGATCTAGCATTATAGATCTTTTCTCTAGATAGATCTTTGGTATATCAAAAGGTGTTTTTGAGTTGACAAGGCCAGTCTTGTCAGGACGATAGCACCTTGTGTGAGTAGGATCCTTGGATTCATTTCTCCGTCTTGTACCAAAGAACTATCATGGCGATAGATTTTGATAGATCTAAGTTCTAATTAAACAGATCTAAATTTCTCAGTTGATGTTTCATCATATTCCTTTAAATCGGGTAAAAGTTTCCTAAAAGTTGTAATCACCCAATTCACCCCCCACTTCGGTGTCATTGATCACGGGACTTCACGACCATGTAAGGGTATATGCACAGACCTCATTATACTTACATTCTATATGTGCACCGACCTCATCTAGCATGTTATGAGATGTGCATAGACCTTATTCTACTATAATGCAGATGTGCGTAGACCTGACAGTGCAATACTCAAACACATGCACAGACTTATAAGACTTCATATGCAAACATGCACAGACCAGTCAATGTAAGCTACTGGATGTGTACAGACCAAATTATGACAGATAGTGCAATGTGCACAGACCTTGTTGTGCTATGTGCAAACTTGCACATACTTTGGTGTGTAAGATGCAAATGTACACAGACCTCAGAAGGCATGATGGAATATGTGCGTGGACCTTAGAATGACTACAGCAGAATATGCACCGACCTTGTTTAGCACAAAGAAGGATGTGCACCGACCTTATTTTGCCTAATGAAGGATATGCACCGACCTTGTTTAGCACAAGGCAAATGTGCACAGACTTGCTACGATGTATGCATCGACCTTGTTCTGCCTAATGAAGGATGCGTACCAACCTTGTTTAGCACAAGGTAAATGTGCACTGACTTGAATATACAAAAGGTAGAGAAAAATGCATCAACCTTGGTCTTGCACAGATAGGATGTGCACCGACCTTGGTTTTCAATATGCATGATACAAAGACGTGCACCGACCTTGGTTTTTAATGTGCATGATACAAAGACGTGCACCGACCGTGTATATGCATCAAGAGTAAATATGCACTGACCTTATATGCGGATATACAAACTATGCACCGACCTTAGTAAGGCTAAGGTAGATATGCACTGACCTTGATCTAGCATGAACTGGAGCGTGCACTGACCTTATATGCTAAAACAAAAACGTGCACTGACCATTACATGCGTATGGGAAAACATGTACCGACTTCATTAACGTGCACCGACCTTGTATGTGAGGAAGGCAGATGTGCACTGACCTCATGTATGTAGCACAGACTGAAAAATCCATTAACCTTACCTGTTCTGATAGATGAATTATGCACTGACTACCTGGCGTTGACCTTCTTGTCACTAGCATTGACAATCTATCACCTTTTTGAACAGTCATTGCTTTGAGTCATTTTGAAACCTGTTCTGACAGATTTTCATATTGATATATGAAGATGATGAGATTAGTAATAAATCCATCAAAGTTATATAATGATTCATAATATTTGTCATCATCAAAATTTTAGAACCACAGGGACACAACAATCTCCCCCTTTTTGATGATGGTAATATTCTGAGTCATTGCAATAATTCAGCATGATAATCAAGTCAGTATAAACAATGAACAATGAACAATAAATAATTCTATCAGAGTGTAGCAACAAACTGATAACCAACCTGTCAACAGACAAAACACCCAACATTCAACAGACATAATGATGACATAATGATTAAGCATTACCAGTAATGACTCACAAAAATTCTACCACTAATGACTCACAAAAATTCTCCCCCTTTGACAACATCAAAAAGGATGCTGATAAGATCTCCCCTTTTTATGCAATATGAGTCATTGACACCTGAACTCCCCCTGAACAGATGCTCCATCAACAGATCCTCTTGTCAGATGGAGTGGAATGAAATAAATGATTAGTGAACCACATGGACATTCAAGTTGAGTCAGCCACGAATAAGTTCAGGCCATAAGGAATGTAGGAAGAACAATGTGCCTAATCTGAGTTTTGAATTTCAATCAGAAAGAGCAAACTGAGCACTGGATGATCAGATAAGCTTCAAGCACATGAGAGTTTCAACAAGATTTTCAAAGAATATACCAATTTCATAAACCCAAATGTAAGAATTTTTCAGAATCTCCTATTATAAGGGTTTATGAATGAACTTTATAGAACTTCATGGTTTAAATATGATATATATATGGTTTGACACAAAGTTTTATAATCATATCTGAAATAAAGATTTAATAAAAATGAACCAAGCCATCATAGTAACATCTTGATGAACCTCCCTTCATCTTACTCAATCAATTTCAATGACTTCTTTAGGAATTACAGTCATAAGTATTGAGGTTAAACAACCATGAAACCATTTGATTTTGTCTAGAGATATATCAATTTTTCTTTTGCATCCATTTTCAGATATTGCATTTGTTTAATCAAATAATCAAATCTTACGAGCAATCTTGTTAAGTACACACCTTGTAATTAAAGGATATACGTTGTTTAGACGCCAATATCCCTAAGTACTTAGTGTGATTAACAGTCATGCTTTATAATAAACAGAGTTAACTTTTTCACCTCATGACATACCTTAACTCATTTCTTTGATGAGTGAGATGTGCTTCTCAGTGTGCAAGCCATTGCTCTGCCTATTTTTCAATCATTTTTAAGCAGAGTTAACTAAGGCACCTCATGACACACCTTTGGACATGTGTTTCTCAATGACCAAAGTCATTGCTCTTGTAAGATTTAACCCCTTAGACATTTTCAGAAAACTCAGATGTTTAAAAACAATATAGATTTCATGTATTTCAGCCAAATAAAGTCATGATTTCAACATTTTCAGATTTCAGCAGATTTGACAAGATATAACATGAAGCAGTTGGTTAAGGTTAATGTATTCATTAAGGTTGGTTATAAATGACTTGAAAATATCTGAGTAAGGTTAATGTATTCATTAAGGTTGGTTATAAATGACTTGAAAATATCTGAGTCAACTTTAATAAACCTTAAACCAATCTGATCTTTCAGACATTCATAAATATGTATAATAGAAGATTCCTCATTGAAGTAGTTTTTCAGATTTATAAGCAAGGTATGTAGATTGAAATTTTGTTGGAATTCAGAAATATGAAATAATGTTTAAAGAAACAATCAATTTATTAGAAGCAGTAGTAGGAATTTGCACCATGTGCAAGAGACTTTAAGTTCAAACATAAGATAGGATCTTGCAAACATTCAAGGTTTAGCAGATAATCAGTGTTTTCAGCCAAGTTTAAGAATATGACAAGTATTTCAAGCACATTACCATCATTAATTAGAGACTTACAACCTCAGAGGTATGACAATGATAGTCAAGAGAGCAAGAGCAGACAATTTCAGAGAGATAGTCACAGAATCAAAGACATGAAATAGTGAAGACTTCGATTGACCAATCAAGGCAGAAACATGATCAGAAATACATTAATGAAGGTGTCGACTCATGGTGTCGACACTTCTAATCAGGACTATTAGGAAGTGCAGCAAAGGATGTGTCAGAGAAAGTCAGAGATACCCAGTAGACCATCAGACAGATTGATTCAAAAACAACCAGCTCCCCCTCAGAAAATGTATATACATAACATAATTAAATTCAGATTTGTGAAAGAGATGAGCTCAAGATGAAGATAGGAGTATCGGTTGACCCAGGTTAGCTCTTTGGTCGACTGAATTATGTAGAGAGAAAAAAAATCCAACCATCCATTTTCAGAAGCCTACATATGCTCTCCCTGAGTGTATGCATGGTACAAATTTTTTTGGACTTTTTAATGTGAATGTTATGCATTTAACTATATGTATGCAAATGTTTTAACCTTCCTTAACTAAATGCATTAACCAATCATGTGTGACATGAAGACCATGCAGGGGACCTAATCTAACCAAAATATTCATGAATTGCAAAATTTTCTTTGACAGACTCCCTTTGACTTTATGCACTGAATGACTGAATTCAGAGTGAACTTTATGTGCAATGAAGTCAATGCTGGAAATAGCTATGCAATGGTCACATAATGAATTATTCACATGAAAGTCTTAGACTGCCCTAGGTGAAATTTTGACCTATGGTACTAGGTAGAGGAGTTGGTCTAAAGACCACCTCACACATAGTAAGAACTTCCAGACATATTGCATCTGTCGTTTATTAACTTACCATTTGATATACCATAATGGTCATGCATGACAATGAAGTGCCAATGTAGTCCTTTATGTATCTCAATATTGATGGCAATTTATCCAGCACATATGTATGCATATAAAAAATGCATGTAACAGATTTTTAGTGAATGCATTATGACAAATATCAAACAAATGCAATTGACATATGTAAACATCAAGTACAGACAATTCTGATTTTCATTGAAAAGATATCCAATTCTCTTTCATTTTCACATATGCACAAATATGCAGACTATGCTCATGAGTTTCTAAACTTCTCTACGTGCACAATCAAGTGTCAAAGCATTAATGCATGCAGATGAGAAATGAATTCAACATATCTTCAATGAATATGTGCACACACAGCTCAATATATGAACGAATAGACTTATGTAGCTTAATGCAAATGTCAAAGCAAATAAGAATATGTATGCATGAACATTTTGACAATCAGATTTAACATGATATGTAATACCTCAGAATTTATATATATAATTTTTGAATTATAAAATAGTTTTCTAGAAATTATAAAGGCCTAAATAAATTAATGAAGAATTATTAGATTAATAAGTCATTATAAGGCTCAATTAGGCTAATTAGCTAACCTAGTCTATCTAATTATTATCCAAAAGGTTAATGGACTAAGCCCATTAAGTTTGGCCCATATTCTAGAAGGGTAATTAGCTTATTCACACATTTTAAGGATAAATACTATTGATATAAGATAATTATGTGGATAAATAAATAAAAGAGTTTGATTAAATTAAAACTCTATATACGTTGAATGTAACGGTCAATCGGGCGACCGCCACAGCCATGTAACGCACCTAGACACGACCGTTACATCCTGCAGATTTCGTAAGGTGAGGAAATTGCAAAAAGAGTGGAACTTTGAAATCCTATCTACAAGAGATCGACTTAGGGAAGCTTATAACATTACTAAGGACTCTTAGGGATTAGGTTCTGGCAGATTAAGGACTCTAGAATCGATCTAATCTCCAAACCCTAGCCAAAACCCTATAAATAGGACCTAGTTCTGAACTGAGCGACCCTTACTTTTGGCTCGTGAAGAATCAAGGTAAGGAGTCATAAATCCGGGTAAGTTCTTTAGAAGCTTTTGTTTAGTATACTTTAGAGTAATGGTTCTCCAAATGTCGTGCTAGGAGATCAAGCAACCAAGGAGATAGAAGCTTCCAAAGTTGTGATTCAACCTTAGCAACCCAAGAATCTAAACACAAGTCCCCTGAAGATCAGGACATTAGGACGTCTAAACGAATTAAGTAGAACTCAATCCTTTAGAACTTTTTGTTCCCAATAGTTTCATCTTCTTACCTTCAAAATTTCACATCCTTAGGTCAAGAGACCGAGGAAATAGAGCAGATTGAAGTTGCTGATTTATCACAAGAAGTACAAGGGACTAAGGGTAGCACCTAGCATCAAATTTGAACTTTTAAGGTTCTAGAAGAGGTATGTTATCTCATGATTGGCAAAACCAACTTGTTAAGAATAAAAGTCCTCTGATTGTGCTTGATTTCATGCATTATAGACTAAGAATTTCATGATTTCATAGTTCTATACATTCATGCATTTCTTAGCCCTAAATGGAAATTAAAAGATATTATCCTGTCTATTCACTAAACCTATGCATATAGTTGGCCTATACTTCATTTTCATGACTAGGACAGTGGTAGTATATTGATTTCATGGCATGTTATGTTTTCATAAACATTTACTTAGTTTACTACCAGCAGATTCTCTGACGCACCAACGTAAGACCGTCACATGAATGTAACGGCCTTACGATAGACCGTCACATCCTATTGTGCTTTTATTTGTTCTATTATCTCTGACGCACCCTAGCAGGAGCGTTACACCACTGTAACGGCCCCTCGATAAACCGTCACACACTGTAACGTGCCTATCCTAGACCGTCAGGCACCTGTGTTCTGTCAGCCCAAGGCAGAATAATAACCAGTTAAGTTTACTTATAAATAAGCTTAGATAGCTAAGTTTGGACCTATTATCATGACTTTGAGTTTAGTTTCTGATTCATAAATCAAATTGCATGATTAATGTATCTTAGGTTATTTTAAGTTATGCTAATTTCATTGGCTAAAACTCTATAGTTTTATATTCTAAATCATGATTTTTCCAATGTTGTATTGACGGAGTTTTATCTTGGTTTCATAATGTTACACATTCTTTCCTATCTATAGAGTCATTTCTTTAAGTATATGGCACATATTCTGGTATGTTGTCCATTAATTCAGTTTACACTATAGGAACATTATTCTTGGACATGAGGACCTCTCTCTTGGATATTCCTTCCAATAGACTAGGAAATCTTATTTCAAGGCCTCCGTAATTCTCCGCGAGCCTGGGATTCCCACTAGGATGCCGAGTTGGTTGTACCATTAAAGTCCATTGATTAGATTACACTATCGATGATTTTGGTTATCAGTAATGTAACGGCTCTATGTTAGACCGCCAGGCACAAGTAACGGCCCAATATACGACCGTCACATTCCACAGTCTGATTTCTTAGTTCTGATTCCAGACTAATGTAACGGCCCAATACTGGAGCGTCACATCATGTAACGGCCCAGTACACGACCGTCACACTACTTGAGTATTTTAACCTAAAGATTGACCAAGGGTTGATATTCCAAGGTTCTAGATAGACTCTTGATGATCTAGAACTTATCATATTGATCAAGAAAATCTAATATAATGAATGGAAGATAAAGAACGTATCGTTATGCTACCGATTTATTTCCATAAGCATAACCTTGCTTAAGTCATTATTGATTTCTCATGATTCTTATTGAAGCATTAATTCATTGAATTATTGTTATCATGAGCTTATTGAACTTATTACATTCTTGGCCATATTTTATTGTTAACATGCATGGAAGTAACTTGATTTATACTTGAAGATGCGATCGAGCACTAATTGTGTTCAAGGGCTCTATGCTAGTCCCCTCGGCTGATTGTCGGAAACATACTATTTTATAAACCATGGGGTATGATGCTACTGGCGTCGCATTACGCTGGGAGTACTTTCTCTATAAATAAGTGAAAATCCACGGCACGACATGCCATTCTTGTACATGACTTTCTTGCTTGATATTCCATAGAAATTCACGAAGTACTTGCTCATAAGCAAAAGATACTGGAGTGATTATTATGTGGCTTGTTAGTACATTCTCGATACATTCTTGTTCATGAAAGGCCAATATCATGTTCTTGTTACATTCTTCTTGTTCATAAAACGTCAATATCATGCTCTTGTTACATTCTTGCTAGTTCGTATTTGTTCTCATTCTAAATTACATGATCATCTTGTTACTTTGGTTTAATCGCATGATTGATCGCATTTGCATGATTTTTACCTCATTCTTTAGAGCTAAATTGTTAATTACTTTAATAGTGCCTTCATGTTGATGCGAAGATACCTACTGGGCAAGTGTGCTCATTACCTATTTCCAATCTTTTCAGGAGATGGAAGTGATTCGAATTCGGATTCGGGTTATACAAGTAGCGGGTCTGAGAGCGAATGAAAGTATTGTCAAGATGAGAGTGAAGACTTAGGAAGTCTAAATTGTTTAGATTGAGTCTATGTAATTTTCCTATTTCTTGAGTCTAGTGCATAAAGAAAATTGAATTAGTGGTTGTACTTGATTATTTTGAAATAAAGTTGAAGTTTGAATATATATTGTGTAATTGCATCTTTATATGTGATTGTCTTGCGCTCTGATCGTTCTTGCTTGCAAGAGGCTTACCATGCCGGCTGTTCGCGCTCCCCGAGTTAATCTTCCGCTGTAATAAAGGCTCGGGGCATGACAGTTAAGTTGGTATCAGAGCCTAAGTCTCAGGACTTAGGAAGAAGAATCATGTCATAGGAAAAGTCCAAGGTTTAAGGACCCCTACCTATAAACTAAGGAAGCAATTTCCACACCCATGTGAGAATTAGGTAGAACCCGGGATAAGGTAGTTAATTAGTTTTAAGATTGATTTTCCTTCCAATAATGAGTTGTTATTTTTCCCTCAGGTACTCTTCAAATTTGTTCTCGTCCTGCATTGTGCTATTTGGTACTGGTGCCTCTCATTCTTTATCCCCACTACTTTTGCTAAAACATTACCAATTGCATCAGTTCCCTTACCTTCAGATCTTACTATTTCCGCACCCTTAGGTTCTAGAACAAAGCTTACCAACTATTATCCTGATAGCGAAGTGATGGTAGAAGGTCATGATCTCCCCGCAAACCTAGTATGCCTTGACATGAAAGGTTATGATGCCATTTTAGGGGTAGACTGGCTTGTAGATCATGATGCTTATATCAATTGCCAAAATAGGATTATATCCTTTCGAAAGCTTGGTCTTCTATGATTCTCTTTTCTTGGCATCAAGTACAAGAAACACCCCACTATTATATCCTCACTTCACACTTGCAAACTTATCTCGCGAGGATGTAAAGCTTTTCTTGCTTCTGTCATTATCACCGAATCCAAAGAAATTAACATAGCAGACATCCCTATTGTAAATGAGTTCCCAGACGTGTTTCCATCAGAACTACCCAGTTTACCGCCCGAGAGGGAAGTGAACTTCACCATTGAACTCATTCCAGGAGCAGCACCTGTTTCTATAGCCCCTTACAGGATGTCCCCCACAGAGCTTAAGGGATTGAAAAGGCAGTTGCAGGAACTACTAGACAAGGGCTTCATCAGACCTAGCACATCCCCTTGGGGTGCGCCGGTTCTATTTGTCAAGAAGAAGGATGGTTCTCTCAGGCTATGCATCGATTATCGGCGACTGAATCAACTCACAATAAAAAATAAGTATCCGTTGCCGCGTATTGATGAGCTCTTCGATCAGCTTTCAAGAGCTTAATATTTATCTAAGATTGACCTCAGATCAGGTTATCATCAGCTTAGAATTAAAGAAGAGGACATTTATAAATCGGCTTTTCGAAGTCGTTATGGCCACTATGAATTCGTAGTGATGCCGTTTGGGTTAACTAATGCCCCAGCAGCATTCATGTAACTTATGAACAACGTCTTCCAGCCATATCTGGACCAGTTCATCGTCGTCTTCATTGATGACATCTTAATATATTCCAAGATGAAAGAGGAACATGAACAACATTTGACAATAGCTTTACAAACACTTAGAGAACACAAGCTTTATGCCAAACTCAATAAGTGTGAATTCTGGCTCGAGGAAGTCTCATTCCTAGGCCACATTATTTCAAAGGAAGGTATTGTTGTGGATCCTTCTAAGGTAGAAGCTGTCAAGAATTGGAGTCGACCAACGACTGTATCAGAAGTAAGAAGCTCTCTGGGTCTAGCTGGTTATTATAGGAGATTTATTAAAGACTTCTCAAAAATTGCGATTCCTTTAACTAGACTCACAAGAAAAGAAAATCCTTTTGTCTGATCAGAGGAATGTGAGAAGAGTTTCCAAACTCTTAAGAATCATCTTAAGACAGCCCCTATTTTATCACTACCAATGGAGGGTGGTGGATTCGAAGTGTATACGGATGCGTCTGGCATTGGCTTAAGATGCATTCTCATGTAGAATGGAAAAGTAATATGTTATTCTTCAAGATAATTTAAATGTCACAAGGAAAACTATCTCGTACATGATCTGGAATTACCAGCGGTTATTTTCACCTTGAAAATTTGGCGTCATTATCTTTATGGAGAAAAGTTCACGGTCTACTCGGACCACAAAAGCCTGAAATATTTATTCTCTCAAAAGGAGCTTAACATGAGGCAGAGGAGGTGGTTAGAATATCTCAAAGACTTTGATTTTGCTATTCAATATTATCAGCAGAAAACCAATAGGTACGCTATCAAGTCTTATGATAAGTGTAACTAATCTTGTTCATCAATTTGCTCAGTTGAACTTAGATATTGACATAAAAGAAGAAGATTGTTTCATAGCTAATATCCGAGCTCAACCTACATCGATAGAAGATCTGGTCAAGCTGTAAAATGATGATCCTATATTACTGGAAATTAAAGCCAATATGGAACAAAGGCCGGATTTTTCTATTTCCAATGACGGAAGATTGTTATTTAAGGGCCGAATATGTGTACCAGATCATGAGGCTACGAAGAAACTAATCCTAGATGAAGCACATAATTCCAAATACACAATTCATCTAGGAGGAACAAAGATGTATCAAGATCTCAAAAGAAATTTCTGGTGGCCCAATATGAAGAGAGAAATAGCTGATTTTGTATCTCGCTGTCTCACCTGCCAACAAGTAAAGGCAGAGCATTTTAGACTCGCAGGTAAATTACACCCCTTGAGTATTCCCGAATGGAAATGGGAGAGTATAGGGATGGACTTTATTATGGGTTTACCGAAGACCAGAGGTGGACACGATGGAATATGGGTAATCATAGACCGATTGACTAAATCTGTACACTTCATACCAATAAAGAGTCGATGGTCTGTGGATATCCTGGCAGTATTGTACGTAAAGAAGATTGTCAAACTACGTGGTGTCCCAGTCACTATTATATCTGATAGGGATCCTCGATTCACATCACAATTCTGGAAGGGTTTACAACATTCACTAGGGACTAGATTGCATTTTAGCACATCTTTTCATCCACAAACAGATGGTCAAACGGAAAGAACAAATCAGGTAGTAGAAGATATGCTCAGGGCTTGTGCTATCGACTTTGGAGGTAGTTAGCATGATCACTTGCCTCTAGTAGAGTTTGCATGTAACAATAGCTATCAGGCTAGCATACAAATGACACCTTTTGAAGCTTTATATGGAAAAAATTACCGATCACCAATATGCTGGAATGAAATAGGGGAAAAGCAATTTCTAGGCCCCGATCTTATCAGGGATTCTACAAAAAAGATCAAGCTCATTCAAGAAAGAATGAAAATGGCACAAGATAGGTAAAAGTCTTGTGCTGACAATCGAAGACGTGACTTAGAGTTTCAGGTAGGAGATCATGTATATTTAAAGGTTTCTCCAAGTCATGGTATTCCAAGATTTGGCATTAAAGGAAAGCTAACTCCAAGATTCATTGGCCCGTTTGAAATTCTTGAACGGATTGGTGAAGTGGCTTACAAACTGGCTTTACCTTCATAATTAGCAGGAGTTCATGACGTATTTCACGTCTCTATACTAAAGAAGTATGTATATGATCCTGACCATATTATCACTTATGACAATCTGGAGATTCAGAAGGATATGACGTTCGAGCAAACGCCAACAAAGATTCTGGAACGAGAAGTGTGTCAACTACGAAATAAAGTTATTCCTATGGTCAAGATTCAATGGAAGAAAACATGGTCATATGAAGCAACTTGAGAAACCAAAGCAGCCATGCGAAAAAGATTTCCAGAATTATTTAACTGTAAGTACACTCTCCGAAATCCATATATTGAATTTGGGCACCAAATTCTTCTAAGTGGGGGAGGGTGTAATACCCCAGAATTTATATATATAATTTTTGAATTATAAAATATTTTTCTGGAAATTATAAAGGCCTAAATAAATTAATGAATGATTATTGGATTAATAAGTCATTATAAGGCTCAATTAGGCTAATTAGCTAACCTAGCCTATCTAATTATTATCCAAAAGGTTAATGGACTAAGCCCATTAAGTTTGGCCCATATTCTAGAAGGGTAATTAGCTTATTCACGTATTTTAAGGATAAATGCTATTGATATAAGATAATTATGTGGATAAACGAATAAAAGAGTTTGATTAAATTAAAACACTATATACGTTGAATGTAACGGTCTATCGGGCGACCACCACAGCCATGTAACGCACCTAGACACGACTGTTACATCCTGTAGATTCCGTAGGGTGAGGAAATTGCAAAAATAGTGGAACTTTGAAATCCTATCTATAAGAGATCGACTTAGGGAAGCATATAACATTACTAAGGACTCTTAGGGATTAAGTTCTGGCAGATTAAGGACTCTAGAATCGATCTAATCTCCAAACCCTAGCCAAAACCCTATAAATAGGACATAGTTCTGAACTGAGCGACCCTTACTTTTGGCTCGTGAAGAATCAAGGTAAGGAGTCATAAATCCGGGTAAGTTCTTTGGAAGCTTTTGTTTAGTATACTTTAGACTAATGGTTCTCCAAATTTCATGCTAGGAGATCAAGCAACCAAGGAGATAGAAGCTTCCAAAGTTGCTGATTCAACCTTAGTAACCCAGGAATCTGAACGCAAGTCCCCTGAAGATCAGGACATTAGGACGTCTAAACGAGGTAATTAGAACTCAATCCTTTAGAACTTTTTGTTCCCAATAGTTTCATCTTCTTACCCTCAAAATTTCACATCCATAGGTCAAGAGGCTGAGGAAATAGAGCAGATTGAAGTTGTTGATTTATCACAAGAAGTACAAGGGACTAAGGGTAGCACCTAGCATCAAATTCGAAGTTTTAAGGTTCTAGAAGAGGTAGGTTATCTCATGATTGGCAAAAATAACTTGTTAAGAATAAAAGTCCTCTGATTGTGCTTGATTTCATGCACTATAGACTAATATTTCATGATTTCATAGTTCTATACATTCATGCATTTCTTAGCCCTAAATGTAAATTAAAAGATATTATCCTGTCTATTCACTAAACCTATACCTATAGTTGGCCTATACTTCATTTTCATGACTAGGACAGTGGTAGTATGTTGATTTCCAGGCATGTTATGTTTTCATAAACCTTTACTTAGTTTACTGCCAGCAGATTCTCTGACGCACCAACGTAAGACCGTCACATGAATGTAACGGCCTTACGATAGACCGTCACATCCTGTTGTGCTTTTATTTGTTCTATTGTCTCTGACGCACCCTAGTAGGAGCGTTACACCACTGTAACGGCCCCTCGATAAATCGTCACACACTATAACGCGCCTATCCTAGACCGTCAGACACCTATGTTCTGTCAGCCCAAGGCAGAATAATAACCAGTTAAGTTTACTTATAAATAAGCTTAGATAGCTAAGTTTGGACCTATTATCATGACTTTGAGTTTAGTTTCTGATTCATAAATCAAATTGCATGATTAATGTGTCTTAGGTTATTTTAAGTTATGCTAATTTCATTGGCTAAAACTCTATAGTTTTATATTCTAAATCATGATTTTTCCAATGTTGTATTGACGGAGTTTTATCTTGGTTTCATAATGTTACAAATTCTTTCCTATCTATAGAGTCATTTTTTTAAGTATATGGCACATATTCCGGTATGTTGTCCATTAATTCACTTTGCACTATAGGAACATTATTCTTGGACATGAGGACCTCTCTATTGGATATTCCTTCCAATGGACTAGGAAATCTTGTTTCAAGGCCTCCGTAATTCTCCACGAGCCTAGGATTCCCACTAGGACGCCGAGTTGGTTGTACCATTAAAGCCCATTGATTAGATTACACTATCGATGATTTTGGTTATCAGTAATGTAATGGCTCTATGTTGGACCGTCAGGCACAAGTAACGGCCCAATATACGACCGTCACATTCCACAGTCTGATTTCTTAGTTCTAATTCCAGACTAATGTAACAGCCCAATACTGGAGCGTCACATCATGTAACGGCCCAGTACACGACCGTCACACTACTTGAGTATTTTAACCCAAGGATTGACCAAGGGTTGATATTCCAAGGTTCTAGATAGACTCTTGATGATCTAGAACTTATCATATTGATCAAGAAAACCTAATATAATGAATGGAAGATAAAGAACGTATCGTTATGCTACCGATTTATTTCCATAAACATAACATTGCTTAAGTCATTATTGATTTCTCATGATTCTTATTGAAGCATTCATTCATTGAATTATTGTTATCATGAGCTTATTGAACTTATTACATTCTTGGCCATATTTTATTGTTAACATGCGTGGAAGTAACTTGATTTATACTTGAAGATGTGATCGAGCACTGATTATGTTCAAGGGCTCTATGCTAGTCCCCTCGGCTGATTGTTGGAAACATACTATTTTATAAACCATGGGGTATGATGCTACTGGCGTCGCATTGCGCTGGGAGTACTTTCTCTATAAATAAGTGAAAATCCACGGCACGACATGACATTCTTGTACATGACTTTCTTGCTTGATATTCCACAGAAATTCATGAAGTACTTGCTCATAAGCAAAAGGTACTGGAGTGATGATTATGTGGCTTGCTAGTACAATCTCGATACATTCTTGTTCATGAAAGGCCAATATCATGTTCTTGTTACATTCTTGCTAGTTCGTATTTGTTCTCATTCTAACTTACATGATCATCTTGTTACTTTGGTTTAATCACATGATTGATCGCATTCGCATGATTTTTAACTCATTCTTTAGAGATAAATTGTTAATTACTTTAATAGTGCGTTCATGTTGATGCGAAGATACCTACTGGGTAAGTGTGCTCATTACCTATTTTCAATCTTTTCAGGAGATGAAAGTGATTCGAATTCGGATTCGGGTTATACAAGTAGCGGGTCCGAGAGCGAATGAAAGTTTTGTCAAGATGAGAGTGAAGACTTAGGAAGTCTAAATTATTTAGATTGAGTCTATGTAATTTTCCTATTTCTTGAGTCTAGTGCATAATGGAAATTGAATTAGTGGTTGTACTTGATTATTTTGAAATAAAGTTGAAGTTTGAATATATATTGTGCAATTGCATCTTTATGTGTGATTGTCTTGCGCTCTGATCGTTCTTACTTGTAAGAGGCTTACCATGCCGGCTGTTCGCGCTCCCTGAGTTAGTCTTCCGCTGTAATAAAGGCTCGGGGCGTGACATGATATGTAGTTTAAAATAGATTCCTAAGGATTTTAACTGAACAAATGTGAAGAATGTAAATATTACCTGAAGAGTACAAGAATGAGGTTTTACCAACTTGGGTGCCTTGGTTTATTTACCCCTGTTTATTCCTCAGTCCCAAGGCACACCCTCAAAACATCGACTAATTTTGCACCAGTAGGTACCCAAAAAGTCTTGGGTCCTGAAATGACAGTGGCCCCTCTGAATGGTGCTCTCAACCTTTCTTGAGCAAGTAAATTATCTGACTTCATCATAAAACAGTTAGACATAGAATGTCCTAACTGATCACAATAATGACATGAAATAACATATCTTAAATTCTTTTTATGCATATTATTATAAGCATGGAATCTTTGTGCATTATCATGAAAATTTCTGTTATTTGCATGGACACTTTATTTTTCATAACCTGCCAACCAGCATTCAGAAGCTCGGTGGCCAGGTTTTCCACAATCAAAACATCCAAAGTATCTTTCCTTAGGCAAAAATTTATTTCTGTCAGAATCAATTTTGTTCACAGGGAATTTAACAAATTTAGAATCAACAAATTTAGAATCTAGTTTCTTTCGCTGAACATGCCAACATTGAGCCTCAATGTGACCTACTTTTCCATAATTAAAATAGTGAACTTTCTTATTCAAATATGCATGATTTCTAGCATGAGACTTCTTAGCATTCAGATCATCTTGCTTCTTCAGTCTACATTCATGCATAATATGACTAATTCTATGATAGTAAAAACACTGAAGCTTTTTGTTCTGAACAGAAGAGGATTTCTTAGCATGAGAATTCCTAGCATGAATTCTATCCCTATTCAAGTCATCTTTCTTCATTACAAAACAATCATTCATCATATGGCCAGATTTCCCACAGTAAAACATGCAATGATCTTTCTCTGAGTGTTTGGGAATTTTCTAGCTTGAGAATTGTCTGCATGCAATTTATCAAACTTTTTTAGTATTTTCTGATTTTTCTTTTGTTTTTGCATTTTATGATCTTTATTTTATTTTTGAGTTTTGACTACAGCAGATTTCTTTGGAGATGTCCGAGAGGTTCCAACTTCTTCATAACTTCTAACAAAAGTGGTATATAGCTGGTTCCTCATTTTCCTTTTAATCCCAGAATTATGACCTCTCCCTTCATTTAATTTAGTGACTTTCTCATTCAAGGGAGCTTTTAGCTTCTCTTTACCTGTAATATCCCGATTTATTAAACAAATAAAAATTTCTAAAAAAATTTATAAGAAATTAATTAGAAAATCCTTAATAAATAGAATAAGTTAAATTTCAACTATTTTATAAAAATCTAGAAAATTTAGAATCTTGTAGAGGATAAAATGTTTGATAATAGTGTCTTCTGTGACTGACCCAAATAAAATCCGTAATTAAGCCAAATCAACTGATTAAGGCCCAAATCCACACTTAATCTAATTAGACCTCAAAACGTGAATTTGAGCCCAATACTCGATCATTTAGGCTGAGACCAGATCCTAATGGAAGGCTAGGATGAGAGGATCATTTCCCCTCTTAGTTCTCCCCGAAACCCTAACCCTAGAAAGTGAATTTTGGATGAGAAGGCGGCGGCTAACCCTATCCGCGCGGTTCGCACACGTCCAACTTGATTGGACTCTATCTCCCCGAATAGAAAACTCTAGACCTTGTGTGACCTATAAAAATGACCCTCAGGAACCCCATTTTTGTTTGGGTGCTGTGGCGGCCGACGAGGATCGTGGACGAGGGCGGATTCCGGTGATCACCGGCGGGGTGGTCTTAGCGTGTCGTCGTCCCTTCTTCTTCCTTCTTCCTCCGTTTAAGGTAGGTTATAGCAAGCCAAACCTTAAGTATTATATATGATTAGAACCTGCATTGAGTGCCCTTTCTATTGAATGCAAAAGCCCTAAAAGTTGCATAGTATCATGTGAGAATTTTAGGGGTTAGTAGAAGCATGTCATATCTAGGGTTATACTTGTTTCATCTTGTTTAAGTAGGGATTTCAGGCACTAAAGATTAAATCGGGCATGCTATACTGTAAAACTTTTCGTGCTCTTTCTTTTAAATCCAAAAGCCCTAATTATTATGCTCTGTACTATGCATATTTAGCAAATCATTGTAACCCTAGCCAACTCGCCGGAGGCGGGCAGGGCGAAAGGGGCTTGATTGTTTTTTTGACTTGCGCGGCCTCACGATAGACCGCCTAACGTGGTTAGGTGGCACATTACGGACCGTTTATGTGTTGTGATTCGTGTTATGTTTCTGGGAAGCGCGGCATGACCTAGACCGCCCTTCTGTCAGGCGGCCAGTTATTGACCGTTCGTCTCTTCCAGCGGCTCATTACAGACCGCTCATCCCCAGAAGGCCTTCTGACATGAGGGGGATAAACGGCCTGTCGTGTGACCGCCGAGGAGGATGAAAGGTCCCTACTGGACCGTCCATCTCTACAGAATTTATTAAGTTATCTTTTTTGCATGATTTATGATAGTAGATTAGTGGTTAAATGTAAGTTAGCAACATGCATAAAAACCCTGGAAAATTATAACATTAAATGATTATAAATCTTGCTGATTTATTCATCTTGACCTTGGATCACCTTCCTTTTCAATGTTAATATTAATCATGACTCATTATTAAGTTGAAAATGTTATTAGGGTTGTATGACAGTCGTTCTACTCCGGTAGGATTGACTGACCGTCTCACTGGTTTCCGATGTTTTATTAGCCCTATTTCCTTGTAATGTTTGGGACTCTTCGCTGGATATTCCTTCCGTCGGACTAGGACCTTCATTACGGGACCTCCGTAAGCCCCCGGGCAGGTTGTACCATCAAGACCTGAACCTGTGTACGTGATCGAATCAATTGAACTATCGTATTGTAAGTCACGGCTCGACTTGGACCCACTGAGAATTACGCGGCCCGAAAGGGACCGTTCATCCTATTGGGTACCCCATAACGAACCGTACATCCCTGGCCAAGTGCCACTTACATTGGTCGATTAACCTTGATCTATCTTCGACCAAATTGTGTTTGGATCAACTCAATAAGCCCTAGGTTGACCAGGGGAGAGTGGGCTGGACTCTGGTTCAGTTCTGCCCCACTTATGGCAGCCTGGAGCCCGTTTGGGTAGACTTCTAGTTGATTAAGTTGAACGGACCTACTGGAACCGCCCATGTAATAGCGCGGATCTTATTGGACCGTCTGTCTGCTGGACGGCCCTGTAACGACCGTTTATCTTGTTCTTAGGCTTCCATCTCTACTAGTCTTGAGCAGCCCATTTTCAACCGTCCAATTCTTCGAGTGGCCCTACATGGATCGTGTATCCTTGACGTCGGTGTGGCTAGTCCTAAGCCCATCTCTATCCTGAACGGTCCACTCTAGACCGTGTATTGCTTGAGCAGCCATGTTCTGACCGCTTATCATCCAGAAGTGATTTTCGTGATTTTCCGTGTTGAATCCAAGGACCTGATTGGTTCTTGATAACTTGAACTTTCCAGATATGATGTCTACTTCAACTTACCCTTGAAACTTTGGTAAGTTCCATATCTTGAAGTATTGGCCATCTAACTTGATTAATGTCTAGACATAACTTGGGATCTTTCATCCAACAAATCAATGCCAATGCATCTTAAGGGCCCAGTCTGGTCCTGGGAGGAGCGCCCGAAAAGTACTTGTGCCTTGGGGAGTTTGAATGACATGGTGAGGTATTGCACCGAGTGCATGACTAGCGTGATGTCTAAGACAATAATCTCTTACTTGAATTTCTCTTGACTTGGTTAAATCTTGCTTGTTGGCCAAATTCTTGGTTATATCATGTTCTTGCCTTCCTTTCATTATTTTGTTGCATAGTTATTTCCTTTCGTTCTTTATTTACGCGCTCAAATATGGAATTTAATTGGTTAATTACTTAAACTTGCCTGTTATTACCTACTGAGTGTTCACTCACCTAGTTTTTCCCCCTTTTTAGGTAGCTCAGGTGAGGACTCGCAATCTGATGGGAACGGGCAAGAGTGACGACCGTGGAGTGAACCTGATAGAAGCCTGTGAAACTAGTTCTAGTTGTGGAGTTTTATTTGTATTTAAGAGTATTTTGGAAGAGTTGTAATTTGAAGTTAACCAATGTAATAGTGTTAAGTGGATGTCGTCAAGATTATGTTAAGTGTGATCATGGTAGTTAGAACATGGTTTGGTTATGTGCTATTTAATGAATGGAGCAGTTTCTATTTGTGGATGTGTGATCTTTTAGCTTTAACATATCATGTCTAGAAATCAACATATTATTATTATTATTATTATTATTATTACTTGTCTCTACTGCCAGTCCCGATATTTCGCGTCGGGGCGTGACAGTTAGGTGGTATCAGAGCCTAGGTTTCTAATATTCCTAGGTTATTTAAGTTCTAGGATTCTAAGTGTTTGTCGTAGAACCTATACCCTTGTTATGAGTTAAAGGACCAAACCTAGTGAGAATTTGGGTAGAGACTTGGGTTGAGTTAATAATCAACTCTAAACACTTTCTCCTAAATGAACTTAAGATAAATTATTTTTGTGCAGGACGTTCCGATGGCAGCTGAGCGTGCGCAATGGCGAGACATGCAGCGGACGGTCCAAGGACTTACACGGGCTTTACAACAAGTGGCCCAAGGTGGAGCGGCGAATCATGGTGCTGGTGATCTACACAGGAATTTTCGTGGGATGAATCCCCCACGTTTTGGAGGTTCAACTGATCCTGATGAAGCCGAACACTGGCTTAAGGAGATGGAGAGAATTTTTGAAGTTATGCAATGCAGCGACCAGGAGCGTGTGCTTTTAACAACCTTCTAGTTGGAGCGGGATGCTAGGACTTGGTGGGAGTCAGTAAAGGCGGCCCTCGGTGACAGACAAATTTTGTGGAAGGAATTTGAAGAATTCTTCAATAGCAAGTACTTTTCCGACAGAATCCAAGAGAAGAAAGCCGTTGAGTTTGCTACTCTGAAGTAGCGGAGTTTATCTGTGGCGGAATATGAAGCTCAATTTTCTAGACTCTCTCGTTATGCTACTCATTTGATTTCCACAGAGAAGATGAAGGCGAAATGTTTTCTAAATGGGCTGAAGTTGCATTATATTAACCAGTTGGCGCCGATGGAGATTCAGACCTATGTAGAGATGGTAAGAAAAGCCCAAGTTTTATGAGATACCTTAGAAATGACAGAGAAAATCCGTGGGAAGAATGTTAAAAAGGAGCAACCTACTGGTTCCGGGAGTGCTAAACCCAGGAATAGCAAGAAGAGGCCCAATGGCGGGTCTGGTTCATGGAAGGGGAAAATGCCAAAGAATGAAGACAAGAAGCCTGGCCTGATTGTTCCATTTAAGGGCGTATGCATGTATTGTGACCACCCCGGTCACAAGATGGAAGAGTGCTGGCGTAAGCTGGGCGCCTGTTTGCGATGCGGGAGTAGGGATCACCGCATTCCAGAGTGTCCTCTCTTATCCGAGTAGGCTACCCCGACTAAACCTCAAGGCGGCAAGAAACTGCAGGGTAAGCTCCAGGCCCTACAAGAGGAGGATGCAGGCACCACCGAGGAGGGTGGACTTGTGGAAGGTACTCTCATTGTTCATGGAAAGCCAGCTTTTGTTCTTTTCGATATCGGTGCTACTCATTCATTTGTTTCTTGGAGTTTTGCTAAGGCATTAGCTGTGAAGCCGGTTTTGATGAATTCCCCCTTAGAGATATCAACTTCTATTGGCTCTAGATCAGCGATTAAGTATTTTTATCCTTCTAGCAAGATTATGGTTAATGAAAAGAATTTGCCGGCTGATTTAGTATGCATGGATATGAAAGATTATGATGTAATTCTAGGAGCGGATTGGTTGACTAAGCATGAGGCCAATGTCCATTGTACTTCCAGCTCTGTGTCTTTTTCTAGACACCCTGGACTTTCTTTTATAGGGGTTAGGCACCATAGATCTGTGCCACTTATCTCGACCATTCGAGCCGATAAGTTGATGAGGATAGGATGTCAGGTATTTTTAGCCTTTGTTTATGTGACCCCTGAGAAGAAGATCGAGATTAAGAACATTCCTGTTGCTCGAGATTTTCCAGATATTTTTCCTTAGGAATTGCCAGGTCTTCCACCAGAGAGGGAAGTTGTGTTTTCTATTGATCTAATTCCTGGCGCGACCCCTGTTTCTAAGGCTCCTTATCGTATGTCTCCTGCGGAGCTGAGGGAATTAAAGCAGCAGTTAATGGAATTACTTGAGAAGGGGTTTATTCGTCCAAGTACATCCCCGTGGGGGGCTCCAGTGTTATTTCTAAGGAAGAAGGATGGCTCGATGAGGTTGTGTATTGATTATCGGCAACTGAACCAGTTGACTATAAAAAATAAATATCCATTACCGATGATTGATGAGTTATTCGATCAGATAGTAGGAGCTCAGTATTTCTCTAAGATTGATCTTCGATCAGGCTATCATCAGTTGCGGATTAAGGGGGAGAATATTTATAAGACAGCTTTTCATAGCAGGTATGGGCACTTTGAATTTATTGTAATACCTTTTGGACTAACGAATGCACCTGTAGCTTTCATGCAGTTGATGAACGATGCATTCCGACCCTATCTGGATCAATGGGTTGTAGTGTTTATTGATGACATTCTGATTTATTCCAAGAGTGAGGAAGAATATGCTGAACATTTGAGGATGGCGTTACAATTATTGAGAGACCATCAGTTATACGCCAAGTTTAGCAAGTGTGAATTTTGGCTACAAGAGGTGTCCTTTCTAGGGCATATCATTACGAAAGAAGGTATTTCTGTTGATCCGTCGAAGGTAGAGGTAGTTAAAGATTGGGACAGGCCTACTAGTGTAACAGAAGTTAGAAGCTTCCGAGGCTTGGCAGGATATTATCGGAGGTTTATTAAAGATTTCTCCAAGATTGAGGTACCCTTAACAAGATTAACCCGCAAGGAGAATAAGTTTGATTGGACGAAAGATTGTGAGAAAAGCTTCCAGACTTTGAAGGAGTGTTTAACGACTGCCCCTATTTTAGCATTACCATCTGGAGAAGGAGGCTTCGTGGTATACACTGATGCTTCGGGAATTGGTTTAGGTTGCGTACTGATGCAGCACGAGAAAGTGATAGCCTATTCTTTTAGGCAGTTGAGAAAGCATGAGGAGAATTATCATGTCCATGATTTGGAGCTATCAGCCGTAGTTTTTACCTTGAAAATATGGAGACATTACTTATATGGAGAGACATTCATAGTATTTTCAGATCACAAGAGTTTGAAGTATTTATTCTCTCAGAAAGAACTCAATATGAGGCAGAGAAGATGGTTAGAATATTTAAAGGATTTCAACTTCTCCATAGAATATCATCCCAGGAAGGGTAATGTGGTGGCAGATGCCCTAAGCCGTAAGCCGATGGCTAAATTGTCGAGTCTCATGATGCAAGAATGGAAGCTGTTGGAGCAATTAGCCGGGTTGGATATTAATGTTGACAAGGGCCGAGTTATGATTGCTCAGATTCAGCTTAAACCAGAATTTTTGGCAGAAATCAAGTCCTTGCAAGACAATGACCCAGAGTTGGTAGAAATCAAGGAGAGCTTGAGTAGCAGACTGGAATTCATGATAGCTGACGATGGCAGACTGTTATTTCAGGGAAGGACTTGTGTACCTGATGTGGCCGAAGCTAAGAACAAGATCCTCGAGGAAGCTCATAAATCCCGATATACCATTCATCCTGGAGGTACGAAGATGTTTAAGGATTTGAAAAGATCTTTCTAGTGGCCAAATATGAAAAGGGAAATTACAGAATTTGTGAATAGATGCTTGGTGTGTCAGCAGGTTAAGGCTGAGCATTTCAGACCTGCAAGGAAGTTGAAACCACTCGACATACCTCAATGGAAGTGGGAGAGTATTGGCATGGATTTCATTATGGGTCTACCTAGGACTCGTAGCGGATTTGATGCAATATGGGTTATCATTGACAGATTGACAAAGTCCGCTCATTTCTTATCCATTAAATCTAAGTGGACTGTTGATGTTCTAGCAGCTTTATATATGAAGAAAGTGGTGCAACTCCATGGTATTCCGGTCAGTATTGTGTCTGATAGAGACCGCAGATTCACTTCACATTTTTGGAAAGGATTGCAAGAATCTTTGGGAACCCGTCTGAACTTCAGTACTGCTTTTCATCCACAAACAGACGGACAGACGGAAAGAACCAACCAGATAGTGGAAGATATGTTGAGAGCCTGCATGATTGATTTCGGAGGTAGTTGGAGTTATCACTTGGCCTTGATTGAATTTGCTTATAACAATAGTTATCAGTCCAACATTCAGATGGCTCCGTTTGAAGCTCTATATGGAAGAAGTTGTCAGTCTCCATTATGTTGGAACGAGGTTGGTGAGAAGCAATGGCTGGGGCCAGATCTTATTTCTGAATCATCAAAGAATATTCGTATTATTAGAGACCGATTGCAAGTGGCACAATCAAGATAGAAGAGTTATGCAGACCACAGAAGGAGGGACTTGGAATTTCAAGTTGGTGAACATGTATTTTTGAAAGTTTCTCATATAAGAGGAATCCGAAGATTTGGCATTCAAGGCAAGCTAAGTCCCAGATATGTCAGTCCATTCGAGATTTTGGAAAGAGTGGGGGAGGTTGCGTACCGTCTGGCACTACCACCTCAGTTATCCGGAGTACACAATGTCTTCCATGTGTCGATGTTGAGAAAGTATGTGTATGACCCCACTCATGTCATTCAGCATGCGGACCTTGAGTTAAAGGAAGATCTGACTTATGAAGAGAGACCTGTTAAGATTCTGGATTGTAAGCAGCAGCAACTCAGAAACAGGTCCATACCTATGGTGAAAGTGCAATGGAGTCGGCGTGGAACCGAAAAAGCTACTTGGGAGTCAGAAGATACCATGCGAAAATAGTACCCCGATTTGTTCTAGGTGAGTTGTTCCACTCCCCATCGGGTTAAGTGTAGTGAATTTGAAGGACCAAATTTTTTGAAGTGTGGGAGGGTGTAATATCTCGATTTATTAAAAAAATAAAAATTTCTAAAAAAATTTATAAGAAATTAATTAGAAAATCCTTAATAAATAGAATAAGTTAAATTTCAACTATTTTATAAAAATCTAAAAAAATTAGAATCTTGTAGAGGATAAAATATTTGATAATAGTGTCTTCTGTGACTGACCCAAATAAAATCCGTAATTAAGCCAAATCAATTGATTAAGGCCCAAATCTACACTTAATCTAATTGGACATCAAAACGCGAATTTAAGCCCAATACCCAATCATTTAGGATGAGACCGGATCCTAATGGAAGGCTAGGATAATAGGATCGTTTCCCCTCTTAGTTCTCCCCGAAACCCTAACCCCTAGAAAGCAAATTTTGGATGAGAAGGCGGCGGCTAACCCTATCCGTGCGGTTCTCGCACGTCCAACTTGATTGGACTCTATTTCCTCGAATAGAAAACTCTAGACCCTGTGTGACCTATAAAAATGACCCTCAGGAACCCTATTTTCGTTTGGGTGCTGTGGCGGCCGATGAGGATCGTGGACGAGGGCGGATTCCGGCGATCACCGGCGGGGTGTTCTTAGCGTGTCGTCGTCCCTTCTTCTTCCTTCTTCCTCCGTTTAAGGTAGGTTATAGCAAGCCAAACCTTAAGTATTATATATGATTAGAACCAGCATCGAGTGCCCTTTCTATTGAATGTAAAAGCCCTAAAAGTTGCTTAGTATCATGCGAGAATTTTAGGGTTTAGTAGAAGCATGTCATATCTAGGGTTATACTTGTTTCATCTTGTTTAAGTAGGGATTTCAAGCACTAAAGATTAAATCGAGCATGCTATACTGTAAAACTTTTCGTGCTCTTTCTTTTAAATCCAAAAGCCCTAATTATTATGATCTGTACTATGCGTATTTAGCAAATCATTGTAACCCTAGCCAACTCGCCGGAGGCGGGCAGGGCGAAAGGGGCTTGATTATTTTTTTGACTTGCACGGCCTCACGATAGACCGCCCAACGTGGTTAGGCGGCACATTACGGACCGTTTATGTGTTGTGATTCATGTTATGTTTCTGGGAAGCGCGGCATGACCTAGACTGCCCTTCTGTCAGGCAGCCAGTTATTGACCATTAGTCTCTTGCAGCGGCTCATTACAGACCGCTCATCCCTAGAAGGCCTTCTGACTTGAGGGGGATAAACAGCCTGTCGTGCGACCGCTGAGGAGGATGAAAGGTCCCTACTGGACCGTCCATCTCTACAGAATTTATTAAGTTATCTTTTTCGCATGACTTATGATAGTAGATTAGTGGTTAAATGTAAGTTAGCAACATGCATAAAAACCCTGGAAAATTATAACATTAAATGATTATAAATCTTGTTGATTTATTCATCTTGACCTTGGATCACCTTCCTTTTCAATGTTAATATTAATCATGACTCATTATTAAATCGAAAATGTTATTAGGGTTGTATGACAGTCGTTCTACTCCGGTAGGATTGACTGACCGTCTCACTGGTTTCTGATATTTTATTATCCCTATTTCCTTGTAATGTTTGGGACTCTCCGCCGGATATTCCTTCCGTCGAACTAGGACCTTCATTACGGGACATCCGTAAGGCCCCGCGAGCCTGAGATTCCCACTAGGACGCCGGGCAGGTTGTATCATCAAGACCTGAACCTGTGTACGTGATCAAATCAATTGAACTATCGTATTGTAGTCACAGCTCGACTTGGACCCCCTGAGAATTGCGCGGCCCGAAAGGGACCGTTCATCCTATTGGGTGGCCCATAACGAACCATACATCCCTGGCCAAGTGCCACTTACATTGGTCGATTAACCTTGATCTATCTTCGACCAAATTGTGTTTGGATCAACCCAATAAGCCCTAGGTTGACCAGGGGAGAGTGGGCTGGACTCTGGTTCAATTCTGCCCCACTTATGGCAGCCCAGAGCCCGTTTGGGTAGACTTCTAGTTGATTAAGTTGAACGGACCTACTGGAACCGCCCATGTAATAGCACGGATCTTATTGGACCATCTGTCTGTTGGACGGCCCTGTACAGACCGTTTATCTTGTTCTTGGGCTTCCAGCTCTACTAGTCTTGAGCGGCCCATTTTCAACCGTCCAATTCCTCGAGCGGCTCTACATGGACCGTGTATCCTTGACGTCTGTGTGGCTAGTCCTAAGCCCATCTCTATCCTGAACGGTCCAATCTAGACCGTGTATTGCTTGAGCGGCCCTGTTCTGACCGCTTATCATCCAGAAGTGATTTCTGTGATTTTCCGTGTTGAATCCAAGGTCCTGATTGGTTCTTGATAACTTGAACTTTCCAGACATGATGTCTATTTCAACTTACCCTTGAAACTTTGGTAAGTTCCATATCTTGAAGTATTGTCCATCTAACTTAATTAATGTCTAGATATAACTTGGGATCTTGGATCCAACAAATCAATGCCAACGCATCTTAAGGGCCCGGTCTGGTCCTGGGAGGAGCGCCCGAAAAGTACTTGTGCCCCGGGAAGTTTGAATGACATGGTGAGACATTGCACCGAGTGCATGACTAGCGTGATGTCTAAGACAATAATCTCTTACTTGAATTTCTCTTGACTTGGTTAAATCTTACTTGTTGGCCAAATTCTCGGTTATATCATGTTCTTGCCTTCCTTTCATTATTTTGTTGCATAGTTATTTCCTTTCATTCTTTATTTACACGCTTAAACATGCAATTTAATTGGTTAATTACTTAAACTTGCCTGTTATTACCTACTGAGCGTTCGCTCACCTAGTTTTTCCCCCTTTTCAGGTAGCTTAGGTGAGGACTCGCAATCTGATGGGAACGGGCAAGAGTGATGACCGTGGAGTGAACCTGATAGAACCCTGTGAAACTTGTTCTAGTTGTGGAGGTTTATTTGTATTTAAGAGTATTTTGGAAGAGTTGTAATTTGAAGTTAGCCAATGTAATAGTGTTAAGTGGATGTTGTCAAGATTATGTTAAGTGAGATCATGGTAGTTGGAACATGGTTTGGTTATATGCTATTTAATGAATGGAGCAGTTTCTATTTGTGGATGTGCGATCTTTTAGCTTTAACATATCATGTCTAGAAATCAACATATTATTATTATTATTACTTGTCTCCACTGCCAGTCCCGATATTCCGCGTCGGGGCGTGACATTACCTTTGTCAGATTTTGATAGAGAGTTTTTCTGATCTTGAATTTTGTTTTCTAGAGAAGCAATGTGTATTTCATAACTGGCGATCTCTTGTTCACTACAATTAACACATTCACTTAGCACCTTGTTTGTAGTTTTATATTTCTCAATTTCTTGTTCCAGATTGCTCAATATTTTAGATTCTTCATTGCAAACAAGTTTTCCTTTTTCTAAAGCAAGAAGTTTTTCAGATATAGCAGTGTTCAACTGCTTCAGTCCTTCATCTTCTTTTATTAATTCATCATTCTGAACTAGTTCATTGATCAACACATGATCAGCATTACTTGAACTCAATTTTTCTTCCAGTTCAGAAAGTTTCAGATTAAGTTCTTCGTTCTCATCTTTTAATGAACATAATTGTTTCTTGTATGCATGAACATTAGATAAACATTCATCAAAGGTATGTTTCATTTTCGGACAGTTTTCACAAGAAACATTAGAACTAATCTGATTATCATTAAATGAGCTCAGTTTCTCTAATTCAGAAATTTTAGAATGCAGTTTATCATTTTCATTTTTCAGCAGATAATTTTGTTCTTTATGCTTGTGAACATCTGCCAAGCACAGATCATAAGACTATCTCAGCTTTGCATGGTTTTCACAAGAAAGTTCAGAATTATTCTGATCAATCTTTTTCTTCAGCTTTTTATTCTCAGATTTCATTTTTCTAGATTTCTCTCGCAGTTCTTCATACATCACTACCAGTTCATCAAACGAGATATCTTCTGATCCGGAGCTTACCTGAGACACTGTCTCTTCACTATGATCTCTCCGGTTGGCCATCAGACAAATTCGTTCTTGCTCCTGATAAATGGTAGTTATCTTATCCATAATTTTCTTTCCAGAATCACATCTTGCAATGCAAGGAACTGTTTCAGTGTCAACTACATCTCTCAGAATATTAAAAATTATCGTGTTCTCGCTGTCCTTTATTCTATCCTCTTTAGACCATCTGGTTTGATTCTCAGGCAATTTATGTGGGCCTTTTGATACAAGACTCCATAGATTTGAATCAATGGAGTTAAAGTAAGTGCATAGGCCACCCAGCCATGTGCTGAAGTTGGAACCATCAAACGCCACAGGAGATGCCATTGAAAAATAACCGAACAACTTCAGATCTAAAAATTGGAAAACAATATATGAAAAATGCACCAAGCTAAAATAGTAAAGCACGAAACCAAATTCGCAGGATCCTCTACAGATCGTTGGATTTGGAAGTCAGAGACCGGCTCTGATACCAAATGTAGACTCTATAGTATGCTTTGATACCAAGTGATAAACCGATGGGAGTTGGTTCAACGGTGCAGCAAGGATATAGAGGGGGTGGTGAATGAATCCCCTTTTAAAAACATGATCAATGTAAAACTTAAACTAAAGACTTTAAATTTATGCGGAACTAAAAGTAATTATGCTCTGAAGAATATGAAAGTCAATGATGCACTTAATCAAACAGATGAACTGCAAAAGTGCAGACTCCTAAGCCAGTCTATACTGTTGACAGAACCAAATCAAGCATGCGTGTACACTAAATCCATTCAGTCAGAATCGTAGATAGGAACGCGCCTAGCATACATCTAACGGTTGACAAATTGTAAAGCAAACCATAGTACACATGATCTTTTTAGGTGGTTAAGTCCTCAGGACCTACATCCACCCCACACTCCAACCAGAGTATGGATTCCGCTGCCAAACTGCTTGAACGGCTGGGTCTCACAGCTTGCCAACAACAGCTGAGCTTCACAGATTGCTTAACTGCTGACTAACACTTTGACTGCTGGGCGATACAGCTTCGCCACCGCTGGGCATTATAGCTTAGCACCGATAATACACAGCTTAATCCGCTGGGCCTTAAAGCTTAGCCTCTGCTGATACACAGCTTAGAAGAAGTATGAAAAATGAAAACATGAAACCAAGAAATTCAACATCAGAAAACTAACAGTAAAAGCAAATCGAAATGCTCACGTAGGAGCGCTGTACCTTGGATCTGATCCAAAGGACACAATGAAAACATATCTTCAGATCTCTTGAACCTTCTTCTCGCTTCACACTTCACGAACTCTTCAACCCCTGCACCTCTGCCTCTATCACTCTTTCTTCCTTGCTCTGAACTTCTCTTCACCTCTGATCAATATCTCTCTCTATTCTTCTTTATCTACCTCACTGAATTCTTCTAATTCCCCTTTTTCTTCTATATGCCGATCTGAGGGATCTGGCCTCTATTTATAGGCCGCGAAAGATTGGGCACGTGAAAGACTCGTTCCCGCCCAAGGAATCTCGATCTGGATGTGCTACTGATGATCCACATGGCAGATGCAGCAGATGAGTTGTCCACGTGGCAGAATCTCTAGGCGCCGCTCCTTCTTGGATCATGTGCTTGTTTAAGTTGAAGACATCGAGCCACGTGACTGTCTTCAGCCCTTCAGGTG
Source organism: Amorphophallus konjac (assembly GCA_022559845.1). NCBI lineage: Eukaryota > Viridiplantae > Streptophyta > Magnoliopsida > Alismatales > Araceae > Amorphophallus > Amorphophallus konjac. Next base: position 299,676,880 of record CM040121.1, on the reverse strand, counting down.
TACGATCCAGTTGCTTTAGACTTTTTAGTCTTAAGTCCCTGTTAACAAGATAAGAGGTATTTCAACTAACACCTTATTGTCATAGTATTTGAAAGTGAAATATTCTACATACAAAATGAAACATTTTGTACACAGGTTGAACATTTTGCGCTGTTTCATCATATGCACAGACCTTCAATCATGCACAAACCCTTGCATGCATTCTACGAAATGTGCTCAGACCTTATGTGCAGTCACATATCATGTGCATTGACCTTATATGTAGACAAATGAAATGTGCACCGACTTGCGTAGACAGAAATCTATGCATATGCTCAGACCGGGTACAACATGTGCTTTGGCTGTAACTAGGTCTCTTATGCATGTGCTTGGACTTGATATGCTTCTGGTGAGAAGATGCACCGACCTATTATGCTGACTTGTATATGTGCTCCGACCATGTAAGGGTATATGCACAGACCTCATTATACATACGTTCTATATGTGCACCGACCTCATCTAGCATGTTATGAGATGTGCATAGACCTTATTCTGCTATAATGCAGATGTGCATAGACCTGACAGTGCAATACTCAAACACATGCACAGACCAGTCAATGTAAGCTACTGGATGTGTACATACCAAATTATGGCAGACAGTGCAATGTGCACAGACCTTGTTGTGCTATGTACAAACATGCACAGACTTTGGTGTGTAAGATGCAAATGTGCACAGACCTCAGAAGGCATGGTGGAATATGTGCATAGACCTTAGAATGACTGAGGCAGAATATGCACCGACCTTGTTTAGCACAAAGAAGGATGTGCACGGACCTTATTTTGCCTAATGAAGGATATGCACTGACCTTGTTTAGCACAAGGCAAATGTGCACAGACTTGCTACGATGTATGCACCAACCTTGTTCTGCCTAATGAAGGATGTGCACCGACCTTGTTTAGAACAAGGTAAATGTACTAACTTGAATATGCACAAGGCAGAGCAAAATGCATCGACCTTGGTCTTGCACAGATAGGATGTGCACCGACCTTGGTTTTCAATATGCATGATACAAAGACGTGCACCGACCTTGGTTTTCAATGTGCATGATACAAAGTCGTGCACCTACCGTGTATATGCATCATGAGTAAATATGCACTGACCTTATATGCGAATATACAAACTATGCACCGACCTTAGTATGGCTAAGGTAGATATGCACTGAACTTGGTCCAGCATGAACTGGAACGTGCACTAGCCTTATATGCTAAAACAAAAACGTGCACTGACCATTACATGCGTATGGCAAAACATGTACCTACTTCATAAACGTGCACCGACCTTGTATGTGAGGAAGCCAGATGTGCACTGACCTCATGTATGTAGCACAGACTGAAAAAACCATTGACCTTACCTGTTCTGACAGATGAATTATCCACTGACTACCTGGCGTTGACCTTCTTGTCACCAGCATTGACAATCTATCACCGTTTTGAACAGTCATTGCTTTGAGTCATTTTGAAACCTATTCTGACAGATTTTCATACTGATATATGAAGATGATGAGATTAGTAATAAATCCATCAAAGTTATATAATGATTTATAATATTTGTCATCATCAAAATTTTAGAGCCACAGGGACACAACAAGCGTTGCTGCTCCTGGGGACATGATCTATTTCAAAGAAATAGAACTTCTGGGTGAGTCTGGTGACGGTGGCATGGTATGGGAGCAACTCCATCTTCCGCACATCATAAATGCCGAGGACTTGCCGGATATTAGCTGGGAGGCCCCGTAGGCTTTAAGGCACTTGATGCCCGTGTCGAGAGCCATCTGAAGCCCGATCATTAGAGCTTCACACTCAGGATCATTGTTGGTTAGGGATTTCATGAGGGCACATGAGTTGTACAAAACTCCGCCATGAGTGGTCAGGAAGACGATGCCAGGACCTACCGTGACGGCTGGGTTTTGATTGTTCCGGGTAATACCGCAGGAAGCACCATCGAAGTAGAGCCCCCAGCAAGGTACATTGGCTGTTAGGGCATCTTGCTGCCAGTAATGCAAGACATCTCCGCTCTATTCAACTGGTTGTTGTGACTGGACAGCAAGGGACTCCTAGTCACGGAGCTCCGTGTTGAGAGGTGAGTCATCCGATACTAGATGGGATGCCAAGAATTCAGCCATGCCCTGTCCCTTGATCGCTTTTCTTGGGACGTAAGTAATATCGTACTCTATCATCAGAAGAGCCCATTTTCCCAGTCGGCCTGAGAGGACGGGCTGTCTGAGGAGATATTTGAGTGGGTCATGCTTAGATGTAAGCTCAACCCGATGGGACAGGAGGTAATGCCATAGCTTCTTGACGACGAATACCAATGCCAAGCAGACGTTCTCCATGGGGGAGTAGCGATACTCAGCGCCGATTAGTTTTCGGCTGAGGTAGTAGAGTGGCTGCTCTTTACCCTCCTCATTGATCTGCGCCAATAGAGCTCCTAGGGAAGCGTCCATGGCTGTGATGTATAGTATAAGGGGTTTGCCCTTGACTGCTGCCCCCAGGACTGGGGGAGTAAGGAGATACTCTTTGATCTACTCGAAAGTAGTCTGGCATTCTGGGTCCCATGTAAATGGGGCGTCTTTCTTCATAAGCTTGCTGAAAGGCGCGCATCGACCGGAGAGGTTGGAAATGAACCTTATGATGTAGGTCAGTCTTCCTTGGAAGGACCTTAGCTCGATGAGGTTCTTGGGCGGTGGAAGCTCCCTGTTTGCTTTGATCTTGCTGGGGTCCACCTCAATTCCTCGGTATCTGACGATAAAGCGGAGAAACTTGTCGCTGGATACGCCAAAGGCGCATTTCATGGGGTTCATCTTGAGCCCATATTGCCGGAGTCGATCGAAGTCTTGGCGCAAATCATGTAGGTGGTCTTCACGCCTTTTTGTTTTGACGATGAGGACATCGACATAGCACTCGATGATGTTGTGTAGCATCTCATCGAATATTTTAGTCATGGCTCTTTGGTAAGTAGCGCTTATAGTTGAAAATCCCTTTGGGGGATCTAAAGGTAGTGTGGTTCTTATCTTTGAGGGACATCCAGATCTGGTTATAATCAGACGACCCGTCCATGAAAGACAAGGCTTCGTGACCAGTGGTCACGTCGACCATTGTTTCTGTGATCGAAATTGAGAAGTCATCCTTCGAATGGCTTTGTCGAGGTCCCGAAAGTCGCGCAAATGTGGACTTGACCATTTTTCTTTTTCACTGGGACTATGTTGGCGAGCCAGATCGGGTAGATACACGGCTCGATGAAGTCAACCTCCACCATTTTGTTGGCTTCGGCCAAAACTTGGAGTTCCAGCTCATTGCGCATGCGCCGCTATGGCTATTTGACTGGAGTGGCTAAGGGATAAATGGCTAGCTCGTGCTCCACTATAGCGGGGTCTAGCCCTGACATCTCCTTGTATGTCCAGGTGAAGCAGTCTTTATATTCGAGCATGAGTTGCTTGTAATCCTGCCTTTCTGCTTCGGTGAGGAGAGCGCTGACGAATGTTGGCTGGTGGGCTTCATCTTCACCCAAGTTGATTTCGATGAGTTCGTCAAAGGTTGCATGGCCACCGTCCTCCAGCTCAGGAGAAGCAGGCTGGAAGTCGGTGAGATCCTCATCATCGGTGTCGGCTTCGTGTATTTCTTGATTTTCAAAGCCACTGGTCGACGTCGTTGGGACTGGAAATTTGTTGTTGTTGCTGGAATCCATCAAGGATTGATCTGGACCGCTAGCTTCCTTCCAGTAGTTTTCGAATGGTGCTACTGAAGCTTCTTTAGGGTTGCCTGCTAAGGCTGACAACGCTTTGGGGTCATTGTTGTGGGAACCTTCCTCATCGGGAAAGTTTTCCGAGCTGGGTTCATTGACTGGCTGGGAGACACTATGAACTTCTTTAGCCCCAATGTCCTCGCAGGCGAGCGGCGAAGACCCGCTAATTACTTGAGCTAGGGTACTGGCCCTAGCGGGGAGCGAGGCTAGGATTTCCTCTCCCTCGTCCCCGGATTTCCTCTCCCTCGTCCCCGGAGCTGTCGAATTTGTTGTCGACGTTAGCCTGGTCATCAACTGGCTATGTCAAGCCTACGACATTAACCGCGTAGTAGACACGGAAGTCCAGGTCTTGGTCGTAGCCAAGTCCCCTAGCATCCTTATGAAAGGATGGGAGTTACCCTCGGACCTGGGAAGGGGTCCACAACTGGTGAAAATATCTCCGCTGTGCGGAAGCTTGCCATTGAGGAATGTCATCCAGTACTTGGACTGCTTCAGGGGTATCATCGGCTCGTTTGGACCAACCGAAGTCGTCATCTGGTGGGGCTTGAGGGACCATGTCTCCCTTATAGAAGACAATGGGCTTGTCCTTGTTAGCCTTTTTCTTGTTTCTGCATTGTTGCTTGAAGGTAACGACAAATGTCGTTAGCGACTCAACCCTATGCTCTTCTGATGCACATGAGAGCTGGATGTAGTATGGTGGTAGGCATATGCTTTTGTCGATGACTTGACTAATAAGGTAGCCTCAAAGTTCATCTTGCGCCTCTCGGGGCGGTCTGGGGTTGACTTGGAGCTGAGGCATAGCCGATGAAGCTTGGCCTTCTCCTCATCAATGGAGAAGAGATCATCCTCATCTTCCTCTGAGAGCTAGCCATTGCTTTTGCTCTTGATTACAGGGTAAGGACTGATTCCCCCGGAGTATAGCGCAGCATCGGCGAGATTACATTCTCCCTGAGTGAATGGTGATAGGTCTGCGAAGACTGTGTGCTATTCTACGTCCTTGGCATACTTGATGCATTGGTGGAGAGTTGACCAGACGACCCAATTTTCATGCAGCTAGGGTCTACCCAGTAGCACTTTATAGGATGTGTTGGCATCGATGATGTAGTATGTCACCTTGGTGGTGAAATCATCGAGCACCATAGTGACATCCACCTGGTCAAGGACATCCTCTGTGTCTTGGTTAAAGTCGGATATCTTGACCGCTTGAACCTTCTGGAGGTATGGGGTCAGATATAAAGTCTTGAATGTTTTGAGTGGCATGATGTTGACAGCAACACAGGCGTCTACTAGGACCCGGTTTACCTCATGCACATTGACCATCCCCATCATGTAGAGAGGACGGTTGTGGCACGGAGGAGAGAGAAGCATGTATTTCTCTGTGAAAGAGATGGTGGCTGTGAAGGCTTCATATGCCGCCACCTTCATCTCTGCAGCATGTGCTTCATCGACTTTAGGTTCTTAGAGTATTTTGATAAAAGCTTCTCTTAGCTCTTTACTCCAAGCAATGGCTTCCTAGATTGTAATGCTAGCGGGAAATCGCTTCATCTGGTGGAGGACCTTCCGGTCGGCTCGAGCTTGAGCATCCTCCAATGATGCTAGTATGTCAAGCTGGGCCTTCTGTGGGATGCCGCGCTGCTCCCCATCGGGGTGTTGCACTATCTTGCCTTTGCCACTGGGATCAGACTGACTCTGATCGCTCGTGAACTACTGGAACAAGGGTGCCAATGATGGCTCTTCTGAGAGTGGCTGATGAGTTGGCTCATCCTTACTGAACGGTCCTGCTTGTTCTGCGAAAGAGAATAGAACTGGTGCAGAGACTGGGATGCTGGCAGCTGTCCCCTCCATGTCGGAGGGGTCGAAGATGCTGGCCCCTTTCCGAATTTCTACCTCCAGAATGGGGGCGGGTTCCTCCCCTCAAAAGAGGATAATTCGCTCTGGGTCGAAGGTGGACGGGTGAAGAGGTAGCTCAGGAATCCTCCCACGGCCTCTACCGCGTCCCCGGCCACGACCTCGGCCATGGCTGGTGTGTTCCGGAGCTAGCTGTAGCTCGAGCGGGATGATGGTTCTTTGTCCGATTTGGGAGGCCACTGGCTCGCCTCGCCGGGAGGCGTTGATGTTATCAGGGGGTGGAATGGCCACCATGTTGTAGGTGCAGCCCCGAAGCATTTGTTCCAGCTATTCTGTTGTGATCTCTTTATCTTTATAGAACAAGGAGAGTTCTTCTGGGATGAGGAGCATTTCGCCGTTCTTGATCTTCTGGATCATCTCTTGGACCTAGCTTCTGAGGCGAGCACGCCTCTGCATCTCTTACCACGGGATATAGCTATCGAGCGGGAGAGCTCTGGTAGGACGAGGAGGGATGTATTCCTCTAGCTCGTCAATGAGCCGCTAGAGCCTCTGGAGAGGCATTGGCTCGGTTGGAGCCTGTAAGGCGGCTGCTTGCTCAGCTTGTTTCTTGAGTCGCCTTTTGCGGTTCATCCTCCTATTTTTCTCCTATTTCTTGGCGATGGCGACCTCCAGGGGAGTAGGAGGGAGAGGTGCTGGGGCCGGAGTTGATAAATCCCCATGAGGATATCTCCGAGATGATGTTTTGGCAGGGTGAGGTTGACAGCTTTTCTTTGCCCGGATTTCAATCCAGGCACCTTCCGCTCGTTGTATTTGGAAGGTGGCATTGATTGCCTGCTCGATTACCTCAGGTGGTAGCTCCTGGTATGCTAGAATACTGGGACTGGCATCCGAAGACGTGTGCACGGTTTGATGCCTTACCCGCGGCGGCGGAGGAGGCCTGTGGTAGGCTAGTATACTGGTGTTGGCGTCCAAAGACGTATGCGTGGTTTGATGCCTTACCCGTGGTGGCGAAGGCGGCCTGTGGTAGGCTGGTATACTGGTGCTGGCGTCCGAAGACGTATGCGCGGTTTGATGCCTTACCCGCGGTAGAGAAGGTGGTGTCTCCTGATGAGCTGGTATACTGGGGCCGACGTCTGAAGATGCATGCGCGGTTTGATGCCTTACCCGCAGTGGCGAAGCTCTTTGCTGAGATGTAAACTGGGAGACCCGCTGGGAGTCATGCTCCTTAGCCTTGCCTTTACCATCTGGCTTGGAGCGAGATCGGGTGGTAACTAATGGTATAGCAAGGTGTCGCCGCTCCTGGTGGTCATCCCGACTTCGTGCATTGACTGGGCCTTGTGGTAAAGGACCAGGCTTGTTGGCCAGAGTCACTGAAGACTCCAAAGATGTCTTTTCTATGATCCAGATTGGGCCGCAGGGTATACGGGGAGGGCCCGAGGGCTCGCCGGCCAAAGGGACATGACACGATCGCGTCGGAACCTCACCCTGCTTTTGCTTCCCCTTTACATCTCTTGATACCGGGGATGGAGGTAGGGTATGAGGGGAGCGAGAGTAACCCGGGGCGCCCATCATCGTCTGGCTCACCAGGACATCCTCTCGGCCGATAAGGACTCGGAGGAGCATGGCGGTATCCACCTTGGAAAATGGGAGAGACTCCAGCTCTTGCCAGGGCCACCATTGCACGGCCGAAGTGGCAGGGGTTGGTCGGCAGGCTGTCGATGTCTGGGCATCTTGAGGAGCTGGGGTGGCGGGAGGATGGATGACATTGACTGAGAAATGACTCGGCTCTGCCTCCTAGCTGGCGTCCCGCTCCCTACGCCTTCGCAGGCACTCGAGAGCCTTTCGATTATAGGTTTGAAACTCGAGCCATTCTGGGGTATGTTGATAAGGCAGCCAATGTCGATTTGCTTGAGGAGGTTCTGGTTGCTCTGGTGCATTTCTGGCAATGCTCAAGGTTTCTTCAACAGCCTGTCGAAGTCTCAGAATCCCCATAGAGTTTCCCTCAGCATCGATTTGCTCCCACTGGATCTATTCCTGGATTAAGTGTTGAACTTCTTCGTAGGAGTCGATCGCGTGGCCGATTCTGGCATGAAATAGGCAGTACTGGGGATAACTGAAGTCCCACTGGGTGTAGTCTGCCGGTGGATCTCGGGGCATGATTTGCCCCCTCTCGATGAGGACATCGAAGAGTCGTCGGGTTATTTCTCTTGGAAAGGAGAGGGGTATGCGGTCATGCTAGGGTCTCCACCCCGGATACCACAGTGAATTCTCGCCTTGGCTGGTACTGGGCTCCTCTACTTCATTGTCAGAGAGAGAGAATGCAGCCATCATGTGAATCACATTAGGTATGTAGTGAATCACACGTGCCGCCTTGGCTGACCTGGACCACGCATGTGACTGCGGGGGATCGACGAGACGACTCTTAATTTTAATGAGGCCGTCTCAGATCAGCTTCTATGCCTGAGTCTTGAAGACGTAGCAATCTTCAAGCTGATGGCCTAGCATGTGATGATATGGGCAATAGCTAGAGTCATCAATTTTATGGGCCTCATCTGGCTTGCGAGCTTCTGGCAGCTCGATAATCTTCTGGGCCATGCAGAGGTCGAAGAGCATCTTTGTGTGTTCCTTTTTAAAGGAGAAGGGTGTCTTCATACGCTCTGAAAAGGAAGGAGCAACCGACTTATCCGCTGTCTTTTTATCAGAGCCGCTTGGCTCGGCCTCCTTACTGGCTTTGGCGGCGGGGGTGAACTCCATGATGTTCACCTCCTTACCGGGCTGGCGTTCTCGCGTCTGCTTACCCTTGGCTGAAGTATACCTTGGGTTATCGGCGAAGAACATCTCTATTTCGGCGACGGCCGAGTTGAGCTGGTCAAAGCCTTTGATATTGGTGCCGAGGAGCTTTTCGCTGACCTCGGCCGCCAAGCCCCTACGGCATATGGTGATGGCGTCCTCTTGGACTGGCAGGTTGATACACCTCATGCTGAGGTCTCGCCATTTCTTGATGAAGTCGAGGGTGCTCTCGCCCTTCTTCTGCTGGAGAGAACAGAGCTCGGCCAAGGAGATCTTACGCTCGGCCGTCTGGAAACGGTCGAGGAACTTCTTCTGGCGATCTGCCTAGTTGATCACTGAGTTGGGCTTCAGGTGAGAATACCACTGAAAGGCCGTTCCCGTGAGTGAGGTGGCGAAGTAGCAGAGGAGATACGACTCGTCTAACACTAGCTCGCCCATGGCCGTAATGTAGTAGGCCAAGTGCTCATGTGGAGACCCTTACCCATCGAACTTCTGTAGCTTCGGGCGCTTGGCGTACTCCGGAGGGAGCTTTTTCAATTGGTGATGGAGGGGGTAGGGTATACTGTAGAGGTCTATAGTGGCGACCCCTTCCCCATACTCGGTGAGCTTTGTCTCGACAATCTGCTCAATCATCTGGCATTGCGCCATAAGATTTTCGGGTACTAGCATATTGGATGCTCATGGATGAGCTTCGACTGGGGGTGTGCCGAACCCAGCTACTGTCGGGGTTCGGGCAGCTGCCGCTGAAGTGTTGACACCACTGTGCCCCACTGGCAGTGCCGGTGCTTCGGTCGGAGGCCTAGCAGGTTGCTGAGGGTGAAGGTCCCGTTCCTTAAGGAGGTCTTGCAGGAGGGCCTTTAAATATTGGTTCTCCTTCACGAGAGTCTCGAGGGTCACCCCTTGAACTTCGTTTGTTGGAGGATCATTGTTGGCTGGGTCTGCGTTGATAGGCGCACCACGGTCCTCGGTTGGAACCTCTTCTGCACGTTCCGATGCCTGAGGTCCGACGGAAGTGCCGATGTGGCCCGACGGCGCAGGAGGTTGAGTTTGATGGCGAGGCTTCCTGAGCTTGTTAAGAGGCTGGTTCAGGTCATCGGACTGAGTATCGGGTTGGTGTCCGGTGGTATAACACGCAAACACCTGAACCACGTCGTTGATGAGCCGAACCGTCCGCTTTTTCTAGAAATGCTTCTCAGAGCGGAATGGTGTCCCCAGCCTGTCAAAGACCGAGGTCCGTTGTGGTGGAGCCTCCATCATGGTGTCGACCTGAGGAGAACTCAGAATTGAGTGCTGGAGGGGCCCAGAACAAGCCCTTCTTTGTTTCCACTTATTTAAGCGGGGGATGCTGAGTGGCTGGGTGTCGTTGGACTGTGCCGATGTAGACGCGGCTGCGTCCCGCCCGACGGCACGCCTGAGCGCTCGGAAGGGGTTCTTAGTATGTGCCCTCCAAACAACTTGAGCCTATTCCGGGGTAACCTAGATTCTTCTTAGGCTAAGTTGTTGATCTCCCTTGTCTTTGTTGCTTCGACGAGACTTGGGAGCCTGGGTATCAGGCTGGTGCGGGTGCCCCTGAACTGTTGCCGAGGTGCCTACTTCTCTGAGCTCTGCTTTATCCTCTCGCGTCCGCCGCAGGAGGCTGAAGCGGTTGGTGGTGGGGACCTTAGGGATGGTCCGCTCCCGGGATATGATTGGTTCGCCTCCATTGAGACGAATCCGCAGGTCGCCAACAAGGATGGTCTTGCCAGAATTGCTGGTTATAGCAGCGAGTCGCCTGCCTTTACGGCCATGGCGATGCTTCTTCTGGGGAGCCGAGGAAGATCCTGCTCCGAGGTGGTAGACCGAGAAAACCCGATCTCCCGTTGCTGGCAGCGCGAAGCCGTCAGCCGAAAGCACTGAGATCGGCCTCCAGGGCATGAGGCCCGTATCGGGAGCCAATGGCTGAGAAACTCAGGTGTAAGCTCTTGCCCGACCCGACAGAAGTGTCATCGATGCTCGAAATGACGCCCTTACACTGAGAACCAATGTTGCAGAATGTAACACCCGGAATATTTTCTTTACTAATTAAATAGCATAATGACTATTTTATTGATTTTCTGATTAGATCAAATTTGAGGTAATTTATAAAAACATGGAAAAATTATTTTCATAAAGAGAATGGTGTATTTAGCAATAACGATAACTGGGCCAGACTCTAATAAAAATGGTATTAAGCCGAATTAAGGAATTTTAGCTTAAATTCGTCACTTTTATTGGGTTAATCTAAATTGATCAAATTTATTGTGTGTGTGTATTGGGGCGCGTCCCCGTGTGTATGTGCAGGCGTCGTCCTGCATGTGTGGTTGGAGCATCGCCTCCGTTTGGGGATTTATCCTCAAGTGAAGCCTCACCGGGTTTGGTGAGGGGTGGACGTAGGACTGCCATCGTTGCATCCGAACCACCTTAAAAACCGTTGTGCACTGTGTTTGATTTGTATGGTTTGTTCTGTTTCCTCTACCCCCATTCTACGTGAGTGTGAGTATACATTATAGTTCATGTTGTATTCTTGTTCATCTTGCACAATCTATCTCATCACTAATTAGCTTTCAATTAATCCAACTTGTGATTGAATAGATTTGTATCTCCTAGTTAGTGTTTTATCACATATTTTATAAAAGGCCAAAAGTTTCTTTAAAATTGGTAAACACCCAATTCACCACCCTCTTGGGTGTCATTGATCGCGGGACTTCATGTTATGCATCCCCTCGACAAACACTTACTAACCCTTACGGGGCCTCATCAGCCTCTTGGGTGGCTTCCCCGAGTTCTTGGTATCGGTAAATCGATGATATCGGTTTATCGGTATCCGGATCTCCTGGGTCATCACACAAGTGGCACAATCTGACAGAAGAGTTATGTTGATGTTCGAAGAAGAGATTTGGAATTTCAGGTAGGGGAACATGTATTCTTGAAAGTCTCACTTGTAATAGGAATTTAGAGGTTCGAGATTCACGGAAAGTTGAGCCCAAGATATGTGGGACCGTTCGAGATTCTAGAGAGAATGGGTGAGGTTACCTATAGATTGGCTTTACCACCTCAATTGGCAGGTGTTCATAATGTCTTCCATGTGTCTATGTTGAGGAAGTATGTGTACGACCCCTCTCATGTCATCCAGCACGCTGACTTAAAGCTAAAAGAAGATTTATCTTATAAAGAGAAGCCTGTTAAAATCTTAGATCAGAAGCAACAGCAACTCAGGAATCGGTCGATTCCGATGATCAAGGTCCAGTGGAGTCGACGTGGAGCGGAAGAAGCTACTTGGGAATCTGAGGAAGCAATCAAGAGGCAATATCCCGATTTAGTCCAAGGTCAGTTTCCATGATTCTTCACCCCTACTAAAGGTTCGGTGAATTTGGGAGACCAAATTCCTTAAAGTGGGGGAGGGTGTAACACCCAGAATACTTTCTTTACTAATTAAATAGCATAATGACTATTTTATTGATTTTCTGATTAGATCGAATTTGAGGTATTTTATAAAAATATGGAAAAATTATTTTCATAAAGAAAATGAAGTATTTAGCAATAACGATAACTGGGCCAGACTCTAATAAAAATGGTATTAGGCCGAATTATGGAATTTTAGCTGAAATTCGTCACTTTTATTGGGTTAATCTAGATTGATCAAATTCTTGCCTAATTCTCGACCGTTTGAGCCCAAACTAGGCCCAACCGATAGGTTTACCCTAGTAGCCCGTTTTGCCTTCGAAACCCTAGACTCTAGACCTATCTAAGGGGCGGCGGCGGTGTGGAATCGGTCAAGGGCCGAAGATTTCACCGATTTTATTTCCTTGGACTCTTGAGTCCAATTCGATCTCTAGAAACTTCTTCAACCACTTTAAATAGAGGGCTTTTGGGACCCTACGACCATGTTTGACGATCCAACTGGTAGCGCGAGGTTTCGTGGATGAACCTAGGAGAATTTTGGAGTTTGGCGACGGCGCATTTTAGGGTTTCGGCGAGCGCATATCCTCTTTTCTTCTTCAATTAAGGTAGGTTTCTCTCAGGCCCAATCTAATTAAATAACATGGATAGATAGATCTCATCCTTAGCTTTCTTTTGAGTCTAATTTGCCTATTTTTGGCTGTCTAATTTGGGCATATTCCTATATAGTTTTATGTAGAGCATGTAGTTAGGGTTTTTACTCATGTTCTTTCTATTTAGTTTACACCAAGTAATCGTAGTGGAATCCTTAAATTGACCATGCCATGATGTACGTTTTTAAGTTTCTTACATTTTAATAGTAAATTGCCTAATTTTCATGCTATATCTATGTTTTAATCATGCTTTTATTGGACCGATGTCTTGTTTATCACGTTTTGGGCTCAGGTTGGAAGAAACTGTCATTCCAGGGATCGCCAGGCGACTAGCGGTCGTACGATAGACCGTTTGCCCTGGTCTAGTGGCCCAATGATAGACCGTCTCTGGCCAGCAAATTTTAAAATGAAAAGGGGTTTTCCAGTGCGTAAGCGGCCCTTCTCTTGACCGCTTATGGCCTCTGGCGGCCTGTTCTATGACCGTTTTCTACCCTGTTTCAGTGACATGTTTTAAAATATATCGGCATGTTATATCTGGTTAGTACACTTGTTGGTCAGGGTTAAACGCACTACAATTAGGGCTTATCGAATATATGAATTAAGTGAAACTCTTTCCTTAATAATTGCTCCATTCAGGTCCATCTTTCATATCATTTGAAGGAAGTAGATTAATGCCATGCTAATGGTTTAGTTTAATTCTTATACCTGTCATGAATAAATTTAGAATTTGTTTTAAGGTCATACCACTCCGGGGGAAGTGACTGGACCGATTGCGTTCATTTTTTGCTTGATTTGTTAGCCTAAATCTTGAGCAATGAATGCCTCTCCGTCGGATACTCCTTCCGCCGGACTAGGTGTTCTTGTTTCAAGGCCTCCGTAAGTCCCAGCGAGCCTGCGATTCCTATTAGGACGCCGGGCAGGCTGTACCATTAAAGCCTGTACCAAGGATTTCATGATGGGCAGACCAAGTTGTTGGACCTGCTTGTCTGGGACAGCATGCGGTCGTGCCTAAGACCGCAAGCCAACCCAAGCGGCCATATCTATGACCGTTTGATCTGTCTTTCGGCTGGTTAGTGGGTCCGACCCGATACGATTTTAAGTCGCGTTTAAGCACGATTTTTTTAGCTAAATGAGACCTCTCACTTGACCCTGGGATCGAGGACCATACCCCGGCTTGGTCCAGTCATACCTCTGGTCAAGTAGGGACCTATTTCAAATCGATTTTTGATCTCCGGTGGTCTGGCTTCTTAGCGGTCACATCGGAGACCGTTTTCAGCCTGCATGCGGTCCAACGATAGACCGTTTGTGCATTCTAGCTTGACCCATTGAGGCAAGCGTGGGCGGGAATGAGGCGGTCCTGTGTTAGACCGTTTATTTCCCCTTGCGGTTCCCTATTGGGCCTTAAGTAGTCCCTGATTTAGTGTTTTCTTCGTGATTCTTTTGATGAGTAAATGATTGCGATAATCCTCCAGGACTATTTTCCTGTCCTATCATCTTTTAAATTGGGACAGTGAGCCTGTTCTAGTTCTTCCTTCCTAATTTATTTGGGAAATTAATGATATTAGAAGATGGGTTTCATGAGCTTAATCTTGGAACTTTATGGCCAAATTACTTGAATGTCTAGACAATTACTCGGTATCGATGATCCACTTAACCAATGCCCAGGCATCATTAAAGGGCCCAGTCTGGTCCTGGGAGGAGCGCCCGAAAGTACTTGTGCCCCGGGGAGTTTGTAGTGACTAGGTGTGGCATTGCACCGAGTGCTTGTTAAACACGTGGTCTATGACATTCATACAAATCTTTCTTGCTTGGAAAACTCTTGACTTGTTGTACTTACGTGCTTGTCAGCCAATCATTTGAATGTTATCTCTACAATTCATTGTCTAAATCATTTTGTTCATTTACTTATTTAGTTATGTTCAATTCTTATATCAATGAATATGTAAAATGGTTAATTACTTAAACTCTGCCTGATGATAGAGTGTAATTCCTACTGAGCTTTCGCTCACCCCCCTTTGTTTCCAATCCTTTTCAGGTAGCACGGATGAGGATGTGCACACCGATGGGAACGGGAGTGAGTAGCTGTGGAGCGATCATTTTAGTGTGTTTGAGTCAATGTCCTAGTTATGTTGAGTCAGGATTGATGTAATTTTCCTTTCTTTTTGTTGATGTAATAGACAGTAAAGTCCACAAGAGTCGTTGTAATAAGTGTGACCTTGATTATTAAGTAAAGTTTGTTTTCTTAATTTATTATTGGAATCTTAGCCTGTGTTATCTTGTGGCATGAATGCTCTGATTGACATGAATGATTATAACTAACGCGTACCGACTTTCCGCATCGGGGTGTGACACAGAAGATATCGGAGTGCTAGCAACCCGAGGTTGTAAACATACGTCGGGTGCAGACGTAGTTGGAAGATGATATAGGGGACCTGGAGAGGGGAAATCTAACCGCCCGAACGGAGAGGCCAAACGAGGTCCAACATGACCTAACGACGCCCAACTCCTTGAAGGGGTAGCCCCAGGGCCCACTTAAAATAAGTCTAATAACTCACTCCGATCAAGCGCTTCCTAGGAGGCCTTCGGGTTGGGAAGTCCGAGCATCAGTTCGATCGGGAAAGCTCCTTCGGAGCCCAGTATTCCCTGCCCAAAACCACGCACTCATCGCTCGGGAGGCATCTCCTGGGCCAGTGCCTTACGCTCGGGTCAACTGATGGAAGCTTATCTGTACGGCCATTACGAGTCCTTTAAAAGCTGGGAGCTCAAGTGGATAAGGAAGACCAAGAGTCCACATGCTATAAAGATCCCGCAAAGAGGACGTAACCCCCCCCCCCCCGAAACTCCTCATCTTACAGGGATCATGCACTCAACGAGCCACTATTTAAGCTGGAAGAGCCCTACTGTGCGGAGGTAAGCAAAAAGCCAAAAACCCTGAGCAGGAACCACTTCACCTTTTGGTGGAGAGGGATCTCGCACCCCCATCTTCCTCGTAACTCATCCCTTCGCACCAGTGCTCTACTACTTTTGCTGACTTAAATATCGGAGGGTTTTCCCTGGGGATCCATCCCTGGGCACCTCTGACTTATTTCCCTCCTTGCAGTTCATACTTCAAGCGTACGTGGTCATCCTATTCCCCGCTCAGGAGTAGCACGAGATCGCCCCTCTTCAAGGCCCATAGCGGGCAATGAGATTGATGCATCCCAAAGAGGGAGACCAGTGTTGGGAGTTGGCATTGCTGGATGGAACCTAAATGTGCGTCGTTAAACATAATTTTCGTAAATCTTAAATTCTGAACTCGCAAAGAGATAAAACTGTAGTTTCGTCGCAAGTCTGGGTCGAATCCACGGAGAGGTTTAGATTTTTAAGATTGAAAACTTTGAAAAGAAAATTGTGGAATGATTTTTTCCTTTTTTGGTTGGAATTTAAAATTACTTAAAAGTAAATCTACCTAAATAAATTTAGAGGGTTTAGATAGAGAAATATAGAGAGAGGGAAGAAGAAAATACGGGAGACAATGATAATAACACTAAACTAATTTTATTGCTCCAAAATTAAACGTTTACAAGAAAGTGGGAACCGAAGGAGGGGTCGACCCCGTGGGAGAGGGGGGTCGACCCATGGAAGTGTGTGTGTGTGGCCGGTGCATGCAAGAGAGGGGTATGTGAAGGGGACGGTGCGTGAGATGGGAGTGCTGTGCCGCTTGTGTGTGTGAGCTGTGAGTGTGTATGCAGGGAAGAGGGAGAGTGCAGAAGAGAGAGGACAGACAATAGAGGCCAAGGGTGCGGTGCGTGTGGTGTGGCTGTGTGCTAGAAGAGTGGTGGCCCACGGTGGCATGAGGGTGGGAGGCAATGTGTGCGAAGCCGTGAGAGTGGGAGAGTGGCGAACGCTGTAGGGGGCTAGTGGTAGTGAAGAGAGGCAGAGGGAGAGAGGGATAGAGAGAGGGAGATGAAGGGGGCCGCGGCGGTGGAGTGCATGAGAACCGAAAGAGAGAGGAATGAGAGATGGGAGGGGAGAAAGGTGTGTGCATAAGGGAGAGATAGAGAGAGGAGAATGGGGGGTCTCGCAAGAGTGCAGGTTAGAGGGAAAGAAGAGAGACATGGAGAGAGGCCTGAGGAAGGGGGGAGTTGCTGGCCATAGCGGTGGTGAACTGGGAGAGTGGGAGTGAGGGCTGAGAAAGAGAGGGGGAGTGATAAGTGTGTATTTTTACATGTTAATTAATGATATATCACGCTTTAATATGCATCACTATGCATTTATCACACTTAATCATTATTTAGAGTAACATATTTAGTTTTATGGAATTAAGTAATTTTAACAAATAAATTTACTTATTTTGCAGGCACAAAGAAGCGGCCAATGTTTGTTATGGTTGAAAAGAAAAAAAAGAAAAAAAACAAAACAAAACAAAAATATGTTCAAATGGGCCGAAGCGAGGCCACCTCCTGACGAAGGTCCCCAAGTTTGAGGGTCAAACATTCGACCTTCTGATCAAGCGCACCACGGGCCCATGAAAGAGCCTCCCGCTCCGACTCTGCCCGAGCGCATGCATCCACTGCCTCAGCCCCTAGCTGGGCCAAGATAGACTCGTGAGGTTCAGGCACGAAGAATTGGAACCGCCAAGGCAGCCCATACTGATTCTCCAGTCGCTTCACATCAGCCTCACCCAGCTCGCTGCGGAGAGGCTCCGACGGTACCAAAAAAGCCCTTGGGGCCCGATCTTCTCCCTGCCCCTCGGCCTCAGGATTTTGGTCCACCATAGAACAAGAAGAACTGGAAGAAGAAGGGGAAAGCTCTAGTCCAGAGGACCCCGGAAGAGAAGGAAGTTGACGGATCGCTGCCGTAGAAAACTCTTCTAGCTCCGCAAAAGCCGTTGCGATTCTCCGCTCTTCCGAATTGCTCTCGCGGCATATGAGCCCCCCTCAAATATAAATGCAGTAGAAGGCAAAACCTTAAACCCCAGAGATAGAGGGACACAAACCTTATGTGTGATTTACATTTTATGTGTGATTATTATTGCGCTCTGATTATTCTTGCTTGTAAGAGGCTTACCATGTCGGCTGTTCATGTTTCCCGAGATCATCTTCCGCTGTAATAAAAGCTCGGGACATGACAGTTAAGTTGATATCAGAGCCTAGGCATAGGTATGTCCTAGTAAAAAGGTCATGTCATAGGCTAAGTCCAAGGTTAAGGACCCACACATATGAAAACTAGAAAAGAAATTCCCCACCTATGAGAGAATTAGGTAGAGCCCAAGATAAGATAATAATTTAGCTTTAGATTAACCCATTCAAAATTTCTATGAGAATTAACAATTTGTTATTCTCTCAGGTACCTTATTCTTATTTGCAATGGCTCATCGGGTAGATTGGAACGGCATGCAAGAGACCATCGCTGGTCTAACACAAGCACTACAAACCATGGCGCAAGCTGGCGCAGGTGCGAGAGCTGGAGACCTACGCCGTAATTTCTGGAGCTTAAACCCTCCGAGATTTTCTGGTTCCTCAAATCCAAATGAAGCTAAAACTGGATAGACGAAATGAACCGCATATTTGAGGTTATGCCATGTGCGGATCAAGAAAAGGTTCACCTTGCTACATTTCAATTAAATAAAGATGCCCGTACATGGTGGAAGTCCATTCCTACACCCCCAGCTGATGCACCCACACACATGGGAAGGCTTCCTTACGCTCTTTCGAGCCAAGTACTTTTCTGAGCACATCAAAGAGCGGAAGGCTATGGAGTTTGCTTCTCTGCACCAGGGCATGATGTCGGTGTCTGAGTATGAACTGCAATTTTCCAGGCTGGCGCCATATGCTCCGCACTTGATTAGCACTGATTTGCTAAAGGCTAATCGGTTTATGGATGGATTAAGGCCCGGGTATATTCAGCAACCGGGGACTCAGAATATCCGTACTTATTCGGAGATGGTCCAGCGGGCGCATCTATGCGAGAGGACCTTAGAGAAAGTAGAGAAATTAAAAGGAAAGAGAGAGGAACCGAGCCGAAGGTCTGATCGGCATGATAAGAAGAAGAAGTCCAGCATCACAGAACCCTACAAATCCCGTGATAGCAAGAAAAGATCCCAAAATGGGAGTGGTAGTGGCTACCACAAGAACAAGAAAGTCAAGGAAGAAGACAAGCAGGTCACTACGGCCTGTACCTTCTGTGAGAAGTTCGGTCATTGGGCAGAAGAATGCTAGAAGTGCCTTGGCGCTTGTCTCCGTTGTGGCAACAGGGAGCACCGTATACCGGATTGCCCCTTATGAAGGAGCTATCTTCTGGAAGTGGACGTAAACAGCAGGCTCGCTTCAATGCTGTTCTAGAAGATAATGAAGCACCCCCAAATGATGGGCTTGTGGAAGGTACTGTTCACATTTATTCCCGTCTTGCATTTGTGCTATTTGATACCGGTACTTCTCATTCCTTCATATCCACCGCTTTTGCAAAAATATTGCCAATTTCATCAGTTCCCTTACCTTCGGACCTTGCTATTACTACGTCTTTAGGCCTCGGAACCAAACTCACCAACTATTATCCAAATAGTGAGGTAAGGTTAGAAGGACATAATCTTCCTGCAAATCTTGTATGCCTTGATATGGAGGGCTACGATGCTATTCTAGGCATAGACTGGCTTGTTGACCATGATGCCTACATAAATTGCCGGAATAGGATAATATCCTTTTGCAAACCTGGTCTTCCAAGGTTTTCCTTCCTTGGTGTCAAATATAGGAAGCATCATGTCATTATTTCATCTCTGCACGCTTGCAACTTAATTTCGCAAGGATGTGTAGCTTTTCTTGCTTCCGTTATCCTCACCGAATCGAAGGAGATCATCTTAGGAGATATTCCGATTGTCAATGATTTTCTGGATGTATTTCCATCAGATTTACCCGGTTTACCGCCCGAAAGGGAAGTAAACTTTTTCATTGAACTCATTCCTGGAGCGGCACCTGTTTCAATAGCTCCCTACATGATGTCCCCCACAGAACTCAAGGAATTAAAAAGACAACTACAGGAGCTACTAGACAAGAGTTTTATTCGACCTAGCACATCCCTTGGGATGCACCGGTTCTTTTTGTCAAGAAGAAGGATGGATCTCTCAGGTTATGTATCGATTACTGGCGACTGAATCAGCTTACTATCAAGAACAAGTATCCGTTGCCGCGTATCAATGAGCTCTTTGATCAGCTTTCGGAAGCAGAATATTTTTCCAAAATAGACCTCAGGTCAGGCTATCATCAACTCAAGATCAAGAATGAAGACATATACAAGACGGCTTTACGGAGTCGTTATGGCCACTATGAATTTATGGTAATGCCGTTCGGGTTAACTAATGTCCCGGCCGCATTTATGCAACTCATGAATAACGTCTTCAGGCCGTATCTCGACCAATTTGTGGTCGTATTCATTGATGACATTCTCATATATTCCAAAACAAAGGAAGAACATGAAGAACATTTAAGGATAGCCTTGCAGACTTTAAGAGAACATAAGCTTTATGTCAAACTTAGTAAATGTGAGTTCTGGCTTAAGGAAGTCTCATTTCTTGGACATATTATTTGAAAGGAAGGAATCGCTGTGGATCCTTCTAAAGTGGAAGCTATCAAAAACTGGAGCCGGCCAACGACCGTGTCAGAAGTTAGAAGTTTTCTGGGCCTGGCTGGTTATTACAGAAGGTTTATTAAGGATTTCTCCAAGATCATTGTTCCTTTGACTAGACTTACAAGAAAAGAAAATCCTTTTATATAGTCGAAGGACAGCGAGGAGAATTTCCTAACTCTTAAGGATCACCTCACTACTACACTAATTTTAACACTGCCGACGGAGGGTGGTGGATTAGAAGTATATGCAGATGCATCTGGTATTAGCTTAGGGTGCGTTCTTATGCAAAATGGAAAGGTAATTTGCTTTTCTTCAAGACAATTGAAACGTTACGAAGAGAATTATCATGTGCATGATTTAGAATTGGCTACTATTATATTTGCCTTAAAAATTTGGCGTCACTACCTTTACGGAGAAAAATTTACGATTTATTCAGACCACAGAAGTTTGAAGTATTTGTTCTCCCAAAAGGAACTGAATATGAGGCAAAGAAGATGGTTAGAATACCTAAAAGACTTTGATTTTGCTATTCAATATCATCCTGGTAAGGCTAATGCTGTAGCGGATGCACTCAGCAGAAAACCAATGGGAAAGCTATCAAGTCTCATGATTATTATGACTAATCTCATTCCTCAATTTGTTCAGTTGAATTTAGATATTGACATGAAGGAAGAAGATTGCTTTATTGCCAGTATTCAAACTCAACCTACATTAATAGCAGATCTGGTCAAGCTACAAGACAATGATCCAGTATTACTGAAGATTAAAGCCAATGTTGAGCAAAGGCCGAATTTATCTATTGCCGACGATGGAAGATTATTATTCAAGGATTGAATTTGTATACCAGATCATGTTGATACTAAGAAACTGATTATGGAAGAAGCTCACAATTCTAAATATACCATTCATCCCGGTGGTACAAAAATGTATCAGGATCTTAAAAAGAACTTCTGGTGGCCTAACATTTAAAGAGAAGTGGTAGATTTCGTGTCCCGCTGTCTCACTTGTCAACAAGTAAAGGCAGAGCATTTAAGACCCGCAGGTAAATTACACCCCTTAAATATTCTCGAATGGAAATGGGAAAGTATAGGGATGAATTTCATTATGGATTTACCAAAAACAAGAGGAGGACACGATGGTATATGGGTAATCATAGACCGATTGACTAAGTCTCCACATTTTCTGCCAATAAAAAGTAGATGGTTTGTGGATATTCTCGCAGCCTTATACATAAGGGAAATCATCAAATTACATGGTGTCCCTGTATCTATTATATGTGATAGAGATCCCCGATTCACATCATAATTTTGGAAGGGTCTTCAACATTCTCTAGGGACCCGACTAAACTTTAGCACGGCATTCCATCCACAAACTGATGGTCAAACGGAGAGGACGAATCAAGTGGTGAAAGATATGCTCAGGGCTTGTGCTATTGACTTTGGAGTAAGTTGGCATGATCACTTGCCTCTAGTGGAATTTGCATACAATAATAGCTATCAGGCTAGTATATAAATGGCACCGTTTGAAGCTCTTTATGGAAGGAGTTGTCATTCCCATATCTGTTGGAATGAAGTAGGAGAGAGGCAATTTCTCGGTCCCGATATTATTAGGGATACTACCGAGAAGATTAAACTCATTCGAGAAAGACTTCAGACGGCCCAAGACAGGCAGAAATCGTATGCTGACAATCGAAGGCGCGACTTGGAGTTTCAAGTAGGAGATCATGTATATCTTAAGGTTTCTCCAGGTCGAGGAATTTAAAGATTTGGTATTAAGGGCAAGCTAACTCCAAGATTTATTGGTCCTTTTGAAATTCTGTAAAGAGTCGGTGAAGTAGCTTATCGAATTGCTTTACCTCCTCAACTATTTGAAGTTCATGATATATTTCACGTCTCGATGCTCAAGAAGTATGTTCCTGATCCTTTCCATGTCATCACCTACGACAATCTAGAGATTAAGAAGGATTTGACATATGAGCAGAAATCAATCAAAATCCTTGAACGAGAGGTACGTCAACTTCGGAATAAGACTATTCCTATAGTCAAAATCCAGTGGACAAAATCGGGAGAAACATGGGAAACCGAAGAGGCTATGTGCAAAAGATTTTCAGAATTATTTGAATATAAGTACACTCTCCACAATCCGTATATTGAATTTGGGGACCAAATTTTCTTAAGTGGGGATGGGTGTAATGCCCTAAAATTTTTATAAATTATTTCCGGAATATTTAAGTATTTTCTGGGAATTTTAAAGACCAAAATGAATTAATAAATAAATATTAGGTTAAATAAATCATTATTAAGGCCCAATTATGGTAAACCATTAACCTAGCCTATTTAAATGAAGCCCAAAGAACTTATGGACCAAGCCCATAAAGTTTGGCCTATATTCTAGAAGGTTAATTGGCTTATTCACGAATTATAGGGATAAATACCCATTAATTAGATAAATTAGTGGATAAGATGAAATTAGAGTTTGAACTCATTCAAATTCGGTACCCAGGATCTGTAGTGGTCTATCGTAAAACCACTACAATAATTTGGCGGACCAAGCTTCGACCGCTATTTCGTGTCAATTCCGTGAATTGAAGAAAGAACAAAAAGATGGGATTTTTTGCTAGTCTATCCTTTAGGGATCGAGATGGGAGGACTAGTAATCATGTTTAGAACTCTCTGAAGTCGATCTAAGCTTTAACAAGGACTCTAGAATCGATCTAATCCTCAAACCCTAGCAAAACCTTATAAATAGGACTTAGTTTTAACCTGCGCGACCCTTACACTGGCTCGCTTGGAATCGAGGTAAGACGACATTATTTTAGGGAGGTTCTTTAGAAGTTTTTATTTATAATACATATGACTAACATCTCCCAAAATTTCATGTTAGGAGATCAAGCACACAAGGAGATAGAAGCTTACAAAGTTGCTGGTTCCATCTTAGCGACCCAGGAAATTGTGTGAAGGTCCGGTGAAGATCAAAGGATTAGAGAACCAAATCGAGGTATTTAGCCTAAGTGCCTTTAGAACTTTTTGTTCCCCTTAGTATCTACTTCTTACCCTGCAAATTTCACATCAATAGGTCAAGAGAGTAAGGAGTTGGAGCAGCTTGAAGTTACTGATTTGTCACAAGGAGTACACGGGACTAAGGGTAGCATCTAGCATCAAATTCAAAGTTTAAAGGCTTTAGCAGAGGTAGGTCATCTCATGAATGGCAAAAGTACTACTCTAGGGATAAAAGCCCTTTCGTTTTACTCGATTTCATGCCTTATGTGTGGAGAATTTCATGTTTTAATAGGACCTATGCACTTACTATTTCATTCATGCATATTCCTTAACCTTAAAGAACCAAATAAATTCTCTTACTCAAATACATGATTCCCATGCATATTACAACCTATTTCTTGTTCTATCATGTAGTAGTTTTATTAATATGCTGATTTTCAGACTTGATGTGAGTTAAAAACCTTAGAACCCTTTTATTTAATTTGCTGTCTGTCGTGCTCTAGCGGCTTAGGATTTGACCGCCATCTCTATGTAGCGGCCTTACGATGAACCGCTAGACACTTTATAATCTCGTTTTCATGAAACCTCTGGCGGACCAGAAGTAGACCGTTAAAGTTACTGTGGTGCCTTACGATAAACCGCCAGCATCCTGTAACGGCTCTATGATAGACCACCAACTATGCTATTTTATGTCATCCAGAGATAGATTTAAGAACAACCATATAACTTATAAGTAAGCCTAGTTAACTATATACTAACATGTTTTGATGGTATTTATTATTCTAAGTTTTAATTCTTGATTCATAAACATTGAGTTCATGTTTTCCTTATGGTACTTTGGATTACTTTAAAGCACAAGGTATTTTGTGCCAAAAACCATATAATTTTGTATTAAATTATGGTTTGAATGCTTGTATTGATGAGATTTAACGTTGATTTTTCACTGCGCACATTCTATTCTTATTTCATAGTCATTTCTATAAGTTCATGGCATATATTCTGGTATATGACCATTAGTTACACACTTTGCACTATAGGAACATAATCTTGGACATAATAACTTCTCCTTTGGATATTCCTTCCAATGGATTAGGAAATCTTATTTCAAGACCTCCGTAATTCTCCGCGTGCCTGGGATTCCTACTAGGACGCCGAGTTGGTTGTACCATTAAAGCCCATTTGTCTAGAAAGCACTACCGTTGTTTTATATTTCTGGATCTTAGCGGCCCAATAGTTGACCGCCATAGTCTTCTAGCGCGCCTTATATAGACCTCGAAAGGGACCTTGACGGATCTACCTTTGACCGCCAAAGACTCCAGAGAGCCTATTTTCAAATATCGAACAGTCTTGTACTTAACGGTCCAGAACTAGACCGCTATAGTCAAGTGACGGCCCAGTTATAGACCGCTAAGTTTCTTAAGTTTTTGACCCAAAAGGGGTTAATATTCTTATGATCCTAGATGGACTAATGATAGTCTAGGACTTGTGACCTTATTCAAAGAGATCTAAGATAATTTATGAAAGATAAAGAACATACCGTTATGCTGCCGATTTGTTTCAATGGCATAACCTAGTCATTAAAGTATTTATTAAAATTTCTTATTTCCTTGTACAAGCATTCGTATTTTTGGTTACTTTATCATGAATTATCTTTGAAATTGTACATTCTTGGCCGCATTATTTACATGCGTGGAAGTAGCTTGATTTATACTTGAAGATGCGGATCGAGCACTGATTGTGTTCAAGGGCTCTAAGCTAGTCCCCTCGGCTGATTGTCGGAAACATACCATTATAAATCTTGTGGTATGATGCTACTGGCGTCGCATTGCGCTGGGAGTACTTTCTTTATAAATAAGTGAAAATCCACGGCATCACGGAAATCACGGTAATCACGGAATTATCCACAAAGTGATATTCCACAGAAATTCATGAAGTACTTGTTACTAAGTGAAGAGTACATTCTTCCTTGCTACATGACTTTCTAGTACATTCTTGTTCATGAAAGGTCATTACTACATTCTTGCTTGATTATACTTGATCGATTCATGTTCTCATATTCTAAGCTTGATTATATCTTGTTATTTTGGTTTGAATCACATGTTTGATCACATTTCGCATGATTTTACTTTATTCCTTAGAGCTAAAAGGCTAATCACTTTAATATTGTCAATCATGTTGATGCGAAGATACCTACTGGACAAGTGTGCTCATTACCTATTTTTAATCTTTTCAGGAGATGCAAGTAGTTCGGATTCGGATTCAAGTTATTCAAGTGATGGGTTCGAGTGCGAATGAAAGTCACATGAAATTGAGAGTGAAGACTTAAGAGTCGATAATGTCTAGATCGAGTCCATGTAATCTTCATTTTTATTGAGTCAAGTAGATTTGAAAGAGTTGACTAGTTGATGTATTTGAGTTATTCTCCTTATTAATAAAAGTGAAGGTTTGAGTAACTTATTGTGCAATTGCATTTTATGTGTGATTGTTATTGTGCTCTGATTATTCTTGCTTGCAAGAGGCTTACAATACCGGATGTTCACGTTTCCTGAGATCATATTCTGCTGTAATAAAAGCTCGGGGCGTGACACGACAACTACCCCAGACGCCAATTCTTGGCAGTGTTTGAACTCTAACAGAACACCCAATCTTGGCATTCTATGATGGCTGGAAGTTATGTTTCTTCAGAGGGACATGACTAAACAAGGTTAAGGGTTTGGGGGGTACAACTCGCTCGGCATCCTGGTGGGAATCCCAGGCTCGCAGAGACTTACGGAGGCCTTAGAGAGAGAATTTTCAATCTGGCAAGAGGAATTCCCGACGGAGGGTCCTTTTATTTCCAAGAGATAAGGTGGATAACGTGAAAACATCTGAAAATAGAGACCATGTCTCGGTAGTGAGACAACGATGCCATAAGAATCACGATATGGATCAAAATAGTGAGAAAACTAGAGAATAGGAAATTCGCGTCAGCCTGAAAGACGTAAATTCAAAAATTCGCGTCTGGCAGGAAGGCGTTAATTCAAGAATTTGCATCTCCGTAAAGAGGTGCCAATTCTAGGATTAACAGATTAAGTATATTGTATTAAAATTGGCATCGCTGCAAGGAGGCACTAATTCTTTAATACGAGTCCACCATCTGGATGTTAATTTACATGATTTCCAGATTATTAAATTTTAATAAGACAAATCGGGTCTAAGTAGCTGACGTGTATTACTTCGCGTCTCTTTGGAGAGGCACAAATTCATCTAATACACGTCTGGTATCATGACGCCAATTCTTTTGCAGTTATGCTACTCTACGCATCGGCCTGATATAATCACAGACTCATTGCACTGTTCATTTCTTTTGCAAGGAATGAACAGTAGCACTTTTAAGATAGAAGGAGGTTTTTTTGAAGTAAGGACATGATAATTACTGGGATTTTACAAGGATCATGAAAATATGCAGTCTGCAATTTTTATCATTCTATATCTAGAGATATTAAATTTTGAACCTTAAGATGTAATTTCTGAATAATAGGAATTCGCATCTTGGTCGCAGACGCATAGTAATTTGCATCTAGATGACTAACGCAGATTCAAGAATCCGCGTTCGCGTAAAGGGACGCAGTTTAGTACACGACCACTGTACACGTCACGAATTCTTTTTAGATCAGAAAGAAAATGATACACTATCAAAACCTTAAAACTAGCATGAATGATGGAGAGTTAACATGATAACATGAGGGGAAAACATGCTCTATCTAGTATGATGGTTTGGTTAGGTTTTGCTTGAGAGAATGCCTACCTTAATAAAGATTAACAAATGAAGAACCCTAAGAACCTTTACGAGCAACCCACGAACGGGTCCTCTCCACGTTGCTCACGATTGCACGATGCCCTCCACAGTAGTAGGGGTCTGCTGCACTCAAGTGGGCTCTTATTTCTAGATTCTATCCTCGAAGAATCCTACTATCATTTTATTTCCATTATTTAGAGTTCTAATCGAGTTAATGTTTTATCTCCCGTCGATCTTACCCAAACTACAGCCGCCACAACCCTTACAACCGACTAAACCCCTTCTAAGTTAGGTTTTCTCTCTTGCTTATCACGTTATAGCTTAATGGGCATGTTGACATCTGAAATATTACTACACGGCAAGCACGCCCTAGCGGCCAGGAGAATAGCCGACTAAGTGCGGAAAAGTTGAAGGAAACCTGAAAGGAAATCCACTCGGACTACTGAAGCCATAGGTCACCTAATAGAGCATCGGGGATCTCATAATTCATCATCTTGGGACGTCTAAAGAAGTTCTATCACAACTCGGCAACGCTATACGACAAGCTGAAATCAACAAACCCAACAAATCGACATCGACTTGTTCATTCCGAACAAACCCTACACCTCGTCCGACGAGGATGAAAATACACCTGGTGGTCCGCCACCAAATAAGGAAGCTTCCCAAGAAGAAGAAATATCCATGGTCTCTCAAAATAGGGCGTCGAAGGCAATATCAGCAGAAAGCCCGAGTGACCCGATTAGGGTACACATCATGCCAGAAAGGTCCGTAAGAGGCCGAAAAGCTACCCAATGATGGCGAAAATACTTCTAGCGATAGCTCACTCGATAAAGATGCTCCACACATCCATGGAGCAGGCCTGACGGCACAAATCACAGTGTCGAAGGCCGAATTAGGATGAAACCCGAGTAATCCGACACGTGTTCGGTGTGTGTCGAAAATCACTCGGAACTACAACCCGGAGCCTGGAGTCTTCAGAATCGACGTTCCGGAGGCGTTGCGTCGAACCTGGAGCAATACCGGACGCCGAGCATTCAGTCTGGAGCCAACAAAGTAAGGAAGATGCTGAAATTTACCAAAATGCCCTTAATAGCCAAGGTGAATCGGCCCCATTGGATGAATCGGCATGCCCCTTGATGAATCGGCGCCCTTTGATGAATCGGCTACCTCTAGGCAAAGCTGAATCATTGCACTCCTTACATCCTGGATCGACTGGAGAATGGGGAGGCAGGCCGGTGAGTCTGCGCCATGCCTTCCATCCCATCGCTAACTGGTGCCCCTATTTCACCTATAAAGGGCCCATTTCGAGCGCTACTGAAAGAAGGGAGGGAGAACATCAAGGGGAGGATCATCAGAGAGTAGAAGGGAACCCAAAGGGTGAAACCTACAAGGGAGAAGAGAGATCAAAGGGGTTCGAGCCACCTTTCCCAGTTCCAGCCTGCCCTTGCTGCAACATCGTGAGTGGAGTGATCTCATGTCTTGTTCTTAGGTGGGTTCCCACCGCAATAAGGCCCAAAGGGGAAAACATCTCTCTCTCTCCTTCTTCCTTTTGTTGAATCATTTTCCCCTTTGGTCATGCCCTCTCCCTGTCCGTAGCTTTGTAATACGAACTATGATGATCTCTTTTGTAGTTTTGTTTCGAATTCTAGTGAGTCCGTAAAAGCCCTTCGGGGCAACGGTTTCTTTTTATCTTCATATGTGGTTTGTAATTCAAGTGGCTAGTGTAAGGTTTCGCACAGCACCTACGGGCGACGCATCGGATAACAAAAATTTATTTGCCTGATCCCGATGTTATGGAAAGCTTAATCTGTGCTCTAATCGGTGTTTCTAAGACCCCAACCTGCCTAATTACAGGTTACATATTTCACCTTGCGTGGAACGACGCTGTCCGCTAAGCCTGATGCAGAAAATCGAGTAGCACAGCTGCTCGACCTCTAGAGCAGATCCACACAGATCCTTGCGCAGTGACGGGACCCCCCCGGCACGACCTTCCCCGACCCTTTCACCTTTTGGAGAGAGAGAGCAAGAGAGACGAAAGGGGGGAGGAGCTAATCCTCCTCTTTAGGCTTAATGCTTGATTAGCCAAAGAGTTGGAAGAAGGCTCGAATGAGCTTCACGTAGGATTCTATATATAGAGATTTGGTCATTTCTGAAAGGGCTCCAAAAGACCAAAATTATATATATATATCCTATCTACTATTACATATATGTATTAAGCTCCATTTACACTCCTTTCCAAAAGGAATTAAATAGAAATAATACATACATTTGTATAATAATAATCCGTCACCCAAGAATCCATTGTGTGTGATCCTCTAGGCCCTTAGTCACTCTAGTTTAAGGCCCATTAACTTCTAATTCTCAATTAGAAGTAAATTAAACGTATTATTCGCTTCTACAAGAGCCGAATAATAGTTTAATTCATTCCGAACCTTCGATCACGTTGGGTCAAGCAAATCCGCGTGATACTAGAAGACGCTGGGTTTAAACCAGCCTGTCTGGTACTTGTAAGTCTATAGTTACCGCATCGATATAATCCCTCGCTCCTTCTATGAGTCTGGTACGATCGAGGGTATGGTTTCTGTCAAACCCCATGATCGTGCCATTTGGCTATGACCTCCTTAAAGTGTATGACGTCTGTTCTAAACGAACTCACACGACCCTGGCCAGGGATTTAACGGAGCGTCAATGTCATGACCCATTAATTGTCTGATATATACCCGACAGTGAGCGATCCCTTCTTGACCATTGACGATCTTCACACGTATCCTGGAGTGGTTAATGACTCGGCAACTCATGACTTATGGTTAAAGTCACTTAGCCAAGTAATTAAACCATTCTAGTCCTCGTGTAAGATCCGATCAATGTCTCAGGTCAAAGGACCAACGATGCTACTGAGACCGTTGGATCTTCAGTTGACATTAGGTATAATCAACCATCTGAAGATCCAATAGCGGATCAGTTCAATGTACATCCTCCAAGGACATACACCTACATATATGTGTTGGTGCCCCGCACCAATAACCATGAGACTGGTCACTAACACATCATGTGTACTGGTTTAATAGGTAATCAAAGTCCCCGAGTGATTACCCTCCAACCAGGAAAAGTTTAAGGTATGTGTTCATGTAAAGTCAGTCTCATAATCGAGATCCCATCTCGAGTTGACTTTACAACCACATATCCTAGGGACAACGTAAAGTAACACAATCACATATTTATGTTCAAATACCACTTTATTAATAACGAACAAGATCGTACAACTATTGGGCCTATCCGACCCGAAATTGGCCTGTAGCACACCAACACTAACAGCTGGGAGTTGTAATGGATGCTCCGAAGGAGCTTTGAATGAATAAATGCCTTCAAGGCTTCAGGGTGCACTTATTATCCTGGATGTTGCCTCTTTTCCTTATCTTCGATTTCTTAGTTTCCGCGTGCATTTTCAATCATTAAAAGCGATCCATCCCCCAAGCATGAGGTGGCCTGCTTAAGGCTATACGCTTGTGATCCATTGACCGTTTGGGTGGTTTAAAAATCTCATGGTATGGTTGAATGGCCATTGGCCACGCCCTCATGGGCGACATTAATCTCCCCCTATCGCTTCTGATGAACATGTTCACATTATTTTGGCATTGACTTCTCTGATGCACAGTCTGTTTTCGGATTCAATGCGTGTATCACTGTGAGTCACTTGTGCACGATACATTATCTGTGAAGACAATCGTCTGCCCTTTCACTCACACTTATGAGTTGTGAGGGCTCTGGTGTGCTTCCTAAATCTGCTAAAATTTGTATCTCGTTGTCATTCCTCTGTGTATGGTCTTTGTCTCCTATGGTGACCATTTTGGTTCCTGGGCCAGTCATACACTGGCACGGTCCCTATTCGTTGAAATGCATCTGGGGATCTTGTTATTAGAAGACATTATGTATGCAAATCAATGCATCTTCTCTCTGTGAGGGTTGGTAGCGTAGGCTCAGGGTATTAACTCGTAAACGGTTCCTGTTCCCTCTGTATCAGCATACTAATTTTGTCTTAGCTCAATAGATTCACCGTGTTCTTTATGCCCATCTGGACTTGCAGTGGCAGGTTTCTACAACATGTGTCTATGGTCCCTAGGTCCAGGGAGACAGTATGGTCTTCCGAGTCTTCCGTCAGCGTTGGTGAACATGGGTCCATCATATCAAAAAGGGGGGATATATTCCCTTTGCTTGAATTATCATATTGATGCCTGATATATTTTTGTCACATTGGTTTCCAATAGCCGGGTTCCCCGATTGCATAGGGTTTCCAGGGACTTACTTCCTCATAGTATGGTTCTTAGAAAACCCCCCCTTTTTTGGGAAGTAAACAACAAATAGTCAGATGTACGGCAATATAATAGTCCCACTTCTTGAAATTTTGATACCGTTGACCATGGATTGTTGGAACTCCTTGAAGGTTGGTCCTCGGAGCCTCCACATCCAATACGGGTCACGCGGTGCTGATCTCGGCTCACCCGTCAGTTAATGAGACCATCTCGGAGTCTTTCGTGGGTGTATCTCTATTTCATCCCCTAAAGTCCTCCGGGACAAGGGAAGTGTAGGCGTCGGAGAGTGCCGCAACATTTTGGTGGAGTTAGCCTCCCGTTCCTTGCCGGAGCGAGTGACGGTGTGACGTTGGGCAAACTTCTCGGACAGTGCCTGGTGGCCTTACTCCTACAATGCATGGATTAGAACAAACCGAATAGTGTGATTGCCATAGATTATTACCTAAACCTCATAGGATGATGATCACATAGGGGTGCCTTCAAGCAGAGAGTATGTGGGATCTCAACTTCTCCATCCTCGATCGGCCAAGGGCGGAGAGCCCTATTGCGTCCCGAAATGCCAAAAATCCTGCCAACAATGATGAAGCTCACAAAGAAAATAAAAGATACACACAGATTAGTTCTGAGCAGTGTAGCAGAAGTTCCAACAATGCTTAGGAAGAGAATAGCGGAGGCGTGATTACCTGGGGGGTGTGGGAAGGGGGGATGGTCGAGGCTTTCGACCACCCGCCTGTTGGGTCCCATGCGGTGCAAACGGATCTAGAAGGGGGGGTTGAATATATCCTATCAAGAAATTTTGCCTATTTAAAACTTAGCTACCAA
The DNA here is from genome assembly GCA_022559845.1 of Amorphophallus konjac. Lineage (NCBI taxonomy): Eukaryota > Viridiplantae > Streptophyta > Magnoliopsida > Alismatales > Araceae > Amorphophallus > Amorphophallus konjac. Next base: position 299,644,880 of record CM040121.1, on the reverse strand, counting down.
AAGCATAAACCACTCCTATAAAGTAAATGAATCACTTAAGCATAATGCGCAGCGGAATGAAACAGAATGGCCTAAATGGAAGCAGCGGTCCAAAGACTACACAGGTTGTGGTACAAGCTAAGGTGCTTCTCAGCAAACCTCTGATGTGTGTGTGAACAAGGTGATCCTTATTTAATGGAAGATGCTCCCTAGTGCCTGAGTGCAAAGATGTAGCAGGCAGTCAAGGGAATGCTAGAATCGTCCAAGGAATGGATGGTGTATATGCAAGAATGCGCAGTCCACAAAGCTTGAGTGTGCGATGGCAATGAACCTGATTATATGCAATGAAGCAAGCACACCGACCTGTGAATGGGGATAGAAGATATGGAGCAAGCCCACACGATGTTCAACCCACAACACATGGATTTTAAGGTGGTTCGGTTGTAGACCCACAACCTACGTCCACCCCTCACCAAACCCGATGAGGCTTACCCTTGCAAAAGTAAGACCGTGGAGAACCTCTACAACATCCGCTGACTAACAGCTTGAACCGCTGACTAACAGCTTGTTATCCACCTAGAGGATCAGATCCTCTCTTCCTCTGAAAACCCAGAGGGACACCGGAGGTACCACCCTCCCTTCTTCTGATTGCTTAGAAGGAACCCGGTCCCCAAATCAGGGGATCGAAAGAGTAAGAGGATTGTACCGAAAATATAAAAGAAAATACTGCAAATGCAGTGAGGTAACAAGAGTGACAATATAAACACCAGTTGAAACAATAGATCAAGACAAGGATGCTGGTGACTGCAACTACAAGGTTAGATCCAAGGATCCTGTTCTTCAAACACCGGTAGACTGCAGGGCTACTCTCTCTCAAGGCTGATCTTCTTTTCTTCTTCTCTTACAACACTGGACTTAGTCAAACTAGTGCTGGGCTACTCTCACTCCCTTCTTTTCTTTCTCACAGGTTTTCTTCTTGGATGCTCAAGGGCGTGTGTTTCATCAAAGGTAGCAGTGGCAATAGAAGCAGCAGCTTCTTCTTTTGAAGAAGCTTCATATAAATAGAGGACCCCAGGGAAACTTTTCCCGCCAGAAGGTCTTCTCCTCTTGAGGCATGCGCCAATGTGAGGTTGAGTGCTTTTCCAAGTCAGTCCCATGGTAGGACGGTGGCAGGTAGACGAAGCAGACCATATCTTTCCTTTTGTTACTTTTCAGATCTCCTCATAAATGGTCCCTTTGACTTGCGATCTTCTTATTGTCTAAAGTCCACTTCTATCATGAGTACTCTATCTGAACAAGAGTCTTCATTGGGTGATAGCAAAAAGGTGGCAGACTATATTGACCTTTCCCAGATAGCAAGTCTTTACATTAAATGCCCTTTAGGCATGTGGTCTTCTCATTGGCTGGAGTTTACTTTCTGTCTTACTGAGGACTGCTAGGATCAGAGTCACATGGGGTGACAGTAAAGAGGTGGCAGATTATGAGGTGTTCTTTCTCCAGCTGGATTTCTGACAAAGGTAACTCCAAGAAGGTAGATTAAATGAGACATGATGACAGGGATAAAAGTCAAACCTGGGTACTCCATCCAGACCTTGAAATTCATTTATTTGGACACTTGCGGTACCTATTTTCTCTCTCTGGATTGCCCAATTGATTTGACAGACTTCTGGCTTGAGAGCTTCTGGAAGACCAACGTGTCGACCTACTGAGAAGGAGGTGTCGACACTTCTTATGAAGTCTTCTTGTATAACTGTCTCTGGATGCCCAAAGTGTCGACCTGTTATAACTAAGGTGTCGACACTTCATTAAGGAGCCGGTCTTCAATGCTTTCTGGAAGAATCATAGTGTCGACCTCCTATAAATGAGTGTCGACACTTCCTTGCAGAAGAAAGTTTATAACACCCTCTAGAGGGGACACAGGTGGACCTTCTGAGAGAGGCAGGTCGAGACTTATCTTTGACCTTCTTTGAATAAATGTCGCTTAAGGATATGTGCACCGACATTGTCAGTGCAGAACCTCTGCATGTGCACCGACCTGGTATTGCAGGTGTTGAGTAGTGGGTGGCGGATCTAGAGGGGAGGGGTGAATAGATCTGCTCCTCTTTTCGTAGAACACCCCTCTTTAAAGCTAGATAAAGAAAATAGTAGCGGAATACAACTAGCTTAACGAAGGATACAATGATTGACTTAGCAAGATGAATAAGCAATATAGAGATTGACCCTAAGCATGCATCTAGCACAAAGCAATCGCACAAGCAAACCATAACACAAGAGATTTTAAGGTGGTTCGGACTGAATCCCCAGTCCTACGTCCACCCCTCACCAAACCCGATGAGGCTTCACTAGTGCAGCGCACCAAACTATAAACCATGGCCTAGGTTCCATAATCACTTTCTTCTTCGTCGCTCCATGTGGACACCATGGCCTTGTTCTTCTTCTTACCCTTCCATTTGTCAGCTTTTCTGAATTTTTCAGGACATTCTGTCTTGAAATGCTCTAGTTTGTTGTAAGAATAACAAATGATCTTATCAGCTTTCTTAAAGTTTTTAGAATTGGATTTGTAACCTTTCCTTACCTGTGACCTTCCTCTCATGAAGCTCTTACCTTCCTTTCTCAGAAATTTTCTGAACTTACGTGTGAGCATGGCTACGTCATCCTCATCTCGCTCACTTGTAGAAGCCTTACCTTCATCAGAAGTGCTTTGACTGTTGGGTCCTACATTCAGAGCTAGGGACTTTTTCTTAGGTACCTCAGTCTCTTTGTTCTTAAGATTTATCTCATAGGTCATCAATGACCTGATGAGTTCATCTACCTTAGTAGTTGCGAGATCTCTAGATTCTTCAACCACGGTAGCCTTCGTGTGCCATGCTAGGGTCAGTGATCTGAGAATCTTCCTTACAATTTCCTGCTCTAAATATTTCTTTCCCAGATTAGTTAGACTATTAGTAAGCACAGTTAAGCGAGCATACATGTCTTGAATTGACTCATCAGGCCTCATCCTGAATATTTCATATTCAAAAACTAAAATGTTAGTTTTTGTTTCTCGTACCTGAGAGTTTCCGTCATAAATCACTTCTAACATGTCCCACATTTCTTTTGCAGTTGCGTAGGTAGCTACTCTTGAGAATTCTACTAGATGGAGTGAGCAATGCAAGAAGTGTCTAGCACTCCAGTTGACAGTGGATTTTCTTATTTGTTCCTTGGTCCACAAGTCCTCATCATCCGTAAGCTCATATGGACCTTTGTTGATCAGTCACCAGAGTTCGTAAACTTGGGCGCGAATGAACACCTACGTGCGTTGTTTCCAACAAGGATAATTAGTTCCAATAAAATAAGGAGGCCTATTCACAGAATGTCCTTCCGGTAGCAAACCCTTGGACGACAATCCACCATTTTTCTCAAGGTCGTTGGACCCCATAATGAGAGATTAGGCTCTGATACCACTTGTTGAGTAGTGGATGGCAGATCTAGAGGGGAGGGGTGAATAAATCTGCCCCTCTTTTCGCAGAACACCCCTCTTTAAAGCTAGATAAAAAGAATAGCAGCGGAATACAACTAGCTTAACGAAGGATGCAACGATTGACTTAGCAAGATGAATAAGTAATATAGAGATTGAATCTAATCATGCATCTAGCACAAAGCAATCGCACAAGCAAATCACAACACAAGAGATTTTAAGGTGGTTCAGACTGAATCCCCAGTCCTACATCCACCCCTCACCAAATCCTGTGAGGCTTCATTAGTGCAGCGCACCAAACCGCAAACCGGAGAACTTCCGATTGCCTTCCTACTAACCACCGGTAGGGACGATAACACCGTAGATTGGAGCACCTTCCAACTACCTTTCTACTAACCACGGTAGGGACGATTCTCAGTTTCAATATAGCTTGAACAAAATGAAAAGAGAACAAGATGAAAATGTTCAAATAAGATATGGAGATATGCTAAAATCAAGAAGATCTTGTCTGAAATGAAGGAGATGAATCGAATGCTTCAGCAAGGGCTGCCTCTTTTTTTTCTTGTCTTCACACGATGTAGATCACCAACAGAGGCTTCTTCTCATTCGCAAAGCTCTCCTCTTGATTCGGCAGCAATGGCTTCTTCTTCCTTGTGAAATGAGCTTCCTTGGATCTCCTTGAGAGCCTTGCTTACTGCTACACTTCCTTAGAGGTTGCTAGCTTGGATATGAGCTTGAATCACCTTGGAAATAGATGAAGAACTCCTTCCTGAAGTACTGTTCGAGGAGCCACAGTACCCTCTTCTCCCTTGGACAGCCTCCTCTAGCCACTCTTGATCTCTCTTGATGCATTAGGGTTTCTAACCCCCTTTGTGTTGTTTTTATATATCTTTGAATGGTCCATAGACAAGCCCCAAACCAGATCCACAAATCATGGTAGATTGGGTGACTCCCACGTTGAGAAAATGAAGTCAACAATAGCTGCATCGGGGCTGCCGATCGACCGGAGGTAGGTGGTCGGTCAATCGGAATTTTCGTTGCTAGCAATTTCAGTCAACCGGCAGTATGGGGGCGATCGATCGAACTACTGGGCCGGTCGACCGGTCCTTCTGTGCGGTCGATCGGTACTGAGAATGTCTATAGCTTTTTCGACTCTGGCAATTCTAGTCAACCGGTCCATGACCGGTGGTCGACCGAAAGCTTGATTTTTCATAAATTTGCTTCATTCATCCCCTTAAACCCGTTTGCAGTCCATTCAAGTCTGTGGCATCAAATGCTTTAGACCTTGAGGATGTCTACTGAGTCTTTGACCTTTCCTTAACTAATGCTCAGACCCTTGGACGTTGAAGCCAAGTTTGTTCTTCATTATGCATCGACCTGGGCTATGTGAAGTGTCAACTTTTTTGTGCCGAGTGTCGACTCTTCTTGAAGCCAGCCTCATCTTCTGATAGTTGTCCAGCCTGAAGAATTGACTCTTGCTTTGAAGGGATTTTAATCCTTGCTTGGGTGCGATCATTGGGCTTTCACTTTTGCCATCTTCATTCCATTCCTTGGCTTATCTATCAAGAAAAAAACATCAAGTATTTCAATCATATGAGAGTGGGAAACATCAATGACTTATAGTGTTTGGCAATAATCAAAACTATGAATGTCAAATGACCATAGGGGCACAACATTCTCCCCCTTTTTGATGATGGCAACACTATGAGTCATTTTATGGCAGTAATGTCTAAGATGGCAAATTTTATAACATATGCAGCTCAAGATACAAAGTGATGATATGCTATGCATGGATGATTTGTAAGAATGCTGATATGTACGCATGGATGATCAGAGCATGAGAATGCTATTCAAGTTCCTCTTGATTATGGATGCTGCTCTCCCTGAGTGTATGCATGATGAGAGAATGTTGACTCTCCCCCGTCTCACAAAGTTATTCTCCCCCATTGACAACTCACAAAGGCAACTCACAAAGGTATTCTCCCCCTTTGACAAGAGCAAAAAGGAGTGACAAATGTCTAAGAGAACAGAGCGAATAGGAGTTTAGAGCAAGCCATTACATGCATACCGGAAACATGCCTTGAGCAATATACATGGTTCAAAGCTAATGAAATCCGAGATCAACAATAGAGTTTGAAAAGCATCGACATCCATGTTTTAATAGAAATGAACCAGAAGTGCATATCATGGCAGTGGTTAACCTTCCTTCGTCTTATACATCCATATTCAATAACTTCATCGGGAATAGCACAAACTAGTATTGAGGTTAAACAAGCATGACTAAAGTATGGAATTTTATAATGTCAGCACTATTTTGCATGATCTTTTACATTTGTATGCACATGACTCATATTTTACGAGCAATCGAGTTGAGTACATGCCTCCTATCCGTAAGAATACACGTTGTTTAGACGCCAATATTCCTAGGTATTTGGTAAGACTGACTGCTATGCTTCAGATTGAACAGAGATAGCTTTGTCACCTTATGACATATCTGACCTCATTTCTTTGATGAGGAGATATATTTCTCAGCAATTATGCCATTGCTCTGCCTAGAGTCCAATTTAATTAAGACAGAGATAACAGGGGCACATCATGACATATCATTCGTCACTTGTTTTGAGGACGTGACATATTTCTCCGTGCAACAATATCATTCCTCTATCAAATTTACTGCCAGGAATTCCAACTCGTCAAGGTGTTTAAAAATAATACTAAGCTTTAGTGTATTACCAAGGTTGCCATGAAGTTTGAATTTTCAGATTTCAGGATAGTCATTCAAGGCACAACATGCAAGCTCTATTTAAAGTCTATTAACACCACGGAGCATAGATGATTTCAAAAAATATATCGGAGCTTCAAGGAAATCATTAAATCTGAACCATTTTTATTTGATGGACAATCATCAGTTCATATAATAGAGAGCTCTAACGCCATAGATCTGTCTGTTTCATGATCACAGTTTCAGACTGGAAGCCATTGAAGTTCATATTGCAAGAGATTAAGAGAAGTAGCAAGACTCCCCCTAAGGATATGCAGTGAATGCATTCAAGGAGTTATGTTTACAAGCAAGGGAAATGAGCAGATATCGACCTGAGGGCCAAGGAGAGGTCGACCTGGTCACTTATGAAGTTGACAGAAATGAAATGCATGACCGACCCATGGTTATACACTTATTAAGGGCAACAGAATGAAGATGAAACATATGCATGAATGCTTCAAGGAAATAGCTCCCCCTTAATATATGGCCTACATGCGGCAGTGACGCATGATACTTGGCGGAGGTGAATCCTCACGCATGGTGAGTGTTTCTAGACAAGCATAACCTGCCTTTCCACACTTCAACATTTAATATACCATGGCCATGCAAGAATGATGCTACACCATATGCAATGCATCGTGAACATGAATTCAACTTTATTATGCAACTACATGCACTGCTACACCACATGCAGAATGACATATTTATATATAAACAATGCATGGATACCAATCAACAAAACACACAACCAAGCTGAAGAAGATCATCATTTCAATTTTTATTAGCCTGAAGTCTACAAAGACCAAGTTCCCTTCTAAGTGTTGTAAACTTCTCATTACACAAGGGCTTGGTGAAGATGTCAGCAATCTAATTTAGTGTATCAACAAAATGTAGTTCAAAGTTTTTCTTAAAGACCTCATCTCTAATGAAGTGATGCCTAATCTTAATATGCTTGGTCCTAGAGTGCTAGACTAGATTTTTTGCAAGGTTGATAGCACTGGTGTTATCACACAAAATCGAGACACAACCAAGATTCACTAAGTAGTCTTGGAGTTAGTGTTTAATCCACAACACTTGGGTACCACAGCTCCCCACAGCAACGTATTCTGCTTCTGCAATTGAGAGGGCAACCGAGTGTTATTTCTTGGAGGCCCAAGAAACTAAACACCTGCCCAGAAATTGGCAGTAGCCACTAGTACTCTTGCTATCCAGCTTGCATCCAGCGTAGTCCGCATCAGAATAAGAAATAAGAGATAAATCACATGATGACGGATACCACAATCCCAAATCTTGAGTTCCGGCAAGATATCTAAGGATACGTTTGACGGCAGTCAAGTGGGATTCTCTAGGACTAGATTGAAATCTAATACAGAGGTAAACACTAAACTGGATATTTGTTCGGGACGTAGTCAAATAAAGTAAGGAGCCAATCATACCTCTATAGATTTTTACATCCACTAATTTATCATTTTCATCCGAATCCAGTGATGTTGTGGTGCTCATAGGAGTTGTAATTATTTTGTAGCTTGTCATGTTGAATCTTTTCAGCAGCTCCTTGATGTATTTGGCTTGACTTATGAAGCACCCATCTTCTCCTTGGTTGACCTGTAAACCGAGAAAAAATTGGAGTTCTCCCATTAGGCTCATCTCGAATTCGCTAGTCATGAGGTTAGCAAATTCCTCACACATTTCAGATTCAGTAGAACCAAACACAATATCATCAACATAAATTTGAACAATCAAGATGTTCTTACCTTACTTCTTGGTAAAAAGTGTTTGGTCGACCTTACCTCGTGTGTACCCTTTCTCAATGAGGAACGAGCTTAGTCTCTCATACCAAGCTCTTGGTGCTTGCTTCAAGCCATAAAGCGCCCTGTCTAGCTTGTATACAAAATCTGTATCATTAGAGTTCTCAAAGCCAGGGGGATGCTCCACATAGACTTCTTCTTTGATCAAACCATTTAAGAAAGCACTCTTTACATCTATTTGATACAACTTTATTCTAAGGGAGCATGCAAACGCAAGTAAAATTCTGATGACCTCAAATCTAGCTACTGGGGCATAAGATTCCTCAAAGTCTACCCCAAACTCTTAATTATACCCTTGAGCCACCAATCTAGCCTTGAAAGATTTTCTTGTTTGTTTACCTAGGGCACATGCATCACACAATTTATTTTCTTGTTTAAAAGATAGTTCAGGCAACCCTTTCACCATTGAATGCTTTAAAAGTTTATGTAAGACATTGTAGCTAGCATGTCCTAGTCTACGATGCCATAACCATGCAAGCTCAGATTTTGGTGCAGCAAGACAGAGGTTTATGTGAGCAGGATCATCTAAGTCAATCATGTAAATATTGTTGACTCTTTTACCAGAAAATTTTACCTTATCAGATTTTGGTTCAAGATTCTACATTCATGAGAGTCAAACAACACTTTATGACCTTTATCACACAATTGACTTATACTGAGCAAATTATATTTCAAACCTTCAACTAGCAGCGCGTTTCCAATGGAGTTGGAGAGGTTCTTACCTACATTACCTGTTCCAGTGATTCTTCCTTTGTTGTTCCCTCCAAATGTGACGTGTCCTCCTTCCTTTTCCATCAAGAGATAAAATTTTATTTTGTCTCCAATCATGTGTCTTGAATAGCCGCTATCAAGGTACCACCGGTTATGCATGGTTGCAAGACACTCCTGCACAAGGAATTAAGAAATGGGGTTTGGAACCCAACAAAACTTGGGTCCCACCAACTTCTTCAGATTTTTAAAACATGATACCATCTCTTTTGGAATCCAAACCTTCCTTGCATTCATGTTTTCTTTGTTTAGTGCAGGGATTTGATTTTTCTTTTCAGCTTTGACATTCACTTTCTATTTAGAGGCTCTTTGTTAGATTTTGTGGACGTTTGAGGAAGTCTGCTTCTTAAACCATTGAGGCCACTGGTTGGTTTTGGGTTGAAAGTGATTGTTTGGCCACCTAGGGGATTGAGGCTTATAGGATTGATGCACAAAAGAATCACAATTGCCCCAAAAGTAGGGTGGTGTCGACTAGTATGAATGGGAGTGTCGACCTGTCCTATGTGCAACCCAGTTATAGTGGCTTCTGGAAGGCTAAGCTAGGGATGGCCAAGGAAGTGTCCGCCTATGCTGTGGGGAAGGTCGACTCTTCTGAGATTTTTGGGTAATCTTTTTAGAGATTTCAGTGGCTTCCTCTTCAACCTTTTCATTTCCTTTATCATTTTATTTTTGTTGATTTTGAGTGGGTGTTGTGTTTGAGGTAGAAGTATCAGAAGAGGAAACAAATGTGATAATTTTTAACCCAATTGGCCTTTTGTTTGTGGGATTAAAACCCAACCCTTCCTTGCTGAAATTCATTCTAGTACCTAGCAATGCATCTGGGTTTTCTCTTCCATCTATAAACTTTTCTAATGATTGTTGTTTATCCTTCAACTCTTTTTGTAGGTTTTTAATGTTTTGAAGGAGTTGAGTGTTGACTTGTTTGACAGCATCATACTTCTCATTACTCAATTTGCTGTCCTTTTCATAGGTTTGCATTTTTACCTTCATGCTATCAATCTCATTTCTTAAGTCTTCATTTTCAGTTTCCAAGTCAGCCATTTCTTTTCTTCCCTCTTCCAAGTTCTCAATCATTTTCGTAAGGTCTTCAATTTCAGTTTCAAGTGAAGCAGTCTTATGATTCATATCATGATCATGCACAAACAAGTTAATTTTCTTTTTCAATGATTTATTCTCCTTTTTGTATATGTCATATTTCTCCATGAGCTGTATATATGCTTCCTCCCAATCATCAATTGTGAAACTTTCAAATGGAGAGTGTACCTCAGTTTCTTCGTCACCTCTAGCCATGAGGTAAAGATCTTCTTTTTCCTTGTCTGAGATGCTGGTTCCATCATCACTTTCTTCTTCGTCACTCCATGTGGACACCATGGCCTTGTTCTTCTTCTTACCCTTCCATTTGTCAGTTTTTCTAAATTTTTCAGGACATTCTGTCTTGAAATGCCCTGGTTTGTTGCAAGAATAACAAATGATCTTGTCAGCTTTCTTAAAGTTTTTAGAATTGGATTTGTAACCTTTCCTTACCTGTGACCTTCCTCTCATGAAGCTCTTACATTCCTTTCTCATAAATTTTTTGAACTTACGTGTGAGCATGGCTACGTCATCCTCATCTCGCTCACTTGCAGAAGCCTCACCTTCATCAGAAGTGCTTTGACCGCTGCGTCCGGCTTTCAGAGCTAGGGACTTTTTCTTAGGTACCTCAGCCTCTTTGTTCTTTAGATTGATCTCATAGGTCATCAATGACCCGATGAGTTCATCTACCTTAGTAGTTGCGAGATCTCTAGATTCTTCAACCACAGTAGCCTTCGTGTGCCATGCTAGGGTCAGTGATCTGAGAATCTTCCTTACAATTTCCTGCTCTAAATATTTCTTTCCCAGATTAGTTAGACTATTAGTAAGCACAGTTAAGCGAGCATACATGTCTTGAATTGACTCATCAGGCCTCATCCTGAACATTTCATATTCAGAAACTAAAATGTTGGCTTTTGTTTCTCGTACCTGAGAGGTTCCGTCATAAATCACTTCTAACATGTCCCACATTTCTTTTGCAGTTGCGCAGGTAGCTACTCTTGATAATTCTACTAGATGGAGTGAGCATTGCATGAAGTGTCTAGCACTCCGGTTGACAGTGGATTTTCTTATTTGTTCCTTGGTACACAAGTCCTCATCATCCGTAAGCTCATATGGACCTTTGCTGATCACTCGCCAGAGTTCGTAATCTTGGGCGCGAATGAACACCTACGTGCGTTGTTTCCAATAAGGATAATTAGTTCCAATGAAATAAAGAGGCCTATTCACAGAATGTCCTTCAGGTAGTAAACCCTTGGACGATAATCCACCATTTTTCTCAAGGTCGTTGGACCCCATAATGAGAGATTAGGCTCTGATACCACTTGTTGAGTAGTGGATGGCAGATCTAGAGGGGAGGGGTGAATAGATCTGCCCCTCTTTTCGCAGAACACCCCTCTTTAAAGCTAGATAAAAAGAATAGCAGCAGAATACAACAAGCTTAACGAAGGATACAACGATTGACTTAGCAAGATGAATAAGTAATATAGAGATTGAACCTAAGCATGCATCCAGCACAAAGCAATCGCACAAGCAAACCACAACACAAGAGATTTTAAGGTGGTTCGGACTGAATCCCTAGTCCTACGTCCACCCCTCACCAAATCTTGTGAGGCTTCATTAGTGCAGCGCACCAAATTGTAAACCGGAGAACTTCCGATTGCCTTCCTACTAACCACCGGTAGGGACGATAACACCGCAGATTGGAACACCTTCCAACTGCCTTCCTACTAACCGCGGTAGGGACGATTCTCAGTTTCAATATAGCTTGAACAAAATGAAAAGAGAACAAGATAAAAATGTTCAAATAAGATATGGAGATATGCTAAAATCAAGAAGATCTTCTCTGAAATGAAGGAGGTGAATCGAATGCTTTAGCAAGGGCTGCCTCTTTTTTTTCTTATCTTCACACGATGTAGGTCACCAACAGAGGCTTCTTCTTCTTCGCAAAGCTCTCCTATTGATTCAGCAGCAATGGCTTCTTCTTCCTTGTGAAATGAGCTTCCTTGGATCTCCTTGAGAGCCTTGCTTGCTGCTACACTGCCTTGGAGGTTGCTAGCTTGGATATGAGCTTGAATAGCCTTGAAAATAGATGAAGAACTCCTTCCCGAAGTACTGTTTGAGGAGCTACAATGCCCTCTTCTCCCTTGGACAGCCTCCTCTAGCCACTCTTGATCTCTCTTGATGCATTAGGGTTTCTAACCCCCTTTGTGTTGTTTTTATATATCTTTGAATGGTCCATAGACAAGCCCCAAACCAGATCCACAAATCATGGTAGATTGGGTGACTTTAGGATTAAACAAATCCAAGAAAAGGGGCTACCCACGTTGAGAAAACGAAGTCAACAATAGTTGCATCCGTGGTGTCCGTCAACCGGAGGTAGGTGGTCGGTCGACCGGAATTTTACAGAGCCAAGAGTTTTCGTTGCTGGCAATTTCAGTCAACCTGCAGTATAGGGGTGGTCGACCAGACTGTTGGGCTGGTCGACCGGTCCTTCTGTGCGGTCGACCGGTACTGAGAATATCTGTAGCTTTTTCGACTCTGGCAATTCTAGTCGACCGGTCCATGACCGGCGGTCGACCAAAAGCTTGATATTTCACAAATTTGCTTCATTCAACTTCTTAAACCCGTTTGCAGTCCATTCAAGTCTGTGGCATCAAACGCTTTAGACCTTGAGGATGTCTACTGAGTCTTTGACCATTCCTTAACGAATGCTCAGACCTTTGGACGTTGAAGCCAAGTGTGTTCTTCATTGTGCATCGACCTTGGCTATGTGAAGTGTCGACTCTTTAGTACCGAGTGTCGACACTTCTTGAAGCCAGCCTGATCTTCTGATAGCTGTCCAGCTTGAAGAATTGACTCTTGCTTTGAAGGGATTTTAATCCTTGCTTGGGCGGGATCGTTGGGCTTTTACTTTTGTCATCTTCACTCCATTCCTTGGCTTATCTGTCATGGAAAAAGCATCAAGTATTTCAATCATATGAGAGTGGAAAACATCAATGACTTATAGTGTTTGACAATAATCAAAACCATGAATGTCAAATGACCACAGGGGCACAATAGCAGGACCTTTGCATTTGCACGGACCTTGGAGTACGCATGTGCACAGACCTTGTGCGTTGAAGCAAAACATGCATCGACCTTGGTTCAGGATGTGCACCGACCTCGGTTGAGGATGTGTACAGACCTTGTACTAGATTACGCTTAGACCTTGTAGAGAGCTGCTCAGACCTTTTTAGTGTGCTTTCATACATTTGAACATGTTGATGCACTGACCTTGTATGTTGAAAGAAACATTGCACAGACCTTGGTATGTTGAAAGGCAAACAATGCATAGACCTTCAGCAACGTGCTCAGACCTTGTCTTCATATATGCACAGACCTTTTCTGCTTTAGAAAAGAATGTGCATCGACCTTATATGCAGTCAAGCAGAATGTGCACCGACCATAGTCTTCAGTCTTCAGCATGTGCATCGACCTTAGTCTTCCGTCTTTAACATGTGCATCGACCTTAGTCTTCAGTCTTCAACATGTGCATCAACCTTAGTTCTCCAAGGACTGAATGTGCGTCGACCTTAGTTCATGTAGACAGCTTGATGTGCACCGACCTTGGTCTTGCACTTGTGAAATGTGCTCAGACCTTGGTTCTGCATGTACATCGACCTTGGTCTTCAAGCCTTCATATTCATCGACCTTATAGTGCACAACTGCTTCATATGCACTGACCTTTTGAACTAAAAGGGTCATGTGCACTGACCTTCATACTTATGTGCTAATGTGCACCGACCTTCTAGTGCAGGGCTTCTACATGTGCATCGACCTTGGCCGCATACTAACTGAGGTAGCATCGACCTTAGCTCTTCTGAGACTGAGGTAGCATCGACCTTACTTCTTCATGAAATGAAATAGCGTCGACCTATCTGTGTGAACTTGAAGCTTTCAGCTTGAGTTCTGTGCTGCCAACTGCCTCATTTTTTGTGCACATATCCGTAATATCACCTGCCTTGATTTTTGTGCAACTTGATTTTTTTTTCAAACTTTGCTTACACAGAATCTTGCCAATGTTGTCATGACCTGAAGTATATGAATATGAATTTATCAATTGCAGGTCAGACTTATAAATGAGTCATAGTCAGACATCATCAAAATAATAGAATTAAGCATGTTACATACATGCCCAACATTCTCCCAACATTCTCCCCCTTTTTGATGATGGCAACTGTAAGTCATTATGAGTCAAGGTGCGAAGAAATATAATTTGAAGCATCTTCAGCCCCCCGTTGGGCCCCCACTGCCCGTTGTCATCGCCTCTGAAGCCCAGCAGCCTCCCCCCCCTGCCGATGTCGTCCCTCGCCCCCTCGCGAACTGCAGTGCACTCCACCCGTCGCTTGCGGATGCTCCCATTCCTACTGTGGACGCCCCGTCGCGGCTGCCTGCGGTGGAGCTTGGTTCATCTCCTGCCCGCCAACCCCCTAGAGTTGAAGTTCCCCTGCCCCATGCTTCTTTTGTACAGGGGGAGGGGGGAGTTTGCATGCAAGGTGCGATCGCCTCCATGCCTGCGGTGACCTTGACTGCACCGCCCCCCTTGGTAGCCACTTCAAGGGTTCTCCCTTTGCCTGTTGTTGCTGCGGCTCCGGAGCTGTTTGGTGCCTATGTGGAGGCTGACTCCCATCTTCAACGGGTTGACTCCTCACCTACTGTTCCCCATCCGAGCGCGGCTACCTTGGAGCTGCCCCCTGCAGTGCCCCTCCTCCAGGCTGACGGGCTCACTCCAATGGAATGTGTCGTCCATTCCCTTTCCACCTTGGTTACTGCAGGCTTTCCTCCTCCTGGGCCAGAACTCCCCTCTTCTGCCTCGGTCAACATTGTCTCTGCTGCTCTTGCCCCAGCGGAAGACCGCAGCTGCTCCGTTCCTGCTGGGCCATCTCCAGGTTCTCTCCAGGCCGCGCGGAGGTGGACCGCGGACCACCCAGCATCTGTAGTTGGGGAGTGTGCTCCTCTTCAGTGCCCTCATCAGTGCCCAGCCGTGGAGCTCCCTTTATCTGTGCGCCCCATTATTCATGTGCTCTCTGTGCCAGGTTTGGAGCACATTTCTCACTTTCCTGACTTGCCTGCTGTACATGCTAGCTTTGTTGGCCTCGCCCCTCCTCTGGGCCCAGGTCATCATGGTGTTTGCCCTCCGTCTCCTCTGACAGTGGGCCTCGTGACTTCCCCACTGGCTGTTCACCCTCCCGAGAAGGGTGACCCCCTTCCGTGCTCAGATGCACCCTCGGCTGTCCCTCCTGCGGCCCGGGTGTCCTCTTCTTTGGCCCTCGGCCTTCCGGCGCCGAATGCTCACCCCCTTGGCGGCCCTTCTTCTGGGCTTAATGCCGGGGCGGTAGCCTGGTCCCCAGGGGCGTAGCCCACCTCCCAGGCGGCTAGCGTTGAAGGGTCCTTCGCTTCCTCCTCTTCTCCGATGGCAGCCCCTCGTCTCACCTTCGCCCAAGCTTTGAAGAAGAAAATCAACTGGGCCCCGCCTGAGCCAATCGTCGACTCCGCCCCGCCTCCTACTCCGGTGTATACCGTGGGTGTTGTGCCCCCCTCGGATCTTGGCATGCCTCTCAAGTTCCTTCAGCTCATCCAGGCTCTCCATGTCCCCGGGCTTGAGCCTGCTTCGGGGTTCCGTGACCTTACGGCGGCTCATACGGCCTTTGTGGGCACCTCTTGCCAGGACCACTCTCGGCCGCCCTCGAGGATGGATGGCGGAGCTCCTTGGCATTCCTTCCGGCGGTCCAACTCCACTTCCTCCTCGCGTGATCATCAATGCATGTTTGAGGACGCTGCTCTTCCTCCCCGTCGTTCTCTTCGGATCCAGTCTTCTTCGATGGCGCCCCCGCCGCTGGCCGACTCTTCCTACACGGAGGTGCTCGATCCCGATGGTTCGGAGGTTGATCCTCTTGATTGGCCTTGCTCTCCGGGTCGTCAGTGCGGTGTCCGTTCTGTGTTCTCGTCCGACTCTGAAGGGGTCTTCGACGAAGATTCCTATTTGTAGGGGCTATGTTTCTTCTGTGGGTTCTTGGGCTTTTGTTTCTGCCCTTGCTTGGGTCCTCTTAGCCTTTTTTTGCCTTCTTGGGCCTTTGGCCTTGTATGCTTCTTGCCCCTCTTTGGGCGTTTCCCCTCCCCCCCTGTACCCCTTTCTTTTTCTGCTTTCATATATGAAAATCGCTTGCCTGGTGGCCGGGATAGTGTTTTCATCTTCTTCCGCAATGAAGAGATGAACCCCCTCTCCCGTCTCCCCCCTTGCAAGTATCAACTTTAGTTAAAAAAATTGAAGCACAATGACTTTTATATAAATTCTCTTCCCATAGTAGACTTTCCCCTTTAAGCATTCCCTAGTTAATGACATATATAATTCTCTCCCTAGTTGACATCATTAAAATAACACAATAGAGAAAATATATGGCACAGTTAGGAGGAAAGGAGTAAGGTAGAGATTATTAGCACATGATGTACAGAGTGAATGTAAGTAGATACCTGTAGGGAGTAATTAAATGCACAACAACCTGAGATACCTTGTCAGTGTTCACAAATTGATGTGGAAATACATGCCAATGGTTGTACACTGATTAAAGTTTTCAATTGTTGAGTCCTTGAAGGTTCTCTTGTTGGGTCCCTCATGAATACAAGTAATGCAAGTATTATGCAGAGAGAAGACCGTGCAGACAAGGAGATGATACCACTTGTTAGAGAGTGATGCTATGTGTTTAGAGAGCAAGTGATACCAATTGTTAATGACCAACACAATGTTAATTGTTAGGTCCTTTGGCATGGCAGAAACATATTTACACAAATAGTCATCGAATGTCATGATGACATGGCAAGACAACCTGAACTGAGTCATGAGAAACAAATGTATGCAAGACATTTAACCATGGCAACATGATACATCACGAGAGAGGTATAGCACCCAAATTCAAGAGCAGCTTGTTGGGTCCTTTGTTGATGTTACCTTGGTTTGGCATGAGAAGTTTACATAAGGTAGCATCTGATACCATGAAGTCACATCAAAGCAATATGGCCTGAAACACTGTAGACATATATGTGCATGAGATTTGAGCATAATACAACAATGTAGTTCTTTTTGGTTTTCTATTTTTTAGATTTTTAAGATTTTATATGCCATGCATAGAGATGGAAAATTGCACACTAACCATATGCTGGACGAACTGAAGCCAGTAGCTTTAGGGATGTGATACCACTAGTTGATGAGCAATTATTGAACAAGGTTGTGTCCCTTGGCATGCCAGAGGCAGATCGCGACACAAGAGCAACATGAACTGAGTTATGAGAGGCAAATAGATGCAGTAGATGTTATCATAGCAACATGATGCAATTCGAGAGTAATATAGCAGCCGCATCATAAATTTGATTTTTAGATTTTTCAGGTTTTTAATGGTTTTCTGGTTTTTAGATTTTAAAGATTTTCTATGCAGTGCATGGAAAATGCAGACCACCCATGTATGTGAAGACTGAAACCAGTTGCATGGAAATCATGATACCAATTAGCCTGTTGCCAGTTGATGAGAAGGCTGATGCTAGATACCAATTGTTGAGATAATGGTGATGCTTTCATGACAGCTTGAGTGAATTATGCATATTGGTACAGAGAAGGCAAAAATCATTGGAGCATGAAGCGACAGGAGGCCAATTTGCCTTAATGGCCGATATTAGGATAGCTAGACAGAATTCTGGTTGCAAGGGGTCGACTCTAAGGGTCGACACTAGGAGATTTTTGAGGCAGAGAATCCAAGAACTGATAAGATAAGGGTTCCTCATTCTGAAGCCAGGTTCATAAATATAGAGTTACGGATTTTTCAGAATTTCCAGTGGTGGAACATTAGTAAAGCAACCCTTACAATAAGATTGGTTTAACACTAATGAATTCTAAGCTTCTCAATAAAACCGCTTGAAAACATCTTCATTCAGTATTAATAGAAATGAACCAGAAATACATACTGAAATAATGTTAACCTCCTCTTACCTTATTCATTCAATTCCATTAGCTCCTTTGAGAGTTACTACGAAAAGTATTGAGATTAAACAAGCATGAAGACTAAATGGATTTCTAGAGTTTTAGTATATTTGCTTTTAAATTTTGTTATCACACTCATAATTTTTATTGAGCACAAGAGGATTTTTACGAGCATTTAAGTCCAGTCATGCCTTGTATATTGAGGATACACGTTGGTTAGACGCCAATATCCCTAGGTACTTGGTGTGACTAACTGTCATGCCACAACTAGAACTAAGATAGCATTGTCACCTCATGACATATCGAACCTCAAATTGTTGATGAGGGGACATATTTCTCAGCAACTTTGCCATTACTCTACCTTGATTTTTCTTTAATATCACAGCAGAGTTAACAAGGGAACTTCATGACATATCTTACCTTATTTCTTTTATGAGGAGACATATTTCTCAGTGAACCAGTGTCATTGCTCTGACACAATTAGCTCTAATAAGTTCCAGCAAATTAGATTGTTTAAAGACAATACTTAGCTGAAGTTTCTCAATCAAGAAAGCCTTTGTACTAAAGATAAACTTTCAGAAATAAGAAGACATATCAAGTCAAAACATGAAAAGTTGGTTTAAGTCTATTAAGACCGAGTGCAACCACTTTGAGGACAATTAAACTTTAAAGCTCAAGAAATCATTAATTTTAAACCAATAGCTTTCATTTTCAGGAAAGTCATAAAGCTCCAAAAAGGAAGATTCTTCTAGAAGATTTACTCTAATAAATGAATTCAACAACAGATCGAAAATCCTCCAAGAAGATGAAGGCATTCAAGAAATTCTGGAAACTTTCAACTAATGGTTCAAGGAATAGCATATTTTAGACAATCCAAAGCAATTCAGACCCAAGATGGAATATAGTGTAACAACATTATGAAGCAGGGTCTGATTTCAGTAGGGAGGACAGATGATTACACAGTGAGACGGAATAAGGAACACTCCCCCTTAGGATATGCAGTGAGCTCAGGCTGAAATAATGTCTAAGGTCTACTTGATCAATTCTCCAAGAGGATGCAATCTTTACAAATGTCAACAAAAAGAGTGCATGAATGCAGACTGAATTTTGATGTTGACTCCCCCTAAACATGTGCATGGGTTGACAAAGGTGTATGCAACCTATGGCTTAAATGAACACATGATCTATTAAAAATGATACCATTTGATATGCAATCTTTGGGTCCCTTTAACATGGTGTGCATTGGCATTTATTAGACCACAATATGATGCTATCATGGATTATTTGCAATGCATCCTAAACTGAAATGTAGATATAATTTTTAATGTGCAGATGGATACATGCTACTTACTCCCTCTTTTTGATGATTTCAATATGGTGTGCAATCAATTCTGAAATCAGTATATGCATGATAACGAATACACATGGGTAAACTATGAAATGCAGAAACTCCTCCTCACTATATGCATTGAATGTCTGAATTCTGAGTGCAGTATATGCAATGAAATCAATGGAGGGAATGTGATGAATTATTCATATGAACATCTAGACTGTTCTAATGATTGGTTGACCCTTGGTACCTGGCGGAGAACTGAGGTCTTAAGACCACCTCACGCATGATGTGGGTTTCTAGACAGAAGAAATCTGCCCTTCTCCCAGCTTACCATGTTTATATACCAAGAGGTCATGCAGAGTTGGGTCCGAAATGCATGATAATGCATGAAATTCCAAGATGATGCTTAGTGACCACAACACGTACAAATTCAACCATATGCTATGCATTTCTACACTTAGGTGCAAACTCTTAAACTTCCCATTTGCTGAATGCTCATGGAAGTTAAGACAGACAATCAGCATGTTATTTGTCCATTTGAGTGATGAGTTGGGAAATGTGCAGCCATGGAAGACATCATCAAACACAATGATCAAATAATGCTAAGCAAGAAATTCACATGGCTGCTAAAGGTAGCAAGAGTCAAATAGCAACTCATCATCATAGCAATTCCATCAGTATGACAAATTGTTCATGGATTACACAGCTGAATTAATTGATCTTTGGTACAAGGCAGAGGTTTGGATCTGAGACCCTGTTAGCACAGCAAGAGTGATATAGAAGGGGGGGGGATGAATAGATCACTCCCAATTTGTAGAAACTTAAGCGGAATATAATTTCTACTGCTAACGCACCTCCTTAAACCGTACACAGAGGGATGTAAATGAGAATGAAGAGCGAATCACATGGAAGCAAAGAGCCGAGCAGATGAAGAGCGTAGAGAACAATAGCAAACCACAGAGGAGGCACTCGGTTTTTTAGGTGGTTCGATTGCAGTCCGCAATCTACATCCACCCCTCACTCCAACTAGAGTGAGGATTCCACTAGACGATGCTAGATCAATGCAGACTCAGTCTGCGAACAACATGCTGCCACACAGCTTGAACACCAAGGGAAACAAATCCCTCAATCAAGTTCTGCTACCCACAGAACCTGAAACATGTTCTAGCTCCCAGCTAGAACACAACCGGAGAATCCTCTCCCTTCCTCCACACACCGGAGGGAAACTGTTAATGACAGCCAGTCACTAACACCACCAGAGATCACCGATCTCTCTTCCTCTGCAACACAGAGGGAAACTGGAGTAATACTCCCTTCTTCCACACACCGGAGGGACAACAATTCAGATCAGAATAGAAGGATGAAAAAAATAAACGAAAGCAAAGTGGAAAATGAAAAACAATGAGAAGGAATCGGTTCTGAAACCCAATACAAATGTAGCTTCAAATGAAGCAATTCATCAATCAGCACACACTCTCTCTCTCTCTCTCGACCAAACTCCTCTCAGATATTGAACTCTCTGCTCTTTTCCTTTCTCTTTCTTTCTCTCTGCACTTTTCTTTCCTTTTCTGGATCGAAGGACGTATATGCTCTCCAGGCTTCTTCTTCGATCAACCTTCATCTTAAGACGAAGGCTCCATTTTATACCTGGAGCAGCAGCAGGGCGCGTGTGGCTTCCACAGTTCCTGCCCTAAGAGTTCGGACTACGTGGCAGCATCCAGCAGGCTGTCAGACCACGTGTCCTCATCTGGGCATTTTCCTTATCCTTGGATCACGTGCCCAGCACCAGTACGCTCAGCAACTGGAGGTAGATGGCGTCAACTCACTTGCTTCAAAGAGTTGACGCAGTCATCAGAAATCTTCAAACTTCTTAACCACTGCGTCGACTCCATCAGCCTATTGCGTTGACGCAGTGGTATCGACAGTCCAGTGTTCAAGTCTTCAATAGATAGGTGAGCTGCGTCGACGTTATCAGCATATTGCGTTGACGTAATGAAGGCATCCAGAGATAAGTCGTCCCTTTCTTGGACTGCTGCGTCGACGCTGCCAGTTGGTGGCGTTGACGCACGAACGTGTACATTTCTATACTGGCATCTCTTAAGCCGTTGCGTCGACGCTACTTGTTGATGGCGTTGACGCAGTGGAAGATTTCGTGAAGGCTTCATCGCTTGTAAGAGTCTTTGTTTCTTTAACTGCTGCGTCGACGCTGCTTGCTTGTGGCGTTGACGCAATAGAGGATGACGTGAAAGCTTCGTCTACTGATGCGTGGACGCTTTAAGCTTCAGGCGTCGACCCTGCTCCCTTCAGCAACAAGAAAGAAGTGTATAGACTTAGTGTTAACGTTGAGCTCAATGTACAGACTCAATCAAATGAGGAGTTTCCAGTGTATGGACTTGCAATTCAAACAACAATGAATAGACTTTAGAGAAATGAAGTCTAGTGTATAGACATGGAGAGCTGTTCAATGTGTTGGGTTGGCGTTGTATAGACTTGGCTTTGAGCACTTGGGCTGAAGGCAATGTGCAGACTATGTGATGTATAGACTTTTCCCCAAGGAGCCGAATGTATAGACTTCGCCACAGTCTAATGAACATACTTTGCAGAAGAGAACGAGCCAAGGTGTAGACTTCAAAAGAAGCAGTCCGATGTACAGACTTCAAGGAGTCTTGACAACGGACGCTGTTCAGACTTTGCAAACACGAGACGATGTATAGACATTAAGCTTGACACTCCAATGTATAGAGTTGAGGATTGGAAGGATGTATAGGGTTGAGCTGAACTGATTTTTGCAAAGTGCAGACTTAGTTGGTCGGGCAGTGTACAGACTTGGAATTCTAATGCCAGTGTGTAGACTTCAGTTAGAAAGTGCCCGATGTACAGACTTGAAGGAGTTATCCCAAAGAACAGATGAGTCGACGCATCAGCAAGGTTGGGTCGACCCACTGCTGTCAAAACCCGCTAAGCAAAGTGTAGATAAAATCATAATAGCATGCTTATCTGACAACCAAATAAACTGTACTTACTCACATGATGAAACAACATTAATCTAAACATAGAGGATTGATTTATAGTGTGAGACATCATCAAAACCATCACCAAAACCATAGGGATTCAACAATCTCCCCCTTTTTGATGATGACAACACTATGAATCAAGCAATATCAAGTTTCAACAAAAAATTTAATACCAGCTGCAACATGCAGAATAAATTCAAGTCATGCTCATGCAAATGAATTAAACATTCCCTACAGCACACTATCATCTCCCCCATAACTCATAAACATATCAGCATGAAGCAACATGACTCCCCTCAAAGCTCAAGACAAAACCAATACTCACTGAAACCAATACTCACTGATATTGCAAACTTCTCACTGAAATTGCAGATTGCAAGCTTCTCTCCCCCTTTGACATCAGCAAAAAGAACTACAGAATGTGTGACAGTGCTGGAAACATGAGGACTAAGGGCAATTACTACTTAGTGCAGAAAGTCACGAGTAGTTCTTAAGAGAATAAGTGAGTTTCTAATCTCAAGAGAGGATTCTTTAGACTTCAGTACACAATAGAGAAGTAGAATGATAGACAAGTTTATCAGCATACATAGTGGATGATTGAGAGCAGGAGTTGACAAGTATGGCAAGATATAGCTGATCAGTCAACTATTCCACAAGACAGCAAGAGACTAAATCAGAGAGGTGTTCTCAAGGTATTGAAGACAAGCAATCCATTAGTTGCATAAGAACAAGGAATTTTTTTTTTATTGGAGATGATTTTCAAGAAGATCAATGAGTAAGTTGGTAGTTCACTTCCCTTGACATTAGGGAGACACCTTGATTAGAGGCCTGAATCCCCAGTTACTCAGAGTGAGTACCTCATTACTTCCTTCTTCTTTTTTTTTATATTAAGGACCAGAGTTAGTAACTATGGCTTTTGACATGAAGAAACACCTTGATTAGAGGCCAGAGTCCCCAGCTACTCACCAGCAAGCCACCATTGCTCTGTCATGACTTTTCATTCATTTTAAGCATTTGACACCTCATGACTTGGGAGAACTATTCATTTCATTGATGAAGCTCCCAGTTTCTCAGTGATCAAAAACAGAACATGTTTGTTCAGTTAAACCCTTGAGTTAAAAAGATAGAATGATTGAAGACAATCCCAAAAAGAACTTTTCTTGAATTGAGTCTTGAAGTCTAGATTTCAAGTTGATTGGGTCAGATATCAAGACATACAAGTTTTTGGCCTGAACCATAATCAATGACAATGTAGGAAGATATACTTTATGCAATTAGTCCAGATCTCTGAGAGAGTACCAAAGGAAAGATTCTAACTTGGAGATTAGAGTCACTAACTTATAGACTTAAGAGATAAGTGACACTCTACTTTCTGAGAGAACCACACTAAATCAGTCATGCAAGACCAGCAAAGGTACACATCTGGACAGCCCTTTTGAATCTGTCAAAGAACTTCTCTTCTCACATCACAACTCAGCTCCCCCTAAGACATGGCATTCCTCAAAGAAATATTCCAGCAAAATCTCAAGGCTTCCCCTTTATTTAGAGCATTCCTGAATGCTAATCAGTAAGCATTCTGAACTCCCCCTTAAACCAGCATGCAAGAAGGATAAACATCAGATAGACACAACTCCCCCTCACAACCAGAACAGGCTTCATAATTAAGACAATTTGTATAAGCCTAGTTCTCTTCTTAATGTGGAAAATTTTTCATTATCCAGAGGTTTTGTGAATATATCAGCAATCTGATTATCTGTGCCTACATGAATCAGTTCAAAATTATTCTTAGACACCTCATCTCTTATAAAATGATGTCTTATCTCTATGTGTTTGGTTCGTGAATGCAAAACAGGATTTTTAGCAAGATTGATGGCACTAGTATTATCACAGTAAATAGGTGTGCACCCCTGGTCTACTTGGTAGTCCAGAAGCTGGTGTTTAATCCATATGACTTGTGTTCCACAACTCCCTGCAGCCACATATTCAGCTTCTGCAGTGGAGAGGGCCACAGAATGTTGTTTCTTGGAGCCCCAAGATACTAAACATCCACCCAAGAATTCACAATGGCCACTTGTGCTTTTCCTGTCTAGTTTACAGCCTGCATAGTCAGCATCTGTGTATGCTACTAGATTCAATGTGCGAGATGCAGGAAACCATAAACCAAGAGAGTGACTAGCTGACAAATATCTGAAGATTCTTTTAACTGCAGCTAAGTGTAGTTCAGTAGGTCTAGACTGATACCTTGCACACATTCCTAAACTGAATTGTATATCAGGTCTAGAGGCTGTCAAGTAAAGAAGTGATCCAATCATACCTCTATAAAGTTTGGCATTTACTTCTTTACCTGTCTCATCTGCATCCAATGATGTATTGGCGCCCATGGGTGTAGTAATGTGCTTTAAGTTTTCCATGCCAAACCTTTTGAACAGTTCCATTGTGTATTTGGTTTGGTTGATGAAGCACCCATCTTCTAGCTGCTGTACCTACAATCCAAGAAAATATTTTAGTTCTCCAACCAAGCTCATTTCAAATTCAGCAGACATCATGGTAGAAAATTCATCACATAGTTCATGCCTAGTTGATCCAAATACAATGTCATCTACATATACCTGAACTATGATGAGATCTTTATTCATGCCCTTGGTAAATAAAGTCTGATCAACTTTATCTCTTTTGTAGCCCTTGCTGATCAGAAATTCAGACAATCTTTCATACCAAGCTCTTGGAGCCTGCTTTAGACCATACAAGGCTTTGTTTAACCTGAAAACTTGGTTAGGTTGAGGAGAAAATTAAAATCCAGGAGGTTGTTCAACGAACACTTCTTCTTTAATAACTCCATTTAAAAAAGCACTTTTAACATCCATTTGTTGGAGTTTAATGTTCTTTGAGCATGCAAAGGCAAGCAACAATCTTATAGCTTCCATCCTAACAACTGGTGCATAGGATTCATCAAAGTCTACACCGAATTCCTGACAGTAGCCTTTGGCTACTAGTCTGGCCTTATTTCTCGATATGATTCCATCTTCATTCATCTTATTTTTGAACACCCACTTGGTTCCTATAATATTTATACCATCTGGTCTTGGGACAAGCTCCCAGACATTATTCCTTTCAAACTGACCTAATTCCTCACTCATAGCATTGACCCAAGCTTGATCAGCTAAGACCTCTTCTACTGATTTGGGTTCAATTTGTGAGACCAAAGCAATTAAGTCATCATTATTCACATTTCTAAAATGAGACCTAGTCCGAAGAGGTTCTTCAGGGTTGCCTATGACATTATCTAAAGGATGGTCTTTAAGGAATCTAATATTTGTTGAAGACTCACCTGTTTCTCTTGGACCTTCTTGATTTGGGGAATTTGTTTCTCCATTCTGCTGAGTCTTCTCTTCTTCTTGTTGGTTTTCTAAAAAATCTCCACCATGATTGGAGTCCCTGTCAAGATTTTTAACATTAGAAACATCTTTCTTTTCACTAAAAAGAATGTGTGGAGATTCTTCCACTTTTTGATCTGATACGTTAAATACCCTATATGCCCTTGACACTTCAGAGTAACCCAAGAATATTCCAGGTGAACTCTTGGCTTCAAACTTGTCTAAATCTTTCTTATCATTGTTATGAATAAAACATTTTACTCCAAAAATTTTGAAATGAAACAAGTTTGGTTTCTTACCTTTTAGAAGCTCATAGGGTGTTTTCTTGTGTATGGGTCTTACCATGGCCCTGTTGATTATGTAGGTTGCTGTATTGGCCGCTTCTGCCCAAAACCTTCTAGGTAACTTACTTTCAATCAACATGGTTCGGGCCATTTCCACCACTGTTCTATTTCTTCTCTCCACGATCCCATTCTGTTCAGGTGTCCTGGGAGAAGAAAACCTGTGAGTTAGTCCTTCTTTGTCACAAAGATCAGTAAACATGGAATTTTCAAACTCACCTCCATGATCAGATTGAATAGAACTAACCTTGAACTTTCCTTCTTGTTTGACCTTATTGAAAAATAGATTAAACTTTTGAAATGCATCACTCTTATTTGCTAAGAAAAATATCCATGAGTACCTAGAGAAGTCATCTATGATGACATAGCCAAACCTGTTACCATTAAGACTCTGAGTTCTAGTTGGACCGAAAAGATCCATATGAAGGAGTTCCATTGGTCTAGAAGACAATGGCTCAGATCTTAATTTGAAAGAATTTCTGGTCTGTTTGCCTAGAGCACAGGTATCACATGCTTTTGATATAGAGTTGAATTTAATTCTAGGCATGCCTCTAACTAAATCATGCTTGACCAATTTATTTAAAGTTGAAAAGCTAGCATGACCTAGACGTCTATGCCATTCAAAGGCATCATTTTCAGAATTGGCAGATAAGCAAATAGTGGATTCAGATTTCTCATCTAAGTCTACAATGTAGACATTATTAATCATGTTGGCTACAAATTTAACCATGTCAGAATTTGTTTCAAGGATTTTACATGAGCTATCATCAAATACAACCCTGTGACCCCTGTCACATAATTGACTAATGCTAATCAGGTTGTGTTGTAGCCCTTCCACAAGTAATACTTTTTCAATGGAATTTGTGGAAGACTTACCTACTGTGCCAACTCCAATTATTTTACCTTTGTTCTTTCCTCCAAACTTGACTAGACCTCCTGGCTTCATCTCTATCTTGCTGAACTTGGATCGGTCTCCTGTCATATGCCTGGAGCAGCCACTGTCGAGGTACCACTTGTTGTCTTCAGCTGCCAGGCCGACCTACACAAGTATATCAAGCAGAGTGATTTGGAACCCAAGATGAGTTGGGTCCAAGGACATTGTTTAAATCTCTGATCAAGTGTTTAGGTATCCAGATTTGTTTCAGCATGGTTTTCTCTGGCACCTTCCTTTCTGGTTTATTAAAGTTCAATCCAGCTGAACTGGAGAAATGAGTTCTATTCCTTTCATTGGTCTTCCTATTCCTAGGAAATTTCCTGTAGGCTTGTTAATTGGCATATCTTTGACCATGAAAGTTATTCCTCCAGTAGGTCTTGTTTAGACCCATCTGATTGTTATAATTCCAGCACTTATTCTGATTTGTTTTCTTGGTCCAGCTACCATTTGTGTTCTGGTGAATGGACTTAATGTTATTCTTCATAAAGTTCATTCCAATCTTAAATGGTTGTCCAGTACTGATTTTTGTGTTTTCTTTAGGACTTTGAGTTTCCTTAGAGCTGTTTGAGCTGGATGGTGTGTCCAACTTTTTTTTTCCCTTCTCTGGACAGAAGGTGATGGTCTTGAATTGCAAGGGTCTCTTGTTGGTTGGGTCATAGCCTAGACCTTCCTTATTGAAATTGACCCTAGTCCCTAGTATAGCATCTAGGCTAGTCTTTCCTTGGACAAACTTTTCTAAGATTTTCTGTTTGTCTTCCAGCTCCTTTTGAAGAGACTCAGAATTGTTTAGGAGTTCAGCATTTACTTTCTTCACAGCTTCATATTTCTCTGAATTCACTCTAATTTCATTCATGCTTTCTTCAATTTTAGTTTTGAATTCATTGAGCTGTTTTTGACTTTCTTGAATTTCTCCCTTAAGCTTATCATTCTCTTTCCTTAGTGAGGTCATTTCTTCTAGTTGTTCTTTTAGCTTTTCATTTTCCTCACAGACCAGAGTTTGTTCTTCAATATTTGTGTTAAATTTTCTTTTCAGAACTCTGTGCTCTTTGCTAAGAGAATTAAATTTATCTATCGAATCACCATAAGCATCCTCCCAGTCATCAATTGAAAATTTTTTAAAGAAGTTTATTACCTCCTCTTCACTGTTTGCCATAAGGCAAATTCCATCTTCATATTCTTCTGAGGAAGCATCTTCGGGATCTTCTTCTTCCTCGCTCCATGTGCAGACCATCGCCTGTGGCTTCTTCTTCTTCTGCACCTTTATGTTTTTCTTCTGAAGATAGGGACCCTTCTTCTGGAGGTCTGGGCATTCGCCTCTCATGTGTCCCTGTTTGTTACAGATAAAACAAGTCAGTTTCTTAGGATTTCTATCCCTGTAACTGGTAAATTCAGCATTCTTGTTAAAGGGTTGTGGCTTCTTCTTCCTAAAGGTCTTTCCCTTTTTCTTCAAAAATTTTCTGAACTGTCTAGTGAGCATTGCCTGCTCCTCCTGATCGAGATTTGATAAACCTTCAAGCTCGGACTCAGACTCGGGGCTACTGCTGCTGCTCCCACTGTTACTACCCTTGTTGCGGGAAGCTCTTAGAGCTACATTTTTACCCTTCCTCTCACTTCCTTCTCCACCTCCTTGGAAATTCATCTCATAGGTCATCAGGGATCCTATGAGTTCATTCACAGTTAAGACAGTCAAATCTTTTGACTCCTCAATCACAATGGCCTTAGTGTGCCATGCCGGGGATAAAGATCTAAGGATTTTCCTGACTATATCTACCTCAGCAAGATCCTTCCCTAGCCCTTTAAGAGTGTTAGTGATCAAGGATAACCTGGCATACATTTCGGTTATATTCTCATCTGCATTCATCTTAAACATTTCGTACTTAGAAGTGTAGAGGTTTACCTTCGAGGCTTTCACTTGAGTTGTACCTTCATAGATCAATTGCAGCTCATCCCACATTCACTTGGCAGTTCTGTATGCAGATATACGAGCATATTCCTCTGGATGAACAGCACACTGGATTATGTTCAGCGCCGTCCAGTTGAGTGACGAGAGCTTCACATGATCATCTGTCCAAGCATCCTCATTTGGTGACAGCTCATATGGCCCCACCGTGATTACTCCCCACAATTTATGACTTTGAGCTCTGATGAACACCTCCATCCTGTTTTTCCAAAACAGATAGTTACTACCATCGAAATAAGGAGGGCGACTAATGGATTGACCTTCGGCCATGAAGGTTCTAGGACCACCACCATTTCCTTGACTGTTCGTCCACATGGCGTAAACCTGCTCTGATACGAAGTGTTAGCGCAGCAAGAGTGATATAGAAGGGGGGGATGAATAGATCACTCCCAATTTGTAGAAACTTAAGTGGAATATATTTTCTACTGCTAACGCACCTCCTTAAACCGTACACAGAGGGATGTAAATGAGAATGAAGAGCGAATCACATGGAAGCAAAGAGCCGAGCAGATGAAGAGCGTAGAGAACAATAGCAAACCACAGAGGAGGCACTCGGTTTTTTAGGTGGTTCGATTGCAGTCCGCAATCTACATCCACCCCTCACTCCAACTAGAGTGAGGATTCCACTAGATCAAGCTAGATCAATGCAGACTAAGTCTGCGAACAACGTGCTGCCACACAGCTTGAACACCAAGGGAAACAAATCCCTCAATCAAGTTCTGCTACCCACAGAACCTGAAACATGTTCTAGCTCCCAGCTAGAACACAACCGGAGAATCCTCTCCCTTCCTCCACACACCGGAGGGAAACTGTTAATGACAGCCAGTCACTAACACCACCAGAGATCACCGATCTCTCTTCCTCTGCAACACAAAGGGAAACTGGAGTAATACTCCCTTCCTCTACACACCGGAGGGACAACAATTCAGATTAGAATAGAAGGACAAAAAAAATAAATGAAATGAAAAACAATGAGAAGGAATCGGTTCTGAAACCCAATACAAATGTAGCTTCAAATGAAGCAATTCATCAATCAGCACACACACTCTCTCTCTCTCGACCAAACTCCTCTCAAATATTGAACTCTCTGCTCTTTTCCTTTCTCTTTCTTTCTCTCTGCACTTTTCTTTCCTTTTCTGGATCGAAGGACGTATATGCTCTCCAGGCTTCTTCTTCGATCAACCTTCATCTTAAGACGAAGGCTCCATTTTATACCTGGAGCAGCAGCAGGGCGCGTGTGGCTTTCACAGTTCCCGCCCTAAGAGTTCGGACTACGTGGCAGCATCCAGCAGGCTGTCAGACCACGTGTCCTCATCTAGGCATTTTCCTTATCCTTGGATCACGTGCCCAGCACCAGTACGCTCAGCAACTGGAGGTAGATGGCGTCAACTCACTTGCTTCAAAGAGTTGATGCAGTCATCAGAAATCTTCAAACTTCTTAACCGCTGCGTTGACTCCATCAGCCTATTGCGTTGACGCAGCGGTATCGGCAGTCCAGTGTTCAAGTCTTCAACAGATAGGTGAGCTGCGTCGATGTTATCAGCATATTGCATTGACGTAATGAAGGCATCCAGAGATAAGTCGTCCCTTTCTTGGACTGCTGCGTCGACGCTGCCAGTTGGTGGCGTTGACGCACGAACGTGTACATTTCTATACTGGCATCTCTTAAGCCGTTGCGTCGACGCTGCTTGTTGATGGAGTTGACGCAGTGGAAGATTTCGTGAAGGCTTCATCACTTGTAAGAGTCTCTGTTTCTTTAACTGCTGCGTCGACGCTGCTTGCTTGTGGCGTTGACACAATAGAGGACGACGTGAAAGCTTCGTCTACTGATGCGTGGACGCTTTAAGCTTCAGGCGTTGACCCTGCTCCCTTCAGCAACAAGAAAGAAGTGTATAGACTTAGTGTTAACGTTGAGCTCAATGTACAGACTCAATCAAATGAGGAGTTTCCAGTGTATGGACTTGCAATTCAAACAACAATGAATAGACTTTAGAGAAATGAAGTCTAGTGTATAGACATGGAGAGCTGTTCAATGTGTTGGGTTGGCGTTGTATAGACTTGGCTTTGAGCACTTGGGCTGAAGGCAATGTGCAGACTATGCGATGTATAGACTTTGCCCCAAGGAGCCGAATGTATAGACTTCGCCACAGTCTAATGAACATACTTTGCAGAAGAGAACGAGCCAAGGTGTAGACTTCAAAAGAAGCAGTCCGATGTACAGACTTCAAGGAGTCTTGACAACGGACGCTGTTCAGACTTTGCAAACACGAGACGATGTATAGACATTAAGCTTGACACTCCAATGTATAGACTTGAGGATTGGAAGGATGTATAGGGTTGAGCTGAACTGATTTTTGCAAAGTGCAGACTTAGTTGGTCGGGCAGTGTACAGACTTGGAATTCTAATGCCAGTGTGTAGACTTCAGTTAGAAAGTGCCCGATGTACAGACTTGAAGGAGTTATCCCAAAGAACAGATGAGTCGACGCATCAGCAAGGTTGGGTCGACCCACTGCTGTCAAAACCAGCTAAGTAAAGTGTAGATAAAATCATAATAGCATGCTTATCTGACAACCAAATAAACTGTACTTACTCACATGATGAAACAACATTAATCTAAACATAGAGGATTGATTTATAGTGTGAGACATCATCAAAACCATCACCAAAACCATAGGGATTCAACAGACCCTACTCACGCATAGTGAGAGTTCCAGGCAGGCTTGACTTGCCTTTCAATTCTACACTATTTAATATACCAGAGGTCAAACAAGGTGTAAGCAAGTAATCTAGCTTAGATGTTCATCTCACACCTTGGGGGATGTTTCAACAGCTCTGGGATAAACATTCAGCTTGCGAGTTTGACATTTCGATGAGTTTATAATGCAATGACTACAATGCAAGCCTATCATGCAAGGATTGAACACATAAGGTTTATTTACATACCTGTTCCTTGAGCATTTATTTGCTGGTTGAGCGTTGCTCAACTCCAAGGCACCTGCACTCAAAATTCTCATTTTGAGTTTATAGGTACCCAAGCTTGCTTGGGTCCTGGTTGGTTAGCAGCACTTCTAGCAAATGACATTATTTTTTTTGCTACTTTCTGGTCACCCACTCTCGTCCAAGGATAGTGATTAGATGTGTGTCCATA
The DNA here is from genome assembly GCA_022559845.1 of Amorphophallus konjac. Lineage (NCBI taxonomy): Eukaryota > Viridiplantae > Streptophyta > Magnoliopsida > Alismatales > Araceae > Amorphophallus > Amorphophallus konjac. The sequence continues at coordinate 299,612,923 of CM040121.1, read as the reverse complement.
TTCACCATAATAGAAGCAACGCACAAGGAATTTACCATTCTTTCTATGTGCAGGTGCATTGAGCCATTATGAATGAGCATGGAAACCTACCTGTTGAGCATGAGAGTGGGTCTTACCATTTAGATGCCAACAGTCCTGGACTGTGTGGCCAATTTTTTCACAATGGAAGCAGCAAGGCGGCAGTTGTCTTCTTACAACCATTGAGTGCGTCGACCTGTCCTGATGAGTGTGTCGACGTACAGGTTCATACCTGGGCTTCTGAACATGAGTGTGCAGAGGATGCTTTCTCCTAGTGTTGAACTATCTTTTGCCTAGGCTCTTTACATTGTTCCTTCTGTTTTGGCATGCTCTTTGTTCATCATTCTTCAAGATAAGGCAGTCATACACGGTGTGACCAAGCATACCACAATAGAAGCAATAAACATTCATTTTATGAGTAGCATGGTACTTAGCATAAGATTTCCTAGCATGCATTTCCACATTAGCCAAATCATATTTCTGTTTATGCCAGGAAACATTCTTTTTCTGATAGCCATTTCGATTTTGGTTTTTCTTTTGAGCAGCATGCGGTTTTGGATGACCATAAAAGGTGCTGGCTTCTAGTGAGCCAGTTTCAAACGAGGTATACACCTTGCTTTCAAGGGACTTTTTGTTCACAGGTTTGTACCCCAAACCTTCTCTTTGAAGGTTGACCCTAGTTCCCAGAATTCTATCTAAATTATTTTTGCCCTGATCAAACTTTGATAGAGAATTCTTTAGGTCTTTGTTTTCACTCTCCAATGAGGAGACATGTAGTTCAGACTCAGCAAGGACCTCTTCGCACGCAGCCAATTGCTCATTGAGCATGGCATTCACACCCTTGTAATTTTTAATTTTCAATTGAAGTTCATTCAGTTTCTCAGGGCTATCATTAACAATGCCCTTGCCCTTTTCACAGATAGACAGTCTTTCAAGCAACATGTCAATTTGTTATTTTAGACTTTTATTTTCTTCAATCAACCTCTCATCATGGATTAACCCCTCAAGCGTAGTTTCATCATTGGTGATTGGTTTAGGTTGGTTTTGAAGTTGTCTCACAATATCTTCCAACCTAGTGATTTCAGCTTGAAGGATTCCGTTTTCATCTTTAAAACACGCAATGTTCTCTTTATGTGCATATGCATCAATCATAAGAGTGTCGTTGAGCTCCTCAAATGCAGAACTGTTGTGCCCCAGGCTATTTTGACGAAGACCATAATATACCATGGGCTATTTTGATATCTTCTCTATGATTTGTATTGATAGCTCTTTGATGAATGTGAGCTTTGAATAGCTTGTGGATAATTGAGTCAAGTTCAGGTTATTCATAAATAGAAGTGAGCTTCATTTAACTGATTTTGGTTTCATAGTGTGTTTTGCTTGAACATTTGTTGCTATGAATATTTTGCAGGTTGTATGATTGGCGTATCTGAGTTCTGTGAGTCTTAATCTTGGATTGCATGCTCAATGGTTAAAACCAAGTTCAAATTGCTGTGCATTGCACCGACCTTGTTGATTCTTTGCACGAACCTTGTTGTCCATTGCACATATTTTATTCATAACTGCACCGACCTTGTGCATCATTGCACTGACCTCATTCTGCATTGCACTGACTCATGTTCACGCTTTGCACCGACCCAATCTTTGGTCCTTCACAATATTGCACGGACCTTGCTGCTCCTTGCACCGACCCTATCTACATTGTTTGCACCGACCCCATCCTGCTCTTTGCAAATCTTGCACCGAGTTTCACTTTCCTATCTTTTCTGATTGTGCTTATTGTCCACAGACCTTGGCATATGCACTGGGTTTGTTCCTGTGCATAAAACTTTGCACCGACCATGCATTTGCTACTTTGCACTGACCCGGCATAATTATTCATGTGTACCAATCCTTGCACCGACACAATCTTTGTCATATGCACAGACCTTGTGCATGCCTTGCACTGACCCTATCTATAGGCTTCAAAGAGTGTGCACCGACTGTGCTTTCATGCTTTACATAATGTGCACAGACTTCTTTGTTGTTTTAACAAATGTGCACCGACCTGCTCTTTGGGTCTTTCACATTGTGCACCGACCCTGTCCATACACTTGCACCGACCTGTACAAGCATATATGCACTGACCTTGCACCGACTTGTGCGCATTGGCATTGCACCGACCTTGGCAAGTTGTTAAAACTTGCACCGACCTTAACTGGTTCTCGTCTATGCATGCACTGAGTTTGTCATTTATTTTACACAATGTGCACAGACGTTGGCATTATATGCACCGACCCTGTTCTTTGATGTTTTACAAATTTGCACCGACCCATCTAGTGTGCACTGACCTTAAGAACCTGCACCGACCCCATTCTCGCACAGACCTCCATAGTCTGTACAAATGTGTGCACCGACCTCATCTTCTTCATATGTGCACAGAGTCATAGCCTATATAAAATGTGCATCGACTCTCTTTGTGCACTGACCTGGTCTTTGCCTTACACACATGCACCGACCCTGCCTTTTTTATATGCATCAACCATGGGACAATATGCACAGACCTTAGGCTGTTTATTGGCTTCTTTGTATGTTTACAGAGTGCCTTCAAAAGAGTGTAAACTCCAAGAGTTGACACTTCTACTGAGGTGTTCGGATCATGCTTTCCAGATGGTTTCGTAAGACCCATTCTATGATCCGATTGGACTAAGTTTTTACACCCTTTACCCTTAGGGTTTCTCTCATCTATTGGGTGTGTTTTTAAAGGGTTTTGAGAAGGGTTCCATGGTCTTTTGCTAATGCTTCTCCTTGCTATAAATATGCTGCGATCCCCATTTGTATAAATTGTTCTTGAGGGCTAAGCTTGCTCTATCCTTGCAGGAAGAAGGAGGAGAGGAAAGGGGTGTTCGCATACTGCTGGAGGAGAAGGAAGACGACGCCGAGTTCGATATTCAAGAGTCCGAGCTTTTATCTGGAGGTCGCAGCTACTTCCTTGTCGTCCACTGCTTCGGGCGTTCCATTCCTTAAGACCGGCTTCTTCCCTCACTCTCGGTTCTATCATTCCAGTGCTCCCTTCACTCATCTCCGAGTTTGTTTGATGATTTAAGGGGAAGATCTACATTGTTTATTTCATTTTGAGCTTAGATTGTTAATCTTAGATTGGGCTTTGTATTTTCCCATCCTTATTTGTCTTAGATGATTTTGGAGCTTGCCCCGTGTGTGTGTGATTTCTCGTCATCGTGCGAGAACCCACATGTGTGGGCCATCGTGCCCGTGTGTGTGGTGGTTGCTACCGTCGTGCAGTGTTGTTTAGTGGAATCCTCTCATGTTGAGAGGGGTGGACGTAGGACGGCACTTGGGTGCGTCTGAACCACCTAAAAAATCACTGTGCCGTGGTTTGCTCTTTATGTGATTGATGATATATCCTATCTGTTCATTTAACGAGTGTGATTCGGTGAGAGGAGAGATTTATCAACTGTCCGTTCATTTATTGTCATCCGAGTGATCATCATTTAGCATTGTAGAGTTGTGAGTGCTTGTTTGCTTATCACTTTTATATTTTAATCAAGCTTGAATCAGTGAGCTTCATCATTTAATATTTTTGTCTTTGCATTTTATCAAGAGAGGGCTTGTGTTTATCTACCATCTGCGTGGTTTAGTTTAATTTTGTTCCAAAGGGTGGGCAATCAATTCACCCCCCCTCTTGATTGCGTTCGTAACTGGGCCAACAATTGGTATCAGAGCCTCGGCTCTGTTTTCATCTAGAAACCTTGCGGTTTAGAGAGATCTGTTAGGAATTGCTAACAATCTTAACAAGGGGTTAATGCCCGAAGGGCATTCTATTCATAGGCCACCTTTCTTTTATGGTAGTAACTACCCCTATTGGAAGAATAGGATGGCTATCTTTCTACGTGCTCAAAGTCATGAAATATGGACTGTCATTAGGAATGGTCCGTACATTTTACACCCAGATGAGGATATGTGGGATGATGACAGTATCAAGAAGGCCACTATGAATTTTAATGCATTAAATATTATTCAGTGTGGTATTCACCCGAATGAATATGCTCGTGTTTCCATGTGCAGCAGCGCGAAAGAAATGTGGGACAAGCTCAAGCTAATTTATGAAGGCACCACAGAGGTCAAGCAAACGAAAGCGAACATGTTGATCTGAGATTACGAGCTATTCCATATGAAAGAGGAAGAGGATATCTCCGAGATGTTTGCACGTCTCATGGAGATCACAAATGGGTTGAAGTCACTCGAAAGGGAGTTTAAAGATGTGGATTTGGTAAGGAAAGTGCTGAGGTCCCTATCACCAAGCTGGCACACCAAGGCAACCGTGATAGAGGATTTGAAGGATTTATCTACCCTCACCGTGGATGCGCTCATAGGGTCTTTGATGGCCTATGAGATTAATATAAAGAGGATGGAAGAGGACACAAAGAAGAAAAAGCCAATCGCTTTGAAAGCATACCCGGAAACTATCTCAAGTCAAGAGGATTCGATGGGAACCACAGACGATGAAGAAGTTGCCATGTTGACAAGAAGAGTTAGACAATTTCTGCACCAAAGGAGAAGATTTGACAGAAAATTCAAGAAAGGAAAGAAGCAGCCGAAGCAAAGAAATGAACCACCTAAAGCGGCTGAAGTAATGTGCTATGAGTGTAAGAAGATGGGACACATGAGAGGTGAATGTCCCGAGTTGCAGAAAAAGAAAGGAAAAATGATCAAGGGCAAGAAGCCCAAGGCAATGAAAGCAACGTGGAGCGATAAGGATGAGGATGAGCCTACGTCCGATGAAGAAGAAGACATTGAAGAGCTGGTAAAGAACATGTGTCTTATGGCCAAGAGCGACAATGAACAGGTAATCTCTGACTCAGAGTTTATCACAAATGAACAATGGGAACTTGCATATGAGGAATTGGTTGAAAAATATAAAAGAATGAAAATGAGAATAGAACCTTGAAGAAGAAGATTCATGAAATAATATATTCATCTAATTCATGTGAGAAATGTAGTTTGTTTGAAATGCAAGTTAAAAATTTCAAAAATGCCAATGACACTTTGGAATCAAAGTTACTTTTGTTTGAAGATAAAATTACATGCTTAGAAGTGGAAAAGAAAAATGCTTTTAAAATCAAAGATGAAATCCAAGAAAAGCATGATAGGTTGAAGAAAGAGCTGGAAGAACTGAATGTTAAAATGGCTGAATGTGAGAAAGTCAAGGAAGAATTGAAGAAGAAAAATGAAAAATTCATCACAGAATTGAATGAAATGAAGAATGCTAATGAAAAGATGTCGAAAGGTAAGGAAAAACAAGTTGTGAAGAATTCAAATTCTGTGCATGGCAACAAAAATGATTTTCAGTATACTATTAAGAATTCACAACATCATGGAGAATGTTCACACACACATAACAATCCATCAACTGTTAATTCTCGTTTCTCCTATACTTCTACACATGTAAATAATGAGAAAAATTTTGGTAGGAAGAGACCCACTTGCTTTTATAATGGGAGAGTAGGGCATGACATGTATATATGTCAGTTAATGAAATATGATGATGAAATGTTCTTTAATAAGTACAATCTTGGAAATGCTAACATCAAGGGACCTAAGCTTACTTGGGTACCCAAATCAAAATGAGCATGTTTGCTTATTGATGCAGGTCTGCATGAAGGTGACAGAAAATAAATGGTACATGGACAGCGGATGCTCCAAGCACATGACAGGAAATAAATAACTTTTTGCAGACCTTGTAGAGAAAAATGGTGGTACGACAATTTTTGGCTGACATGACAGAGGTAAGATAATAGAAATTGGGAGAATTGGTAAGGATCTCAACCATTGCATTAAAGATGTTCTACTTGTTTTAGGTCTTCACCATAACTTGTTGAGTATAAGTCAACTCTGTGACAAGGGTCACAAGGTCTTATTTGAGTCTTCTCACTGCACAATTGTTGATACCAATTCACACGAAATCAAATTCATAGGAGTGAGGAGTAACAACACTTATCTGTTGACTTTAATGAAATTGCATCTAAAAATTTATGTCTAGTTGCAAACAAGAATGAAGATGTTTGGTTGTGGCATCGCCGCCTTGGACATGCCAGTTTCAATGTCATTAGGAAGCTGAATCGTCATGGCTTAGTTAGAGGTCTTCCTAGTTCAAATTTTGAAACTTCAAAAGTTTGTTAAGCATGTAATAAAGAAAAACAAACCACAACGTCATTTAAATGCAAAAACATTGTTTCAACTGAAAAACCTCTTCAATTATTGCATCTGGATCTGTTTGGTCCCACCAGGAATCGTAGTCTTGGAGGGAAGCTTTATGGATTTGTAGTTATCGACGATTTTTTGCGATATGCATGGGTTTTGTATCTAGCTAATAAGAGTGATGCATGCAATGAATTTATTGATTTTTATGCTAGCGTTCAAAATGAAAAAGGTTATTCAATTCCAAAAATTCAAAGTGAGCACGGAAAAGAATTTGAAAATCATGAGTTTGATGAATTTTACAGGAAGCGGGGGTATGAACATCAATTATCATCACCTAGGACCCTGCAACAGAACGGAGTGGTCGAAAGGAAGAACAGGACGCTCGTGGAGATGGCGCGAACCATGCTAGCGAAAAACTATCTTCACGGTATCTATGGGCAGAGGCAGTGAATATCACCTGCTATATTACAAATCGAGCAATGGTAAGACCGATCCTTAAGAAAAGTCCTTACGAGCTGTACAAAGGTAAGAAACTCAACATATCACATTTTAAGCCATTTGGGTCTATTTGCTGCATTTTAAACAATGGTAAAGACAATCTTGAAAATTTTGATGCGAAGAGTGATAAAGGGATTTTTCTCGGGTACTCTCTATCATCTAGAGCTTACCGTGTTTATAACACTAGAACACTTGTTGTCGAGGAGAGTCCACATGTTGTTGTTGATGAGTACACCATGAGAAAATCAAATGATAATGATCATTTTCTGATTACAGGTGAGAGTGATGTTGAGAAAGGAGAGTCGAGCAAACAAGGTGAGGCAGGAGATCAAGATCAAGAAAAAGAGAAAGAAAAGGAGCAAGAACAACAAGAGGAACAAGTACATCTGCCTCTTCCACACCAATGGACCACGCATAAGGACCATCCGTTGGAGAATGTGATCGGTGGTGTGGATGATGGAGTGAGAACGCGGGCTTCAATGAGGGAAGTTGAAATTCATGATAACTTAGCTTTAGTTTCCAGCATTGAACCTAAATCTTTAGATGATGCCTTAAATGATAATTCTTGGGTTCTCACCATGCAAGAAGAACTGCACCAATTCCAAAGGAATCAGGTGTGGTTCCTCGTGCCCCGGCCTGATAACCATCCTATAATCGGAACTAAGTGGGTTTTCCAAAATAAACTTAGTGAAGATGGGGTGGTTGTGAGGAATAAGGCAAGGTTGGTAGCCAAGGGCTACTCCCAAGAATTCGGCATTGATTTTGATGAATCATTCGCTCATGTGGCAAGATTAGAAGTTGTACGAATTTTACTTGCTTATGCTTGTCACAGGAACATCAAGCTGTTTCAAATAGACGTGAAGAGTCCCTTCCTCAATGGAGTAATCAAGGAAGAAGTATAGGTGGAGCAACCGCCGAGTTTTAAAGATGAAAGATTTTCGGACCACGTGTACAAATTGGACAAGGCACTGTATGGATTAAAACAGGCTCCCCGGGCATGGTATGATCGTTTAAGTTCATGTCTTATTGATAATGGCTTCAAACGAGGTAACATAGATCAGACGTTGTTTACTAAAACTTGTGATGAACATGCTCTAATTGTTCAAGTTTATGTAGACGACATAATATTTGGAGCCTCAGATTTGAAAATGAATGACGAATTTCCCCAACTCATGCAGGGAGAGTTCAAGATGAGCTTGATGGGCGAGCTGAACTTCTTCTTGGGACTTCAAATAAAACAACTGGACGATGGCATCTTCATCAACTAGAAGAAGTACACAGAAGAGATCGTGAAGAAATTCCAATTAGAAACTACCAAGCCATTTGCTACACCTATGTCCACCTCACAGAAATTGGAAGAAGAGAAAGGTAACAAGGTTGATCAAAAACTCTTTAGGGGTATGATTGGTTCATTGTTATATATGACTGCTAGTAGGCCTGACATACATTTTAGTGTCTGTCTCTGTACAAGATATCAATCTTGTCCCAGGGATTCTCATTTATCAGCCGTGAAAAGAATCTTCAAGTATTTAAATGGAACACTTGACCTTGGTTTGTGGTATCCAAAGAATAATTATTTTCACTTGCATGCTTTCACTGATTCTAATTATGCTAGATGTAAAATGGATCGTAAGAGCATAAGCGGTCACTATCAGTTTCTAGGGGGCTGCATGGTTTCATGGGCCTCAAAGAAACAACATTGTGTGGCTTTATCAACTACCGAGGCCGAGTACGTCGCTGCGGGTAGTTGTGCGGCTCAAGTTCTATGGATCCAACATCAATTGCTTGATTTTGATTTTTGTTTGAAAAATACTCCTATCTTGTGTGATAACACGTTTGCAATAAATCTGTCCAAAAATCCTATCCAACATTCTCGTACTAAACACATTGAGGTTAGACATCATTTCATAAGAGATCATATTAATAAATGTGATTTTGAGCTAGTTTTTGTTGACACAAAACACCAACTTATAGATATCTTTACAAAACTTTTACACTCTGATCAATTTTGTTTTCTTAGAAAAGAATTAGGAGTGTGCAGGTTAGATCGTTAAATCCTTTTGAGTTGCTTTGTACATACACACTTTACACTTCTCATAATGAAACTGTTCATACTACTTTATCTTTTGCACATAAGGAGATTTTCCATGTGTTTACTGTTTAAATTTGCCTTTTGTGCATATCATAGTGAATAACAATTTGCTTTCCATACATGCTTTTATCTTCTCGCATCTACATGTACATAAATGTTTATACTTAATACTTGTGTGCATGAATGCCATGATTTCCGGTATATCAAATATCGATTGCCGAAGGTTGGATTATGTCCAGCTGGAAGCTTTCTCCACGTGTGAGGGTGGTCTTTTGACCTACGTTCTCTGCCACGTACCAGTAATTAACTTGCTTGAGTATTCCATTTTGACACATGCTTGAGTGTATATAAATTACACACCTTTCAATTTTGATATCTCCTATGACCTTACTCCCTTGCTTAATAAAATTACTTTGACGTAGACATGCTGTTACATGGCACATATTAAGGGGGAGGTTTTTGTTATAACTGTGCATACACTTAGGGGGAGACATCACAATGAATCGGCTAATTCATCTCTTACATTCTATGCAATCTCTCACACCACTTGCACTTTTGAGTTTAATGATTCTAACTAATAAGGATTTCACCTATTCCACTCAACACATTTTAGAGCTCTTGATCCCCTACATAGGAATCACGTGGCTCGTGAGGAAAAAGCTGTCAGCCCCACCAAAAATGTGAATAAGTGTGATTTGACATCGAGTACATCGGGAATCCCCCCTGAAATAAAGGAGGAAACTTACATTGAAAAGTGTCCTATCCACATAATCATAAGTGACGATACTGAGTAACCGGGAAGTGCCCCTGAAACAAAGGGCATGACTCGTGTCAAAAGGTTAGTCATCTTAGTTATTCAAAAATAAAAAAAAATAAAAAATACTTTTGGGGTTGTGCGAAGCTACCAAAAGCCGAGCACGGTGTATGGAAGTGTAGGGAGGAACTGTTCCTACTTGTGTTCTTTAGAAAATCTAAAAATCCATACTATCTAGATTTCATTGCTCATCCTTCACATATATATCTAGGGAGTGATTGTACGAATGTACATCTTGAATTAGTCATACTTCATTAGTAATGCAGTACCACTTCTTGTAAGCACTGCCCTTTTACTATTGCTCATGCAACTCTTGCTCTCACTCGATAGTATTGTTCTTAACCTATTCATATAGAACATGCTTGATACTATATACAATAATGAATGCATATGTGCTTGAATGTTCATTCCTTGCTTTTCATGTGCATTTCATACAGTTAACTATGCATATCCGATTTTGCTTCCCAGCTTTTCATAATCCCCTATTTGACTCTGACAAAAAGGGGGAGTAATAAAATTTGCATGTTGAGCAGTTGACTTCATATATTTTGAATGGGTGTTTGAAAGTTGAAAAATGCTTGTTTTGACAAAAGGGGAATTGGTTCTTTCATGCAAATCCTTGTAGTTTTTCAAAGGGTTTTATCTTCGTCAAAAAGGGGGAGATTGTTGTGCCCCAGGCTGTTTTGACGAAGACCATGTGTAAAAAAAGTCTTTTTGATATCTTCTCCACAATTTGCATTGATAGATCTTTGATGAAAGTGAGCTTTGAATAGCTTGTGGATAATTGAGTCAAGTTTAGGTTATTCATAAATAGAAGTGAGCTTCATTTAACTGAATTTGGTTTCATAGTGTATTTTGCTTGAACATTTGCTGCTATGAATATTTTGCTGTTGTATGATTGGCGTATCTGAGTTCTGTCAGTCTTAATCTTGGATTGCATGCTGAATGGTTAAAACCAAGTTCAAATTGCTATGCATTGCACCGACCTTGTTGATTCTTTGCACGGACCTTGTTGTCCATTGCACAGATTTTATTCATAACTGCACCGACCTTGTGCATCATTGCACGGACCTTGTGCTATATTGCACCGACCTCATTCTGCATTACACTGACTCATGTTCACGCTTTGCATTGACCCAATCTTTGGTCTTTCACAACATTGCACGGACCTTGCTGCTCCTTGCACTGACCCTATATACATTGTTTGCACCGACCCCATCCTGTTCTTTGCAAATCTTGCACCAAGTTTCACTTTCCTATCTTTTTTGATTGTGCTGATTGTGGATAGACCTTGGCATATGCACTGGGTTTGTTCCTGTGCATAAAACTTTGCACCAACCATGCATTTTCTACTTTGCACCAACCTGGCATACTTGTTCATGTGTACCAATCCTTGAACCGACGTAATCTTTGTCATATGCACAGACCTTGTGCATGCCTTGCACTGACCCTGTCTATAGGCTTCAAAGAGTGTGCATCGACTTTGCTTTCGTGCTTTACATAATGTGCACAGACTTCTTTGTTGTTTTAACAAATGTGCATCGACCTGCTCTTTGGGTCTTTCACATTGTGCACCGACCCTGTCCATACACTTGCACCGACATGTGCAAGCATATATGCACTGACCTTGCACCGACTTGTGTGCATTGGCATTGCACCGACCTTGGCAAGTTGTTAAAACTTGCACCGACCTTTACTGGTTCTCATCTATGCATGCACCGAGTTTGTCATTTGTTTTACACAATGTGCATAGACGTTGGCATTATATGCACCGACCATGTTCTTTGATGTTTTACAAATTTGCACCGACCCATCTAGTGTGCACTAACCTTAAGAACCTGCACCGACCCCATTCTCGCACAGACCTCCATAGTCTGTACAAATGTGTGCACCGACCTCATCTTCTTCATATGTGCACAGAGTCATAGCCTATATAAAATGTGCACCGACTCTCTTTGTGCACTGACCTGGTCTTTGCCTTACACACATGCACCGACCCTGCCTTTTTTATATTCATCGACCATGGGACAATATGCACAGACCTTAGGTTGTGTATTGGCTTCTCTGTATGTTTGCAGAGTGCCTTCAAAAGAGTGTCGACTCCAAGAGTCGACACTTCTACTGAGGTGTTCGGATCATGCTTTCCAGATGGTTTCGTAAGACCCCTTCTATGATCCGATTGGACTGAGTTTTTACACCCCTTACCCTTAGGGTTTCTCCCATCTATTGGGTGTGTTTTTAAAGGGTTTGGAGAAGGGTTCCGAGGTCTTTAGCTACTGCTTCTCCTTGCTATAAATATGTTGTGATCCCCATTTGTAGAAATTATTCTTGAGGGCTAAGCTTGCTCTATCCTTGTAGGAAGAAGGGGGAGAGGAAAGGGGTGTTCGCACACTGCTGGAGGAGAAGGAAGACGACGCCGAGTTTGATCTCCAGGAGTCCGAGCTTCGATCTGGAGGCCGCAGCTGCTTCCTCATCGTTCACTACTTCGGGCGTTCCATTCCTCAAGACCGACTTCTTCCCTCACTCTCAGTTCTATCATTCTAGTGCTCCCTTCACTCATCTCCGAGTTTGTTTGAAGATTTAAGGGGAAGATCTACGTTGTTTATTTCATTTTGAGCTTAGATTGTTAATCTTAGACTGGGCTTTGTATTTTCCCATCCTTATTTGTCTTAGACGATTTTGGAGCTTGCTCCATGTGTGTGCGGTTTCTCGTCATCGTGCGAGAACCCACATGTGTGGGCCATCGTGCCCGTGTGTGTGGTGGTTGCTACCGCCGTGCAGCGTTGTTTAATGGAATCCTCTCGTGTTGAGAGGGGTGGACATAGGACGGCACTTGGGTGCGTCCGAACCACCTAAAAAATCATTGTGCCATGGTTTGCTCTTTGTGTGAATGCTGATATATCCTATCAATTCGTTTAACGAGTGTGATTCGGTGAGACGAGAGATTTATCAACTGTCCGTTCATTTATTGTCATCCGAGTGATCATCATTTAGCATTGTGGAGTTGTGAGTGCTTGTTTGCTTATCATTTTTATATTTTAATCAAGCTTGAATCAGTGAGCTTTGTCATTTAATATTGTTGTCTCTGTATTTTATCAAGAGAGGCTTGTGTTTATCTACCATCTGCGTGGTTTAGTTTAATTTTTTTCCAAAGGGTGGGCAATCAATTCACCCCCCCTCTCGATTGCCTTCCTAACATCTGTGTTTATCTACCATATGTGTTTATCAAGAGAGCACGTAATGCTCTCTTTATGCGCATCTGCATCAATCATAAGAGTGTCGTTGAGCTCCTCAAATGCAGAACAATTATTACAGAGAGAGCTCTCATTCTGACTATTTTTCTTAAGATCCTTTTTTAATTTTTTGTTTTCAGATTTCACCTTTTTGTACTGCTTGATCAATTGATCATACGCATCCATAAGTTCTTCAAAAGTGAAATCTTCGGAGTCAGAGCTTACCTGAGATGAGGATGGATTGCTTGACTGCTCTGATCGGTCGGCCATGAGGCATTCCTGTTCTTGCTCTCCTTTTTCATGGTTGTTCACTAATATGTCCAAGATTTGCTTGGCTGTGCTGCCGGTCGACACAATATTATATAATCTGAAATCAACTGCAACTTTGATCATGTTAAATGCAGCAAGGTTGTCATTATGTTTGGTCTCGTGATCAGCTAACCATTCATATGAACTTGATGGCAGCTCATGAGGACCAATGTATATAAGGTGCTACAATTGTGGATCTATGGATTTGACATAGACAAACATTCTCCCTAGCTATATAGAAAAATATGAACCATCATAAATAGGCGGAGAAGCCAACGAAGCATGTGTAGCAAATGAAGCCATTTGATCAAACGCACCAGGATCTTTCCCTGCAGATCGTAGGATCTGGGAATGGTAGAGCTTGGCTCTGATACCACTTGTTGGGTCCCGTGCAGTGCAAATGGATCTAGAAGGGGGGGTTGAATAGATCCTATCAAGAACTTTTGCCTATTTAAAACTTAGATACCAAAAGCATAAACCACTCCTATAAAGTAAATGAATCACTTAAGCAAAATGCACAACGGAATGAAACGGAATGGCCTAAATGGAAGGCGCCGGTCCAAAGACTACAAAGGTTGTGGTACAAGCTAAGGTGCTTCTCAGCAAACCTCTGATGTGTGTGTGAACAAGGTGATCCTTATTTAATGGAAGATGCTCCCTAGTGCCCGAGTGCAAAGCTGCAGCAGGCAGTCATGGGAATGCTAGAACCGTCCAAGGAATGGATGGTGTATATGCAAGAATGCGCAGTCCACAAAGCTTGAGTGTGCGAAGGTAATGAACCCGATTATATGCAATGAAGCAAGCACACCGACCTGTGAATGGGGATAGAAGATATGGAGCAAGCCCACTTGATGTTCAACCCACAACACAGGGATTTTAAGGTGGTTCGGTTGTAGACCCACAACCTACGTCTACCCCTCACCAAACCCAGTGAGACTTACCCTTGCAAAAGCAAGATAGTGGAGAACATCCACAACATTCGCTGATTAACAGCTTGAACTGCTGACTAACAGTGTGCTATCCACCTAGAGGATCAGATCCTCTCTTCCTCTGAAAACCTAGAGGGACACCGGAGGGACCACCCTCCCTTCTTCTAATTGCTCAGAAGGAACCCGATCCCCAAAATAGGGGATCAGAAGAGCAAGAGGATTGTACCGAAAATACAAAAGAAAATACTGCAAATGCAGTGAGGAAAGAAGAGTGACAATATAAACACCAGCGGAAAAAATGGATCAAGACAAGGATGCTGGTGACTGTAGCTACAAGGTTAGATCCAAGGATCCTTTTCTTCAAACACCAGTAGACTGCAGGGCTGCTCTCTCTCAAGGTTGATCTTCTTTTCTTTTTCTCTTACAGCACTGGACTTAGTCAAACTTGTGCTGGGCTACTCTCACTCCCTTCTTTTCTTTCTCACAGGTTTTCTTCTTGGATGCTCAAGGGCGTGTGTTTCTTCCAAGGCAGCAGCGGTAATAGAAGCAGCAACTTCTTCTTTTGAGGAAGCTTCATATAAATAGAAGACCTAAGGGAAACTTTTCCCGCCAGAAGGTCTTCTCCTCTTGAGGCATGCACCGATGTGAGCTTGAGTGCTTTTCCAAGTCAGTCCCATGGTAGGACACTGGCAGGTAGGCGAAGCAGACCATATCTTTCATTTTGTTACTTTTCAGATCTCCTCATAAATGGTCCCCTTGACTTTCGGTCTTCTTATTGTCTGAAGTCCACTTCTATCATGAGTACTCTGTCTGCACAAGAGTCTTCATTGGGTGACAGCAAAAAGGTGGCAGACTATATTGACCTTTCCCAGATAGCAAGTCTTTACATTAAATGCCCTTTAGGCATGTGGTCTTCTCATTGGCTGGAGTTTAGTTTCTGTCTTACTGAGGACTGCTAGGATCGGAGTCACATGGGGTGACAGTAAAGAGGTGGCAGATTGTGAGGTGTTCTTTCTCCAGCTGGATTTTTGACAAAGGTAACTCCAAGAAAGTAGATTAAATGAGACATGATGATAGGGACAAAAGTCAAACCTGGGTACTCCATCCAGACCTCGAAATTCATTTATTTGGACACTTGCGGTACCTATTTTCTTTCTCTGGATTGCCCAATTGATTTGACAGACTTCTGGCTTGTGAGATTCTAGAAGACCAACGTGTCGACCTACTGAGAAGGAGGTGTCGACACTTCTTATGAAGTCTTCTTGTATAACTGTCTCTGGAAGCCCAAAGTGTCAACCTGCTGTAACTAAGGTGTCGACACTTCTTTAAGGATCCGGTCTTCAATGCTTTTTGGAAGAATCATGGTGTCGATGTCCTGTAAATGAGTGTCGACACTTCCTTGCAGAAGAACGTTTATAACGCCCTCTGGAGGGGTCACAGGTCGACCTTCTGAGAGAGGCGGGTCGAGACTTCCCTTTGACCTTCTTTGAATAGATGTCACTTAAGGATATGTGCACCGACCTTGTCAGTGTAGAACCTCTGCATGTGCACCGACCTGGTATTGCAGGACCTCTGCATGTGCACCGACCTTGGAGTACGGATGTGCACAGACCTTGTGCATTGAAGCAAAACATGCATCGACCTTGGTTCAGGATGTGCACCGACCTGGGTTGAAGATGTGCACCGACCTTGTACTAGCGTATGCTTAGACCTTGTAGAGAGCTGCTCATACCTTGTTAGTGTGCTTTCATACATTTGAATGTGATGATGCACTGACCTTGTATGTTGAAAGAGACATTGCACAGACCTTGGTATGTTGAAAGGCAAACATTGCAGAGACCTTCAGCAACGTGCTCAGACCTTGTCTTCATATGTGCACAGACCTTTTCTGCTTTAGACAAGAATGTGCATCGACCTTATATGCAGTCAAGCAGAATGTGGACCGACCTTAGTCTTCAGTCTTCAGCATGTGCATCAACCTTAGTCTTCAGTCTTCAACATGTGCATCGACCTTAGTTCTCCAAGGACTGAATGTGCGTCGACCTTAGTTCATGTAGATAGCTTGATGTGCACCGACCTTGGTCTTACGCTGGCGAAATGTGCTCACACCTTGGTTCAGCATGTACATTGACCTTGGTCTTCAAGCCTTCATATGCATCGACCTTATAGTGCACAACTGCTTCATATGCACTGACCTCTTGACCTAAAAGGAGCATGTGCAATGACCTTCATACTTATGTGCTAATGTGCACTGACCTTCTAGTGCAGGGCTTCTACATGTGCACCCACCTTGGCCGCATGCTAACTGAGGTAGCATCGACCTTAGCTCTTCTGAGACTGAGGTAGCATCGACCTTACTTCTTCATTGACAGTGATGTGCATCGACCTGTCTTCTTCATGAAATGAAATAGCGTCGACCTGTCTGTGTGAACATGAAGCTTTCAGCTTGATTTTTGTGCTGCCAACTACCTCATTTTCTATGCACCTATCAGTAATATCACCTACCTTGATTTTTGTGCAACTTGATTTTTCCTTCAAACTTTGCTTACACAGAATCTTGCCAATGTTGTCATGACCTGAAGTATATGAGTATGGATTTATCAATTACATGTCAGATTTATCAATGAGTCATAGTCAGACATCATCAAAACAATAGAATTAACTCCCAACATTCTCCCAACACCGCCTACCCATTTGTTTAAAAGTGAAAACCTCTATACAGGATCTAATAGGGATTCTAGTATTGTATAATACAAACGGGGAGAGGAATGCAAAGATGAAACAGAGGAACACAGAGAACGACAGATCAAACCCGGGGGTGGCCAAGTGCGTGGCCACCCAAAACGACGTTCAATGGGATACTGGATGATCTCGAAGCCTATCGGAGTCCTACTCGTAGTTTCCAATCTGCACCATCAACCACTAGATATTCACTCCCTTTTCCCGAGTTCTCCCGATCAGGCTGAACTCCCTTTGTGGATGCTCGTCGAAAAAGCCCCTTCCGAGCTTCCCAACTTTTCAACTTTTCTTCCAAACTCACCAATGTCCTCCCCCCAACCTCTGTGCTCCAGAGATGAGTTTTGTGTACAGGGACTCCCTCTAGAAGCCTCGGACGTTGTAGGATCGAATGTGGGCGACGAGGGGAGAGTTGTGCAAGATGTGGCGGGAGAACGGGCCATGATCTTTGACCAACATTTGCAGGAAGGCGGCCAGGGTATTGGCTTTTCATGGGTGGTAGGTGGCCAAGGGACAGGCCTTCTATGGAAGTGTGGGCAGCCAGGGAGTTGGCCTTCCAAGGGTCTGGGTGGCCATCGATTTGGCCTTCCAGGTAGTCTTGGGCGGCCATTGGTTTGGCCTTCTAGCAACCTGGATGGCCAAGGGTTTGGCCGCCCAGCCCATGGGCCCTTAGCCCCTCTGTGTGAGGTCGGCCCAATAACATGGGTTAACATGTGCGCATGGGCTGGACTTACAAAGCATGAAACGACGACAACGCTGAGTAAAATGACTGCATCACTTAATACGATGGTCTAACTGGAGATCCGCGGGATGTCTAAAATTGGGCATCTACAAATGCCCCTCCGGAATGCCCATTTTGCAAGGGAGCCCGGTGGACTGATAAATGGGTGTTTCGGTAAAGAAACAAGCCTAATTGGGACAGCCCGCTTAAGGAGATTCTTGATCAAAAATTGAGCTTCATGTCGGATCACATGAGCATTGAGTGATAGGATAAGTCATTGGAAAAGGAAAGAGGAAAAAATTAATCTAAGAGGGCTTGTACTTGAAGTCGGTGGGAACCCCTACCACAACGCTATGGGACTTGAGGAGATGAACGCAATCTAGCTCAGGGAGATACAAGACCTAAAACATGGGTAAATAAAATATTATAGGAGAAACAATGACCTATCGAATCTCAAAATACTCACAACGGTCATACACAAAACACGCTTTCAGCTGGTTGAATCGGAATGGAATCACGTAAACTCATTCATACAAATTCAGCGAAATCGAGGAACCCGGGTGATCGGCGAGGGGCCAAGGGACCACAGGACAGTCAAAGTACTCGTGACGTTCCATGCTTCACTTGCAGACTCCCCAAATGACATGCATGCATGCTTTTTTTTCATGGGGATAAAGGACCTATATGATGCATGCTGGGTTTAAAGGGAAAAAACCTATCTCATGCAAAGCTGGAGGTTTATTTACCTGCCTCCGAACTGATCGGTCAAGTGTTCGAGTAGTCTGCCATCCTGTGCTTGATAACAGACGTAGTCCGAAACCTGATGGGGATCCATCGTTCCACGTTCGTTATTAAGCACAGTTGAGAATTCAGGAAGTCCGTCATCCCGTATTGGGTAGCAGGCGGCCATCAAATGGCTTAAGGAGCATAAACTCTTCATGATTTCTATTAGAGAGGAACCTGGAGTTTATGCCCCCGAAGCTATTAGCCTCCGGCATTCTATCTAAAATGCAATGGCTTTGACGACGACATCACAAAGTTAGGATAGCCATTCTTGGTACCTGTAGCTGCATGAACACACATCAGCCAAGTTTACATATCACAAATAATAATGAGATGAATAGCATTTGGTAATTAACTCATGAACTTGATCAATAAAGGGCCATACCCTCTCATGAATTTCAAGGTGGCCAAAGGGCCTGCCTCATTCAAGGATTGAGTGGCCACACCTGTAGCCGTCTGAAGTTGGGTAGGCGGCCAGTGACTTGGTCGCCCACCTGTTCTTATCCTGTAAGCGACGGGAGTCCAGAATAGGTGGGACTCTTCGCGATAAAGGCTAGAGGCAGATTGCCCTTGGCTACCAAGGTAGGGTTTATACAGGAGGAGGCTGATACCATCGAGAGAGACTCCCGAGATGGCGTCCTCTTCTTCCAGTCTGTCCGGGAGCATCGACCTGAACGTCCTCTCTGAGATGAGGGGACACTTGAGCGAGCTCGTGAAGAACGGCCAGGTGAGGTTTTTGGCTTGCGTATGTTAGAAACCAACCTAAGATGTTTGAAATTGGCTTTTGATTATTCGTTCTTCTCTTCTCTTGTTGTGTAGCCTATCCCAGCCTTCCCGGGGGCAAGGCATGCCCGCCGCTATGGGTGGCTTCACGATTTACTGGCGGTGATCATGTTCGCCATGAGGGTATATATGCATCAGTGGCACCTGGCGCATCTAGTCATTATGGCTAAGCATTTCACTAGCATGAGGTGGAACTGGGAGGCCCTAGGCGCATTGCTCAAGCTATGGCATCCGGAGACCCATACTTTCGTGTTCGCCGAGTTCAAGGCCTCAGTGCTGGTGGAAGAGATTGATTTTCTTTTCCAATGGAGCGACTTGGATGCAGGCGACCTGCTCGACCTCCCTTCCTGGGAGGAAGTTCTGGCCGAGATAGTACGTGATAAGTGAGAGGTTCAACAGATGACAGACCAGCGAGGGGTACTAGTCGATCACCTAGCCGGATGGGTACTAGGCCAGGTGAAGAATAGGTCAGCTAATGCAGACGGACTGATGCGAGGATTTACACTGTGCCTCGATGGGGCGTTACTTTTCCCCACGTCTGGGGACGTGCTGAGGCAAGAGTATGTGGGACCACTTACTCTCTTATGGACCGGGTGCTCCCTCTCCCAGGCGGTACTTGCTCATTTGTATTGCTCGCTTACTCAGATGAGCCTAGGTGAAAGCACCAAGGGGAGTCTTTACCTACTGTAGGTGTGGATGGAGATCCACTTGAGCTTTGACTTCGACGACATAGTGACCACTGCTTCCCAAATATTTGAGAAGAGTGCGCTCTATCCATATAGGGCCATCTTCGGTCCTGAAGATCAGGTGATATGCAAGACAACACTTTTGAAGACCAAAGATGATTGGCGAGATTATCTGAACTTCCTGCCCGAGGACCAATTTGTATTTGTGCCGATGATGTACCGGCGTGAGGAATTCAAGGTACGAGGGTCGCAGGAGCGGGAGTTATGGCTCGCGGGTGCTCAAGACTTGGTGGTGTACCAGGCCCATCGTTGTCATCGCTAGGTGGGGTTTCCCAGACGGATCCCATGGGCCGTCTCAAGGGGAGTTTTAATTACATGGCGTCTCTTAGGAACCGATGAGGATCGACAGTGGCTCTGGAAGGTTTAGAAGGCGTAGAGGCGCCATGCCACCGTAGTCAGGGCTCAGATTGATGTGTTGGAGGATAAAAATGAATTGAAAAGATACACGGACTACCTACGGGGTTTTTAGCCAACTGTTAATGAGTTTTTCATGAGGCGCTGCCCTTAATGACTGGCACCTGCCCATCATTTTTGTTTTGATTTTGTAAGGAAAACAAGTAAGGGGAATAATATATATTTTTTTGTTTTATTAGTGACTAGATGCAGAGTATTTAAATGTCTAAAAAAAACTTAACATTGCATGTATTTTGGCCTTTTGTTGCCTTTTTTTGTTTTTGTTTTTGTTGTGTTGTTTTTTTTGCTGAACAGGGGGGAGGGCGGCCAGGGTACTGGCTGTCTCCATCTCTGGTGGGCGGCCAACACCTTGGCCACCCTCCTTTTACGGAGGGCAAAAAAGGAGGCCCACATTTAAAATCTGACGGGCAACCTATTTGACGTCCTCTTCCTTCCCACAGGCGTCCAGGGCTTGGAAGAGTTTGCCCCTTGTGGATTTCCTTCTGTAAGGGCTTGATCCGGCTTCTGGAGCTCGAGATTAGAAGTGATGGGGCCACAGAGAGCTCCGGTGGGTCATGGGGATGATGAAGCCTCATCTTCAAGCGAGGGTGAAAAGGCGGAGGGGACTTCTACCAGCCCATATACATCGGCTTCCTCTTCCCCTGATGGTGAAGAAGGAGAAGAAGAAGCTGCACCTTTGGAAGGTGACCATTCTGACCACGGAGATGGCAAGGAGAGCTCGGATGGTGAAGGGGATTCACCACCGGAGGAGGCTGAAGAGGAAGCACCACACAGACAGGTAAGTTACGTGTGTTTT
Source organism: Amorphophallus konjac (assembly GCA_022559845.1). Taxonomy (NCBI): domain Eukaryota; kingdom Viridiplantae; phylum Streptophyta; class Magnoliopsida; order Alismatales; family Araceae; genus Amorphophallus; species Amorphophallus konjac. The sequence goes on along the minus strand of CM040121.1, from coordinate 299,591,850 downwards.
TGTGATGTTCCAGTTAAGTTTATGTGGGTGGGAGAAGGAGAAATGAACGGGTGCTGAAGTGGGGGAAGAAGCCTGTGGACGGCCAGGGTTGTGGCCGTCCACAGGTTTGGGCGGCTAGTGACCTGGCCATCCAGAAGCACCAAGGCGGCCAGCGACCTGGCCGCCCTCAGGACTAGGCAACCAATGACCTGGCCGCCCTGGTCTCAGGGCTGGGAACTTCTTGTGAGATGGTTTGTGGCTTATGGCTGATCAACTAGAGCTTTTTGTGGTTTGTGTAGGGCCGACGGAGGATCCATGCCCATGTCTGATGGGACTTAGTGTGGGCGTGGTACCATGCCCTTCCTCACGAGCAGAGATGGCAGGTGGACCGACTGGGGTTCGGTCCTTTCTTTCGGATCAGACCCTTCCCAGTCGATGCTACCTTCCTTGCGACACTTCGAGAGAGATGGGTAGATAGTTTAAGAGCCTTTGTGATGACATGGGGACACTTGATCCCTACGCTTGAAGACATTGCTTACTTGACGGGGCTGCCCGTGGCCGGGGTCCCGGTGCTGGGTCAAGAGCTCAAGGATTACTAGCAGGAAGTTGATAGATTACTCGGGGGGCAGCTGACTCGGACTAGACGCCCGGTGACCACACTTCCTCTTTGGAGGATCAGTGCCGCGATGGGGTTAGCCGGCGTGGTTTGGGGACCACTGGAGGACTTGGATGCGTACCTCGAGCGAGTAAATCAGAGGATCAAGGTGTGAGAGAGAGGCTAGCTGCAAGAGGTGTGACTTTTCCTCCTCTATTTTTTTGGCTGATTGCTGTTCGTGACTACTTCAAATAACGTGAACTTGAAGTAATTGTTGTTGATACGGGACCTTTAGGGAAGACCTCCATATGCGTGGGGAAGAGTGATGCCGGCGCACCTCTTTGACCACATGGATCCGTTCCGACTAGGCTCGGGGAAACTGGGCGGTGTTGCACCCTTCTTGCAGGTATGAGCTTATCTTTACCTAATCTACTGTTCATTGATTATTATCTGGTTTTGACTGATTGATCTTTCTGCTCTTGTGCGTGTTCCAAATTTAGGTATACACTCGGTTCCCTTTAGGTGGCGGCACGATCCTGCGAGATGGGACTCGGGCGGTCCCGTTGATGGCGAGATGGGAGGTGGTTCGGGACCATCGGCTGGTGGCTATTCGAGTTTCTGACCTTCCGTCTACCTTGGATGAATTTCCACTCCACCGGGTGAGTGTTTAGTTAAAATGAGTTATGTGATGTTATGTGCATTTGTTAAGCAGACTCAACTTTAACAATACTTTTTAATTCATGTTATGGCAGGTGGTGTGGACACCCTACGCGGGCGAGGATGACACCCCTCAGCCATGGGTGAGGGATGGGCGTGCCTGGTTCCGTAGAGACACAGTGTTATTCTGTGTGAACCTGCGGGAGCTGCTCTACTTACGCTTAGTGCAGAGGACGTTGGGGTGGCACCACCCTCCAGTGGCGGTATCGGCTCAACATGAATCAGACAGGGGATGTCAACTGACCTCGACGAGTGACCAGGATTGGGCATCGTTCTACCGTGTAGAGGCAGAGGCGTTAAAGGAGGGACCCTCCCTGGAGCGGGACATGGACCTGAAGGGCAGTGAGACCTACCTTGTTGACTATTAGGAGTGGTATGCTGGGTGACTCGACCTCGACACTTGAGTGATGAGTCACTTCTTTTAGCTTCTCAAATATAGCATTCTTATTAAAGAGGGTTGTAGCTAATGAGTTAGTGGAATTTTGCACACAAATGCCAGAAGCTGAGGCCGTCCGTATCCTTCAGGATCGGATTGTTGTTCTCGAAAAGACGATCATGAACTTGAGACATGAGATCCAAGAGCTGGTAAGTCAAAAGGTTGATTGATTGATTGTTTTGAGGATTTCATGAATTTGACTAACCATTTGCCCCTTGTCCGACAACGAGCCGAGCAGGCATATCTCCGCGTGAGGGTGAGGGTGACTGGGGGAGCTGGACCCTTGACCCAGGTGGAGAGTGTGGAGGAGCTAGAGGGCCGTCTAGAGGTGGCTCTCAAGCAGGCCGAGGAGAGAGAGGTGGAGTTAACTGAGACGGCAAGGATCGAGTACCTTTAATTGGGAGCAACTCTTCTTCCGGTTCATCTTTGCTTGACTTGCGCATTTGTGTAAATTTCCTGCAGAGGAAAGAGCTAGAGGCTGCCCTGGCCTCTCGACGTGAGCTGGAGGGATGTGTCGAAGACTTGACACGTCGACTCGAGAAGATGGGGTCGGTGGAGAGGCTAGAGGGCCGCCTCGCTGAGGCGAAGGAGAGGGAGATCGAGGCACAAGCCTGGGAGATGGTGATGGCAATTCGAGAGCAACGATCTATCGACCAGCTAAAGGGTTTACGACGGCGGGTACTACGGAAATACCAGGACGGATCCGGGAGAGACAACGGCTGGGTACACCACTCCCCTAGAGTCAGAGCAGATCGGAGGAGATTTGGAGATCACAGTTTTTGATTTTATTTTGCCTATCTATCTTTTCTTTGGGGTTTTGAATGATGAAATGACAAGCAAATAATCAAAGATCCGCTCTTAACCTATGAACATGTGATCATGAACCTAGGCAATCAAAGCTAGCTCTAGCATATGCATGCTATCTCAATCAAACTACGCTAAGGAAAAGAAAAACACACGCCGGAGCGTGGAGCAAGGAGTAAATAAAAACACACCACAAGGGGTGGAGCAAGCAAGAAAACAAAAGAGATATGTGATGAATGAGAAAGCTAATGCCCAAGACTAAGGAAAGATGTGATCGCCACCAAAGTAAAAATAAGCAAAAGACCTGTAAATACCTTAGAAATAGGTGGATGAAGCACCCGCCCACGGGAGAGAAAACCGAAGAGAACCTGCAGGTCAGCTAGAAATAACGGCCAGGTCCCTGTGCGTTACTTTAAAGTAACGGCCACCCGATAGACCACCAGGAGAAGATGACGCGCCTGCACCAGACCGTCAGATAACCTGCAGTAACAAAGTGTAGATTCTTTTAACTCCAACTCTTACAGCCGGCTAGAAGACTTGGGCCTCGTACTGGTGAACCTGTAAACCTGCCAAAGATGTAGAAGACAAGAACAAAACAACCCAAATTAGCCCTTTCAATAATATAGCATCAATTCTCAAAGAACTTAAGGACATCAAATGGAAAGGGGATTACCGGGGAGTTTTTGGTTTTTTAACCCCTCTGGGCATTTTTAAAAGATTAGGAGGATGTTTGGATGCTTAGAGAATAGTGAAAAAACGTGGAGAAAGAGGAGGGACAATGCTTTGATTGAGGAAAAACCAGGGAAGAACTTAAGCATGCGATGATGAACTTGAAAGACTAAAACCAAAGTACTCCCTTGATTATGAGATGGATGAACGTGGGAAGCAGTTCCTCTTGGATGAAGATGGCTCCTGAGTTCGGCAGCACTTCGTCGTGAATTTCAAAACCCTCCTCCCTGGGCCATGAAGTCAAGGGTTCTATTTATAGACCCTCAAACTCTCAGGTCGAGCAGAGGATAATTCAGCAAGATAAAGGGATAACTCTTAGCAAATCCCCGAAGATAATATCACCAAGAGTCCATAGAATCAAACAGAAGGTCCTGAGGATCAGAGTTGAAAGAGATATCGTCAATCTAAACCCTTATCTTCGGCCACGGAGTAGCAGAGAAAAGGCCTGAACTGTTAGGACTCTCTGAAGGAAGTAACGGCCATACGACAGACCGCCACTTGAAAATAACGCACCAAGGAACATCCGTCGCTATCAGCCTTATCCCTAAAAGATAAGATCAACGGGAAGAAGACCCAACAAGTTGGACTCTTCAAGGAAGCAACGGCCAAGGCATAGGGCGTCAGAATGAAACAACGGCTGCACGACAGACCGTTATTATCAACGTGTAACCAAAAGGATAAGCTTTAAAACGAGGCCTTAAGCCTTAGGACTCTTCAAAGAGTAACGGTCCAGGACCCATCCGTCAGAACGAAACAACGCGCCTAGGACCGACCGTTATTATCAAAAATGGAGATCAACAAGGAATAGAGGCATTGCTAAGATACATCCAATGAAATATCCACAAGGAACCATATCCGATCAAGGAGTTAAGACCCAAGAAATAGGCTTCAACTAATCAAGAGACTCAATGAAGAGTGAACGACTTGGAGCATCATATAGAATGAATAAGGAGATGACCCGACCTATTGGGTATAAAATGGGTGTCAATAGATTCCCCTCCTTAACGTCCTCTTTGCAGGGGAACGAGCGGAGGTGAAGCGAAAGCGAAATGGAACATGGAGATGAAGCGGAAATGAAGTGGAGTGGGTCAAAAAGAGGGCGTTAAGGTAAACGACACCCGTTCTCAACCAACAAGCGATAGGAATTTTCTGGAAAGCTTCAAAAACTGATCACAAGGAAATAGCCAACCAAAGGATGCAAGTCTGGAGGAGCTAATAACTAAGGAAAGGAAACACGGCTAGCCGCCGGAGGCAATAGGAAGAACAAGAGACTAAACTCCAGACAGGAATCTTCAGCCAACGAGATCAAGCGAACAGATCGAAGGAAAACCTTCTAATTCAGAGTGGAATGATTCTCCTTATCCGAGATCAAGAACACAGCTATTCACCAACACCGAGACACTTGAACAAATGAAGCACATGAATGCTCAAAGAATGCGTATGATGCATGCTGGGCTAAAGGAAAAGAAATCTTCCAAACAAATGCAAAGAAAGATAAAATAGAAAATACTCGAGGATAATATTGCTAGACTAGAGAAATTAGGGTCAGGACACCATCTGCAACCACGGCGTGCAAGATAGAACCATCGTCCCCAAACTTATTCCACTCTAACGGCTTATCCAACGATTAAACATGTGAACTTAGATCATCATCATTTTTGTTTAAGGGGAACATCAGATCCTGGAACACATGAATGACCAGCCGGTTCTCGAGATAATATTGTAGGTATCATATAGTAATGCATTAAGGGATAAGGGACGAGATACAAATACCTGACTCACCTTCCGGACGGACGGTGAAGCGCGATTTCATTCATAAATTCCTTCATAAAAGATAGGTTAGCCAAAAAATAAATATGATCATGAATCAAGGCATAACCATTTGTACGTGCGAGAAGCATCAACAATGAACATTTTGACAGAACATAAAACCATTTTGACATCAAATAGACCATTTAATTCATCAAGAAACTTGCAAGTTTGTAACGGTCTGATGAAAGGGTGTCACATCAAGTAACGGACCATCCCTAGTCCGTCATAAACCAGGCGGTTCACATTCTTCAATAAAATAGTCCAATCATATGCAACGGTCACATCCAGGCGCGTCAGAAGGATGTAACGGCCAGACGATAGACCGTCATATTTCCGGAGCATTCAAAAAAAACAACCGAACGGTCATAGCCCATTCATTCAACACTCAACGCCCCAAAAACCCAAACCGAGAAACCCTCCGGCGACCACCACACTCACCACCGTAATGGCCGGCGACGAGGCTCCCCAGCCACCACCACAGAGGAGGGAGAGAGGGAAATGGATGGCCATATGGCGGTTCCACCGCCGTCTCGAACGGGAAGTGATCCCGCCAGTCACGGAAGAGGAAACGGCGAGGAGAAGCCCAAGAGAAGAAGAAGAAGCTCCCACGGTCGTGGAGGACCAAGGGGAAACCCCATTGAATGCAGAGGAACCCAAAGAACCAGAGAAGAAGAGGAAGAGAGGCATGGACCGTGAGATAGGTCCCCTCGCCCTAATTTCAATTTTGATTTTTTTTGAATTTTATTATGAATGCATGTGGGATATAAGGGTAGAAATGGGTCTACGAACCCCCCTAGGAACAATTGTAGGCCATTCGGCCAAGGTGGGAAGCCACGGGGATACAAGGGAAAACCTCCAAACGCAGACAATGTGACGGTCCTGCCAGCGACCGTCACTTGCCTGACGCACCACCCTGAGTTCGTCAGAAGTAAACGACGCCCTACCCCAGGGCCGTCACATCTGCCAGGGTCTTAAACTATTTTTAGGGCAATTTTCAAATTTTTGTTTAGTTTTCAATTTTAAAATGCTTATGCAATGATCATAGGATGCAATGAACTAACTAATGATGCAATGCAGGGGAAAAGAAGAACGAGGATCTCCTGGCTACAGATCCGGGCAGTGTACCAGGCATTGCCCGATTACCAGAGGGAGCGACTAGCTGGGATGGGATTCGCCGAGGTGCTCAGCATCGAGGTGATCCGGATGGACACTCCGCTACTGTATGCGCTGCACGAGAGATGGGACCCGATCAGCAGAGCTTTCATCTTCCCGTGGGGCCACATGATCCCCTCGCTGGAAGACATAGCGAGGATTACGGGATTGAGATTCCACAGAGCCGCAGTGACCGGATGGACTTACGGCGATTACCGGGAGATGGCACAGCAGCTGCTCGGGCTAGATTTGATCAGACCGGGATAGTCCTCCTCCCAGCTCTCGAGATCAGTACTGCAGGAGAGCCTGGGACTGAGAGGAGCGGCGATAGCCGTAGGAGAGCTACACGAGGAGCATTTGGGTAGAGTGATAGACCAGGTGCGCCCTCGCGTGGCGGCGGAGCCAGGACCTGAGGGAGATAGAGTGCTCAGACGCTTCCTGATGCTGCTATTCGGGAAGCTCCTCTTCGCGACTCGGGCGGACGTTATCAGCTGCAGACTACTACCGATGATAGAGCACTTGCACAGAGTTGGGAGATACGCTTGGGGAGCAGCAGTGCTCGCATTCCTGTTCGAGTCCCTGAGCACTACGGACCGGCAGACGATGCTGGGCGGCTTCTCGCCTTTCTTACAGGTAAATGCACTTTAAATGCTTTCTTTTATGCCAAAATGTTTATGATATGCCATGTGACTGACTTGATTTCTAAAAATGCAGATCTGGAGCTATATGTACCTCCCGGGCATCGGGAGAGGCGCGCTACTCCATCCCGACCGCATACCGATCGTGAGGCGTTGGTCGGTGGCGAAGGACACAGGGTCGATCATCAGACTGACCCGGATGATCCAGGATGACCTGGACTCCTTCCCACATACGTCGGTGAGTCCAGAACTCAAAATGATTTCTATATGCTTCTATATGCTTCTAAATGCTTTTTAAATACCTCTAATGCCTTTAATGCTTTTATATGCTAATGCTGATGAATGAACTAAATGCTTTCAGGTGAGATGGACCCCATGCCGCGGCGAGGGTTACACGGGACAGCCGTGGGTAGAGGCGGCCTTGTCGTACCGGGGACAAGACATATGGCTGCATTGCATCCATATCATCGAGCCCCTGCACTACAGGCTGATCCTGCGGACCCGGGGACTACATCAGCCCGAGGTGACCTTTCCACGCCACAGCGATGACCACCCCGGCAAGTCAGCAAGGGGCATTAGTGGCAATGTGGATTGGTGCGCCCGGAAGGCGAAGTACATCCATGACTGGAACAGGCGGGGCCGAGCGGTGAAGGAACGAGATGAGAGCGACGAGGCATATCTAAAGGCCTTTGCTCGACTCTACGGCTACCGGGTGTACCGAGGCACCCGACGACCGGTATGCAAAAACTTAAACTCTTTCTATATGCAAAAATGCAATGTGATAGATGTACTGACTCATGCTTTCTACATGCAGCTAGACCCTGAGGGACGGATAGCTGAGCTGGAGGGATTACTCCACTCCACCATCCAGCAGCGGGACGGGTACCGGACCGCTCTGGAGCTCCTGGTGAGACTTTAAAACCTAGACTTAAAATGCTTATGATTATGACAATTGATGTTTATGATGCACATGCTGATTAACCATGGTCCCTAACCCTGTCTTAAATGTAGCGGGCCGAGAGAGCCCCACGAGCCGGACCGGATGCCCCATCGTCTTCCTCACAGCCTGCGGGAGGCAGGGCTGAGCAGGAGGCTGATTTTGCTCGGGCGGTTGCTCGGGCCGAGGAGGCGGAGGCCACCCTCGTGGAGCGGGTAAGATGCTAAAAATGCTCATGCTTATGATCTTGCCTAAAAAATGCCTTATGATTAACTATATGAAATGCAATCTACAGGCGAGAGAGCTAGCAGCAGCAGCGGCCAAGGCCAGGCAGGCGAGGATAGAGGCAGAAAGAAGCCGGGCTGAGACTGATCGAGCCCGAGCGGAGATAGAGCTTGTAAGGGCAGAGATGGCCCGGCTGCGAACGGAGACCCCGCGACGCTTGGATGAGGCAGAGGGGGAGCGACTACGGACGGAGTTAGCTCGGGCTCAAGCTGAGGTGGAGAAGCTCCGAATCGGGACGGCGGACTTGGATCGCTACCGGACCGAGGCACGGGAGACGCGGCGTCAGATCTTTACGCTGAAGATCGAGCTACGGACGATGGAGCGGATGGTCCGGATGATGGGCCGGGGACCGGAGCGGAGTGCTTCCCAGAGTGGGGTACGGAGGAGTGCTGCCCCGAGCGGCTCGGTAGGGGATTTTCTTGTCAGCTCCTCCGGCCAACGGAGGAATGTGAGGGCGGAGCGGGGACAGCAGGAGGAGAGTGCTTCGATAGCGCCGCCACCCGCGAGGAGACCCGAGGATAGAGAGGATGATGGCAGTCTGGCGGATAAGCCAGCCGAATGATGCATTTTTATGTTTTCTTATCACTTGTATGTAACTTTATGGAATGAAATCTATTTTGGGTTTTCTGTTTATTTTGTGCAGACGTGAATGAATGGATGTGTGTTTGAATGTGCAGGGACGGACGAAATGAATGGATGAATGGTTTTGGCAGGTGATTATGTGTTTGAATATGCATGCGCGGATGAGGTGTGAGACATAGGCAGGAATGTATGCATGAGTTATTTGCAGGAATGTATGTGTGAAAATGTAGAGAGAATGAGGTGTACAATGCGAGAGACCGCCAGGTCTAGGCAAGGGCAGAAGGAATAGCCTGAATTCAGTAGCAGAGAAAGTAACGGTCTAGGATCAGACCGTCATAATCAAATAACGCACTTGTTGAAGGGCGTTATACACAACAGAGGCCAAATTTGTAATCTGAGCTGCAGGAAAATGACGGTCCACCTATGGTGCGTCAACGGTAAATAACGGCCTAACGCTGGATCGTTAATCATGGTAGAACTATAGTTTGCAGGGTGACTAGCAGGAAATGCGACGGCCTAAAGTAGATGCGTCAGAATGAAGCAACGGCCACAACCAGGTCCGTCAGGTAGGGCTTAGCCCAGGGTAGAAAGAATTGAGTGGTTGAGAGTGTAACGGCTTAGGGTTCGTGCGTTACAAGAAACGACAGTCAGCCCTTAGACTGTTAACCTCCACAGAACATGATTGGGGAAATTAAACCCCACAGGAAAATGCGACGGCCTAGGGTTGGCACGTCGGAGTGAAATGACGGCCGTACGATAGACCGTTAGATCCTGGGTTGTATTCCGAGACGGATTGAGCCGTGAGAACTTAAACCCGAGGTTTAGCCATCTAATCCCTTACTAGAACTTATCCAGATTGAAGATAAAGCCTTCCAACTCAAGTCTTATCCTTTCAAAGCCAAAATTTAAGCCTTAACAACTTGGGATCTTAACCAAAATCGCAGTTTTGCTGAAAACCTCTATTCTAGGGCTGAGGAACTCTTCCTAAAGAGCAGAAAGCATGATGAAGAGGAGCTTTGAGGCTATGGCCATGGAAGGGAAGGTTTACACCGGCCCTAAAGCTGCAAGGAAGGAACATGGAGAGCTCCAGCGGTTGACATCAATTCCCAAGCACTTAAGCTCCAACGTTCAAAGGGTGGTAAGCTCTTACGACTCACCCAAAGTTCAGAAATTTTCTGCACTTCAATTCTTTCTATGACTTCTTCTTCTCCTTCTTTCTTCAAGCCTCTTCCTGGTCCAAGATGCTACTCTAATCTGAAGTGGGTGGCTCCCATGGTAAAAGCACTCCCTATAGAAGTCACATCCATCCTTAAAGCTTGGCACCTTCAACTCATCTTGGTTTTAGGCAAAAATTTCCAGAAATTATCTTTAGATTGGCCAAGTATTTCAGCTCTTGTAGAACTATGGCATCCACAAACTCATACTTTCATCTTCCCTTCCTTCGAAACAACAGTCCTATTAGAAGAGGTAGAGACCTACCTAGCCCTTCCTAAGACTAAGGCGGGGGATGAAGATCGGGTTTGCTACACAATAGAGCCTATCGACCCATCTTTGATCTTGAGTGATTTTATTCATAACCCAAAGGATGTGAGGACCATGATCAGCCCACACCACATTCATTTGATACCCTTGGCGCAATGGATAGTGTCTCATTGTAAAAATAAGTGGGAGAGACATGAAGCAATAGCCAAGGCGGTGGCGGTTTGCTTGTGCGGAGTCTTCCTCTTTACTACGACCGACCACCTCTTAGACATCCAAAATCTTAGCATTATTAGCGGGCTGTGGCGGGGAATGTCCATCTCTCAAGCTGTCCTCTCATACCTCTATGAAGGACTTAGCTCGGCTTGCCTAGGAGGACTTTTGTTCGGCTCCATGATACTCCTTGAGTGTTGGATGGGAGTGAGAGTCAAATTCCAACACAAGGAGGACCTAACTTCAACTAGCCGAATCTTCGGGAGCCACCCTCTCTTCTTCATTAGCGGGGCATTTGGATACTCTTCTCAGGTCGAATGCAAGACGACGGACAAGAAAACGCGGGATGAATGGCGCCTCTTCTTCAACACTCTGCCAATAGATAAGTTCATCATGCGACCAAGAATCCTTCGAAGTATTCCTCTTAAAATACCGCGGCGTCAAAGCTTGGACCTCCAGCTAGTGGGGAATACCACCATGGCGATCTACAACCCGCACCGGTGCCACCTTCAGATCGGACTTCCAAGAACCGAAGCTCCTGCACTATCACACTACCCTCCCCTTCTACCTAGGAAGATGGGGACCGAGGAAGACGAAAGAGCAGTACGGACCGCGCTGACCATGTGGGAGATCAGCAAGGTGCGCCCGTGGCGAGAAGAAGTTGAAGAGGACGACGCAGCACGCCGTGATTATGTGAAAGAGTTGAGAAGAATCCGCCCTCTTGCGGATAAGAAATTGAATGTGCCTTGATTTTATTTTGTTCATGAGAGAAGTTGTTTGTTATTGACAATCAAAGCTGGAATTTTTATGAACTCAGGTTTTATTAAGTTTGCTTGAATGAGATGAGACTGGCTTAGTTGAATGAGCATAAGTTTTGTGGGTTGATTGGCTAGAATGATGTGGAGAGGCAGAGCCTCTGGAGGATGTAACGGATGAGCGGTGGTCCGCTGTAAAGAAACGACGGTCTAATGAGGAGCTGTCAGAATGAAAGCCTTATTAATCATGCTCTCTGAAGAAAGTAACGGATGGGAGATAGGCCGTTATATAGAAATGACGGTATAGACCAGACCGTCAGAGCGATAATGGTTGATGAAAAAAAAGCCTCATGCCTGAAGGAAGCGACGGCCGAAGGGAGACCGTTATATTCATGTGGCGGTTTGGAATTGATGCGTTACAGCCTTTGACCTGCATTTTTGTGAATTATCACTTCGAACTTGTCCTACTACGTGTACACACTCAAACATGAAACAAGTTAGATCTGTTCTTAGACTCAACCCCTTACCTTGAAGCAAGTTAGAGAATGACCATTTCTTGATATTTGGTCAAGGGGTGGAGCCTTATTAAATAGGCGGAAAGCATAATGAAAATGCAATGCATGCTATGCACATGATGGAGTTTTGGAAAACATCTAAAAAAAATTTCGTGGGATTTTCGCAGATATTTGGTTTTTTGGATTTTGGAAATATTTGGGGGTTTTTTTTTTGAAATATTTGATGTTTTTTGATTTTGAAAATATTTGATGTTTTTTTGGATTTTGAAAATATTTGATGTTTTTGGATTTTGAAAATATTTGATGTTTTTTTTGGATTTTGAAAACTAGTGCCTGCCTAGTAACACGATATCTTCCTTGTTCAGAATCAGAAGTCCCGAGGTTGGTGTGTAATACGGGTGACAATCCCTGGCCAAGGCCCACTTCTCATGACGGTGTTTCTAACAAGGCCATACCCAAGGTACTAATCTTGGTCCTAAAAGAAAAAAGGAACATGGGGGTAAGCTTAGGCCAGATATGGAAGTTTTTAGGACTTGATTTCTTCACCGTACAACCCTATTAGAGATTTGGTCTGTTGCGCTGGGGCTTTGTGTCCGTCATCGAACCTTCGTCCATTCTAGGCATGCATTCGACCAGGCTCATGACGTCCCACAGGGAACTATACTGCCACTCTTGTCATGCTTAGCTTTTCTGTTTTTGCATTCCTGGAGTTTGGGAATAGTCGACTTTTGAGATGATGCTTTTGATTTTGTCGCAGAGATTACCCCTTTTCTTTTCCTTTCATTTTTTGTGGCGTCAGGTCATAACGGACTTGCCCCTATTTGAGACCTCCTCTCGTTAGGGTGTTTGGATTAGTCGTCGCCTCCTTATTCACTTCTTGCCCTTGGATTCAGCCGAAGAATGAAGCGGACAAGGACTTCGACTTTCCCCTAAAGCATGGCCGAGAAGAAATGGTGTCTTTTAGAATCGGAAAACCTGACCAGGGATGTCGTGTAGTGTGTGATTGCCTTACTCGGGACCCTTCTTAGAACAGGAAGGAGCATCTTGCTGCCGGGGAAGCACGTGGCTTAGACTCTAAGGAAAGAAACGCTTAAGATACAACCCATTCCACGGGTGAGAGAGCTCCTCACCTTCCGCATTTATTAAACGATAAGCATTCCCTGGATAAGCTCCTTTTACGACAAACGGCTCTTCCCAGTTAGATTGCAATTTAGACCTTGGACCTGCAGACCGAATGAATTTGTATTTCAAAACCATATCACCTTTTTGAAATTTCCATTCGATTACCTTCTTTTGAAAATAACGTGAAACCCTCTTTTGATAAACAGATACGTGATCGGCCACGTTCATCCTCTTCTCATCTAAGAGTTCCAGCTGGACCAGTAATGCCTCTCGACGTTCATCGAGATTAAGTTCCTTATCGAGCTGCACTCTAAGGGAAGGGATTAGGATCTCATATGGGAGCATCGCCTCCATCCCGTAGGTAAGAGAATAGGGAGTTTGTCCCGTAAGGGTACGGACGGAGGTGCGATAAGCCCACAGAGCTTCCACTAATCTTTCTGGCCAATCAGAAAACTTATGAGCTTCGCATGTTTTCTTGATGATTTTGAGAAGGGTTTTATTAGTGGCCTCAGCTTGACCGTTGCCTTGAGGATAATATGGAGATGAATGGTGCAATGCAATATTAAACTTCTTACAGAGGTCCTTAAGCTCTTGGGAGACGAACTGGGGTCCGTTGTCGGTGATGATGCTGTTTGGCACTCCAAACCGCGAGATGATATTCTTCATGATAAAGCGGCACACCGTTGTAGCTTTGATTTCTGCGTACGCCTCGGCTTCGGCCCACTTGGTGAAGTACTCAGTGGCGGTAAGGATAAAGGATTTCTGCTTGACTTGAGAATTAGGATCACCGAGCGGGCCGACAACGTCGAAAGCCCACATAGAGAATGGCCAAGGAGCGATCATAGGATGGAGAGATGAAGCTGGAGAATGAATTTTATCAGCATGGAGTTGGCATTTATGACACCTCCGGACATAGAGGGAGCAATCTTCCTCTAGAGTGGGCCAGTAGTAGCCCTGCCTAAGGATCTTCTTTGCTAGAGCCTAGCCATTGACATGACCTCCACACTCACTAGAATGGGCTGCTTCAGCCACCTTCCAAGCTTCAACATCATGTAAGCATCTCATGAGCATTCCATTAGTAGCGCGCCTGTACAGTTCTCCTGCAACAATGGTGTACCTTGCGGCGGCTCTTCTGATTGACTTGCGTTGCTCAGCTTTTTCCCCTTCTGGGAATGACCCCTCTTTGCAAAACAACTCGATTTCATGATACCAAGATAATTCCTCTTCGTCCAGAATCTCCTCTAGTTCTGCTAGTGAAACTTCCTTGAGATCTTCCTTCTCAGCTTTCGCCTCTACGGATTTCCTAAGGTTGAGGTACCACGGATCCTGAAGAGAGGGTGCGTCCAATCTCTGGACGACGATAGTCTCAGTATTCCGACTGAGAGGGAAGGATAGGGAGGAAGCAAGAGATGCCAGAGCATCTGCTAGAATGTTCTGAGAACGGGGAGTGTGGATGATCAGCTTACGAATTACCTAGCGAGAAGCGTGACATCTTGATAAGGCTTGAGCTTGGGGTCACGAGTACGGTAAGTGGACAGAACTTTCCATAGGATGAGCTGAGAGTCTCCTATGATGTTCAAATAACGCGCACCTAAGAGGTAGGCGTGCTTCAAGCTGGCCAGGAGAGCCTCATACTTAGCGATGTTGTTGGTAGCAGGAAACCGAAGTTGATAAGCAAAGGGAATGGTTACCCCCTCTGGGGTAAGTAGAACAGCACCGATCCCTCGGCCTTGAGAGTTGAGCGCACCGTCGAAGTGCAGAGACCAGAAGGGGTGATGAGAGATAACAGAAAGATGCTCATCAGGGAAATCGTCCTGAATGGAATCGATGTGAGGGATGGGGAGATGGGCGAGATGCTCAGCAATGGCATATCCTTTGACTGCCTTCTGAACAACAAAGGTGATGTCGAACTGAGAGAGGAAGCTCTGCCAGCGAGCTAACCTACTAGAAAGGACAGGCTTTTCTAAGAGATAGCGGATCAGGTCCATTCTAGAGATCAGCCTAACTGGGTGGGCAAGGAAGTAGTGTTTCAGCTTCTGAGCTACCCACACTAAGGTGGCACAAGTTTTCTCCATAGCAGTGTACTTGGATTCAGCTGGATTAAACAACCGAGAAAGGTAGTACGCAGCCCGCTCTTTCCCTTCATCATCTACTTGTGCTAAAACTGCCCCTAGGGAGTCCTCAATAACTGAGATGTATAGAATTAAGGGTTTCCCAGGGACAGGAGGTTGCAGAACCGGGGGATTGGATAGATATTCCTTGAGGTCCTCATAGGCCTTCTGACAATCTTCATTCCATTCAAACTTGACCCCCGCCTTAAGCAATTCATAAAACGGACGGCACCTTGGAGAATGCTGGGATATGAATCTTCTGATAAATTGCAATCTACCAATCAATCCTCGAAGTTCTGTAATGTTCTTTGGCGGAGGCATGTGCATGACGGCCTGTGCTTTATTAGGATCAATCTGGATCCCCCGTTTACTTACTATGAATCCTAGCAGCTTCCCTGAGGAGACTCCGAATACGCACTTCTTCGGATTCATCTTGAGCTTGTACTCCCTGGCTCTCTGCAGCACCTTAGCCAGGATGGAGGGGTGTTCTTCCTTAGTTCTTGACTTCACCAGGATGTCATCCACGTAAGCTTCCATATAGATGTGCATCATGTCGTGGAAGATGGCCATCATCACCCTTTGATAGGTGGCACCCGCGTTCTTCAGACCGAATGGCATGACCACATAACAATACGTGCCCCAGGGCGTGGTGAAGGAAGTTTTCTCTTGATCTTCCGGAGCGAGACGGATCTGATTGTAGCCCGAGTATCCATCCATGAATGAGAGAGCTTCATACCCGGTTGTATTATCCACTAGGACGTCTATATGGGGTAGCGAGAAATCATCTTTGGGACATGCTTTGTTAAGATCCCTGAAGTCAATGCATATGCACACTTTTCCATCTTTCTTAAGAACCGGGACTATGTTTGCCACCCACTGAGGATATAAAACTACTCTGATGAATCTGGCTTTGTATAGCTTGTCGACCTCTTCTTTGATCCTCAAGGCCATGTGGGGATGAAATCTTCTTGACCTTTGTTTCACAGGTGTTGCCCCTGGTTTAAGCATGAGTCGATGTTCCACTAAAGAGGGGTAAAGACCTGGCATGTCCTCGTAAGACCAGGCGAAGGAATCGCTATACTCCCTTAGTACCTTAATCAATTCATCTTCTACTTGTGAAGGGAGATTAGCAGCAATAATGATGGGCCTTGGGCCTTCTTCGGTTCCCAAGTTGATTTCCTTTGTAGGTTCGTCCACCGACGTCGACGGCTCGTCGAATCTTTTCAATCCTTGTGCATATAAGTCAGCGGTGTCATCTACATCGATGTCTTCATTAATTGGATCCTTCTCATCCAAAATCTCATAGACGCCTAATCCGTCATCGCTCCATACCCCTTCTATTTCCTCTTCATCTTCAATCACAATTGCCGTAGCAACAAATTCCGGGCACTTCAAAAGAGCATGGTAACGCTGAGCTAAATCTTGCAAGAACCTATCAGGAACAGATCGGGAAGGATGTGCCAGCGAGCGCGGCTCAGCAGAGGAAGGGTTGGACGACCTGGAACAAGACCCTACTTCTCTAGATCTAACTGACTCTAATTCCCTTGACTCGACGGACCCTAATCCTAACCTAGGGGACAGAAGGCCTAGTGGAAGGGAAGGCGCAGGGGACTCGTGCCCCTGGGAAGAGGATGACGACAAGACAGCGTAATCTTCCACTGAAATCTCCGTTTCAAACTTGATGTTTTTTTTTGGAGATCAGCGAAGACTACACAGCAAGATGGAGGAGGTGGGAGCTGCATAGGGAACAGCTCGGGGAAAATGCAGTTGAAGAAAGGATCGGAAGAAGAGAACCACATCTCATGGAGTTGGGCGTTGGGAGGAGGAGGAGTGAAGAGAGTGGATAAATCAATGGGTGGGCACCTCCCGCAAGCACAAGGAACAAATAGAATTTCTGGCGGATCAATAAAGGATGGATTTATTATGATAGGAGGAAGGCGGGGTATGAAGTCCCCTTGCTGGAAAATAGATTGGAAGCGTGAGGGAGACCAAGAAAAGGCAATTGGAGAGTTCCCCTCCTTTTGTAAATCAACAATAGGCTGCTTCTTCGGCCTCCACTGCACAAGCCGAACCTCTTGCTTCTTCTGACATTCTTCCGTATGAAAGAGCCCCTGCAAGGCCTGACAATAGTCGAGCATATCATCATCTGACCCTCCCGGTAATGGGGGCGGGTTGGTAATTGGACAAACTGCATCTCTTTCTGGCTGAACTGGTCTTGAAGCTAATGTGCCGGGCTGGAGAGGCCCTCTGACAAAATGCTGGCGATAATCCCCGGTGAGTGGCCCGGAATCACCCATCATAGATAATTCAGTCTCTCGGTAACCGAGACCTCTCCTGCCCATCTTTCTTCCCTTGGGTATGGGCTTGGTCATTCCTTGCAATTGCGCACCGAGGCCTCTCCCCGGTTGATAGCCCAGTTTCAGTATGATGTTCCAGCCCTTGGAATCTCAGATCTGTGGCTTCACTTTGATGTTGACTGGAGTAGCGGCGGGCTTGGGAGATGCATACGCACAGGGGAAGTTCAAGTCCAGCACTGATATAACGGGCCGGCTGCTTGGCCAAAGTGTGGGAAGAACCTACTCTGATATGGCCTTAACTGTCTGCACCACGGACAAGCTTTTAACTTTGACGACCCTCCCTTGGAAGGGGAATTTGATGCATTGATGTGCGGTGGAGGGCACGGCACCGAGTGTATCAATCCACGGACGACCCAGGATAGCCATGAACATAGGGTCGATATCGAGCACATAAAATTCCACGTCCATTGTAAGGGGCCCGAGCTCTGCCTGAATGGTGATCACCCCGTGACACGCTCGCCTCGAGTTGTCATATGCTGCTATAGTGGTGGGGGTAGGCCGCATTAACTCTTCAAATATGTTGCACACTCGGAGCGTGCTAAGTGGACAAACATTAATTGAAGCCCCTATGTCAACCAGCGCTGCTTCAATGCTGACTTTGTTCAGAGTGATTGTAATGCAGAGCGGCATTTGCCGAGCTTCCGGAGGTGCTAGCTCAGTTTCTGAAAATGTAATTTTCGGCCCTTTGGAGATGGTTGCTAGCGTGGTCGGTAAGCTGTCTACTGCCATATCTTCACTGACCATTACCTTCTGTAAAAAGTCTCTTAGTGCATCCTGATGAACGGTAGACCTTTTGATCAGTTCTAGCACAGATATTTTAGCGGGCACTCGGTCTAGATGATGTAATAAGTCATATTAAGTACCTGGCAGCGGTTCAGTTTCTTCTTGCTCGGCCATTGGCTGGGAGGACTGGGGATTAGAAGTAGTGGGGTAATTCTGATGGAACATCTTCCCGCTCCTCAGAGCACAATTCGCCGCGGCATCTGAAGATAGTATGATGGGCCCTGCGGGGTGGATGAATGGAACAGGTGGTGCGGGGGAGACGGTTTGGTGGAGCGTAAGGTTGGTGGTGGTAGTGGGTGGTGAGCGGATGATGGGCGAAGGGTTGGTGGAAGGCAGGGTGGTGATGAGTGTCGTTGTGGGTGGAGGGAAGGCTAGCAGAAGGGTAAGGATGGATGAAGGGTTGGATGGTGGTGTGATGACGGCGACGGGGTTAAGTGGTGGAGGGTATGATGGAACGGTGGGTGGTAAGGAATTTGCTGAAGCGGGTGTAATTGGGAGGATGAATGGAGGGGATGTTGGGTGTGCGGGAAGGACGAAGGAGGGAGTGAGAGGATTGCGGTGGTTATGGTGGAGGGCCATGACTCGTGGTGCGGCACTGTCATCATCAAAAAACCACCCGACATTGGAGGCCGATGGTTGGACCATGTTTACTTGTGCTGGTGCTGGCGGCTGCTGCTGAGGAGCGGGTGGGTGGTTCGGCATCGGATTCTGATGGATGCCCAGGTCCTATACTTGCTGTGGTTGCTGTGGTTGCTGTTGTGGTAGCTACTGCGACTGCGGTGCCTGTTGCTGCTGCACTTGCGGCCTCGGCTGGTGCCCCCTTTTCTCCTTGATCTCAACAATGGCCCGATGCATTGCGGCCCAATCTATCCTTTGCCCTTCATGGAGATCATATACTAGATCCCAAAACTGGAAACATCCTTCTATGGTATGGCCTGGCTGCCTATGGAACATACAATATTTAGTTTGATCAAAGGCTGGGTTCCAAGTAGGCCATTCTGTAGGAAGTTGGATTGCATTCATTGACATGAGGGCAGAGAAGATATCTGTAAGTGTCTCTGGCAATGGAGGGTATTGAGCTCTCTTGGGAGCCGGGCGCTTGCTGTTAGGGTTGTTGTTATAGCCGTTAGGTGGAGGGACATTGTGGTATTGCGGAGGTGGTGGTTGTTGTGGATTGGTGAAGGCATTTTGTGGAGCGACAAAGGTAGGCGGAGGGTTTTGTGGGGTTGCCTGGAAGTTTTGTGGAGCGGGGTTTTGGGAATTGCGGGGGTTTTGGGGGAAGCGGAATGGTGCGGCCTGGAATGGGAAGGCAACGGCTTGCACTTGTTCATTTGTCTGGACCCCCTCGGTAACCGGCCCTTGTGGCTTCTTGTGGTACTTGAGCTTTTGGTTTTCAAATAAAGAGTGGATGGGGGAATCCTTAAACTGGGTCTGGATGAAGCGCGCCCGATTGTAGAGCTGATGCATGTTGGCTATATCGTTCATTGCCAGGATGTTCCGGAAGGTTGTAGTAGCATTTGAAATCAACAGCTTGACCTTCTCTTCCTCCGGGATGTGGCCAGGCACTCTAGCAGCCATCTGTCTCCACCTATCTGCATAAGTGGCAAACTCCTCGTCTGGTTTCATCTTCTCGGCCACCAGATCTGTGAACGAGTATTCTGGGCCGACCCTGTCTTGAAACCGCTGGATGAACTTGTCCTTGACTACCTTGAAACTCTCAGCCTCTTCCAGTGGTAGAGAATAGAACCATTCCAGAGCAACACCATCTAAAGATCGGCGGAATAAATACGCCATAAGGCGATCATCATACTGGAATTGCGCCGATTCATATAGAAAATCCCTCACATGAATAAAGGGATTGCTATTCCCATCGTACTTGCGGTAGTTGGGGAGCTCTGATTGAGGAGGGAATCAGATATTCTGGAAGCTTGGAACAGGAATATCGGCCAAAGATTGTGGGCCAACCCGCTTCTGGAGGAAATCGAGTTGCTGCTGCATGGCGGCCCACTTGTCGAGCAAGTCCTGCTCTCGGGAGGGAGCAGGGGCGGCAAAAGATGCTGATTGAATGTGAGGAGCAGATGGAACGGTTGTGGCAGAAGGTGGTTGCCCACAGGAAGGAGTGGAGGGATAAACAGTAGGGATGGGGGGCCCGTAAGAAGGATATTGGGCATAAGCTTGACCCAGATTAGGATAAGCTTGGGCCGCCCCTTGCTGAGAGCGTAAGAAGTCGGAAGGGCCCATGAGAACTTGCGGAGCTACTAGAGCAGATATGTGATGATCCATTTGAACAAAAGAAGGGATGGGCGACTTTCGCTTATCGAAAGATTGTTGGGTCGAATTGGAAGACTGGCCCGTTTCCATGCCCGTGAAAGTGATGGTCCGTGGTTGGACCGGAGTAAGGTCAATTGGAATGGGCTGAGCGGGGAGCCCAACAGTGGAAGGATTGGATTGATTTTGGATGATGGTAGAAGGAGATGCGTTGGACCCTTGCATGGTCTGATAAAGAACTTGGAGTTGGACCGGATCCAATTGGGCCATCATCTGAAGGACGGAGCCCGCGGAAGGAGTGGAGAAAGAAGGGGTAGCTTGACCACCTTCCATAGAAGTGGAGGATGGAAGAGGGGTAGTCCCCTCCCCGGAGGAAAAGGTAACAACCCTAGGAGGGTTCTCAAGGAGCCCTTGAGGAAGGGAGTCCTCTTGGGAGCAGGGAGGATTAAAGGATGCCATGGTGGACTCGAAAAGAGGATTGGAATAGAATGTGAAGAAGGAATTGATTTGAGGAGATGATTCGGACGAACGAAAACAACCCCACATGCAACGGACAACCTTGACAAATGCAAAAAACCAACACAACCAATCACACAATGAGTAATCAAACTTAGATGATTCTGACAAGATGCAAGTGATAAAAGATGAAGGCACTCAAAGGCAACCAAGTTGTTTAAGATGATGCAACCCAATTCTTGTGATTCCTCCTTCGGAACTTTAGTGAATTGATTAATATGTGCTCTCAACAATAGGTTCCTAGTAGGAGATGGGTATGAGACTTGGTTTGACTCTAAGTGTAATCACTCCTTCACTTATGCAACCCTAGACACGGGGTGGGAAAGGTACAACCGGCCCGGCGTCCGTGTGGGAATCCACGGCTCGCGGGGACTTATGGAGGTCCCTGGTGTGATTTCCTAGTCGGCCCCAAGGAATATGGAGACGAGAGGTCCTCACAATAAGGTAGGAAAATGCAATCTAAGATATGACAAGATGAATGACCCTATGTGCACCGGAGTGCATGCAAAGTCTAGCCTAAAATCAAGCAATCAGTGATGCACACAATGATATGAATATATGAACAAAGCAAGGAGAAAGTTAGGTATCACCCAAGCACCAAATCACAGCAGAAATTGCGGAAGTAAATGCAACTCGGATGCGTACCTGCCTGGAGTATGACGGTCAGGGATCCCTGCGTCAGAATACAATAACGGTCGAAGGCCAGACCGCCAGAAATAATATAACGCAGGGAGATGGGTCCGTCAAATGAGCCAGAGCCAAAATCGGACAAAAATAACAGGAAAGCCCGTGGAAGCTCACACGGCAGAACAAAAGTGGCGGTTTAATGCCCCTGCGTCAGAGGTCTGTAGCGCAGGGACACAGGGCCGTCAGAATACTCAGAAAACCAGAATCAACAAGAATAAGAGAGAAATCCAGGGGAAACCAAATAGGCAGATGATGGCAGGTTCAAACAGGAATCAAAAGCACGATTGGCACAAGTTGTCCCACCGTGATCGCCAAAAAATTATCTGTTGATTTTATTTTGCCTATCTATCTTTTCTTTGGGGTTTTGAATGATGAAATGACAAGCAAATAATCAAAGATCCGCTCTTAACCTATGAACATGTGATCATGAACCTAAGCAATCAAAGCTAGCTCTAGCATAGGCATGCTATCTCAATCAAACTACGCTAAGGAAAAGAAAAACACACGCCGGAGCGTGGAGCAAGGAGTAAATAAAAACACACCACAAGGGGTGGAGCAAGCAAGAAAACAAAAGAGATATGTGATGAATGAGAAAGCTAATGCCCAAGACTAAGGAAAGATGTGATCACCACCAAAGTAAAAACAAGCAAAAGACCTGTAAATACCTTGGAAATAGGTGGATGAAGCACCCGCCCACGGGAGAGAAAACCAAAGAGAACCTGCAGGTCAGCTAGAAATAACGGCCAGGTCCCTGTGCGTTACTTTAAAGTAACGGCCACCCGATAGACCGCCAGGAGAAGATGACGCGCCTGCACCAGACCGTCAGATAACCTGTAGTAACAAAGTGTAGATTCTTTTAACTCCAACTCTTCCAGCCGGCTAGAAGACTTGGGCCTCGTACTGGTGAACCTGTAAACCTGCCAAAGATGTAGAAGACAAGAACAAAACAACCCAAATTAGCCCTTTCAATAATATAGCATCAATTCTCAAAGAACTTAAGGACATCAAAAGGAAAGGGGATTACCGAGGAGTTTTTGGTTTTTTAACCCCTCTGGGCATTTTTAAAAGATTATGAGGATGTTTGGATGCTTAGAGAATAGTGAAAAAATGTGGAGAAAGAGGAGGGACAATGCTTTGATTGAGGAAAAACCAGGGAAGAACTTAAGCATGCGTTGATGAACTTGAAAGACTAAAACCAAAGTACTCCCTTGATTATGAGATGGATGAACGTGGGAAGCAATTCCTCTTGGATGAAGATGGCTCCTGAGTTCGGTAGCACTTCATCGTGAATTTCAAAACCCTCCTCCCTGGGCCATGAAGTCAAGGGTTCTATTTATAGACCCTCAAACTCTCAGGTCGAGCAGAGGATAATTCAGCAAGATAAAGAGATAACTCTTAGCAAATCCCCGAAGATAATATCACCAAGAGTCCATAGAATCAAACAGAAGGTCCTGAGGATCAGATTTGAAAGAGATATCGTCAATCCAAACCCTTATCTTCGGCCACGGAGTAGTAGAGAAAAGGCCTGAACTGTTAGGACTCTCTGAAGGAAGTAACGGCCACACGACAGACCGCCACTTGAAAATAACGCACCAAGGAACATCCGTCGCTATCAGCCTTATCCCTAAAAGATAAGATCAACGGGAAGAAGACCCAACAAGTTGGACTCTTCAAGGAAGCAACGGCCAAGGCATAGGGCGTCAGAATGAAACAACGGCTGCACGACAGACCGTTATTATCAACGTGTAACCAAAAGGATAAGCTTTAAAATGAGGCCTTAAGCCTTAGGACTCTTCAAAGAGTAACGGTCCAGGACCCATCCGTCAGAACGAAACAACGCGCCTAGGACCGACCGTTATTATCAAAAATGGAGATCAACAAGGAATAGAGGCATTGCTAAGATTCATCCAATGAAATAGCCACAAGGAACCATATCCGATCAAGGAGTTAAGACCCAAGAAATAGGCTTCAACTAATCAAGAGACTCAATGAAGAGTGAACGACTTGGTGCATCATATAGAATGAATAAGGAGATGACCCGACCTATTGGGTATAAAACGGGTGTCAACAACAGTGAGGGAGCTCCTGGAGTTGCTGCAGTGTCCCCCGGCAGAGTAGAGGACAGACCAACCGGCGACCTTAGATTTGAGAGGTTCGCGGCTGTCGAGATCGCGAGAGAGGAGGAGCAGGGACGATGATGAGGAGAGTAGCTGGCGCGCCCGACCTCTCACTAATGGAGCTTAGTGATAGAGAGAGAGAATAGGGCAACTTACTTTTTACACTGGGGGTATGCCCCTAGAATTTTGTAAATGAATGAAATGTAATAGATATATCGAAAATGAAGCGTGTTTTCTTCTGTGTACTTGCTTTTGCTTTATTGACGGTGTCCTCCCTTTTCACTTGTTTTGACTACACTTAAAAGGGAAAAAGGTTACTGTAGTTTGATTTTAGCCCCCTACCCGAGATAGATTGTACCTTCCTAGATGTAGGGTCAGAGGGCTAAATCTTATTAACAAGATTGCAACAGAAAGGTAATCATAGGATGCACATGCAAGCAAGCAAAATGCAAACAGAAAGGAAACATGATCATGCGATGCGCAAATGGATGCAAGACATATTTTTGGATTTTGGGTTTTATACACAATTTTTTTTTTATGCTTTTTGTTGGTTTTTGTTTTATCATTTTTTTGTTTTATCATTTTTTTGTTGTTTTTCATTTTTTATATTATTATTGTTTTGTTTCCAATGCTTGGTGATCACCCATATGGCACCTAACTTACATGAGGATGAGGGGTTTCTTAATAACCTCCCAGGTATCCTTAGTGCACATCTAGGTTGATTTGGACCTCTAGACTATCCGAATGATAATCCCACCGGTTAAGACTTATCTTGATGACAATACCGTCATGCCACGCTTAGGCTCCCAATCGCTTCCGACCACAGGAATACACCCAAAAAGCGTTCAAGGTAAATGATTTGCCCGACCTGGGTCTATTTTCATTACAACTATAGATGGTATATAGTGGAACACCTTGGAACCATAACGGCCAACCGCGCGACGCTGACCCAGAATCAGACGTCGTCGCACCCATAGGTTACACGCTTGCATTGGCCTAAGCCCAAGGTTAAAATAAGAAGATATCAAGGTGGTAGATAGAGGTTTGGTCCTGCCAGAAACACCGAGACTCCTTCATGGTGATGGCTTTTGCTTTTCAAAGTGGACAACCAAATGTGTGTTTTTGTTAAAACGAGGTTGCAGGCCTTAGCAGGGTTCACCCTTTGGGACCTCCATTGAGCCTTCATCTTCTGGGGGAGAAGAAAGAGTGCGGGAGACAAACCTCCTGAGAGGACCGGTAAAACTGTTAACCCGGCGGGCCAACAGGGGCCTACTCGACTCTCTTTCGGGCAACTTCGGACAAAGCCTTGAGCGTTTGCGTTTCGTTGCCCTTTTTGTATGACTTGACTTTTATTTTTGAGGGGTTTCATTTATTGGAATCAGGCACGGCCACGACTAGGCTTTTTATTTGACTTTGAATTATCCTTTCTTTTTCCATTTTTTTCTTTCTTTCTTTTTTTTTGAGGGAGATATAATCATTCAACATTTTGGAATCCCTCGTGTAAGCCTACAGGGACATCGCCCTCTTTTCGTGCTCTAACCTAGGCTCAAGGAGATGGATCCTACTCTTGCCTTGAGGGTGTTGTACTTCAGCTCCCATATGCTCAATGTTTTAAGGGCGCCGGCTATAACGCCCCGGGTTTTTCGGATTATTGTTCGGATCATTATCCGTGGGTTTCGGATCATTTTCGTGGGTCCCGGAGAGCATTTTACGGTTCACGTGTTTTTTGTCTATCGGACCTTCGGAACCCTATGTAGGGTGAACCGTTGCGTTCTTCGACTCCGGGACGTTACCAGTGCATTGTGCATTTTTTGAGGATCAGGGAGATGATTTTCCCTATTTTTGGTATTTTATGGAATTTTTGGATTTTCTATATATATCAACCTCCTTTTTCTCTCTCCCCGTCTCTCATTTCTCACTCTCTCACTCTCTTCTCTCACACTCTCTCTTCTCACCCTCTCTTCTGTGGCGGCCGACGGAGCGAGGCAGGGCGACGCGGGCGAGGAGCGGCCAGGCATGGGTGACGATCGGGAGGCAGTGGCTCGCGGTGGAGCTCCTGGCGAGCTCATGAATCGGAGGAGCTTTAACAACATTTTCTTCGCGGATCGGTGTCCTCGGCATGCGGAATCTTTGGTGGAGGTAGGGGGATAGATCCTTGACCCTTGTACTTCCATTCCCGCGATTTTGGTAGGGCGTGGTGAGCCGAGTGGGTTTATTTCCGTGTTTTGGGAAAATGCATGATTTTGTGGTGTGAGCAGGATCTAGTGTTTTTGTAAGACCCCAGAATTTATGTAAATAATTTTTGAATTTATAAATAAATTTCTAGAATTTATAAAGGCCTAAATGTATTAATAAATGGGTTATTAGATTAATAAGTCATTATAAGGCCCATTTGTGTTAAATAATTAACCAAATCCATTTAAATAAACTCCAAAAGGTTTAAGGACCAAGCACATTAAGTTTGGCCCATATTCTAGAAGGTTATTAAGTCTATTCACATATTTTAAGGATAAATATTAATTATCTAAAGATAATTATATGGATAAATGATTAAAAGAGTTTTATTAAATTGAAACTCTATACACGTTGACTGTAACGGTCCATCGGGCGACCGCCACAGCCAGATAACGTGCCTGGACACGACCGTTACATGCTGCAAGTTCAGTGAGTCAAAGAACTCCCAAAAAGATTGGAACTTTGGGATCTTATCCACTAGGGATCGACTTGGGAAGAGTTATAATATTACTAAAGAATCTTAGGGATTAGATTCTTGCAGATTAAGGACTCTAGAATCGATCTAATCTTCAAACTGTAGCCAAAACCCTATAAATAGGACCTAGTTCTGAACTGAGCAACTCTTACTTTTGCTCGTGTGGAAACAAGGTAAGGAGTCATAATTTCAGGTAAGTTCTTTAGAAACTTTTGTTTATAATACATTAGACTAATAGCTCTCCAAATTTCGTGCTAGGAGACCAAGCAACCAAGGAGTTAGAGCCCAAGGAAGGTGCTGAAAAGTCACAGGAAGAGGAGAGCTAGGGCACATTTTTCAACCCTAAATTGGAAGTTTAAATCCAAGTTAAGAGGTAGGTTATCTCATGAACGGCAAAAACAACATGTTAGGGATAAAAGCCCTCTGATTTTGTTTGATTACATGCACTTTAGCTCATGAATTTCATGTTTTAGTAGAATCATGCATCCATACCTATTCTTAGCCCTAACTACATTAAAAAAGGAAAATTCTTGTGAAATTCACTAGAACCCATGCATGATATTAGTTTAGCTTTCATTCTATCATGTGGGAAGTTATATATATATATATATATATATATATATATATATATATATATATATATGATTTTCAGACATGATGTGAGTTGAAACTTAGGTCATTATTATCTATTGCTGTCAACAGAGGCTCTGACGGATCATGGTAGGACCGTCACGTGCATGTAACGGCCTTACGACAGACTGTCACACACTCTGTTATGTTTTCATTTCACTATTGTCTCTAACGCACCTGGACAGTAGCGTTACATTACTGTAACGGCCCCTCGATAGACCGTCACAGACACTGTGACGCACCCCTGTTAGACCGTTAGACGCTGTGCTCTGTCAACTCATGACAGAATAGTAACCAGTTAAGTTTACTTATAATTAAACCTAGATAGCTAAGTTTTGGCCTGTTATTATGGTTTTAAGTTTACTTACCGTTTCATATTAGAATTTGCATGACTTAGGCATCTTGAGCTATTTTAAGTTATGTTAATTTCATGACCAAAAATCTATAGTTTTGTATTCTAAATCATGGTTTTACATAATGCATTGACGGAGTTTTTATCATGATTTAGACATGGATACACATTCTATCTCTATCTATAGAGTCATTTCTATATGTACATGGCACATATTCTGGTATGTTGTCCATTAGTTCACACTTTGCCCTATATGAACATATTCTTGGACTTGAGGACCTCTCTAATGGATATTCCTTCCAATGGACTAGGAAATCTTGTTTCAAGGCCTCCGTAATTCTCCACGAGCTTGGGATTTTCACTAGGATGCCAAGTTGGTTGTACCCTTAAAGCCCATTGATTAGAGTACACTATCGATGTTTTCTGGTTATCAGTAGTGTAACGGCTCTAGATTGGACCGTCAGGCAATGTAACGGCCCAATATAAGACCGTCACATTCATCTGAGTTCGATTGCTTGATTCTGGTCTCAGACTACTGTAACGGCCTAATCATGGACCGTCACACAACGTAACGGCCCAATGAATGACCGTCACACTTCTCTAAGTCTATTTGATCGTTCTGAATTCGGATCAGTGTAACGGCCCACTACTGGAGCGTTACAGCATGTAACGGCCCAGTAAACGACCGTCACATTGTTTAAGTACTTAACCCAAGGGTTGATATTCCAAAGGTTCTAGATGGACTAATGATAGTCTAGACCTTATAATATTGATCAAGAAATTTAATATAATGATTGGAAAGAGAAAAGAATGTACCATTATGCTGTCGATTTGTTTCCATGAGCATGACATTGTTTAAATCTTTTTCTTGATCTCGCTTACTCTAAATTGAAGCATTCATTCATTGATTGTTGTTATCATGAGTTCTTGACCTTATTACATTCTTGGCCATGCTTTATTGTTACACTCATGGAAGTAGCTTGATTTATACGTGAAGATACAGTTCGGGCGCTGATTGTGTCCAAGGGCTCTATGCTAGTCCCCACGGCTGATTGCCGGAAACATACTATTTTATAAACCATGGGGTATGATGCTACTGGCGTCACATTGCGCTGGTAGTACTTTCTTTATAAATAAGTGAAATCCATGAGCACTCGTGAAAATCTAGTGAATTGCTACATGATTGACATTCTCGTGCGTAACCTTTATGGTTATGAAAGTGAAAAGTGAAAGTGCATTCTCGTTACATTTATATTCCTGAAAGGCCAATCTCATGTTCTTCTCACATTCGTGCTAGTTCAATCTTGCTCTCATTCTATCTTATATGATCATCTTGTTACGTTGGTTTAATCGCATGGTTATCACATTCGCATGATTTTGTCTTATTTCTCTAGAGCAAAAATGTTAATTACTTTAATAGTGCCTTCATGTTGATGCGAAGATACCTACTCGGCAAGTGTGTTCATTACCTATTTCTAATCTTTTTCAGGAAATGAAAGTGAGTCGGGTTCGGATTCGGATTATTCAAGTAGCAGATTCGAGAGTGATTAAAGATGAGCGAAGACTTAGGAAGTCTATAATGTCTAGATTGAGTCAATGTAATTTTTCTATTTCTAGAGTCTAGTAGAATGAAAGATGATGGAAAGTGGTTGTATTTCGAGTATTGATCATTTGTGAAATAAAGTTGGAGTTTGATTAAATTCTATGCAATTACATTTATGTGTGTGATTGTATTACGCTCTGGTCGTTCTTGCTTGCAAGAGGCTTACCATGCCGGCTGTTCACGCTCCCCGAGTGAGTCTTCCGCTGTAATAAAGGCTCGGGGCGTGACAGTTAAGTTGGTATCAGAGCCTAAGTCTCAAGACTTAGGGAAAGGAATCATGTCATAGGATAAGTCCAAGGTTTAAGGACCCCTACCTATGCACTAAGGAAGAAAATTTCATACCCACGTGAGAATTGGGTAGAGCCGGGATGAGATAGTTATTAGCTTTAAGATTTATTTTCTGTCAGTCTCACGAGAAATAATAAGTTATTTTATTTCTCTCAGGTACCTTATTGCTATCATGGCTCATCGCGTAGATTGGGATGGCATGCAACAAACAGTTGCCGACCTTAGACAGGCATTACAAACTATTGCGCAAGGTGGCGCAGGAGCACGGGCTGGTGATCTACATCGCAAGAGTTTAAACCCTCCGCGTTTCTATGGTTCTTCCAATCCGGATGAAGTAGAAAATTGGATCGATGAAATGAATCGTATCTTTGATGTTATCCAATGCACCGATAAAAGGTGCGTCTAGCAACATTTCAACTAAATAAAGATGCCCGTACATGGTGGAAGTCGGTTCTGGCACCTCCGGCCGATGCACCTCATACATGGGATGGTTTTCTTACTTTATTCCGTACCAAGTATTTTTCCGAGCATGTAAAGGAAAGGAAGACCATGGAGTTTGCCTCCCTTCGTCAAGGGATGATGTTGGTGGTAGAATATGAGCTGCAATTTTCAAGACTAGCACCATACGCACCACATCTTATCAGCACCGATTTATTGAAAGCCAACCGATTTATGGATGGTTTAAGACCCGGATTCATCCAACAACTTGGAACTCAGAATATCCGCACCTATACCGAGATGGTTCAAAGAGCGCATCTATGTGAAAGAACCATGGAGAAAGTGGAGAGGCTCCGAGAAGAAAGGTCAAGCCGAAAACATGATAGGCAAGAAGAGAAAGAAATAGATGAGGGCGAAAACCGTCACATTAAGAGGTCCCGTAATGGGAACGGTAACGGAAAAAGAAATGGAAATGGAAATGGGAAGGATAAGAAAGTTAAAGAAGAGAAGGAGCAAGCCATGGCACCTTGCTCATTTTGTGAAAAATTTGGGCACTCGGTAGAATAATGTTGGAAGCGTCTCGACGCTTGTCTCAAATATGGAAGCCGGGAACATCACCTGCCCCTATGTCCTTTCATCAACGGACAATCTTCAAGGGATAACAACGGACGCGGGAAGCAAGGTCGATTAAATGCCATTCTAGACAAGGAAGGTAAGACGATAAAAGGTACTCTTTTAACCCAATCGTCTAACATTAATTCTTAATACATTAAAATAAGTGCACTCTCCAAAATCCATATATTGAATTTGGGGACCAAATTCTCTTAAGTGGGGGAGGGTGTAAGACCCCAGAATTTATGTAAATAATTTTTAAATTTATAAATATATTTTTAGAATTTATAAAGGCCTAAATGTATTAATAAATGGGTTATTAGATTAATAAGTCATTATAAGGCCCATTTGTGTTAAATAATTAACCAAATACATTTAAATAAAGTCCAAAAGGTTTAAGGACCAAGCCCATTAAGTTTGGCCCATATTCTAGAAGGTTATTAAGTCTATTCACATATTTTAAGGATAAATCCTAATTATCTAAAGATAATTATATGGATAAACGAATAAAAGAGTTTTATTAAATTGAAACTCTATACACGTTGACTGTAACGGTCCATCGGGCGACCGCCACAGCCAGATAACGCGCCTGGACACGACCGTTACATGCTGCAAGTTCCGTGAGTCAAAGAACTCCCAAAAAGATTGGAACTTTGGGATCTTATCCACTAGGGATCGACTTGGGAAGAGTTATAACATTACTAAAGAATCTTAGGGATTAGATTCTTGCAGATTAAGGACTCTAGAATCGATCTAATCTTCAAACTCTAGCCAAAACCCTATAAGTAGGACCTAGTTCTGAACTGAGCAACTCTTACTTTTGCTCGCGTGGAAACAAGGTAAGGAGTCATAATTTCAAGTAAGTTCTTTAGAAACTTTTGTTTATAAAATATTAGACTAATAGCTCTCCAAATTTCATGCTAGGAGACCAAGCAACCAAGGAGTTAGAGCCCAAGGAAGTTGCTGAAAAGTCACAGGAAGAGGAGAGCTAGGGCATGTTTTTCAAACCTAAATTGGAAGTTTAAAACTAAGTTAAGAGGTAGGTTATCTCATGAACGGCAAAAATAACATGTTAGGGATAAAGCCCTCTGATTTTGTTTGATTACATGCACTTTAGCTCATGAATTTCATGTTTTAGTAGAATCATGCATCATACCTATTCTTAGCCCTAACTACATTAAAAAAAGGAAAATTCTTGTGAAATTCACTAGAACCCATGCATGATATTAGTTTAGCTTTCATTCTATCATGTGGGAAGTTATATATATATATATCTATATATATATATATATATGATTTTCAGACATGATGTGAGTTGAAACTTAGGTCATTATTATCTATTGCTGTCAACAGAGGCTCTAACGGATCATGGTAGGACCGTCGCATGCATGTAACGGCCTTACGACAGACCGTCACACACTCTGTTATATTTTCATTTCACTACTGTCTCTAACACACCTGGACAGTAGCGATACATTACTGTAACGGCCCCTCGATAGACCGTCACAGACACTGTGACGC
This sequence comes from Amorphophallus konjac, assembly GCA_022559845.1. NCBI lineage: Eukaryota > Viridiplantae > Streptophyta > Magnoliopsida > Alismatales > Araceae > Amorphophallus > Amorphophallus konjac. Next base: position 299,560,107 of record CM040121.1, on the reverse strand, counting down.
ACCCCTGTTAGACCGTCAGACGCTGTGCTCTGCCAACTCATGACAGAATAGTAACCAGTTAAGTTTACTTATAATTAAACCTAGATAGCTAAGTTTTGACTTGTTATTGTGGTTTTAAGTTTACTTACTGTTTCATATTGGAATTTGCATGACTTAGGCATCTTGAGCTATTTTAAGTTATGTTAATTTCATGACCAAAAATCTATAGTTTTGTATTCTAAATCATGGTTTTACATAATGCATTGACGGAGTTTTTATCGTGATTTAGACATGGATACACATTCTATCTCTATCTATAGAGTCATTTCTATAAGTACATGGCACATATTCCGGTATGTTATCCATTAGTTCACACTTTGCCCTATAGGAACATATTCTTGGACTTGAGGACCTCTCTATTAGATATTCCTTCCAATGGATTAGGAAATCTTGTTTCAAGGCCTCCGTAATTCTCCACGAGCCTAGGATTCCCACTAGGACGCCGAGTTGGTTGTACCCTTAAAGCCCATTGATTAGAGTACATTATCGATGTTTTCTGGTTATCAGTAGTGTAACGGCTCTATATTGGACCGTAAGGCAATGTAACGGCCCAATATAAGACCATCACATTCATCTGTGTTCGATTGCTTGATTCTGGTCTCAGACTATTGTAACGGCCTAATCATGGACCATCACACAACGTAACGGCCCAATGAATGACCATCACACTTCTCTGAGTCTATTTGATCGCGAATTTGGATCATTGTAACGACCCACTACTGGAGCGTTACATGATGTAACGGCCCAGTAAATGACCGTCACATTGTTTAAGTACTTAACCCAAGGTTTGACCCAAGGGTTGATATTCCAGAGGTTCTAGATGGACTAATGATAGTCTAGAACTTATAATATTGATCAAGAAACTTAATATAATGATTGGAAAGAGAAAAGAATGTACCGTTATGCTGTCGATTTGTTTCCATGAGCATGACATTGTTTAAATTTTTTTCTTGATCTCGCTTACTCTAAATTGAAGCATTCATTCATTGATTGTTGTTATCATGAGTTCTTGACCTTATTACATTCTTGGCCATGCTTTATTATTACACTCATGGAGGTTGCTTGATTTATACGTGAAGATGCAGTTCGAGCGCTGATTGTGTCCAAGGGCTCTATGCTAGTCCCCACGGTTTATTGCCGGAAACATACTATTTTATAAATCATGGGGTATGATGCTACTGGCGTCGCATTGCGCTGGGAGTACTTTCTTTATAAATAAGTGAAATCCATGAGCACTCTTGAAAATCTAGTGAATTGCTACATGATTGACATTCTCGTGCGTAACCTTTATGGTTATGAAAGTGAAAAGTGAAAGTGCATTCTCGTTACATTCATATTCCTGAAAGGCCAATCTCATGTTCTTGTCACATTCGTGCTAGTTCAATCTTGCTCTCATTCTATCTTATATGATCATCTTGTTACGTTGGTTTAATCGCATGGTTATCACATTCGCATGATTTTGCCTTATTTCCCTAGAGCAAAAATGTTAATTACTTTAATAGTGCCTTCATGTTGATGCGAAGATACCTACTGAGCAAGTGTGCTCATTACCTATTTCTAATCTTTTTCATGAAATCAAAGTGAGTCGGGTTCGGATTCGGATTATTCAAGTAGCGGATCCGAGAGTGATTAAAGATGAGCGAAGACTTTGGAAGTCTTTAATGTTTAGATTGAGTCAATGTAATTTTTCTATTTCTTGAGTCTAGTAGAATGAAAGATGATGGAAAGTGGTTGTATTTCGAGTATTGATCATTTATGAAATAAAGTTGGAGTTTGATTAAATTCTGTGCAATTGTATTTATATGTGTGATTGTATTGCGCTCTGGTCGTTCTTGCTTGCAAGAGGCTTACCATGCCGGCTGTTCGCGCTCCCCGAGCGAGTCTTCCGTTGTAATAAAGGCTCGGGGCGTGACAGTTTTGATCGAGTTTTTAGGGTTTAAATGGATCGTCTTGGTGCTAGAGAGGTTGCAAACTAGTTCCCCCCCTTTTCCTCCTTCACATGGGTGTGAACGGGACGTGGAATGGGGTTTTTTGTGTGATTCGTCGTTTTCACGCTCGGGATGACCTAGCGGTCCTTCTAGGGACCACTAGGCTACCTGGTGGTCATGTGGAGACCGCCAAGGGTCCCCTATGTAGGTTCGAGTCTTGCGGTCACGCGATGAACCACCACCGGGGCTTAGCGGTCTCAAGGAGACCGCCTGGCAGTGCCTTGCGGTCAAGGCCTGACCATTTTCTGTTTCGTATCGTTTAGGTTCAGGTGGGGTAGCAGCCTTGCGACTGACCGCTACCTGATGTCTAGCGGTCATGCAAAGGACCGCCACGTCTCTTAGCGTTCAGGGCATGACCGCTTGCGGTCCGAGTGTTGCTGGGGTTTTAGGGTCCTATCTAGACCGCATGGCTGGACTTAGTGGTCCTGGGTAGACCGCCTGCCTTTGGTAGCGGTCAAGTGGATGACCGCTACCCGGGTTTCATGATTTCAGTGTTCCGATCACGCCGTGTTGACCCCTGGTCGACCCGATTGTGACCCAGTGGTCGACTTCGGCCTTGTTGATGTCCCGGACACCCCGTGAGTTTTGTGTCTGTGTTTCTAGGGTGTCTGGAGGTATCGTGTTACCTCGATTAGCGTGCCCATAGGTTTGGTGGGACCGGGTGACCCCATGTGATCCGAGCTTTTGTGTTATCACGTGATTGAGTCGCCGTGAGTCGGCATGAGTGCGTGGGCTTTCCCCGCACGTCGTGGGTTTCTTCGGAAGGTGGTTTCCAAGTGGGCCTTATGTGTAGCCTTGGACTGTGGGTCCAGTTAACCAGCCTGGGGCTGGAGGTTTCTCGTGTGTCCCTTAGATGAGGGATCAACTCGATGACTCATGTGCTACCTCGGTATTCATGCTACCATGGTTTCAAACCTAGCGATTAGGCTAGATTGACGGCGTTGTGCCGTTATGTATGATGTGAAAGAAGTGTATGCCCTGCAAGCCAATCACTTATGAAGTGATGGCATCATTTCTTATATATTCTCATTCGTATTTATGACAATTACTTCATTATGTCTTATTTATTTATGCATATAACCGCTTGACGTGATGAAGTCCTTGAACGTAGGCTATGAAGGTTGAATCATAATGTGATTATGATAGTGAGATCAACCTTCTAGATGCATGTGTTCTAAATGTTCCTGGTCATAGGATCTTTGAGATAGGACATCAAAGAATTCGGATAGACCAGTGCACATGATATCCTCTCATATGATGAGGGTGACTGATCTCACAGTCACTGGTGTGGAGACACTAAGATATATGTGTCGGTGCCCATTACAAGAATAGGGTTCACTGAACTGATCTAATCAGGAATCTATGGATGGTAAATATATCTAACTGTCAACTAAGAGATTCTTCAGTTGCAGTCACATAGTTGGTCCTTTGACATGAGTCACCAAAGATACCATGCATGAGGACTTCTATATTTTGATTCCTGGCAAAGGGACTTTATCCATAAGTCCTAGATGCTCAGGTATTCGGGTACAGTGGAATACATGCGAAGGATATTGAGTGACAACAGTGGATCATTCACTCTCAGATATAGCATGAGAGAGAATACCTTATGAATAGTACTCAGTTAAATCCTTGACCAAGGTAAATAGTTCAATGGAAAAGGAGTTTGATAAGTCACACAGAACGTGAGCTAAAAGGGGGGGGGATAAATAGATCACGCCCAATTCAGAGTAATTTGAAAAATAAATTATGTAATCTGAAATGCAGTAAAGAAACTTTTCTAATCTGGCCACGGAGCAGACAGATAGACAGAAGCTTATCGAGAAAGAAAGTTATTATGAAACAATGATCGAACAGCTAACGTGCTAAAGCCAATTTGAGAGATCAGTCAAGCAATCCACACAGATTGGACAGAGAGCTTTTTAAGGTGGTTCGATTGCGATCTGTAATCTACGTCCACCCCTTACTCCTCCGGAGTAAGGCTTCCTTGCACTAAGCAATTAAAAACCGCAGACTCAGTCCAAATTCCAATAATTAAAAACCTCTGTTCTTTCCTCCAAATTTGACCAGACCCCCTACCTTCATTTCCAGTTTACTGAATTTGGATCGGTCTCCTGTCATGTGCCTGGAGTAGCCGCTATCTAAATACCACATGTTGTGCTCGGATGCTAGGCTAACCTACAGAGGGACATATCAAGCAGAGTAGTTTGGAACCCAAGATAGATTAGGTCCAAAGACATTGTTCAAATCTCTAAGCAGAAACTTCAAAATCCAAAACTGTTTCAAAGTATTTTCTTTTGCATGTTGTTGACAGTTTTGTTGAAATTATGACTAGAATTCTGTCCACCTGGCCTAATGGTGTGAAGTCTGTTCCTGTTGTTGTACTGTTCATTCCCCAGGTATCTTTTGTACCCATTCTGTCTAGGATAGACATATTCATTAAAGAGTTTCTGTGGAAGAACAAGATTTCCCCAGTTTTTCTTGTATTGACTCATGTTTTTATAGAAAAATGAATTTCTATTCTGGGTCATATGCCTTGACCTGTGAACGTTCTTGTTCTGGGGAATGCACACAGGAGCTTGCCTAGTTGAGTTCTTTCCAGTTTTAGATTGTTGTCCAGCATGGTTTGATGAATTATTCCTCGATTGTTGGACATTCTGAACATTGTGGGAGCTAGATGGTGTGTCTAGTTTTTCCTTCCCTTTTTCTGTACAGAATGTCACTGTTGTGAATTTAAAGGGTTTCTTGTGTGTTGGGTTATAGCCTAAACCGTCTTTGTTGAAATTAACCCTAGCACCTAGTATGGTATCCAAGTTCATTTTTCCTTGAACAAATTTTTCTAGAGTTTTTTGTTTGTCTTCCAATTCTTTTTGCAATGTTTCACAATTTTTCTAAAGTTCAAGATTCACCTTCCTAATAGCTTCATTCTTTTTAGTGATTAATCTATTTTCACTTTGGCTTTCTTGAAGTTTTAACTTGAATTCATCAAGTTGTTTTTGAACTTCTTTGTTTTTAGACTTAAGGTCTTCATTTTCCTTTCTGAGAGAATTCATCTCTTCTAATTCTTCCTTGACCTTTTGATTTTCTTTGTTAGTTTGAATTTTTTCTTCAGTTGCAGCATTCAGTTTTCTCTTTAACACCCTATGCTCTTTACTCAAAGCATTAAACTTATCTAAAAGTTCAGCATAGGCATCTTCCCAGTCATCAATTGAGAAATTCTGAAAAATGTTGGTTACCTCTTCGTCACTGTTGGCCATAAGGCATATTCTTTGGTCGTCTTCTTCTGAAGAATTGGCCTCAGGGTCTTCCTCCTCGTCACTCCACGTGTAGACCATAGCTTGAGATTTCCTCTTTTGCACCTTAGAGCTTCTCTTCTGGAGATCGAGGCAATCCCCCTTCATGTGCCTAGTCCTCCTGCAATGAAAGCATGTGATCTTCTTTGCATTCTTATTTTTATCAATGTTAGAATCGAAATGCTTACCAGAAGCATGCGATCTTTTTCTTCTAAACATTTTTCCCTTAGTTCTTAAGAACTTCTGAAATTGTTGAGTCAGCATAGCTTGCTCCTCTTGATCAAGATCTGAGAACCCATCAGATTCCCCACTACTACTGCTATTGCTACTCCCACTGCTATTACTGGAAACTTTGAGAGCAATGTTCTTGCCCTTCTTGTCACTTCCTTCACCATTTCTTTTAAAGTTCATTTCATAAGTCATTAGGGATCCTATCAGCTCAGTGACTGTCATTTTTGACAGATCCCTAGACTCCTCTATCACAATGGCCTTAGTGTGCCATGCGGGGGTTAACGACCTAAGAATTATCATGACAAGATCCCCTTCTGAAACCTGTTTCCCAAGCACCTTAAGAGTGTTGGTGATTAGCGACAGCCTAGCATACATTTCTGTAATAGTCTCCTCGGATTTCATTTTAAACAATTCATACTTAGAGGTGAGCATATTTACCTTGGTAGCCTTGACTTGGGATGTACCTTCGTAGATGAGCTCTAGTTCATCACACATTTTCTTGGCTGTCTACAGGCTGAGATCCTGGTGTACTCTTCTGGATGTACTGCACATTGAATTATGTTTAGAGCTGACCAGTTAACTTTTGAAAGCCTGATGTGATCCTTTGTCCACGCATCTTCATTGTGTGGGAGCTCGTATGGTCCTATGGTGATCACTCTCCAGAGTTAGTGGCTCTACGCTCTCAGGAATACTTCCATCCTGTTTATCCAGTAAAAGTAATTATTACCATCAAAAAAATGAGGGCGGCTAATAGACTGTCCCTTAGCCATGAAACTGCGAGGAGTGCTAGATCCAGATTTACCCTGGTCGTTGGACCACATGTTGGGTAACCTGCTCTGATACCAATTGATAAGTCACACAGAACGTGAGCTAGAAGGAGGGGGATGAATAGATCACACCCAATTCACAGTAATTCGAAAAACAAATTCTGTAATCTGAAATGCAGTAAAGAAACTTTTCTAGTCTCACCACAAAGCAGACAGATAGATAGAAGCTTATCGAGAAAGAGAGTTATTATGAAACAATGATCGAACAGCTGACGTGCTAAAGCCAATTTGAGAGATCAGTCAAGCAATCCACACAGATTGGATAGAGAGCTTTTTAAGGTGGTTCGATTGCGATCCGCAATCTACGTCCACCCCTTACTCCTCCGGAGTAAGGCTTCCTGGCACTAAGCAATTAAAAACCGCAGACTCAGTCCAAATTCCAATAATTAAAAACCTCTGTTCTTTCCTCCAAATTTGACCAGACCCCCTACCTTCATTTCCAGTTTACTGAATTTGGATCGGTCTCCTGTCATGTGCCTGGAGTAGCCGCTATCTAAATACCACATGTTGTGCTCGGATGCTAGGCTAACCTACAGAGGGACATATCAAGCAGTGTAGTTTGGAACCCAAGATAGATTAGGTCCAAAGACATTGTTCAAATCTCTAAGCAGAAACTTCAAAATCCAAAATTGTTTCAAAGTATTTTCTTTTGCATGTTGTTGACAGTTTTGTTGAAATTATGACTAGAATTCTGTCCACCTGGCCTAATGGTGTGAAGTCTGTTCCTGTTGTTGTACTGTTCATTCCCCAGGTATCTTTTGTACCCATTCTGTCTAGGATAGACATATTCATTAAAGAGTTTCTGTGGAAGAACAAGATTTCCCCAGTTTTTCTTGTATTGACTCATGTTTTTATAGAAAAATGAATTTCTATTCTGGGTCATATGCCTTGACCTGTGAACGTTCTTGTTCTGGGGAATGCGCACAGGAGCTTGCCTAGTTGAGTTCTTTCCAGTTTTAGATTGTTGTCCAGCATGGTTTGATGAATTATTCCTCGATTGTTGGACATTCTGAACATTGTGGGAGCTAGATGGTGTGTCTAGTTTTTCCTTCCCTTTTTCTGTACAGAATGTCACTGTTGTGAATTTAAAGGGTTTCTTGTGTGTTGGGTTATAGCCTAAACCGTCTTTGTTGAAATTAACCCTAGCACCTAGTATGGTATCCAAGTTCGTTTTTCCTTGAACAAATTTTTCTAGAGTTTTTTGTTTGTCTTCCAATTCTTTTTGCAATGTTTCACAATTTTTCTAAAGTTCAAGATTCACCTTCCTAATAGCTTCATTCTTTTTAGTGATTAATCTATTTTCACTTTGGCTTTCTTGAAGTTTTAACTTGAATTCATCAAGTTGTTTTTGAACTTCTTTGTTTTCAGACTTAAGGTCTTCATTTTCCTTTCTGAGAGAATTCATCTCTTCTAATTCTTCCTTGACCTCTTGATTTTCTTTGTTAGTTTGAATTTTTTCTTCAGTTGCAGCATTCAGTTTTCTCTTTAACACCCTATGCTCTTTACTCAAAGCATTAAACTTATCTAAAAGTTCAGCATAGGCATCTTCCCAGTCATCAATTGAGAAATTCTGAAAAATGTTGGTTACCTCTTCGTCACTGTTGGCCATAAGGCATATTCTTTGGTCGTCTTCTTCTGAAGAATTGGCCTCAGGGTCTTCCTCCTCGTCACTCCACGTGTAGACCATAGCTTGAGATTTCCTCTTTTGCACCTTAGAGCTTCTCTTCTGGAGATCGAGGCAATCCCCCTTCATGTGCCTAGTCCTCCTGCAATGAAAGCATGTGATCTTCTTTGCATTCTTATTTTTATCAATGTTAGAATCGAAATGCTTACCAGAAGCATGCGATCTTTTTCTTCTAAACATTTTTCCCTTAGTTCTTAAGAACTTCTGAAATTGTCGAGTCAGCATAGCTTGCTCCTCTTGATCAAGATCTGAGAACCCATCAGATTCCCCACTACTACTGCTATTGCTACTCCCACTGCTATTACTGGAAACTTTGAGAGCAATGTTCTTGCCCTTCTTGTCACTTCCTTCACCATTTCTTTTAAAGTTCATTTCATAAGTCATTAGGGATCCTATCAGCTCAGTGACTGTCATTTTTGACAGATCCCTAGACTCCTCTATCACAATGGCCTTAGTGTGCCATGCGGGGGTTAACGACCTAAGAATTATCATGACAAGATCCCCTTCTGAAACCTGTTTCCCAAGCACCTTAAGAGTGTTGGTGATTAGCGACAGCCTAGCATACATTTCTGTAATAGTCTCCTCGGATTTCATTTTAAACAATTCATACTTAGAGGTGAGCATATTTACCTTGGTAGCCTTGACTTGGGATGTACCTTCGTAGATGAGCTCTAGTTCATCACACATTTTATTGGCTGTCTACAGGCTGAGATCCTGGTGTACTCTTCTGGATGTACTGCACATTGAATTATGTTTAGAGCTGACCAGTTAACTTTTGAAAGCCTGATGTGATCCTTTGTCCACGCATCTTCATTGTGTGGGAGCTCGTATGGTCCTATGGTGATCACTCTCCAGAGTTAGTGGCTCTACGCTCTCAGGAATACTTCCATCCTGTTTATCCAGTAAAAGTAATTATTACCATCAAAAAAATGAGGGCGGCTAATAGACTGTCCCTCAGCCATGAAACTGCGAGGAGTGCTAGATCCAGATTTACCCTGGTCGTTGGACCACATGTTGGGTAACCTGCTCTGATACCAATTGATAAGTCACACAGAACGTGAGCTAGAAGGAGGGGGATGAATAGATCACACCCAATTCACAGTAATTCGAAAAACAAATTCTGTAATCTGAAATGCAGTAAAGAAACTTTTCTAGTCTCACCACAAAGCAGACAGATAGATAGAAGCTTATCGAGAAAGAGAGTTATTATGAAACAATGATCGAACAGCTGACGTGCTAAAGCCAATTTGAGAGATCAGTCAAGCAATCCACACAGATTGGATAGAGAGCTTTTTAAGGTGGTTCGATTGCGATCCGCAATCTACGTCCACCCCTTACTCCTCCGGAGTAAGGCTTCCTGGCACTAAGCAATTAAAAACCGCAGACTCAGTCCAAATTCCAATAATTAAAAACCTCTGTTCTTTCCTCCAAATTTGACCAGACCCCCTACCTTCATTTCCAGTTTACTGAATTTGGATCGGTCTCCTGTCATGTGCCTGGAGTAGCCGCTATCTAAATACCACATGTTGTGCTCGGATGCTAGGCTAACCTACAGAGGGACATATCAAGCAGTGTAGTTTGGAACCCAAGATAGATTAGGTCCAAAGACATTGTTCAAATCTCTAAGCAGAAACTTCAAAATCCAAAATTGTTTCAAAGTATTTTCTTTTGCATGTTGTTGACAGTTTTGTTGAAATTATGACTAGAATTCTGTCCACCTGGCCTAATGGTGTGAAGTCTGTTCCTGTTGTTGTACTGTTCATTCCCCAGGTATCTTTTGTACCCATTCTGTCTAGGATAGACATATTCATTAAAGAGTTTCTGTGGAAGAACAAGATTTCCCCAGTTTTTCTTGTATTGACTCATGTTTTTATAGAAAAATGAATTTCTATTCTGGGTCATATGCCTTGACCTGTGAACGTTCTTGTTCTGGGGAATGCGCACAGGAGCTTGCCTACTTGAGTTCTTTCCAGTTTTAGATTGTTGTCCAGCATGGTTTGATGAATTATTCCTCGATTGTTGGACATTCTGAACATTGTGGGAGCTAGATGGTGTGTCTAGTTTTTCCTTCCCTTTTTCTGTACAGAATGTCACTGTTGTGAATTTAAAGGGTTTCTTGTGTGTTGGGTTATAGCCTAAACCGTCTTTGTTGAAATTAACCCTAGCACCTAGTATGGTATCCAAGTTCGTTTTTCCTTGAACAAATTTTTCTAGAGTTTTTTGTTTGTCTTCCAATTCTTTTTGCAATGTTTCACAATTTTTCTAAAGTTCAAGATTCACCTTCCTAATAGCTTCATTCTTTTTAGTGATTAATCTATTTTCACTTTGGCTTTCTTGAAGTTTTAACTTGAATTCATCAAGTTGTTTTTGAACTTCTTTGTTTTCAGACTTAAGGTCTTCATTTTCCTTTCTGAGAGAATTCATCTCTTCTAATTCTTCCTTGACCTTTTGATTTTCTTTGTTAGTTTGAATTTTTTCTTCAGTTGCAGCATTCAGTTTTCTCTTTAACACCCTATGCTCTTTACTCAAAGCATTAAACTTATCTAAAAGTTCAGCATAGGCATCTTCCCAGTCATCAATTGAGAAATTCTGAAAAATGTTGGTTACCTCTTCGTCACTGTTGGCCATAAGGCATATTCTTTGGTCGTCTTCTTCTGAAGAATTGGCCTCAGGGTCTTCCTCCTCGTCACTCCACGTGTAGACCATAGCTTGAGATTTCCTCTTTTGCACCTTAGAGCTTCTCTTCTGGAGATCGGGGCAATCCCCCTTCATGTGCCTAGTCCTCCTGCAATGAAAGCATGTGATCTTCTTTGCATTCTTATTTTTATCAATGTTAGAATCGAAATGCTTACCAGAAGCATGCGATCTTTTTCTTCTAAACATTTTTCCCTTAGTTCTTAAGAACTTCTGAAATTGTCGAGTCAGCATAGCTTGCTCCTCTTGATCAAGATCTGAGAACCCATCAGATTCCCCACTACTACTACTATTGCTACTCCCACTACTATTACTGGAAACTTTGAGAGCAATGTTCTTGCCCTTCTTGTCACTTCCTTCACCATTTCTTTTAAAGTTCATTTCATAAGTCATTAGGGATCCTATCAGCTCAGTGACTGTCATTTTTGACAGATCCCTAGACTCCTCTATCACAATGGCCTTAGTGTGCCATGCGGGGGTTAACGACCTAAGAATTATCATGACAAGATCCCCTTCTGAAACATGTTTCCCAAGCACCTTAAGAGTGTTGGTGATTAGCGACAGCCTAGCATACATTTCTGTAATAGTCTCCTCGGATTTCATTTTAAACAATTCATACTTAGAGGTGAGCATATTTACCTTGGTGGCCTTGACTTGGGATGTACCTTCGTAGATGAGCTCTAGTTCATCACACATTTTATTGGCTGTCTACAGGCTGAGATCCTGGTGTACTCTTCTGGATGTACTGCACATTGAATTATGTTTAGAGCTGACCAGTTAACTGTTGAAAGCCTGATGTGATCCTTTGTCCACGCATCTTCATTTTGTGGGAGCTCGTATGGTCCTGTGGTGATCACTCTCCAGAGTTAGTGGCTCTACGCTCTCAGGAATACTTCCATCCTGTTTATCCAGTAAAAGTAATTATTACCATCAAAAAAATGAGGGCGGCTAATAGACTGTCCCTCAGCCATGAAACTGCGAGGAGTGCTAGATCCAGATTTACCCTGGTCGTTGGACCACATGTTGGGTAACATGCTCTGATACTAATTGATAAGTCACACAGAACGTGAGCTAGAAGGAGGGGGATGAATAGATCACACCCAATTCAGAGTAATTCGAAAAACAAATTCTATAATCTGAAATGCAGTAAAGAAACTTTTCTAGTCTCACCACAAAGCAGACAGATAGATAGAAGCTTATCGAGAAAGAGAGTTATTATGAAACAATGATCGAACAGCTGACGTGCTAAAGCCAATTTGAGAGATCAGTCAAGCAATCCACACAGATTGGATAGAGAGCTTTTTAAGGTGGTTCGATTGCGATCCGCAATCTACGTCCACCCCTTACTCCTCCGGAGTAAGGCTTCCTTGCACTAAGCAATTAAAAACCGCATACTCAGTCTACTAACACCCGCTGCCTGACAGCTTGCCTCGAGGAACACTCTCCTCGCTCTTCTGAAGACTAGAAGAATCACTGGAGGTCCAACCTCCCTTCCTTTGCAATCAGCGAAGGGAACCCCGTGAATTGCTCCCAGCAACTCACGAACCAGAGGATCGTTCCTCTCTTCCTCCAAATATGATGGAGGGAAATCGGAGTACCTCTCCCTTCCTCCAAGTGAACTTAGAGGTTAACAAGGTAGGATTAAAAAGGCAAAAAACTCAAAGGTGAAAATAAACGAATAAGAAAAAAATGCTCAGAAACAATAACAATGTAGCTTCCGTAGAAGCAGACTTTCAGACTCAAAGACTGGCGATCAATCAGGCTCTTCTTTTCCTGAACTGGTTCTCTGTCTCTTTGGTTTTTCTCTTGGGCTTTTCTCTCATCTCGAATGGGGAATTTCAGGATTGGAAGTGGTTTCAGATATTCTCTCTTCACGCCTCTTCTCCCAGCCTTTCGATCCTCTCTTATAAGCAACAGACGATGGGCGCATGGATACCACGTTTCCCACCCAAACTTTCACGCAGATCTGATCCTTCGAGGTTCCACGTGTCAGAATCGTGGTACTGTAGCAGACCATGTGGCAGGATCATCTTGTCCGCTCCTTGCCTTGGATCACGTGTCATTAACTTGGTACTTTAAATTCCACGTAAGGTAGATTCGCAGGTTGCTCAGTAGATGCTCGACCATATGACTGACCTGGCAATGAAACAGCCATGAGTGTTAGCTGTTTGATTATATGCACTGACCTTACCTCTCAAAGACTGAGATGTGCATAGACTCTAAACAGTGGAGTGCACAGACCTTATATGCATGGAACTAAAATGTACACTGACCCTTGCATGCATATGGAATAATATGCATAGACTTATATATATATGCACGATGCAAAAATTGCACTGACCTTTATACGCTTAAAGTAAGACATTGCACTGGCCTTCTATATGCGCAGGCAAAATGTGCACCGACCGTAGCATGCGTATGGCAAAGAAACTTGCACCGACCTTCTAAGTGAGCATGCAATTGTGCACCGACTTGGCAAGCAAATGTGCTTGGGCTTTATATGCATGCAGCAGAAGATGCACCGACCTTAAGTGCATGGACTTCTAATGTGCACATACCTCATATTCAATCAAGAAAAATATGCACCGACTACATATGCATCAAACAGTAACTCGCACAGACCTTCACGTGCGCAGGGCAAAATTTGCACCGACCTTAGGAAGACTAAGGTAGATGTGCACTGACCTTGCTTTGCGTAAGGAAAATGATGCACCGACCTTGGTCTTGCACAAATGGAATGTGCACCGACCTTGGTCTTCTATATGCATGAATATGCACTGACCTTATGCTCAGACATGCAACCTTCTATATGAGTGAATATGCACTGACCTTATGCTCAGACATGCAAGCCAAGTGTGCACCGACCTTGTATAGACATAAGGCGACTGTGCACAGATCTTTATGCATGAAACCTAATTGTGCACGGACCACAAACAGTAACATAGATAGACTTGAAGGCAACAGACCGTGACTTCATGCAGGCACACTGACTCCTATGACTCAAATGCATAGACTCCAATGCACAGACTCATGAAGGCTTTATGGTGTTTGACATCATCAAAACCAAAGGGATACAACAGAGTTTTCCATTGGGACTCGAAGTACGTTCATCAGGTCATAGATAAGAAGGGTTTGACAGTATGACCATACCCTTTAATTATGACCAGGGGCATTGGGTATGAATGGAGGATTATGGCTGTGTGGTAACTGTTGACAGAAAGGTCCCAGAGTGGTTTTATAGACCCCCTTTGTCTTCTGGGGTCACGGAGTGTTGCTTGGTGCTTACCGTGGCCTAAAAGCCCATCAGAGGAATAATCATGAGATGATTATTCATCATAAGATGATTAATTAATTATTTAAGTCATGAGATGATTAAATGATTAATTCTATGTTAATTAACAATGTGGAAAAGCAAAGAAGGAGTTCTTAAACTTATTGGGCCTAAAACTAGACAGACACTAGGCCTAGAGGGTCACACACATTAGGGTTATGGACGGTGGAAGTATATTCGCAATATTAGACTTATTAGGGTTTTTATGAAAGACTGAGAAGTCTATAAATAGTTACGATGGGAGAACCCTGGGCCAAGCATCTAGGGTTTCCCAGTTCGAGTCGCTCCTTCTCTCTCCTCCTAGGGAGGGGCGCCCCCTCTCTCTCCTCTCTCTTCTTCCTCTCACCTCTAGTGTAGAGATCATGGAGATGCCGCAGAGGAGATCGTTCATGGGGCATTGCGAGAGGAGATTCCACCGTTCGTGCCTGTGTGGATACCGCTAGAGGCCGTTCACTTGCACGGCTAATTATCACCACGAGGGATGTTTCCACTTCGCTGTGATCTAAGCATCGCAGAGGTAAAATCGAATCCCGTAGTTGTAGATAATCATCGGGAATCACGCAGGAGCGATCTACTCGGCTGGGTTAAATTTTTAATTTCTAGTTTTCGCTGCGTTCTTCGTGATCCCGACCAGATCCTTACACGATGGTCTTGACCCCGAGTTGGGTGACTCAAGGACCGTTGGATTTAGTAGGTCTAGTGGGCTATCTAGAGTCCGGTGAGGTCGAGCCACCTGTTACTCCATGTTACTCACGATGGGTGCGTGCGTGGCTTTTCATGTTCACGTTTAGTGACCTCCTACTAGTCGTAGCCTTCTTACAGCACGCGTGTGCTGACCCACCCGGGAGTGGCTTACCCGAGAGAGACAGTTTTTAGGTTGGTTATCATAGGGCCCCCACATGCAGCCTGAGTCCGAGCTTCGGGGGAAGAACCAACTAGAGGATCTAACCTAGGGTGCATGGTCTGTATGTGCACACTTAATTGGGGGCTGTCAGACCCGCGCTGATGAGCTCGACCCCAGCTAGTCCTTGTTCGTGGTGCTGGTTACTGTTGTGTCTCTGTCTCCGCCTGGGGCGTCGTAGAGAGACACTTGAGGCATGGACTAAGACGTCAGTGGACGCATCCGGCTTTACTTCTGGTGGGCAATGCTCCTATCACTTGACGTGAGTTTCATGTGACTCAAGTTTCCGTTTCCCATCTACGAGACGTGATTTTACATGTAGTTTCCGGGTGTGTTCCCGAGGTAGAGGTCTAGGGTTTCCGGTGAGTGTCACCGAGGGTTTTCCCTAAACGGTGTTGGTTTCACGACGGCGAGGTCGTGACCGTGTTCCTAGACCGAGTGATCTTGGGTTGGGCCTTTGTCTGTGAGATGGGCCTCCGCGACAGGGTTGTTGAGGTGTGTTTCCTAGCAGCATAGCCAGAGGTCTTTCCGTTAGACCAATGTTTCCCTGACTCGAGATCGGGGTGTGTTTTCTAGTACAATAGGAGTAGCAGTAGAGCCGCGGTTTTAACGGCCATCGAGTGCCGTTCCTGCTGTTGTTGTTGCTTTCTACTACCGTCGTTGATTACATTTGGGGTTCCGCAGGACCCCTACTGAGCCAGTGATAGGAGGCTCACCCCTATGTTTCAGGTGCAACGGTTCTTCATCGAGGTTCGAGGGTGCTGTGCTGAGGTTCTTAGTTGCCACCTCGCTGGGCCGAGTGTTCACTCGGTGTTGGGTACGTTCTTCTGCCTTAGACTGTACTTCTGTTAGACTGGACTCTATTGTAGTTAGATTATTTATTTCTGTTAATTGTTGAATTGTCCTACTTTATTTCCTATTTCTTTGTACCTCCACACTCCTTTTAGCCCTTCCGAGCCCTCCGGCTCGTAGGTGGCGGGCAAGGATTCGAATGGTATTGGGTCCTTCCCGGTATCTAGATCTTGGGTCACTATAATTGGTATCATAGCGTTGTTTTGGACGTACATGGGAATTCGAGATATTGTAGTGATCAGAGTCCGTAAGGTCCAGTACAGTCGGCAGCTGGCATAGGGGTTTGGGCTTATTTTTCTGTTTGGTTTCTCGCGTAAGAGCTTGAGTGCGCGGCGTTGGCGCTATGTTGGCGGTTGTTGCCTAGTTGGAATGCCGGTGTGGGGCCCGAGGGATGTGATAGAGAGATTTCTTCCCGATGGGTTGTGTCCCCAATTGTGCTACGTTGGGCAGAGGTTGCCAGCAAGTGCAGATCTGTTGTGTTGCGTTCGAGGATCTGCAGCGAGGTCAGGTGGCTGGTGAGGATTGTTCGTGGTTAAGTGGTCGTGAGCGTGCTCTGAGGGAGCTATTATTGAGTTTGGCCACCCTAGTCTGAGGCTTTGTCCATCCCCTGAGGTGTTAAGGTTGTGGTTTGAGGTGGCAGAGTGGGTGCTCTGGTCAAGAATTGTGCTCGGGCGAGTGTAAGATCTTCCTGTTGAGCTGCGGATTGTCGAGTTGATTTTCTTGTCATGCTTTGAGGCGTCAGAAATGACGTGTCGGTCTTGGTTATTTTTGCGGATTTCGAGGTAGGATTGAGAAGAGTTGTCCTTGTGAGGTTTAAGTCTTACGGTTCTATGTGTGAACGGGTTATGTTCGCCCTGGATTTGATTTGGGATGTGAAGGTTCCGCGGCGAGTTCAGGACTCGAGGATGAGCATTGGCGATTGTCGATTATGGCTCGTGTTGCGGCTCTTCGCATGGCTTGTTGTAGTTCGAGGAATTGTAGTAGTGGTGCATCGAGAGACACTATGATCGTTGTCTGATGGAACACTTGGCGAGTGTGTCAGAGGGGCTATCCTGATGGAAGTGATGGTTTTTCTCGATGCTGGAAGGTGTGGTTCCTAGCGTGTGCAAGGTTCGAGGTTGGGTCGAGCGTGGAGTTTTTCTCCCGTTTCGTCAGAGGTGTGATTGGTTTTCTCCTTTGGTCGGAGAGAATTGTGTTTTGGTTAATGTTCATCATCTTACATTGTGTGTCCGAATTGGTTGGCCTCCTCATGTGTGCCATGAAGTCCGTGCGAGACGTGTCCTGTGTTTTGGCAAGGTGGTTTCCTGTGAGAAGCGTTGCCCGTTCCCTGATGCGTAAGGGTGTTGGCACTGTTCCGGAAGGATGAGTGCCGGTTGGGCAGTGTTCGTGAGAATTTGCGATTGGTGTTGTGATTCCCAATGTGTCGGATCGGAGCCTGCGGTGTTGTAGAGGATTGTCGGGATGGTGGATCCCGTGTTGTTGTGGTTGGCTGTGCGTGTGGATCAGAGTGCGCAGCGGAAGCCTGGTGGGCCCAAAACTCACTGGTTCTGGCTCGTAGCGTTGGTTTATACATGCGGATTTCTGAGGATGTGTAGAGCGTTGTAGGATTGGTTCCTCGATATGCGTTGTCTCCGGCGGTGTGAGACGTGTTGTTACCGTGATGTTGCTTGAGATATTGTGGTCATGGCACTGGCAGGTGGAGAGTTGGGGGAATATGTTGGCAAGTGCGCCGCATGAGTACCCTGTTCGTGTGTTGGAAGTTATGTTCTCGGATGAGACCGCACTCTAGAGAAGTAATCTCTGAGAGATTATGGGTCTCAGTTGGTTGCTGCAAGCGGCTGGTGAGGTTGACCGAGTGGTCGACCATGGTAAGATGTGTATTGTCTGGGGACCTGCGTGCATTGGTCGTGGCGTCATCGACCAGGTTGCTATGATAGCATGTGACACTTGGTTGCTTTGGAGTCGTGTGCCGTGAATTGTTCAGGTTGGGTCCCGTGGCTCTGTGATGAGAGCGGAATCGGGATGGGCAGGCGTCCACTTGGAGTAATTGAGATGAGAAAGGATTTGATGAGATAGGACGATGGATGATGCATGTGCGTGGAGGTCCTTGATGGGACATTGGCGTCGGAATGGTGGTCCTTGGTCTGTGACTAGCATGGGATGGTTCCCATATAAGTCTGAGTCGAGTGAGGTGAAGATCGAAGACTCCGGACCTTGTCATTTGGTTTCATTGTGCTCCCCTGAGAGGGTACAGTTGGCATGATGATAGGTCTGGATGTGGTGTCGGTCTGTGCGTGAGTCAGTGGATGGCCTATTGCGATTTGGATCGTGCCTATTGGGCCAGCGAAGGTTTCCCATTGACGAGTGTCTGGTGACCAGCGATTGGCCTTTCACAGACAGAAGATGTTGGTGGTTGTGGTTCGAGGATGGGGAGAGCGATGTGCCAGTGTGGCCTTTGGTGACCATTTTCGTGATGTGCTTTTTCCTGGATTGGATCTCGGAATTGTGGAAGTTTATCATCTTGCAGAGTTGGTTTCCGTGCTGCTGAGGTGATACCAGACTTGTATTTTTATTGTATGTCCGCTCTGATGATCGGTGTGTACGGTGTGTAGAGCGAGGCGTTGTTCGTGATTATGGTCTGGCCGTATCCCTCAGGATCTATGTTTTCGTGAGAACCGAGATTTTTTATGTTAGGGGCTCTGACAGCGTTGTCAGTTGGTTTGGGGTGTTCTTCCCCTATGACTTGGTGCTAGTCCTGAATTTCGAGGATGAAATTTGTTTAAGGGAGGAGAGATGTAACGGCTCGGGTTTTTTGGATTATTGTTCAGATCAGGATCCGTGGGTTGCGAATCGTTTTCGTGGGTCCCGGGGAGCGTTGTACGGTTCACGCATGTTTTTTTCTGTCGGACCTTCGAAACCCTGTGTAGCGCGAACCGTTGCATTCTCCGACTCCGGGACGTTACCAGCGTGTTGTGCATTTTTCCAGGATAAGGGAGATGATTTTTCCCTATTTTTGGTATTTTTTGGAATTTTTGGATTTTCTATATATATCAACCTCCTTTTTCTCTCTCCCCATCTCTCATTTCTCACTCTCTCACTCTCTCTTCTCTCACGCTCTCTGTTCTCACCCTCTCTTTTTCGGCGGCCGACAGAGTGAGGCGGGGGCAAGGCGGGGCGACGTGGGCGAGGAGCGGCTGGGCATGGGCGAAGATCGGGAGGCGGTGGCTTTCGGTGGAGGTCGTGGCGAGCTCATGAATTGCTGGAGCTTTAACGGCGTTTTCTTTGCGAATCGGCGTCTTCGGCGCGTAGAATCTTCAGTGGAGGTAGGGGGACGGATCCTTGACTCTTGTACTTCCATTCCAGCAGTTTTGGTAGGCCGTGATGAGCCGAGTGGGTTTATTTCCACGTTTTGGGGAAAATGCATGTTTTTGGGGTGTGAGCCGGATCTAGTATTTTGATCGAGTTTTTGGGATTTAAATGGATCCTCTCAGTGCTAGAGAGGTTGGGGACTAGTTCCCCCTTATTTTCCCCTTCACAAGGGTGTGAACAGGGCGTGGAATGGAGTTTTTTTTGTGTAATTCACCGTTTTCATGCTCGGGATGACCTAGCGGTCCTTCCAGGGATCGATAGGCTACTTGGCGGTCATGTGGAGACCGCCAGGGGTCCCCTATGTCAGTTCTAGTCTTACGGTCGCGCGATGGACCGCCACCGGGGCTTAGCGGTCTCAAGGAGACGCCTGGCAGTGCGTTGCGGTCAGGGCATGACCGTTTTTTATTTCTTATCGTTTAGGTTTAGGTGGGGTAGCGACCTTGCGATTGACCGCTACCTGATGCCTAGTGGTCAGGCAAAGGACCGCCACCTCTCTTAGCGGTCAGGGCATGACCGCTTGCAGTCTGAGTGTTGCCGGGGTTTTACGGTCCTGTCTAGACCACATGGCTAGGCTTAGTGGTCCTGGGTAGATCGCCTGCCTTCGGTAGCGGTCAGGTGGATGACCGCTACCCGGGTTTCCTGATTTTAGCATTCCGGTCGTGCCGTGTTGACCCCCGGTCGACCCGGTTGTGACCCAGTGGTCAACCGTCGGCCTTGTTGAAGTTCCCGGACACCCCGTGGGTTCAATGTCCGTGTTTCTGGGGTGTCTTGAGGTACCGTGTTACCTCGATTAGCGTGCCCATAGGTTTGGTGGGTCTGGGTGACCCCATGTGATCCGGGCTTTTGGTTTATCGTGTGATTGAATCACCGTGAGTCGACATGAGTGCGTGAGCTTTCCCCGCACGTTGTGGGTTTTTACGGAAGGTGATTTTTGAGTGGGCCATGTGTGTAGCCTTGTACTGTGGGTCCAATTAACCAGCCTGGCGCTGGAGGTTTCCCGTATGTCCCTTAGATGAGGGATCAACACGGCGGCTCGTGAGCTACCTCGATATTCATGCCACCGTGGTTTCAAACCTACGGATTAGGCTAGATTGACGGCGTTGTGCCGTTATGTACGACGGTCTTGACCCCGAGTCGTGTGACTCAAGGACTGTTGGATTTAGTAGGTCTAGTGGGCTATCCAAAGTCCGGTGAGGTCAAGTGTAGTACCCCAGTATATTAATGAATGAAAATCTCGAGCAATTAATAAGAAATTCCTGAAGAAAAAGGATAAGTAAAATTTCGACCATTTTATAAAAATCTGGAAAAATTATAATCTTATAGTGGATAGTGATGGAGTGGATGGACGCTCTGATACCAATTGATAGATCCCGAAGGGTCCTATATGGTGAGCTCTGATACCACTTGTTGGGTGCAAGGCCCGGATTCAGAAGGGGGGTTGAATGAATCCCCTATTAAAAATTACGCCCAATAAAAACTAGTGGAAAGGCAAAGATGCTGAAGCAATGTGAGCAAGTGCCTAGACTAAACTGGGTGGTCTCTCCGAACGACGAGAGGATAACGGAAGAACTGAATTTCTGAACACTGTAGAGAAAATAGATGAACAGACCCAAAATCACCCAACTCACATGAGACCAAAAACAAACGTGCAGTGTGCAATTTACACACTAAATAGATTGGAAAGATAGAATGATCGCGCCTAAGCATTCATTTAGCAAAATCGTACCGCAATCAAGTGTTCAGTATGCAAACCAAATTCCCACTAGAATGAAGAAATAGATCGTGCCTATGCATACATCTATCGAATCGAACAAGGGAATCAAACCACAGCAGACAAGGGAATTTTTAGGTGGTTCAGTCCGTAGACCTACGTCCACCCCACACTCCAACCAGAGTGTGGCTTCCCGCTGATACACAGCTTAACCGCTGGGCCTCACAGCTTGCCTACATCCGCTGAGTATCACAGCTTGCTTCTGCTGGGCAATACAGCTTAGTCATCCGCTGACACACAGCTTGACCGCTGGGCCTTACAGCTTCGCCGTCAAGAGGATACCATACCTCTGCAAACGTTGGGGCTAATAGCTTAACCCATCCAGAGGAATCCTCCTCTGCTACAGCTGAGCGACATAGCTTGCTCTGCTGACAAACAGCTTGAAATAACTATAAAAAGGAAAATAAGAAACGGGAAATGATAGCGACTGAAAACTGTAAACACTAAAGCACAGATATGGCTCGCAAGAAGCTGACTGGATAGGATTTGATCCTTATTCCAGTGGGGACTAATCTTCAGATGAAGCTTGTCTTCTTCTCTTCTCAAACTCTCGATCTCTCACCCTTTCTGTCTACTTCTTCTTCTGCATTTCTCTGCTGCTCTCTCTTTTTCTCTCCTATTCTTTTCTCTGCTCTTCCCTTCTTCTGCTCCCCAATAGTTCTTCTTGATCTCACCCGAGAGTTATCTTCTTGACTTACAGAAGGATGACTTATATACTCCCTCAGACTGAGGTCACGCGCTCATGCCCTAGGCATGTCGAGGGAACACTCCCGCCTGGAAGCTTCAAGAGAATTTTGCCACGTGTCAGAATCTGAACGATTAGGACCCCACGTGGCGGCTTCTTCCAATAAGGATCACCCTTTGATCACGTGCCAGTTAATTGTTTTGTTGTTCTCACGTGCCCTTGTTCTTCTGTTCCTTATAAGTTAGATACTCAGGTGCACATATGTTGCTCGAACTATGGCTTCCCTGGCTTGATCACTTGCGTGCACAAGTTCCATAAACTGCACGTATTGGGAATGATTGTACCGAGCTTGTTCTATCGGAACTGGGCATTGCACCGACCTGGTCGGGCTGGTAAAAGCATTGCACCATCTTAAATTGGTGTTCTGAGGAATGGTTTGCACTGATTGGCTTCTTCTGAAGTCATGTGTTGCACCGAGTATCCTCAAAGGTTGCACCAAGCTCATTTTCTTGACCAGACACTGCATCGACCTGCTCGCGCTGAGAAGGCTGCCCTTGATGAGAAGGAGTGCTTCGACTTTGAAGCTCATCCATATGAAGATTTGCTCACACAGCATACGATTGCACCGACTCAGCTATACATACCTGCCAATGTGCACAAACTCAATAGAGATAAGGAAACTATGCACAGGTATGACTTTAGTATATAAGAAAGAGATGCACAAGCCTTATGCACACGGAGGAAGAAATGCACTGACTCAATTACGTGTCACAGCATGAGATGCATCGACCATGTGAAAGCAAGAAATGCATAATGCACCGAGTTTAAGCATGAGCACGCTAAGAATGCACTAGGTTAAGTACTCGCAGCAACATGAGTTGCATAGACTGAATCTCCATGGAGTATCATGTGAGTAGAACAATGCACGGACCTAATGCGAAGGAGGCACAGAGAAGGTATGCACCGATGCATGACTTAATTAGCGTGCAATACCAGAGGTTGCACCGATGCACCTAACACATGAAGGCGTTGCACCGACCTAGCACTGATAGAGTGCACAGACTCTGAGACGCGAGCTAAGCAATGCACTGTTGACACTAAAAATATTCCTAATTTTTCCTAACTTTTGCTTCTGCAGGTCTTAGGTTCTGATCAACTGCTCTCGTGCCGACAGAGAAGAAAAGAAAGAAAAGAAGAAAAAGAATGGTGGAAGCCGAACAAAAGATGAATATTCGGGACCATCGCCGAAGGAGCAATCGAAAAGTTACAAATACAAGTGAAGCTGGCCCGGCAGCACAAATCTCAGTGCCGAAGGTCATGTCAGCAAGAAACCCGAGTGTCCAAACCAAAGGTGCAAATGGTTCTAGAACTAGCCGTTCAGCGACCCGAAGGCTTTACCAATACTTCTCGTAGCAGTTTTATGAAGCCGCGATGAGATGAAGGATCAGGACAACTCTTAGAGCCAGTCTGAGGTCCACAGTCTAACTCACACCCGAGCAAACATGATGGAACAAGCTTATCGGGCGTGCCCGCGCTCCAGTTCCCGGTGCCTTCTTATCCGGCGCGCCAAATGGTGAATGGGAGACTTCCCGGAGTGCCATTCTCTACGCCGTAATAAGCCCAGCTATATACATGCCTGCCATGCTATTTGGTTTGAGGGGATGAGGGGAAGTGGAGGAGAAATCAGAAGGAAAATAGAAGAGAGCCAATACGAAGAGAGAGAGAAGTCTTGGGGGAGAAGAAGGGTTTCCACTGAGAGTCGCCGCCACCCTCCTCTGTCCATTCGCCTGAAGCCCTCCGGAGCCGGAGAAGAAGAGCCAGATCCGATACTCTGTTTTGGGAGAAATGATTTAGGTGGGTTTCCGTGGTTTTCCTCCTGTCGATTCCCCTTCTATTTTCCTCTCCTGATATAATGTAAGTGAAGGGGGGGGCGATGAAATGAGCCCATCCTCCCCTCACCATCTTTTATCCCTTATCCTCCTCTATAAGCTCTCTTCCCTACAACTGAGGAGATGGCGACCGTGCGGCAACGCCGGTGCCGAATGCTAATGTATTGTGTATTTTGCCTCCCATTGTAGGATGAATGATATGTTGATGATCTGAATGATATTATATTGTGCATGCCCCCTCTATTCCTCCCTCTCAATCCGTATGCTGTGCATGCTCCCTCTATTCCTCCCTCTCAATCCGTCTGTTTCGCGTGCGTATGAGTGTTGTGCTTTGTTTCATGGCGCCGACCATGCCCTGAAATCGATACGGGCTATATAAACTATTTCCCCCTTCCCCGGGTCTCCTCTCCTTTAATGCAATTGACTGTGCTTTGCTCCACGTATATGCTGTGGGTATTGTGATTAGAGGCATACCCGTGTGTGCACCTCTGTCCATTTTAATTCGAGGCCAGTCCCCGATACCCCTCTGCACTGTTCCATAACCCAAAGGGAATGGGGCCACCTCTAGAGCATGTGCATTCGTTCCATGCCAATTGTATGCCAGTTGTTCGGATGAATGTCTCCTGTTTGGTCATCTTAATTCATGGGCTAAGCCATTAACCCTCTGTAGGCATTGATCTGCTAATCCCCTAATCTGCATGCTAACTACTGATCCCCGCGAGTGCTAATCCCTTTAGCCCCGTGTGCATCAACCTGTTAACCCCTGTGAGCATCGCTTCTCTAACTCATTGGTCATTGTATGATGCCATGTTCTTATTCCGTCTATGATCTAGAATGTCTTAGCTTGGTTATTGTTGATAACTCTGCTTCAATGATCCGGGGAGGGGGGCATACCCCATTGGTTTCTTCGAAACACCACTTGGTCAAAGGGTCTCATCTGTGAGTGATGAGAACCCCTACGGGCCATAGGGTGAACACTAACAGGGTCAAGCCCGATATCAAACCCACAGTCCTTAGGGACATTGTGGTGACCATGGGATGTGTGCCCCTCGTAGGCTAGCCCTCGAGGTTTTCCTTCCCTACTGGTTGTCCCTTCGGATCGTGATTTGGCCATTGATCGTGTGCCCCTCGTAGGCTAGCCCTCGGGGTTTCCTTCCCTTATTGGTCATCTCATCTGATCACGTTTTAACCCACAGAATGATGGTGCCCCTCGTAGGCTAGCCCTCAGGGTTTCCTGTCCGTTTGGGTCTGTTGCCCGCTGTTGTGCTGTCCGGCTTGTTAGGCGCTTACTCCACACGTGAGTATGTCCCCGCTTCTCCCTTGCAATCCTCTGAGGATGGGGAGATGCTGCCCAATTTTCATCGGGTTTTAACTAACAAGTTACTCCCATAATTTGGACTTAATGAGGTATACTTTTGAAAGAATGAACCTCCGTGCTTGAGTATGAACCTCGCACTAACTCATGACTCTACCTCTGGGGCATCCAGGACTCCAGTTCAATAATTAATTAACCCAATTAACGTTAAAGGGGCTAACAAGCAACTCTGGAATTCAAACGGATTGAAATTGGCCAGAAAATAGCTTAATCCGACGCGCACCTAATACGGCGCGCCCTAATACGGCGTGCTACCCCCCCGCGCCGTATTAGCTTTAGACTCAAAACAACAAATTTTCAAATGGTTCTATTCCGGCGCGCCCTATTCCGGCGTGCCCAAAGCCCATCGTGCCGGTTTAGCCCATCACTCCATACCGCGCCGTTTTAGCATTTTTACCTACGCTACCCCGCGTCGTTTTAGCCTATACCTACGCTTGACCACGCCGGATTTGAGCCAATTGTTTCCTTTTGTGCCGTTTTAACCCCGCACTCATTCCCAGGGCAATCCTTGCCTTCTATGACAGGGATTGGTCAACCTAATTGACCACGGGTCGGGTAAAAAGAAATTGATTAATTTAAACCTATCTTCTATCATGCTCTTATTATATGCATTATATATGTTCATGTATATATATATCACCTTGGTGCATGCTGGCATGAGCTGAGTCTTCGGTATATCAAACGGTGATTGGTAGAAGGGCGGGTTATGCCTGACCGGAGGCCTTCACTATGCGTGATGGTGGTCCTCAGACCTACGTTCTCCACCACGTACCGGGAGCCGGCCTAATAAATAAATGCTACCATATTGTGTGCTTGCATGCAATCACGTCTTTCACATATTCCAGTGGCCCCATGGTCATTCTATTTTTGGCGATTAATCAAGGGTTGTCCCTCTTTCGGAGGGGCATAATTAACGCCGTAGTCTTTATGGTATGGCGGGTTCTGGGTCCCGACACGATCACCCATCTTCGTATGATTAGTCAGACGGTGCACATAATAAACTTGTCACTTAGTGACTGGCATGCCTGATTAATAAACCAAATAAACAAGCAAAATAAACAAATATATATTAAATAAAATATTCTAAATAAAATCCATCCCCACAAGCTGGCACGCCCGGTGGGACCAAGCCTCCTTTCATCTCTTTGCCAAAATAGAAGGACCATGGGGCCCCCATTGAACTATTTCAAATGCTAATTATTCATTCATCTTGTTTCTCCTCTTTGTGGGTTGAAGTGATGGCGAGCGGACTATCTGGACTTGTTTTCGGTCCCCAAATCATGGCAGACCATGCTGCATACGGCTACCTTGCCATACCCACTACCTTTGGCAACTTTTCCCCGGTCGTTGGCTTCCCCAACTTCCTGGGAGTTGCATTCACGGGTCTTCTAGACGTAGAGAGTTCTGAACACGCGAAGCTGAAGAACAACAAAACTGTAGCCCGCCGAAATGAGGGCCGAATTAAGAAAACTTTGCTGAAGAGCCCGGTGGTCGTGAGCTGCCATGTCCACCATACAATTTGCCCGATTGCGGCACATAAGAAGAAGCCCACCGGGGGCAAAAAGAACAGCTCCAGAGGAATAGTCTCTGCTACTCCCTGAAGCCAACTTTCAGCCTCTGGGAAGTCCATGTTGATCGGGGGCATCCGAGTCTACTTCAATGGCCGCGGCACCGAAGTTCTGCCAGATCGGATCATCCCGACTGTGCCCACTCACAACACGTTCCAAGTGCTAGCAAGTCAGAGGGTGAATTTTAATGACAACAAGCAAGGGAGGCTGACCCAAACTTGCCAAAGTTTAAGAAAATCTGGGTTCCCAAGAGGATCCGAGGCCCTGCACTAGCTTCGCAAGGCTTCAAAAATTATGCTAAGATCCCCAAGAGAGGGGGCAAAAAGGCCATGCATGCAGAAGAGACCATGGTTGCAACTTCTCCACCTGCCACCAGGGTCTCCGCAAGACAAGCCCAAATCTCCAAATTATCAAGGAATTCCATTCTAACTGCCAAATTGATACGGCTTTCACATACGCCGTCCGCCCGAGTCCAAGTGCTGCCTCCTGCTATTTCTCTAGAGTGCAGTCAAGAAGACATGACAAAGATAGTCCGGGAATACTTCCATAGCCTCAGGAGTCCTGCCCTGGGCCGACAAAGGTCGCTTCGTGTCATGAGGACCGAAGAGGAAGAAAAAGATAAAATATCACCCATGGGGGCTAATGAAGAGGAGAAGCAAGCTGAGGCTAGAAGCCTTGAAAAGCCTCCACACAATGAAAAGATGAAAAGAGCTTCTACATATGAAGAGTCAACTTTCTCTCGTCAGGCCTGAAGGGGAGTCAGAAAGCACAAAAGAAGAATGCAAGATCTTACTTGCAATATGACAGGGGTGATGAGTACACCTGGTCCCCTACCAAATGCACAAGAAGAGTCGGCCGAGATTGCCAGATGAATAGACCCGGTGACAAAACGGGGTAAAAATGAGGCTGAGCTACTGCAAACCACAAAGGGCAAGCAGCTTGCTGAAGAAAACATCACTACTGTCACCGCCAGAATAGTGGTGTCTGAGCAAGAAGGAGCATCTCTACCTCCTTCAATTGAAGGTCCTTTGGGCAACACGCTTGAGGGCATCAGCAATAAGACAACAATAGACCCTGTCGTCCTGATGGCACTACAAAAGTACCCGCAAGAGATAGAACTACTGAAGAAACAACTAAATGAAAAGTCCGAACATGCTATGGCGCCCGAGGAGCCGGGGGCACAAGCTGAGCCGTCACGGGAAGGTTCCGACCCCACGGTGCTCCTTCACCGACTGTTCTACAATCTGTAGATCAGAGCTGGGTTGCTCCCCAGCATTATTCCCAGTGGCTCCAGCCAACACGGCCAATGCCCCTTCAGATGCAGCGGCAGGCTCCCCTGTTAGAGCCTTTGCCATCCAATGCTATGACTTCGGCCGCATTATCGATGTAGCCCGCCCACCTCTACCCTCAACCAGCAGATCCAGTTACGATGAACAAGTTGATGGTGGAGCAGGTGATTGAGGAAAGGCTGGCAAAGAGGGGTGGTGATGATTACGCCCCTTCGACATATATGAAGTACCATATCTAGCCTACCATGCTGCCAAAAGATTGCCGCCCGATATCAATAAACTCCCAAAATTTGACAAATACAACGGGAAGGGCTCCCTGAAAAAACATATTGCACATTATATGACAGTCATGGATGACTTGGCGGTGGACGAGTCCTACCTGCTCAAGTTCTTTGGGTCTTCACTGATAGGACCCGCCTTTGAATAGTATTCTGACTTGCCGTCCGGGTCTATTCAAGATTGGCCAGACATGCAACATAAATTCAGTGAAAGATTCCACATCATCGAGGCAGAAGTGACTGTGGCTGAGCTGTTGGCGGCCAAGCAAAAAGATAATGAAACGGCCACAAAATATATCAAAAGATGGAGGGATCTCAGCATGAGGTGCCGGCATCCTCCGCATCCAGAAGATGCAACACAGATGTGCAAACAAAATCTGAAGAAAAAGATCTTGGAAAAGATAATCGGAATAGAAATACGGTCTTCTGACCGATTAATTGATGTTGCCATGGAAGTGGAGGACTTCTTTGAGAGATATCCCTCACTTCCTATCGGTCCAAGTCATCAAGCTAGGCAGGTTATTAAGCGGTCGATGCTTAAAGCAGTCCACACTATTGGCATTGAGTTGAAAAGGCACAAATGGGCACATAATTCCCCTCTCAAGGAGTCTATTGAATGTCAAGAAAGGCATCCCCAACAGAATAAAGAAAAGAAGCTCTATGCTTTCCCAAGGGATAAGACTCGAGCACTGTTTGAGTGGGCAGTCAAATATAACAAGATTACTCTTCCGAAGCCAAAAAGGCCTGATGACCTCAAGAGAAGAGATGACCCTTGCTTCTGCCATTATCATCAAATCCTCGGACATTCTATTGAGGACTGCCAGATATTCAAGGACATCGTCCAAGGCTTAATCAAAAAGGGGGAGCTACAAATGGGGGAGTACAGTGTCGACCCCCCATGCCCTCGTGAAATGTCTACTCTGGGGGCATCAATTAATATGATATCCATATATCGGCAACTGCCCAAGGAAGTGCCCGAGGGTTGCAGCCAACACACTAATGAAGACTGTGCCCTAGCGCCTGAAGAAAAGCAAAGAAATTGGCAAGCATCATCAATAGAGAAAAGAACAAGATCAGCATCCCTTCCGACTCCAAGAGTCCATGTTAGTGGAGCCATGGCCCGGCCCGCTCCACCCCCTATAGCTCCTGCTTGGCATCAAATAGCCTCTCCTGCGACTATCAGAAGGCCAGTGGACAACACAAAGAAACAAGCCCCAGCGCGGGTGCATGAAGAAATCAACTCAGCTGTGGAACGGCTACAAACTGTTACAGATAGGCTAGATGAGCAAGAGCAGCTCAAGAGCCAGCCTATGGAGGTCAGAGAGCATGCCCCTCAAGGACACAATAAGTCTCACGGGCTAACAAAAGGAATTAAAGAAAAGGTAAGGGTGTTCAATGCACCGAACGACCCACTGCGGGGGCAAATGCCAACCATATGGGAGAAGGAAAAAAAGAATACAAAGGCCAAAATAAAATATGTTGCTCTCTTCTGCAACATGCTGTCAGCATCATCCAATGTGACTCAAGATGCTGACGAAGAAGACGAAGATATTTTCTTTGTGCCGAAAGAAACAAATCAGGCTGAAATTTCTGCCTCCCACCGTGATGCCGGATCCGGGAGAATATCAAGACACCCGCAGGCCAACAGGGGGAGACAATACCACGTTCATTCTCAGCTCGGAGGCATAAAACCTAGGGAGTTCATCTCAAAGGAACTAGATGCGTCTAGCAGCAATGACGGGATGCCACTCACCCCAGTCAAATCAAAGGCAGAAGGTAGCACTCCTGGTCCCTCTTGGTAAGGCCCCGCTATGATGGCACTGCTATACCAGAAGCAGCAGGAAATTGAAATGGTGCAAAGGTAGCTGAATGAAATGAATCTAAGTCCACCTATGCCGCAACTGGCAGGACATCTACATGAGGCGACACAAGATAGTGCTAGCTCACCTGAAGCTTCAGCACGGCCAGTCATACCTCGAATATCACATGGTCTTACAGGGTATCCTCCCTCAACAACTCAAACTTATAGTCTCCCGGGCACGTCAGGGGGCAACTAAAGCATCTCCAAAGATGGTGCCCATGAGACCGCGCATGCAGTCAGACGAGTTGAAGGTGAAACAAACAATGAATACGAAGACGGCCGAAGAGGAAGTCACCGAGGCCAAATTACAAGCAGCCAAACAAAATGATAATGAGTCTATCATGGACTACATAAGAAGGTGGAGGAATCTCCGTGAAAGATGCAGACATC
Source organism: Amorphophallus konjac (assembly GCA_022559845.1). Classification (NCBI taxonomy): domain Eukaryota; kingdom Viridiplantae; phylum Streptophyta; class Magnoliopsida; order Alismatales; family Araceae; genus Amorphophallus; species Amorphophallus konjac. Next base: position 299,529,792 of record CM040121.1, on the reverse strand, counting down.
CGTCGAGCTACGAGGACTCTGTTCAAATCTGCAAGGAAAATTTGAGAATAGAAATTCTACGATGGGTCATTGACATTGAAGTCACGACCTTTGAACAACTAAGTGATGGCGCAGCCAATGTCGAAGTAGTTCTGGCAAGGCTTTGCTCGGCCTCTACGGCCTCGAGCAAAAAGAATAAACCAATCAACAAACCACCAGCACAAGAAGAAGTTTGCACCTCAAATTTTGAAGCCTTCGAGCAAAAGAAGAAGAAAATGAAAGAGGCATCTTCCGCCGATCCGGCAAAACAAGGGCCCTCATTAAGGGGCAAAATGATGAAACTGTATTCCTTTCCAAAGGACAAGACTAGGGCACTTTTTGAGTGGGCCCGTGAATACGGCAAAGTAGCGCTTCCGGAGCCGAAGAAGCCAGGCGATGCCGAAAGAAAAGACGATCCATGATTCTGTCCTTATCACCAAATGTTGGGGCATCCCATTGAGGATTACTATGTGTTCAAGGATATTATTGAAGGCCTGATCAAGAAAGACGAACTACAGATGGGCGAGTATAAGGTGGACCCACCGTGCCCTCATCAAATATCTATCCTTAAAAGAGCAGCCCAGTGCGGCGTTACCGCCTCAACTGCTCCTCGCAAATCTGGCTGAAGCCGATGTCTAGCAAGCCCGCATAGCTTGAATGCGGATGTTTGCCAACAAAAAGAAGAATGTCAAATAAGAAAAAGGAAAGAGAAAAAAAGAAAAAAGAAAGGAAAGGTCTTGTTCTGTGGGTAGGCACCAAAAAAAAAGAGAAGAGAAAAAAAATTAGCAAAAAATGAGGGCAAATGAAATTTGCATTTACAGACATAAGGCTCCACCTATTGAATCTGAAATGTCGTCTCTCAGAAGGTCGAGTCTTCCAAAAAAAAGGAGAAAAAAAAGAAAAAAATTTTCTTTTGAAGGAGGCATTGATGGCCGCATCTGTCAAGGGAGATATCACTTCCCCCCATGTCTTAGTCCGTGCCAAATAAGAAACTACCATTGTGAGGTTGGCGTGGTGGAGCGAACCATTTATCCCCTCTCTGAGGGGGTGAGCGCTCTCCTATGCACTCACCTTGGTCTGTTTAAAAATAAATGGATGAAGGGTAGTGGCTTTGCAGTACACTGCACTATCAACATCATCCGAGCTTTCCGTTCAAAAAAGGAAGCATGAATGCAAAAAAAGGGGGGGGGGACTTATAAGGTCGGCAAGGCCTCCCCATCCTCCCCATGGGCAAAAGACTCCTTAGTAGCAGTGCATGGTGAATGCCCAAGGAATAATGAAATGACTACATCATCTGTGGAGGTGGGAGGGCCCTGCAACTGCAGCTTCTAAAAATAAGCGTCAAGGGGAGGACACTTGGCGTAAGCGCCGGAGGCCCGAACCGAAGCTATTTGGAGCATCTCCTAAAGAAATCAATGACAAAAGAAGATAGCTATTGATCTAATGTATAGCTGTCACTAAATACTCCCAGGGGGATCATGTTGATCAACAGTCCCACCTATGCTAAAGAACTTTCATTGGCCACTAGGCCTCCCATTTCAAATACGGGTCCAAACCCTATTGGGGAATGAAAAGAACATGTCCTACCGAGTTGTCTGCACCCTCAGCTCCTTTCTCCTCATCAAGCCAAAAAATAAGCGCCTTTCGACTTTTAGTGGCCTATCTCAGCACCCCTGGTCCCACCAGAATTCGTGGTGCCTTGCCGCCCTCCTATCCTACGGGGATACTCCCCACTCGTCCCACCGGGACTAATCCTCCACCCTTGATCTGGGACCTATGCTCCCAGCCAATGCACTCTCATGGCCTTTCGGCATTCGGCCATGATAATACCATATTTGTCCCATTGGACTCTCCTATCGCTGCCGGTTTGGATTCCTTGCCCAATGTCGGCACAATAAAATCTCTTTTTCCTTGGCATAAGGCACTCTGCCCTTGTCGAGCTCAAAATTTGGCCATCAGTCCCGTCGGGCTGTGTCCATAAAGCTTTCCCTTGGCCAGGGGCACTCTGCCTTAGCCGAACTCAAAAATTATCTTCTGTCCCATCGGGCCGAGTCCACAAAATCTTTCCTTGGCCTGAGTTGCTCCGCCCTTACCGAGCTCAAAAATGATCTTTGTCCCAGTGGATAGGATTCATAAAACAATTTTCCTTGGCCTGAGGCACTCCGCCCTCGCCGAGCCCCAAAATTACCCTTTATCCCACTGGGATGGGATTCATAAAACCCTTTTCCCTGGTCTGAGGCACTCCGCCCTCGCCAGGTCCGTCGGGCTCTTGGACATCAATCCCTAGCCCCACCAGCAAAATAAATAGTCAACTTCATCAATAGTCCCATCGGACAAAAATATCCCGCACCGTAGACGAGTCTGCGTCAGGGAGCCCAAAAAAAAACCAAAAAGAAAGAGAAAAGAAAACAACAACAACAAAACAACAAACAAAAGAAACAAACAAAAAAATGAAGAAAAGAAAATGACAATCTAAAATAAGCATAATGAGTCAATAAACACAATAAACTTAATAAACTCAACGAACTCAACAAAATCAATAAATCCTATAAATCTAATGAACTCAATAAACCTAACAAACTCAATAAACCCAATCAACCCAATAGATGAAAACAAACCAGCAAACTCAATAAATCGATAAACCAAAAAAAAATACAATAAACTCAATAAATCAATAAACTCAATAAATCAACAAACTTAACAAACCCGATAAACCCAATAAAACCAAACAAATCAATAAACCCAATGGAATCGATAAAATCCAACAGACCTAATAAACCCAACGAGTCAATCGACTCATCAAATCAATAAACTCAATAGATCAAATAAACCTCAACAAACTCAATTAATAGATCCGATGAATTTAAAAAACTCAACAAAACCAATAAACCAATAAATTCAATAGACTAAACAAATTCAATAAACTCAGTCAATCCAAACTAATAAACCAATAAAAGATTCCTGTACTTTATCTTAGACCTTCTATCTGAGCAAGGTTTGTTGATCCCGACATCTCCACGGGTCAACGTCCATATTCTATCTTGGCTTAGACCCCACGTCCTCGCCAAATTGGTCAACTTCGACAAGGCGTCGGGATGACATCTTCATCTACACGTTCTACCCTTATTTCGGACCCTCCGTCTGAGCGAGGTTGGTTGGCTCTGACATTTCGTCGGGTTTACATTGATATCTAGCCCTGGGTTTGGGCCTCTCATACATCTGCATTCTGGTCAATCCTCGCCCCAAATCTTCTATCGGGGCAGGGCCCGTTGACTTCGACGTTCTGTCGGGTCAAAACTTATCCTACGTTCTGCCCTTGGCTCAGGCCTCATGCCCCTGCCAAGTTCGTTGGCTTCGACATGACGTTGAGTCAACACGTATCCCATATTCTACCCTTGGCTTAAGACTCACGTCTCTGCCAAGTTCGTTGGCTTCGACATGATGTCGAGTCAACACCTATCATGTAATATGCCCTTGGCCTAGGCCTCACGTCTCTGCCAAGTTCGTTGACTTCGACATGACGTCGAGTCAACACTAATCCTATATTATACCCTTGGCTTAGGCCTCACGCCTTCGCCGAGTTTGTTGACTTCGACATGACGTCGAGCAAACACCTATCTTATATTATACCCTTGGCTTAGGCCCCACACCTCTGCCAAGTTCGTTGGCTTCGACATGACGTCGAGTCAACACCTATCCTATAATATGCTCTCGGCTTAGGCCTCACGCCTTCGCCGAGTTCGTTGGCTTCGACGTGACGTCGTGCCAACACCTATCCCACATTATGCCCTTTGCTTAGGCCTCACGCCTTTGCCAAGTTCGTTGACTTGGACAGGACGTCAAGCCAACACCTACGTTATATTATGCCTTTGGTTCAGGCCTCACGCCTTTTCCAAGTTGGTTGACTTTGGCAAGTCTGTCAAGTTAACGACCATATTCTGCCCTGGCCCAGACCCTTCGTCTCTTCCAGGTTGGTCATGTTCGACATGATATCTAGACGACAACAATGCTTTATTTCTACCCTTTCCTAGGCATACCGCCTAGGCAAGGTTTGTTGACTCCGACATCCCGTCAGGTTAACATTCATATTTTACCTCTGGCTCGGACCTTTCATCTAGTCAGTCAACAAAAAGACCCTTTCACCTTTGGCTCAGACCTTCCATCCGACCACACAACAAAAAGACCCTTTTACCTCCGGCTTGGACCTTTCATCCAGTCAATCAACAAAAAGACCCTTTCACCTTTGGCTTGGACCTTCCGTCCAACCACACAACAAAAAGACCCTTTTACCTCTGGCTCGGACCTTTCGTCCAGTCAGTCAACAAAAGGACCCTTTCACCATTGGCTCGGACCTTCCGTCCGACCATACAACAAAAAGACCCTTTTGCCTCTGGCTCGGACCTTTCGTCCAGTCAGTCAACAAAAGACCCTTTTACCTCTGGCTTAGACCTTTTGTCCAGCCAGACAACAAAAGACCCCTTTCATCTACAGCGTCATGACTTTACATCTAAGCCATTAAATATCCTTGTCCGGCGTCATGGCTTTTCACCTAGGCCGATAGATATTCTATCTTGGCATCATGGTTTTTCGCCTGAGCCAAGTCGCACGGCGTCATAACTTTATGTATAAGCCGTTAAATATCTTTGTCCGGCATCATAGCTTTTCACCTAAGTCGATAAATATTCTGCCTTGACGTCATGGCCTTCTGCCTAAGCCAAGTTGTACGGTATCATGACTTCTTGTCTAAGCCGTTAAATATTCTTATCCGGCGTCATGGCTTTTCGCCTAAGCCGGTAAATATTCTGCCTTGACGTTATGGCCTTCCGCCTAAGCCAAGTTGTACAGCGTCATGACTTCATGTCTAAGCCGTTAAATATCTGTGTCCGGCGTCATGGCTTTTCACCTAAGTTGGTAAATATTCTGCCTTGGCGTCGTGGCCTTCCGCCTAAGCCAAGTTGTACGGCGTCATGACTTCATGTCTAAGCCGTTTAATATCTTTGTCCGACGTCATGGCTTTTCGCCTAAGCCGGTAAATATTCTGCCTTGGCGTCATGGCCTTCCGCCTAAGCCAAGTTTTACGGCATCATGACTTCATGTCTAAGTCGTTAAATATCCTTGTCCGGCGTCATGGCTTTCCGCCTAAGCCAGTAAATGTTCTGCCTTGGTGTCATGGCCTTATGCCTAAGCCAAGTTGTACGGCATCGTGACTCTATGTCTAGGCCGTTAAATGTTCTGCCTTGGCGTCATGGCCTTACGCCTAAGCCAAGTTGTACGACGTCATGACTTTATGTCTAAGCCATTACATATTCTCCCCTGGCGTCAGGACCTTACGTCTAAGCCAAGTCATTCGGCGTCATGACCTTCAGTCTAAGTTGACAAACCTCTTACCCTTGGCTCAGAACTGTTGTCCGAACTAACGAACGAAAAGACCTCCTTTGGTTTTATACCAACCCGTGATCCCTCTAGGGATTTACCACCACATATGACTCCTTCTCTCCACTGCCATGGCATCGGGTTGCTGACGCCAGAATCACCAACATGCGGGCATGCCCATTAAGCCCTTTAGAAAAGAGAAAACAAAAAGAAAAAAGTGGAAAAAAAGAAAAAAATAGAAAGAAATAAAAAAGAAAAAGAGAGCAAAGAAAGAAAAAAAGAAGAAAAAAAAAGCAAAGAAAGAAAAAGAACAAAAAAAGAAAAAGAAAAAAGAAGAAGAAAAAGAAATAATAATCGTGACGTGATTTGTGTGCTTGTTTGCATCACGTGCATGTCTGCCTGAAATATAGTATTAACACACTTCATTCAAATTTCTAAGGTCGCGTACTCCTTTGCTAAATAACGTTGTCCTAATGCAGGATATGTGTGCATCACGGCATACACTAAGGGATGAAACGCCAATTCTCGGTGAGTGCATACGACTAGGGGAAGAGTCGTAGCCATGTCGCTAGCATAACTCGCTGAATACACCCTATACAAACTCCTACACTTCGCACATAATATGAGCAATGGTCCTTAGTCATAGGGACGACATAAATTCTTCTTAACACTTCATGGACGCTTAAATCTCTACACTCGCACAAAGGGTGATCGTGAGGAAAAAGTTGCCTGCCCCCTTTAAAAAAAGAATAAAAAAATTGAAAAAAATGATGATAATGGTAAGTGGAATGTGAATCCAAGTCGTCGGGAATCCCCACTGAAACAAATGAGGAGACTCGCGCGAAAACGGTACATCAAACTCCACAATTAAAATAAGGATAAATCCTAGTAGCCGGGAATCCCCACTGAAATAAATGAGGAGACTCACGTCAAACGGTAAAATTCACAATAGTATCATAATAAAGGATGAATCCTAGTAGCCGGGAATCCCCATTGAGACACATGAGGAAACTCACGTCGAACGGTGAAGTTCAAAATTAAGAATAAAAGGGGGTTGTGCGAAGCTACCAAAAGCCGAGAGCCTCGAATGTATGTGTAGGTGATAAAGTAATCCTCGAGTGTTACTCAGAACGTCTGCACGTCCCTATGTCTAGGGTTCACTACCCATATAATTGCACTTTCACACTATGGAGGAATAGTCCTGGGTGTAGATTGTGGTTTATGCTACGCGTACGTTCTATGCAGTGTCCCCTTTACGTATGCACATCTCCCTTAGTTGTGCTTCGTGAGCCGCACTCTGTCCGTGAATCATGGGCGCTGTCCTTATCCTATCCCTGATATTGGGGAACTATGATACATATAGCTATTCTATGCTTGTGGTCGTTGAATGCCTGCATGCGTCGATGAGGCTATAGCTATAAAAAAAGGACAATAAAAGTGAATGATGAAATAAAAAAAATGATGATGAATGAATGATGATGAATGGAAATGGAATAAATAAAAAGAATACATAATAATAAAAAGACACATGCAATATTTTCAAACAGGCCATGGGCTACACCCGCACGTCCCGCTCTTTCGTCCCTCTATCGCGACACCCGCGGGTGGGGGGCATTTGTTGACACTGAAAATATTGCTAATTTTTCCTAACTTCTGCTTCTGTAGGTCTTAGGTTCTAATCAACTGCTCTCGTGCCGACAGAGAATAAAAGAAAGAAAAGAAGAAAAAGAATGGTGGAAGCCGAACAAAAGATGAATATTCGGGACCATCCCCGAAGGAGCAATCGAAAAGTTACAAATACAAGTGAAGCTGGCCCGGCAGCACAAATCACAGTGCCGAAGGCCATGTCAGCAAGAAACCCGAGTGTCCGAACCAAAGGTGCAAATGGTTCCGGAACTGGCCGTTCAGCGACCCGAAGGCTTTACCAATACTTCTCGTAGCGGTTTTACAAAGCCGCGATGAGATGAAGGATCAGGACAACTTCCGGAGCCAGTCTGACTCACACCTGAGCAAACGTGATGGAACAAGCTTATCCGGCACGCCCGCGCTCCACTTCCCGGTGCCCTATTATCTGGCACGCAAAAGTAAGGGAAGGCCCTTATCCGACGCGCGCTTTCACCGGCGCGCCCCTCTTCCCGGTGCCCTCTTATCTGGCGCGCCAAATGCTGAATGGGAGACTTCTTGGCGCGCCATTCTCCATGCCGTAATGAGCCCAGCTATATATATGCCTGCCATGCTATTTGGTTTGAGGAGACGAGGGGAAGTGGAGGAGAAATCAGAAGGAAAATAGAAGAGAGCCAATACGAAGAGAGAGAGAAGTCTTGGGGGAGAAGAAGGGTTTCCACTGAGAGCCGCCGCCACCCTCCTCTGTCCATTCGCCTGAAGCCCTCCGGAGCTGGAGAAGAAGAGATACTCTATTTTGGGAGAAACAATTTAGGTGGGTGTTGCGCGGGTTTTTATGCCGATTAATCGGGGTGAAGGAAGGGATACAGCGGGGAAGGAAAAATACGGGAGTTTGATGTATCTCGGGTATCCTCCTCACGGGTGCATGCCTCTCACGGTGGTATCGGGCACTCTCCTTTCATGGAAAGTCGGAAAGGGTCGAATGGCACGTAAGTGTCAGGATAAAGATTAACCGGACAGGGTGCGGGCGTGCCAGTCGATTTCTCGATAATCACTCATGGAACCAAGGTTTGACCTGGGGAGCGCCACCAGGGCGCGGCACATGGGCTCGGGCGATCGGGCGACACGTGGAGAGAAGGGGTTCCATGGGTGCGAGTGCGTAGGCGATTACGGGAATCATGTACAGGACGTCTTTCCGGTGTTTATTTACATCGGATTGAATCTGAATACCTTCGTTCCACGTTGAAGAAAAGTCTGTATATGTGTCTGAAGCCGTGGGTGGAGGGCCGGGTGCATTCAGCAGCTAGGAGTACGCGTTAGACTAGGGGGTGTTCACTAGGGTTAGGGTATTGGGCACGGATGCCAAGTGGTGTGGGTAGAGAGCTGGGAGCCCGAACACGGGCGTATACAATTTACTGGTTTTATGATGAGCCACATGGGCTTTACAAGCGGGCCTAAGCCGCCGAAGTACAATTGGAGCAAGCCACGGGACAATTCTGACATGTGAGTCGGTCCCCGGGTCATTGCGTGACAAAGCGGATGTCCGCGTGTTCTACTGGAACTCTTTACAGAGGAGCTGGTGTGGGCTCGACTGCCTTGGTGGTTAGAACGGACACGGGTTGGCGCCTGGCGGAGGTCAGACCCGGCTCGAGGTGAGCGGTCGGGTCCGGGTCTCGGACGGCGAGTGTTGTCATGCTGGAGAGTCGAGGTAGGCCCTGGGACTATGATTCCCGGGCCAGAGGTCCGAGTAGACTCGTTTCATCAACTTGAGGGGCCTACGGTCAACTGGGAGGTGAGCGGTGGGCACGTGGTTCCGTGTCGAGGGCCGACGCGGTGTTATGAAGTACCCTTCGTCACTGTCGTAAGTGTCATAAGTTGACGTACACGGGCGGTCCCAGGGTGTGGGTGTATTTGCCGTTGGTACGGTCATCTTACACGTGGCGGGGATGGACTTGTCATGAGACGGCTAGACACCGTGTGAGGGAAGTACGTGACACATACCCTCGACATGTGTGAGCCAACTAGCAAGCCAAACGCGCGCGCACTTGTCTTCTCGCGTTCCCGGCCCTTGTCGAAAGCCTCGGGAGTCCGAGGGTGTGACAATTAGGCAGGGGAAGATCGGTCGTCCAACTGTGTGTCCGTGCGTTGCTTCCTTCCTTTCTTCATGCATTTTTTTAGCTTGTTGGTAAGGGGGGCCATTTATAGAAGTTGAAGGGGTGGGGGGTGGGGTTTAGGCGGACCAAGTTGGGGGTCCAACTTGGTCCGGGTAAACCCCCCAAATATTATTATTATTATTATTTTATTTGTATTTTTTTGTGTTTTTTTGTGTGTGTCGAAGTGTGAGAGATGGGGTTTAGGCGGACCAGCCCAAGGGGCAGGTCTGGTCCACCTAAACCCCTCCTCCAGGGGGGGTTTAGGCGGACCAGCCCCAAGGGCTGGTCTGTTCCGCCTAAACCCCTCTTCGGAGGGTAGAAATTCTTTTTTTTTGTTTTTGGAGAAGTTTAGGCGGACCAGCTTGGGGGTCCAAGTTGGTCCGCCTAAACCCCTCCCCAGGGGGGGTTTTAGGCGGGCCAAAGTGGTCCTCTTTTTAATTTTTAAAAATCTTTTTATTATTATCAAGGGTTTAGGAGGACCAGCCTGGGGGTCCAGGCTGGTCCGCCTAACCCCCCCCCCCCTTGGGGGGTTTAGGCGGACCAGCTTCGAGGCCCAAGCTGGTCCGCCTAAACCCCTCCCCAAGGGGGGGTTTGGGCGGACCAGGTAGAAGAGAGAGAGGGGGAGTGGCCCCACCTCTATAAAACCTAGTTTTTGTGTATTTTCTTCTCAAATTGGTTAATAAGAAAGAGGATAAAGGATACTGGGAGGATACACTGGTGGACTGGCTGCTTGTGCACGAAGATCGAGGGATTGACGTGTGTGACTCAACGTAATTCCCAGGACTCCGTCTTCGCGAATCCTTTGGCACACGGGTACGACGAACAAACCTTGCACAAACCTCGGACCGTGAAACTAAGAGTTTGCACGGACTGGGACTAGGGAGGGCCGTCGGGCCTCCGGGCTGGGGAGAGGGCGCGGCCCCCCAGGGAGTTCGCTCTCCCCGGGGGCGCGGCCACGCCCTGGGGCGCACGGGCCCCGGTCAAAGCCGTAACCCCTAGGGATGGCCCCCGGGGATCTTCCTTCGTCGTCTAGGGATATCCCTTGGGGGATATGAAGTTTCGGGGTATTGAAATGGCCCATGGGAGCCATTGTTCTTCCAGTTGTAGTGGTCGCTCGCAAGGTGTTCGGGTGAATGCCTGACACACCCCGAGTTGCCGAACGAGCCACGTTGGTGGCCGACAGGCCTCGGATTCGGCCAAGGGCCAAGGGTAGAAGTTCGTAGGGGCTGGAAGGAGGCACCTTGGGCCGATAGGCCTTTCCTTGTGCTACGTGCCACGTTGTACGACGGGTTGGCAGGGTAGCCTCGGGTTAGCCCAAGAGCTAAAGTCGAGTGGCATGTTGCCACGTGTCTGAGGGTCGGGGGTGGCCCCGGCTTGCTGGGGGGTCATTGTAGGACCCAATTGGTGTACTGGAACCACGGGGTGGCCCGTAGGTTGGTGTAGAAGGGTTGAAACATGTGTGCCCACAAGGTGTTAGGTAGAATGCCGAACACACGTGTGTGAGCCGTACACGCGTACTATGGGCCTCTTGAGCCTGTAGTTGACCTATTTAGGTCTCCCTTTGACCTTGGAGGGTTGAGGGAAGGCATTCCGGGGTAGGCCCCTGGCCTCTTCACTGACTGCCACGTGGCGTGGCTCGTAGTCGGAGTGCCCCTGGGGTGCCCCGGGTGGCCGTGTAGAGTGCTGAAGAAGTCTGCGACTTATGAGTCGGGAGTGGTCCCGATCGATGGCTAGTGCCGCCGTGCACCTCGGCTAGTGGGTTAGGGCCGTTGGTCGGGCTCACTGGATTGTCGGAGGGGCCGGGTAGCCCACGCCTTGAAGGTGTTTGAGGAAATTCCCGAACCCTTATTTCTGGGTATTTCGCTAAGGAAATAGTCCGAGTACAACAAATGCCCCCCACGGGTCGTGCATCGGAGGCGGAGGCGAGGGCGTACGGCCCGTGAACCTCTCCTTATGAGTTGTTGTAGTTGCATTTTGATGCTTCATATGTTTGTGATTTGTTGTATTATATGTGTTGAATTTCTGGAGTACTGACCTTTTTTATGCTATGTCTTGCAGCTATGGTCCGATTTGGCAGGGACGAGAGGGTCCCGAGGTGTGTGGTCCGGGAAGAGGACCACTGGGTGAGGAGGGCTGAGCGGCCCATGCCCCCTTTGGGCTTGCCAGTTGTCACCGCCGCCAGCGTGGAGCAGCTTGATGGTGGGTAGGCTGTTGTGGCAGAGGGCCCCGTCGGCGAACGCGGCAACGGGGTTGGGGTCGTGGAGCTGGCCCGTGCGTCGGAGGCGGGCGGAATTTACACTTATGATCGCAGCAGTGGCTATCCAGTGGAGTTCCCTTTGGACCATCACCTGTTTGAGTTTATCAGGCACTTTGTCCCGCCAGGCATGGAGGAGAGTGACTCTCGGGTTGCTGGAGCACGTCGCCGACTGGAGTGGGCGATCTTGGTGGGTCGAGATAGCTTGCACGGGATCGTCCTTTGCGGCTTCCCGAGTTTCTCCGTGGATTACTGGAGGTAGAGTCAGTTTCCCAGTGCTGAGTGCCAGGGCTTCTTCAGCAGAGCAGACCAGTTCCGAGTTCATGCTGGAGTGATGGGTCCCACCTTTTGGGATTTGCATGGACACCACCGAGCAGAGACAGAGGGTAGTCCGGGATTGGTGCTGGAGCCATCAAGGCTGGAGTATGCCGGGGAAGGCTATGACGACCATAGCCTTATGTCCAGGATTCTGCGACAGACCGCTGTTAGCTGGTATGGCCGCTGGGCGGTCATTCCGTCACACAGGTACCGCCAGGGAGCTACTGAGTGGTTGATGGGCATAGTACACCACTACCGGGTGCTACTAGACCGAGCTGGCATCAGATGTGCTATGACTGCGGCTCTGTATGGGTATCCTTGTTACACAAGACTTTTACAGGTGCTGACAGAGCGCTTCAATCGCAGGTGGAACACCGTGGCAACGGCTGAGCGAGAGACCTCGTTAGACTTGTGGTCTCTTTGGAGGATCTCTGGGTTGCCAATCAGCGGCGAGGGGTACGAGGAGATAGTGCTGGATGGCCTCCATCATAGCCACACTGACGGGCATGGACGATACCAGGTTTCTTACAACTACCGTTATTTACTTAAGACCTGGAGGGATCTAGCCCTGGCTGGGTAAGAGAGAGCAGCGCAGACTTCCAGGGTGCCGCTGAACGCGTGGATTCGTCACTTTTGTGACGGCCCCTTTTGCTTTCACCAGGAGTTTGCGAGGGACCAGACCCCCTGGGAGGAGTATACAGAGGTGGAGCTGCATTTCCATACATATAGCAGGTATATCTATGCACCATAGGAGGGGTGGAACCCCCATAGACTGCCGGACGTGACGTACTTGGCCGTGTACTTGGCATACTGGCTGGCGACGTTTGTGGTCCCCCACGGGGAGGACGGCCAGTAGAGAGTAGAGCTGTTGTGGCCTGCATGCCAATTGGCAGAGGGACGGAGGCTAGCCTTAGCCCCAACGGCTTTGGCCAATGTTTACCAGGGACTGGGAGTACTTGCGGCGCACCCGGCGCCACGTGAGCGGAGCCTGCTTCTGCCGACTCACTACCTCAGCGCATGGGCTGGGCTACTGTTCCCAGGGTTGGTGTCTCGCGGGTCTGTGATGAACCAGGCATCACCGTTGTTGTTTAGCTTCACCGGATAGCCTGATGGGGATGCAGTGATGCAGCTGGAGGAAGCTAGGAAGGTTTTGTGTTACTTGCCCGGTAGGGGCGAGGAGGGCGTCCCTTTTGACGGTGCTACCAGGGACTCCCACCAGATCATGGTGCCTTTGAATGGTGGGGCGGCCTGCGCCCTACCTTACCAGCTGGACGCGTCATTGTACACAGAGTGGGTGATGAGCACTCGGCCAGTGGTGCTACCTTTACACCAGTCCGTGACGAGCTTCTTAGAGCCGTACTACCCGCACAGGTTTGCTCAGAACTTCGGGTACGACCAGGGGATCCCGTCGAACCAGCAGTTCCCTTTGGCGGGTCGTCAGTACAAAGGTCGGGACATACACTTGCTAGCCGCGACGTGGTGGGACTTTTACTGTCACCGAGAGCCAGAGCGGCTATCGACGCCTGGGCCGGGACGCAGGGGATGGTTTGACGTCCACTACGCCAGATGGTGGTTCGAGCACAGTCACCAGTACCGATAGAAGGCCTCAGCGATCCGAAAAGCTGAGGAGACCCGTCTCTTGAGGGAGGATCTGCCTCTCATCGCACTGGATGATGGGTATCTGCGGACTCAGTTTCCTCGGATCCGCCGGGAGGTAGAGAGGCTGGTGCAGTAGGCGCCCCAGGCGAGCCGAGGCTCTTTGTCAACGGGGCGGAGCGGCAACGGGGCACTGAAGCCCCTCAAGCAGGCGCTGGGGGCGCCTGGAGGCACCAGAGTCAGGGCACCTCAACCCGAGACGTCGAGGACTTGGTGGACCCAGTTTCTGGCGGACTGTGGGTTTGAGCAGCGGGGTTCGTTGGACCGAGTGCTCCCTAAGGGGAGCTTTGCAGATACGGCGGTTGACGACTGGAGGCGTCACATCTCCCATGCGATCGGGTCGGCCGGACCAGTGGAGTTCGTGCCCCTCATCGAGTGCGCCTATACCCTGAGGGACGTGAAGGAGGCGGTCGCGAAGGCCGCACGGGTTGTGGGCTTGAAGCCGGAGCAGCTAGTTCCTCCGTCGCTGACCCCCTTCGTGACTTCAGGTAAGACCTCTTCATTAGCCTGATAGCCCTGCTTTATGGTTTTCTAGGGCATATGGCTGAGAGATCCTTTGTGGTTATGTTTATTGGCAGGTTCTGCGGCGGACAGGGATCATCCTTCCACAAGGACATCTTCTGGGGATGGTGACGGGGCCCTTCAGCCCCGGAGGAAGCGCCCCCGGATGGAGACCGGAGTCAGGGAGGTTGGTGAGTCCTCTTAGGGACCTGCTGCCAGGGAGCATATTGAGGCGGAGCCGGCTCTAAGTAAGTACCGTATCCGCCTACTTGCTTTATGTTGATTCAGCCTTGATGATTGGCTAACCTTGTGCAATTGGATTTGCTTTTCACAGCGCCACTAGAGACCGGGGCTGATGTGGCCTTCTCGCCACCTCAGGAGGTCGACCCCCTTCCGGATGATAAGGTCGATCATGAGATAGATATGGAGGGGCTCCTTCGTATGATGGACGAGACTGCCCCCAATGTCGAGACTTTCCCTGACTTTGAGCCATGGAAGGCTTCAAAGAATGCTCAGTCAGGTAAATAACTCTGGAACCAAGCGTGTTGCGTTCATGGCTGTATTTGATTCTGGGAGTTGACATCATTGCTGGTGTCATGCAGAGATGGCAGGGGCATCAGAGACAGCGGCTTCTCCTGAGATGCAAGGCGAGGTGCCCCCATCCGTTGACGGACAGGAGCTCGGCGTAACCCAGGATGGCTCGGGTGAGCACTGAATCACTGCGGGGGGAGCCTGAAGGGAGGAGTGCTTCAATGGCGCCCACGACCGAGGAAGTGTCCAGCTTGTTGCCGCAGCTGTTGGCAGGGGTGGAGGGAGCTTCCCTGTTAGCTATGGTGTTGGCCTGCACTGTGGGACTGGTCGGGTCCTCGAGCATGGGACCCTCAAGTACGTAGTCGGGGACTTAACCATTTTTGTTAAGCCTTTGGTTGTTAATTGTCTTCAAGTGCTGAGGTCGTGTTGGTATTGTTTACAGGTGTACCTTCGCCTCTAGAAGAGGGTGAGATGCCCCGCAACGGGGCTGAGATGGTGGAGGAGGGATCCACAGAAGTGGCCCCTGCTGAGGGCGATGAGGAGATCATCAATATCGAGAAGGTTTCGGAGGGGAGCACTCCGATCGGTGAGTTTTCTGTTTGCAACTCTTACTTAGAGAGGCATCCTTACATAGAGCTGGGTCTTGTGATGACCTTGTTTGTTGCACTGGCTTGCAGGAGCTTCAGGTTCGGCCACCTCGGGGAGTTCGTCGGGGACCTCGTCGAGCTCTTCAGTTGGCGGGGGCTCGGAGATGGAGACAGGGGAGAGTCCGAGCTCGAGCTGTTCATCCTCCGGGACCTCTGCTGGTAGGGAGGTTCCGACGGGGGCCCCTTCTAGAGGTATGTAGTGCTCCTTTTTGTCCTTGTTTGGTGCTTGTTAGCTCTATAAGGCAGAGTGCTGACATCCCTGAGTCACTTGCAGCGTCAGATTCTGGGGAGGAGCACGCGTCGGCTCTTGGTGAGGGCGGGCAGGAGGAGCTTCCTGTCCCACCCGTGATTGCTGGAGATGACTGGATGGTGGAAGAACCATTGCCCTCTCCGACCCCGACAGGTGACACTGTGGAGGCAGAGGTGCGGTTGCCTTCCCTGACCCTGACAGATGATGCCACACGGACAGCTGGGCTTGCTCCAGGTAAGGATTCAAGACTTATCTCCTTCTCTTTCTCAAGTTTTTCACCTTGTTTGTCAAAGGAAGCCTTTTGTATACTACTTACTCTCCTTGGTGTTTGTTGGAACTATGCAGGTTCCACTGGAGTGCTGGCTGCGTCCGGAGACCTCTCCCTAGATTTAGGGGTCGAGTGGCCTCCATTCGCCTCTCCGCCAGAGCCGTTACTTGATGTGACACCACCTTGGGGTGATTGTCACAAGATCAAATGCCCCTTGGACCTAGCAAGCAACCAACGCACGGACCGGCGACTTTACACGAGCGGACTCACCCGCTAAGCGCACTCTTGTGCCCGTAGGCAACCCGGTGATGGTGGTGAGGGTTCGGGACGGGACCTCGCTTCTCCAGAGCTTGGCTAGCTTTGGATTGAACCCCCAAGGGTCCTGGGATGCCCACTCTCATAGGCGGCCAGCACGCCAAGGGCGTGGGTTGTAGGGTCGCTCTCTCAACTCACTCCGCGGTGGTTGCTCAATTCGATGATAATTTGAGATCGGGCACTCTCTTACCGCCGACGGCACTAAGAAACAATACTAATTAAGCAAGGGAATCCAGCAAAGAGAAGTGTTCAGTGGCTCACCTGATCGATGTGAGGACACCGATCCCGGCCGGAGACGAGGGCGAGCGAGGAAGCGTGGGCTTACCCGCACGCCGCGCCGGAGAAGCTTCAACCTGAAATTTCAGATTACATGCACTACGCCCCATGCAAGGGGGGGGGGAGATCTTGGGGAAGTGAGCCAATGAATACACCCAAACACTACCTCCACACAGGGAGGGGCCTTCAGCCGGCCAAGCGGGGAGGGGTGAAACCGAACAAGAAGCTAAAATGAAGTCGGTGCCGATTCTATCCGCTTCCTGAGCTTTAGGATAGATAGTTGGATATCTTGACGCTGCAGCCGCTCCAGAATTTTGTTGATGACGAGACCAGTTGGGAATTCTTCATAGCTGGATCAGGATGATGTCAGAATTTTTCTGATTTCTTTGGTCACCAGTTCTGGTCGGGGCAGAGGCTCGAACATGGAGGTGGGTCTTCAGTTCTGACTGCTTTAGGTTCACAACAGCATGAAGAGGAGGTTGCCACGAGCAGTCCAGAGCTCAGAATCAGGCGCTGCTGGACTCCTTAGAACCGTGGATGAGTTCTCTTCGAAACGAAACCAACGGGGATGCCAAATTTTAACGAAATAGACCGGTAGAACTTGAACAATGAGAGGGGGTCGGAGCAGACTGATAGGAAGCAGAACCGCACACCCGGAGGAAGAAAATGAGAACTCTTGATTCCGAGTGCAAAACAGAGCTCTGCTTCCTGATTCGGGAAGTAGAGTTGTTGATGAAGCTCCCGGCCAAGCCTCGCCTCCAGATCTTCTAGAGAGTGGTCGTGGTAGCTTCAGGAATCAGCTTCAGGTTGCTCTTTAGGGAGGAGATGCGCAGTTGGAGAAGATCGACTACTCAGGACGGACCCAAGCTCAGAACATGATGAGACTACTGCTGTTGCGAAGCAGACAGAGAGACGCTTCCAACGGTACCTCTTGGGCCTTCCGATTCGCTGGTATGTGGTCGGGGTTGTCTCTGCAAGCTGCTACTTCTCTGCTTCCTCTGAACTAAGAACTACAGGTTGAAGATGATGGGGGGAAATGGGGTATATGGGAGGGGAAATGAGGTGGATGTGTATGGGGGCAACCTCTAGCTGTTAGGGGGTCTGGGAGGGGGTGTTCCAAGGTGTGGGAAGGGGAGAATGGGGGCGGGAATGGGGTGTTTAGAGTGGGTGAGAGAGGAGCTGCGAATTTGGGATGGTGGGTGAGAGGGAAGGAGAGATCTATCTCCAAAGTTTGAAAGTGGGCTAAAGGGGTGATTAATGGGGACTTTGGGGATGGGAAGGGTTGTATTGGGGAAGGGAAGGGGTGCTTAGGGAGTGGAGAAGTCTCCCTTGGGAGATGAGAGGGTGCTTAGGGAAGGGGATTGGGTAGTTGGTGGTTGGGTGGTGGAGTATGGATTGGTGGAGGGTCTCTTGGGACTAGGGGTGGAGTAATGAGGGTTGGGGGTAGTTGAAATGACCTTAATGGATGAGGGGAGGAGAGAGAAAGGTGGTTGGGAGGGGAGGAGAGAGAAAGGGGCGTAGGTTTTAGAGAGAGAAAGTGGGGGAGAGAGAAAATGACTTTCTAGAGAGAGGGGTAGAGAGAGAGGGGGGTAGGGGCTTCTCACCCACTCAATTGGCTTCTCACCAAAAGAAGAAGATTTAAGTTGGACACTAGAGAATTCAAATTTTCATTCATTCATTGATTAACTTCAAATGGGGAGATGGAGGTCCTATATATAGGCAACCCACATTTTACAAAAAGCCCCTAACTCTTGACACAATGACAAATAACCAAGGGGGTAGGGGCACCCTTGGGCCTAGCCCACAGAATTGGGCCCAATATGCAACTTAATCACCCTAATGACACTTAACCTAGGTAAATGACTCATTAACCTAGGTACAAGACTCAAATAAAAGAAAAATTACATAATATGACTCAAATAAAATAAGAAAATTACATGACTCGACTCAGAAAAATGTGATGGATACAATGGAACCATGCCGTTGAACAATCGGAGCTGTGGAAAAAATGTGAAGGATGAGAGATGCCCCCATCATACCCCCGGGGTGCGAAGAACTCGACTCCGTCGAGTATGGGTCCGTCGGGAAAGAGGTCCTCCAATGCAGCTCTGGGCGAGCCACAACCTCCAAACTCAACCTCGCGTCCTTAGCCGGGGGACTGCTCTTCATCCTCTCAAGGTGGCTCGGGCACACCCTCTTGCTAGCGATGGTACCCTGCTTGCCTAGTATTGCCTCCGTGTGTACACGTCGGACTCTCAAGCTGATATGAGGAGGCTCTCCGAGGGTGTCACTCACCAAGGTGGGGGTAGGCTCAAGGTGTTCACTGGGATCCACCGCGGTGTCCTTAGAGGGTGCTAGATCCGCCACGTGAAAAGTGGGGTATATCCCAAAATCCCATTGATAAATCCAACCCGTAAGCCAGGTTGCCAAAGCCACTCGGAACATGGAAGGTCCAAGTCCTCGTGCCCTCGATTTGGATGTGACTCTATGGTAGAGCCATTCCAAAGCCACCATCGTGAGGTTGCCTACTTGGAATCCAAAGTGGCACTCGCGAGTTTTTGCCCGTTCATTATGAACCTCACCGCCCGTTGCTAGATGCTTGCTTGAATGAGTATGCCATGAGCTATGGTGCGGTGTGGGTGGGAAGTGTGTGGTATGCAAAGGGGGACCGGGGCAACCATAAGTGGACCTATCATGCAAAGGAAGCCGATGCCGATTCTGTCCGCTTCCTGCGCTTCAGGACAGACAGTTGGATATCTTGACGCTGCAGCCGCTCCAGAATTTTGTTGATGACAAGACCAGTTGGGAATTCTTCATAGCTGGATCAGGATGATGTCATAATTTTTTTGATTTCTTTGGTCACCAGTTCTGGTCGGGGCAGAGGCTCTAACAGGGAGGTGGGTCTTCAGTTCTGACTGCTTTAGGTTCACAACAGCAGGAAGAGGAGGTTGTCACGAGCAGTCCATAGCTCAGAATCAGACGCCGCTGGAGTCGTCAGAATTGTGGATGAGTACTCTTCAAAACGAGACCAACGGGGATGCCAAATGTCGTCGGAGTAGACCGGTAGAACTCGAACAATGAGGGGGGGTCGGAGCAGACTGATAGGAAGCAGAACCGCACACCCGGAGGAAGAAAATGAGAAATCTTGATTCCGGGTGCAAAACAGAGCTCTGCTTCCTGATTCCGGAAGTAGACTTGTTGACGAAGCTCCCGGCCAAGCCTCGCCTCCAGATCTTCTAGAGATTGGTCGTGGTAGCTTCAGGAATCAGCTTCAGGTTGCTCTTCAGGGAGGAGATGCGCAGTTGGAGAAGATCGACTGCTCAGGATGGCCCCAAGCTCAGAACATGATGAGACTACTGCCGTTGCGAAGAAGATAGAGAGACGCTTCCAACGGTACCTCTTGGGCCTTCAGATTCGCTGGGATGTTGTCGGGGTTGTCTCTGCAAGCTGCTGCTTCTCTGCTTCCTCTGAACTAAGAACTACAGGTTGAAGATGATGGGGGGAAATGGGGTATATGGGAGGGGAAATGAGGTGGATGTGTATGGGGGCAACCTCTAGCTGTTAGGGGGTCTGGGAGGGGGTGTTCCAAGGTGTGGGAAGGGGAGAATGGGGGCTAGAATGGGGTGTTTAGAGTGGGTGAGAGAGGAGCTGCGAATTTGGGATGGTGGGTGAGAGGGAAGGAGAGATCTATCTCCAAAGTTTGAAAGTGGACTAAAGGGGTGATTAATGGGGGCTTTGGGGATGGGAAGGGTTGTATTGGAGAAGGGAAGGGGTGCTTAGGGAGTGGAGAAGTCTCCCTTGGAAGATGAGAGGGTGCTTAGGGAAGGGGATTGGGTAGTTGGTGGTTGGGTGGTGGACTATGGATTGGTGGAGGGTCTCTTGGGACTAAGGGTGGAGTAATGAGGGTTGGGGGTAGTTGGAATGACCTTAATGGATGAGGGGAGGAGAGAGAAAGGTGGTTGGGAGGGGAGGAGGGGGAAAGGGGTGCAGGTTTTAGAGAGAGAAAGTGGGGGAGAGAGAAAATGACTTTCTAGAGAGAGGGGTAGAGAGAGAGGGGGGTAGGGGCTTCTCACCCACTCAATTGACTTCTCACCAAAAGAAGAAGATTTAAGTTGGACACTAGAGAATTCAAATTTTCATTCATTCATTGATTAACTTCAAATGGGGAGATGGGGGTCCTATATATAGGCAACCCACATTTTACAAAAAGCCCCTAACTCTTGACACAATGATAAATAACCAAAGGGGTAGGGGCACCCTTGGGCCTAGTGATGTGACACGACCTTGGACTTAGGCAAACAAGCACAATTAAGCATTCAAATGGGCCTTAATGGGCCACCGCTCTCCCATCGCACTCTATACCCGGAGTGACTTGGCGATGCCAAGAGTGAATTATGGGAATGGGCCCTTACTGGTAGAGGGCCAGCAAGGCCAAGGATCGACTCCCCAAGGGTGGATGCCCAATTCAATTGGGGCCGACAAAGTGCACAAGGGCACCGGTTCACACTATCCCACGGCGATCACTCTTAAGTCGTGGACTTGAGGATCGGGCGCTCCTCACAAATGCAGCGGCGCATGAATCAAGTATTGAAAGAGCAACACTAATTGAGCAAGGAAGAGGCACTTACTCGACCGGTTTGAAGAAACCGGTCCCGATCGGAGACGAGGGCGAGCGGGGAGGCGGTGGCTCCCCACACGCCGCGGCGGTGTCGCTTGACCTGCCCAAACCAATTACAAAACTACACCTCACGCAGGAGGGGGGGATCTTGGGGTAGGGGTTAAGGTCTTACATTCAAACACTACCACCACGCAGGGTGGGGCCTTCAGCCGGCCAAGCGGGGTGGGGATATCGGACCGAAGTGAAGAGAAATGGGAGATTAGGGAACTTGCAGCTGCAGTCTGAATTCTGGACAGGAAGTCGCTGTGTCGGCTGCCTCGGACTCGTAAGGACTCCAAATTGAGTGCAATTACCTTCTAAAGCTTCCTGACTTGATAGGGAAGACTCCAGAATTTTTGGGGATGCTCAGAGGGTCGGAGGTAGCCGCACCAGCAACAGGAAGGAGACTCCTCTG
The DNA here is from genome assembly GCA_022559845.1 of Amorphophallus konjac. Taxonomy (NCBI): domain Eukaryota; kingdom Viridiplantae; phylum Streptophyta; class Magnoliopsida; order Alismatales; family Araceae; genus Amorphophallus; species Amorphophallus konjac. The sequence goes on along the minus strand of CM040121.1, from coordinate 299,508,537 downwards.
TCTGGCCGCAGGTTCAGTCTGGACTAGAAGAGCAAATTGCAGAGGTCACTGTGCGCCCTCCCGAGCTCCGATCAGCACGAAACTGGAGGCATTGTCTTCGTGGTTGAAGTAGCTTTCATCAGGAGGTGACGGGGCTGCATTCAGAGGTCGAGGGCGGTCGGTGTACCCTGAAGAGTGGGCACTGGTCGGAGTAGGTAGCAGGAGACAGAACTGGAGAGCTTGGGGGAGAAAATTCGTAACTCCTTCCTCCGGCAGCCAAACGAGGTTCTGTTTCTTGATCTTGGAAGAGGACTGGCAGAGGGAGAACTTTGATGAAGGAACTTCAGCCTGAATCCGCTGGGGTTCGTCGTGGCAAAATGAACTCTCAGGCTCTAGTCCAGGATGAAGACCTCTCTGCGCAGTCGTGGGAGAACGGCTTCTACGGTTGGCCCCGACCTCGGAATGAGTTGATTCTACCTCGCCTGCGAAGAAGACAGAGGGACCTTTCCAGAAATGTAGGCTACTCCTTCAGGATCTCCAGGATGAAGCCGTGGGTGATGCTGTAACAGGGGCTGACTTGCTGGTCTGCACAGCTCCAACCTGCAAGAAAAAATGAGAGGGAGGGGTGGCTTCTTTGGTGGAAGGGGAAGTGAAGGGGTGGCCTAAGGATGAATGGGGGTTCTTGTGGGGTGGAGTGGAGAGCTATAGGGGTTGGAGAATGAGGGGAGAATGGCTGAGAGCAGGGGCTAGCAGGTGGAGGAGGAGGGTGAGGATGTGAGAGAGGGAATGGGGAGTGGAGGGGGGCGAACTTGGCTTGGGGGAGGGTAAAGGAAGGGGGCGGCCAAGGCAAGTGGAGGGAAGGGATTTCAAATTTTGAAATGGCCTTGGAAGGTGGGGGATTATGTGGGAGAGTGGGATGTTTGTATTGGAATGGGGAAGATTTGGTTGGAAGGTGGAGAATGGTGTTGGAATGTGGAGATTCCTACCTAGGAACTAGGAGGTGGAGTAAAGGAGGCCATGAGGAAGTGGAGGGCATTAAAGGAGGTGGGTGGCTAGTGGAGGTGGTTGGGAGGGGAGGAGAGAGAAGGAAATTTGGAATTGGGGTTGGAGGAGAGAGAAAGAGGGGTGAAATAGAGAGATTAAGAGGGGAATGGGTGGGGAATCTCTCCCCTAGGGTCTCTCACCCAAAAAACTAGAGGAATCACTCCAATTTGAACTCAAATGGCAAGTTTAACTCAAAAGGATTCATTCATTCATTAACTTCAAATGAGGGGAGTGGGGTCCTATATATAGGCAACCCACTCTTTACAATAAGTCCCTGATAAAATAAACAACTACAAATAACCAAGGGGGGGTGGGAGTGCTAATGGGCCTAGCCCAACGAATTGGGGCCCAATAGCCACATTAGACAACATGATGATACAAGAACATAGAAAAATAAGTGCTAGACCAAGGGGAATGACTCAAATAAAATGGAAATACATCAAAATGACTCAAAATAAAGCTACAAAATGGATAAGGGGCCTTTATAGAGTGAGGCCCAAACTCAACCAGCTCCCGAGTGTGAAGAAGTGGACCCGAGCCAAAGGGAGTCGTGGGTGATGCCTCCCTCAAATCCCCTGGGCCGCGAAGAGCTCGACTCCGTCGAGTAAGGGTCCATCCGGCTAAGGTACCGCTCGAGGAGGTCCGGATCCAATCGCTGGAGGTCCTCCCGACTCACCCATGAGTCATCCGACGGAGGCCGATCCTTCCACCTGACGAGATAGCGCTCATATACCTTGCTCCGGGTGGTAGTGATTTGCTCATCCAATATTCGTTCAATGCGATCGCGCTGAGCTCTCTTGGCTAGTGGACTCTTCTCACAGGTGGGTGCTCTCTCAAAGGAAGAAGTAGGCTCAATCTCCTCACTAGGTCTCACCGTGGGGCCCTTGTAAGACACTAAGTCGGTGACATTGAACGTAGGACTTACCCCATAATCCTCGGGGAGATCTAACTCATAAGCATTTGCACCAACGCGCCTCAAGACCTGGAAGGGCCCAGTCCCACGTGGTCTCAACTTGGAGTGGGCTCCTGGGGAGAGCCTCTCCGTCCTTACCATCACAAAGTTACCCACTTGGAACTCTAAGTGACGCCGGTGAGAATCGGCCAACCTTTTATATGCCTCATTTTTCATGCCAATGTGCTTGCGAATTTCCTCATGCAATTCCCTAATATGTTGTACAAAAGACTCGGCAGACATGGACACTCTAGCATGCTGGGGAAGGGGAATGAGGTCAGATGGCTTTCTTGGTTTGTACCCATGCACGGCTTCAAATGGACTCATCCCTATTGACTTATTGACGGAATTGTTGTATGCAAACTCAGCCTGTGGTAAAATGAGATCCCAATTTCCTGGCCGATCCTCAACAAGACACCTAAGGAGGTTCCCTAGACTCCGGTTGACCACTTCAGTTTGACCATCCGTTTGGGGGTGGTAGGCAGTGGAGAATTTGAGGAGGGTACCCATCATGTGCCAAAGAGTCTTCCAAAAATAGCTAGTGAATTTGACATCCCTATCGGAGACTATGGTCTTGGGCAGCCCATGGAGGCGGACTACCTCATCAAAGAATAACCGGGCTATATGGGAGGCATCGGATGTTTTGTAGCATGGGATGAAGTGGGCCATTTTGGAAAATCTATCAACCACCACATAGATGGAGTCATGCTTCCTAGAGGTCTTGGGTAAGCCTAGGACAAAGTCCATGCTCAAATCTTGCCATGGTCGGTCGGGAATGGGAAGTGGGGTGTATAGGCCGGTGTTTTGTTTCACTTGCTTGGCCGAAGCACATGTGCGACATTGCCCTACTATTTTGCCTACATCTCTTTTGAGACTTGGCCAATAAAATTGACCCTCAACTAAGGCAATGGTCTTGTGGACCCCAAAATGACCGGCTAACCCTCCGGCATGTAATTCCCAAACCAAGAAGTCTCGAAGAGAGGTCCGGGGAATGCAAAGCCTTGGCCCCTTGAAGAGGAACCCATCCTCTAACATGAATCCCTCATGCTCCTTGCTAGAATGAGTGGTCAAGTTGGCATAGATTTGCCCAAAGTCGGGGCAACTAGGGTACTCATCCTTGATCTTGTCAAAGCCAATCACTTCCACTTGGATAGTGGATAGCAAGGACATCTTCCTACTAAGAGCATCCGCGGCCTTATTCTCACTCCCGGCCTTGTGTTTGATGACAAAGGTGTAGGATTGGATAAACTCAACCCATCGGGCATGTCGGGCATTCAACTTTTGTTGGGAGTTGAGGTATTTGAGGGCCTCATGATCGAAAAAGATGACAAACTCTTTGGGAAGCAAGTAATGTCTCCAATGTCGGAGGGATTGGACCACGGCATAGAACTCCTTGTCATAGGTGGAGTATCTAGTCCTAGCATCACATAGCTTCTCACTAAAGTAGGCGACCGGGTGTCCCTCTTGACTAAGAATCCCTCCTATCCCTATCCCGGATGCATCACAAGTGACCTCAAAGACTTTGGAGAAATCGGGAAGGCATAGGACCGGGGCTTGAGTCAACTTTTCCTTAAGCTCAAGGAAGGCTTTAGAGGCGGCTTTGGTCCAAACAAAGGTTCCTTTCTTGAGACAATCAGTTATTGGGCCGGTGATAGTGCTAAACCCTCGAATGAATCTCCTATAGAATGTGGCCAACCCATGGAAACTCCTAACCTCATGAAGGGTGTGGGGCTCCGGCCAATCTAGAATAGCTTGGACCTTGTCAGGGTCCATAGAGACTCCTTTGGTTGACACCACATATCCTAGGAAGGTGATGGTAGTGGTCATGAAATGACACTTCCCTAGGTTGGCAAATAAGCTTTCTTGCCGGAGGACGGTGCAAACTTTTCTAAGGTGGTCAAGGTGGGCCTCATGGGTTTGGCTATAGATGAGAATATCATCAAAGTATACCACTAGAAAGTTCCCAATGAAAGGCCTAAGTGCTTCCGTCATAAGACGCATGAAAGTACTTGGGGCATTAGAAAGCCCAAATGGCATGACTAACCACTCAAAGAGACCATCCTTGGTCTTGAAGGCCGTTTTCCACTCATCCCCGGGCCTTATCCTAACTTGGTGGTAACCACTCTTGAGATCTATCTTAGAGAAGATGGTGGCTCCGGCTAGCATATCCAACATGTCATCAAGCCTAGGGATGGGGAACCTATACTTGACGGTAATCTTGTTAATGGCCCGGCTATCCACACACATCCGCCATGATCCATCTTTCTTGGGGGTAAGAAGGGCCGGGACGGCACATGGACTCTTACTAATGCGGATGAAGCCCTTCCTAATGAGTTCCTCTATTTGCCTCCTAAGTTCGGCATGTTCCGTGGGATTGAGGCGATAATGAGGAAGGTTTGGAAGGGTGGCTCCCGGCACTAGATCGATTGCGTGTTGCACATCACGCATGGGAGGGAGTTGGTCCGGGAGCTCTTCCGGGAACACATCATGGAATTCTTCCAAAAGTTGTTGGATCTCTATGGGATGGGGGTTAGAAGGGGTAGGTTCCCCTAAGCATATGACAACCGCACACAAAGGCACCCCTTGAGCAATTTCCTCTTCAAGCTCTTTCCTAGTGATGAGATGAATTCCTTTGGTCAACCCCGTGGTTCTACTTTGTTTTGGGGTTTGGATAAGGGCTTGGGTTGGAGGGGTGGAGTTCCCCGAGACTTGTGGAGTGGTGGGGTGTGATCCTTGAGGGAGAGTGTCCCTCTTCGGCATGGGTCGAGGTGGGGAGGGGTTAAGACGGATAGTCTTACCCTCATGCTCAAAGGTGCATATGTTGCTTCTTCCTAGAATGGTGGCATCCACATCATAGAGCCAAGGTCTTCCTAAAAGAATGCTACCCACTTCCATGGGTATGACGTCACACCATATTTGGCCATGGTAGGAAGAGAAAGTGAGAGGCACTAGGCATTGGGTGTTGACCGGGATGGAATTGTTGTTGATCCATGAGACCCGGTATGGACTTGGGTGGGGAGTGAGAGTAAGCCCAAGGAGCTTGACGGTGTCGGGTGACATGGCATTAACACAACTACCACTATCCAAGATCACTTTCCTCACATGGTTCTCTATCTTGATAAAGGTGTGGAAGATTGAGGTCCGACGCCAATCCTCTTCTTGAGGTTGGGTGAGGATGCACCTAATGACTCCTAGATGGGAGTTGTTTGAAGGAGTGGAGTGATCTAGACCCGACTCTAGATATTAGGCTTCATACTCCTCTTCCCAATCTAGTGAGGCTTCATGTTCCTCAACGTCATTTTCTTGTTCCTTTTGGGGTTGAACTTCTTCCTCAAAAAGCAAACTAGATAACCCTTTAGATGGACATTGCCCCGCAAAATGACCATACCCATGACACTTATAGCATTGTTGGCGCCCACTTCCCGAGGTGGTTCCTACACTTGGGCCTTTGGGGTTGTCATCCTTCCGTGGGAGAGGGTGACTAGGAGCGGACTTGTTTGGAGTGATGGGTGGGGGAGGATTGTAGGACCTTAAAGGGGCATTCCCACTTGGGCTAGGAGCTCTCATGGGAGTGGGTGGAAGGGGACGTGTTCCCAAGTTTTTGGGGTCGGTGGGTCGGGGAGGGATAAATCGGGAATTCCTAGAAAACCTTTCCACATCTCTAGCTATTTGGTAAGCTAGCTCAAGGTTATCAACGTCCCTCATGAATAGTTCCCTCTTGATGTGGCTTTGAAGCCCATTCCTAAAACGGGATAAGGTGACATCCGGATCCTCATGGACTCCACACTTTAGAAGATAGGAGTCAAATTTTTTAATGTACTCTACCACGGTCTTCCCTTCTTGGGTGAGGCTTTGCCATTCATCTAGGAGCATTTGGTGGTAGGTTCGGGGGAGGTATTTGTTCCTAAGTTGGTTCTTCATGTCCGCCCAAGTGTCAATAGGCTCTTCCCGCCTAACCCGTCTTAGACCCTCTTGGTTTAGCCAATAAGTTTTGGCCAACTTAGTGAGATGCATCTTAGCCAATCTAACTCTCCTTTGGTCGGACATGGGGTACCATTCAAAGTATTGGTCCATGGCGGTCTCCCATTCTAGGTAAACACTAGGTTCATGTGAACCATCAAAATTTGGGGCCTCTACCTTGATCATCCTTAAAAGGGGGTCATCCGGATCATCCCGTGGACGCCGGTCATGGTTTTGATGGGGGCGAGGCCTCTCATAGTCATAATAATGGTCATGGTCCATATCCTCCCTATAAAATTCAGCATGTGGGTGATGGGCTCTTGGGCCGTTGTTCCTTGGGTGGAACTCATCCCTATGAGGCTCTACATGTGGAGGGTGGACTCTTGGGCCTTGGTTCCTTTGGGGAAAACCATTCCTATGGAACTCACCATGTGGTGGAGGGGCTCTTGGCTCATTGATCCTTGGGTGAGGATCTTCTCTATGAGGCTCATCATGCGGAGGGGGAATCCTAGGCTCATTGTTCCTTGGGCGGAACTCTTGGTCTTCTAACCGAGCAATTCGGTTGGTAATGGACTCTAGTTGGGCAAGGATGGTTGTGAGGGCAGCATCTACCCTATCCATGTGGCCTTGGGGTCCCTCTCTAGGAACATCTTGGTTGAGTTGGTGAGGATTGGGATCCATTGGTGGAGCCGAAGATGATGAACCGGGTTGATAGCTAGCACCACTACGGGTGGACATGCAAGACAAAGGGCCAAAGTGGTTGGACACACTATGCAAAGGTCCTAGGACTTAGACTTGATAGAGACAAGTCAAGGACTTGCTCTGATACCACTTGATGTGACACGACCTTGGACTTAGGCAAACAAGCACAATTAAGCATTCAAATGGGCCTTAATGGGCCACCGCTCTCCCGTCGCACTCTATACCCGGAGTGACTTGGCGATGCCAAGAGTGAATTATGGGAATGGGCCCTTACTGGTAGAGGGCCAGCAAGGCCAAGGATCGACTCCCCAAGGGTGGATGCCCAATTCAATTGGGGCCGACAAAGTGCACAAGGGCACCGGTTCACACTATCCCACGGCGATCACTCTTAAGTCGTGGACTTGAGGATCGGGCGCTCCTCACAAATGCAGCGGCGCATGAATCAAGTATTGAAAGAGCAACACTAATTGAGCAAAGAAGAGGCACTTACTCAACCGGTTTGAAGAAACCGGTCCCGATCGGAGACGAGGGCGAGCGGGGAGGCGGTGGCTCCCCACACGCCGCGGCGGTGTCGCTTGACCTGCCCAAACCAATTACAAAACTACACCTCACGCAGGAGGGGGGGATCTTGGGGTAGGGGTTAAGGTCTTACATTCAAACACTACCACCGCACAGGGTGAGGCCTTCAGCCGGCCAAGCGGGGTGGGGATATCGGACCGAAGTGAAGAGAAATGGGAGATTAGGGAACTTGCAGCTGCAGTCTGAATTCTGGACAGGAAGTCACTGTGCCGGCTGCCTCGGACTCGTACGGACTCCAAATTGAGTGCAATCACCTTCTAAAGCTTCCTGACTTGAGAGGGAAGACTCCAGAATTTTTGGGGATGCTCAGAGGGTCGGAGGTGGCCGCACCAGCAACAGGAAGGAGACTCCTCTGTCTGGCCGCAGGTTCAGTCTGGACTAGAAAAGCAAATTACAGAGGTCACTGTGCGCCCTCCCGAGCTCCGATCAGCACGAAACTGGCGGCATTGTCTTCGTGGTTGAAGTAGCTTTCATCAGGAGGCGACGGGGCTGTAGTCAGAGGTCGAGGGCGGTCGGTGTACCCTGAAGAGTGGGCACTGGTCGGAGTAGGCAGCAGGAGACAGAACTGGAGAGCTTGGGGGAGAAAATTCGTAACTCCTTCCTCCGGCAGCCAAACGAGGTTCTGTTTCTTGATCTTGGAAGAGGACTGGTAGAGGGAGAACTTTGATGAAGGAACTTCAGCCTGAATCCGCTGGGGTTCGTCGTGGCAGAATGAACTCTGAGGATCTAGTCCAGGATGAAGACCTCTCTGCGCAGTCGTGGGAGAACGGCTTCTACGGTTGGCCCCGACCTCGGAACGAGTTGATTCCACCTCGCCTGCGAAGAAGACAGAGGTACCTTTCCAGCAATGTAGGCTACGCCTTCAGGATCTCCAGGATGAAGCCGTGGGCGATGCTGCAACAGGGGCTGACTTGCTGGTCTGCACAGCTCCAACCTGCAAGAAGAAATGAGAGGGAGGGGTGGCTTCTTTGGTGGAAGGGGAAGTGAAGGGGTGGCCTAAGGATGAATGGGGGTTCTTGTGGGGTGGAGTGGAGAGCTATAGGGGTTGGAGAATGAGGGGAGAATGGCTGAGAGCAGGGGCTAGCAGGTGGAGGAGGAGGGTGAGGATGTGAGAGAGGGAATGGGGAGTGGAGGGGGGCGAACTTGGCTTGGGGGAGGGTAAAGGAAGGGGGCGGCCAAGGCAAGTGGAGGGAAGGGATTTCAAATTTTGAAATGGCCTTGGAAGGTGGGGGATTATGTGTGAGAGTGGGATGCTTGTATTGGAATGGGGAAGATTTGGTTGGAAGGTGGAGAATGGTGTTGGAATGTGGAGATTCCTACCTAGGAACTAGGAGGTGGAGTAAAGGAGGCCATGGGGAAGTGGAGGGCATTAAAGGAGGTGGGTGGCTAGTGGAGGTGGTTGGGAGGGGAGGAGAGAGAAGGAAATTCGGAATTGGGGTTGGAGGAGAGAGAAAGAGGGGTGAAATAGAGAGATTAAGAGGGGAATGGGTGGGGAATCTCTCCCCTAGGGTCTCTCATCCAAAAAACTAGAGGAATCACTCCAATTTGAACTCAAATGGCAAGTTTAACTCAAAAGGATTCATTCATTCATTAACTTCAAATGAGGGGAGTGGGGTCCTATATATAGGCAACCCACTCTTTACAATAAGTCCCTGATAAAATAAACAACTACAAATAACCAAGGGGGGGTGGGAGTGCTAATGGGCCTAGCCCAACGAATTGGGGCCCAATAGTCACATTAGACAGCATGATGATACAAGAACATAGAAAAATAAGGGCTAGACCAAGGGGAATGACTCAAATAAAATGGAAATACATCAAAATGACTCAAAATAAAGCTACAAAATGGATAAGGGGCCTTTATAGAGTGAGGCCCAAACTCAACCAGCTCCCAAGTGTGAAGAAGTGGACCCGAGCCAAAGGGAGTCGTGGGTGATGCCTCCATCACCTAGCCCACAGAATTGGGCCCAATATGCAACTTAATCACCCTAATGACACTTAACCTAGGTAAATGACTCATTAACCTAGGTATAAGACTCAAATAAAAGAAAAATTACATAATATGACTCAAATAAAATAAAAAGGTTACATGACTCGACTCAGAAAAATGTGATGGACACAATGGAACCATGCCGTTGAACAATCGGAGCTATGGAAAAAATGTGAATGATGAGAGATGCCCCCATAATTACTGGAGGCGAGTGGAGGTGCCGACCTGCTCCAGCGGGCGTGAGGCTACTCACAGAGCGAGCCCCTCCCTTCTCCCGAGGATCTGAGGCAGCGACTGCGGGAGTGCACCCAGGGCTATCACGCACTTGGCTTCCCACGCGAGCTTTGGATGTCCGGGTTAGCTGGGATCTGGGCCGAGTACCTGCGACTCCGCGAGGTTGAGGAGCAGAGGGCTCGAAGGCTAGCGGTGATCCAAGAGGTGCAGGAGCAGCGGGCTCTGCTTGTGTCAGCCGTAGCTGAGCAGAGGAGTCACGCCGAAGCGACCGTGTCAGCATCTCAGGAGCGAGCCGCACAACTGAGGGAGGTGGGAAGCCAGGCCGAGGCCTTGAGGAAGGCCTGGGAGGAGCAGCAGGTAGTTACTAAGCGCGTCTGAGCCGAGTAGCAGGCGGCTGAGGCTACAGTCGGAGCCAATGCTCAGCTCTTGTCCACCCTGGAGATGGAGCTTGCAGCGGCGGACTGTCGCCTTGCGGCGCTAGAGGGGACTAAGCCGGCACCCTGATTGTATCTTCCCCCCTTTTTTTGATGTCTGGAGTCTATGGATTTTGTTACCCCAAGGGCATGTCTTGGGCTCTTTTTACAGAGTATTAATGAACTCCAGATCCTTTGTTCATTGGGTTGTTCCCTCCCTTCTTTGATGGAATGGAATGATGCGCGTGAACTGACGACCACTTAGTGTTAGTCATGCTTACTTGTCCTACGACGCATCGCCATGAGTGATGACAGGAACCGAGTTTAAGGAACTCGGTGTTAGAAGCTGGAGGTTGAGTACTGGGTAGTAGAGGAAAGAAAGGCTATATGTGGGGGCCAATCCTTATGGGGGATGAAAGCCCACATACCGGGGAACCAACGTAGGCCCGTAAGAACGGGACAACTTGCGTGATTTAGGGTTGTAGAGGTGATTCTGGAGGGTGTGTATTGACCCTGAGTTGGATGGTGGAACATTGGCTAACATTGTGCCGTTGGCCAAAGAACGGGATTCGTATGTGTCTAGGAAAATGAGATTGGGCTAGCTGGACGGCCTAGGCGGACATGGCAACCAAGACCAGAACTGGGAGAGGGACTGGAAATTGAAGCTGGGACTGTGACTAGGAAGAGGGGCTTGAGCTGAAGCCAACTGGGTGATCTAAAAAGGTGCAATGGTTGGGAATTGGAATTGAGCCTGGTGGCTAGCCTGAAAAGGCGTTATAACCAGGACTGGCACTGGGGGCTGGGCGGCTAGACCGTAAAGGCGTCATAGCTGAGGCTGGAGTTGAAAACTGGCGGCTAGGCCTGTGAAGGCGTTGTAGCCGAAATTGGAAACTGGAGACTGGCGGCTGGCCTGTGGAGGCGTTGTAGCCGAGACTAGAAACTGGAGATTGGCGGCTGGCCTGTGAAGGCGTTGTAGCCGAGACTGGAAGCTGGAGACTAGCGGCTGGCCTGTAAAGGCGTTGTAGCCGAAACTAGAGGCTAGAGACTGGCGGCTGGCCTGTGAAGGCCTTGTAGCTACGATTGGAAGCTGGAGACTGGCAGCTAGCCTGTAAAGGTGTTGTAGCCGAAACTGGAGGCTGGAGACTAACAGCTGGCCTGTAAAGGCGTTGTAGCCGAAACTGGAAATTGGAGACTGGCGGCTGGCCTGTGGAGGCGTTGTAGCTGAGACTGGAAGTCGGAAGCTAGCGATGACCAACCTTCGGGGGTGTAGTGGCCACCATTGTCGTGAGGTGATGTTGAACTCGCCATCAGGACGTGTCGTGGCCGATGGCTTTGTGAGTGAAAAGTGGAGAGGGAGAGAGTTTTTTTTCCCTTTACCAGCTCTACCGCCCTTGCGGGTTTTCGCCAGAGCTAGCCCCCTTTAGCTTTTTCCGGTGCGCCCTTGCGGGTTTTCACACCGAGTGGTTACCCAATTTTACCTGAGGCACCCTTTCGGGTTTTCACCCCAGCTGGGTTGGTGGCAATTTTTGCCCCCAATCGTCTCGTAGAGAGAGTTGACTGAGGCCGCCGAGGTATCTCTATTTTTAACCCCATTTTTTTTATTATTTTTTTTGAGACTGCCGTCCATAGCATGTTGCTGTCAAGGGACTTAACTTGAGACTGGAAGGTGTGGATAGCCGAATATTGTTCGACCATTCACAAGGGTTTTTAGAAATCCTTAAGCCATGGTGGCGAAAGGTCACTTTGCCATGGCAAGGTATGACTGGGGTTGTGACTAGTGAATCTGGGATTGTATGGGGGAAACTGGGATTATATTATACTGGAAGGCTCTGAATTTGCAGGGCGTGTGGGATGTGGGGGCAGAGAATGGTAGATGTTTAGGAACGTGTCGAGATGTAAGTTCACCGAGACGGTGACTGGAAGTTTGACTATCACAGGGGCTGGTTGAACTGTGACGTCGAGGTAAGGGCCGAAGGTTGGCCAGACTGAGCGGGAGTAATGCAAGGTTAACTGGGGATTGAAGGGCTTGCGCCGTAGCAGTGCACGTGGATTGGAGACGGGTTCTGGGTGAGGCTAGCGGCCCACCAAAGGACAGGTGGAAGGCCGTATTCACTGGTAGGGAGAAGAAGATTTTCTCGTTATCGGCTCTACCGCCCTTTCGGGTTTTCGCCAGAGCCGACCCCCTTTAGCTTTTTTCGATGCGCCCTTGTAGGTTTTCACGTCGAGGGGTTTCCCAATTTTGCTCGAGGTGCCCTTTCGGGTTTCCACCTCAGCCGGGTTGTTGGCCTTTTTGCCCCCAGCCACCCCATTGTGGTGAGGATGACTGGGTCTGCCGGGGCATCTCTATTTTTAACCCTATTTTTTGTTGTTTTTTTTTGACTTACCTGAGAGCCTGGCGGCTAGACTGGTGTCGGTGCAGAGTTGCTCGTACTCCCACAGTGACGGGAACGAGGGCAGGAGACCGGTTCCTGTGGATGCCTGGCGGTGATTCCAAGGAGCCGAGCTGGCTGGTTGACTGGGAATTGTAGACTGGAAGGATTGGCCGGTGGGATCCTCCACGGGGTAGGACCTACCTTATTGGTAGTAGCTGGGACGTGTGGCTTAGCCCGGTTGGCACGCGAACTCATGTTCCGGTGCGTAATATAGTTTCATGTGTTTGCCGTTGAGAGGCGAGAACGGTCTGTGACCTTTGTGATCAACAACCGTGTAGGCCCCACCCTCATGGACATTCTGGATGATGTACGGACCTCGCCAATTTGGCTGTAGTTTTCCACTAGAGCGCCCTGCCATGACTTCCTTTTCCTTGATCATGACAAGGTCGCCTTGTTTGAAAGCTCGCTGCCTGACGAGCTTGTCATAGGCCCGGACCATGCGGGCCTGGTATACTTACAGGTGTTTGTAGGCTTCGAGTCGCTTGCCTTCTAGACCGGCGAGCTCTTCTAACCTTCTCTGGTACTCGTCTTTGTCAGAGCCGGCAAGGCCGGTGTGGATTGCCACATGGTAAGAAGCTAACTGGATTTTGATAGGGATAACCGCTTCTGTCCCGTAAGTATGGGAGAACGACGAGCACCCCGTGGGGGTTTTACAGACCGTCCGATAGGCCCATAATGCTTCAAGGACCTTTTCACCCCAGTCGCGCTTCCGGTGGCTAACAATCTTAGCCAGGAGCTTAAAGAGGGTTTTGTTGAAGGCTTCCGCTAAGCCATTAGCCTGAGGGTTGTAGACCGAAGAGGTTCTCTAGTCGATGTGGAATTTGACCGCTAACTGGTATACGGACTTATTCTTGAAGGGTGTCCCATTGTCAAACACTATGCAACTGGGAGTATCGAATCGGTATATGATGTTGTGCCGGACGAATCTAGCAACGACTTCGCCGGTGACCTCTCGTAAAGGTAGAGCCTCCGCCCAACGAGAGAAGTAGTCAGTGGTGGCCAAGATGTATTTCTGACCCTTAGAAGATGGCAGGAAAGGCCCCGCGATGTCCATGCCCCACTTAACAAATGGCCAAGTGGGGGCTGTCGGACGTAGTGGGTTGGGAGGTCTTCTGGGTACTGGGCCAAAGGCTTGGCATTGATGGTATGCACGGGCATATTGGATGCAACCCGCATACATGGTCGGCCAGTAGAAGCCTTTGAGCTTGATGTTGTGCTTCATTCGGCCTCCGGCCTGGTGTGCACCGCACAACCCGGAGTGGACCTCCTGTATGATGGCTCGAGCTTCCACTAGAGAGACACATCTCAAGAGAATCGACTTATCTTTCTTGTGGACGAGCCGATACAGGGAGTCGCCAATCAACTCGTAAGAGGTTGCTCGGCGGAGTAGCTGGACTCTTTGAACTCGGTCAGGTGGAAGCCACCCTTTCTTGAATTTGATGATAGGCGCATGCCAATCATCTTCTTCTGGAGGTGTTCTTTGGTCAAGGTCATGGACCTCGTAGATGGTGCAACCGGTGTTGCCTTCGAGTGAGCTCGGCATCAGTCTTCGGTGCTTGATGATGATGTCGGCCTCGCGCTCAGGCGGGAGCTTGATGGCCGCGGCCAATTTTGCTAAGGCATCCGCTTGAGCGGTGCTACTTCTAGGAATGTGATCTATTTCGAAGAAATAGAACTTCTAGGTTAATCTGGTGACGGCGATGTGATAGGGAACCAACTCTTGCTTCCGCACGTCATAAATGCCGAGGACCTGTCGAACTATCAGCTGGGAGTCCTCGTAGGCTTTGAGGCATTTAATGCCCATGTGGAGAGCCATCTGGAGCCCAATGAGTAGAGCTTCATATTCGGCTTCATTGTTGTTCAGGGACTTCATGAGGGCGCAGGAGTTGTACAAAACTCCACCCTGAGGAGTCAGGAAGACTATGCCAGCACCTGCCGTGGTGGCTGGATTATGGTTGCTCCGGGTGATCCCTCGGGAAGCACCGTCAAAGTAGAGCTCCCAGCAAGGTACGCTGGCTATGAGAGCGCTTGGCAGCCAATAATGCAAGACATCTCCGCTCTGTTCAACTGGTTATTGTGATTAAGCAATAGTGGTTGTGAGAGCGCTTTGCTACCAGTAATGCAAGACATCTCCGCTCTGTTCAACCGGTTGTTGCGATTGAGTAGCAAGGGACTCCTCGTCCGAGAGCTCCGAGTTGAAGGGTGAATCGTCTGGCACAGGATGGGCTGCCAATAATTCAGCCATACCTTCTCCCTTGATTGCTTTTCTGAGAACATAGGTAATGTCGTATTCCATCAACAGGAGAGCCCACCTCCCCAGTCTGCCCGAAAGGACAGGTCACCGAAGGAGATACTTCAGAGAGTCGTGCTTGGAGATAAGCTCGACTCGATGAGACAGGAGGTAATGCCGCAGCTTCTTAACTAAGAACACTAGTGCCAAGCAAACTTTGTCCATAGGGGAGTAGTGGTACTCGGCACCGATTAGTTTTCGACTGAGGTAATAGAGGGGTTGCTCTTTACCTTCTTCATTGATTGCGCCAACAGAGTTCCTAGCGAAGCGTCCATGGCGGCAATGTAAAGGATGAGGGGTTTACCCTTGACTGGTGCCCCCAGAACTGGGGGAGTAAGGAGATACTCCTTGATTTGTTCGAAAGCCGCTTGGCATTCCAAGTCCCATGTGAAGGGGGCGTCTTTCTTCATCAGCTTGCTGAAAGGCGCACATCGACCGGAGAGGTTAGAGATAAACCTCCGAATGTAGGTCAGCCTCCCTTGGAAGGACCTGAGTTCGATGATGTTGTTGGGTGGTGGAAGTTCCCGGATAACTTTGATCTTGCTGGGATCCACCTCGATTCCTCGGTATCTGATGATGAAACCGAGAAATTTGCCACTGGATACACAGAAGGTGCATTTCATGGGATTCATCTAGAGCCCATATTTCCGGAGATGCTTGAAGACTTGGCGAAGGTCGCGCAGATGGTCTTCGTGCCTTTTAGTCTTGACGACGAGGTCATCGACATAGCATTCGACGGTGTTGTTCAGCATCTCGTCGAATATTTTGGTCATGGCCCATTGGTAAGTAGCACCGGCATTTTTCAAACCAAAGGGCATGCGCTTGTAGTTGAAAATCCCCTTGGGAGATCTGAAGGCTGTATGGTTCTTGTCTTTGAGGGACATCCAGATTTGGTTATAACCGGACGACCCATCCATGAAAGACAAGGCTTCATGGTCGGTGGTATTATCGACCATCGTTTCTATGATCGGGATTGGAAAGTCGTCCTTCGGACAAACTTTGTTGAGGTCCCGGAAGTCAACGCAGATGCAGACTTGATCATTCTTCTTCTTGACTAGCACTATATTGGCGAGCCAGATCGGGTAGATGCACGGCTTGATGAAGTCGACCTCTGCCATTTTGTGGACTTCGGCGGAAACCTGAAGCTCCAGCTCATGGCGCATGCGCCGTTGTGGTTGCTTGACCGGAGCGATTGAGGGAGAAATGGCTAGGTCGTGCTCCGCTACGGAGGGGTCTAGCCTCGGCATTTCCTTGTATGTCCAGGCGAAGCAGTCCTTGAACTCGAGCAGGAGTTGCTTGTAGTCTTGCTTCTCTGCCTCGGTAAGGAGAGCAATGATGAATGTAGGCTGAGGGGCTTCATCGTC
This sequence comes from Amorphophallus konjac, assembly GCA_022559845.1. NCBI lineage: Eukaryota > Viridiplantae > Streptophyta > Magnoliopsida > Alismatales > Araceae > Amorphophallus > Amorphophallus konjac. The sequence continues at coordinate 299,492,598 of CM040121.1, read as the reverse complement.
GCCCAGATTGATCTACACGAGATCATCGACGATCGCCTGGTCACCGTCCTCCAGCTCGGGAGGAGCGGGTTGGAGGTTGATGAAATCGTCATCATCAGTGTCGGCTTCATGCATCTCTTGGTTCTCGAAGCCACCAGTCGATGCTGAAGGGACTGGAGAGTAATTGTCGCTGGAATCCACCGAGGATTGATATGGACCACCGGCTTTTGGCCAGCGATTGTCAACTGGAGTTGCTGAGGTCTTTCTGGGGTTGCCTGGTGAAGCTGACAATCTTTCGCAGCTAGGACCAGTAAGATCCCCCCTCTCAGGAGGGTTTATTGTAATGGGCCCCTCGACGGGCTGAGAAGCCAGATGGGCTTCTTTTGCCCCTTTGTCTTGGCAGGGAGGCGAAGAAGGTTCCTCGATAGCTTGAGCCGGGGGTCTGGCTTTGGCAGAGATCAGGATCAGAATTTCCTCTCCCTCATCCCCGGAGCTGTCGAATTTAGCTTCGACTCTTGTTTGGTTGTGGGCCGGTAGTGCCAAGCCTACGACGTTAACTGTGTAGTGGACGCGGAAGTCCGAGTCCTGGTCGTAACCAAGCCCCTTGGTATCCTTATGGAAGGATGGGGGTTGCCCCCGACCCTGGGAAGGGTCCCACAGTTGACGGAAATATCTTTGTTGGGCAGGAGTCTGCCACAGGGGAATGTGTTGCTTCAGACACATTTCTTGAATATGCGGCGACAGGTCGCCCCACACCTGAACTGCTTCAAGAGTATCATCGGTTTGTCTAGACCAGCCGAAGTCATCATCTGGCAGGGCTTGAGGGACCATGTCTCCTTTGTAGAAGACAATGGGTTTGTCCATGTTAGCCTTCTTCTTGTTCCGGTGTTGTCGGTTGAAGGTGACAATGAATGTTGTCAGCGACTCGACGCTATGCTCCTCGGATGCACACGGGAGCTGGAAGCAGTCTGGTGGCAAGCATATACTCTTGCCAATAGCTCGACTAATGAGATTAGCCTCGAAGTCGATCTGGCGCCTCTTAGGGCGATCTGGGGTTGACTTGGAGCTGAGGCGCAGCCGGTGGAGCTTGGCCTTTTCCTCGTCAATAGAGAAGAGGTCATCATCATCTTCCTCTGAGAGCCAACCACTGCTTTTGCTCTTGATCACGGGGTATGGACTAATCCCCTTGAAATAGAGCGCAGCGTCGACTAGGTTGCACTCTGCTAGTGTAAACGGTGACAGTTCTGCAAAGACCTTGTGTTGCTCCCCATCCTTGGCATATTTGATGCATTGGTGGAGAGTCGACGGGATGACCCAATTTTCATGAAGCCAGGGTCTGCCCAACAGCATCTTATAAGACGTGTTAGAGTCGATGATGTAGAATGTTGCCTTGGAGGCAAAATCATCGAGCACCAGATCGACGTCCACTCGGCCGAGGACGTACTCGGTGTTCTGGTTGGAACCGGATATCTTGACCGCCTGGACCTTCTGGAGGTATGGGGTTAGATATAGAGACTTGAATGTATTGAGTGACATGATGTTAACAACGGCACCAGTGTCCACTAGGATCTGGTTCACATCGTGTCCATTGATTTTCCCCTTCATGTAGAGAGGACGGTTGTGGCACGGAGGGGACAGCAGCATATCTTTCTTCGTAAAGGTGATAGTGGCTACGAAGGCCCCATAGGCAGCCGCCTTCAGTTCCGTAGCATGCGCTTCATAAACTTCTGGCTCTTGGAGTATTTTGATAAGGGTCTCCCTTAAATCCTTACTCCAAGCGATGGCCTCCCAAATTGAAATGCTGGCGGGGAAGCGCTTCATTTGGTGGAGGACCTTCCGGTCAGCTCGGGCTCGAGCATCCTCCAGGGAAGGTAGTATGTTAGGTTGAACCTTCTGCGAGCTGCCATACTGTTCCCCATCGAGAAGTTGCACTGCCTTGCCCTTATCACTAGGACCAGATCGACCTTGATCACCAGTGGGCTCTTGGAACAGGGATGCCAATGACGGCTCTTCTTGGGGTGATTGGTGGGTTGGCTCGTCCTTGCCGGACGGTTCTACTTTCTCTGTTGCAGAAGTTGGTGCTGGCGCAGGGACTGGGAGGCTGGAAGTAGCCTCTTTGCTGCGGAAAGGATCGAAGATGCTGGGTCTGCCCCGAATTTTGACTTCCGGAATGGGAGTTGGTTCCTCTCCTCGAAAGAGGATAACTCGCTCCGGATCGAAAATGGACGGAGAGAGGGGTAGCTCGGGAGTTCACCCACGACCTCTGCCACGTCCCCGGCCACGACCTCGGCAATGGCCAGTGTGTTCTGGAGCTGGCTGTAGCCCAAGAGGGGCAACAGTTCTTTGTCTTGTTCGAGAGGCTACTGGCTCGCCTCGCCAAGAAGTGTTGATATTGTCGGGAGGTGAGATGGCCACCATGTTGCAGGTGCAGCGTCGGAGCATTTCCTCCAGCTGCTCTGGGGTGATCTCCTTGTCCTTATAGCACAAGGAGAGCTCGTCAGGGATCACGAGTCTTTCACCGTTCTTGAGCTTTTGGATCATTTCTTGGACCCAATTTCTGAGGCGGGCTCGTTTCTGCATCTCTTCCCACGGGATGTAGCTATCGAGTGGGAGAGCCGCGGTAGGACGAGGAGGGACATATTCCTCCAGGTCATCAATGAGCCACTGGAGCCTTTGGAGAGGCGTTGGCTAGGCTAGGGATTGCAGGGCGGCGGCTTGTTCGGCTTGTTTCTTGAGTCGCCTTCTGAGATTCTTCCTCCTATTTTTCTCTTGTCTCTTGGCGATAGCTGTCTCCAAGGGAGTAGGAGGGAGAGGTGCTGGGGCCGGAGTTGACAAATCCTGTTGAGGATATCTCCGAGCTGATGTCTTTGTAGGGTGAGGTCGTTGACTCTTCCTTGCCCGGATTTCAATCTAGGCGCCTTCCGCTTGTTGTATCTAGAAGGTGGCATTAATCGCCTGCTCGATCACCTCGAGCGGCAATTCCTGGTATGCCGGAATGCTGGGACCGGCGTCCGAAGACGTGTTCACGGTTTGGTGTCTTACCCGCGGTGGCGGCGGGAGCCTACGAGGAGTCGGTAGGCTGGTGCTGGCGTCCAAAGACGTGTGCGCGGTTTGATGCCTTAACCACGGTGGCGATGAAGATGTCTTCCGCTGAGCCGGTACGTTGGGACCGGTGTCGGAAGACATATGCGCGGTTTGATGCCTTAGCCACGGTGACGGTAAAGATGTCTTCTGCTGAGCTAGTACATTGGGACTGGTGTTGGAAGACATATGCGCGATTTGATGCCTTAGCCGCGGTGGCGGTGGCTTTTGTTGAGAAGTGGGCAGAGAAGGGCACTGCTTGTCCTTCTCCTTAGCCTTGCCTTTGTGACCATGCTGAGAGCTGTGCCTTGCGACAACTGACAGCGTTGGAAGGCATTGTTGCTCTGCACAGTTATCCCGACTTTGTGGAATAAAGGAACCTGATGGCGGTGGGCCCGCCACTTGAAGCGAAGGCGCTGAAGACTCCGAAGATGTCTTCTTAGTACTCTGAATTGCGTCAACATGTAGGCGGAGGGGACGGGATGGCCCCCCTGCTGGGGAGCTGTCACGAGGTCGAGGTGGGGCCTCACCCTATTTTTGCTTTCCCTTCCTATCCGTCGCTGTCGGCGATGGAGATAGGACGGGAGGAGAACAAGAAAGAGCTGAAGAGCTTGTCATCGTCTCGCCCACCAGAACATCCTCTCGGCCGAGAAAGCCATGGAGGAGTTGGGCAGTGTCTTCTTCAGGGAAAGGGAGAGACTTTAGCTCCCGCCAAGACTACCATTGCACAGCCGATGTGGCTGAGATTGGCTGGCTAGGTGCTGATGTCTGGGAGCTCTCAAGGGCCGGAGGAGTAGGGGCATGAATGATGTTGACCGAGAAGTCGGTCGGCCCCGTCTCTTGACTGGCATCTTGCTCTCTACGCCTTCGCAGTCGCTCGAGTGCCTCTTGGTTGTCAGTTCGGAACTCAAGCCATTCTGGAGGATGCTGGTAAGGCAGCCCGTGCCCATTTTCTTGGGGAGAGTCTGGCCGCTCTGGCACTGTCCTGGCGATGCTCAGGGTCTCTTCGACAGCTTGCCGAAGCCTGACTAGCGACATGGAGTTTCCTTCCGCATCGATCTGCTCCCATTGGATCTGTTCCTGGATGAGGTATTGGACTTCCTCACAGGACTCGATCGGGTGGCAGATTCTGGCGTGGAAGGGGCAATACCGGGGGTGACTACGATCCCAATGGGTGTAGCCAGGAGGTGAGTCACGGGGCATGATTTGCCCCCTCTCGATGAGGATATCAAAGAGTCATCGTGTTCTCTCCCTGGGGAAGGAGAGAGGTCTCTGATCATGCCAAGGCCTCCACCCTGGATACCAGATCGAACGTTCCCTTCGACTGGTGCTGGGCTCCTCTGATTCGTCGTCAGAAAGAGAGAATGCGGCCATCATGTGGATGGCATTGGCCGAGGGGTGAGCCACACGTGCTGCTTTAGCCAGCCTGGCCCACGTATGTGGTTTCGGAGGATCGACGAGACCGCTCTTCATCTTGACGAGGCCGTCTTGGATCAGCTTCTGCGCCTGAGTCTTGAAGAGGTAGCAATCTTGATGGGGACATCGCTTACCACTTCCCACTTCTCCACGGGTCCGGATGATTGCCATTATGTTCAGCTCGATTTCCTAAGTTCAGCTATGTATTTTTATATCTTTCTTGAGTCGTTTTGATGTAATTTCCCCTTTGTTTTGAGTCATGTCCCTAGGTCATCATGCTATTTACCTATGTTTGTTAGGCTAGGGGGTCATATGGGCCCAATTAAATGGGCCTGGCCCATGGGCGCCCTCTTCCTTCCCCACCCCCTTGCTTATTTACTTTTAGCACTTTCTCCAGGGACTTTTTGTAAATGTTGGGATTCCTATAAATAGGACCCCAACTCCACTTGAGTTCAGTAATGAAAGTTTGAATGAATTTTGAGCATTAGTGCACCTCTCTCTCTCTCTAGCTCTCTCTCTCTCTCTCCTCTTCTCTCTTTCTCTAAAGGGGGAACCCCATTCTCTCTCCTCCCCACCCCAAATTTGAAATTCACTCTCTCTCCTCCCTATTCACCTCTAATTAAACCCCTCTCCCTTCCCTACACCTCCCATTTACTCCCCCCCAACCTCCTAGGTGGAATACCATTCTTCTAGACACCTTTCCCCTTCCCCATTCACCCTTTCCCCTTCCCAAGGGGAATCCATTCTCCCGACACCTCTTCCCCTCCCCAAGGCAACCCTTCCCATTCTCTAGGCTACCATTAATCCCTTTCCATTAAACCCATTCCAAATCCAAAGGAGGGAAACCATTCCCCCCCCACCTACTTGTGCCCCCTCACCTTCCCCCTTTCCCTCCAAGCCCAATTTCGCAACTCCCCTCTCAGCCACTGCAAACACCTCCTTCCAGGCCTCATTCTCCCCCTCCCACTTCTTGGAACACCCCCTCCCAGACCCCATCACAGCCAAGGGTCATCCCCATACCCATCCACCGCACTTCCCCTCCCATAAACCCCCTTCCCCCCCCCCATCTTCTTCAAATTACAGCTCTCAGTTCGAGTGTAGCAGAAAGGGTCAACTTGCAGAAGCAACCACGGAGTCATACGGAAACATCTGAAGTCTTATCATACATTTCTGGAAAGGTCGTCCAATCAGCTTCGCAGGCGAGGTGATCCCGCCCCATTCTGAGTCCGGGGTTGTCCGGGAGGACCGATCTCCCCCGACGGCGCAGAGTCACCCCTGCAGAGTACTTGAACCAGGTTAGAGCCTGTACCACGATGGACCACGGAAGAATTCGGCCTCAAGCTCTTCTACAAAGTTCTCCCTCGTCCAGTCGAAGTTCAGAATCAAGAAGCGGAGCTTCGTTCCACGTCCGTGGGCGGAAGTTACAATTTTTCTCCCTCGTCTGCGTGGGTCTGCCTCCCATAGTCTGCAACGACCTGCCTCTACTATTCTGAGTCCCCCAGTCCTCTCCAACATCAGACAGCTTCCCCGTCAGTTTTGCGGCGAAGAGGGCTCATCCACGGTTCCAGAAACTCTGGCAGTTCGTGATTCGGAGTCCAGAAGCGATCGGGACACGCTCTGCAACCTGCTGTGTAAGATCAGAAGCTGCCAGTCCCAGATTCTGTCGCGCTGTTCAAACCTCCACCACGGCCAGCAACGATATCAGAAGAATTCAAAATAATTCTGAGGCATCCCAGCCCCAGTTACGAAGAGTTCCCCTCTGGTCTCATCATCAGCAGAATTTCGGACTAGAAGTTACAACCTCAACAGTGACTGTCAGTCATTCGTCACAGAGTGCAGGCAGATTCGACATCGTCTTCTCCACTCGAGTTTTCGCCGACTCTCCCCTTCCCGCCTGGCCGGCTTATCGCCCCTCCCTGCGCGGAGGTAGTGTTTGAATTGTAACTCTAAGTTCCCCACCCCAAGTCCACCCTCCTGCGAGAGGTGTAGTGAGTGTAATTATCTAAACAGGGTTCAAGCTTCACCGGCGCAGTGTGCGGGGAACCCACACTTCCCCGCTCGCCCATCGTCTCCGACCGAGGTTGGTTTCTTCAAACCAACTAGGTGAGCCTCTAACCTTTGCTCCATTTCTTTCTGGTGTTTGTTCATTTAATATCCGTAGAATCCGCTCCGTTGAGCAAGCGAGAGAGTGTCCGACCCCACGTGCTCCACTTACGAGCGGTCACCGTGGAGTGTGTGAGAGAGGGACCTAGTGCTCCAAGTGGCACCCGGCCAGCCCCTTAATTGTGGGCTTCGTACCTTCGGGAGGGCAACCCTAGCCTTGCTGGCACTCTACCAGCAAGGGTCTTGATCCATCACCTCCCCTTAGCATCATTTAGTCACCCCGGGCTCGTGTGTGTGCGACGGCGAATTGGCCCGATCTGCCAACTGAATTGCTATGTGGTTGTGATTGCGGAATAGGTCCTAAGTTTCTGTTTGCTTGCTGCATACCCCGTGGTAGTTTCACATCAGTTGGCGAGTCACCACGGGTAACGGGTGCCCACGGTGAGACGGCGTCTTCAAAGTTTGCTCGAATCTTGTGATTGTGTTTGCGAATTAAGTCCAAGGAACCTTAGCCACTTGCTGCATCATTGTGTCACATCAAATTGGTATCAGAGCAAGTTCTAGACTTGTCTCTACTAAGTCTTGTCCTAGGGCACATTGCATTGAGGTCATCCGAGCATCCAAACCATGTATCTCACCAGGCACCCCGATGACTACTTCATTATCAGGCCGGAGTTGCCCCGCTTCGATGGGTCCCGAAACCCTCACACATATAGGAAATGGGAGACCTCCATGGATAGATACTTCCACCACTACTACATGACCGAGGAAAGAAAAGTGCGCATCGCCAAGACGACCCTTGGTCTCTTCGGCGAGACAGAATGGAGAAAGCTTGAGATTCGAAGGGGGATTGAGAGACAAGAGCCCATTCACTCATGGGAAGAGATGAAGGTAGAACTTAGGAAGATCCTCATTCCAAAACCTTCCCACTCTTCCAACTCAAGCACCCATAGCCCAATGAGCACTCCCACTTCCCCTTTCCCTCCCCGTCAACCCAAAACCTCTATTAAGACCCAAACCCCACCACCCAAAGGACCCCTAGATTTATTGGAAGAGATAAGGATTGAGATTAGGAAGATCTTCACTCCCCAACCTTCCCACTCCTACCCTAAGAACCATAACCCGAGGAGCACTCCCACTCCTCCTTTCCCCACCACCCAACCCAAAATTCTCCATCAAACCCACACCCCACAAACTTCCAAAAATCCTTCTTCCACCCCTTTCCAAAAGGAACTTAAAGAGGTAACCGAAGACTATGAGGCTCCACTAGATTGGGAAGAGGAATATGAATCACAGTGTCATGGGTTAGGCCGAGAAGTTCGCCTCCCAGGTGAAAGAAGCATCATGGCTCACTCCACCCTCACCACTCAAACCCACGTGGACCCCATGTCCACCCCTCCACCTAGGCCCGTGACAGCCACCATTCCCCAATCCAAAGTTACTCACCCAACCCACCTTCCACTTCCAACTCCTATCCTACCCAAACCTAGTCCCCTGCTACTTCTACTCCTAACCCCAACCCAAGTCCGGCCTCACTCACCACCCCGGGTACACCATGCACCAACCATCATCACCCCACCCCCAATAGACCTTCCCATTCCCTTGAGAGAGGAGACCACAACCATCCACATGGGAGTAGATGCTAGTCCGGAACCCATCCCCATCCTTGAGGAAACCCAAGTTCATATCTATGGTGAGGAAGAATCACAAATGTCCCCTTCACATAGCTTGGACCCCCAAGAGCCACAAGCCTTCACAAGTAGCACCGTAATCATAGAGGGGCCCCTAGCTAGATGGCTAAAGGAGAGACCACTTCACCCCATCGTGTCCTATGTTTACCCACCCATGGAGCAAAATCTTCCCATTGTACCCTTATCCACCTATCACACCACAATCCAATCATCCTATCAAGTGGAAACATTAGGGGATCTTCTTAAGGGTATAGTTTGGCAAATGGAGCTAACTGGCATGATGTCTACAATAACCGACCGACCTAGGAGCCTTGACCTCCTACACCTATGTGTCGGATCAATCTCCTCCATTTACACTATGGGTTACTACACTAGTGACCTTCTTTTACTCCTCCCTACACCCGACGGGCCCGATGCTATTCACAAACTAGAGTTGCTTGTCTCGGGTAGAACATCTAGTCCTCCATTCATGGCCGACCATCCCACCAAAAACTTTGGCCCGATCATATTACCTGGGGAGGAGAGTCCGCCATCCAATGGTTATGAGGACCATAAGGACCTAGAGTTCCTCTCCTTAGGTGACCCTTACCATGACCCCTTCGACCCCTTCCTATGCCCCCCCACCTTACTCTCCGCCAACCTTTTCCCACCCCAACCGACCTTATTAGACCAAACCCACTCCATTTTTCTTGACCCCTATGAGTGGAAACTCCCACACCAAGCCATATGCATAGGAGGAACCATTTGGATGAAAATACATGTGCCACTACATTGTGCATCATTTGGTAGGGCTACTAAGCCTAGTCATGTCATACATGTCACGCACACTTTTAGCCCAATGCATGACTGGCTCACATTTGGATGTGCTGGTCCTCCCTCATTCATCATTGATCATATGCACGTTAGGAGCATCTACGGGTGTCCAGGTCCCCCGGCATTCATCACCACCTTATGTAATAGGTTCTCCTACAGATACCAGGGCCCTCCCACCATTGTTATGGAGACTAGGTATGATAGGGCCACTAGTGGATGTCCCGGTCCTCCTAGGTTCATCAAAGTCCACGTGACACCATTGCATGTTAGGTCCACATTTGGTTGTCCGGGCCCTCCCTTCATCGCTAAAGGATCATTCACAACTCTGCATGGTAACATCCGCAAACACACCAACAAAAGCAATAAGGTGTATAAGAAATCGGCCGATTCCCACCGACGCCACCAAGAGTTTCGCGTGGGTGACTTTGTGATGGTGAGAACTGAGAGACCTTTCCCTGGGAATGTCTCAAAACTGAGGTCGCGTGGATCAGGCCCCTTCCAGGTTCTGAGGAGGATCGGCACAAATGCCTACGTGTTGGACCTCCCCGAGGAGTACGGAGTAAGTCTCACATTCAATGTGGCTGACTTGGTGCCATACAGGGGTCCCACGGTGACACCTAGTGAGAATATTGAGCCTGTTCCACTTCTTGAGAGAGTCACCACCCATAAGAGAGTTCCACCAACCCAGAGGGGCCAACGTGAGCAATTGGAGCGGATATTGAATGAACAGATTACGGCCATCTGGAGCAGAGGGATGGGCACTACCTCGCTTGGTGGAAAGGACCGGCTACCTTTGGTGGACTTGAGAGCAACCTCGCTGTGGCTTCCTCCGCATACGATGGATCTTTACTCGACAGAGTCGAGTTCTCTGCACCCCGGGAGTATGATGGGGACATCGCTTACCACTTCCCACTTCTCCACGGGTCCGGATGATTGCCATTATGTTCAGCTCGATTTCCTAAGTTCAGCTATGTATTTTTATATCTTTCTTGAGTCATTTTGATGTAATTTCCCCTTTGTTTTGAGTCATGTCCCTAGGTCATCATGCTATTTACCTATGTTTGTTAGGCTAGGGGGTCATATGGGCCCAATTAAATGGGCCTGGCCCATGGGCGCCCTCTTCCTTCCCCACCCACTTGCTTATTTGCTTTTAGCACTTTCTCCAGGAACTTTTTGTAAATGTTGGGATTCCTATAAATAGGACCCCAACTCCACTTGAGTTCAGTAATGAAAGTTTGAATGAATTTTGAGCATTAGTGCACCTCTCTCTCTCTCTAGCTCTCTCTCTCTCTCTCTCCTCTTCTCTCTTTCTCTAAAGGGGGAACTCCATTCTCTCTCCTCCCCACCCCAAATTCGAAATTCACTCTCTCTCCTCCCTATTCACCTCTAATTAAACCCCTCTCCCTTCCCTATACCTCCCATTTACTCCCCCCCAACCTCCTAGGTGGAATACCATTCTTCTAGACACCTTTCCCCTTCCCCATTCACCCTTTCCCCTTCCCAAGGGGAATCCATTCTCCCAAACACCTCTTCCCCTCCCCAAGGCAACCCTTCCCATTCTCTAGGCTACCATTAATCCCTTTCCATTAAACCCATTCCAAATCCAAAGGAGGGAAACCATTCCCCCCCCACCCACTTGTGCCCCCTCACCTTCCCCCTTTCCCTCCAAGCCCAATTTCGCAACTCCCCTCTCAGCCACTGCAAACACCTCCTTCCAGGCCTCATTCTCCCCCTCCCACTTCTTGGAACACCCCCTCCCAGACCCCATCACAGCCAAGGGTCATCCCCATACCCATCCACCTCACTTCCCCTCCCATAAACCCCCCTTTCCCCCCCATCTTCTTCAAATTACAGCTCTCAGTTCGAGTGTAGCAGAAAGGGTCAACTTTCAGAAGCAACCACGGAGTCATACGGCAACATCTGAAGTCTTATCATACATTTCTGGAAAGGTCATCCAATCAGCTTCGCAGGCAAGGCGATCCCGCCCCATTCTGATCCGGGGTTGTCCGGGAGGACCGATCTCCCCCGACGGCGCAGAGTCACCCCTGCAGAGCACCTGAACCAGGTTAGAGCCTGTACCACGACAGACCACGGAAGAATTCGGCCTCGATCTCTTCTAAAAAGTTCTCCCTCGTCCAGTCGACGTTCCGAATCAAGAAGCGGAGCTTCGTTCCACGTCCGTGGGCAGAAGTTACCATTTTTCTCCCTCGGCTGCGCGGGTCTGCCTCCCACAGTCTGCAACGACCTGCCTCTACTATTCTGAGTCCCCCAGTCCTCTCCGACATCAGACGGCTTCCCCGTCAGTTTTGCGGCGAAGAGGGCTCGTCCACGGTTCCAGAAACTCCAGCGTTTCATGATTCGGAGTTCAGAAGCGATCGGGACACTCTCTGCAACCTGCTGTGTGAGATCAGAAGCTGCCAGTCCCAGATTCTGTCGCGCTGTTCAAACCTCCACCACGGCCAGCAACGACATCAGAAGAATTCAACATAATTCTGAGGCATCCCAGCCCTAGTTACGAAGAGTTCCCCTCTGGTCTCATCATCAGCAGAATTCCGGACTAGAAGTTACGACCTCAACAGTGACTATCAGTCATTCGTCGCAGAGTGCAGGCAGATTCGACATCGGCTTCTCCGCTTGAGTTTTCGGCGACTCTCCCCTTCCCGCCTGGCCGGCTTATCGCCCCTCCCTGCACGGAGGTAGTGTTTGAATTGTAACTCTAATTTCCCCACCCCAAGTCCACCCTCCTGCGAGAGGTGTAGTGAGTGTAATTATCTAAACAGGGTTCAAGCTTCACCGGCGCAGTGTGCGGGGAACCCACACTTCCCCGCTCGTCCATCGTCTCCGACCGGGGTTGGTTTCTTCAAACCAACCAGGTGAGCTTATGCCCTTGCTCCATTTACTTCTGTTCATTTCATATCCATACAACTTGTCCGTTGGTCGGTGAGAGAGTGCTTGTTCCCGGACCCACCGACTCTTGTGTGGTCGCCGTGGCAATAGTGAATGAGTGACCTAGTGCCCCCAAGGCACCCGGCCGCCCTTGATTGTGGGCATCATACCTTCGGGAGGGTGAACCTTAGTTGTGCTGGCCCTCTACCAGCAAGGGTCTTTCTCCACCACCTCGACTCGGCATCATCGAGTCACCACGGGTAACGGGTGCCCACGGTGAGATGGCGTCTTCAAAGTTTGCTCGAATCTTGTGATTGTGTTTGCGAATTAAGTCCAAGGAACCTTAGCCACTTGCTGCATCATTGTGTCACATCAAATCTTGAATTGAATGACCCAGCATGCGATGGTACAGGCAATAACTGGGATCGTCGGTCTTCAGCGCCTCATCCGGCTTGCAGATTTCTAGCAGTTTGACGATCTTCTGAGCCATGCAAAGGTTGAAGAGCATCTTCGTATGTTCCTTCTTGAAGGAGAAGGGTGTCTTCATGCGCTCTAAGAAGGAGGGAACAGTCGGCTTGTCCGCTAGTTTTTTGTCGGAGCTGCTAGACTCGGCCGCTTTACTGGCCTTAGTGGCAGGGGTGAACTCTATGATATTCACCTCCTTACCAGGCTGGCGTTCTCGCTCTTGTTTACCCTTTGCTATGATATAGCTCGGGTTGTCGGCGAAGAACATCTCTATCTCGGCGACTGCCGAATTGAGTTGGTCGAAGCCTTTGAAATTGGTGCCGAGAAGCTTTTCGCTGACCTCGGCCGCCAGACCTCAATGGCATATAGTGATGGCGTCCTCTTGGACGGGTGGATTGACACACCTCATACTAAGGTCTCGCCATTTCGTGATAAAGTCGAGGGCGCTCTCGCCCTTTTTCGAACGGAGAGAACAGAGTTCAGCTTGGGAGACCCTTCGCTCAGCCGTTTGAAAGCGGTCGAGGAATTTCTTCTAGAGATCCACCCAGTCGATGACTGAGTTGGGCTTCAGACGGGAATACCATTGGAAGGCTGTTCCCGTGAGCGAAATGGCAAAGTAGCAGAGGAGATAGGATTCATCCAACGCTAACTCGCCCATGGCCGTAACATAGTTGGCCAAGTGTTCATGTGGCGACCCTTGCCTATCGAACTTTTGCAGCTTCGGGGGCTTGGAGTATTTTGGAGGAAGCTTCTTCAACTGGTGGTGAAGCAGGTAGGGTACACTGTAGAGATCTACCGTGACCGTCCCTTCACCATACTGGGCGAGCTTTGTCTCAATAATGCGCTCGATCATCTGGCGTTGTGCTAAGAGATTTTCCGGCACAGGCGTATTGGAGGCTCGTGGTTGAGCCTCAACCGGGGGCGTGCTAAACCCAGTTGCCAACGGGGTTCGGGCGATCGCCGCTGAGATGTTGGCAGCATCGCGAGCCACTGGGGGTACCAGTGCCTCGGCCTGAGGCCTAGCAGGTTGCTGAGGGTGAAGGTCTCGCTCCTGGAGGAGGTCCTGCAGGAGGGCCTTCAGATGCTGGTTCTCCTTCATTAGGGTGTCGAGGGTCACTTCCTGAACCTCGTTCGCAGGAGGGTTGTTGTTGACCGGCTCTGCATTGATAGGAGGGTCGCGGTCTTCTGCCGGAACCTCTTCAGTGCGTTCCGATGCTTGCGGTCCTGCAGAAGTGCCGATATGACCTGTTGGAGGAGGTGGCGGAGCCGGGTGGCGTGGCCTCCTGAAGTGGGACAGAGGCTGGTTCAAATCATCAGACTGGGTGTCTGGCTGGTGTCCGGTGGTGTAGCACGCGAACACTCGAACCGCATCATTGATAAATCGGGTCGTCCGCTTCCTCCGCGGGTGTCGCTCGGGGTGAACAGGCATCCCCAGTCTGTCAAAGACCGAGATGCGTTGTAGAGGGGGCTCATTCCTGATGTTAGCAGGAGTAGAGTCTTGGACAGGTTGCTGGATGGCCCAAGGATGGGCTCGCCTTTGCCTCCGCTTGCTTGCACGAGGGACATTGGACGACTGGGCGTCGTCAGACGATGTTGCTGTGAGACCCGCCGCATCTTGTCTGATGTCGTGTCTGAGTGCTCATAGGGGGTTGATGATACGCGCCCTTGGAACAGCTTGAGCTTCTTCTGGGGTAACCCAGATTTTTCTCAGGTCCGATTGTTGACCTCCCCTGTCACCATTTTTTCGACGAGTTGTCTTGGGAGGCCGCTTGTCTAGCTGCAACGGGGGGCCCCATGCTGTCGCCGAGGAACCCGCTCCTTTGAGCTTTGCCCCATCCTCTCGTGTTTGACACAAGAGGTCAAAAGGATTGGAAGTGGGGATGGCAGGAACGGTCTATTCCTGGGGTATGATTGGTTCACCCCCGTCGAGACGGATTCGCAAGTCACCGATAAGGACCGTCTTGCCAGAGTTGCTGGTTGCAGCAGCGAGTCGCCTGCCTTTATGGCCATAGCGATGCTTCTTCTGAGGAGCTGAGGAAGACTCCACCCCAAGATGGTAAATCGAGAAAACATGGCCCGGAACGATCGGCAACATGAAGATGTCAGTCCAAGGTGCCGGGGTTGGTCCCCGGGGCAAGTAGCCCACACCGGGAGTCGATGGCTGGGTGACTCGGGTGTAAGCCTTCGCCCGCACCAATAAGAGTGTTGCCGAGGCTTGAGATGACACTCTTGCGTCGGAAGGCATAGCCGTTGGAAGTGCCGGAGCACCGACGCCCCTGGGTCGAGGACCCGGGGTAGGTACCGGTGTAGTCTGGGCTCGGGTCGGGATGCCCGAGGAAGGTGCTGAGGAGAGCTACCCTCTCGGGGGAAGACCCACGAGGAGAGCCGGCTGGACTTGAGCTCGGGACGGGGGTCCCGAGTGCACTACCGGGGAGCCGTGAACTCGGGGCTGTGAGCCAGTGTCGAGTGTCGGCCTTGTCGGGATTTGGGGTTGGAGACCTGATGCAGATGTTGGGAAGCCGTAAACCCGGGGCAGGGAGCCCGTGTTGGGTGCCGGCTTTGCTGGGACTCGGGGTTGAGGACCCGAGGAAGATGCTGGGAACCCATGGACCCGAGGCAGGGAGCCCATGTTGGGTGTCGGCTTTGCTGGGGCTCGGGGTTGATGACCCGAGGAAGATGCTGGGAAGCCGTGGACCCGGGGTAGGGAGCCCGTGTTGGGTGTCGGCTTTGCTGGGGCTCGGGGCTGAGGACCTAAGGAAGATGCAGGGAAGCCGTGGACCCGGGGTAGGGAGCCCTTGTTGGGTTCCAGCTTTGCTGGGGCCCGGGGTCGAGGACCCGAGGAAGATGCTGGGAAGCCGTGGACCCGGGGCAGGGAGCCCGTGTTGGGTGTCGGCTTTGCTGGGGCTCGGGTTTGAGGACCCGAGGAAGATGCTGGGAAGCCGTGGACCCGGGGCAGGGAGCCCGTGTTCGGTGCTAGCTTTGTTGGGGCTCGGGGTTGAGGACCCGAGGAGGATGCTGAGATAGTGACCGATGTCCGGGGCACAGGGCCCGTGTTGGAGATCGGACGGGGCTGGCGTCGGGAGCTGATGTTCACCTGGGCCGGCGTTGACATGGGGGCCCTGTAGGGGCCTGCAGTGACAATCCGACACCCGGCACTCGGGTGGGACACTGGAGCTGGAAGCGCGCATGGCGCGTTGGCCGCAAGGGCCACTGGAGAGACTGGAGTTGGCTGAGGAGCAGCCATAGAGATCTCACCCAGAAAGTAGGGCGATCCAATAACCGGGGTGAAGCTACCGAAAGTGATCGGCGTCGCCAAGTATCCCACCCGGGCGTTGGTGGCGATGACGTTGGGACCGTAGGTGACGGCCGTCATGGTCACCGAAGAGCTGGGTGCTGCGGAGGCAACGGTCGCTGAAAGTCGCCGAAAGTGGTTCGACGATCGGAACGCGAATCGGAAGCCGCTGGAAAATGCGCACGAGTACCCTCCTCTGCCTCTCCTGCAAGGATAGGGGAAGGGCATCGGGCTTCAGGGCTGGCACAAACTTTTCTTCAACAAAAAGAAGGAAGGCGGGAGACGTCCCATCGGGCGTGCCATCCTCTCTGTTGCGCGGATTTTTATGCCGATTAACCGAGGTGAAGGAAGGGATACAGCGGGGAAGGAAAAATACGAGAGTTTGATGTATCTCGGGTATCCTCCTCACGGGTGCATGCCTCTCATGGCGGTATCGGGCACTCTCCTTTCACGGAAAGTCGGAAAGGGTCGAATTGCACGTAAGTGTCGGGATAAAGATTAACCGGACAGGGTGCGGGTGTGCCAGTTGATTTCTCGACAATCACTCATAGAACCAAGGTTTGACCAGGAGAGTGCCACCAGGGCACAGCACGTGGGCTCGGGCGATCGGGCGACACGTGGAGAGAAGGGGTTCCATGGGTGCGAGTGCGTAGGCGATTACGGGAATCATGTACAGGACATCTTTCCCCACCGGCCGCAAGCAACCGGTGTTCATTTACATCGGATTGAATCCAAATACCTTCGTTCCATGCTGAAGAAAAGTTTGTATATGTGTTTGAAGCTGTGGGTGGAGGGCCGGGTGCATTCAGCAGCTTGGAGTATGCGTTAGACTGGGGGGTGTTCACTGGGGTTAGGGTATTGGGCACGGATGCCGAGTGCTGTGGGTAGAGAGCCGGGAGCCCAAACACAGGCGTATACAATTTACTGGTTTTATGATGAGCCACATGGGCATTACAAGAGGGCCTGAGCGGCCGAAGTACAATTGGAGCAAGCCACGGGACAATTATGACAAGTGAGTCAGTCCTCGGGTGTGGACGTCGAAAAATGTCGATGAGGATCATACGGCATGCATGTCTCGACACTCGAGAGCGAGCCGAAGATGAAAATGCAGAATAAACCTCATGCCTCACCCGATCAGGATGAGAACTCGCTTGGTGGTCTGCTACCCGTTAAGGAAGCCCCCCCAGGCGGAAGACGCGGCCACAACTCTCCGATCGGTCGTGCCGAGAGCTGAATCAGAGAAAAAATTGAGAACTCTGGCACAGTCTCGCCATGCACCGAAAGTTATGCAGAGTCTGGGACCAAGCCCCAAAGGCTGCAAATGGAATATTATAGAGGCCATGCATTGCAACTAGAACATTCCAGGAGCGCCAACACTCGAATAAATGGCTGCGACTTCGAAAAGAATCCATTTGAGGCTTAAAACGGCGCGGAAGGGCCTTAAACCGGCGCGCCCCCTCAACATCTTAATCCGGCGCCCCCAAAACTGACGCGCCCCATTTCCCATTTGCCTTTGATGTTGCCTTAATACGGCGCGCTGCTATTGCTTGGGCTTTAAGCCTTTCCCCCTCATCCTGATGCTAATCCGGCGCCTCACCCCCCGCACCGGTTTAACCCCATCCTGTCCCGTCGCTCTGTTTTGCACCATTATGGCGTGCAGAGAACATTGAAGGCCCGACGCTCTGTCTCTACCTCCATTCGACAGCACAGAAGTGGCAACGGCAAAGCAGGCCCCGGTAAATCTGTGAACATCCCATCCTCAGATGAGCAGTAGTGTACGGCACGAATCAGCAGCATCCTGCGCAATACGTCAAGTTCAGACTTCGTCGCAGACAAGGTGGAAGTGGCAGGAACTCTCCTCAACGGCCGTTCTATAAAACGACAAGTCTGATGAAGAAAAGGGGGGGTTCGTTCGGCTGGTTCATTCGGCTGGTTCGTTCGGCTAAGGTCTCCGGTCCGAAGAGAAGAAGAGTCTCTATCCACCCACGCCTGCAAGGTGAAGAAAGAGAGAGGGAGGGTGAGAGAGGTCTGGTGAGTTCGGAGGGGGGAGGAGCTTGTGCTCCGTTCCCTCTTCCCACCGGTATAGCTTTTCTTTTTTTTCCCTTCAATGTACATCCTTCGGGGGGGAGGAGATTGTGCTCCGTTCCCTCTTCCCACCGGTATAGCTTTTCTTTTTCTCCCTTCAATGTACATCCTTCGGGATGAACCTCCTTATACTTAAACCTTTCCCCCTTCTGTGGATGAATAAATAGCGAATCGTTGAAAGAATACATGCTTGTGTTAGCCTTCAGTCTCCTCTCTTCTTTTCTCTCCGTTTACTACTCACCCATGGTGCTTTGAAGCCTGCTCTTCCATAGCATGGTCTTCGAAGGAACCATCAGAAGGGTGGACATTCATGACCACCTATGGCACATATTTGTCTCGTTCCACAAAATCATCACCCGTGAGTTGTGAGAGCTCTTGAAGGCTACTCCTCGAGCTTTTCTACACTCACATCGGGTTATCGGACCGTCAGAAGGTCTGGATTTGAGGTTCACCCCGGAGTTATCCGTTTGGTGTCTCTCTATTTTCTCTGGCAAAACCTTAGTCCGGGGGAGATGCTGTCCAAATTTTGCCAGGCAAAGAACCCATAAGAACAAACGAACAGACTGAGCTCTGTGGGGAAAAGAACAGCATATGTCTGAAACCGTTGAATCAGCCTGAACCTCTGAGTTCCTGCATAAACCCTCCTTATAAAACATTCAATCTTCATGCTCGTTCATCTTAATAAATGATTAAAAGACTTTAACCTCCTTCTCTATCAACTTAATCCATCAATTAAATGAATAAACCAATCAAAACGTCAATCTACAGATTGAAGAAACAAGAACAGAAGCGAAAAGAATCAAACAGAATGAAATCAAACCCACAAGAGGTTAACCCGGCGTGCCCTAATCCGGCGCGGGTTAATCCGGCGCGCTACCCCCCGCGCCGGATTAGCTTCACACTCAAATCCACTTTCAAATTCTTGAGATGAATAGTGTGCCCCCCTTTAGCCTCAATCCGGTGCGCCCCTTTGCCTTCCTTAAATCGGCGTGCCCCTTGGCCTTCCTTGATCCGGCGCGCCCCTTGGCCTTCCATAACCGGCGCGCCCCCTATTCTCTCTTGGCATCTCCCACTAAACCAGCGCGCCCCTCTTGTGCAACCCATAACTGGCGCTTGCTCCCCTTGTAACACCTACAAAACCGGCGCGCCCCTCCCCTCTCTTGGGTCCCTTATCCGGCGCACCCTATCCTCTCTTGGTATCTCCCTAAACCGGCGTGCCTGAAAGAGAGAGAATGATTAATCAGATAAGAGAAAAGACTTGAAGCTAATGAATAAAAACTAATCAAAAGTTTCCTCCCCGGTATAATCAAATTCTGGGGCTCCGCCCCTCGGAAACCCCCGCAAGGGGCGCTGCCCCCTTGACCCCCGCGACCTGACTGCGCAGGTCGATCCACATGTGAGGGCGCACATTAGTGAGCTCGGGCTACGCACTTAATAATTCACTCCCTCGGACTGGGCGCAAAGAGAAAATCAACGACGCCTTATGGTATCAGACGTGGTTTACGGAATTTTTGACATGGCCATAGTCCGAAATCATCCTCGGCCAACAGTCTATCAACTTGACCCGTCCTTACCGGGATCCAATCCCGCATTCTCATTAAACTTGCTTTGTTCGTGGCAGACATCTGCGAGGTTTTGTTACCGTCTTTTATGCTACAAACACGGACCTTCGTCCGAACATGAAGTGGCCAATGAGTGGCCGACATAGTCTGAACATTCACGTCCCGATACGGGTTTCTAGCACAGTTCGTCTTTCACTATCCTCCAGCATTATTAGTATTCTCTTTAGGCCGTAGGGCCCTTATTCCCAGCAATCAATCAAGGGTGTTCCCCCGTATGGAGGATATAAATAACGTCGTGGCCTTTATGGCACGGCGGGTTCCGGTCTCGACACGAACCACACAATTGTCTGATTAGTCAGATCGAGTGCACAATAAATCGTCACCTTTGTGACTGGCACGCCCATGCACTTAATAAACCCAATAACCATAGATCTTAATTAATAAATAAAAAGTACGTCCACAAGTCTGGCACGCCCGGTGGGACCGAAATCACCCTTCATCTCTTTGCCGGGACTAAGGGCCCTACGGCCCCTTTCTTGTAATACTAATCGTATGGTTTACAAATGGAGGTTGCATTTTGGACATCACAATGGCCCTCACTTCGGTCAGGAGGCCGTCGAGAGCCATGTTCGGAACGACTACTTGGCCGTCCCCCTCAGCTTCTGGAGCTTCCCTCCCGTGGTAGGCTTCCCCAACTTCCTCGGGGTAGCCTTCATGAACCTGCTGGACGTGGAAGCGTCTGACAGGACTGAAAGCAATGCTCCCATCCAGGGGGCCGCCAAAGCTGCTGTCGGTCGATCAATGGTCGAAACTTCCAAGACTGTCCCGACCGGGACGCTGAGCTGTAACGTGCACCATGTGCACCAAACTGCCGGCCCATCTCACCAGGGGTCGGCCTCTCACCAGAGGAGGCTCCGGAGGAGCCACGCCGCGACATCATACCGAGGCCGGTTCTCCAGCACCGACAAGTCCTCTGTCATCGGGGCTGTCCGAGTGCATCTCACCGGGCAACGTTCCAAGGTGATCCCGGATCGCATTGTACCCACCGTACCAGTGCGTAACTCTTTTCAGGCACTAGAGAAGATGAAGGGCAGGATGATGCCCACCATTCCGGCCCCAGCGCCGTAGCAGCAGTCGGCCTCCAGGCCCACCAAAGGTCACCAAGTTTGGGTTCCCAAGGGGGCCCAGTTCACCTCACCAGCCCGGGTAGGGCCCAGCACCTTCCGCCCGGCAAGGGCACAACAAGGAGACCGGGTCAAGACATTGGCCCCCGTCTGCCAACCGGCATTAACTACACTATCCCCACCGGAGAACATCTGACGTCGACACTACCGATGTCACTATCAGGCTGCCCGTTGGGAGCCTGCAACCCACATGCCCGTTGTTGTTAACAAGGCAACGTCACCAGCCTCTCCTCCTGACCAGGACTGGGAAGGAGTGGAGCAAGCCATGAAGAACTACTTGCAGGGCCCGGGGAGCACTCCCCTAGGTCGCCAGAGATTACTAGGGGCAGTACCTCTACATTTGAAGAAAAAGAGACTCGGTCGGTGCCCAGCGCCGAGTCAAGAAACTGCTCTGAGGAGCGTTATCAGTCCCCGCCGAGGGAAGAAGTGAAGCCGCGGAGATCAGTCTTTGACAGATTGGTCTTTCCGGGTAGGTCATCGAGAATAACAACAAGAAGAGGCAGAGACCTAAGAGTTTATACTTGCTACATGGCAGGGGTATCTGGCCGGTACGGGGCTCTACCAACCGAGCCCGAAGTAGTGGCCAGGCTTGCCACAAGGCCAGGACCTCTTACCAGAAGAGGGAAAGCGGCAGCTAAGAAGTCACAAGTCCACACTGTAGAAGGTGACTATGACGAACCCTCAATGGCCTTGGCTGCCAATGTTATTACAGAAGGCACCGCGGGAGGACCATCCACCTCATCCGAAGAGGTGCCGATCGAAGAAAGGGGGGGCACCCCTATCCTTTCCATGAATGACCCCGTGGTATTGCACATGATCCAGCAATATCAGCGGGAGATCGAATTGTTAAAGTAACAATTGACTGAAAGAGCCGCTCAACCCTTAACATCTGGGCAGACTGAAGCATTGCCAGAGACCTCTGGGGTCAACGATCAGGCCTCGGAAGCTTCTCCGTAGGCGATGGTGTCTCCCCCAATACCTACCCACACTGGTGGCATACCCCTGCATCAGCCACAACATATCACACCGGCCTCGCCACCGAACCTGCCATTCCAGGGGTCCACTATTGCACCTCAGGCGACAATGTTAACAACGCCGCTGGCGCAACCGGCCCATTTCTATCCAAACCCGGTTGACCCGGCAACAGTGAGCAGACTAATGCTCGAACAAATGATAGATATGAAGTTGGCAGAGAGGGGCGATGGTGATCACACGCCATTCGACGTATACTGGGTACCTTACCCAGCACACTATGCTGCCAAGAGGCTACCGGTCGGCATCACCAAACCGCCGAAGTTTGAGAAATTTAATGGGCAAGGGTCTCCCAGGGAGCACATTGCCTATTATGTGAATGTTATGGGGGATCTAGCTGCGGATGAAGCTTATCTTCTCAAATTCTTCGGCTCGACGCTTACCGGACTCGCTTTCGAGTGGTATTCGAGCTTGCCCGTTGGGTCCATTGCAGACTGGCCCGATATGCAGAAGAAATTCAAGGAAAGGTTCTACATAGCTGAGCGGGATGTAACCGTGGTAGAGCTTTACGCCACAAGACAGAGAAACGATGAGTCAGCACTCGACTACATAAAGAGGTGGAGGAACCTCAGCATGAGATGCAAATGCCCCCCGCATCAAGAGGATGCAGTGCATATCTATAAACAGAATCTGAAGAAAGGAAATCCTTGAGAGGATGATCGATGCTGAAGTAAGGTCATTTGACCGTTTGAATAACATAGTGGCAGAGATCGAGGCATTCCTTGCCCGATACTCTTCTGCTCCAGCTGCATCGAGCCAGAGGGCCAGGCAGGTCGAGAAAAGACCAACACCGCCAGAAGTTCACACACTGGACTTCGAAGCTTTCGAGAAGCAAAGAGAGAAAGTCAAAGAGATAGCCGACCCTCCTCCGCCCAGGTCCACTGAACGGCGGGAAGGTCCCTCTCTGTGGGAGAAGATGAGGAATAAATTGTACTCTTTTCCTCGAGACAAAGTCTGGGTCCTGTTTGAATGGGCCACCAGGTACAACAAGATCACATTACTAGATCCAAAGAGGCCTGGTGACTTGAAGAAGAAGGATGATCCTCACTTTTGCCCATACCATCAGATGCATGGGCATACCATTGAGGACTGTTACATCTTCAAGGATGTCATTGAGTCCTTGATCAAGAAGGGAGAGCTGGACATGGGGGAGCTCAGAGTGGATCCTCCGCAGCCGCACGAGATGCCGAATATCGGCACCACTGTCAACGTGGTATCTTTATACCAGCAGCTGCCTGAAGAATGGGCGGAGGCCAGTACACAGGCTACTTATCAAGCCTTCATCATGGCGCCAGCTCAAGACCAAGGAGGTTGGCAAGCCACGCCGATGAAGAACAGAAGAAAAGGTCAAGCTCCCCGGCCCACTCCGGAAGCTCACATAAGGGGCGTTACACCCCGGCCGACACCCCCACCAGTGATACCTATCTTGCATGACACAGCCCCCCGGCTCGTTATGAGACGACCCACTCACAACAAGAAGAAACACATCCCGATGCGGGTGCACAAGGAAACCAGTCCTGTGGTAGAAAGGCTCCAGGCCATTATTGATGGGCTTGAAGACTATGAACAGCCCGAGATCCAGCCTGTAGAGTTGAAGGAGTATGTCCCTTGGGAGGAGTTCGAGTCACTCGAACTAGCTCCAGAAGCGAAAGCCGAGATGAAAGAAGAGCCCCTCTTGTGGGGTGAGCTTCCCCAAGAGCAGTTGCCAGCCACTGAAGAGAAGAAGAAAAAGAAGAAGAGAAGACCTAGAAACAAGAAGAAGAGTGGGGTTGTCCTTTCTTGCAACACCCTCTCGGCATTATTTGACACAGCCCTCTCCCTGAGAGAGGAAGAGCAAGAAGTGCCCGTTGAGCCGTCAGAGGTGAATCAGGCTGAAGCATCTACCTCCCAACATGCCACCAGGTCGGGAAGGAAGTGGGGACATCCTCCTCAGGCCAACCACAACATCCTGTTCAGGGAAGAACAACCGTATCACATCCCCGAGCCTAGGGTCCAAGGCATGGAGATCCCCCCTCCCTTAGGTCTCTACCCCGGAGAATCGGTCGGCCAGGCCGCCCCTTCATTTATTGAATTTCTTACGACTCAGAGGGGAAAACAGTCGTGCCCCCGCGAGTCCCAGCAGGCCAAAGAGGCAGGTAGCCCCTCGGCCCCATTGGTACTGACTCCTCCTCGGCCTAGGAAAGAACCTGACAACACCCCGAACCTTGCCGAGTTCATGAAAGAAAAGGAAGTGACCCAGCGGCCTCCGCAAGCTCAAGCAGCACCCGACCCAGCAGAAGAGGCACCCGCTGTGCCAGCTCCCCAGGTTCAAGGCGGAGGCAGGCGCAGTAGAGCCGAAGAGATGAAGTTGCTCGAGGTCCAAGCCAGCAACAGAATAGTCAAGCACCTGAAGAAGATCCCATCGAGGTTCACCGTCTAGGAAATCCTATCTCTAGATGATGAGACACGGCAAGCCGTCATTGCTGCGCTCCAGACGCCAGCATATGTTGAAGCCTGCATCGCAGAAATGTCACCTGAAGTAGCTGCGGCCTTCACAGAAGAGGATATCCTTCTACCTACCTGCAGTCACAACAGGCCACTCTACATGAAGGGGCAGCTGAATGGGCATCCCATCAACAGAGTCTTGATCGACCCGGGGGCAGCCGTGAATATAATCCCCTACCGGGTGTACCAAAAACATTACTTTGACGTACACCTGATTGAGGTCAAGAATGTCAAGATTACTGGCTTCAACCAGAAGTGTGAGGTCCCTATGGGGGTCGCAGAGTTCAACCTCTCCCTCGGTGACTTCACCACCAAGGTCAAGTTCCATGTGATCAACTCCAGCAGCTCTTACAAGGCGTTGCTCGGTAGACCTTGGCTGTACCAAAACCACGTGGTACCATCCACTCTGCACCAATGCATCAAGTTCCCCGGCAACGGGAAAGAGGAGAGAATCTTTGCCGACCTCCATCCTTTCGAAGTGTTCGAATGTCACTTATCGGATGCTAATCTCTATTTGGAAAAGCCGAGGCAAGCCTCCCAAGCCACTCAGGACAAAGGAAAGAAGAAGGCAGAGCCTGACAGCTGGTTCCCTCCACCACCGCCTGGCTATGTGGCTCCCCCTCAGGTGTCATTCATTTCTGAAGCAGAAGGGGTATTCCGGGCCACCTCTCTTCCCATCTACCTTACACCGGGAACACCATACCTTGAACACTTGCTGGAAGACGTCAGGGTCCCGCCCGGGATCATCAAGCCACTCGTAGAAGCCGACTGCCATGTGATTGAACCATTAAGAACCTTCGAGGTGCCCAACCCCGGGGGTATGCCTACCATCTTTTATGTGGCCAAGGAGCACCCGGTCAAGGGGGATGATGATTGTAGACTCCCCGATGAGCTGAACGACCCACTCGTCCCGATCATGGGACTCCCGGACATAGCCGGTCGTGTAATCAAGATGACCAGGAAGCAAGGGATCCCCTTCCACCAGCTCTCCAGTTGGAAGGAAATGTTCAAGAAAATGTGGAACCCACCAAACCTGGACCGGAGGTTATTGCAAATCACCCGGCATCCAGGATTGGGCTTTTCACTAGAAGATTCCTATGAAGCCGATGTGATATCAGTCTCGGCTCTAGGCAGCAATAGCCACGCAGGCACTGCAGGCCCATGGCAGGTTGAAGGCCGCCAGCACCTTATGCCTTTGGCCAACGAAGAACAAGATGAAGAAATATTCCTATGAAATCCACCTCCATGTAGGAGCAAGGGGAAGGTCCCGTCCTCCTCTGAGGGACCAACCTCGAATAACTACAGCAGCGGGGTGCCATTGCCCTTGTCTGACATTGATGCAAAGGACGGGGAAGCAAGTTGAACTCCAAGCTTCCCTCGGTGCGACTCTACCCTTTTTACCTTGTGTTATCAACAATAGCGGGAAATTGAAATGTTGAGGGCTCGATTGGCCGGAGCGACTGCACTCGTGTCTGACTTAATTAGGAGCATCTTCTGCCAACAGAACATCGACACGTGTCAGTCCCCGAACAGCGTCCCGAATGCCCCCATGCACCTGAGAAAGGAGGCAAGGGATGTAGCCGTCCCCCCAGTCAGACAATCGGCCGAGCAAAATCCTACACCGCAGGAGAAGATGGAAAGGCCTTACTCTTTCTCGAGGAATAAGACCCGAGGAATCTTTGATTGGGCCTGCTACTATGGCAAGGTCTCCCCCCGAGGTCTAAGAGGCCGCAAGATGCTCGTAGAAGTGGCGACCCCCTATTTTGCCCTTATCACCAACTATTAGGCCACTCTATCGAAGACTGTTATGTCTTCAAGGACATTGCTCAAGACTTGATTGAGAGAGATGAGCTCAGAATGGGAGATTATGTGGTCGCTCCGCCACGCCCCCATGTGACGGGCAGCCACGAAAGAAGCATCTACATGGTGTCAGTTCAGCACCAGATTTTTGAAGGTGCAACTGAGAATGGGCAACCCCAGCCACCAGCAGAGCAGTAGCCCCCAGTATGGCAATCAATCACCTCAGCCCCTACAAGAGCCGTCTATGACAATTACAAAGAAGATCCCGAAGAAGTCATTTACTTCTCCACACAAGAGAGCCCCCCAGAGCCGCACACATCAAGCCTAATAGAGGGGGAAACAAGCAAAGCCTCGTTACCCAATGAGGCAGAGCAAGAAGATGCCTATGGTGCCCTTGAAGCAGCAGATGGTGAAGACAAGGATTTCATCGACCTGCTACCAGCGCCTCCAGAAATTGAAGATGGCGGCCAGGCCACAGTGGATGAGCTCATTGAAATTAACCTAGGCATAGAAAGTGACCCCAGGCCGACCTTTCTGAGTGCCCTCCTTCCTCCACAGGAGAGGGGACAATATGTCAAGTTGCTGCAAGAATTCCGGGACTGTTTCACCTGGAACAACAAAGAGATGCCCGGCCTGAGCCCCGGTGTGACTCAACATATTCTGGCTATTGATCCCAAGGTGGAGCCAGTGAAGCAGCCCCCCCGACGTATGAGGTCGGAACTGATAAAACAGATTTGCAAAGAAGTCGACAAGCTCATAGATGTCGATTTTGTAGCTGAAAATCAATACACTACTTGGTTGGCCAACATTGTGTCGGTGAAGAAGAAGATTGGACATATCAGGATCTGCGTGGACTTCCGCGACCTGAATAAAGCTTGCCCAAAAGATGACTTTCCGGTGCCCGTCACCAAAGTGATGATTGATGCAACTACCGGCCTTGAGGCCTTGTCCTTCATGGATGGATTGTCCGACTATAACCAAATATGGATAGCTAAACATGACCAAATTCATACGGCCTTCTGGTCACCTAAAGGGATATTCCACTACAAAAGGATGCCCTTCGGCCTCAAGAACGCTGGCGCCACTTACCAGCGGGCGATGACCAAGATATTCGACGAACTGCTATATAGCAAAGTCGAATGCTACATCGATGATCTGGTCGTCAAGACAAAGAAAACGGGGGATCACCTGAATGACCTTAGAGTCATCTTCGAGAGACTCCGACAGTACGAGCTGAAAATGAACCCAATGAAGTGTGCCTTCGGCGTCTCTAGTGGAAAGTTCCTCGGCTTCATTGTCTGATATAGGGGGATCGAGATCGACCCCTTTAAAATAAAAGCCATTCAGGAGCTACCTCCTCCGAAGAATCTGGGAGAGTTAAGATCCCTACAAGGCCGACTGGCTTACATCCGAAGATTTGTCTCTAATTTATCGGGGCGCTGTCAACCATTCCACAAATTAATGATGAAGGATGCACCTTTCAACTGGAACCAGGAATGTCAGAAGGCCTTTGATCGGCTGAAGGATTACTTAAAGACCCCGCCTGTGCTAGGGGCACCTGTCAAGGGGAGGCCACTTATTCTATATATAGCTGCCACCGAATGTTCGCTGGGGGCAATGCTCACCCAGAACAATGATGAGGGGAAGGAGCAAGCTCTCTATTACCTCAGCCAAAGACTAGTGGGGGCAGAAGCAAAATACACCTCGATTGAGAAGGTTTGTCTCGCCTTGGTCTTCACAGTCAAGAAGTTGAGGCATTACATGCTCTCACATGAAGTGACCCTGATCTCTAAGGCTGACCCAGTCAAGCACATTCTCTCCCAGCCAGTCCTGAAGGGACGTCTTGGCAAGTGGGCTGTACTGTTAATGGAATTTGACATCACCTACGTGCCTCAGAAGGCCGTTAAGGGTCAAGCCATGGCTGATTTATTTGCAGCACACCCTGTGCCTGAAGATTCCCCATTGGCCATGGAGCTGCCTGAAGATGAAACACTAGAGGTGGACGAAGCCCAACAGATCGCCTAGAAGCTGCACTTTGATGGAGCTTCGAGAACAGAGACAACCCCATCTGGGCACACAAAAGTACGGGCTGGGGCCGGCATCATCCTTAAATCCCCTGAGGGAGAAGTATTGCACACATCCTGCTCCATTAACAAGCCCTGCACAAATAATGAGGCAGAGTATGAAGCTCTGATCATTGGTCTCCAAGTCGCTTTACAAATGGAGATTAAAATATTACATGTGTTTGGCGATTCATTGCTAGTTGTCAAGCAGGTCCAGGGACAGTTTGACGTCTGAAAACCCGAGTTACTCCCTTACCATGCTAAGGTGAAACGGCTCATGCAGCGGTTCTACCTCATTGAGATAGGCCACGTTGCCAGAGGAGAGAATGCACAAGCTGATGCACTGGCAAAATTGGCGAGTTCATTGGCAGTCCCGCCAGATGGATCCCTCAGCATCCGGGTGGTGAATCAGCGCCAAGTGCCTAGCATGATAGAAGGGTCAGAAGAAGAAGAACTTGAGGCCGCGACAGCGGAAGCCGTCAGCCAACCCGACTGGAGGGCCCCCCTTTTGCAGTGGTTTAAATATCAGCAGTTGCCCAGGCAAAGGGAAGAGAAGATCAAGTTAATCAGAACAAAGGACTTTTACGAGGTCCGGAACGGGATCCTATTCCGAATTATGGCAGACGCCAAACGGAAGGTGCTCCTCCGATGTTTATCCACTGAATAAGCTTGGAAAGTCATGAAAGAGGTTCACGCCGGAACAGCTGGTGCACATCAGGCAGGACCGAAAATGAAGATTGAAATAAAGAAGCTCGACTACTATTGGCCGACAATGTTCGACGACTGCTGCAAGTACGCCAAGTCTTATCAGAAATGTCAGGAGCACGCCACGGTGCTTAGAAGGCCGTCCGTGTCGCTGCATCCAACACTACCGAGTTGGCCTTTTGCCTAATGGGGAACAGACGTCGTGGGTCCACTGCCCGCATCATCCGCTGGGTGCAAGTACATCTTGGCCGCAACTGATTACTTCTCCCGCTGGGCGGAAGCTGTGGCCTTGAAAGAAGTGACTGGGGAAATCGTTGCCAGGTTTGTCTGCCGCAACATCATATTCCGATTTGGCACTCCGAACCGAATTATCTCAGATAATGGAAGCCACTTCTGCAACCAGAAAGTCTACCGGCTGGCAGAGAAATACAAGATCGATTGGAGGACGCCAACCCCCTACAACCCATAGGCCAATGGCTTGGCTGAAGCTTTCAATAAAACTCTTTGTACTCTCCTGTCCAAAATTGTTAGTTCTAACAAGAGAGACTGGGAGGATAAAATATACGAGGCCCTGTGGGCATACCGAACTGTATACAAAACTCCAACGGGTTGTTCACCCTTCTCCTTGGTGTATGGCTCAGAGGCAATTGTCCCCATCGAGCTAGAAATACCCTCCCTTCGGGTCGCAATCCAGTGCGGGTTGGTCCGGGAAGAACAAACAAATGTCGAGCGAAGGCTCGAAGAGCTCTCCAACTTGGAGGGGAAAAGGCTCCAAGCCTAGCAGAATATCCAGGTCTATTAGGCCTGAATATCGCGCGCCTTTGACAAGCTCGTCAAGGAGCGTGAATTCAAAAGGGGTGACCTCGTCATGGTGAAGAGAAGAGAAGTCATGGCTTCCAATCCCAAGGGCAAGCTGAATGAGAATTGGCTTGGACCGTATGTAGTCCAGATGGTCTATGAGGGTGGAGCATATGTAATCGTCAACTATCGGGGGGAGGTTCAATTTTCGCCCCTCAATGGTAGGCATTTAAGGTTGTACCATGCTCCGATTCCCCCATTCAATGAATGATGCATTTCTCCGCCCCGCCCCCGGGCGAATTCGCATTGGTATTGTCTAGGTGGTTTGGGCACTATCTATCTTGCATTTCAAAAAAAAGAGAGAACAAAAAAGAGAAAAAAAAGGGAGAGAAGAACAAAGAAAAAAAAAGAAAAAAAGGATTTTAAAAAAAAAGAGAGAAAGAAAAAGAGAAAAAAGGAAGAGGAAAAAGGAGGGGAGGAATCAGTCTCCCTTTAATAACACCCGCTCTTATCTTCGAGTATTCCAATAAAGGAATCAGCCACGTCAGCCCTCGACACCTTGTCGGCACTGACGAAAGACACCCCACCCGAACCTTTCGTCCGGGATTGGGGGAATCAACCTTTCCCCTTGCTTTGGCACCAACCCCGTGTCAATGCACAAACCACGTCGGTCTCCGACTCCCTGTCGGCATCGATGAACAAACCTGTGGCTCGGACCTTTCATCTGGTTCCATGAACGAAAGACCCTTGCTTTGGCACCAACCCCGTGTCAATGAACAAACCACGTCGGTCTCCGACTCCCTGTCGGCATCGATGAACAAAGCTGTGGCCCGGACCTTCCGTCTGGTTCCATGAACAAAAAGACCCTTGCTTTGGCACCAACCCCGTGTCAATGAACAAACCACGTCGGTCTCCGACCCCTTGTCGGCATCGATAAACAAACCTGTGGTCCGGACCTTTTGCCCGGTTCCATGAACAAAAAGACCCTTGCTTTGGCACCAACCCCGTGTCAATGAACAAACCACGTCGGTCTCCGACTCCCTATCGGCATCGATAAACAAACCAGTGGTCCGGACCTTTCGTCTGGTTCCAGGAACAAAAAGACCCTTGCTTTGGCACCAACCTCGTGTCAATGAACAAACCACGTCGATCTCCGACTCCCTGTCAGCATTGATGAACAAACCTGTGGCCCGGACCTTTCATCTGGTTCCATGAACGAAAGACCCTTGCTTTGGCACCAACCCCGTGTCAATGAATAAACCACGTCGGTCTCCGACTCCCTGTCGGCATCAATGAACAAAGCTGTGGCCCGGACCTTCCGTCTGGTTCCATGAACAAAAAGACCCTTGCTTTGGCACCAACCCCGTGTCAATGAACAAACCACGTCGATCTCCGACTCCCTATCGGCATCGATAGACAAACCAGTGGTCCAGACCTTTCGTCTGGTTCCAGGAACAAAAATACCTTTACTTTGGCACCAACCTCGTGTCAATGAACAAACCACATCGATCTCCGACTCCCTGTCGGCATCGATGAACAAACCTGTGGCCCGGACCTTTCGTCCGGTTCCATGAACAAAAAGACCCTTGCTTTGGCACCAACCCCGTGTCAATGAACAAACCACGTTGGTCTCCGACTCCCTATCGGCATCGATGAACAAACCTGTGGCCCGGACCTTTCGTCTGGTTCCATGAACGAAAGACCCTTGCTTTGGCACTAACCCCATGTTAATGAATAAACCACGTCCATCTTCAACTCCCTGTCGGCATCGATGAACAAACATGTGGCCCGGACCTTTCGTCTGGTTCCATGAACGAAAGACCCTTGCTTGGCTCGGACCTTCCGTCCAAGTCCATGAACACAAAGAAACCCCTCCTTGCTTGGCTCGGACCTTCCGCCCGAGTCGATGAATGAACAACTTTCCTAAACCCAGCACGAGTCACCAACTCCCCCGTGGGGTTGGCCTCATCTAAGTCATTTTGGGCCTTTCGCCTGGGGCGACGCATATGCCCCTCCTTCTTCCTTCGGCATTCACCCCATACCGATGACAAGACCTCCACTCAGACATGTCGGTCCGCGTGCATATGTGGTGAAGCGATTCCCTCAACCCTTCGCTGAAGGGGTGAGCACTTTCCAATGAATTCACACCGGACTAGCATCCCACTGACTCGTAAGAACATATGTCCTATCGAAGAACTCTGCACTCTCGGGCCCCGCGCACTCATCCCGGGCTTGCGCCGCCCACGAGTGGGGGGCATTTTTGGACGTCGAAAAATGTCGATGAGGATCATACAGCATGCATGTCTCGACACTCGAGAGCGATCCGAAGATGAAAATGTAGAATAAACCTCATGCCTTGCCCGATCAGGATGAGAACTCGCTCGGTGGTCTGCTAGCCGTTAAGGAAGCCCCCCCAGGTGGAAGACGCGGCCACAACTCTCCGGCCGGTCGTGCCGAGAGCTGAATCAGAGAAAAAATCAGGAACTCTGGCACAGTCTCGGCATGCACCGAAAGTTATGCAGAGTCTGGGACCAAGCCCCAAAGGCTGTAAATGGAATATTATAGAGGCCATGCATTGCAACTAGAACATTCCAGGAGCGCCAACACTCGAATAAATGGCTGCGACTTCGAAAATAATCCATTTGGGGCTTAAAACGACGCAGAAGGGCCTTAAACCGGCGTGCTCTAAACCGGCGCACCCCCTCAACATCTTAATCCAGTGCCCCCAAAACCGGCGCTCCCCATTTCCCATTTGCCTTTGATGTTGCCTTAATACGCCACGCTGCTATTTCTTGGGCTTTAAGCCTTCCCCCCTCATCTTGATGCTAATCCGGCGCGCTCACCCCCCGCGCCGGTTTAACCCCATCCTGTCCCGGCGGCATGCCGATGCTCTGTTTTGCACCATTATGGCGTGCAGAGAACATTGAATGCCCGACGCTCTGTCTCTGCCTCCGTTCGACAGCACAAAAGCGGCAATGGCAAAGCAGGCCCTGGCAAATCTGCGAACATCCCATCGTCAGATGAGCAGCAGCGTACGGCACGAATCAGCAGCATCCAGCGCAATACGTCGAGTTCAGACTTCGTCGCGGATGAGGTGGAAGTGGCAGGAACTCTCCTTAACGGCCGTTCTATAAAATGACAAGTCTGATGAAGAAAAGGGGGGGTTCGTTCGGCTGGTTCGTTCGGCTAAGGTCTCTGGTCCGAAGAGAAGAAGAGTCTCTGTCCACCCGCGCCTGCAAGGTGAAGAAAGAGAGAGGGAGGGTGAGAGAGGTCTGGTGAGTTCGGAGGGGGGAGGAGCTTGTGCTCCGTTCCCTCTTCCCACCGGTATAGCTTTTCTTTTTTTTCCCTTCAATGTACATCCTTCGGGGGGGGAGGAGCTTGTGCTCCGTTCCCTCTTCCCACCGGTATAGCTTTTCTTTTTCTCCCTTCAATGCACATCCTTCGGGATGAACCTCCTTATACTTAAACCTTTCCCCCTTCGGTGGATGAATAAATAGCGAATCGTTGAAAGAATACATGCTTGTGTTAGCCTTCAGTCTCCTCTCTTCTTTTCTCTCCGTTTACTACTCACCCATGGTGCTTTGAAGCCTGCTCTTCCATAGCATGGTCTTCGAAGGAACCATCAGAAGGGTGGACATTCATGGCCACCTATGGCACATATTTGTCTCGTTCCACGAAATTATCACCCATGAGTTGTGAGAGCTCTTGAAGGCTAGTCCTCGAGCTTTTCTACACTCACATCTGGGTTATCGGACAGCCGTAAGGTTTGGATTTGAGGTTCACCCCGGAGTTATCCGTTTGGTGTCTCTCTATTTTCTCTGGCAAAACCTTAGTCCGGGGGAGATGCTGTCCAAATTTTGCCAGGCAAAGAACCCATAAGAACAAACGAATAGACTGAGCTCTGTGGGTAAAAGAACAGCATATGTCTAAAACCGTTGAATCAACCTGAACCTCTGAGTTCCTGCATAAACCCTCCTAATAAAACATTCAATCTTCATGCTCGTTCATCTTAATAAACGATTACAAGGCTTTAACCTCCTTCTCTATCAACTTAATCCATCAATTAAATGAATAAACCAATCAAAACGTCAATCTACAGAATGAAGAAACAAGAATAGAAGCGAAAAGAATAAAACAGAATGAAATCAAACCCACAAGAGGTTAACCCAGCGCGCCCTAATCCGGTGCGGGTTAATCCGGCGCGCTACCCCCCGCGCCGGATTAGCTTCACACTCAAATCCACTTTCAAATTCTTGAGATGAATAGTGTGCCCCCTTTAGCCTCAATCCGGCGCGCCCTCCTATTCTTGGCTAATCCGGCGCCCCCCCCCCCCCTTGTGCTCCCTTATCTGGCGCACCCCCCTTTAATACCCATAACCAGCGCCCCCCCCCCCTTGTGCTCCCTTATCTGGCGCCCTCCTTTGATGTCCTTATCTGGCGCCCTCCTTTGAAGTCCTTATCCGGCGCGCCTCCCCTTTGGTCCACTTCAAACCCGACGCGCCTCTTTTGTATAAAGAAGGGGGGTAAATAATAATAAAAAAAAAGGAGAGAAAGGTTCAAACAAAAAAAAGAATGCCAAGATCAATGCCAAAAAAAAAATGAAAGGAACTCTATTACCCGTGCTTCAATTAAAATTTTGTTCCGAGGGCGCTACCCCCTGAAACACCCGCAAGGGGCCCTGCCCCCGGAAACCCCCGCAAGGGGCGCTGTCCCCTTGACCCCTGCGACCTGACCGAGCAGGTCGATCCCCGCGACCTGACCGCGCAGGTCGATCCGCGTGTGAGGGCGCACGTTAGTGAGCTCAGGCTACGTACTTAATAATTCACTCCCTCGGACTGGGCGCAAAGAGAAAATCAACGATGCCTTATGGTATCAGACGTGGTTTACGGAATTTCCGACATGGCCATAGTCCGAAATCATCCCCGGCCAACAGTCTATCAACTTGACCCGTCCTTATCGAGATCCAATCCCACATTCTCATTAAACTTGCCTTGTTCGTGGCAGACATCTGTGCGGTTTTGTTACTATCTTTTATGCTACAAACACGGACCTTCATCCGAACATGAAGTGGCCCATAAGTGGCCGACATAGTCTGAACATTCACGTCCCGATACGGGTTTCTAGCACAGTTCGTCTTTCACTATCCTCCAGCATTATTAGTATTCTCTTTAGGCCGTAGGGCCCTTATTCCCGGCAATCAATCAAGGGTGTTCCCCTGTATGGGGGATGTAAATAACGCTGTGGCCTTTATGGCACGGCGGGTTCCGGTCCAGACACGAACCACACAATTGTCTGATTAGTCAGATCGAGCGCACAATAAATCGTCACCTTTGTGACTGGCACGCCCACGCACCTAATAAACCCAATAACCATATATCTTAATTAATAAATAAAAAGTGCGTCCACATCGGGTCATTGCGTGACAAAGCGGATGTCCGCGTGTTCTACTGGAACTCTTTACAGAGGAGCTGGTGTAGGCCCGACAACCTTGGTGGTCAGAACGGATATGGGTTGGCGCCTGGCGGAGGTCGGACGCGGCTCGAGGTGAGCGGTCGGGTCCGAGTCTCGGACGGCGAGTGTTGTCATGCTGGAGAGTCGAGGTCGGCCCCGGTACTATGATCCCCGGGCCAAAGGTTTGACTAGACTCGTTTCGTCAATCTAAGGGGCCTACGGCCAACTGGGAGGTGAGCGGTTGGCACGTGGTTCCATGTCGAGGGCCGACGCAGCGTTATGAAGTACCCTTCGTCACCGTCGTAAGTGTCGTAAGTTGACGTACACGGGCGGTCCCGGGGTGTGGGCGTATTTGCCGTTGGTACGGTCATCTTACACGTGGCGTGGATGGACTTGTCATGAGACGGCTAGACACCGTGTGAGGGAAGTACATGAGACATACCCTCGGCGTGTGTGAGCCGACTAGCAAGCCAAACACGCGCGCACTTGTCTTCTCGCATTCCCGACCCTTGTCGAAAGCCTCGGGAGTCCAAGGGTGCGACAATTAGGCCGGGGAAGATCGCTCGTCCGACTATGTGTCCGTGCGTTGCTTCCTTCCTTTCTTCATGCATTTTTTTAGCTTGTTGGTAAGGGGGGAAATTTATAGAAGATGAAGGGGTGGGGTGTGGGGTTTAGGCGAACCAAGTTGGGGGTCCAACTTGGTCCAGGTAAATCCCCCAAATAGTATTTTTATTATTATTTTATTTATATTTTTTGTGTGTTTTTTATGTGTGTGTCGAAGTGTGAGAGATGGGGTTTGGGCGGACCAGCCTAAGGGGCTGGTCTTGTCCGCCTAAATCCCTCTTCGGAGGGTAGAAATTCTTTTTTTTTTTTGGAAAGGTTTAGGTGGACCAGCTTGGGGGTCCAAGCTGGTCCGCCTAAACCCCATTCCCCTAGGGGGTTTAGGCGGACCAGCCTGGGGGTCCAGGCTGGTCCTCCTAAACCCCTCCCCAGGGGGGTTTTAGGAGGACCAAAGTGGTCCTTTTTTTAATTTTTAAAAATCTTTTTTTTATTATTCAAGGGTTTAGGCGGACCAGCCTGGGGGTCGAGGCTGGTCCACCTAAACCCCTCCTAAACCCCTTGGGCGGACCAGGTAGAAGAGAGAGAGGGGGAGTGGCCCCACCTCTATAAAACCCAGTTTTTGTGTATTTTCTTCTCAAATTGGTTAAGAAGAAAGAGGATAAAAGATACTGGGAGGATACACTGGTGGACTGGCTGCTTGTGCACGAAGATCGAGGGATTGACGTGTGTGACTCAACGTAATCTCGGGACTTCATCTTCGCAAATCCTTCGGCACACGGGTACGACGAACGAACCTTGCACGAACCTCAGACCGTGAAACTAAGAGTTTGCACGGACTGGGACTGGGGAGGGCCGTCGGGCCTCTGGCTGGGGAGAGGGCGCGGCCCCCTGGGGAGTTCGCTCTCCCCGTGGGCGCGGCCACGTCCTGGGGCGCACGGGCCCCGGGCAAAGCCGTAACCCCAAGAGATGGCCCTCGGGGATCTTCCTTCATTGTCTGGGGATATCCCTTGGGGGATATGAAGTTTCGGGGTATTGAAATGGCCCATGGGAGCCATTGTTCTTCGAGTTGTAGTGGCCACTCGCAAGGTGTTCGGGCGAATGCCCAACACACCCCGGGTTGCCGAACGAGCCGCGTAGGTGGCCGACGGGCCTCGGATTCGGCCAAGGGCCAAGGGTAGAAGTCCGTAGGGGCGGGAAGGAGGTACCTTGGGCCGATGGGCTTTGCCTCGTGCTACGTGCCCTATTGTACGGTGGGTTGGCAAGGTAGCCTCGGGTTGGCCCGAGAGCTAAAGTCGAGTGGCATGTTGCCACGTGTCTGAGGGTCGGGGGTGGCCCCGGCTTGCTGGGGGGTCGTTGTAGGACCCAATTGGTTTACTGGAACCACGGGGTGGCCCGCGGGTTTGTGTAGAAGGGTTGAAACACGTGCACCCACAAGGTGTTCGGCAGAATGCCGAACACACATGTGTGAGCCGTACATGCGTACTACAGGCCCCCTGAGCCTGTGGTTCACCTATTTAGGTCTCCTTTTGACCTTGGAGAGTTGAAGGAAGGCATTCCGGGGTAGGCCCCTGGCCTCTTTACTGAGTGCCACGTGGCGTGGCTCATAGTCGGAGTGCCCCCGGGGTGCCCCGGGTGGCCGTGTAGAGTGCGGAAGAAGTCTGTGATTTATGAGTCGGGAGTGGTCCCGATCGATGGCTAGTGCCGCCGTGCGGCTCGGCTAGTGGGTTAGGGCCGTTGGTCGGGCCCACTGGATTGTCGGAGGGGCCGGGTTGCCCACTCCTTGAAGGTGTTCGAGTAAATTCCCGAACCCTTATTTCTGGGTATTTTGCTGAGGAAATAGTCCGAGTACAACAGTGGGTTTTCGTGGTTTTCCTCCTGTTGATTCCCCTTCTGTTTTGCTCTCCTGATATAATGTAAGTGAGGGGGGGGGGATGATATGTGCCCATCCTCCCCTCACCATCTTTCATCCCTTCTCCTCCTCTGTAAGCTCTCTTCCCTACAACTGAGGAGATGGCGACCGTGCGGCAATGCCGACGCCGAATGCTAATGTACTGTGTCTTTTGCCTCCCGTTGTGGGATGAATGATATGTTGATGATCTGAATGATATTATGCTGTGCACGCCCCCTCTATTACTCCCTCTCAATCCATATGTTGTGCATGCTCCCCTTATTCCTCCCTCTCAATCCGTCTATTTCGCATGCGTATGAGTGTTGTGCTTTGTTTCATGGCGCCGACCATGCCTCGAAATCGATACAGGCTAAATAAACTATTTCCCCCTTCCCCGGGTCTCCTCTCCTTTAATGCAATCGACTGTGCTTTGCTCCACGTATATGCTATGGGTATTGTGATTAGAGGCATACCCGTGTGTGCACCTCTGTCCATTTTAATTCGAGGTTGGTCCCCGATACCCCTCTACACTGTTCCCAGAGGGAATGGGGCCACTTCCAGAGCATGTGCATTCGTTCCATGCCAATTGTATGCCAGTTGTTCGGATGAATGTCTCCTGTTTGGTCATCTTAATTCGTGGGCTAAGCCATTAACCCTCTGTAGGCGTTGATCTGCTAATCCGCTAATCTGCATGCTAACTGCTGATCTCCGTGAGTGCTAATCCCTTTAGCCCCGTGTGCATCAACATGTTAACCCCTTTGAGCATCACTTCTCTAACTCATTGGTCATTGTATGATGCCATGTTCTTATTTCATCTATGATCTAGAATGTCTTATCTTGGTTATTGTTGATAACTCTGCTTCAATGATCTGGGGAGGGGGGCATACCCCATTGGTTTCTTTGAAACACCACTTGGTCAAAGGGTCTCATCTGTGAGTGATGAGAACCCCTATGGGGCATAGGGTGAACACTAACAGTGTCAAGCCCGATATCAAACCCACAGTCCTTAGGGACATTGTGGTGACCATGGGATGTGTGCCCCTCGTAGGCTAGCCCTCGGGGTTTTCCTTCCCTACTGGTTGTCCCTTCGGATCATGATTTGGGCATGGGTCGTGTGCCCCTCGTAGGCTAGCCCTCGGGGTTTCCTTCCCTTATTGGTCATCTCATCTGATCACGTTTTAACCCACGGAATGATGGTGCCCCTCGTAGGCTATCCCTCTGGGTTTCCTGTCCGTTTGGGTCTGCTGGCCGCTGTTGTGCTGTCCGGCTTGTTAGGGGCTTACTCCACACGTGAGTATGTCCCCGCTTCTCCCCCGCAATCCTCCGAGGATGGGGAGATGCTACCCAATTTTCGCCGGGTTTTAACTAACAAGTTACTCCCATAATTTGGACTTAATGAGGTATACTTTTGAAAGAATGAACCTCCGTGCTCGAGTATGAACCTCGCACGAACTCATGACTCTGCCTCTAGGGCATCCAGGACTCCAGTTCAATAATTAATTAACCCAATTAATGTTAAAGGGGCTAACAAGCAACTCTGGAATTCAAACGGATTGAAATTGGCCAGAAAATAGCTTAATCCGGTGCGCTCCTAATCCGGCGCGCCCTAATACGGCGCGCTACCCCCCCGCGCCGTATTAGCTTTAGACTCAAAGCAAAAAATTTTCAAATGGTTCTATTCCGGCCCGCCCTATTCTGGCGTGCCCAAAGCCCATCGCGCCGGTTTAGCCTATCACTCCATACCGCGCCGTTTTAGCATTTTTACTTACACTACCCCGTGCCGTTTTAGCCTATACCTACGCTTGACTGTGCCGGATTTGAGCCAATTGTTTCCTTTTACGCCGTTTTAACCCCTCACTCATTCCCGTGGCAATCCTTACCTTCTATGACAGGGATTGGTCAACCTAATTGAGCACGGGTCTATTGACACCCGTTTTATGACCGATAAGTCGGGTCATCTCCTTGTTCATTCTATATGATGCTCCGAGTTGTTCACCTTTATTGAGCCTTCTTGGTCAGTTTGAGGTCCATTTCGTGAGTCGTATCTCCTTGGTTGGGTCTGGTTCCTTATCCCTTTCTGCTGAATGAAGCTTGGCAAGCTCACATTTTCATTTGAACTTTATTATCTCTAACGGTCCATCATAGGGGCGTTACAGTCCTCTAACGCATCTACCCTGGTGCGTTACATCCTTCCAGAGTCCTTAAGTTTGGGACTTCCTTTCAAGCTTATCTTTTGTCTATCCGTTGAGTGTGACAGTTTATCATACATCTGTTACATTGGTTGTGACGCATCTACCCTAGACCGTTACATTCATCTAGAGTCCTACATTTGTAAACATCTCCCGTTAATCTTATCTTATAAAGGATAGGGTTGTGTGACGGTTCCTCCCTGGAGCATTACATCAGTGTGGCGGTCTATCGTGCGACCGTTACATCCAACAGAGAGTCCTGCCAAGCCTGGCCTTTGCTCTGCTATTCCGTGATCGAACTAAGAGTTTGATTCTTTGGTTTCTCTCTCGATACTCATCCTAAGGAGCTTCCGTTTGATTCTGTGGACTCTTGGGAGTATTATCTTCAAGAGTTTGCCAAGAAACGTCCTACTTTCTAGATGGATTA
The DNA here is from genome assembly GCA_022559845.1 of Amorphophallus konjac. Classification (NCBI taxonomy): domain Eukaryota; kingdom Viridiplantae; phylum Streptophyta; class Magnoliopsida; order Alismatales; family Araceae; genus Amorphophallus; species Amorphophallus konjac. The sequence goes on along the minus strand of CM040121.1, from coordinate 299,452,644 downwards.
TCCTCTACTCGAACCTAGACTTTGAGGGTCTATAAATAGAACCCTTGACTTCATGGCTTGAAGAAGAGACATCTGGAGTTTGCGTCGAAGTGCTACCGCATCCTGGAGCTAGAACCAACCAAGGAGAGCTGCTTCCCATGTCCATCTACTTCCAAAGTTCAGAGAGTATCGTTTCCAAGGGTTTAATTCAGTCAAGTCTTGTTCTTAGTGTCTTTTCCCTCTTTTCAAACATCATAGCATTGTCCCTCTCCATCTCCCACATTCTTGCACTCACTACATTCATTTAAAACATCCTCCCATCTTTTAAAACGCCCCAGAGGGGTTAAAAAACCAACCTCCCCGGCATTTCCCTTTACTTTTGCATGTTCTTAAGTTTCTTAGATTTATTGATACTACTTTGTCTAAGGGCTAATCTGGGTTGTTTTTCTTGTGTTCTACACTCTTTTGCATGTTTATAGGGTCCATATCACGAGGCCCAAGCTCTCTAGCCGGCTGGAAAGCTTGGAGATCAAAAGGTCCCCAACTTCTTATTCTGCAGAAGCTCTGACGGTTTGGCACAGGCGCGTTAGAGTCTTGTAGCGGTCTATCGTAAGACCGTCACACTTGCTGTGGCGCATCTTCCTTCGACCGTTACATATGACGGAGCTGCAGTTTCTTGGTTGTTCTCTCTCCCGTGGGCGGGAGCATCATCCTCCTATTCCAAGGTATTTATCAGGTTTTTGACTTGTTTCTACCTTGGTGGTGATCACATCTTTCCTTAGTTTGGGCATTAGCTTTCTCTTTCATCATATCTCTTCTTTACTTTGCTTGTTCCACCTATACGGTGTGTTTTTCTTTATTCCTTATTCCACACTTCGGCGTATGTTTTTATTTATTTGCTTAGCTTAGTCTTGATTGAGATAACATGCCCATGCTAGAGCTTGTGTTGGTTGCCTAGGTTCATGATTCGCATGTTCATAGGTTGATTGATTTCATTACTTGGCTCATTATTTGCTCATAGTTGGCATCATAGCCCATCTTGCAAAAGAAGGGACACATTAAAACCAATAGTTTTTTTGGCGATCACGGTGGGACAACTAGTGCCAATCGTGCTTTGAATCTCCTTTAAACCTGCTTCCCTTTGTTTGCCCTTGTTGCTCTGGTTTTTTTTCCAGATTTGCCTTCTATTTCTCTACTGTTTCTGGTTCTCTGGCTCCTCTGACGGTCTCCTGTGAGTGCGTTACATTTCTGTGACGGCCTGGTCTTCGACCGTCACACTCCTCTCACGCAGGTCCCCTAGACCGTCACATACTCCAGATAGGTACGCATCTCGAGGTGCAGTTTACTTCCGCAGTTTTTGCTGTGATTTTCATGCTTGGGTGCTATTTGGTCTCCTCCTTGGCTGGTTCACATGTTCATATCATTATGTGCATATTTGATTGTTAGATTCTAGGCTAGAATTTGCATGCACCCCGGTTCACATAGGTTCATGCATATTTTCATACATTAGATTGCATTTCTCCTACCTCGGTGCGTGGATCTCTCGTCTCCATATTCCTTGGGGCCGACTAAGAAAACACATCAGGGACCTCCATAAGTCCCCGTGAGCCGTGGATTCCCACACGGACACCGGGCCGGTTGTACCTTTCTTACCCCGTGTCTAGGATTGCATAGGTGAAGGAGTGATTACATTTAGAGTCAACCAAGCCACACATCCTTTCCTATTAGGAACCTACTGGTGGAGAGCACATCCTAATCAAATCACTAAGGTTCTAAAGGAAGAAATCATAAAAATATTGTTGCATCATCTAAGTAACTTGGTTGAATTTGAGTGTTGCCATCTCGTTTTCGCTTGCATCTTTGTCAAAGTTATCTAAAGTTTGATCACTCATTGTGTGTTTGTTATGTGTTGTTTGCTTTTGTTAAAGGTTTTCCGTTGCATGAGGAATTGTCTTCGTCGATTAGAGTCACCTCCTAGGGTCAATTCCTTCTCCAAATTCTACTCCAATCTGCTCTTCGAACCCATCATGGCTTCTTTCAATCCTCCCCGTTCCCAAAAGGATTCTCTTCTACAAGGGCTTCTTGAAAACCCCCCTAGGGTTATCTCATTCCCGTCTTGAGAGGGGTCCGCCTCTCTTCCGTCCTCCGTCCCTATGGAGGGCGGCCAAACCACTCCTTCCTTCTCTTCTCCTTCTGCTGGCTCCATTCTCCAAATGATGGCCTAGTTGGATCCGACCCAACTCCAAGCTGTCCATCAGGCCATGCAGGGATCCAATACCTCACATCCCATGATTGCGCAAGGCCAATCTAATCTTTCCATCGACCAATCTAGAGTTGGTGGGCCCTCCATCCAGCCCACTCCAGTTGATCTTACTCCGGTCCAACCTCGGACCATCACCTTTTCTGGTATGGAAACGGGCCAATCTTCCACTTCGGCCCAGCAATTTTCTGATAAGGGAAAGTCTACTCTCCCTTCTTTTATCCAGGTGGATCATCACATGCCTAGCCCATCAGTGCCACAAGTCCTTGTTTGCCCTTTGGATTTCTTGCGCCCTCAGCAAGGGGTTGCCCAAGTCCATCGTAATCTGGGTCCATCTTCGACCCAATATCCTTCTTATGGGCTCCCTACCTTGGCTGTTTATCCTTCTGCTCCTTCTTATGGGCTTTCACTTTTTACAACAGTCCATCCTTCTGCTCCTCAATTTCAACCTTCGTCTCTCACTACCCCTTCTCCATCCAGGGAGCAAGAACTACTTGATAAGTGGGCCGCTATGCAACAACAGATTGATTTCCTCCAAAAATGGGTTGGCCCACAATCCTTGGCAGATGTTCCAGTCCCTAGCTTCCAAAACATCTGATTCCCTCCGCAATCCGAGCTCCCTAATTTCCGCAAGTATGATGGGAACGGTAATCCCTTTATTCATGTGAGGGACTTTTTATATGAATCGGCCCAATTTCAGTATGATGATCGCCTCATGGCGTATTTGTTTCGGCGATCACTGGATGGCGTTGCACTGGAATGGTTCTATTCCCTGCCGCTAGAGGATGCCGAGAGCTTCAAAATAGTGAAAGACAAGTTCATCCAACGGTTTCAAGACAGGGTCGGTCCAGAATATTCTTTCACAGACTTGGTGGCCGAGAAAATGAAGCCTGATGAGGAGTTTGCAACTTACGCTGACAGATGGAGGCATATGGCCGCCAGGGTGCCAGGTCATATTCCGGAGGAAGAGAAGGTCAAGCTACTTATTTCCAATGCTACCCTGACCTTCCGAAACATCTTGGCGATGAATGATATAGCAAACATGCACCAACTCTATAGCTGGGCGTGGTTCATTCAAATGCAATTCAAAGACTCCCCTATCCACTCGCTCTTTGAGAACCAGAAGCCAAAATATCACAAGAAATCTCAAGGGCCTGTCACTGAGGGGGTTCAAACCAACGAGCAAGTTCAAGCCATTACTTTCCCTTTCCAAGCCGTACCTTTCCGCTTTCCGTAAAACCCCCGCACTCTGCAAAACCCCGCTCCATAAAACTTCCCAACCATTCCACAAAATCCTTCGCCTTCCTTTGCCACTGCACAAAATACCTTTACCGCTCCACAACAACCTCCACAGCCTTCGCAATACCATAATGTCCCTCCACCCAACGGCTACAACAACAGCAACAAGCGCCTGGCTCCTAAAAGAGTGCAGTACCCACCCCTGCCAGAAACACTCACAGATATCTTCTCGGCTCTCATGTCAGTTAGTGCTATACAACTCCCTCCGAAACGGCCCAACTGGAACCTAGCCGTTGATCAGACAAAGTACTATATGTTCCACAGGCAGCCAGGACATACTATTGAAGGGTGTTTTCAGTTCAGGGATTTGGTCTATGACCTCCATGAAGGACAAAGGATTGATTGGGCCGAAATGCACAGGGCCATTACAGAAATTAAAGAGAAGAGGATGTAGCTGCCGAGGCAGCAAGTGCAGCAACAACAGGCACCGCAGCCGCAGCAGCAGTCGCAACAGCAACAACAGCCGGTTCAAGACCTGGGGATCCATCAGAACCCAATGCCCAACCATCTTCTCGCTCCACAGCCTTAGCCACCGACGCCGGCCAAGGTCAATGTAGTTCAACCCCCAACCCCTGACGCCGGGTGGTCCTTTGATGTTGACAGCCTTACGCCGCAAGTTATGGCCCTTCACCACAACTTCTGCACTCCTTCCGCTCCTACCATCCTTATATACCAAAACCTTCCTTCGCCTGCTACACCGCTAGTCCTTTCATCTATTCCTACTCTACAGCCCGTCTCTCACACATTACTCACCCCCGCTATCACCGTACCTCCATCTAACCCTCCACTTATTACGCCTCCGCCTACCTTTATATCCCCACTTCCGCTCGCACCTACTACCATTAATCCATCATCCATCATCCTTTCCACCACACCCTCTTCGCTCCACTCATTCACCCCACCCGGCCTACTAAGTCACTTATCTTGAGCCCATCCAAGGCCGCGGCTGCCTATAACTTCGCCTTGCAGAGCGGGCGCATGTTTCACCGCAATTATCCTTCCACCTCCAACCCCCAGTCTTCCCAACCTGCTGTTGAGCAGGAAGAAGCTGAGCCGTTACCAGGAACCCAATACAATCTATTACATCACTGGGATCGGGTTCCCGCTAAGATATCCATGCTGGAGCTTATCAAAAGATCTACCCTTCACCAAGATGCTCTTAGGAACTTCCTTCAGAAGGTGATGGTTAGTGAAGATGTGGCAGCTAACAGTTTACCTACGGCATTGGCAACTATTTCAAAGGGACCAGCTATAACCTTCTCTGAAACCGAGCTAGCACCACCAGAAGCTCGGCAAATGCCGCTTTGCATCACCGTTATCTTGAATAAAATTAGCATTGATGCGACGTTAGTTGATACATGGGCATCTATCAATGTGTGCCCGCTCAGCACTCTCAGGGCCTGCAATCTGTCAGAAGAACTTCTACGCCCGACCCCCACTACTATAGCTACTTATGATAATTCTCGGAGGGCATGTCACGGGATTGTTACTATTCAAGCTGAGCTTGGGACTCTCACCATGCCCATTGAATTCTATGTGTTGGACATCGACCCCATGTTCAAAGCTATCTTGGGTCATCCGTGGATCGACACTCTTAGTGCCGTACCCTCCACCGCGCACCAATGTCTCAAATTCCCTTTTCAAGGGAGGGTGGTTAAAGTAGAAAGCTCATCCACGGTCCAGTTTGTCAAAGTTATTTCAGAGAAGATTCTACCCACATTATGGCCCAGCAGCCGGCCCGTTATTTTGGTACTAGATCTGGATTTCCCTTGGGCCTATACACCACGCAAGCCCTCCGCTACACCCGTCAATATCAAAGTGAAACCCCAAATCCGAGATTCCAAGGGTTGGGACATCATATTGAAGCTTGGTTATCAACCGGGGAGAGGCCTTGGTACGCAGTTACAAGGGCGAACTAAGCCAGTGCCCAAAGGGAGAAAAATGAGCCGGAGAGGTCTTGGTTATTGAGAGTCCGCACTCTCAATGATGGGAGACTCAGGGCCACTTACATGGGATTACCGCCAACACTTTATAAAAGGACCCCTCCAGTCGGGTACACTGAATCAACCACCAGTACAGTCAGAAGAGAAAGATACAGCTTACACAGTTGCCAGTCCACCTCTACTACCAAGAGGGTCTGTTGATGATATGCAAGATTTCAGCCAGTCATTTTCCAGAATGTTCAGCGAGCAAGACAGTTATGGTCAGAAGAAGAGTCAAGAAGTGCGGCTCGTTCAATGGAAGCCGAAGCCACTTGGCCGCCTACAAAAGAAGGGGAACTCGCCCATCATTATTTCTTGGTCTCCCTCCCATCTCGCATCTCTATTTCAACAATTGGAACCCATTCCCCATTCACCCCCGATTATGATCGATCCGTATTTTACGGAAAGATCACCCAAAATCTTGTTTGTTCCATGTGCATGTGGGCGCTGCCCACCCATTGATATGTCAACTCTATTCACTCCTCCTTCCCGCACCGCCCAACTCCACGAGATGTGGTTTTGATCCTCTGATCCATTCTTCGATTGCATCTTCCCTGATTTATTCCCCATGCAACTTCCTCTTCCTCTATCCTACTGTATGATCTCCACTGATCTCCAAAAAAACGTCGAATTTGAAACCGAGATTTTGGTGGAAGATTACGCTATCTTGTCTCCATCCTCCTCCCAGGGGCACGAGTCCCCAGCTCCTTCCTTTTCACTAGATTTCCTTTCTCCTAGGTTAGGCGTAGGGTCCGTCGAGTCTAGGGAAGTAGGGTCGATTAGAACTAGAGAAGTAGGGCCCTCTTCTAGGTCATCCAATCCTTCCGAGCTTGAGCCGCGCCCGCTTGCGCGTCCATCCAAATCCATTCCTGATAGGTTCTTGCAGGATCTGGCTCAGCGATGTCATGCTCTTTTGAAGTGTCTAGAGTTTGTCGCCACGGTAATCATGATAGAGGACGAAGAGGAAATAGAAGGGGTGTGGAGCGATGACGGACTCGGTGTCTATGAAGTCTTGGATGAGAAAGACCCAATTGATGATGAGGACAGCAACGTAGATGACACTGCCGATCTGTATGCGCAAGGATTAAAGAGATTCGACGAGCCATCGTCGATAGTGGATGAACCTATGAAGGAAATAAATTTGGGAACTGAAGAAGACCCAAGGCCCATCATTATTGCCGCTAATCTCCCTCCGCAAGTGGAAGAAGATCTAGTCAAGGTTCTGAGGGAGTATAGTGATTCTTTCGCCTGGTCTTATGAGGACATGCCAGGTCTTGACCCCTCTTTAGTGGAACACCGACTCGTACTTAAACTAGGGGCAACACCCGTAAAATAGAAGTCGAGAAGATTTCACCCCCACATGGCCTTAAGGATCAAAGAAGAAGTTGACAAATTATACAAGGCCAGGTTCATTAGAGTTGTTCTATATCCCCAGTGGGTGGTGAACATAGTCCCTGTTATCAAGAAGGATGGAAAGGTGCGTATTTGCATCGATTTCAGGGATCTTAATAAAGCATGTCCCAAAGATGATTTCCCGCTGCCTCACATAGACGTCCTAGTCGATAACACCGCCGGGTACGAAGCTTTGTCATTCATGGATGGTTACTCAGGTTATAATCAGATTCGTCTCGCTCCGGAGGATCAAGAGAAAACTTCTGTCACCATGCCCTGGGGTATGTACTGCTACGTGGTTATGCCGTTCGGTCTGAAGAATGCAGGTGCCACCTATCAGAGGGCAATGATGACCATTTTCTACGACATGATGCACATTTACATGGAAGCCTACATGGATGACATCTTGGTGAAGTCAAGAACCAAAGAAGAACACCCCTCTATTCTGGCTAAGGTGCTGCAGAGAGCTAGGGAGTACAAGCTGAAAATGAATCCGAAGAAGTGTGTTTTTGGAGTCTCTTAAGAGAAGTTGCTAGGCTTTATAGTTAGCAAACGGGGGATCCAGATTGATCCTAATAAAGCAAAGGCCATCATGGACATGCCTCCGCCAAAGAATATTACGGAACTTCGAGGGCTGATTGGTAGATTTCAATTCATCAGAAGATTTATATCCCAACATTCTCAGAGGTGCCGCCCATTTTATGAATTGCTAAAGGCAGGAGTCAAATTTGAATGGAATCAAGATTGTCAAAAGGCCTATGAGGACCTAAAAGAATATCTATCCAATCCCCCAGTTTTGCAACCTCTTGTCCCTGAGAAACCCCTAATCCTATACATCACGGTTATTGAGGACTCCTTAGGGGCGGTCTTAGCACAAGTAGATGATGAAGGAAAAGAGCGGACAGCTTATTACCTCTCCAGGTTGTTCAACCCGGCCGAGGCTAAATACACCGCTATGGAGAAGACTTGTGCCGCATTAGTGTGGGTAGCTCAAACACGACTTCCTTGCCCACCCAGTTAGGCTGATCTCTAGAATGGACCCGATCTGCTATCTCTTAGAAAAGCCTATCTTCTCTAGTAGGTTAGCTCGCTGGCAGAGCTTCCTATCTCAGTTTGATATCACGTTCGTCGATCAGAAGGAGGTCAAAGGATACACCATCGCTGAGCATCTTGCCCATCTCCCGATTCCCTGCACAGATTCTATTCAGGATGACTTCCCTGATGAGCATCTTTCTGTCCTGACTCATCATCCCTTCTGGTCGCTACAGTTCGACGGTGCACTCAATTCTCAGGGCCGAGGGATAAGCAATGTTCTGCTCACTCCGGAAGGAGTGACGATTCCTTTTGCTTATCAACTTCAATTTCCTGCTACCAACAATATCGCCGAGTATGAGGCTCTCCTAGCTAGATTGAAGCATGCCTATCTTCTAGGCACGCGTTACTTGAATATCATAGGGGATTCTTAGCTCGTCCTGTGGCAAGTTCTGTCCACTTACCGCACCCGTGACCCTAAGCTTAAACCATATCAAGATTTGGTCACGCTCCTTGCTAGGCAATTCCGTAAGTTGATCTACATCCATACTCCTCGGTCTCAGAACATTCTAGCCGATGCTTTATCATCCCTCGCTTCCTCTCTATCTTTCCCTCTCAGTCGGAGTACTGAGACCATCGTCGTTCAGAGATTGGACGCACCCTCTCTTCAAGATCCTTGGTATGTCAACCTTAGGAAAACTGTAGAGGTGAGGGTTAAGAAGGAAGAGTTAAAGGAAGTATCTTTGACAGAGTTAGAGGAGATCCTGGAAGAGGAAGAGTTGCCCTGGTATCATGAAATTAAGTTGTTTTACAAAGATGGATCGTTCCCGGAAGAGGCAAATGCCGAGCAGCGCAAGTCAATAAGAAGAGCCGCCTCAAGGTACACTATCATTACTGGAGAACTATACAGGCGCGCTACTAACGGAATGCTCATAAGATGTTTGGACGATAATGAAGCTTGGAAAGTGGCCGAAGCAGCCCATTATAGTGAGTGTGGAGGTCATGTTAATGGCCAGGCTCTAGCGAAGAAGATCCTTAGGCAGGGCTATTATTGGCCCACTTTAGAGGAGGATTGCTCCCTCTATGTCCAGAGGTGTCTTAAATGCCAACTCCATGCTGATAAAATTCATGCTCCAGCTTCATCTCTTCATCCTCTATCTGCTCCTTGGCCGTTCTCTATGTGGGCTTTCGACATTGTCGGCCCGCTCGGTGATCCCAATTCTCAGATTAAGCAAAAATCCTTCATCCTTACCACCACTGAGTACTTCACCAAATGGGCTGAAGCCGAAGCGTATGCGGAGATTAAAGCTACCACGGTGTGCCGCTTCATCATGAAGAACATTATCTCGTGGTTCGGAGTGCCAAGCAGCATCGTCACCGACAACGGACCCCAGTTCGTCTCTCAAGAGCTCAAGGACCTATGTAAGAAGTTCAATATCACATCGCATCACTCATCTCCATATTACCCATAAGGCAACGGCCAGGCCGAAGCCACTAACAAAACCCTTCTCAAGATCATAAAGAAAACATGCGAATCTCATAAGTTTTCTGATTGGCCAGAAAGATTAGTGGAAGCTCTATGGGCTTACCGCACCTCCGTTCGTACTCCTACGGGGTAAACTCCCTATGCTCTCACTTACGGGATGGAGGCGGTAATCCCACATGAGATTTTGATCCCTTCCCTTAGGGTACAGCTCGATAAGGAACTTAATCTCGATGAATGTCGAGAGGCGTTGCTCGTCCAGCTGGAACTCTTAAACGAGAAGAGGATGAATGCGGCCGATCACGTATCTGTTTATCAAAAGAGAGTTTCGCATTATTTTCAAAAGAAGGTAATCAAGCGTAAATTTCAAAAAGGTGATATGGTTTTGAAACGCAAATTCATTTGGTCAGCAGGTCCTAGGTCTAAATTGCAACCTAACTGGGAAGGGCCATTCGTTGTGAAAGAGGCTTATCCAGGGAATGCTTACCGCTTAGTGAACGCAGAATGTGAGGAGCTCTCTCATGCTTGAATGGGTTGTACCTTAAGCATTTTTTTCCTTAGAATCCAAACCAGTGCCACCTCGGTAGCGAGGTGTCCATTCCCTTCCTTGCGAGAAAGAGGACCTCGAGCACGGCAATCACACACTACACGACGTCCCTGGTCGGGTTTCCCACTTTGTAGACACCGTTTCTCCTTGGCCATGCTTTGGGGGGGAAAGTCAAAAGTCCCTGTCCGTCTCTTTCTTCGGCTGAATCTAGGGGCAAGAGGTGAATAAGGAGGCGACAACCAATCCAGGCACCTTGACAAGAGGAGGTCTCAAATAGGGGCAGTCCGTTATGACCTAACGTCACAAGGAAAAGGAAAAGAGCAAAGAAAAGGAGCAATCTTCTTGACAAAAGCAAAAGTCTATCTCGAAAGTCCATCGATTATCAATTCCAAAGCTCCAAAATGGAAATAATATAAGCTAGGCATGGCAAGAGTGGCAGTACAGTTTCCCCACGGGACGTTATGAGCCCGGTCGTATGCGTGCCTAGAGTGGACAAAGGTTCGATGACGGACACAAAAGCCCCGGCACAACAGACCAAGTCTCTGAATAGGTTGACTGGAGAGGAACTCAAGTTCTAAAAACTTCTATATCTGGCCTAAGCTTATCCCCGTGTTCTTTTTTTTCCTTTTCAAGACTAAGACAAGTACCCTGGGTATGGCCTTGGCAGAGATACCGTCATGCGAGTTAGGCCCTGGCCAGGGATTGTCACCCCCATTACACGCCAACCTCGGAAGCTCTGAACGGAATTGGGAGGACCCTCATTCCTAGGGAGGCACTGGTATTTCAAAAATAAAAAAAAATCATATATTTCAAAATCAAAAAAAAATCATATATTTCAAAGTCCAAAAAAATTATATATTTCAAATTTTAAACAAAAAATCATATATTTCAAAACCCAAAGAAAAATCATATATTTCAAAATCCAAAAAAATTATATATTTCAAAATTCAAACAAAAAATCATATATTTTGAAATCCAAAAAAAAATCATTCATTTTGAAATCCAAAAACATCAGATATTTTCATAAACTCACAAAAATCCAAATGATTGCAAAATTTTCTAAAAAAAAGTACCATCATATGCATTACATGCATGGCATTGTTTCTTATATTCTTCGCCTATTTAATAAGGCTCCACCCCTTGACCAAATATCAAGAAATGGTCAAATTCTAACTTGCTTTAGGCAAGGGGTTGAGTCTAAGAACAGATCTAACTTGTTTATTGTTTAAGTGTGTGCAGAATGCAGGTTCAAGCCCAAGATTGCAAAATTCCAGGTTCAGGTCTGTAACGCATCAACATCGGGCCGTCACAGCCTTGTAACGGTCACCCTTCGACCGTCACAGACTTCTGAACTTTGAAACCCATTGGTCCTCAGCAAACACTCTGACGCATCCGTGATCGACCGTCACTTCCCTCTGACGGTCTACCTGTGACCGTTACATTCTACAGAGAATAGAAACTTAGTTTTCTGAGTTCACTCCCTCTGACGGCTCATCATAAGACCGTCAGACTATTGTGACGGCCCTATGTAGGACCGTTACAAACTCCAGAAACTTTGCTTTTAGCCCAAGTCAAGCAACAAACTCATGATTCCATCAAATAAGGCACTTCTATATCATTCCATTAAGTTCAATAATACATAAAATTGATTGATAAAACTTCAAGTTCAAAAACATCATAAGAAATCTCAAGCTACATTCAATTTTCTGTCTGCGAGAGGGCGGATCTTGCGCAATTCTTTCACGTAGCTGCGGCGTCCCTCGTCGTCCTCTTCCACTTCTTATTGCCACGGGTGCACTTTGCTGATTTCCCACATGGTTAGTGCTCTCCGGATCGCTCTCTCATCTTCCTCGGTCCCCATCTTCCTAGCAAGAAGGGGAGGGTTGTATGATAATGCAGGAACTTCGGTTCGGGGTAGCCCAATTTGAAGATAGCACCGGTGCGGGTTGTAGATCGCCAAGGTAGTATTCCCTACTAACTGTAGATCAAGGCCTGGTCGCCGTGGTACTCTAAGCAAGGTGCTCCGCAAAACTCTTGGACGCATCATGAACTTCTCTATTGGCAAAGTGTTGAGGAAGAGGCGCCATTCATCTCGTGTTTTCTTGTTCGCCGTCTTGCACTCAACCTGTGAAGAGAAACCGAAGGCACCTCCAATAAAGAACAAGGGGTGGCTCCCCAAGATCCGGCTGGCTGAAGGTATGTCTTCCTTGGGTTGGAATTTGATTCTCATGCCCATCCAACAGTCAAGGAGTATCATAGAGCCGAAAAGAAGTCCTCTTAAGCAAGCTGAACTAAGTCCTTCATAAAGGAATGAAAGGACCGCTTGAGAAATACACAAACCCCGCCACAATCCGCTGATGATGCTAAGGTTTTGAATATCTAAGAGGTGGTCGGTGGTCCATCGCGGTGGGGTTGTAGTTTGACCTAGAGTCTTCCTCTCCGATGGTTGACCCAGGGGGGCCACCCGTGGCCCCCTTGGTGCCCGCTCCCCCCCTGGCCTCCTTTCTACAGTCATCTAGCAAAGGTGGCCTTCCTTCTTCGAGCCTTCCTCCTGCTACTGGCGGTCGAACATTTGCGGAAGTTTTATCTTCCTCCATGGCCCCGCCAGTTGTCCCCGGCACCGTTCACTCTCCGGCGCTGACTGATAATGGAGAACCAGCAGTGTTTTTCTCTCAGGAGGAGATATCGGCGTCCCTGGGCCCTTTCTCTTTCTCCCTGGTTGCTCAAACTCCTCAGGGTAGACCCTCCTTCTCTGATATTAGAACTCATCTGAACAGCAGGTGCAGATTTTTGGATGACTACATGTTCAGTGCTCTGGACACCAGACATCTTCTATTGAGATTCCGCAACTATGATGATTACTTATCTCTTTTGTTAAAGGAGACTCTTTATGTTCATGGTCGTCTCTTCCGGTTCTTCAAATGGACAATGGATTTCTCTCCTACTGCTGATTCGCCAATATTACCGGTATGGATTTCTTTCCCTGGTTTGCCGGTTAACTTCTACATAGAGCATTTGATTCGTTCTATTGCTGGTAATGTTGGCCGTGTGCTGAAAGTGGATCAATCCACTTTGAACTTGTCCCAAACGAATGCTGCTCGTGTTTGCATTGAGCTTGATATTTCCAAGCCTCGCCCTACCAGAGTTTGGATTGGTATCCCAGGAGGTGGTGCCTGGCAGGATGTAATTTACTCGGAGCTTCCATGTTTTTGTTCTATTTGCTCTCGCATTGGTCATAGTGTAGCTAACTGTAAAGGTACAAGGAATCCAGTTAATATTGGGAAGCCAAGACAAACAATTGTAGACAGCAAAGGCAAGGCAATTTGGCAACCAGTTATCAATCAGAAGGAAAAAGCAGAAGATGTCCTGCCTGCAACCCGAGATACAGAAATTTCTAATAATGCAAGGAGCTCTATTCTGGGTGAAGGCTCCAATCCACCATCAAATTTGAATAAGTCCGACCTAGTAAATTCTTCGACTATCCCTGTCATAGACTCAGGGGACCCTGCTACTTCTTCTACTCAAAGTCTGCAAGGAGTTCTATCTGTGAAGACTCCACCAATCATTAATGTGGATCAATTTGATAGACACGATTCAGAATTACCTCTATCGGTTCCTCCTGATTTGGATCGCTCTGCCTCTGTGCTAGTACACCAGGAAATAGCTCAAGCCGCTAAGTCGACAGCATTGGTCATCTCTCCTTTGGAGCTCCCTTCAAACCAAAACAATGAAAAGGATAAATCAAATGCCTTGCTAGAGCATGAACTTTCAGCTATGGAAGAGGCTGCCACAAGAAGACTGGAAATTGCAAACCTAGCAGAGGCTCAAAATGTCCTGGCATTATATAATGAGCGCTCAGGGGTTACAACCAGATCCATGTTAAGGACAGGGTCCACGGGTAATATTCCTGATACTAAACAGTTATCATGAGTTTCATTATTTGGAATATCAGAGGCATTGGAAATGATGTTTCGATTGGCAGAGTGAAATTCCTTATTAGAACTCATAACTTAGACTGCATAGTGCTGTTGGAGCCAAATATTAACATTAACAGAATGGATAATATCTGCAGAAGAATAGGATTGGACAAGGCTGTTGCTAATTCTGATGGGCTGGCTCACATCTGGGTTCTTTGGAAAGATCATCTGAAGCTTTCTGTTGTTAGCAGGGATGATCAGCAGATCACTCTTCTCCATTCTAATGCTACTTTACCAGATCATTATTTAACTTTTGTTTATGCCAAATGTAATGCTATTGAGAGACATAATCTGTGGGCTTCCTTAGTGCATATTCATTCACAGTTTAATGGCCCTTGGATGGTAGCAGGTGATTTCAACTGCATCACTAATGTGGATGAAAAGCTTGGTGGTAATTCCCCAAACCTCTCTGCTATGACAGACTTTAATAATTGCATATCAGACTGTGCTTTAATTGATGGTGGTTTCAATGGTTCTAAGTTTACCTGGCATAACAATCAATATGGAGGCAGAGGAATTTGGGCCCGGCTGGATAGGGTGCTTCTGAATGCAGCCTGGATTAATCTTCTACCTATAGCTATTGATCACTTGTCCAGGGAAGCATCTGATCATGCTCATCTTCTTGTTAAACTGATCTCCCAAGATTGAAGATTTAGTAGATTTTGCTTTCAGAAAGTGTGGATTTTGCATGAGAAATTTTTTGAAGATGTCCAGACTTGCTAGCACTCCAGCCCTATAGCTTCATCTCCCATGCATTGCTTGTATCTCAAGCTCAAATCTATGAAAAGGATGCTTCGGATTTGGAATAAGAAAACTTTTGGTAATGTTCACCTTAATATGTCTGCTGCTGAGGATGCAGTCCTTCAAGCTGAACACTACTATGACTCTCAGCCAACTGATGCAAGTTTGGCTGCTTTAGAAGATGCAAAGAGTAACCAGTCTGAAAGGCTTCTGCAACAAGAGTGTTTTTGGAGACAAAAGTCTGGGATAAGGTGGCTTCTGGAGGGGGATAGAAATACCAAATTCTTTCACATGCCTACTCTTGCTAATAGACGGAAACACAAAATTACCCAATTGAAAACACCTACTGGCATCCTTTCGTCAGATCATGAAATTATGAAAAGAATTGTTGTCTCACATTTTCAGTATGCTTTCACCACCCAAGACCACCAGATTGACAATGGTTTCTTGGGCTGTATTCCCCAATTAGTTAATCAGGATGAAAATGACAGGCTTTGTGATATTCCTTCTGACAAAGAAATTCATGATGATGTCTTCAGTTTGTCTCCTGACAGTGCTCCTGGGCCTGATGGTTTCTCTGGAGTTTTTTTCCAAAAAGTTTGGAATCTCATAGCCCCCATTGTAATCAGTGCAGTGCAAGAGGCTTTCTCCTCCAGGAATCCCCTGCCTAGATGTGTTACTTCTTCTCTCATTGCCCTCATACCTAAAAAATCCAATGCTGTGGAAATTACTGATTATAGGCCGATAAGCTTATGTAATTTCTTCTATAAGATCATATCTTCTATCATTAACAGAAGACTGGCCACCATTCTTCCCAAAATCATCTCACCTGAGCAGTCTGCTTTTGTTAAGGGGAGACAGATTATTGAAAACATTACCCTTGCTCAAGAGCTCTCTAATGATTTGGGCAGGAAAACCAGAGGCTCCAATGTTATGTTTAAGCTTGATATGGCTAAAGCCTATGACAGATTAGAATGGGACTTTCTCCACTCAGTTATGCTCAGATTTGGATTCAGTAACAATTTTATTAGTCTTATTGATAGATTGCTTAACAATTGCTGGTTTTCTGTTTTATTGAATGGAGATACTGCTGGCTATTTCAAATCTACAAGAGGCATCCGTCAAGGTGACCCCATAGCCCCCTCTTTATTTGTCATAGCAGAAGAAGCTTTGAGCAAATCTCTTAGAGAGGCCTTCAGCAGTGGCCGGATTGAATGGTATTCTGGCTTCCAGAGATGTCCTTATATTTCTCACTTGTTGTTTGCAGATGACACATTGATATTCAGTAAAGCCACCGCAGCCTCTATTAGAAATTTACTAAACCTTCTTCACAGATATGAACATTCTTCAGGGCAATTGATTAATGTCAACAAGAGTGGATTTTTAATTCACCCAAAGAAGCCACCCTCTGTTGCTCAGCGGATTCAGAACCTCACTGGATTTTCCAGATTTTCTTTTCCTCATAAATATCTTGGAATCCCTCTGGTGATTGGAAGAACTAAGAAGATTTACTTTGCAGGAGTTATTAACTCTATCCAAAAGAGGATTGCCGGGTGGAAGGCAAACCTTTTGTCCCAAGGTGCTAGACTGGTTCTAGTTAGGCATGTTCTTACTTCTTTGCCTATTTATTCCCTGTCTTCTACACCCTTGCATATTGGTATTCATAATCAGCTTGAGCGGGCTTTTGCTAATTTCTTTTGGGGGTCTTCTCCCCTTGGCAAAAGAAGACATTGGAAATCTTGGAAGACTCTATGTAGGCCTCAATCAAAAGGGGGCCTTGGCATCTTGTCTCTTAGAATTATAGAGAATGCTCTTCGAGTTAAAATGCTGTGGAATGCCATTCATTCTGATTCTCTTTGGGCTTCTTACTTTAGAGCCAAATACCTGCACCAAGGCCATATCCGAAATGCAAATTTTAGAAATATGAAGGGTTTTGCAAGAAGAAGCTGGTTGAAGGCAAAAGATTATATTCTTCAGTTCAAGAAAGTCATTATTGGGAATGGTATAAACACTAACTTCTGGTATGATAACTGGCTGGGCCAATAATGCTTAAATACCTATGTTTCTGAAGATTCTATCCCTAATCCAGAAGCCTCAGTAAGAGATATCATTCTGCACCCCACTGCTGAAGAATCTGTTCTGCTGAATGCTTCGATCCCTAATGATATCCAGCAAGCTGTCAAGTCAGTAACTCTGAATCAGGAATTGGATTTGGGTATATGGAGTCTTTCTCCTTCTGGTCAGTGCTCTGTATCTTCATCCTACAACTCCATGGCTAATAGTCATTTACTGTCTAGTATCCCTTGGAGTCGGCTGTGGTCTAAATGGATTCCTACTAAAATTTCAGTCCATTTATGGAAGATAATAACCAACTGTATTCCGACTGATGATAATATCCAAAGAGTGGGCATAGTTTTATGTTCCAAACGTTCATGCTGCAGGAATCCGCAAGTGGAAGACCTTAATCACTTATTTCTGAACAGTGACATAGCTGTTTCTATCTGGACTGCTCTTACTGCTGCAGGCTTGCATCTTGAAGGCAGAACAACCAGGGAATACATTTTGAATTCCATCTGCCATGTTCAGCCAGGTTCGGCCTATGCACTTTTTACTCTTGCCTCCATTGGATATGGTATGTCGGAAATTTGGAAAGCCAGGAACACTATCAAGTATGATCAGAAATCTTTCTACAGAACCAGTTTCATTCATTATACTATGTCCCAAATTAAGATGGTGTGTTCGGCTGCTGCTCTTAAGGAAACAAAGCCCTGCAACCAGAAAAGCTTGGATCAATTGGGAATCAAAACTAAAGCTCCCAGCAAACAGCAAATGAAGATTGTGAGATGGGTCTGTCCTCCTTGGCCCTCTATAAAACTGAATACCGATGGGGCTAATAAGCAGTCTGGAGATACTGGGGGAGGAGGTATAATCAGGGATTCTAGAGGCAAGGCCATCCTTGCCTTCTCTCATTATTATGGCCATTCAAATAGTCTTATAGCTGAAGCTAGAGCCCTTCTTGATGGTATCAAATACTTAAAGACAGTGGATTCCAATCCAGCTCTTATTGAATGTAATTCTCTCATCCTTGTCAGGATTATCAAAAAGGAAGCCCAATGTCCATGGTCCATCCTCAGCTATGTCAGAGAAATATGGAGCGTCATATCTCAGCATGATTCCATATCTCATATTTTCAGAGAAGCCAACACTGCTGCAGATCTCCTTGCTTCTCTAGCTTACACTACCAAATGTAATTCTTTTTATTCTTATAGTGAGCTCCCTTGCATTATAAAAGGTGCTGCTCGGCTGGATTCACTAGGCTTGCCTAGTATCAGATTGATGTAATTCTTTATTCTTCAATATTGGAATAAATGTCGCCTCCTAGTGGTCGGATGGTGGAGTGGCTTTCTCCTTACCTCTGGTAAGGGGTGCACTCTCCCATTGACCCCTAGGTTAGGTTTTTCTATTAAAAAAAAAGAGGTGGTCGGTGGTAGTAAAAAGGAAGACTCCGCACAAGCAAATTGACACGGCTTTGGCTATGGCTTCATATCTCTCCCACTTGTTCTTACAATGAGAGACTATCCATTGAGCCATGGGTATCAAGTGAATATGGTTTGGGCTGATCATGGTCCTTACATCCTTCGGGTTGTGTATGAAATCACTTAAGATCAAGGATGGGTCAATAGGCTCCACCGTATGACACACTAGATCTTTGTCCCCTATTTTTGTCTTAGGAAGGGCTAGGTATGTCTCTACCTCCTCCAATAGGATTGTAGCTTCAAAGGATGGGAAGAGGAAGGTGTGTGTTTGTGGATGCCATAACTCTATAAGGGCTGAAATGCTTGCCCAATCTAAAGACAATTTCTAGAAGTTCTTGGCCAAAACAAACAAAGGTTGGAGGTGCCATGCCCTAAGGATGGATAAGACTTCTAAAGGGAGTTCTTTAACCATGGGAGCCACCCACTTTAAGTTGGAGCAACACCTTGGACCAGGAAGAAGCTAAAGAAGAAGAAGAAGGAGAAAGGAGAATCATGAGTGTTGTAGAAAAGTGCAAAAATTGATGAACTCTTGAAATCAATTAGAACTTACCGCTCTTTGGGCACTTGAACTCAGATGCTTGGGGATGGATGTCAATCTTTGCAGTTCCCCATGCTCCTTCTTGGCTGCTTTAGGGCTGGTGTAGACTTTCTCCTCCATGCCCATCGCTCCGAAGCTTCTCTTCATGATGTTCTTTATCCTTTGATGGAATTTTCGACCCTTGTAATAGAGAATTAGTGAAAGCTATAATTTTTGGGCTTGTTCCTAGTTTATAAAGGCTTGATTGTGGTGCTAGAACGATAAGATTGGGGTTAGAAAGCCTTATCCTAAGCCTAGGAGGGTTCTAGTATGAATTAAGGTCTTCTTGTCTCGAGGTTGGGCTCTCACGGTAGAATCTGTCTCAGAGTATAGTTTGTTCTCTGACGGTCTATCGTAAGACCGCCACATCATCCTGATGCTTCATCTCTGGACCATCACATTTCTTGCTATGAATTTTTAGCTTGACCTCATTCTGTCATGTCTGACGGTCTAATATTAGGCCACCACATATCCCTGACGCTCCATGCCTGGACCGTCACATTTCCTGCTGCACATTTTTAGCCCAATATCGTTCTATCATGTCTGACGGTCTAGTCTATGACCATCACCTGATTCTGATGCTCCATCAGTGGACCGTCACATTTCCTGCTATACGATTTTTAGTCCACCCTCTGTCGTCTCTGACGGCCTGATCTTGGTGCGCTACATGGGTCTGACGCTCCTGCCCTAGACCGTCACACCTTCTGCTGCAAGTTTCTATTCTTTCCCTTCTCCCTTTGGTCTGACCTGCCGGTCTTACACTTTATCCCCATTCATTTACATTCCCATCCACACATTTATTTTCACCCATTCATTCACACATCCATACTCACATTCATCCATCCATTCATACACATAAAACAATAATAAAAACACAAAAAGATTTTCATTCTATTTCATTCACATAAGTCATGTACAAGTGTGGGTGTCAAAAGAAGAAAAAATACGTCACTCGGCCTGTCTATCTCTCGGGCCGTCACTATCACCAGCACCCTCCTGCCGCTTGGTTGGCGGCTCCATGGCACTATGCTCCTCCTCTCGTGATCATCTTCGATCCGCCTCCTCGTTCCTCTGCCGATCGGAAGAACTAGCCAGGTAGTTTCCTACCGATCCGCTCGGTACTCCACTTCGTGTGCCTCCCGCTGCAGCGCTCCGGGATGCACTCAACACAGGCCCCCGGCTGATCATCCGGACTGTCCGCTCCACGGCCCAGAGTTCTATCTTTAAGTCATGCACCTGGAGTCACGCCGCCCGTGATGTGACACACCCTTGGACCTAGCAAGCAAGCACAATTGCATTCAAATGGGCCAAGTTGGGCCACCGCTCTATCGTCGCTCACCCAAACCCGGGGTGACTTGGCAATGCCAAGGTGAGGTTGAGGGGTTGGGCCCTTGCTGGTAGAGGGCCAGCAAGGCCAAGACTTGATTCACAATGGGTATGGATGCCCAAATCAAAGGGGGCCAACAAAGTGCCAAGGGCACCGGTTGCAATTTCCCACGGGGATCACTCAAGACAACGGGGCTTGAGGATCGGGCTCTCACTCGCTTAACCAGCAGAATCAAGAACTAATATTGAAAGACAAGCACTAAATGGAGTGAGGTTAGAACACTTACTCGACCGGCTTGAAGAAACCGGTCCCGCTCGGAGACGAGGGCGAGCGGGGAGACGGTGGATCCCCACACGCCGTGGCGGTGAAGCTTGACCTGCTCAAACCAATTACAACACTACGCCTCTCGCAGGAGGGGGATCTTGGGGTGGGGGTTAAATGATTACAATCAAAACTACCTCCACACAGGGAGGGGCCTTCAGCCGGCCAAGCGGGGAGGGGAAAACTAAGTCGAAGATGGTGAAGCAACGAAGATGCCGAATCTGCCTCCTTTCAGCCAAAGGGGACAGACAGTCGGTACCGGAGCTATAGATCTGCCTCTGGAATTTTTCCGGGGACGAGACCAGTGGGGAACTCTTCGTTACAAGAGCTGGGATGCTTCAGAATTTTGTTAATTTCTCCTGGGGTCGCTGCCGGTCAGGGCGGGAGCTCGAACAGGGCCTCTGATTCTCGAACTAGCAGTGACAGGTCACCAATAGTGGGAAGAAGAGGCTGTCCCAGCCGCTCCTGAACTCCGAATTAGATGCCGTCACCGCCGTTAGAACCGTGGGTAAGTCCTCTTTGCAGTAAAAGAAATGGGGACGCCAGAGAATGCCGGAGACGATCTGTGGCATCAGAAGAGTGAGGAGGGGTCGGTGCAGACTGTGGAAGACAGAGTCACGCGACCGTGGGAGAAAATTGGTAACTTCTGTTCCCGGATGCTGAATGGACTTCCGCTTCTTGTTTCTGAAAGTAGACAGGCCGAGGAAGAACTTTTCAGAATACCTTGTGGCCTGATTCCTTCGGGGCTCGTTGTGATGAAGCTTTTCCTCCAGTTCTGGAACTCTGCAGTGGCCGACCTGCGCAGTCGGGGAAGAACGGGGTGCCTTGGCAGCACCGAGCTCCGATGAGGACGAAACCACTTCCGTTACGAAGAGGACAGGCAGACGCTTCTGTGGATGCGTCTTATGCCTTCAGAATCGCAGGTAGCTGACCGTGATGGCTTCTGCAAGCTACTGGTATCTCTGCATCATTTGGACAGCAACCTGTAGACTTTGTTGAAGCCACCAAAATGACCTAAAGAAGAAGATGGAGGATGTGTATGTGTGAAAGGGGTGATGGGGGTGAAAGATGAAGTTTGTGGGAGGGGCGGGGATGCTAATGGTGATAGGAAAGAGATGGGAGGGGGGCAGGGGGCACAGGTTCTCAGCTGGAGGTAGGGGAAGGTGGGTGCAAGGGATGAGAATGGAGGGAGGTGGGAGGGGAGACCCTAACTAGAAGGGAGGGGAGGGGGGCGGCCAAAACATGGAGGGAAGGTGGATTTCAAATTTGAAATGGCTTTGGAAGTTGAGAGATGGTGTGGGGAAGTGGAGTGATTGTGTTGGAATGGAGAAGATCTGGTTGGAATGGGGAGTATGGTGTTGGAATGGGGAGATTCCTACCTTGGGACTAGGGGATGTAGTAAATGGGGTGTGGGGAAGTGGGGGGCTTTAATGGTGGTAGGTGGGGCTTGGAGGTGGAAGGGTGGAGGGGGAGGAGAGAGGAATGGGGCGAACCCCTTAGTGGAAGGAGAGAGAAGAGGGATAGAGAGAGAGGAGGGGTGGGGAATCACTCCCCTAGGGCTTCTCACCCAACTATAGGATTCACTCCACTAAACTAGATTTGAATACTCAAATGGAAATCTTTTGTATTGAATCATTTATTAAGTTCCAAATGAAGGAAATGGGGCCCTATATATAGGAAGCCCACATTTTACAATAAGTCCCTTACAAAAAGACTCAATAACAAATAACCGAAGGGGTAGGGGGGGCTCATGGGCCAAGCCCGAAAAATTGGGCCCAATAGCACATTACACAATCTAATGACACTCAAACTTAGGAAAATAAATGCAAGACCTAGGGACATGACTCAAATAAAATGAAAATTACATCAAAAGACTCAAATAAATAGCACAAAAGGATAAGTGGGCCTTTATAGAGAGAGGCCCGAACTCAAATGATGCCGGAGTGTGAAGAGGACCCTAGCCAAAGGGAATTGTGGATGATGTCTCCATCAAATCCCCTGGGCTGTGAAGAGCTTGACTCCGTCGAGTAGGGGTCCATCTGGCTGTGGTACTGCTCGAGGAGGTCCGGATCCAACCGCTGGAGATCCTCCCGACTCACCCAAGAATCCTCCGAAGGAGGCCGATCCTTCCACCTGACGAGATAGCGCTCATAGACCTTGCTCCAAGTGGTAGTGACTTGTTCATCCAATATTTGTTCAATTTGTTCACGCTGGACTCTCTTGGCTGGTGGTCTCTCCTCACGGGTGGGTGCTCTCTCAAGGGAAGAAGTAGGCTCAATCGCCTCACTAGGTACCACCGTGGGCCCCTTATATGGCACTAGGTCGGTAACATTGAATGTGGGACTTATTCCATACTCTTCAGGGAGATCTAACTCGTAGGCATTTGCACCAATGCGCCTCAAGACCTGGAAGAGACCAGCCCCACGTGGCCTCAGTTTAGAGTTGGCTCCCGGGGAGAGCCTCTCCGTCCTTACCATCACAAAGTCACCCACATGAAATTCTTGGTGACGCCGATGAGAGTCGGCCAGCCTTTTATAAGCCTCATTCTTTTTGCTGATGTGCTTGCGAATTTCTTCATGCAATTCTCTAATGTGTTGTGCAAAAGACTTGGCTGAAATAGACACTCTAGCATGCTGGGGAAGGGGAATGAGATCGGAAGGCTTTCTTGGCTTGTACCCATACACAGCTTCAAATGGACTCATCCCAATGGACTTATTGATGGAGTTGTTATATGCAAACTCAGCCTGTGGTAAGATGAGATCCCAATTCCCGGGATGATCCTCAACAAGACACCTACGAAGGTTCCCTAGACTCCGATTGACAACTTCGGTTTGACCATCTGTTTGGGGGTGGTAGGCAGTAGAGAATTTGAGGAGGGTGCCCATCATATGCCACAGAGTTTTCCAAAAGTAGCTAGTGAATTTGACATCCCTATCGGAGACTATGGTCTTAGGTAGCCCGTGGAGACGGACAACCTCATCAAAAAACAATCGAGCCACATGGGAGGCATCGAATGTTTTGGAGCATGGGATGAAGTGAGTCATTTTGGAAAATCTATCAACCACCACATAGATTGAGTCATGCTTTCTAGGAGTCTTGGGTAGTCCTAGCACAAAGTCCATACTTAAGTCTTGCCATGGTCGGTCGAGGATGGGGAGTGGGGTATATAGGCCGGTGTTTTGTTTCACTTGTTTGGCCGAGGCACATGTTCGGCATTGACCCACAACCTTGCCTACATCTCTCTTGAGACTAGGCCAATAAAACTATCCCTCAACTAGGGCAATGATTTTGTGGACTCCAAAATGGCCAGCTAGCCCTCCCGCATGTAATTCCCAAATTAAGAAGTCACGGAGTGAGGTCCGTGGGATGCAAAGCTTGGGTCCCTTGAAGAGGAACCCATCCTCTAAGACAAATCCCTCATGTTCCTTGCTAGAAGGGGTGGTCAAGGTGGTATAGATGTGCCCAAAGTCGGGGCAGCTAGGGTACTCATCCTTGATCCTATCAAATCCGGTCACTTCCACTTGGATAGTGGATAGCAAGGAAACTTTCCTACTAAGGGCATCCGCCGCTCGATTCTCACTCCCGGCCTTGTGTTTGATGACAAAAGTGTAGGATTGGATGAACTCAACCCATCGGGCATGTCGGGCATTTAACTTTTGTTGGGAATTGAGGTATTTGAGGGCCTCATGGTCGGAAAAGATGACAAACTCCTTGGGCAACAAGTAGTGCCTCCAATGTCGGAGGGATTGAACCACGGCATAGAACTTATTGTCATAAGTGGAGTATCTTGTCCTAGCATCACAAAGCTTCTAACTAAAGAAGGCTACCGGGTGTCCCTCTTGACTAAGAATCCCTCCTATCCCTATCCCGGATGCATCACATGTGACTTCAAAGACTTTAGAGAAATCGGGAAGGCATAGGACCGGAGCTTGGGTCAACTTCTCCTTAAGTTCTTGGAAGGCTTTAAAGGCCGATTTGGTCCATACAAAAGTCCCCTTCTTGAGACAATCGGTGATGGGGCCAGTGATAGTGCTAAACCCTCGAATAAATCTCCTATAGAATGTAGCCAATCCATGGAAACTTCGGACCTCGTGAAGGGTGTGGGGTTCCGGCCAATCAATGATATCTTGGACCTTCTCGGGGTCCATGGAGACGCCTTTGGTTGACAGCACAAATCCTAGGAAGGTGAGGGATGTGGTCATGAAGTGGCACTTTCCTAAGTTGGCAAATAGGCTCTCTTGACGAAGGATGGTACAAACTTTCCTATGGTGATCAAGGTGGGCTTCTTGGGATTGACTATAGATGAGTATATCATCAAAATAGACCACTAGAAAGATCCCAATGAAGGGCCTAAGGACCTCCGTCATAAGACGCATGAAAGTACTTGGGGCATTTGAAAGCCCAAAAGGCATGACTAACCATTCAAAGAGGCCATCTTTGGTTTTGAAAGTCATTTTCCACTCATCCCCGGGCCTTATCCTAACTTGGTGATAGCCACTCTTAAGGTCAATTTTGGAGAAGATGGTGGCTCCGGCTAACATATCAAGCATGTCATCAAGCCTAGGGATGGGAAACCTATACTTGACGGTGATTTTGTTAATGGCCCGACTATCCACACACATTCGCCATGACCCATCCTTCTTGGGAGTTAGAAGGGCCGGGACGGCACATGGACTTTTGCTAATGCGAATGAAGCCCTTCCTAATGAGTTCCTCTATTTGTCTCCTAAGTTCGGCATGTTCCGTAGGATTGAGGCGATAATGAGGAAGGTTTGGGAGAGTGGCTCCCGGGACTAGATCAATTGCATGTTGCACATCCCGCATGGGAGGGAGTTGGTCTGGGAGCTCCGTTGGGAACACATCATGGAATTCTTCTAGGAGTTGTTGGATTTCTATGGGATGTGGATTGGTGGAAGTGGGTTCTCCTAGGCAAATGACCACCACACATAATGGTACTCCTTGAACTATCTCCTCTTCAAGTTCCTTCCTAGTGATGAGATGAAGACCCTTGGTCAACCCCGAGGTCCCACTTTGTTTGGGAGTTTGGGTAGGGGATGGAGTTGGAGGGGTGGAGTTCCCCGAGACTTGTATGGTGGTGGGGTGTTGTCCTTGAGGGGGAGTGTCCCTCTTGGTCATGGGACGAGGTGGGGAGGGGTTAAGACGGATAGTCTTACCCTCATGTTCAAATGTGCATTTGTTGCTCCTACCCAAGATCGTGGCATCTACATCATAAAGCCAAGGTCTTCCTAGTAGGATGCTACCTACTTCCATGGGTATGATGTCACACCATATTTGATCATGGTATGAAGAGAAGGTGAGAGGCACAAGACATTGAGTGTTGGCCGGGATGGAGTTGTTGTTGATCCATGAAACCCGGTATGGGCTTGGGTGAGGGGTGATAGTTAGCCCAAGAAGCTTGATGGTATCGGGTGACACGTCATTGACACAACTCCCACTATCCAAGATCACTTTCCTTACATGGTTCCCTGTTTTGACAAAGGTGTGAAATATTGAAGTTCGACACCAATCCTCTTCTTGGGGTTTGGTGAGGGTGCATCTAATCACTCCTAGATGAGAGCTGGAAGATGGAGTAGTGTGCTCTAGACCCGACTCTAGGTATTGGGTTTCATACTCCTCTTCCCAATCTAGTGAGGCTTCATAGTCCTCAATGACATCTTCAAGTTCTTTTTGGGGTGGAGCTTCTTCCTCAATAAGCAAGCTAGACAATCCCTTGGATGGACATTGCCCCGCAAAGTGGCCAAACCCTTGACACCTAAAGCATTGTTGACGCCCGCTACCCGAAGTAGTTCCTACATTTGGGCCTTTGGGAATGTCTTCCCTCCGTGGGAGGGGGTGACTAGGGGTGGGTTTGTTTGGAGTGATGGTGGGAGGGGGGTTGTAAGGCCTTAATGGGGTGCTCCCACTTGGATTATGGGCTTTCATGGGAGTGGCCGGAATGGGCCGTGGTCCCATGTTTTTGGGATCGACCAGTCGGGGAGTAGCAAATCGAGGGATCCTAGAGAATCTTTCTACATCCCTAGCTATTTGATAAGCTATCTAAAGGTTATCAACATCTCTCATGAAAAGCTCTCTTTTGATGTGACTTTGAAGTCCATTCCTAAAGTGGGACAAGGTAACGGCCGGGTCCTCATGAACTCCACACTTCAAAAGATAGGAGTCAAACTTCTCAATGTACTCAACTACGGTCTTCCCCTCTTGGGTGAGGCTTTGCCATTCATCTAAGAGCATGTGATGGTAGGATTGGGGAAGGTATTTGTTCCTAAGTTGATTCTTCATACCCTCCCAAGTATCAATAGGCTCTACCCACCTAATCCTTCTTAAACCCTCTTGGTTTAGTCAATAAGTTTTGGCTAATTTAGTGAGATGCATCTTGGCCAATCTTACCCTCCTTTGGTCGGGCATTGGGTACCATTCAAAGTATTGGTCCATGGCGGTCTCCCATTCTAAGTAGACACTTGGTTCATGGGAACCATCAAAGTTTGGGGCCTCTACTTTAATCATCCTTAAGAGAGGGTCATCCGGGTCATCCCGTGGACGCCTTTCATGAATGTGATGGTGGCGAGGCCTCTCATAGTCATGGTAGGGATCAAGGTCCAGGTCCTCCCTATAAATATCAGCACGTGGATGATGGGCTCTTGGTCCATTGTACCTTGGATGGAATTCGTCCCTATGAGGCTCAACATATGGAGGGGGGACTCTTGGGTCATTGTTCCTTGGGTGGAACTCATTCCTATGCAACTCACCATGTGGTGGATGGATTCTTGGTTCATTATCCCTTAGATGAGGGTCTTCCCTATGAGGGTCAACATGTGGAGGGTGGACCCTAGGTTCATGGTTCCTTGGGTGGTTATCATGTTCTTCTAGACGGGCAATTCGAGTGGTTAGAGACTCTAGTTGGGCAAGAATGTTAGCAAGGGCAGCATCTACCCTATTCATTTGGCCTTGGGGTTCCTCCCTAAGAGCATCTTGATTGAGTTGAGGATTGGGATCCATGGGTGGAATTGAAGATGACGGATCGGGTCGGTAACTAGCACCACTACGGGTGGACATGCAAGACAAGGGGCAAATGAGGTTGGACACACAATGCAAAGGTCCTAGGACTTAGACTTGATAGAGACAAGTCAATGACTTGCTCTGATACCAATTGATGTGACACACCCTTGGACCTAGCAAGCAAGCACAATTGCATTCAAATGGGCCAAGTTGGGCCACCGCTCTATCGTCGCTCACCCAAACCCGGGGTGACTTGGCAATGCCAAGGTGAGGTTGAGGGGTTGGGCCCTTGCTGGTAGAGGGCCAGCAAGGCCAAGACTTGATTCCCAATGGGTATGGATGCCCAAATCAAAGGGGGCCGACAAAGTGCCAAGGGCACCGGTTACAATTTCCCACGGGGATCACTCAAGACAACAGGGCTTGAGGATCGGGCTCTCACTCGCTTAACCAGCGGAATCAAGAACTAATATTGAAACACAAGCACTAAATGGAGCGAGGTTAGAACACTTACTCGATCGGCTTGAAGAAACTGGTCCCGCTCGGAGACGAGGGCGAGCGGGGAGGCGGTGGATCCCCACACGCCACGGCGGTGAAGCTTGACCTGCTCAAACCAATTACAACACTACGCCTCTCGCAGGAGGGGGATCTTGGGGTGGGGGTTAAATGATTACAATCAAAACTACCTCCACATAGGGAGGGGCCTTCAGCCGGCCAAGCGGGGAGGGGAAAACTAAGTCGAAGATGGTGAAGCAACGAAGATGCCGAATCTGCCTCCTTTCAGCCAAAGGGGACAGACAGTCGGTGCCGGAGCTATAGATCTGCCTCTAGAATTTTTCCGGGGACGAGACAAGTGGGGAACTCTTCGTTACAGGAGCTGGGATGCTTCAGAATTTTGTTAATTTCTCCTGGGGTCGCTGCCGGTCGGGGCAGGAGCTCGAATAGGGCCTCTGATTCTCGGACTAGCAGTGACAGGTCACCAACAGTGGGAAGAAGAGGCTGTCCCGGCCGCTCCCGAACTCCGAATTAGATGCCGTCAGCGCCGTTAGAACCGTGGGTAAGTCCTCTTTGCAGTAAAAGAAACGGGGATGCCAGAGAATGCCGGAGACGATCTGTGTCATCAGAAGAGTGAGGAGGGGTCGGTGCAGACTGTGGAAGATAGAGTCGCGCGACCGTGGGAGAAAATTGGTAACTTCTGTTCCCGGATGCTGAATGGACTTCCGCTTCTTGTTTATGAAAGTAGACAGGCCGAGGAAGAACTTTTCAGAAGACCTTGTGGCCTGATTCCTTTGGGGCTCATTGTGATGAAGCTTTTTCTCCGGTTCTGGAACTCTGCAGTGGCCGACCTGCCCAGTCGGGAAAGAACGGGGTTCCTGGGCAGCACCGAGCTCCGATGAGGACGAAACCACTTCCGTTACGAAGAGGACAGGCAGACGCTTCCGTGGATGCCTCGTATGCCTTCAGAATCGCAGGTAGCTGACCGTGATGGCTTCTGTAAGCTACTGGTATCTCTGCATCATTTGGACAGCAACCTGCAGACTTTGTTGAAGCCACCAAAATGACCTAAAGAAGAAGATGGAGGATGTGTATGTGTGAAAGGGGTGATGGGGGTGAAAGATGAAGTTTGTGGGAGGGGTGGGGATGCTAATGGTGATAGGAAAGAGATAGGAGGGGGGCAGGGTGCACAGGTTCTCAGCTGGAGGTAGGGGAAGGTGGGTGCAAGGGATGAGAATGGAGGGAGGTGGGAGGGGTGACCCTAACTAGAAGGGAGGGGAGGGGGGCGGCCAAAACATGGAGGGAAGGTGGATTTCAAATTTGAAATGGCTTTGGAAGTTGAGAGATGGTGTGGGGAAGTGGAGTGATTGTGTTGGAATGGAGAAGATCTGGTTGGAATGGGGAGTATGGTGTTGGAATGGGGAGATTCCTACCTTGGGACTAGGGGGTGTAGTAAATGGGGTGTGGGGAAGTGGGGGGCTTTAATGGTGGTAGGTGGGGGTTGGAGGTGGAAGGGTGGAGGGGGAGGAGAGAGGAATGGGGCGAACCCCTTAGTGGAAGGAGAGAGAAGAGGGATAGAGAGAGAGGAGGGGTGGGGAATCACTCCCCTAGGGCTTCTCACCCAACTATAGGATTCACTCCACTAAACTAGATTTGAATACTCAAATGGAAATCTTTTGTATTGAATCATTCATTAAGTTCCAAATGAAGGAAATGGGGCCCTATATATAGGAAGCCCACATTTTACAATAAGTCCCTTACAAAAAGACTCAATAACAAATAACCGAAGGGGGGGGGGGCTCATGGGCCAAGCCCGAAGAATGGGGCCCAATAGCACATTTCACAATCTAATGACACTCAAACTTAGGAAAATAAATGCAAGACCTAGGGACATGACTCAAATAAAATGAAAATTACATCAAA
This sequence comes from Amorphophallus konjac, assembly GCA_022559845.1. Classification (NCBI taxonomy): domain Eukaryota; kingdom Viridiplantae; phylum Streptophyta; class Magnoliopsida; order Alismatales; family Araceae; genus Amorphophallus; species Amorphophallus konjac. The sequence continues at coordinate 299,422,763 of CM040121.1, read as the reverse complement.
TGACTCAAATAAATAGCACAAAAGGATAAGTGGGCCTTTATAGAGAGAGGCCCGAACTCAAATGATGCCGGAGTGTGAAGAGGACCCTAGCCAAAGGGAATTGTGGATGATGTCTCCATCAGCCCGAGCCTCGGTCCGGTATCTATCAAGGTCTGCAGTCTGGGTGGCTGCCCGCTCCAATTCTCCGCTCAGCCGGGCCACCTCTGCCTGAAGACGCCCTGCTTCAGCTTGGGAACGGTCCAGTTCTACTCGGGTCCACTCGGTCTCTGTTTGAGCTTGCTCTGTCTCGGCCAAGGCCGCGGTCAGTTCTCTCGCCTGCATTTTACATTTTTATCAGTCCATTAAAGCATTTAAGTCTAGAAGAAGAATAAGGGTTTAGATTCTTACCCGCTCTGCGAGGGTGGCCTCCGCCTCCTCGGCCCGAGCTACCGCTCGAGTAAACTCTGCATCTCGCTCAGCCCGTCCCCCGACAGGATGTGAAGAGGAGGACCGTGCGTCTGGTCCGGTCCTCTGGGCTCCCTCGACCCGCTGCATTTAGAAGTCAAAGTTATCCGTTTACATCATAAGCATTTAAGTCTTAAGTGTAGAAACTCACCAAAAGCTCTAAGGCAGCCCGATACTCGTCCCGCTGCTGGATGGTGGCATGTAGGAGTCCCTCGAGCTCAGCTATTCTTCCCTGTGGGTCTAGCTGCCTTTAGAAAGCATATGTCAGTGCATATAGAAGCATTAATTTAAATAGACGGAGTTTTTGGGTTTAGAAGTTCATACCAGCCGTCGAGTGCCTATGAACACCTGGTCGCCATACAGGTGAGAGTAAGCCTTGAGGTATGTCTCGTCGCTGTCCGCCCGGTCTTTCACCACTCGGCCTCTTTTGTTCCAATCATGCACATATTTGGCCTTTCGGGCGAACCAATCGACATCACCGCTAATGCCCTTCGAAGACTTGCCCGGGCGTTCATCGTCACGGCGGGGGAAGGTCACCTCTGGCTGATGAAGTCCCTGAGTCCTCAGGATCAACCAGTAGTGCAGGGGCTCGATCACGTTGATGTAGTGAAGCCGTATGTCTCGCCCACTGTAGGCTAGGGATGCCTTCACCCAAGGCTGCCACTCGTAGCCCTCATCCCGGTATGGGGTCCATTTCACCTGAAAAGGTCATATTAATCCATTCAAAAATCATTCATAGGCGTTTAGAAGCATTCACATGCAATCAAAACCCATTTTAGATGCATTTTGAAGGTTTAAGTCTAGAGCTTACCGTTGTGTGCGAGAATGAGTCGAGATCATCCTGGATGGCCCGGGTCAGTCTGTTGATCGATCCACTATCCCTCGCGACAACCCACCGTCTCGCGATGGGGATCCACTCGGGATGTAGCTGACTACCTCGCCCAATCCCCGAGAGGTACACGAAGCTCGAGATCTACATTTAAAGTCGAGTATCAGTAAATCGCATCATTTGCATTTTTGCATAATCATAATCATATAGAAAGCATCTAGAGTTCAGCATTTACCTGTAGAAAAGGTGAGAAGCCGCCCAGCATTATCCATCGGTCTGTGGTGCTGAGCGACTCGAAGAGGAAGGCAAGCGCTGCCGCTCCCCATGCGTATTTTCCCACTATGCTCAAATCTTCTAGCATTGGCAATAGCCTATAGCTGATCACGTCGGCTCAGGTCGGAAAAAGTAGCTTTCCGAACAACAGCATCAGTAATCATCTCAGGACTCGGTCTCCCTGCTGTCTTGCCTCTGCCGCCACTAGTGGGTGTACCTGCTCTATCACTCGGTCTATATGCTGCTCTGGGAGCTCGCCGACTGCTATAGCCGCTCCTTTCAGTCCCAAGCTGTCCTGTAGTCTTGACCTCGAAAGCTGGGATGATGTGTGCCCCGGCCTGATCAGATCTAAGCCCAGTAGCTCTTGGGCCATCTTCCGATAATCTCTGAATGTCCACCCGGTCACTGCTGCTCCATGGACTCGCAATCCGGTGATCCTTGCCATGTCTTCTAATGTGGGGATCATGTGGCTCCATGGGAAAATGAAAGCCCGGCTCACGGGGTCCCACCTCTCGTGCAGTGCGTACAAGAGCGGGGTATCTGTCCTCGTCACCTCGATGCTAAGCACCTCAGCGAATCCCATCTCAGCCAATCTCTCCCGCTGGTACTCAGGCAATGCCTGGTATACTACCAGTATCTGGAGCCAAGAAATCCTGGTTCTCCTTTTCCCCTGCACAATTAGAAGCATTAAGTTAGTCATTTAATCATAGCTTCATTGCATTGCATAAATAAAAATGAAAACAATAAAAATTAGAAAATTGAAAAATCCCAAAAATTGTTTCTATCTCTGGTTGCTCTGACGGCTCTGAGGTGATGCGTCACAGTTCTCTAACGCACCTGGGGTGGTGCGTCAGGCCTGTGACGGTCACTGCAACGATCGTCACGCTCTCTGATACGGGGCGTTGTCCCCTTCACTTTTTTGGCTCCCAAAAATGGCCATAGGAGGCCTACAATCATTCCTAAGGGGTCCTCAGACCCATTTCCACCCTCCAAACGCACATGCATACAACAAAAATTAAAAATTGAAGTTTTTGAGGAAATCGGCCTACCTCGGTGTCACGGTCCTTCTTCTTCTTCTTCTCCTTTGACGTGGTTGCCTTCTCGCCAATGGCTCCTCCCATGGCTTCTTCAGCTTCTTCCACGGTCATCGGAGGAACTTCCTCCGTTGGTTCGTTCATCGGAGGGCTCGCCGTCGGTGGGGTTCCTTCTCGGTCCACCTGAGCCCTAAACCGATGGATGGCCATCTTTTTCTTCCCATTTTCCCTTCTCTTCATTGGCTGAGACGGCTCGTCACCGGCCATTGCTCCGGTGGATGAGGTGGTCGACGGTGGGGTTTTGGGGTGTTGAGGTTTTTTGGTTCGTTTAGCGTTTGTGAACGAATGAAGGAAACAACCGTTCGGTTTTGTTTTTTTGAACGCTCCGGAAATGTAACGGTCTATCGTGAGACCGTCACACTACTCTGACGCGCCCTTTGTAGACCGTTAGGTCATTTGAAATGATGTCTTGAAGGATGTGAACCGCCAGACTCTGACGGTCCAAGGTGGATCCGTCAGGTACATCTAACGCACCCTTTTTGGACCGTTACATGCTTCAGAGTGTTTGATGGATGATAATGCTTTGTTTATCAGAAATTCATGCTTATATGATTATCTTGTCTATGCAATTCATGCTTATTGATGGTTATGCCTGGTTCTATGATTTATATTGTTAATGGAGGTGAATTGGAAGGTTTCCTTCGATTTACTCGCTTGATTTGGTTAGCTGGAGATTCCTGTCTGGAGTTTAGTGAATCGTCTCTTTCCTTTCCGTTGCTCCGGCCGCTGGCCGTGTTTTCCTTTCCTTAGTTGTTAGTTCCTCCAGACATGTGTCCTTTGGTTACCTTTCCTTGTGATTAGTTCGAAGCTTTCTGGAAAATTCCTGTCGCTTGTTGGTTGAAAAACGGGTGTCGTTTGCCTTAACGCCCGCTTTTTAGTCCACTCCGCTTCGTTTTCGCTTTATCTCCATGTTCCATCTTCGCTTTCGCTTCACCTCCGCTCGCTCCCCTGCAAAGAGGACGTTAAGGAGGGGCATCTGTTGACACCCGTTTTATGACCAATAAGTCAGGTCATCTCCTTGTTCATTCTACATGATGCTCCGAGTTGTTCACCTTTATTGAGCCTTCTTGGAAAATTTGAGGTCCATTTCGTGAGTCGTATCTCTTTGGTTGGGTCTGGTTCCTTATCCCTTTCTGCTGAACGAAGCTTGGCAAGCTCTCATTTTCATTTGAACTTTATTATCTCTAACGGTCCATCATAGGGGCGTTACAGTCCTCTAACGCATCTACCCTAGTGCGTTACATCCTTCCAGAGTCCTTAAGCTTGGGACTTCCTTTCAAGCTTATCTTTTGTCTATCCGTTGAGTGTGACGGTTTATCGTGCAGCCGTTACATTGGTTGTGACGCATCTACCCTAGACCTTTACATTCATCTAGAGTCCTACGTTTGCAAACTTCTCCCGTTGATCTTATCTTATAAAGGATAGGGTTGTGTGACGGTTCCTCCCTGGAGCATTACATCAGTGTGGCAGTCTATCGTGCGACCGTTACATCTAACAGAGAGTCCTGCCAAGCCTGGCCTTTGCTCTGCTATTCCGTGATCGAACTAAGAGTTTGATTCTTTGGTTTCTCTCTCGATACTCATCCTAAGGAGCTTCCGTTTGATTCTGTGGACTCTTGGGAGTATTATCTTCAAGAGTTTGCCAAGAAACGTCCTACTTTCTAGCTGGATTACCCTCTACTCGAACCTAGATTTTGAGGGTCTATAAATAGAACCCTTGACTTCATGGCTTGAAGAGGAGACATCTGGAGTTTGTGTCGAAGTGATGCCGCATCCTGGAGCTAGAACCAACCAAGGAGAGCTGCTTCCCACGTCCATCTACTTCCAAAGTTTAGGGAGTATCGTTTCCAAGGGTTTAATTCAGTCAAGTCTTGTTCTTAGTGTCTTTTCCCTCTTTTCAAACATCATAGCATTGTCCCTCTCCATCTCCCACGTTCTTGCACTCGCTACATTCATATAAAACATCCTCCCATCTTTGAAAACGCCCCAGAGGGGTTAAAAAAACCAACCTCCCCGGTATTTCCCTTTCCTTTTGCATGTTCTTAAGTTTCTTGGATTTATTGATACTACTTTGTCTAAGGGCTAATCTGGGTTGTTTTTCTTGTGTTCTACACTCTTTTGCAGGTTTACAGGGTCCATATCACGAGGCCCAAGCTCTCTAGCCGGCTGGAAAGCTTGGAGATCAAAAGGTCCCCAACTTCGTATTCTGCAGAAGCTCTGACGGTGTGGCACAGGCGCGTTAGAGTCTTGTAGCAGTCTATCGTAAGACCGTCACACTTGCTGTGGCGCATCTTCCTTCGACCGTTACATCTGACGGAGCTGTAGTTTTCTGGTTATTCTCTCTCCCGTGGGCGGGTGCATCATCCTCCTATTCCAAGGTATTTATCAGGTCTTTGACTTGTTTCTACCTTGGTGGCGATCACATCTTTTCTTAGTTTGGGCATTAGCTTTCTCTTTCATCATATCTCTTCTTTACTTTGCTTGTTCCACCTATAGGTGTATTTTCCTTTATTCCTTATTCCACGCTCCGGCGTGTGTTTTTCTTTATTTGCTTAGCTTAGTCTTGATTGAGATAGCATGTCCATGCTAGAGCTTGTGTTGGTTGCCTAGGTTCATGATTCGTATGTTCATAGGTTGATTGATTTCATTACTTGGCTCATTATTTGCTCATAGTTGGCATCATAGCCCATCTTGCAAAAGAAGGGACACATTAAAACCAACAGGGTCGGGTAAAATGAAATTTATTAATTTAAACCTATTTTCTATCATGCTCTTATTGTATGCATTATATATGTTCATGTATATATATATCACCTTGGTGCATGCTGGCATGAGCTGACTCTTTGGTATATCAAACGGTGATTGGCAGAAGGGCGGGTTATGCCTGACCGGAGGCCTTCACTATGCGTGATGGTGGTCCTCGGACCTACGTTCTCCACCACGTACCGGGAGCCGGCCTAATAAATAAATGCTACCATATTGTGTGCTTGCATGCAATCACGTCTTTCACATATTCCAGTGGCCTCATGGTCATTCTATTTTTGGCGATTAATCAAGGGTTGTCCCTCTTTCGGAGAGGCATAATTAACGTCGTAGCCTTTATCGTACGGCGGGTTCTAGGTCCCGACACGATCACCCATCTTCGTCTGATTAGTCAGACGGTGCGCATAATAAACTTGTCACTCAGTGACTGGCACACCTGATTAATAAACCAAATAAACAAATAAATATCAAATAAAATATTCTAAATAAAATCCATCCCCACATGCACCGACCTAACACTCGCCAAGGCTGCATGCATAGAGAATGGAATGCACAGACCTTAATGCCCATGAACGATGATATGCACTGGGTTTGTTGGACAGCCTGACTGACATGTATGCACGAGCCTTAGATATAACCTGAATGCACCGACTTAACTGATTGCGTGCATGCATAGACGTTTAAAGCCATGAAGTGCAATATATACAGTCGAGACATGCTCAGACCTAGACCAGCAGTTAAATGCATATCAATGTATATATATGCAACCGTGACATTCAATCAAGCACATGAAGTGACTCAGCTATCATCAAAATATTCTTCAACCATTAATGCTCAAGTGGTGACTCATAGTGTTGCTACCATCAAAACTCATGAAGCAAAACATCATCAAGGCACAGGGGCACAACAATCTCCCCCTTTTTGATGATGGCAACACAATGAAATGAGTCACACTGACTCGTCAACCTATTCTCCCCCTTTGACTTCAGCAAAAAGAGGTGGTTTGCGAGAAGAAATATAATGCATGAACCCATTCTCCCCCTTTTGAAATAATCAAATAGATCATGACAATGAAAGAGTAATACTCCTCTTATCAACATGAATGCAGGACTACTCTCGCCCTTTGAGATACAGTCCTCCCCCTTTGACATAATCATGAATATCTATAATGCCCAAAACTCCCCCTGAGAGCATGAAAGGAATCAAAAATACAAGCACATGATGTATCTACAGGGATGAACTCTGGTTATCCAATGAATCAATCTGGAATCCACCACCACAAGAATCTTGAAGCTAAATTGGTTGTGGCACCTTACATTCGTATGGACAGAACAATGCAGGTGAAAGTCCCACAGAACCAGAACCGGTTACAAGAGTCATTCGTCAGGGATACAGAAACAAGATGGAAGATTCCAACAATATGGAGAGTGAAACTGATGATGTAAATGAAGTAGATGTGGCCAAGGGTAGGAGTAGATAACAGAAAGCAAGGCACGGGATCTCCAACAGGTGAGTTAGCATGATGATTATGTTGTCAGAGGTGAACCTGATCAGAGGAAATTGTATGGCAGGTACCACAGTAATAAGTCCTCACAATGAAAGACTCTCCTATCATAGGGGGTTATGAAATAACCGACATGACCCAACTGATTTAACCATGATGTATACCAAATTTGTCAATTAAATTCAATACTTATATCTGAAGATAGGTTTTAATAAAGGTGAACCAATTAATCAAGCAATACTCAAGAACAACCACCTTCCATCTTACTCAAATGAACTCGATGACTCCTTTGAGAGTCACACAGAGCAGTATTGAGATTAAACACCCTTACTAGAATGTGAGCTGACTGTTTTTGCAAGATATTTTCTTTTGATTAGCACATTATTTTTCCTAAGCAATTTAAGTTGATCAACTGTAGCACCCCAGAAATTTAAAGTGTAGAATAGATAAAATAACTATAAGTATTTGTCATGGGAATTAAATTTTGATAAAAAGGAAAAGCGATAATTAGCTAACAAGGAAAATAATTAAATATAGGAAATAAGGACTATATGTGTATAGTTCTACCAATTAATTTAGAGTAAAACTATTTACAATTCTAATGAATATAATTAATGGGCCTTGAAGATAATGATTTGGGTTTTTAAAAGAGTATATAAATACCTAAAATGGGCTAAGATATATATATATATATATATATATATATATATACATATATATATATAGATATATAGGTGGCATGGGCCTTAATAAAGGATTAAGGCTTAACCCTAAAAACATGAAATCAATGTTAAGTTCCATTGGCCCAAACCCAACCCAAAGTATTCCAAGCTAATGGGCTTTAGCAGAGAAACGAGGGTTTTATAAATACAAGTCCACTTATCAAACAAACTCAATTGCTAATAAATTGTATTTTTCAAGCTCAAACCCCAAATGCCCAACCCATGTTCACTTTTACCTAATGCAATGCCCACCATACATATATCGGCCCTTTTAAACCCAACAACCAAACCCAAGCTCACGTGAGCAAACCCAACCCAACAACCTATATATATATATATATAGTGTTATATCTAAAACCAAAAACCCCATGGCATGGGCCTTACGTGTACACATATATAAAGACCACAAAACTCCATTACCCATTTAGACCACCCACCATCGTGAACCTTCTCACCAAGGGCAAACTACAACCCATATATATGTATGAGTTTCTTCTAACAACCAAAACCTAAACCCACGTAGCAAGCCCATCCCATGTGTATGATCGGACGCGCACCATGTTAGCCTTAGGGTTTCCCCATGCAAATAACAGCAGGCGGCTGCTAACTGGGAAGGGGGAGACCAACGTCGGGAAGGGTTTTAAAACCATGCTATTCTGGAACAATGAAAAACCTTCCCGTTAGTGGCCTGTTTACTAAACCAAAACCCATCTCTTAAAAAAAACCTCAATCCATGAATGCTCAGCATGCAGCCAACCTCACGTACACATAAAAGATCCCCACGTTAAAAGGATAAGGGAGCCCAACCCATCGTGATCACGAGGTCACGAGACCATGAATGAAGTGGGCTTCTCACCATCGATCAAAAACTCAAAACCCAAATTAACTTGACCGAGCTTAGGGTTTCGACGTTAAACTAAGGCAGGCGGTAGTTCATATAGGAAGAGATTAACTAAGTGGAGCAACGCACGGATCAATTGGGGACCCTTGCGTTACTTAGCATTTCACCCTTCTAGACCATCTCCCCATCTATAAAGAAGCCTCAAGATGGACGAACGGGTCTTTACTGCTGCATTCAAGGGATCCCAACCTGCTGCTCGTGTCTTCTTCCTCCTGCCAACGTGAACGTGCGGGTTTTCCCCCCTCTGTTTCCCTTCGTGTGGTCTGCATCCTCGGGCAGGTTTCATCCGGCTGCATCCTTCTTCATCTCCTCTGCTTCCTTAAGATTTATGTGCCCCGTTCTACGCGTCAAAGGTAGGTTTTCTCAATAATTGAAGCCCAAAGATAGTAGTAATTAATTTTGCATGTTTAAAACTCATGTTTTGTTATCATCGCTTGCTTAAGTGTAGTTTACCGTTTAATTATCTTAATAAATTAAATAATTACATCATGTTAAAATTTTATACCCAAGTAATCACACACCAAAATTTTGGATAAATATACTTCTAAAATCTTCATGGTTATTCCTAAATTTTCATGCCTTTTATGGTGTATTTACTATAAGTTTAAACAAGTTAAATCATTTAATATATATAATCACGTTACCCGGCGAATTCCAAAGGTTACCGTAGCATGCGAGTTATAGGTTTTTCTTTTGACGACTTGATTCTCATCACCGGAGCGTCCTTTGGCTATGAAATTTTATGAGTGTATTGTTGGGGAGGTGACCGAGATAGTGAGAGTGGTTGCACTGTGTTTCGTGCCCCCTATCTCAAGATCTCCCATCTCTCAATGAAAAATTATTTTGAACGTCCAGTTAGGTAGAGTTTTTCGAGCCCGTCATTTCGATATATAGAACGCGTGATTCCGACATGTGTACCTCGAGAATCGGAGCTTTGAAGATTGACACTTTATTGAAACGACGACATGTTAAATGTCGTCAAATTCTTTTGACGCCATCGTGCAAAGGCGTCAAATTGTTTATTATATATATATATATATACATACATACATATAACTTGTAATTATATCTTGGAAAATCCATATCTATTAAACTATGTAACATAAAATTATAAAAAATATATTTTTGGAATCCTTGAATTTTTCTCCTAATTATCATATATTCTTTTTTTATAAATTAATTTATATAAATAAATATGTCTTTGAATATATGTTTTTAAAATTATTCAATTAAATAGATATAAATGTGAATTCTTGTTAAATAAATTAAGTTAAAAATCATAAAATTAACGTCCCTCCAAGAGGACGCTAATTAATAAATGACGCCACTCACGGGCGACAAATAAAATAAGTTTATTTAATTATAGTTAATTATAGAATTAGATGGACATGAATTCTATAATTAACGCATTCATGTTCTCACCGTTTTCTCCCGATTTTGACCCATACCGTGGGTCTTCTGGCACTCTCATCTCACGTCCGTAGATGGAGTCCATGTTTCATGATTGGTTCACGTTATACACTTCAATTCTCGGCGACATACGAGCTCTCCGTTGGACATTCCGTTCTTTCGGACTAGCAAGTTAGTCATCGGGACCTCCGTAAGTCTCCTCGTAGCCTTGGATTCCCTCAAGGCCGACTGAGCTGGTTGTACCTTAAACACCTTGTACCCATTTTAATGCCACGTCACTGTGGAGAAATATGGTAACCCGGCCCTTTCATGGTGCTATTCTTGGCCCATGGGAGAATTCTCTTAGCCAGTGGAATGAGTAATCATTCCACTAGGCGATATATTGAATTGGGTATCCTATGGTTAGGTGCCAATTCTTCAGCTTGCTTTCGTGTCCATTGAATTGGTGACTATCTTGTGAGTCATCTATTCAAGTTATTCATGGCAACCTATCTAGGTGCCAATTCCACCCCGTTTTTCGACATGTCATGGTTTCTATGCTTTCACGTGGATTTTATTGCAAGTCTGTCCTTACTCAAGGGCCTTGTCCTTGAATTCCATAAAATCTTACCTTATCCTTCTATTAAAACTTGTTCTTGAAACTCCTTATTGGCTATAAACTATCGTGGATGTCTAGATCTATCTTTAATGCTGTGCATTTAGGGCCCGATCTGGTCCTAGGAGGAGCACCCGAAAGTACTTGTGCCCATGGGAGTTATATTGATCACGGTGTCTAGCATTGCACCGAAGTACTTGTCTCTCTTGATCTTTGGCATTCTACACACACACTCTCTCTCTCTCTCTTTCGTGATATTACTTGCGTGCGTGACTTGACTTGCGTGACTCGACTACCGTGGTCCAGAATGGGCAAGTACTTGCGTGAAATAGCCAATATTCTATAAATCTCTCTTGGATATCTCTTCCTTGAAAGTTTTTACATGAAATTGTCAAATTCTTGCTAGTTTTGTTTCACTTGCTCGGTTAATTCTACATGCATAGTCTTACTGCATTTACATGTGAAAGATGTAATTACTTAAACCAATTGCTTGTTCTTGAGATATAATTCCTACTGAGCGTTCGCTCACCCAGTTTTATTCTAACATTTTTCAGGTAATCAGGTGGCTAGCGAGACCGAGACTCACATGGGAGGGACAAGTGTGCAAGCGAGCTTCAAAATCTAGTGAACCCGAGTCTTTTATCTTTCTTGAGTCTAGCATGGTGTCTCTTATTTGGTTATCTTGTCTAAGTCTGTTAGAGCGTCATCTCCTTTTCTTTCATTGTGATGTAGTCGAGTCTTCTTCAAGTTTTTAAATTGAGATTGTAAGAGACTTATATTAGAAATAAAATTTTATTGTTGTTTCAAATTATTTAGAATTATGCGATTGCTCTTGATTATTCACGACTGTTTAACTGCCACGTTCCGAGCAAACGACACGTTCCGCTGCTATCAGTTCGGGGCGTGACATCAACACCCTTTTACATGAGGCACAACACGTCTTAGGTGAAGTGACCCAATTACTCAGTGTGATATCTTTCATTGACTCTCAACTTTGAGAGCAGAGTTAGCAATAGAGGTGTCTTTTTACATGAGGAGACACCTTGATTAGAGGCCGGACTCCCCAGTTACTCAACACAGACATGCTATTGCTCTATCATATTTTTTAATAAATTTTCACTAGAGATAACTATGACACTTCATGACATAGGTTTACTCTATTTCATTGATAGAGAACCCAGTTTCTCAGTGACCAAGTCATTGCTCTGAATTCAATTTTTTTTTATTCAACATTTTTCAGGTTAATGTTTAAACACAATACTCACTCTATGTGTCTCTACCAACGTAGCCTGGATATCACATTTTCATATTACAAATGAGTAAGACTAGGGTATTCATGACATTGTTGGTTAAAAATTATTAAAACTCATCATTCAGATACCTTCAATACATTTGAATACAAATTTGAGAATACATTAAACTTATATCAGTCTGAATCAGTAGACATTCTTAAACCTATATGATAGGAATTTCTTGTAAGAGTTTAGACTAAAACATGGTACACAACATAAGGATCTAAGATCAGTCCAATCAATGCACCTAAACAACTTATCATTCTTGGAACAAGAACCAGATTAATCAGATCAGCTTGAAAGGATGTGAGTGTTGGATAGGTAAGAGCTGGTAGAGCAAATAACAGCAGGAGAGAAGAGCATCAAATATATGCAGAGCAGAATCAATTTCAGTAGCTGAGTCTGGAGTACAGACAGATCAGCTGAACAACTAGAGACAACAGAGAATTTAGGTAAACCACCTAAATGCAGAGAATGGATCAGATTGCTAGATAGAAAGAGTTCAAGAGGTGAAGAAGTGATGAAACATGAATGCTCCCCCTGTCTAGACGCAATATGTATAAAACTACACATGAGCAGCATAGGGATTAAACGAAAGCAGTCAATCTCCCCCTGACTAAGTGCATGGTATACAAAGAAAACGTAACACATGGTTTTATGATAAGCTCATGAAACAGACATGCAATTCAATCAAAAGGAGAGTTACCATAAACATTATGTGAAATTCAAATTTTCAGATGATTTCAATTCAGCACAGACCGAATCAACATGATGTTCAAACTTTTCAAACTCCTAATTTCAGATGACAGAATTCGAAGTGAGTGGTCAGAACAGACCTGGAGAGCAGGATCATGGGGTCTTTCAATTTTTGAGTGCCTTGGTTTATTGACCTCTCTTTATTCATTCCAAGGCACACCTGCAGCAAAGAAATCATTTTGATCCTGCAGGAACCCAAGCAGTCTTGGGTCCTGTATTATCCCTAACAAGAGTTATGAACAATTTCTTAGCGACATTGTCATCAAAATCCATCAAATAACAATTGGCCATAATGTGACCGAATTTACCACAATATCTACATGAAACAGTAGATTTTCTGGTCCTATGATGCATGTTAACAGCAGCATGAGACTTATGAACCTGAGCATGAAATGTTCTGTTGTTTACATGGACATTTTGTTTCTTATTCTTAATCAGCCAACATTCAGCAGATTTGTGACCTGACTTACCATAGTTAAAGCATGAAAAGTTCACAGGTCGTTTTGTAGAGAACTTGACAAAATAGGGATTAACAGAATTTTCCTAAACATGCCAACAGTCCTCGACTGTATGGCCATGCTTCCCACACTCGAAGCACCTGATGTGCTTATCTTTAGAACCATTTTTACCCCAAGTAGATCCAAACCAGCACTCAACGGCTTTGTGACCACGTTTGTTACAGTTAAAATAAATAATGTGCTGGTTTGAAGCAAACGTGTTTCTTTTAGGGCCATGATGATTAGCAGAAGACCTAGCATGCATTTTATCATCTTGTTTCATGATGAAACATGCATTCATGAGATGACCATGCCTACCACAGTAATGACAATAATCATTCTTTTCATGTGCATACGAGTGAGTAACCAGTTTATGAACATCATGCACTAATCCATCAGATTCCACAGAGCGAGCAGAGTTAGCAGCATAAGCAGGGACAACCTTGACTTTATTCATGAAAGCATCCGTTTTCAGTTGTTTGCTCCTTTTCAAGGCATTTATTTGTTTTTCAGTTCTCTGATCCTTAAATTGGAATACTGATGATGAAGGTATTTTTAGATTTTTATTTTGTTTTGGGGATTGACTTGTGGTACCAGCTACATCAGAGCTTTGCACAAAATTGGTGTATAGCTGGTTTCTAGTAATTTCCTTAACATCTGAACTGCAACTTATCCCCTTTCTTGAATTATCATCCCCACCTTTCATGACAACTTTCATTTTTCCTTCATTTTTAGCAGACTTGTGTGCTGAGTTTTCCAGATCATGAATTTTATTTTCCAGAGAGGCAATGTGAATTTCATAACTGGTAATCTCCTGTTCACTGCAATTAACACATTCGCTTAGTACTTTGTTTGTAGTTTTATATTTCTCAATTTCTTGTTCCAGATTGCTCAGATTTTTTACCTCTTCATTGCAAGCAGTTTTTCCTTTTTCTAAGGTGAGAAGTTTTTTGGACATACCAGTGTTTAATCGTTTTAACTTTTAAATTCATTGTTCTCCTCCTCAAGTTTTTCAGCTTGAATTTCCTTATTAGCAGATCTTTCTCTCTTGATAGCCAGAAGCCTCTCTGAAATAAAAGTATTTAGGACCATGAGTTTCTTGTTTTGTTCTTTCAGTTCTTTGTTCTCTTTGGACAGCTTCTCAATTTCTTCACCACTAGATATATTCAATTAGTTCATCCTCTCTTTGTTCGACTTTAATTTTCTCATTCAATAACTCTTGGTTTTCTTCTTTAAGAGAGGCAATCAACTTCATCCACCATTCATTTTCACTGTATAGTTCCTCATTGTGTTCTTTTAGTAAAGAGCATTTGTTGCAGACTGATTTTTCAGATGAGACGTGTAAAGCTTCCATGTTGAATTCCTTTATTCTCGTTTCAAGATTTTCATTACTCTTTTGAAATTCTGCATTTGCTAGTTTCAGTTTGTTCATTTCAGAGTTAATTTTATTCAATTTTTGCAGTCTCATTAGATGTTCATCATTCTCTTCATTCAGCTGATTCTCCAGTTCGGATATCTTATTTAAGCATGTTTGATTCTCAATTTTTAAAGAGACATTTTGTTCCTTAAAGTTTTGAACATCTAGCAAACACATATCATAAGACTTCTTCAGAGTAGGACAAGCTTCACAAGAGAATTAAGATTTACTTTGTTCGATATTTTTCTTCAATCTTTTATTTTCAGATTTTATTTTCTTAGACACTTTTAACAATTCTTCATACATTACAACCAGTGCATCAAACGAAGGTTCTTCTGACCCGGAGCTTACCAGAGAAGCAGTATCATTATCATTCTCTCTCCGATTGGCCATCAAGCATTTATCCTCTTCCTCCTCGTTTGCCGCAGTTACTCTGTCCAAGATTTCCTTTCCCGACGCACACCTGAGAACAAAAGAAAATTTGTCAACATTCACTGCATCTCTTAGAATATTAAGAACTGTGATATTCTCATGGTTCTTTGATCTGTCCTCACTAGACCACTTAGTGATGCGGGACGGACACGGGAGACGACACCATAAGGTGCCACCCTCGGACTCTAGAGGAAGACGCGACCAGCAGCACACACCAGGGAGACACTAAGCCCGACACTACGAGCTCCTAGTGGCAAAACGTCGCTAACAGAAGTACCAACTCACTCGTCGTCCCATGCGAGGGAAAGCGCGGACCGTGCGCTGTTAAGGAACCGGCGGAGGTCAAGGGTAGTCCGACTCAACTTCCGGACTCGGATCGAGTCGCGGGACGGGTCACTCTCGCTCTCACAGCGGTGACATGGACACACGGGCTAGTACCTACACTCTCGGCAGCGGCAAAAGACCGTATACTAGCTAAGCAAATGAACGCCAAGAGGTTCGGACTATTACCTCCACGCACCCGGCGTGGCGAAGACAACCCCGGCCAATCACGGACTCCCGGTTAACACAATTTTACAGAAATACAATAATTTGACCCACTCCACGCAGGGAGGTAAAAGGTCACATGCGGGGCCCGGGAATCACGTGAATTGGGTTGACGGGCAGTATCTTGATGTCGCCCGGCGGTGCCGAACTCCGCGTTTTCGTGCTTTCCGAACGGCGGGTTCTGCGGACCCGCGGGGCCCACAGATAGCGCTGTCCTCCGGATCTGCGGGGGTGGGACCCACTATGATGGGGACCCCTGGTGGCGCACCTCCACGGACGGCGGTCGGCCGGGAACACCGATCGGGGGTCGATCGGTCCCGATTCCCAATTGTTGAACTAGCTGCCCACGGATTTTGATTTCTATTTTCAGGCGCGCGCTCCGATGAAAACGGCCGTTGCGACCAATCCCGACGTCGGATCGGGACGCATGAGCTATCGTTGGAAATCTCTCTTCAAATGCTTCAATCTAGACCTAGAGAGATCTTCTGGATCTGGTCCGATCAGAACTTTAATGAATTTACAAGCCCCTATTGTACAGTAACCGAAACCTCAGATTTGTAGGGTACTTGTCTGAGAACCACCGTTGACCGCCTAGTAAACCTCCGATTCAGCTCTTAAGCTCTTCTTCAACGTTGTAGGGGATCAAACCACGGAACTGGGACTATTTTTGGAATTTGATGTGGAGATGGTGGCGATTTGATATGATTTTTGGAGTGACTGGTGGTCGGATCTGGGAACAAGTGGACAGAACTGTAGATGGGACTGAGAACGATTTTTAGAAAATATGAAATGGGCGAACCAGAAATTTAGAAAAATTGTGGATGAAGGGGTGGATGGAAGGAAACTCCAGTAAAATGTATGGGACTAACAGAAATCAAAAGATGGACCTAAGACATGAAACACAGGGCGGATATGAATCTAGACAGAACTCTGGCAGAACTGAAATGAAAGGGTGGACGAAAATCAAAAATTATGAAACGGGATCTGAATGACAAACCAAAATTTATGGGATATCCTTGACACCTCTGGAATCTCCAGTAAAAGTCCCAAATCTATCTGAGCTCGTGGTTGATGGCTGAATTTCGTGGAAGCTGCTGTGGTACTGCGCAAGCAGAACTTCGTTGATGGCGGTGGCGGTGCGGTGGCAGCTCGTGGCGGCGGCGACCGGAACTGATAGGGTGGAGTCTCACCACCAGAAGGAAGCCTTCACAGCTTCAAGGGGAGAGGGAGGGGCGGCCTAAGCCTTGCTCAAGGGATTTTCTTCCAATTCAAATGCATTAATTCCACTAAAATGAGAAAATACAACTCTTTATAGGTTACATGCTAAACCCAATATCCACCCTTAGATCTAGGTATGGGGGAATGGATGGCTTGGATTGGATGTGACCAACCACAATAATAAAATATTTAAAGGAAGTCAATTCCTAATTTTAACACATGTGGTCAAAGAAAGAGAGGAAAGAAAGAAAAAAAAACTAATCTAGCCTAATAAGGCCAAAAGAGGCTGCGCCCCAAGCTTGGGCCCTTCTTGGGCCAAATTGCCTCAAGGCTCATAAGGCCTTCAACAAGTCCATATTACTCCAATCTAGGAGGCCCATGTGGAGTGGAGGCTTAATTGGTCCTTAAGTGGCTTAAGAACCCAATATGAAGCCTAATGAAGCCTTATTACCCAATATGGCAATCAACCCTTAATGGACCCTAAAGGACTTACCCATTTGGCTTATTAAGAGCCTTACATTGAACCCAATATGACAAACCCAAATAAAACACTCATCACAACCCAATTACAAGGCAAACAATTGCTAAAACAATACAAGGAAATGCTAAAATGACCAAGAATCAAGGTGGGGTTTCCAGGCTATCCCCGAGCCAAAGAGAAGCTGCTGTAGCTCCAGTGGTGCTCCGTGTACGGTACTGATGGCTCGCCGGCTCGTGCCTCTCGCGTGCTCTGGTGTCTGCACCAATTCTCCCCGGGTGGGAGAAACTCGACCCTGTCGAGTAAGGGTCTGCATCGCTCCTATATCGCTCCAAAAGATCCGGATCAATCCGCTGCAACTCGCCATGGGTGATCCATGTGTCCTCAGTAGCGGGCCGTCCTCTCCATCGCACTAGATAGCGCGGGTAAGATCCACTCCTAGTAACTGTCACCTGCTCATCCAGTATACGATCTATATGCTCACGCTACCGTGAAAAAGGGGCTGGAGGTGGAAGTGGACACTCAGGTGTGGGATCACTCTCAAGGGGAGGAGATGGCTCAAAAGGCTCACTAGGGATCACCACTGGGTCCCTATATGCAACAAGATCCGATACATTGAAGGTAGAGCTTATACCATATTCCTCGGGCAAGTCCACAACGTACGCATTGGATCCAACGCGTTTCAACACTCTGAACGGACCGGCTCCGCGAGCTTGCAACTTCTTAACGGTTCCAGAGGGAAACCGTTCAGGTCTTACCCTGATCATGACATATTCACCCTCGTGGAACTCTCGGTGGTGTCAGTGGGCATCGGCTAACTCCTTGTACCATGCATTGCTGGCCTCAATGTGACGACGGATGTCGTCATGCAAACTCCTAACATGCCTAGCAAACGACTCGGCCGACTCCGACACTCTAGCATGGATAGGCATGGGGACAAGGTCAACGGGTTTCCTAGGCCTACGACCTGTGACAATCTCAAATGGACTCATGTCGGTAGACCTATTCACCGAATCATTGTATGCAAACTCAGTCATGGGTAAAATGAGATCTCAATCCCCAATACAGTCCTTAACTAGACACCTCAAAAGATCTCCCAGACTCCTATTGACCACCTCGGTCTGACCATCTGTCTGGGGGTGATATGCAGTGGAAAACTTGAGGTGAGTACCCATTATATGCCATAGTGTCTTCCAAAAATAGGAAGTGAATCTAACATCACGGTCAGACACTATAGTGCGAGGCAACCCGAACTTGCACACCACATGAGTAAGGAATAGGTGGGCTATCCTAGAAGCATCCGACGTCTTAGAGCAAGGAATAAAGAGGGCCATCTTCGAGAAACGGTCGACCACCGCATAGACTGAATCATGCTTCCTGGAGGTACGTGGCAATCCCAAAACAAAGCCCATGCTAACATCCTGCCACGGGGCATCAGGCACGGGGAGAGGCGTATAAAGGCCCGAGCTTTGCTTCTTCATCTTGGCCGTAGCACATGTACGGCACTGAGCCACGATGTTAGCAACATCGCGCTTAAAGCTCGGCCAATAAAATCGATGCTCCACTGCCTCAATAGTCTTGTTTCGACCAAAGTGGCCGACTAGACCTCCCGCATGTAGTTCCCACACTAAGAAATCTCGAACCGAAGTTCGGGGAACACATAGCCTGCTACCTCGAAAGAGGTAACCTTCCTGAAGCACATACTCATCAAGGTCTCTCGATGGTCTGACCTGGAGAGTGGTAAAAATTTGACCGAAGTCAGGACAATCAACATAGGCCTCCTTCATCTTCTCTAACCCTATGACCTCGGTACTCATGGTGGTAAGCAAACATGCTCGCCGACTCAAGGCATCAGCCACCTTGTTCTCCACTCCAGCCTTATGTTTCAGCACAAAGGTGAACTGCTGGAGATACTCGAACCAACGACTATGACGTGAGTTAAGCTTCTTTTGCGAATGGAGGTACCTCAATGCCTCGTGATCGGAGTATAGGATAAACTCCTGATGTAAAAGATAGTGCCTCCAATGCCTAAGAGCCTGAACAACTACGTAGAATTCTTTATCATATGTGGAATATCACAGTTTCGCGTCATTCAGCTTCTCGCTGAAATATGCGATCGGGTGGGACTCCTGACTCAAAACTCCTCCAATTCCCACGCCCGACGCATCACAAGAGACCTCAAACACCTTCGAGAAATCAGGCAGTCGAAGGATAGGTGTCTGGGTCATGCGCTCCTTGATGTCCTTGAAGGCGGTAGATGCGGCCTTCGTCCATACAAATGTGCCCTTACGAATGCAATCCGTGATCGGGGCGGTGACGGAGCTAAATCTGCGGATGAAGCGACGGTAGAACGTCGCAAGGTCATGAAAGCTGCGGACATCATGAACCGTACGGGGTTCCGGCCACTCAACAATGGCCCGGACCTTCTCCGGATCGGCGGAGACCCCAGTACTAGACACAATGAAACCCAAGAAGATAAGCTGAGGTGTCATGAAGGCACACTTCTGTGGGTTCGCAAACAACTGCTCTCGCGAAGTAGACAGACCTGCCGAAGGTGGTCTAAGTGGTCCCTTGTGGTGCGGCTATAGATAAGGATATCATCAAAATACACCACTACAAAGACTCCAATGAAAGGTCGAAGGACCTGTGTCATGAGCCGCATGAAAGTGCTAGGGGCATTGGTCAACCCAAAAGGCATGACCAACCACTCATATAGACCGTCCTTGGTCTTAAATGCGGTCTTCCACTCATCACCTGGCCTAATCCTCATCTGATGGTAGCCACTCTTAAGATCGATCTTCGAAAAGATAGTGGCACCTGCCATCATGTCTAGCATGTCATCCAGGCGGGGAATAGGGAACCTGTACTTCACGGTGATCTTGTTGATGGCACGACTATCAATACACATTCTCCACGTGCCATCCTTCTTTGGGGCGAGTAATGCGGGTACAGCACATGGACTCATGCTTGTAGATATATATTTCTCTCCTCTCTCTCTCCTTTCACTAAAGGGGTCAAAAGTGCGCCAAGTGCATGAACAAATGAGAGACAGAAGAGGAAATAGGGAATGAAGCAAAGTACCGTGATCGCCACCAAGATGCCGTACGCGACAGGCACGCCGTACCTTGGAAAATGGGGAGACACTCGCCTTGGTGCAGCGCTAGGGATGAACGGCTCGGGTAGGACCGCCCTGGGATGAGCGGTCTTACGATAGACCGCCTTGGGACGCTGCGAGGGACGCGGGAGGAACTGCTGCAGTGAGATGGACGGCGCTTGAGGGACCGCACTCCAGTGAAGGACGGTTGTTTATACACCGCGTGGAAAGTTGAACGGTTGGAGGATGACCGCTCAATACCTTCACTCAGCAAGTTGAGAAGGGCTCGACCTCCACCCTCTTCGGCCGGCCAGAGGGGATGGGCCTCGTGCTGATTAGATGCTGACCTGCGAAACAACGTAGAGACATAAAAAGACACCCAAATTAGACCTTAATGATGCGGTACATATTCAAAAGAGAAGAATTAAGCATGAACAAATGAAAAGGGGAATACCTGGGGGGTTTTAAACCCTTAGGGTGACAAAAAACGGATGGTTGTGTGCATGTTATGAGAAGGAGGGGGGTACGCGGGTGAGAAACAAAGCATGCAATGAAAGAACACGGCAAAACTATGAAATGAAAAACTACGAAGACTGGGCTACTCCCTTGACCGGAGGCTCATGCGGATGTAGAGAGCCTCCCTCCTTGGTGCTGGGTCACTCAAGAGTGCGGCAGGGCTTCGCCGTCGATCAAAATCTCCCCCCCTTTCGACGTCCGGCCAATAGGGTCTATTTATAGAGCCTAGAAAGCCAACCCGAAACTAGGGTTTAGAGCCATTTTCGGGACGAGATTATTGAAGATAAATCGTAGATAATACAATTATCTCTCATCCAGTCGAAACGGCAGCTAAAATGGTTGATTATCCGTGGAGAAATCGCCAAAATAAGTTAAGGATAAAACCATGGAGAAAAGGATTAAAATCTGTTAAAATTCAGCAACCGACGAGATGAACGGTCTTACGATAGACCGCTCAACCAGGTGGGCGGTTATAAACTAACCGTCCATACCCGTCGGTGGAAATTCAAATAATCAGCAAATAATCCCAATTATCTCTCGAACTGGCCGAAACATCCGCCGTGGGACCCTGAACACATGAACGGTTTAATGGAGACCGTTTGAGTGTAGGGCGGCACAACCACGACCGTTTTATCCTATCGGTGATAATTCAAAATATTTGGATAATTATCTGAGAAAACGGGCGCGCGTAGGACTCTGAGATATAGGCGGTTGGAATAGGCCCGTCCATGAACTTGAACGGTCCTGGTCACACCGCACAAAATCCTGTCGGTGAATATTCAGAAAATCCTCAAAAATTAGCTGAAATGTATGAACGGTCTGGTATCAACCGCCCCAGTCGTGAACGGCTGATGTGGGACCGTTCATGATCTTGGGTACCTGATGTTTATAAAACAGTTCAATTAATCAAAGCCAAGGTCCGACAAGCCCTGAATGGATACGACCTTTACCAAGGAGGGAGGCTACCCATAAAATGGGCCCAGGACGTGCCACAAAGAATGGCCCAACAGATAATGGACAACTTAGGACATCAATCAATGGAAGTAAGAGAAACGGCTCAACTTATCGGTATAAAACGGGTGTCAACAGATGCCCCTCCTTAACGTCCTCTTTGCAGGGGAGCGAGCGGAGGTGAAGCGGAGGTGACACGGAACATGGAGACGAAGCGGAAATGTAGCGGAGTGGACCGGAAAAGCGGGCGTTAAGGTAAACGACACCCGTTCCTACCAATAAGCGATGAGAATCTTTCGGAAAACCTTGAACCGAGCGTCAGGAGTAATTGACCAAAAGGCGACGCCAATCTGGAGGGACTAAACTAAAGGAAATCAACCGACAAGACCAACCTCATGGGGGACACAATCCCGCGGTCCAATGAGGGGGCCACAAAAGAAAAAAGATGCTAAAGCTCCAGACGGGGATCTTCTAGTCAACTGACCCCAACGAACCGACCAAAGAGAACCTTCAAACTCAGAGTGGAATTAGTTCATCTTACTCGAGCCTCTTAAACACATAGCTGACCATTACCAACGGGACATTTCTTAAGCAAACCACGGGGCATGAAAGCTCAAAAGGATGCGTATGATGCATGCTGGGCTAAAAAAAAAGAAATCATTAAAACAAATGCCAAGAAAGATTAAAATATAAGATATTCGAGAGTAATATTGCTAAGCTGGGAACATCAGAGTCAAGATACCGTCCGCTACCACAGCGCGCGGATAGAACCGTCCTCCTCGTGACATCCCAGCTTAACGGCCTATCCGAAGGTTAGGTACATGAGCCTGGATCATCATTGTTTTTGTTGAAGGGGAACATCAGATCCTGGGACACATAAGAAACCTGTCGGCTCTCGAAATAGTATATATAATAACATATAATAATGCAATAAGGGATTCAGGGATAGAAGACCATACCTGACTTACCTGTGCAGGCGAAATGGCGAGACATGGCTGAAGCGATGCTGCATAAGATGATTTAAGAGATGTATTTCCAAAGAAAACATTCAATATTCATGATTTAAACACATCAATGAGATATACGGCCGAATATTAACCGTTCTATATTCTAAACGGCTCCATGTTAACCGTATGTACCTGATATCCAAGCAATTTTCTCAGAGCCGGTTGCCCGTGATGCACGGTTGCGTAGACACCGTTTTAATTTGAACGGCTCCGTGGGAACCGCTCGTACCCAGAATTCCAACCGACATAGAATTAATGGTCAAGAGATACATACGGTTAGGAACGAACCGTTCACATAGTGAACGGTCTAACGATAGACCGTTTTTCTCTGGAGCTTCGAAAAAAAGAACTCCTTCGTCTCCCTCCACCGTAACCGACGGTGGAAGGGACGAAGGGGCAAACAACGCCCACACTCTCCCTCTCTCAATCTCTCTTCTCAACTCCCCCCCTCTCCCTCTCTCAACCTCACTGCACCCCCAGCCCATTTGATGACCCGGACGAAGCACCAGTCCGCCAGGCCACGGACCGCCGGTGAGGGCTCGCCGCCGCCGGAGCAACCGCCACCGCCGCCGGAGGAGGAGGGCACACCCGGGGTGACTATGGAGGAGCTCGCCATCGTCGTCGCCGACGAAGAGGCCCCTGCCGGCGAGGAGGAAGTGGCCGGAGGACCACCGCCCGCGGGGGCGGCCAAGAAACCACGGGATCCCGAGGTAGGTTTCCCCCACCTTTCTTCCATTTCTATCGTTTTAGTTCCATGCATGTTAGTTTTAGGGGCTTAGAGGGGCCTAGGGGGTTGTTTTTAGGGACCATGGAGGTCTCCCAGCCGGCTGGGAGGCCTCCACCGTCGTCGGGGACGACGATGGTAAAACGGTTTAACAGAAACCGTACTGCCAAAACAATGCGGTCCCCAAAGGACCGCCCCAAACAAACACGGTGCTGGGAGCGCCGTTTACACTCACATAGCCAACGGTTCCTTAAAAACACAATACGGTGAGGGTATCACCGTTCAGAATACAGACGGGCCGTGTAGGTCCGTTCAAACATGCAACCAAGCAAAACAATACGGTCCTTAGAGGACCGTCATAAAATAATACGGCCAGAGGTGGGCCGTTATTCCTTAGGAAGACGGGCAACCGGATGGTTCAGGGTGGTCCGTCCATGATAAAAGCGGCTAGGGATAGCCCGTTCAAACTGGGGGTCCTGAGCAACAAAACGGTTTGAGTGAAGCCGCTCATCTATGGAGCGGTTTGGAGTAACCGTTCTTCGAATCAATAATTGGGCTTTGAGCATTTTATTTATGTGAAACAACATGTGAAACTAACTGACTAATGCAAAATAAAATGGATGAATGCAGGGGAAACGTAGGACCCGCACCTCCTGGCTACAGGTTCGGGCAGTGTACCTCGCACTGCCGGACTTCCAGAGGGAGCGATTGACTGCCATGGGGTTCGCCCCCTTCCTGAGCATTGAGGTGTGTCGCTTTGACGCAGCTCTGCTCTATGCTCTGCACGACCGCTGGGACCCAGTGAGTCGGACGTTCTTGTTCCCGTGGGGGCACATGGTTCCCACGTTGGAGGACGTGGCCAGGCTCACTGGCCTACGCGTGCACGGGTCGCCGGTCAGCGGGACTACTTTTCCTGACTACCGGGGATGGCTCGAGAGCTGCTCGGCCTACAGCTGCGGCGCCCCGAGAGGCAGTCGACCCTCCTTCCCCGGGCTGCTCTCCAGGACAGCCTGGGCCTTCGACGAGCTGGTGTTGCAGTGGGCGAGCGACCAGAGGAGCACTTGGAGCGGCTTGTCGGATTGGCGAGGCCGAGGGTCGCAGCGGCACCGGGACCAGAGGCAGACAGAGTACTACGACGGTTTCTGATGCTGATGTTCGGGCGGCTTCTCTTCTCCACTCGGGCGGACGTGATGAGCTGTCGCTTCCTCCCCTTCCTCCAGGAGCTCGAGCATGTAGGTGACTATGCTTGGGGAGCGGCGGTCCTCGCCTTCCTCTTTGACACCCTTAGTTCGACGGCGCGTCGGACGATGCTTGGGGGCTTCTCCCCCTTACTCCAGGTGCGACTCTCTTCCCTAGTCTTAATTATGCGACTCTATATGCTGACCGAATGCTGACACGACCTTGTGATACAGGTGTGGGCCTACGTGCGCCTACGTGGGTTGGGGAGAGGCGAGGAGACCCGCCCTGGGCTCCTGCGATAGCGCGGAGGTGGACAGCACCTCGGGAATGATGGCCCTGAGGAGGCAGGTTTGGGAGCTGCAGGATGACCTGGACTCTCTACCGTACACCTCGGTACGCTTCTAGACTCAGACTCTTTAAATACATGCTATTCTGATGATACTGATGCAGTTTCCTATTCTTTGTAGGTACGGTGGACCCCTTACATGGAGGAGAGCCCGGAGGGTCAGCCATGGGTGACTGAGGCCTTGGCCTTCTCTGGCCGGGACGTGTGGCTTCACTGCATGAATGTGGTGGAGCCACTACACTTTAGGTTGGTGATGAGGACCGTCGGGGTCCACCAGCCGGCTGTAGAGTTCCCTGTGCCTGAGAAGGCGGGGGAACGGGTGACGAGGACCACCCGGGGACTCCGCGAGGCGTATGATTGGACAGCGAGGAACGCCGAGCAGATTGCTGATTAGGCTGCACGAGGGTGAGTGGTGACCGCCCGTGCAGAGAGCGACAGCGCGTACTACACCGCGTACGCACGGCACTACCGGGACCAGGTGTTCCGAGGCGCCCATCGACCGGTACGACTTCTAAACTTAAACTTTGTCTATCATGCTTATGATTCTTATATGATGATGCACTAACACATGGACTTCTAAAATGTAGGTTGACCCTGCAGGACGAGTGGCAGAGCTGCAGGGACTCCTGCACTCCACCATCCGGGAGAGAGACGAGGCCCGGCAGGCCCTGGCCCTACTGGTGAGTTTACTAAACCTTAGACTTTTTCAAATTATGCAGTTCTATATGATTATGATTATGCTTATGACTGACCTGGAGTATTTGGATGCAGCGCGCCGAGGGTGCTCAGAGGGCGGGACCAGACGCTCCTTCTACTTCCTCCGTTCAGACCCCAGCAGCTCGAGCCGATCGAGAGGCGGACTTTACTCGGATGGTAGTGCGGGCCAAAGCGGCCGAGGTGGCACTTGCGGAGAGGGTACACGAATTTCTACACTTCCTCCTGTTTATTTATGCTTATGAACTGTATGAAAATGTGACCAACTGACAACGGCGTGTGAATGCAGACATCCGAGCTGTCCCGCCTGCGGGCGGAGTTGGAGCAGAGCCGAGCAGCGGCTAGGGAGGAGGCAGTCCGTGTGCGGGAGGAGGTTGCGCTGGGCCAGCCAGCGGGCACAGTGGAGATGGCACTCCTTCGGCATGAGCTAGAGCGGCTCCGGGCGGATGCGGCGGAGTTGGTGCGAGTTCGAGCGGAGCGGGATCGTGCTCTGATTGAGATGTCCGGGCTGAACGGAGAGTTGCGGGTTTTTAGAGAGATGAGCCGGCGATCGCGCAGTGGGACTCCGAGTGGCAGCCACGGCACTCACGGCTCTGTGAGGAGTTACTTCACTGGTTCCTCCGGCCATCGGAGGAACGAGGAGGAGGAGCGGCGCCGGCGACGACGTGATGAGGCGACCTTAGCGATGCCTCCTCCAAAGAGGCATGAGGGTGAGGGGGACAGTGACGGGAACCAGGGAGAGGGGGCTGCTTGACTTGTTGTACCGGGCCCGTCCTTTGTATATGATATATTATGATTAGTGATGCCTATCCTTGTTTTTCATTTGTTCTATGGATGAATGTATGCATGAATGGGTGAGTGAGTTTGAGGAGCTCGCTTAGCCTGAGAGAGATGAGCGACGCACACGCCGACTTGAGTGAGATGAGTGCGCACACGCCGACTTGAGTGAGGTGAGAGCGCACACGCCGACTTGAGTGAGATGAGAGCGCACACGCCGACTCGAGTGAGAGGAGAGCGCACACGTCGACTCGAGTGAGAGGAGAGCGCTAAATGACGGAGGCATGAGTGCAGCAGGTTAATTGGGGAGCAGAGCATATGGACGGTTCTCCGCTAGCCGTTCGTATGTAAGAGCGGTTCTTTAAGGACCGCGTGAATTCGTTGGAACGGTTCTATATAAACCATATGAGTGGTGGAACGGCGGAGTTCGGGCCGTACAAGTCACTGGGCCCAAGCTTCCTTTGGAGAGAAGAACGGTTGATGATGGGCCGTATAATGGATGGACGGTCTATCGTAAGACCGTCCAATCCCACGTCCGATTTGCTTGAGAGGGGACTCCCTGGAGAGTCCCCAGCCCGAGGGCAAGGTGCTTTGAACTTATCACAACGCCATCCAAACTCGTCCTAGACTTATCTGGGCCTAATCCTAAGAGGCTTGGGCTCTCTAATGAACCCTATAAGTAGCAGGTAGGCCTGAACCCTCAACTCACCCATCTTCCTTCTCCTAAAGCCTAAAACCTTTGATTCTCGTCACCTCATCATGAAGAGGGCTTTTGATGGAAGTTCCGCGGGGGGAGCGTCGTTTGAAGGACCGCGACCGGCTAGAAAGGAGCGGGAAGCGATTCAACGACTAAGCTTGATTCCTCGACATCTCAGCGCCACCCCTATGAGAGAGGTAAGTTTGCTTAGAATATGTTCAAATTTTCATCTCTTGATTTCCTCTTATATCTCTTTACACCCCTTGCTTCCTTCTTCTTTTCAGCTTCTTCCCGGCCCGAGGCGCTTTTCTAATTTAAAGTGGGTGGCTCCCATGGTCCGTGCATTGCCCCTCGGGGTGACTCACCTTCTCAAATCCTGGCACTTGCACTCCCTCTTAGTTCTAGGTCAGAATTACCCTAAACTTTCCTTAGATTGGCATAGTATTTCTCTCTGATGGAGATCTGGCACCCTCAGACTCACACTTTCTTCTTCCCATCTTTTGAGGCCACCATCCTGTTAGAGGAGGTAGAGACATACTTCGGGCTCCCTAGGTCCAAGGTGGGGGAGGAAGACTTGATATGCCATACCGTTGCCCCTATAGACCCAAAACTCATCCTAGGAGGGTTCCTACCTGACAGCGGGGATGTTCGCACCTTCGTAGGTCCTCGCCACATCCACCTCCTTCCTCTGAGCCAGTGGGTAGTAGAGCATTGCCGGAATAAGTGCGGCTGGGTTGAAGCCATAGCCAAAGCTGCGTCCATCTGCCTATGCGGGGCCATCCTTTTCCCTTCAGCCGACCATGTCCTAGAGATTCCTTTACTCAGCACCATCAGCGGCCTTTGGCGGGGACTTTCCATCTCTCAGGCTATCTTAGCTTATCTGTATGAGGGTCTCACTTCGGCAGCCTTAGGAGGTCCTCTCTTTGGTTCGATGATCCTATTGGAGTGTTGGATGGGAGTTAGGATGAAGTTTACCCTGAGGGAGGATATTACTTCAGTTAGCAGGATCTTTGGGAGCCATCCCCTTTGCTTCATAGGGGGCGCCTTCAGGTTTTCTCCACAGGTTGAGTGCAGGACGGCTGAGCTGAGGACCAGGGACGAGTGGCGCCCGTACATCCGCAGGCTGCCCCTGGATAGGTTCGTGATGCGCCCGGACTTCCTCCATGATACCATCATCAGGCTACCGAGGAGAGCTGGCTTGGACTTGAGGCTCGTGAGCGACACCACTTTAGCGATGTACAGCCCACACAGATGCTACCTGCAGATCGGGCTCCCTCGGACGGTGCTACCTATGCTACCCTACCTTCCCATGCTACAGGCACGGAGGATCGGGACAGAGGAGGACGAGCAGGCGGTCAGGAGTGCGTTAATCATGTGGGAGGTGAGCAGGGTGCGTACCCTACCAGCAGAGGTTGAGGAGGTTCCAGAGACTAGACAGGCTTATCTTAGGGAGTTGAGAGAGATACGTCCTCGCGGGGATGCCCAGCGGCGGACTGAGTGATTTTCTTTTGTTTTTATGATGATATGGGATAGGATTTTATATTCGGACAACTTGATATATGATAAGATTTGATGAGATTTGAATTTGAGCTTTGCAATATGATTATGATGTGATGTGATTGTATAGGCTAATGCGAGGATTGAATATTCCTGTAGTCCCGAGTCAACTGTCCCTCCGACTTGCCCCTGCACACATGCAAACATGAAACAGATTAAATCTATTTTAGGCTCAGCCCTTGCCTACAGCAAGTTAGGAGACGACCCTTTCTTGACTTTTGGTCAAGGGGGGTGAGCCTTATTAAATAGGCAAATATCAAAGTGGGAGAAAATGCAGATGAATGCAAGAAGAAAACATGCAAACGCAATTTTTGTTGGATTTTGAAATATTTGATTTTTTTTGGATTTTGAAATATTTGATTTTGTTTGGGTTTTGAAATATTTGATTTTGTTTGGGTTTTGAAATATTTGATTTTTTTGGGTTTTGAAATATTTGATTTTTTTTGGGTTTTGAAACCAGCTCGGGTCTCAATAGCAGGGACCTTCTCATCTTGCTACGGAATTCCAAGGTTCAGCGCGTGCAGGAAAGGGGACCGCCCGTGATCGGCGTCGACTTTGCTCGATGGTGCTTCTGCTGAGGCCATATCCGGGGTGGGATTCATTCCTTGGGAAAGTAAAAAAGATTGAGTAGGGAAGCCGACGATAGGTGTAGAGGTTTTTAGGGCTTGAGTTCTTTCCCGGGACCCCCCTTTTTCAAGGAATCTAGTCTGTTACGCCGGGGCTTTGTATCCGTCATCGAACCTTCACCCGCTCTAGGCACGCATGCGACCGGGCTCATAACGTCCCGCGGGGAAACTGTACTGCCACTCTTGCCATGCCTAGCCGCATTTTTCGGGGATTCAGGGAGCTTCGAGCTTTGTGCTTTCGGCTTTTGCCCCTGTTCTTTCTTTTTCTTCTTCTTTTTTGTTTGCTTTCCTTCTCTTTCTCTTCTTTCTTTTTTTCTTCTTTTGCGGAGTGAGGTCTTGACGGATTGCCCCTATTTGAGACCCTTCTTAACGGGGAGCCTGGATCAGTCCTCGCCCCCTTATTCACCACTTGCCCCTTATCTTCAACCGAGAGAGAAGAAATACAAGGATTTCCACCATCCCCGAGCATGGCCAAAGGAGAAACGGTGTCGGGTAGCATGAGAGAATACCGCACCACGGGGTCGTGTAGTGTGTGAGATGCTGAACCTGGGTCCTCCTTTCGCAATTTGGTGGGGTATGCCCTGCCACCGAACCGTTCACTGGTTTTATTTTTATGGATGAAAACGCTTTAAATACAGCCCATTCCACGGGTTCGGCAATTCCTCCCCCTCTGAGTTAATTAGACGATACGCATTGCCAGGATAAGCTTCTTTGATTACGAAGGGCCCTTCCCAGTTGGGTTGCAATTTAGACCTGGGACCTGCAGACCTGATGAATTTGCATTTCAGAACCATATTACCCACTTGAAACTTTCTTTCGATGACCTTTTGAAAATATCGCGAGACCCGCTTTTGATATACTGAAACATGATTGGCCGCATTCAACCTCTTCTCGTCTAAAAGTTCCAGTTGGACTAGCAACGCCTCTCAATGTTCGTCGAGATTAAGTTCCTTATCCAGCTGCACCCTTAGGGAAGGGATTAGAATTTCATACGGGAGCACCGCTTCCATTCCGTAAGTGAGGGCAAAGGGAGTCTGCCCTGTGGGAGTGCGGACGGAGGTGCGGTAGGCCCATAGAGCTTCTATCAATTTGTCGGCCCAATCAGCAAATTTATGTGATTCGCATGTTTTCTTGATAATTTTGAGAAGGGTCTTATTTGTGGCTTCAGCCTGGCCATTACCTTGGGGGTAGTATGGTGATGAATGATGCAAAACTATATTGAATTTCTTACACCTGGAGTTCTTGTGAGATGAATTAAGGCCCGTTGTCGGTGACGATGCTGCTTGGCACTCCGAACCGCGAGATAATGTTCTTCATGATGAAGCGGCATACTGTGGTGGCTTTGATTTCTGCATAAGCTTCAGCTTCGGCCCACTTGGTAAAGTATTCTGTAGCCGTCAGAATGAAGGATTTCTGTTTAATCGCAGAGTTCGGATCACCGAGGGGCCCGATGATGTCGAAGGCCCACATAGAAAACGGCCAGGGGGCCGTAATAGGATGAAGAGAAGAGGCTGGAGCGTGGATTTTATCGGCATAGATTTGGCACTGAAGGCACCTACGGACATAGGTAGAGCAATCTTCTTCTAGGGTTGGCCAATAATAGCCCTGCCTAAGAATCTTCTTTGCCAAGGCCTGTCCGTTCACATGCCCTCCACACTCGCTGGAGTGGGCTGCTTCCACAACCTTCCAAGCTTCTTCGTCATCTAGGCACCTCATTAGAACTCCATTCAGGGCCCGCCTATACAATTCACCGGCGATGATCGTGTACCTGACGGCGACTCTTCTAATGGCTTTTCGTTGCTCAGCGTT
This sequence comes from Amorphophallus konjac, assembly GCA_022559845.1. Classification (NCBI taxonomy): domain Eukaryota; kingdom Viridiplantae; phylum Streptophyta; class Magnoliopsida; order Alismatales; family Araceae; genus Amorphophallus; species Amorphophallus konjac. Next base: position 299,391,596 of record CM040121.1, on the reverse strand, counting down.
GGATGTTTCCGGAAATGTACCATCCTTGCAGTACTGCTCGATCTCATAAAACCACGGCAATTCCTCCTCTTCAATGATCTCCTCGAGCTCAGTTAATGAAACCTCTTTTATTTCCTCCCTTTCTATTTTCTTCTCTACGGATATCCTAAGATTGTCGAACCAGGGATCCTGCGGGGAAGGAACGTCTAGCCTTTGGACCACAATGGTCTCGGTGGCGTGACTTAGGGGGAGTGATAGAGAAGAGGCGAGAGACGCCAGGGCGTCGGCCAAGATATTCTGAGAGCGGGGAGTGTGAATATAGACGAGTTTCCTGAATTGCCTGGCCAAGAGCGTGACCAGATCCTGGTAGGGTTTGAGCTTAGGATCACGGGTGCGGTAGGTTGACAAAACTTGACGCAGCACCAGCTGAGAGTCTCCTATGACGTTTAGGTATCGCGCACCCAAGATGTAGGCGTGCTTCAGACCAGCAAGGAGAGCCTCATACTCGGCTATATTGTTGGTGGCGGGAAATGAGAGTTGATACGCCACGGGGATGGTCACCCCTTCTGGAGTAAGGAGAACGGCCCCGACTCTGCTGCCCTGGGAATTAAGGGCACCATCAAAGTGGAGGGACCAGAAAGGAAGATGAGTGATCACCACCAGGTGTTCATCGGGGAATTCATCCTGGATGGAATCAGTGCGAGGGATAGGAGAATGAGCTAGGTGCTCGGCAATAGCATATCCCTTGATTGCTTTCTGCACGATGAAGGTGATGTCGAACTGGGAGAGAAAACTTTGCCAGCGAGCTAGCCGATTAGAAAGGATCGGCTTTTCCAACAAATAACGAATGGGGTCCATTCTAGAGATGAGCCTGACCTCGTGGGCGAGAAAGTAGTGTTTAAGCTTCTGCGCTACCCATACTAGTGCAGCACAGGTTTTCTCCATAGCAGTGTACTTGGATTCAGCAGGATTAAATAACCTTGAGAGATAGTACGCCGCCCTTTCTCTTCCTTCGTAGTCAACCTGTGCCAAAACCGCTCCTAGGGAGTCCTCAATTACAGAAATGTACAGGATCAAGGGTTTCCCGGGGACAGGTGGTTGTAGAACCGGGGGATTAGAGAGGTACACCTTGAGTTCCTCATAGGCCTTTTGCAATTGTTCATTCCATTCGAATTTCGCGCCAGCCTTTAACAGGTCATAAAACGGGCGGCATCTTTGCGAATGCTGAGATATGAATCTCCTGATAAATTGCAAACGCCCGATCAAACCTCGAAGCTCAGTGACGTTCTTCGGCGGTGGCATTTCCATGACGGCCTTTGCCTTGTTTGGATCGATCTGAATCCCCCGTTTACTAACTATAAACCCAAGCAATTTCCCTGATGCAACTCCGAACACACATTTCTTTGGATTCATCTTTAACTTGTATTCCCTAGCCCTTTGCAGTACCTTGGTTAGAATGGCGGGGTGCTCTTCTTGTGACCTCGATTTGACCAAAATATCATCCACATAAGCTTCTAAATAAACGTGCATCATATCATGGAAGATGGCCATCATCGCTCTTTGGTAGGTGGCACCTGCATTTTTCAACCCAAATGGCATGACGACGTAGCAGTATGTGCCCCATGGTGTGGTGAACGAGGTCTTTTCTTGATCCTCCGGAGCCAAAAGGATTTGGTTATACCCCGAGTAGCCGTCCATGAAGGAGAGGGCTTCGTATCCAGCTGTATTATCGACCAAGACGTCGATGTGAGGAAGTGGAAAATCATCTTTCGGACATGCCTTGTTTAAGTCCCTGAAGTCAATGCAGATTTGAATTTTACCATCCTTCTTCATCACCGGGACTATATTTGCCCCCCATTGTGGATACAGCACCACTCTAATGAACCGGGCCTTATGTAATTTATCGACCTCTTCCTTAATCCTTAAGGCCATTTGCGGGTGAAATCTCCTTGCCTTCTGTTTAACGGGCGTTGCCCCTGGTTTGAGAATCAGCCTGTGTTCAACCAAGGCGGGGTCAAGACTCGGCATGTCTTCGTAGGACCAAGCGAAAGAATCGCTGTACTCCCTCAAGACTTTGACAAGCTCCTCTTCGACTGGAGGAGGGAGATTGGTGGAAATAAGTATGGGCCTGGGGTCCTCTTCTGTTCCGAGGTTGATTTCCTTAGTGGATTCATCCACTACTACAGAAGGCTCGTCGAACTTCTTCAAGCCTTGGGCATATAGGTCAGCAGTGTCATCTATTTCATCTTCCTCATCATCAGCTGGGTCTTTCTCATTCACAATTTCATATACTCCTAGTCCATCCTTGCTCCATACCTCATCAATTCCCTCATCATCTTCCAGGACAATTGCGGTTTCCACAAATTCCGAACACTTTAACAGATCATGACATCTCCCAGCCAAATCTTGTAGAAACCTATTGGGAATGGTTTTAGGAGGGCGCGTTACGGCGGGTGCCGCAGACGTGGATGGGCTGACAAAACTCGAACTAGACTCTACCCTGACTGACTCGACCATCCTAGAGGACTCTGTACACTGTACATCTAATCTAGGGGAGAAGAAATCTACCGGAAAAGAAATAGGGGTCTCGTGCCCCTGGGGATCTGGGCAGAACATAGCGTAATCTTCCATGGAGACCTCCGTTTTGAGATTGGCATTTTTTTTTGGAGGCCGGAAGTGATCACACAACAGGAGGAAGAAGGCGGAGGAGGAGGAAGTTGCATGGGGAACAATTCCGGGAAGATGCAGTCAAAGAAAGGGTCAGAAGACTTAAACCACATTTCATGGAGCTGAGCTCCTGGAGGAGGAGGAGTGAATAGGGTTGATAGATTAATGGGCGGGCAGCGCCCGCAAGCACATGGAACGAATAAAATTTCAGGTCTCTCCGCAAAGTACGGGTCGACCAGGAGTGGAGGGGAACGGGGAACAGAATCCCGCTGTTGAAACCAGGAAGCGAGACGGGATGGGGACATAGAATAGGTAGTGATGGAGCTCCCCGTCTTCCGGGGCCCCTGGCGGGCCAATGGCATCGGGGGGCGCCTTACCAGCTGCGTCTCCGTCTTCTTTGGGTCACCCTCTTCTTCATAAAACATCTTTGCAAAGCAGTTAGCAAAGTCTTCCAAGTCACCGGCTAGCCCTTGCGGTGGTGGTGGAGGATCGGCAACAGCACAAGCTTCGTCTATCTTTTCTTCAAGGCTGGATGGCGAGGTCTTCAAGGTGTCGGGCTGCAATGGACCCTTCACAAAATGTTGCCGGTAGTCCCAGGTCAACGGCCCAGAGTCCCCAAGCATCGACATGGAGGATTCATGGTAGCCGAGGCCCCGGCGGCCCATCTTCCTTCCCCTGGGAACGGGGTTGGTTCGGCCCTGCAGCTGTGCGCCGAGTCCTCGGCCTGGCTGATAGCCCAATTTTAGAATTATGTGCCACCCTTTGGAGTCTCTCATCTTGGGCTTAACCTTCACATTGATTGGTGCAGCGGTGGGCTTGCGCGACGCATACGCCCACGAATAGTTCAAGTCCATGACAGATAGAACAGGTCTGTTACTCTGTCACAGTGTGGGCAGAACCTTGGCTGCTATGGCGTCAACGTTTTGAACTGTGGAGACACTTTTTACCTTGACCACTTGCCCCTGGAATGGGAACTTCAGACACTGGTGGGCGGTCGAGGGGACGGCGTTCAAACTATTCAACCATGGACGACCCAGAATGGCTTTGAACATTGGGTCTATGTCCAACACGTAAAATTCTACATCCATCACCAAGGGCCCTAGCTCGGCCTGTACAGTTACTACCCCGTGACAAGCACGTCTGGAGTTATCATATGCGGCTATCGTGGTTGGTGTCGGCTTGAGCATGTCCTTTGATATATTACAAGCACGAAGGGTACTCAATGGGCAGACATTTATCGATGCCCCTGTATCCACAAGGGCGGATTCCACGGTCGTTTTGTTTAAAGAGATGGTAATGCATAACTGCATCTGCCGTGCCTCAGGAGGCGCTAATTCTGTCTCAACAAATGCAATAGAGGGCCCCTTTGTGATCGTGGCCAAGACCGCGGGCAGGCCATCCACCGCCACATCCTCGCTCACCATAACTTTCTGTAGGAAGATTTTCAGGGCGTCTTGGTGGAGCAGCGACCTCTTGATCAGCTCTAACACTGAGATTTTAGCCGGCAGCCGGTCTAAATGCTGTAATAAGTCATATCTCGTGCCCGGCACCGGATCTATCTCTTCTGGTTCAACAGTAGGGGATGAAACTGCAGGGTTTGGTGCAGATGCACCTGGGGAGGGAAACATTCTCTGGAAGGGACGCCCGCTCCGAGGGGCGCATTGTGATGCTTGTACGGCCTGGACTGGACCCCCGCTTGGCTTGGTGGGGTAGGCGAATGGCGTGGAGATGGGGGTGAGGATGACGGGAGTGGGCTTAATGGCCCCTGGTGAAGGGGAAATAGGCGAAGGGTTAAGCTTAGGGGAGATGATGGGAGGCATGGCGGGTGGTGGTAAGAGGACGGATGGAGTAGGGGGGAATGTAGAGGGCCTAAGAGGCGACGCGGGGGAAGTGATGGGCGGTGTAGCGGCGGGTCTAAGGATGGAGGGGATGGCAGGTGTGGGAGAGTAGTGGTGGTGTAAGGCCAAGAGATGGGCGGGGGTCTCATCATCAAACGTCCACCCAGCATTGGGGGCTGGGCGCTGGACCACATTCACTTGTGCTGGGGCCGGTGCCGGCGGTTGCTGTTGTTGCGGAGGAGCGGGCTGATGTATTGGCATGGGATTTTGATGGATCCCAAGGTCTTTCTGCTGCGGTGGAGGCTGTGGCTGCTGTTGGGGTTGTTGCTGCTGCTGCTGCTGGGGCGCCGCCTGTTGCGGCCTGGCCTGTCTCTGCCTCTGCTTGATATCCTCAATTAGTTGGCGCATCTGGGCCCAATCAATTCTCTGGCCCTCATGCAAATCATACACCAGATCTCTGAATTGGTAACATCGCTCTATTGTGTGCCCCGGTTGCCGATGGAATATACAATACCGGGATTGGTCGGCAGCCGGATTCCAGTTCGGGTGCTCAGGCGGCAACTGAAGGTCGCCAGTATACATTAGAGCAGAGAAAATATCTGGCAAGGTCTCCGGAAGAGGGGGGTAATGAGCCCTCTTTGGAGCTGGTCGAGCAGAGCCATAGGTGGGGGGTGGAGGAACATTATTATACTGCGGGGGCCACTGAGGCTGTTGGGGTGGCGGAGGTGCCTGTTGAGGGTATTGCGGGACCTGGAAGGCAGACTGGGGAGCGGGCGGAGCGGCGAACTGGGGGTTACGCTGAGGTGGTGGGAAGCAGGGTGGAGCGGGGTGTTGGGGGAACTGAACGGCCTGGACTTGCTCGTTAATTGGTACCCCCTCAGTGACGGGGCCCTGGGTTTTCTTAGTGGCTTTGGGCTTCTGGGCCTCGAACAAAGAATGGATGGGGGAGTCTTTAAATTGGGTTTGAATAAACCTAGCTCTGCTGTATAGTTGGTGCATGTTCGAAATGTCATTCATTGCCAGAATGTTTCTGAAAGTTGGCGTAGCATTGGAAATTAGCAACTTTACTTTTTCCTCTTCCGGAATCTGCCCGGGCACCCGCGAGGCCATCTGTCTCCAGCGATCTGCATAAGTTGCGAAGTCTTCCTCCGGCTTCATCTTCTCCGCCACCAGGTCAGTGAAAGAGTACTCGGGTCCGACCCGATCCTGAAACCTCTGTATAAACTTCTCCTTGACGGTCTTGAAATTCTCAGCCTCCTCCAGAGGCAGGGTGTAAAACCATTCCAGCGCGACCCCCTCCAGGGACCGACGGAACAAATAAGCCATCAAGCGATCATCCTGTTGGAACTGCGCAGACTCGTATAAGAACTCCCAGACATGGATGAACGGGTTGCCATTCCCATCATATTTGCGGTACACGGGGAGCTCCGACTGGGAAGGAAAACGTAGGTCCCTGAAGTTAGGGATAGGGACATCAGCAAGAGATTGCGGACCGACCCGCTTGTGGAGGAGATCAATTTGTTGCTGCATAGCAGCCCACTTGTCAAGAATTTCTCGTTCCCGGGAAGGAGGGGGGGGAGCAAGAGGAGTAGCGCCCGGATAGGCGACCAAAGGATAAACTGACGAAGGAGGCGGCCCACAAGAGGGATACTGGGCCGAGGAAGGGCCCATATCTGTATGAGCGACCTGAGCCGCCCCCGCCTGTGACCTAGCGAAGTCTGCCGGGGCCATGAGGGCCTGAAGCGATGGAGAAATTGTAGGGTACGGCTCAAGATAAGGGACAGAGGGGATCGGGGATTTCCCTTTATCCAGTTGCTGATGGACCGATGTGGACGCCTGGCCCATTTCCATGTTGGGATAGCGAAAGTTCTGAGGGCGGACTGGAGTAAGGTCAATGGGAGCCACGGAAGTGGTCCCGACCACAAGAGCTGAAGTGGCGACATTGGCCGTGGCATGAGCCAGAGCTGAGGCCGGGGCATCGCCCCCTTGCAAAGCTTGTCTGATGAGATGGAGTTGGGTGGGGTCCAACTGGGCCATCATGTCGAGGATCGTACTGGCTGAATTCTGGTTGGGCAGGTTTGAAAAAGAGGGTCGGGGACCCTCGCCAAGAGAGGTCGGGAGTGAAGGGGCCGTCCCCTCTCCCCCTTGCAAGTGGGTGACCCGAGGGGGGTCCTCAAGGAGACCACGAGGAAGGGAGTCCTCATGGGCCGCAGAGAAGTCGTATGACGACATGGAAGAAGAAGCGGAATCGAACAAGGGGTTGGAGTAGGAATAGAAATAAGAATCAACCCTAGGCAGTGATCGTGGGGGCAGAAGGCAGTCCCACATACACCAAGACACTTGATACTAGAACAAGCAACACTAAATCAATCAAATCTACCAAGCAAATAGTAAGCATACAATGGAGCGAGATGAGAGTAGAATCACTCAATAATGCAATCAAGTTCTTAAAATGATGCTCATCAGTTCCTTATATCTTCGGGTTTGAACCTTAGTGGATTAATGAAAATGTCAACTCTCTCGACCACTAGGCGCCTGATTGGGATGAGAACGAGGAACCGGGTGACCCTATTGGGACTTCTCACTCGCGGATGCAACCCTAGACGGGGTGGATACGGTACAACCTGCCCGGCGTCCGTGTGAGAATCCACGGCTCACGGGGGCTTACGGAGGTCCTCAGCAAGGTCCCTAGTCGGCTCCAAGGAATATGGAGACGAGAGGAAACCCTACCTCAGTAGGAATGCAACTAATATGGGAAATATCGATGCTCCTATGCGCACCGGAGTGCATGCACAAACTAGCCTAGCAGCTATCAATCAATGAGCAAGTATACACGTGAGTAATAAAAGCATGGTCACGCAATAATAATAACAAGATGGCAGGGGGAGCCAACGAACAGCACCAGGAGCAATATATATATCAGCCAAAACACTAAGCAAGAAGACAGAAATGCACTGTGACAGGAGATGCGCAGTCCTCCTCTGACCGCTCTAAGTACTCAGACGGTCCAATTTCAGCCGTAATGCATGGGTAGAAAGCAAGGGACATACCAGACAGACGGCCTATGGTCAACCACACGCGTGTTTGAACCGCCGCCTCACAGCCGTGTATCTGCCACCAGAAAGTACAGCGTACCTGTGCCTGGGCGCGGGACGGTTGTGTGAAAGCCGCTCAAATAGATGGACGACGTCCAGGGAGTCGTCTGCAACAGGAAAGGCCGGGGTAGATCAACCTGAAGGCAGAGTATATGAGCGGTGTAGAATCAACCGTGCTGATGGTTAGACGGCTCAGGACGAACCGCGTGTAAACCAGAGGACAGAAACCGCATCCAACCTGTAAATCACTCCAAGAAGAAAACCTTGACAAGGACTAAGAAGGGTCAGCAATTCAAAAGCACGATGGACACTAGGCGTCCCACCGTGATCGCCACAAAAGGGGTGTAGATATATATTTCTCTCCTCTCTCTCTCCTTTCACTAAAGGGGTCAAAAGTGGGCCAAGTGCATGAACAAATGAGAGACAGAAGAGGAAATAGGGAATGAAGCAAAGTACCATGATCGCCACCAAGATGCCGTACGCGACAGGCACGCCGTACCTTGGAAAATGGGGAGACACTCGCCTTGGTGCAGCGCTGGGGATGAACGGCTCGGGTAGGACCGCCCTGGGATGAGCGGTCTTACGATAGACCGCCTTGGGACGCTGCGAGGGATGCGGGAGGAACTGCTGCAGTGAGATGGATGGCGCTTGAGGGACCGCACTCCAATGAAGGACGGTTGTTTATGCACCGCGCGGAAAGTTGAACGGTTGGAGGATGACCGCTCAATACCTTCACTCAGCAAGTTGAGAAGGGCTCGACCTCCACCCTCTCCGGCCGGCCAGAGGGGATGGGCCTCGTGCTGATTAGATGCTGACCTGCGAAACAACGTAGAGACATAAAAAGACACCCAAATTAGACCTTAATGATGCGGTACATATTCAAAAGAGAAGAATTAAGTATGAACAAATGAAAAGGGGAATACCTGGGGGGTTTTAAACCCCTAGGGTGACAAAAAACGGGATGGTTGTGTGCATGTTATGAGAAGGAGGGGGTACGCGGGTGAGAAACAAAGCATGCAATGAAAGAACACGGCAAAACTATGAAACGAAAAAACTACGAGACTGGGCTACTCCCTTGACCGGAGGCTCATGCGGACGTAGAGAGCCTCCCTCCTTGGTGCTGGGTCACTTAAGAATGCGGCAGGGCTTCGCCGTCGATCAAAATCTCCCCCCCTTTTTCGACGTCCGGCCAATAGGGTCTATTTATAGAGCCTAGAAAGCCAACCCCGAAACTAGGGTTTAGAGCCATTTTCGGGACGAGATTATTGAAGATAAATCATAGATAATACAATTATCTCTCATCCAGTCGAAACGGCAGCTAAAATGGTTGATTATCCGCGGAGAAATCGCCAAAATAAGTTAAGGATAAAACCATGGAGAAAAGGATTAAAATCTGTTAAAATTCAGCAACCGACAAGATGAACGGTCTTACGATAGACCGCTCAACCAGGTGGGCGGTTATAAACTAACCGTCCATACCCATCGGTGGAAATTCAAATAATCAGCAAATAATCCCAATTATCTCTCGAACTGGCCGAAACATCCGCCGTGGGACCCTGAACACATGAACGGTTTAATGGAGACCGTTTGAGTGTAGGGCGGCACAACCACGACCGTTTTATCCTGTCGGTGATAATTCAAAATATTTGGATAATTATCTGAGAAAACGGGCGCGCGTAGGACTCTGAGATATAGGCGGTTGGAATAGGCCCGTCCATGAACTTGAACGGTCCTGGTCACACCGCACAAAATCCTGTCGGTGAATATTCAGAAAATCCTCAAAAATTAGCCGAAATGTATGAACGGTCTGGTATCAACCGCCCCAGTCGTGAACGGCTGATGTGGGACCGTTCATGATCTTGGATACCTGATGTTTATAAAACAGTTCAATTAATCAAAGCCAAGGTCCGACAAGCCCTGAATGGATACGACCTTTACCAAGGAGGGAGGCTACCCATAAAATGGGCCCAGGACGTGCTACAAAGAATGGCCCAACAGATAATGGACAACTTAGGACATCAATCAATGGAAGTAAGAGAAACGGCTCAACTTATCGGTATAAAACGGGTGTCAACAATGCTGTCCCGGACAGATCCTCTCTGCACAAGCTCATCGACCTGCCGTTTAAGCTCGGCATGCTCCGTGGGGCTCATTCGATAATGAGGAAGGTTGGGCAAAGAAGAGCCCGGAACAAGGTCGATGGCATGCTGAATATCCTGCATAGGTGGGAGTCCCTCGGGAAGCTCATCGGGGAATACATCAGCATACTCCTGCAGAATAGGAACCACCTCGGGTGGGAGCTCACCCTTGGAGTCCCGCTCCACCTCTCGGACCGTAATGGCAAACACCGGACAGCCCTGACTAAGCTCCTGCTCCATTTCCTGGGAGCTAATCATCATCAATCTCCTCGTCGAGGGCTCTCCTGGGCCAGAGGTAACGGTCATAGTCCGAGCTGGGGATGGAGTACTGGGCCCAGGTACGGAAGGCTTTGGAGTACTAGGGCCAGTAGGACCCCTGACTGATGGGCTCCTAGGCCGAAAGGGGTGGACGGTGACCCGCTGGCCATCGTGGTCGAAGGTACAGGTGTTCGACCGACCATGGAGTGTGGCATCTCGGTCGAATAACCACGGCCTACCAAGAATGATACTTCCCACTTCCATGGGGAGAACATCACACCATATCTCGTCACGGTAGGAGTGGAGCTGCAGCGGGACCAAGCACCGTAGCCTGACCGAAATGGAAGTGGTATCCACCCATGATACCTGATAGGGACAAGGATGGTCTACGGGTGTGAGACCAAGATGAGCGACAGCGTTCGTGGAGATTGCATTGATACAACTCCCGCTATCGATGACCACCTTGCAAATTTGCTTTCCAAGCCTACAGAATACCTGAAGGATAGTGGTCCGACGCCAGTCATCACTGACCTGTGGCTGGGTGAGGATACATCTGACGACCCCCACGCGGGTATCGTCCGACTGCTGGACATCCTGGGCCTCACCTCCCATCTCATAGTACTCGTCAGCTAACTCTTCATCTGCCTCATAGCTGACTAACTCGAGGCCCGTAGGGGTGGTATCCTCGGCCTGTGTGTCCCCAATGTGAAGAGGTGGGCGGGTGGGACACTGGTTGGCGAAATGGCCAAACCCATTGCAGCGATAACACTACTGCCGTGATCCACTAGGCTCCCCAATCATAGGTCCTTTACCTTTATCCTCCCGACGGATAGGAGGCGTAGGCAACAAAGGACGTGCAGGAGGTGCGGGTGCCGGTGGATGGACTGTGGGTGGGGCCGTAAGATGCTGGGGACGAGGAAGGTCCCTCGGGGGTGGAGGACGAGGCTTAGGAGCAAAGGGCTCGGGGCGAGCGGGCTCCTGAGGTCGAGTCATGGGGACCCTCGGATACGTGCCAGATGAGCCACGGGACTCGACACTACGAAGGGGAAAGGAGCCCAACCGATGGGGTGACTCAAACTCGGCCTTGAACTGCTCCAATTCGAGAGTAATCTGATATGCATGCTCCAAAGTGGTGGCATTGCGGCGAAAGAGTTCATATTGATAATTAGGCCGCAAACCTCTCCGAAAGCGGGATATCGTCATGGTGCTCTCTTCCGTGACCCCGCACCGTAAGTAATACTCATCGAACTCGGCGGTGTACTCGGTCACGGATCGGTTCCCTTGGGAGATGCTTTGCCACTTGTCTATAAGATGTTGGCGATATGAGGCAGGAAGGTACTTCTCCCTTAATTTGAGTTTCATATCATCCCAGGTACCGATTTGGGGTTGACGTCGCTGGTTGAGCAGGCTCTCCACATTGATCCAATAAGTTTGGGCCTGCCCGTGCAGCTTCATCTTTGCGTATCGGACTCTTCGGTGGTCCGTCATCTCAAACCACTCGAAGTACCGGTCCATGCCGGCCTCCCAATCTAAATATACCCTAGCGTCCAAGGACCCGCTAAAAGTGGGAGGGTCCGCACGCACACCCCTAAGAATGCGGTCGTCATCCTCGTCATCACGATTCCGTCGTTGATGACGATGACCGTTACCCCCGTGATCATTGCCGGAGGCATAATCATCCACTATAGGCGCCTGTTGCCTCCCGACATCCTCCACCTGAGCCCTTGGCACAGCGGGTTGTTGCACCGGCTCTTGTTGGCCGTTCGTCGGCGCGGGTTGCACCGCTACTGGGCCCCTCTCTAGGACGGCAATCCTCCCAACAAGGCCTTGAATGGACTGCTCCGAAACCCCGGCCTGATCCTCGAGGAACTTCATCCGCCCTTCTAGACGCGTCCCTATGCCATCCATACGCGTACTAAGACCATCCATACGCGTGTCTAAACGATCCATGATGGCCCGAAACATCTCGGCCGTGGAAGACTCATCAGAACTACGGGCTCGGGACTCCGCCATAGGTGGTGGTGGCAAGTACTAGGTACCTCGACGGGTGGGCATGCAACTGACACACGACCTAGAAGACACCGACTAATGCAAACACACACTAAATGATGAACTTAGACCTAAACCAATATCTGGTACGGGGCGGAGTTAATCGATCCGAAGATCACTCCCGCAAGTGTGCGACCTCCCGATAGGCGTAGCCTAACGTTCGGACAACACCTTTTAAGATACCGAATAAAGGGTGCAAATGCAATTTAAAACACACTTTTTTGTTGTTGTTTTGAAAATAAGGATGATCCTAGACTCGACTTAGACCATGATGCATGACTTATGCAACGACTACCCTAGACTCGACTTGCTCTGATACCAAACTGATGCGGGACGGACACGGGAGACGACACCATAAGGTGCCACCCTCGGACACTAGAGGAAGACGCGACCAGCAGCACACACCAGGGAGACACTAAGCCCGACACTACGAGCTCCTAGTGGCAAAACATCGCTAACAGAAGTGCCAACTCACTCGTCGTCCCATGCGAGGGAAAGCGCGGATCGTGCGCGGTTAAGGAACCGGCGGAGGTCAAGGGTAGTCCGACTCAACTTCTGGACTCGGATCGAGTCGTGGGACGGGTCACTCTCGCTCTCACAGCGGTGACATGGACACACGGGCTAGTACCTACACTCTCGGCAGCGGCAAAAGATAGTATACTAGCTAAGCAAATGAACGCCAAGAGGTTCGGACCATTACCTCCACGCACCCGGCGTGGCGAAGACAACCCCGGCCAATCACGGACTCCCGGTTAACACAATTTTACAGAAATACAATAATTTGACCCACTCCACGCAGGGAGGTAAAAGGTCACATGCGGGGCCCGGGAATCACGCGAATTGGGTTGACGGGCAGCATCTTGATGTCGCCCGGCGGTGCCGAACTCCGCGTTTTCGTGCTTTCCGAACGGCGGGTTCTGCGGGCCCGCGGGGCCCACGGATAGCGCTGTCCTCCGGATCTGCGGGGGTGGGACCCACTATGATGGGGACCCCTGGTGGCGCGCCTCCACGGACGGCGGTCGGTCGGGAACACCGATCGGGGGTCGATCGGTCCCGATTCCCAATTGTTGAACTAGCTGCCCACGGATTTTGATTTCTGTTTTCAGGCGCGCGCTCCGGCGAAAATGGCCGCTGCGACCAATCCTCGTTTTCGGATCGGGACGCATGAGCTATCGTTGGAATGCTATCTTCAAATGCTTCAATCTAGACCCAGAGAGATCTACTGGATCTGGTCGGATCAGAACTTTAATGAATTTACAAGCCCCTGTTGTACAGTAACCGAAACCTCATATTTGTAGGGTACTTATCTGAGAACCACCATTGACCTCCTAGTAAACCTCCAATTCAGCTCTTGAGCTCTTCTTCAAAGTTGTAGGGGATCAAACCTTGGAACTGGGACTATTTTTGGAATTTGCTTTGGAGATGGTGGCGATTTGATATGATTTTTGGAGTGACTGGTGGTCGGATCTGGGAACAGGTGGATAGAACTGTAGATGGGACTGAGAACGATTTTTATAAAATATGAAGTGGGCGAACCAGAAATTTAGAAAAATTGTGGATGAAGGGGTGGATGGAAGGAAACTCCAGTAAAATGTATGGGACTAACAGAAATCAAAAGATGGACCTAAGACATGAAACACAGAGCGGATATGAATCTGGACAGAACTCTGGCAGAACTGAAATGGAAGGGTGGACGAAAATCAAAAATTATGAAACGGGATCTGAATGACAAACCAAAATTTATGGGATATCCTTGACACATCTGGAATCTCCAGTAAAAGTCCCAAATCTATCTGAGCTCGTGGTTGATGGCTGAATTTCGTGGAAGCTGCTGTGGTACTGCAGAGGTAGAACTTCGTTGATGGCGGTGGCGGTGCGGTGGCGGCTCGTGGCGGCGGCGGCGGCGACCGGAACTGATAGGGTGGAGTCTCACCACCAGAAGGAAGCCTTCACAGCTTCAAGGGGAGAGGGAGGGGCGGCCTAAGCCTTGCTCAAGGGATTTTCTTCCAATTCAAATGCATTAATTCCACTAAAATGAGAAAATACAACTCTTTATAGGTTACATGCCAAACCCAATATCCACCCTTAGATCTAGGTATGGGGGAATGGATGGCTTGGATTGGATGTGACCAACCACAATAATAAAATATTTAAAGGAAGCCAATTCCTAATTTTAACACATGTGGTCAAAGAAAGAGAGGAAAGAAAGAAAAAAAAAGTAATCTAGCCTAATAAGGCCAAAAGAGGGGGCGCCCCAAGCTTGGGCCCTTCTTGGGCCAAATTGCCTCAAGGCTCATAAGGCCTTCCAAAAGTCCATATTACTCCAATCTAGGAGGCCCATGTGGAGTGGAGGCTTAATTGGGCCTTAAGTGGCTTAAGAACCCAATATGAAGCCTAATGAAGCCTTATTACCCAATATGGCAATCAACCCTTAATGGACCCTAAAGGACTTACCCATTTGGCTTATTAAGAGCCTTACATTGAACCCAATATGACAAACCCAAATAAAACACTCATCACAACCCAATTACAAGGCAAACAATTGCTAAAACAATACAAGGAAATGCTAAAATGACCAAGAATCAAGGTGGGGTTTCCAGGCTATCCCCGAGCCAAAGAGAAGCTGCTGTAGCTCGAGTGGTGCTCCGTGTACGGTACTGATGGCTCTCCGGCTCGTGCCTCTCGCGTGCTCTGGTGTCCACACCACTTAGTCTCATTTCGGGATAACTTATGTGGGCCTTTCGATACGAGTTTCCATAGACTCGGGTCAATGGAATTCATGTAGACACAGAGACCTCCCAACCACTTGCTGAAGTTAGAACCATCAAAGACGCAAGGACGAGCCATATGGAAAGATAGTAAAACGGCCTTAGCACACAAAGCAATCACCGATGAATGCACCAAAATCCCTCGATCAAAACCGAACAGACAGCAACAAGAGTAGCACCTTAAACAGCAGGATCCTCTACTGATGGTTGGATCTGTATGTACATAGACCTGCTCTGATACCAATTGATGGAGTGGATGGACGCTCTGATACCAATTGATAGATCCCGAAGGGTCCTATATGGTGAGCTCTGATACCACTTGTTGGGTGCAAGGCCCGGATTCAGAAGGGGGGTTGAATGAATCCCCTATTAAAAATTACGCCCAATAAAAACCAATGGAAAGGCAAAGTTGCAGAAGCAATGTGAGCAAGTGCCTAGACTGAACTGGGTGGTCTCTCCGAATGATGAGAGGATAACGGAAGAACTGAATTTCTGAACACTGCAAAGAAAATAGATGAACAGACCCAAAATCACCCAACTCACATGAGACCAAAAACAAACGTGCAGTGTGCAATTTAAACACTCACTAGATTGGAAAGATAGAATGATCACGCCTAAGCATTAATCTAGCAAAATCGTACCGAAATCAAGTGTTCAGTATGCAAACCAAATTCCCACTAGACTGAAGAAACAGATCGTGCCTATGCATACATCTATCAAATCGAACAAGGGAATCAAACCACAGTAGATAAGGGAATTTTTAGGTTGTTCAGTCCGTAGACCTACGTCCACCCCACACTACAACCAGAGTGTGGCTTCCCGCTGATACACAGCTTAACCGCTGGGCCTCACAGCTTGCCTACATCCACTGAGCATCACAGCTTGCTTCCGCTGGTCAATACAGCTTAGCCATCCACTGACACACAGCTTGACCGCTGGGTGTTACAGCTTCACCGTCCAGAGGATACCACACCTCTGCAAACGCTGGGGCTTACAGCTTAACCTGTCCAGAGGAGTCCTCCTCTGCTACAGCTGAGCGACACAGCTTGCTCTGCTGACAAACAGCTTGAAATAACTATAAAAAGGAAAACAAGAAATGGGAAATGACAGCGACTGAAAGCTGTAAACACTAAATCGCACATATGGCTCTCAAGGAGCTGACTGGATAGGATTTGATCCTGATTCCAATGGGGACTAATCTTCAGATGAAGCTTGTATTTTTCTCCTCTCAAACTCTCGATCTCTCTCTCTTTCTGTCTACTTCTTCTTCTTCTTCTGCATTTCTCTGCTGCTCTCTCTTTTTCGCTCTCGAACTCTCCTATTCTTTTCTCTGCTCTTCCCTTCTTCTGCTCCCCAATAGTTCTTCTTGATCTCGCCTGAGAGTTATCTTCTTGGCTTGCAGAACGATGACTTATATACTCCCTCAGACTGAGGTCATGCGCTCATGCCCTAAGCGTGTGGAGGGAACACTCCCGCCTTGAAGCTTCAGGAGAATCTTGCCACGTGTCAGAATCTGAACGATTGGGACCCCACGTGGTGGCTTCTTCCAATAAGGATGACCCTTGGATCACATGCCAGTTAATTATTTTGTTGTTCTCACATACCCTTGTTCTTCTGTTCCTTATAAGTTAGATACTCAGGTGCACATATGTTGCTCAAACTATGGCTTCCCTGGCTTGATCACTTGCGTGCACAAGTTCCATAAACTGCACGTACTGGGAACGATGGCACCGAGCTTGTTCTATCAGAACTGGGCATTGCACTGACCTGGTCGAGCTGGTAAAAGCATTGCACTGTCTTAGATTGGTGTCCTGAGGAATGGTTTACACTGATGGGCTTCTTCTGAAGTCACGCGTTGCACCGAGTATCCTCAGAGGTTGCACCGAGCTCATTTTCTTGACCAGACACTGCACTGACCTGCTCGCGCTGAGAAGCCTGCCCTTGATGAGAAGGAGTGCTTCGACTTTGAAGCTCATCCGTATGAAGATTTGTTCACACAGCATACGGTTGCACCGACGCAGCTATACGTACCTGCCAATGTGCACAAACTCAATAGAGATAAGGAAACTATGCACAGGTATGACTTGAGTATATAAGAAAGAGATGCACAAGCTTTATGCACACGGAGGAAGAAATGCACCAACTCAATTACGTGTCACAGCATGAGATGCATCGACCATGTGAAAGCAAGAAATGCACAATGCACCGAGTTTAAGCATGAGCACGCTAAGAATGCACTAGGTTAAGTACTCGCAGCAACATGAGTTGCGCAGACTGAAACTTCATGGAGTATCATGCGAGTAGAACAATGCACTGACCTAATGCGAAGGAGGGACAAAGAAGGTATGCATCGATGCATGACTTAATTAGCGTGCAATACCAGAGGTTGCACCGATGCACCTAACACATGAAGGTGTTGCACCGACCTAGCACTGATAGAGTGCACAGACTCTGAGACGCGAGCTAAGCAATGCACCGACCTAACACTCGCCAAGGCTGCATGCATAGAGAATGGAATGCACAGACCTTAATGCCCATGAACGATGATATGCACCGGGTTTGTTGGACAGCCTGACTGACATGTATGCACGAGCCTTAGATATAACCTGAATGCACCGACTTAACTGATTGCGTGCATGCATAGACGTTTAAAGCCATGAAGTGCAATATATGCATTCGAGACATGCTCAGATCTAGACCAGCAGTTAAACGCACATCAATGTATATATATGTAACAGTGACATTCAATCAAGCACATGAAGTGACTCAACTATCATCAAAACATTCTTCAACCATTCATTCTCAAGTGGTGACTCATAGTGTTGCTATCATCAAAACTCATGAAGCAAAACATCATCAAGGCACAGGGGAACAACAGATAGAACGTTGAGTAAAATTGTCTTCTCTGACTAGCCCAAATAAAACTCTTAAATAAGCCGAATTAGCAGATTAAGGCCCAAATCAACACTAAGCTCAACCGGACCTCCAAACACGAAATTAGAGCCCAATACTAAACCATTTAAGCTGAAACCGAATGCAAATGAAAGGTTAAGATTAAGAGATCATTTCCCCCCTTATTATTCTCTGAAACCCTAACACTAGGAGGTGTATTTGGCGGCGCAAGGTGGCTGCAACCCTATCCGGTGCGTTTTGCGCATGACTAAGTTGCGTGGACTCTATCTCCGCGATTAGAACTCTCCAGACCCTATAGAACTTATAAAAATGATCGTCTGCCACCCTAGAAGAGTTTAGAAGCTGTGGCGGCCGGAGAGGAGCTCGATCGAGGGAGAATCGCGGCGTCGGTTCCTAGCGTGATCGGCATCCCTCTTCCTCCTTCATATTTCGATTTAGGTAGGTGATAGCAATCCAAACCCTAAGTATTATATATGGATAGAAGCATCGTCCTGTCCTCTTTCCATTGATCTAAAAAGCCCTAATTTCATGTAGTATCCTGCGAAAATTTTAGGTTTTAGTAGAAGCATGTCATATCTAGGGTTAGCTATGTTTCACCTTGATTTAAGTAGGGATTTCATGCACTAAACATTTAATTGATCATGCTATCCAGTATAAAATTTCATGTTTGTTCCATTGATCATAAAAGCCCCAATTTTCATACTCTATATAGTGCGTATTTAGCTATTGTTCCCAACCCTAGCCAACCCCACCGGAGACGGGCAGGGCTAAGGGGCAACGAACTGTTTTGATATGAGCGGCCATTCGATAGACCGCACATCTATATGAACAACCAGACTGTGACCGCATGTGTTATTTACGTTATTACATTTTTTTGAGACAAGCGGCTATGCCAGAACCGCTCAACGAGCCATACGACCATCTATAGACCGCTCATCTCCTGTCGGGCCCCTGCCTACAGAGTATGAACGGCCTGTGGAGAGACCGCAGAGGCCCTTGAAAGGTTCTGGACGAACCGTTCTTCCCCACAGAATTGTGTTGATTTCGAATTTAGCATGTTTTATCTCTAATTATTTAATCTTCATGGTAGGCTAGCAACCAACATATAAATGGAACATATGGAAGATTAGATTTTATAAATTGCTGGTTTACATTCCATCATGACCTTGGTTTGTTCTTTCAACTAAGTTAATTTCAAATATGAATGCATGAACCATGTTACTAGGATTGTTTGACAATCATTCTACTCCGGTAGGATTGACTGACTGCTATACTAGTTTCTGATGTTTATTAGCCTCAATTCCTTGTAATGGTTGGGACTCTCCGACGATATTCCTTCCGTCGGACTAGGACCTTCAATACAGGACCTCCGTAAGCCCCCGCGAGCCTGGGATTCCCACTAAGACACTAGACAGGTTGTACCACCAAGACCTGAACCTGTCACGTGATCGAACCGCTTGGATTGCTGTGTTGTGAGCCACGGCTTGATTTGGACCAACTGAGGCTTGAACGGCCGGAATCAGACCGTTTACCTCAGTGGGCGGCCCATTAGAGACCGTGCATCCCTGGCTAAATGCCATTTCCTGTTGGTCGATTAACCTTGTTCAATCTTCGACCAAATCATGTTTGATCGACTCAATAAGCCCTAGGTTGACCACTGGATAGTGGGCTGGACCCTGGTTCAGTTCTGCGCCACTTATGGCAGCCCGGAGCCCATTTGGGTAGATTTCTAGTTTACTAAGTTAAGCCCAGTTGAACGGACTGATTAGGCCCGTTCATGTACTCGAGCGGATCTTATTGGACCGTTCATCCCTCGAGCGGCCCTATAAGGCGCGTTTATCTTGTTCTTGGGCTTCCTGTCCTTCTGGCCATGTGCGGCCCATTATTGACCATCCTTGATAGTTGAAAGGCCCATTTCTGACCGTTCTTCAAAGAGCGGCCCAGAATGGTCCGTTTATCCTTGACTTCGTTGAGGCTGATCCTCAGCCTAGTTCTTTCTAGTACGGCCCAGATGAGACCGTGCATATCTTGAGCGGCCCAGTTTAGACTGCGTATTATCCAGAATTTGATTTCCGTGTTTTTTATATTGAATCCAAGGACCTGATTGGTTCTTGATAATTTGAACTTTCTAGGTAAAGTATCTCTTCAACTTATCCTTGGGGGTTCTCCGAGGTAAGTTATACCTTTATATAATTGGCCATTTAACTTGATTAATATCTAGACATAACTTGGGATCTTAGATCCATTAAATCAATGCCAACGCATCATAAGGGCCCGGTCTGGTCCTGGGAGGAGCGCCCGAAAAGTACTTGTGCCCCGGGGAGTTTGAATGACATGGTGAGGCATTGCATCGAGTGCATGACTAGCGTGATGTCTACGACATAATCTTTTACTTGAATCTTTCTTAACTTGGGTAATTCTTGCTTGTTGGCCAATTTCCAGTTACATCATGATCTCGCCTTCTTTTATTATGTTACTTTATCATATCGTCATTTCATTTCGTTCCTTTTTTTTGCACAAATAAATGTAGTTAATTAGTTAATTACTTAAACTTGCCTGTTATTACCTGCTGAGAGTTTGCTCACCCAATTGTTTCCCCTCTTCTAGGTAGCTCAGGTGAGGACTCGCAAACTGATGGGGACGGAACATAGTGAAGCCTGGAGCGAACCAGTTAGAAGACTTTGTAGAGTCGTTCGTAGAGTCTTCAGTCAAATTGTAGTTTAGAATGTTGTTAGTAACGTTGTAATAAAGTTGGAGGATGTAACTTTGATTAAGTTGAATGTCGTATTAGAGGTTTCATTAAAGTTCTTTGGATCGGTATTGATGTAAAAACTTGATTCTGGATGAATTAGTAATTATTAGATTGGTAGTATCCTCTAGTTTTATGGTGAATGTTCGATTCTCTAGTGCAGGTCATAGCATGTCTGTAAATCAACATATTAATCTGAACTCTTTCTACTGTCGGTCCCGATATTCCACGTCGGGGCGTGACAATTTGATGGTATCAGTGCCTAGGTTTCTAATATTCCTAGGTTTTCTAAGTTCTAGGGTTCTAAGTGATGTCGTAGAACCTATAACCTTGTTATAAGTCTGAGGACCCAACCTAGTGAGATTTGGGTAGAGACTTGGGTTGAGTTAATAATCTAATTCAAAAACTATCCCTTCTAAATGATCCTAAAATAATTTATTCCACGTGTAGAACATTCTGATGGCAGTGGAGCGCGCGCAGTGGCGAGATATGCAGCGAATGGTTCAAGGACTTACTGTCACGCCCCGAGCCTTTATTACAGCGGAAGACTCGCTCGAGGAACGTGAACATCCGGCATGGTAAGCCTCTTGCAAGCAAGAACGATCAGAGCGTAAGACAATCACACATAAGAATGTTGTGTAGTGGACAGCGGATCTAGAGGGGAGGGGTGAATATATCTGCCCCTCTTTTCGCAATGCAACCCTCTATAAAGCTAGATGATGAAATAAGCAGCGGAATATAACTAGCTTGACGAAGAACACAAATGATTTGCTTGGCAAGATGATTACGCAATATAGATATTGAACCTAAGCATGCATCTAACATAAAGCAATCGCACAAGCAAACCACAACACACGAGATTTTAAGGTGGTTCAGACTGAATCTCCAGTCCTACGTCCACCCCTCACCAAATCCGGTGAGGCGTCACTAGTGCAGCACACCAAACCGCAAATCAGAGAACCACCGACTGCCTTCCTACTAACCACCGGTAGGGACGTCAACACCGCAGATCGGACAACTTTCGATTGCCTTCCTACTAACCACCGGTAGGGACGATCTTCAGTTTTGATTGTTCGAATGAAATGAAGAAGAAAGAACAAATATCAAGCTATTCAAACAAGATATGAAATAAGCTCAAGAAGAAAAATCTTGTCTGAGATTGTTGGAGCTTGATTCGGATTCTTCTATGGATGTAGATCACCAATAGAGGCTTCTATCTTCTTCACAAAGCTCTCTTCTTGATTCAACAGTAATGGCTTGTTCTTCCTTGTGAGTTGTGCTTCCTTGAATCTGCTTGAGTTGATGAAGAGGAAGAAGGATGCAGTTTAGATCACCCTTGAGAGCCTTGATTTCTTCTTCTTCCTTGGAGGTTGAGATGGCTTCAGATCTGGACTTGAATCACCTTGGATGGATGAAGAACTTCCTCCCGAAACACTATTCATAGAGGTGCTACAGTACCTCAAAAATGGCCTCCCTTGATCTCCCTTGAAGCCTTGAAGTGTTAGGGTTTCCAACCCCTCATGTGTTGGTTTTATAGACCTTGAATGGTCCTTGGACATCCTTCAGACCAGATCCACAATTTGTGGGTGATTAGGTGACTTTTGGATTAAAGAAATCCATGGAAAGGGGCTGGCCACGAGGTGGATTTCGAAGTCAAACATGGCTGCATCGGGGCAAGCAGTCGACCTGTGGCTTCTGGCGGTCGACCGCTACTGAAACACCTGCAAACGGATGATCCCTGGGAAATCCGGTCGACCGCTACTGGCTGGCGGTCGACCTGCAGCTGACAGATCTGCAGTCGGGGGGTCCCTGGCTGGGGCGGTCGACCGCCAGCTGGGCAGACCCCGATCCAGCCCGGGTCGATCCGTTAGCCGCTTCAGCTCCGTCGCTTGTGTCCATTAGCAGCCTGTTCATGTCTGTAACTTCATCCTTGTTGGTCTAGAAAGTACCAACTGAATCTTTGTCTTTTGACTCTCATCTTGTGCAGTGGCCTTCGCTATTTGAATGAAGCTTGTAGTTGTTGTATATACTTTGCATCAAGGCTTGGACGTGTAGACTTTGTGTGCATGTATGAACTCTGTACATACTTTGCACCTTGAGCATGCATGAGCCTGTACAGACTTGCTTCATGAACGTACAGACTTGGTAACTTGATGCACAAACACAACAGAACGCAATGTATAGACTTTGCGTGTGAAGTAGCCGGCCAATGTATAGACTTGTGTTGCAGCCATCAACCAACGTACAGACTTGGAGTTGTGCTAGCAGCCAACGTACATACTTTGTCTTGTGCAACGTACAGACTTTATTTTGTGCATGTAGCCAATATATAGGCTTCATCTGCAGCAACGTACAGACTTCATCTGCCGCAACGTACAGACTTCGTGTTGTGCAACGTACAGACTTTGAGTTGTGCATGCAGCCAACGTACAGACTTCATCTGCAGCAACATATAGACTTCATCTGCCGCAACGTACAGGCTTTGAGTTGTGCATGCAGCCAACGTACAGACTTCATTTGCAGCAACGTATAGACTTTTTGTGCAGCAACGTATAGACTTCGAGTTGTGCTAGGCAGCCAACGTACAGACTTCATGTTCAGCAACGTATAGACTTTGTCCAACGTATAGACTTCGTCCAATGTACAGACTTTGTCCAACGCATAGACTTTGTCCAACGTACAGACTTAGTCCAACGTATAGACTTTGTCCAATGTACAGACTTTGTCCAACGTACAGACTTTGTCCAACGTATAGACTTTGTCCAACGTATAGACTTTGTCCATCATAGAGACTTTGTCCAACGTATAGACTTCGTCCAACGTATAGACTTCATCCAATGTACAGACTTTGTCCAACGTATAGACTTTGTCCAACGTATAGACTTGGAATGCAGTGCACATGCCCGCAACCTGTTTGATGAAATGACAAACTGCTTAAACAGATACACATTGACATCATATGCAAACACAATGTGACTTATAGTAGTTGCTATCATCAAAACCATAATAGTAATCATGGTGCACATGTGTTCAACATTCTCCCCCTTTTTGATGATGGCAACACTGTGAGTCATTATATGGCAGAAATAGCCAAGATGGCAAAGTGTATGATATATGTAATATATGCAGCTCAAGATCCATGATAGTAATAGCATGTGAATACAATTATGAATGCAGATATGAATGCTATGCATTGGATACACAAATGAGATGCACAAAGTGAATCTCCCCCGTACACCATTCACTCATCCATAGCTCTTACAAAGGACTCACACAAAGAATTCTCCCCTTTTGCCAACAGCAAAAAGGAAGGATAAAGTAGAGTAGGTGACAAAGGTCGGTGAGACCAGAGGTGAAGGAGAGGGAAGAGCAAGCCATAATATGCAAACCTGAAACATATCGCGAGCAACATGTACGGGTCAAAGCTAATGAAATCCGATATCATCAACAGAGTTCGAAGAGCATCTACATCGAAGATTTAATAGAAATGAACCAAAGGTGCATATCATTGCAATGTTTAACCTTCCCTTGTCTTATATATCCATACTCAATAACTGCTAAGAGAATAACACAAAAACTAGTATTGAGACTAAACAAACATGAGTAGAGCATGGAATGTTATGATCGCAGCAAATGTAATTTACAGTATTTTTTACATTTGAAGGCACAAGACTCATATTTTACGAGCAATCAAGTCTAGTACATGCCTCCTAGCCATAAGAATACACGTTGTTTAGACGCCAGTATTCTTAGGTATTTGGTAAGACTGACTATGATGCTTCAAAATGAATAGAGATAGCAAAGTCACATCATGACATATCCAAACTCATTTCTGTGATGGGAAGATATGTTTCTCAGTGATTATGCCATTGCTCTGCCTAGAGGCCAAATGTATTAAGACAGAGATAACAGGGGCACATCATGACATGTCATTCGTCACTTGATTTGATGACGGGACATATTTCTCTGTGCAACAATATCATTACTCTGTCAAATTTATTTTTCAAGAATTCTAGCTCATCAAGATGTTTAACAGCAATACTAAGCTCTAGAGTATCACCAAGATTGTCATGAAATTTGGATTTTCAGATAGCAGGATAGTCATTCAAAGCATAATATGTAGTCTCTAGTTAAGGTCTATTAAAACCAAGAACATAGATGATTTCAGAACCAATATTTCAGAACTTCAAGGAAAGCATTAAATCTGAACCAATTTCATTGAATGGATAATCATCAGGGCACATAATAGAAAGCTCTTACTCTATATGCCCGTCTGTCTCATGAACGATATTGTCAAATTGGAAGCCAGTGAAGTTCATATTGCAAGAGATAAGAAAAGTAACAAAACTCCCCCTAAAGATATGCAGAGAATGCACTCAAGGAGTTATGTTTGCAAGTAAATGTAAGGACAAACGTCAAAGAGTGAGAGAGTAGAACCATGCAGGGGTTGACCTGATCAAACATGAATTTGACAGGCATGAAATGCATGTCCCAACACATGGTTGTACATTTATTAAATGCAACAGAATGAAAATGAAACATATGCATGAATGCTGCAAAGTGACAACTCCCCCTTACTATATGGCCTATATTCGACAATGACTCATGGTACTTGGCGGAGGTGAAACCTTACACATATTGAGTGTGTCTAGACAAGCATAACCTACCTTTCCATACATCAACATTTGATATATCATGACCATGCAAGAATGATGCTACACAAACCATGCAATACGACACATATGCAAAATGACACATTGACATATAAACAATGCATGAACACACCAATCTGCAAAAATACACAACTAAATTGAACATGATCATCATTTCAATTTTTAGTGGCCTGAGGTCGGCAAAGATCAAGCTCCCTTCTGAGTGTTGAAAACATATCCTTACACAAGGGCTTGGTGAAAATATCAGCAATTTGATTTAGAGTATCAACAAAATGCAGTTCAAAATTTTTCTTACTGACCTCGTCTCTAATGAAGTGATGTCTAATCTCAATATGCTTAGTCCTAGAGTGCTGGACTGGAATTTTTGTAAGGTTAATAGCACTAGTGTTATCACACAGAATCGGGACACAACCAAGATCCACCAAGTAGTCTTGGAGTTGGTGTTTAATCCACAACACTTGGGTGCCACAGCTCCCCGCAGCAACATATTCTGCCTCCGCGGTTGAGAGGGCAACCGAGTGTTGTTTCTTGGAGGCCCAAGAAACTAAACACCCGCCTAAAAATTGACAATAGCCACTAGTACTCTTACGATCCAACTTGCATCCAGCGTAATCCGCATCAGAATAAGATATAAGAGATAAATCACATGATGACGGATACCACAATCCCAAATCTTGAGTGCCGGCAAGATATCGAAGGATACGTTTGACGACAGTCAAATGAGATTCTCTAGGACTAGCTTGAAATCTAGCATAAAGGCATACACTAAACTGGATATCTGGTCGGGATACAGTCAAATAAAGTAAAGAGCCAATCATACCTCTATAAACCTTTGCATCCACTAATTTACCATTTTCATCCGAATCCAGTGATGTTGTGGTGCTCATAGGAGTTGCAATGATTTTACTATTTGCCATGTCAAATCTTTTCAGCAGCTCCTTGATGTATTTGGATTGATTTATGAAGCACCCATCTTCTCCTTGGTTGACCTGCAAACCGAGAAAGAATTTAAGTTCTCCCATTAGGCTCATCTCAAATTCGCTAGTCGTGAGGTTAGCAAATTCCTCACACATTTCAGATTTTGTAGAACCAAACACAATGTCATCAACATAAATTTGAACAATCAAGATGTTCTTACCTTACTTCTTGGTGAAAAGTGTTTGATCTACCTTACCTCGTGTGTACCCTTTTTCAATGAGGAATGAGCTTAGTCTCTCATACCAAGCTCTTGGTGCTTACTTAAGTCCATAAAGCGTCATGTCTAGCTTGTATACAAAATCTGCATTGTTAGAATTCTCAAAGCCAGGGGGCTACTCAACATAGACTTCTTCTTTGATCAAGTCATTCAAGAAAGCACTCTTGACATCCATTTGATACAGCTTTATTCTAAGGGAGCATGCAAAGGCATGTAAAATTCTGATGGCTTCGAGTCTAGCAACTGGGGCATAAGATTCATCAAAGTCTACACCAAACTCTTGATTATACCCTTGAGCCACCAATCTAGCTTTGTTTCTTATTATCTTGCCATCCTCACTTAGTTTGTTCCTAAAGACCCATTTAGTGCCTATGACAGATTGTGATGAAGGTCTAGGAACAAGATGCCAAACTTTATTCCTTTCAAACTGGTTTAACTCGTCTTGCATTGAATTTATCCAGTTTTCATCTTTTAATGCTTCATCAATATTTTTGGGTTCAAGCTGAGAGACAAGAGCAAGTTGATCTAGTTCTTCCACAATTCTAAAATGTGACCTTGTTCTAGGTGGGTCATTCAAGCTACCAATGACATTTTCTAAATGATGATCCTTAAGAATTCTAATGTTTGTAGCATCATTACCTTCTACTAGAGCTTGATTCCTTGCGTTGCTTGATTCAGCTCAGGTCACCCTCTTCTTTTGTTTCTTCTTGTGGAGAATCACTCTTGTCCTTCATGCTTAAGAAATCCCCATCTTCATCATTTTTCCTACAAGAGTTATCATTGTTAGAATCATGATATTCATCAAAGGAAACATGGGGTGATTCTTCCACAGTTTGACTCTTGATATTGTAAATTCTATAAGCCCTAGATCTATCAGAATATCCAAGGAATATACCTTCATCGCTCTTGGGCTCGAATTTATCTAAGTCTCTTTTGTCATTGTTGTGAATGAAGCATTTTGATCCAAACACTTTCATATGTGAGAGAGAGGGCTTTTTACCTTTCAGTAACTCATAAGGAGTCTTTTTGGTGTGTGGCCTTACCATAGAGCGGTTGATAATGTAACATGCTGAGTTTACCACTTCAGCCCAAAACCTCCTTGGAAGTTGCCGTTCAGCAAGCATGGTTCTTGCCATCTCTACAAGTGTTCGGTTTCTCCTTTCAACTACACCGTTTTGCTCTGGGGTTCTTGATGAAGAAAACCGGTGTGAAATGCCTTCAGCCCTGCAAAAATTATAGAAATCAGCATTTTCAAATTCACCACCATGATCAGATTGAATCTTAGAAATTTTAAACTCACTGTCCTGCTTTATCTTCATGTAGAGTGCCTGAAACTCATCAAAATCATCATTTTGTGTGTGAGAAAGAAAACCCATGTGAACCTAGAAAAGTCATCCACCAAGACATATCCATATTTTCTACCACTCAAGCTAATAGTTCTAGTTGGGCCAAACAAGTCCATATGAATTAGCTCGAGTGGTTTGGATGATGTATTTTCAGATCTTCCCTTGAAAGATTTTCTTGTTTGTTTACCTAGGGCACAAGAATCACACAACTTGTTTTCTTGTTTAAATGATAATTCAGGCAACCCTTTCACCATTGAATGCTTTAACAATTTATGTAAGACATTGTAGCTAGCATGTCCTAGTCTACGATGTCATAACCATGTAATTTCAGATTTTGGTGCAGCAAGACAAAGGTTTAAATTAGCAGGATCATCTAAGTCAATCATGTAAACATTGTTGACTCTCTTTCCAGAAAATTTTACCTTGTCAGATTTTGGTTCAAAGATTTTACATTCATGAGAGTCAAACAACACTTTATGACCTTTATTTCACAATTGACTTATGCTAAGTAGGTTATATTTCAAACCTTCAACTAGCAACACATTTCCAATGGAGTTGGAGAGGTTCATGCCTACATTACCTGTTCCAATGATTTTTCCTTTGTTATTCCCTCCAAACGTAACGTATCCTCCTTCCTTTTCTTCCAAGGGATAAAATTTTGATTTATCTCCAGTCATGTGTCTTGAACAGCCGCTATCAAGGTACCACCTGTTATGCATGGCTGCAAGACACTCCTGCACATGCAATTAAGCAATTGTGTTTGGAACCCAACCAAATTTGGGTCCCATCAAACTCTTCAGATTTTTAAAATCTGAAACCATTTCTTTTGGAATCCAGACCTTCCTAACATTCATGTTTTATTTGCTTAGAGCAGGGATTTGATTTTTCTTTTCAATCTTGACATTCATTTTCTGTTTGGAGGCTCTTGGTTGGAGTTTGTGGAAGTTTGATGAAGTTTGCTTCTTAGGCCATTGAGGCGGTCGGTTGGATTTGGGTTGAAAGTGATTGTTTTGCCACCTAGGAAATTGATGAACACAGAAATCACAATTGTCCCAAAAATATGGTGATGCTGGCCTATATGAGTGTGCAATCCAATTGTGGTGAAATCTGGAAGGTTGAGCGGGCAATTGCCAAGGAGTTGTTGACCTATGCTGCGGGGAAGGTTGACATTTCTTAGGTTTTTGGACAGGCTTTTTGGGAATGTTGGTGACTGCCTCTTCAATCTTTTCTTTCCATTTCTCCTTTTGTTTTTGCTGGTTTTGTGTGGGAGTTATGTTTGAGGTGGAAGCTTCGGAAGATGAAACAAATGTGACAGTTTTGAGCCCAATTGGCCTTTTGTTTGTAGGTTCAAAATCCAACCCTTCCTTGTTGAAGTTCATTCTGGTTCCTAGCAATGCATCTAGGTTTTCCCTTCCATCCACAAATTTTTCTAAAGATTGTTGTTTGTCCTTTAACTCTTTTTATAGGTTTTCAATGTTTTGCAAGAGTTGAGTGTTAACATGTTTGACAGCTTCATACTTCTCATTGCTTAATTTGCTATCCTTTTCATATGTTTGCATTTTGAGTTTCATGCTGTCAATTTCATTCCTTAAGTCCTCATTTTCAGTTTCCAAGTCAGCCATTTCTTTTCTTCCCTCTTCCAAATTCTCAATCATTTTCTTAAGATCTTCAATTTCAGTTTCAAGTAGAGCATTCTTATCATTCATATCATTATCATGCACAAATGAGTTAATTTTATTTTTCAATGATTTATTCTCCTTTTTGTACATTTCATATTTTTCCATGAGTTGTATATATGCTTCCTCCCAATCATCAGTTGTATAATCTTCAAATGGAGAATTTACCTTAGTTTCTTCATCACCTTTGGCCATAAGGCAGAAATCTTCTTTTCATTGTCCGAGGAGCTAGTTCCGTCATCACTTTCCTCTTCATCGCTCCATGTGGACACCATGGCCTTGTTCTTCTTCTTGCCCTTCCATTTGTCAGCTTTTCTGAATCTATCGGGACAATCATTCTTGAAATGCCCTGGTTTGTTGCAAGAATAACATGATTTTGTCAGATTTCTTAGAATTTTCAGAATTAGATTTGAAACCATTTCTTACCTTTGACCTTCCTCTCATGAAGCTCTTACCTTCCTTTCTCAGGAATTTTTTGAACTTACGTGTGAGCATGGCTACGTCATCCTCTTATTGCTCACTTGCCGAATCCTCACCTTCATCAGAAGTACCATGACCGCTGGGTCCTGCTTTAAGAGCTAGGGACTTCTTCTTAGGTGCCTCAGCCTCTTTGTTCTTGAGGTTGATCTCATAGGTCATCAATAACCCAATGAGTTCATCTACCTTGGTAGTTGCGAGATCTCTCGATTCTTCAACCACGGTAGCCTTTGTGTGCCATGCTGGAGTTAACGATCTGAGAATTTTTCTTACAATTTCTTGCTCTAAATATTTCTTTCCCAAATCAGTCAAACTATTAGAAAGCACAGTTAATCGGGCGTACATATCTTGAATTGACTCATCAGGCTTCATGTGGAACATTTCATATTCAGAAACTAAAATGTTGGCTTTTATTTCTCGTACCTGAGAGGTTCCTTCGTAGATTACCTCTAGCTTGTCCCACATTAGTTTTGCAGATACGCAGGTAGGCACTCTTGAGAATTCAACTGAATGGAGTGAGCATTGCATGATGTGTTTAGCACTCCAGTTGACAGTGGATTGCCTTATCTGTTCTTTGGTCTACAAGTCCTCATTATTCGTAAGCTCATACGGACCTTTACTGATGACTCGCCAAAGTTCGTAGTCTTGGGCGCGAATGAACACCTGCATACGATGTTTCCAATAAGGATAATTAGTTCCACTAAAGTAAGGAGGCCTATTCACAGAATGTCATTCGGGTAGAAAACCCTTGGACGCTGATCTACCAATTCCCTCAAGGTCGGTGGACCCCATAATGAGAGATTAGGCTCTGATACCACTTGTTGTGTAGTGGACAGCGGATCTAGAGGGGAGGGGTGAATAGATCTGCCCCTCTTTTCGTAATGCAACCCTCTTTAAAGCTAGATGATGAAATAAGCAGCGGAATATAACTAGCTTGACGAAGAACACAAATGATTTGCTTGGCAAGATGATTACGCAATATAGATATTGAACCTAAGCATGCATCTAACATAAAGCAATCGCATAAGCAAACCACAACACATGAGATTTTAAGGTGGTTCGGACTGAATCTCCAGTCCTATGTCCACCCCTCACCAAATCCGGTGAGGCTTCACTAGTGCAGCACACCAAACCGTAAATCGGAGAACCACCGACTGTCTTCCTACTAACCACCGGTAGGGACGTCAACACCGCAGATCGGACAACTTCCGATTGCCTTCCTACTAACCACCGGTAGGGACGATCTTTAGTTTTGATTGTTCGAATGAAATGAAGAAGAAAGAACAAATATCAAGCTATTCAAACAAGATATGAAATAAGCTCAAGAAGAAAAATCTTTTCTGAGATTGCTGGAGCTTGATTCGGATTCTTCTATGGATGTAGATCACCAATAGAGGCTTCTATCTTCTTCACAAAGCTCTCTTCTTGATTCAACAGCAATGGCTTGTTCTTCCTTGTGAGTTGTGCTTCCTTGAATCTGCTTGAGTTGATGAAGAGGAAGAAGGATGCAGTTTAGATCACCCTTGAGAGCCTTGATTGCTTCTTCTTCCTTGGAGGTTAAGATGGCTTCAGATCTGGACTTGAATCACCTTGGATGGATGAAGAACTTCCTCCTGAAACACTATTCATGGAGGTGCTACAGTACCTCGAAAATGGCCTTCCTTGATCTCCCTTGAAGCATTGAAGTGTTAGGGTTTCCAACCCCTCATGTGTTGGTTTTATAGACCTTGAATGGTCCTTTGACATCCTTCAGACAAGATCAACAATTTATGGGTGATTAGGTGACTTTTGGATTAAAGAAATCCATGGAAAGGGGCTGGCCACGAGGTGGATTTCGAAGTCAAACATGGCTGCATCGGGGCTGGCGGTCGACCTGTGGCTTCTGGCAGTCGACCGCTACTGAAACACCTGCAAATGGATGATCCCTGGGAAATCCGGTGGACCGCTACTGGTTGGCGGTCGACCTGCATCTGACAGATCTGCAGTCGGGGGGTCCCTGGCTGGGGCGGTCGACCGCCCCTGTGCTGGCGGTCGACCGCCAGCTGGGCAGACCCCGGTCCAGCCGGGTCGGTCCGTTAGCCGCTTCAGCTCCGTCGCTTGTGTCCATTAGCAGCCTGTTCATGTCTGTAACTTCATCCTTGTTGGTCTAGAAAGTACCAACTGAATCTTTGTCTTTTGACTCTCATCTTGTGCAGTGGCCTTCGCTATTTGAATGAAGCTTGTAGTTGTTGTATAGACTTTGCATCAAGGCTTGGACGTGTAGACTTTGTGTGCATGTATGAACTCTGTACATACTTTGCACCTTGAGCATGCATGAGCCTGTACAGACTTGCTTCATGAACGTACAGACTTGGTAACTTGATGCACGAACATAACAGAACGTAATGTATAGACTTTGCGTGTGAAGTAGCCGGCCAATGTATAGACTTGTGTTGCAGCCATCAACCAATGTACAGACTTGGAGTTGTGCTAGCAGCCAACGTACAGACTTTGTCTTGTGCAACGTACAAACTTTGTTTTGTGCATGCAGCCAACGTATAGACTTCATCTGCAGCAACGTACAGACTTCATCTGCCGCAACGTACAGACTTCGTGTTGTGCAACGTACAGACTTTGAGTTGTGCATGCAGCCAACGTACAGACTTCATCTGCAGCAACATATAGACTTCATCTGTCGCAACGTACAGACTTTGAGTTGTGCATGCAGCCAACGTACAGACTTCATCTGCAGCAACGTATAGACTTTGTGTGCAGCAATGTATAGACTTCGAGTTGTGCTAGGCAGCCAACGTACAGACTTCATGTTCAGCAACGTACAGACTTTGTCCAACGTATAGATTTCGTCCAATGTACAGACTTTGTCCAACGCGTAGACTTTGTGCAACGTACAGACTTAGTCCAACATATAGACTTTGTCCAATGTACAGACTTTGTCCAACGTATAGACTTTGTCCATCATACAGACTTTGTCCAACGTATAGACTTTGTCCAACGTATAGACTTCGTCCAATGTACAGACTTTGTCCAACGTATAGACTTTGTCCAACGTATAGACTTGGAATGTAGTGCACATGCCCGCAACCTGTTCGATGAAATGACAAACGGCTTAAATAGATACACAATGACATCATATGCAAACACAATGTGACTTGTAGTAGTTGCTATCATCAAAACCATAATAGTAATCATGGTGCACATGTGTTCAACAAAGAATAATGCAATCGCACAATATTTACTCAACTTCAACTTTCATTAATAATCAAATCCAATATTCAAATACAACCACTAATTCAACTTCCATCATACTAGACTCAAGAAATAAGAAATTACAAAGAATCGATCTAAAATAATGTAAACTTCCTAAGTCTTCGCTCATTCTTTATTCACTCTCAGATTCGCTACTTGAATATTCCGAATCCGAACCCGACTCACTTCCACTCCCTGAAAAAGATTGAAAATAGGTAATGAGCACACTTGCCCAGTAGGTATCTTCGCATTAACGTGATTAGCAATGTTTAAGTAATTAGCATTTTAGCTCTAAAGAATAAGGTAAAATCATGCGATCAAATCAAAGTAACAAGACGATCATGTAAGATAAGATGAACGAGTATGAACTAGCAAGAATGTAACAAGTATGATCAAGAATGTAGCATGGCCTTTCATTAACAAGAATGTAACGAGAATGCACTTTCACTTTTCACTTTCATAACCATAAAGGTTACGCACTAGAACGTCAATCATGTAGCAATTCACTAGATTTTCATGAGTGCTCATGGATTTCACTTATTTATAAAGAAAGTACTCCCAGCGCAATGCGACGCCAGTAGCATCATACCCCATGGTTTATAATAGTATGTTTTCGGCAATCAGCCGAGGGGACTAGCATAGAGCCCTTGGACACAATCAGCGCCCGAACTGCATCTTCACGTATAAATCAAGCTACTTCCATGAGTGTATGTGGACGTCAAAAAAAGAGAAGAAAAGGAACGTTCCTGCGGCACGGACATCTCGACATCTCAAGAGCAAGTTGAAGACGGGAAGGCCGAATAAACTCCATACCTCCTCCAAGCAGGACGAATATATCCCCGGTGCTCCGTCACCCAACAAAGAAGCCCCTCGGGCAAAATAGATAGCTCCGGCTCCCTAGTCGGTGGTGCCGAAGGCCAAATCAAAAGAAACTCAGGAATTCAAGCACATGTTTGGCATGCGTCGAAAATCACTCAAAGTTCCGAATCGGGATTCGGAGGCCCTAAACTAAACACCCCGGAGGTGGTGCATTACAACTAAAGCAACACGGGAGGACAGGCGTCCATCCGAATAGCCGCAACTCCGAGACGAAGTCTAAACTGGCGCGGCCTGCACGTAAACCGGCGCGGCCTTGCTTGGGCCTTAAACCGGCACGCCCCTCCTATGGCCATTAAACTGGCGCGCCCTGTCTTGGCTGCAATCCGGCGTGCCTCTTTGTATGTTGTTAATCCGGCGCGCACAACACCGCGCCGGTTTAACTCAAAAGTTGTCCCGTTCGAGCTCCGGTTCTCTGTTCTCCCATCAGCTTCGGGCGCAGACGTAAAAGGGCATGACATTAATGCTTGAAGCTCTGTCTCCATCTCCATTCGACATCACAGAAGCGACAGTGGAGAAGCTGGACCCGGCAAATCCGCGAACATCCCATCCTCGGACGAGCAACATCGTACTGCACAAATCAACAGA
This sequence comes from Amorphophallus konjac, assembly GCA_022559845.1. Classification (NCBI taxonomy): domain Eukaryota; kingdom Viridiplantae; phylum Streptophyta; class Magnoliopsida; order Alismatales; family Araceae; genus Amorphophallus; species Amorphophallus konjac. Next base: position 299,357,065 of record CM040121.1, on the reverse strand, counting down.
CGACACCGCGGCATGTCAACTCCGGATGTCCCAACGAACGAGGAGGAAGATGGCGGGAGTTTCTTCCATTTAGGAACGAAAGGGCAGCCCATTCTATATATACTCTGCATGTTCGACAAAGCAAAAAGAAGAAGCGAGGCTGGCCATTGAAGAGAAAAGACGAAGAGAAGATGAGCTCCATTCCCCTGCGCCCGTGAGGTGAAGAAGAAGAGAGTGAGTGTGAGAGAAGCGAGGTGAGCTTGGAGGGGGACGTTTGTGCTCCGTTCTCCTCCCCAACCGATGTATCTCTTTCTTCTTTCTTTCTTCGATGTATTTTTCCTTGCTTTGGGGTAAATTCCCCTCTGTATCTCGTCTCCCCTCCTTTTGCGGATGAATAAAAAGAAAAGCCCCTTTCGTAGCATATGGTGTTCTTCTGCTTCCCTTTCTTTCTCTCTGCCTTCTCCTCATCCAGGGCCGTTCGAAGCTTGCTTCTCCATAGCATGGCCTTCGAAGGAGTCCGTTAGGGGATGAACATTCATGGCCTCGTGGCATACATTTGTCCCGCTTCATGAAACCATCATCCGTGAGCTGTGGGAGTTCTTGAAGGCTAGTCCTCGAGCTTCATACACTCACTTATGGGTTATCGGACTACCGTGAGGTTTGCATTTTGAGGTTCGCCCCGGAGCAATCTGTTTGGCATTCCTCTATTTTCTCTGGCAAACCTCAGTCCGGGGGAGGTGCCGCCCAATTTTCACCAGGAAGAAATGAAACAAACTATTCTCCGAGGGCCAGAACATCACATGCTTGAAGCCTCTAAATCAGACTGAACTACCCTGTACAACAAACCTTTCCAATAAAACATCCAAACTTTCATGCTAATTCACCTTAACAAATGATCAAACACTTAAACTTCCTCTCTATCAACTTAATCCATCAATTAGGTGAACAAACCAATCATCAAGTTGACTTGCAGTTGAAAGAAAGAAGAAACAGAGCCAACAAGAATGAAAGAAAACCTCATAGAAGCTATCCCGACGTGCTCCTAATCCAGCGTGGGTTAATTCGGTGCGGTTCCCCCCCGCGCCGGTTTAGCTTCACACTCAAAACCATTTCCAAATTCCTGGAATGAATAGTGCCCTAATCCGACGCGCCTCCTCTTCTTGAGCCTATTCTGGCGCGCCCCTTGCTCCCCCTAATCCGGCGCGCCCTCCTCTTGAGCCTATTCCAGCGCGCCTCTTTTCTTGGACTTAATCCGACGCCCCCCCCCCCCCCCCCCCCGCATTTGCTTCGTTAAACCGGTGTGCCCCTCTCTCTCCTGGGCACCCCCTTTAACCTGCGCGCCCTTCTTCCCCTTGGGATCCCATTAAACCGGCACACCCCCCCCCCCCTTGCACCTCCTATTCCGGCGCGCCCCCTTTGCTTCCTTAATCCGGCGTGCCTTCCATAAAAATAAATCTAATTAACCAAATAGATAAAAAGGGATAGGAAACCAATAATCAAAAGTTGCCCCTGTTATAACCCCGTGACCTGACCGCGCAGGTCGATCCGCGTGCGAGGGCGTATGTTGGCGAGTTCGGGCTTCACACTTAACAACCCGCTCCCCCGGACCGTGCGTGAAGAGAAAAGCAATGATGCCCCTTGGTATCGGACGTGGACCTCGGAATCCCCGACATGGTCATGATCCGTGCACTTCTTGGGCCGATAGCTCATCAGCTTGACCCACTTCTTCCGGGATCCGATCCCCCACCCACATTAAACTTGCCATACCTACGGCAGACATCCGTGTGGTTTTGTCGTTGTCTTCGACGCTTCAAATGCGGACTCTCGTCCGAACGACGAATGGTCCGTTAGTGACCGACATATATACCGGGATCTGATCCCGCACTTGCATTAAACTTGCCATACTCACGGCAGGTATTTGTATGGTTTGTCACCGTCTCTTACGCTACAAACACAGACCTTTGTCCGGACATAAAGTGGTTCATGAGTGACCGACAAAATCTGAATGGAATGAGAAGGCTCTCGTCATCCCCGGACCCTTTGCATGATAATAGCAATAAGGCCTCCGTGGGCCCTGCCTAGACCTCAGGTCTGCCCCGATCATGGTCATTGCCTGACCCATATCCTCGGCCTATAGCTCGATCCCTTTGAACGCACATTGGTTCTCAGATCTGGACCCGGGACATCCTCCCGTTGCCCCCTTGGCACCGGAAATATTGACGATGCTCACGCGAGCCCGACTTCGACCGCGAGGGGCCCACCGCAGTATAGTCGTAGCTTGATCTTGCACCGGGCTGACAAACTTATCTGTCACGCCCCGAACAAGGCGGAAATATCGGGACGTACAGTTAGGGACACGCTGGCAAGAGAGGGAACTAAATCTAAAATAATACACAAGTGCTACAAGATGGAAATACTAAATGATCAATAAACAACCAAACTGATGCAATGATCTCAAAGGTAACTTAATACAACATGGAATAACAACCACTAAGACTCAACAACAAACTGAAACTAAATGATCTCCAAACACAACTAACAATAAACACACTGCTAACACACTAGAACTGATACACTCAAGACATCACTCCTGCCCTTCCCCGTCGGTAAGCGCGTCACCTGAGAAGCCTGGAAAGGGGGAAACAACGGGGGGTGAGCTAACGCTCAGTAGGAAATAACAGACATGTATAAGTCATTAACAGTTTAATTACATTTTCAAAATGTCATGCTACAAATGATAAAAACAATAAAAAGATAACGGTGATATCACGAAACAGAATTCAAAGATCTTGCAAGGTCAAGAAATATAATGAATAGAATAGTAAGACAAGAATTTACTACAGGAGATAACGATAAAAAGTTGGCCATATCAAGACAATTCAAGTCATGTCAAGCACGTATGTAATTTCATTTCCACGTCCAAGTAATAAGCAAGTAAAGTAACCACAAGTAGAGTATAGAACAGTGAAGAGTGGAAAGTGAAAAGTAGTAGAAAGTAATGTAGAGAGTAGTGGAGAGAGTAGTGGACAGTCCTAGATTTAACACATGTCAAGTACTGGTGCCAAATGCCACACCTAGTCATTCACCTCCCGGGGGGTACACGTAGTGTTCGGGCGCTCTTCCCAAGACCAGACCGAGCCCTTAATTATTTGCCAAGCATTGATTTCTTTGGATCAAAGATCCCACGAATCTAGACTTCCACAGTTTATGGCCAGAATTCCAAGGTTTAAACTAAGTAGCAATAACAACTTCACGTAGGAAAGAGATTCATTTCCAGAATTTCAAGGTAAGTATAATCATCAAGGAGATCGAAACCAAGTCACAACAAGAGTTAATCGTGCTGCACTACTGTAAAACAGCAGCAATCAAACAAGCTAAACAACATATTAATCCTAATCACCAAGTTAGGATATCATGATTAACCATTATCATTTGCATTAAGACAATTGCCAAGAAGCTGATTCAAGATGATAAGGCAAAGAACAACTCCCACAGGAGTGAAATAGAATGCATTAATAGAGATTTAGTTACACCATTAACCACTAATTATGTGGGTTTCTATTTAATCTAGTATGCATTGAAATGAAGATGATAAACGGTGTGTTTTTACACTAAGTTTGCATGTATGGACCAATGTTAATTGAAACTAAAAAGGGTACATGAATAGGTCATTAGTTACTCAAAAATGTAGTTTTCAATGTGATTAGGTTGAATGGATTGATTCCCCGGTGATCCGGATTGATCCCCAGGTCAAAGAATCATTTAAAACGGGTTTACAAGGCATGGGTCGACCCTTTGGGTCGACCCCTGGAAAAATTCCAGGTATGGGTCGACCCATTGGGTCGACCCCTAGGGCTTCCAGGAGCCAGTCTGGTGATGGGTCGACCCCATGGGTCGACCCCTGAAGCTGTGGGTCGACCCCATGGGTCGACCCATGCAAGGCAGAAAATTTCTGCTTGCTGGGTGGTATGGGTCGACCCATGGGGTCGACCCCTGGGTTTCCAGACCCGAATGGGCTTCCGTGAAACATGAAAAACTCCATGATTTGGGGTCTAAATGTATTGTGATCTTAACCATATACTCTAGAGTTCTTAATATACATGCTAGGGTCATGAAACACAATTTTAAATCACGAATTTCGATAGGAATCCAATGAAATTCAACCTATTCTATGAAGAACACAAGAAAAGTCTAGCTTGCTAGCATGCTTCTAATAACACACGAAATACTCTAGGCATGATCTATAAAAATTAGAGATTTTGATGTCAAAAGAAAGCTAACATGCTATTGATTACATTCATGTATGTTAATTAGAAGTTGGGCTGTTATAACCTACCTCAAATTGAAGAGGGAACTCGAAACCTAGAATAAAGAACAACTTGACAGCACCTCACTAAAACCTCGATATCTCCACGGATACCTAATGAAAATTGGGGCTTTTTCCACCAATGGAAAGAGCTCGATGAGAGGTACAATTTGCTATACTCATGATCAAGATTTGGTTGAGAATTCCTACCTCAATCGATGGATCAAAGAAGGATGAAGGGAAGCCAACGGCCTGCTGACCCACCTCCACAAATCGAACTAGATCTCTCCAGATCCGAAATTTCAGCGAACCCCACAGCAGCCAAATGAAAGAAGACTCGTAGGGCTTCATTTTGATGGCTCATAGAGCTTCTGGAGCCTTCTGAATTGGGAGTATTCGCTGCTGCAAGCTACGTGTTTAGAAACGGCGCCGAAATCCTTGACTTGACCAAACTATGTCGGCAGCACGTTTAGGGACTAAGTTTACCTCAAATTGATTGAGAGTAAATGTTCCTTTATGTAATACCTTTCATTTGCCTCTGGAATCACCCCATTTGGTTGAGAAACAAGCTCGAATTTGATGTTCAAAGTTTGGGTGAATAGTGAATACGAATTTGGGTTAGGTGGGTTGTAAGTCAGGCTTAATCCACTGATTAGGCCTAGATAATTATTTAATTAGGCTTACTCCAAGAAGACAAAAGTGTTAGTCGAAGCATCTATTATTTAATTACTATTTTTATGAATTTTTATATGGTAGATAAAATTCCACTTCTACTATTCCGTAATTAATTAAATATTAAGTTCGGAAGACTTAGTTCGCTAATTCGGCTTAATAAACGATTTTATTAGGCTTAATTGTAGAAGACAAAGTTGATAAACAAAATTAATTCTACAAGATGTGATTTTTGGGGATTTTTAGAAAATAGTATAAAAATGACTTATTCTATTAATTAATTAATTAATCTAATTAATTTGGATAATTCTCATTAATTCGAATAACTTCAAATAAATTCCAAATAATTACAAATAACTTTCTAAATAAATTTCTAAAGAATTTGGGGTCTTACACCCTCCCCTACTTAAAGGAATTTGGTCCTCCAAATTCACTGCACTAAAACTGAGAGTAGAAAAAGATCGCTCACCTAGAATAGATCGGGATACCGCTTTCGCATAGTCTCTTCAGACTCCCATGTAGCTTCTTCGGTCCCACGCCGACTCCACTGAATCTTGACCATCGGTATCGAACGATTCCGGAGTTGCTGATGCTTCCGGTCCAGAATCTTGACAGGTCTTTCCTCATAGGTCAAATCTTCCTTCAGTTCAAAATCCACCTGCTGAACGATATGAGTGGGATCGTACACATATTTCCGTAACATAGACACATGGAAAACGCTGTGTACGCCAGACAATTACGGTGGTAAAGCCAGTCTGTATGCCACCTCTCCCACTCTATCTAGAATCTCGAATGGACCAATGTACCTCGGACTCAGCTTGCCATGAATGCCAAATCTTCGGATCCCTCTCGTCGGAGAGACCTTTAAGAACACATGCTCGCCAACCTGAAATTCCAATGCCCTTCTCCTGTTGTCGGCATAACTCTTCTGTCTTGACTGGGCTACTTGTAACCGGTCTCGGATAACACGGATGTTCTATGATGATTCCGAAACAAGATCTGGTCCAAGCCACTGTTTCACACCTACCTCGTCCCAACACAACGGGGAACGATAACTTCTACCATATAGTGCCTCAAAAGGAGCCATCTGAATACTAGACTGATAGCTGTTATTGTAGGTAAATTCAATTAATGCCAAATGCTCACTCCAATTACCACCGAAATCAATCATGCAAGCTCGCAGCATATCTTCCACTATCTGATTGATTCTTTCAGTCTGTCCATCTGTCTGTGGATGAAAAGCAGTACTGAAATTCAGACGAGTACCCAAAGACTCTTGCAGTCCCTTCCAGAAACGTGAAGTAAATCTGGGGTCTCGATCAGATACTATATTCACTGGGATACCATGCAATCTCACCACTTCCTTTATATACAAAGCAGCCAATACATCAATCGTCCACTTGGACTTAATTGGTAAGAAATGAGCCGACTTTGTCAAACGATCAACAATCACCCATATCGCATCAAATCCACCACGAGTCCTAGGTAGACCCATAATGAAATCCATGCCAATACTTTTCCACTTCCATTGGGGTATGTCGAGTGGTTTCAATTTCCCTGCTGGTCTGAAATGTTCGGCCTTAACTTGCTGACATACCAAACATCTGCTCACAAAATCTGCAACTTCTCTTTTCATATTCGGCCACCAAAAGGACCTTTTCAAATCTCGGTACATCTTAGTGCCTCCAGGATGAATGGTATATCTGGATCTATGAGCTTCCTCAAGAATTTTGTTCTTTATTGTAGCCTCATCCGGAACACAAGTTCTGCCTTTAAATAATAATCTACCATCATCGGCCAACATGAAGTCAGGTCTGCTGCTCAAGCTTCCCTTGATCTCTACCAACTCGGGGTCATTATCTTGCAAGGACTTGATCTCTATCAATAATTCAGGTTTAAGTTGAATCTGAGCAATCAAGATCCGATCATTGTCAATATTAAGATCCAGACTAGATAATTGTTCCAACAACCTCCATTCTTGTAACATGAGACTTGACAATCTAGCTACCGGCTTCCGGCTTAATGCATCTGCCACAACATTACCTTTGCCAGGATGATACTCAATCGAGAAGTCGAAGTCTTTCAAGTACTCCAACCATCTCCGCTGCCTCATGTTGAGTTCCTTTTGAGAGAATAAATACTTCAAACTCTTATGATCTAAAAACACTGTAAATGTTTCTCCATATAAGTAATGCCTCCATATCTTCAAAGAAAACACGACTGCAGCAAGTTCCAAATCATGAACAGGATAATTATCTTCGTGCTTCCTCAACTGCCTAGAGGAATAGGCAATCACCTTCCCATGCTGCATGAGTACACAGCCTAAGCTAATACCTGAAGCATCAGTATAAACAACAAATCCTCCTTCACCAGAAGGTAAAGCCAAAACAGGTGCAGTAGTCAAACACTCCTTCAGAGTCTGAAAGCTTCGCTGACAATCATCTGACCAATCAAACTTATTTTCCTTGCGGGTTAATCTTGTAAGAGGTACCGCAATCTTAGAGAAGTCTTGAATAAATCTTCGATAATAACCTGCCAGGCCTAGAAAACTTCTAACTTCTGTCACACTGGTAGGCTGTTCCCAATTCTTCACTGCCTCAACCTTCGAAGGATCAACAGAAATACCGTTCTTGGTGATAATATGTCCGAGAAAGGACACTTCTTGTAGCCAGAACTCACACTTACTGAACTTAGCATATAGTTGATGATCTCTCAACAGTTGCAATGCCATTCTCAGATGCTCAGCATGCTCCTCCTCATTCTTAGAATAAATCAGGATGTCATCAATAAATACCACGACCCACTGATCAAGATAGGGCCGAAATGCATTGTTCATCAACTGCATGAAAGCTGCTGGAGCATTCATTAGACCAAAAGGCATAACGACAAATTCAAAATGACCATACCTGCTGCGGAAAGCTGTTTTATAAATGTCCTCTTCCTTAATCCGCAACTGGTGATATCCAGATCGAAGATCGATCTTAGAGAAATATTGAGCTCCCGCTATCTGGTCAAATAACTCGTCAATCCTCGGCAAGGGATATTTGTTCTTGACAGTCTGCTGGTTTATTTGCCGATAATCAATGCACAACCTCATCGAACCATCTTTCTTCCTGACGAACAACACAGGGACTCCCCACGGAGAAGTACTAGGACGAATAAAACCCTTCTCGAGTAATTCCATCAGTTGCTGCTTCAGTTCCCTCAGTTCCGCAGGAGACATACGATAAGGAGCCTTAGAAATAGGAGCTGTGCCAGGAATAAGATCAATAGAAAAGATAACTTCCCGCTCAGGCGGAAGTCCTGGTAGTTCCTCTGGAAAGACATCAGGAAAATCTTGGACAACAGGAATGTCCTTGATCTCAATCTGTTGCTCAGGGGTTGCACAAACAAAGGCTAGAAATGCCTCACACCCATGCCTCAAAAGCTTATCAGCTCGAAGAGCTGAGATGAGCGGTACGGAGTTATGGTGCTTGACTCCCGTAAAAGATAAACCAGAATGTCCAGTAAAAGTCACTGAGCTAGAACTACAGTGAACATTGGCCTCATACTTGGCCAACCAATCTGCTCCTAGGATTACATCATAATCCTTCATATCCATGCAGACCAAATCTGCTGGAAAGTTATGTTCACTAATCATAACCTTACTAGAAGGATAGAAATATTGGATTGTTGATCTAGTGCCAATAGGGGTTGAAATCTCTAACGGAGTATTCATCAAAACAGGTTCCACAGCTAATGACTTAGCAAATCTCCGTGAAATAAAAGAATGTGTTGCACCAATATCAAAGAGAGCAAATGCGGGCTTATCGATTATAGTAAGGGTACCTTCGACGAGTCCGCCATCATCAAAAATCCCAGTTTCCTCTGCATGTAAAGCTTGAAGCTTGCCTTGTGGTTTCTTGAAGACTAGAGGTTTTGCCGGTGTAGCTTGTTCCGATATGAGAGGACAATTGGGGATACGGTGCTCCTTGCTTCCACATCGCAAACAGGCGCCTAACTTGCGCCAGCACTCCTCTATCTTGTGACCCGGATGATCACAATAGTTGCACATGCCCTTGAATGGAACAATAGGGCCAGGCTTCTTGTCTTCATGCCTCGGCATCTTGCCCGCTCCACGAACCGGACCCGCTCCACGAACCAGGTCCACTAACAGGCCTCTTCTTGGCATACCCGGGTTTGACACTCCCGGAACCCGTAGGTAATTCTTTCTTGGTGCCTTTCCCACGGATTCTGTCCGTCATCTCAAGAGTATCCTCCAGAACTTGCGCTTTCCTTACCATCTCGGAATAAGTGGAAATCTCCATCGGTGCCAATTGGTTGATATAATGAAGCTTCAAACCATTGAGAAAGCGCTTCGCCTTCATCTTCTCGGTGGAAATGAGATGTGTAGCATATCGAGAAAGCCGTGCAAATTGAGCCTCATACTCTGCCACGGACAAACCTCACTGTTTCAAGGCCGCGAACTCTGCCGCTTTCTTCTCTTGCACTCTATCAGAAAAATACTTGCTGTTGAAGAATTCTTCGAACTCTTCCCACATAACTTGCCGATCACCGAGAGTTGCCTTGATAGAATCCCACCAAGTACGTGCATCATGTTCCAATTGAAATGTGGACAAAAGGACACGCTCCTGGTTGGTGCATTGCATAACTTCAAAGATTCCTCCCATCTCATCTAGCCAGTGCTCAGCTTGGTCGGGGTCAGTCGAACCAGCGAATCTAGGCGGGTTCATTCCGCGGAAGTTCCGGTATAGATCACCGGTGCCATGCTGTGCCGCTCCTGCCTGAGCTACTTGCTGAAGGGCCTGAGTAAGGCCTTGAACCGTACGCTGCAGGTTCCTCCATTCAGCACGATCAGCTGCCATCTACACGAGAAATAGGTTACTTAGGTTCAATAAGATAGATAAAGAACGATTAAGGAACGAACTTAACCCAAGTTCTACCCATTCTTACCAGGTCAGGTCCTAGACTTTTACAAGGTTAGGGATCTAATGCACCTAGACACGACCAAAAACTCGGTACCTGGCGGAGGTAATCGGTCCGAAGACCACTCGCGCAAGTGTGCGACCTTCCCGATAGGCGTAGCCTAACGTTCGGACAACACCTTTTGATATACCGATTATTGGGATGCAATGCAAGAAAACTTAAACTTAGGAAACCTAGGAATGTGAAACCTAGGGCTCTGATACCAACTAAACTGTCACGCCCCGAACAAGGCGGAAATATCGGGACGTACAGTTAGGGACACGCTGGCAAGAGAGGAAACTAAATCTAAAATAATATACAAGTGCTACAAGATGGAAATACTAAATGATCAATAAACAACCAAACTGATGCAATGATCTCAAAGGCAACTTAATACAACATGGAATAACAACCACTAAGACTCAACAACAAACTGAAACTAAATGATCTCCAAACACAACTAACAATAAACACACTACTAACACACTAGAACTGATACACTCAAGACATCACTCCTGCCCTTCCCCGTCGGTAAGCGCGTCACCTGAGAAGCCTGGAAAGAGGGAAACAATGGGGGGTGAGCTAACGCTCAGTAGGAAATAACAGACATGTATAAGTGATTAACAGTTTAATTACATTTTCAAAATGTCATGCTACAAATGATAAAAACAATAAAAAGATAACGGTGATATCACGAAATAGAATTCAAAGATCTTGCAAGGTCAAGAAATATAATGAATAGAATAGTAAGACGAGAATTTACTACAGGAGATAACGATAAAAAGTTGGCCATATCAAGACAATTCAAGTCATGTCAAGTACGTATGTAATTTCATTTCCACGTCCAAGTAATAAGCAAGTAAAGTAACCACAAGTAGAGTATAGAACAGTGAAGAGTGGAAAGTGAAAAGTAGTATAAAGTAATGTAGAGAGTAGTGGAGAGAGTAGTGGACAGTCCTAGATTTAACACATGTCAAGTACTGGTGCCAAATGCCACACCTAGTCATTCACCTCCCCGGGGGTACACGTAGTGTTCGGGCGCTCTTCCCAGGACCAGACCGAGCCCTTAATTGTTTGCCAGGCATTGATTTCTTTGGATCAAATATCCCACGAATCTAGACTTCCACAGTTTATGGCCAGAATTCCAAGGTTTTAACTACGTAGCAATAACAACTTCACGTAGGAAAGAGATTCATTTCCAGAATTTCAAGGTAAGTATAATCATCAAGGAGATCGAAACCAAGTCACAACAAGAGTTAATCGTGCTGCACTACTGTAAAACAGCAGCAATCAAACAAGCTAAACAACATATTAATCCTAATCACCAAGTTAGGATATCATGATTAACCATTATCATTTGCATTAAGACAATTGCCAAGAAGCTGATTCAAGATGATAAGGCAAAGAACAACTCCCACAGGAGTGAAATAGAATGCATTAACAGAGATTTAGTTACACCATTAACCACTAATTATGTGGGTTTCTATTTAATCTAGTATGCATTGAAATGAAGATGATAAACGGTGTGTTTTTATACTAAGTTTGCATGTATGGACCAATGTTAATTGAAACTAAAAAGGGTACATGAATAGGTCATTAGTTCCTCAAAAATGTAGTTTTCAATGTGATTAGGTTGAATGGATTGATTCCCCGGTGATCCGGATTGATCCCCGGGTCAAAGAATCATTTAAAACGGGTTTACAAGGCATGGGTCGACCATTTGGGTCGACCCCTGGAAAAATTCCAAGTATGGGTCGACCCATTGGGTCGACCCCTGGGGCTTCCAGGAGCCAGTCTGGTGATGGGTCGACCCCATGGGTCGACCCCTGAAGCTGTGGGTCGACCCCATGGGTCGACCCATGCAAGGCAGAAAATTTCTGCTTGCTGGGTGGTATGGGTCGACCCATGGGGTCGACCCCTGGGTTTCCAGACCCGAATGGGCTTCCGTGAAACATGAAAAACTCCATGATTTGGGGTCTAAATGTATTGTGATCTTAACCATATACTCTAGGGTTCTTAATATACATGCTAGGGTCATGAAACACAATTTTAAATCACGAATTTCGATAGGAATCCAATGAAATTCAACCTATTCTATGAAGAACACAAGAAAAGTCTAGCTTGCTAGCATGCTTCTAATAACACACGAAATACTCTAGGCATGATCTATAAAAATTGGGGATTTTGATGTCAAAAGAAAGCTAACATGCTATTGATTACATTCATGTATCTTAATTAGAAGTTGGGCTGTTATAACCTACCTCAAATTGAAGAGGGAACTCGAAACCTAGAATAAAGAACAACTTGACAGCACCTCACTAAAACCTCGATATCTCCACGGATACCTAATGAAAATTGGGGCTTTTACCACCAATGGAAAGAGCTCGATGAGAGGTACAATTTGCTATACTCATGATCAAGATTTGGTTGAGAATTCCTACCTCAATCGATGGATCAAAGAAGGATGAAGGGAAGCCAACGGCCTGCTGACCCACCTCCATAAATCGAACTAGATCTCTCCAGATCCAAAATTTCAGCGAACCCCACAGCAGTCAAATGAAAGAAGACTCGTAGGGCTTCATTTTGATAGCTCATAGAGCTTCTGGAGCCTTCTGAATTGGGAGTATTCGTTGCTGCAAGCTACGTGTTTAGAAACGGCGCCGAAATCCTTGACTTGATCAAACTATGTCGGCAGCACGTTTAGGGACTAAGTTTACCTCAAATTGATTGAGGGTAAATGTTCCTTTATGTAATACCTTTCATTTGCCTCTGGAATCACCCCATTTGGTTGAGAAATAAGCTCGAATTTGATGTTCAAAGTTTGGGTGAATAGTGAATACGAATTTGGGTTAGGTGGGTTGTAAGTCAGGCTTAATCCACTAATTAGACCTAGATAATGATTTAATTAGGCTTACTCCAAGAAGACAAAAATGTTAGTCGAAGAATCTATTATTTAATTACTATTTTTATGAATTTTTATATGGTAGATAAAATTCCACTTCTACTATTCCGTAATTAATTAAATATTAAGTTCGGAAGACTTAGTTCGCTAATTCGGCTTAATAAACGATTTTATTAGGCTTAATTGTAGAAGACAAAGTTGATAAACAAAATTAATTCTACAAGATGTGATTTTTGGGGATTTTTAGAAAATAGTAGAAAAATGACTTATTCTATTAATTAATTAATTAATCTAATTAATTTGGATAATTCTCATTAATTCGAATAACTTCAAATAAATTCCAAATAATTACAAATAACTTTATAAATAAATTTCTAAAGAATTTGGGGTCTTACATTATCAGTTTCCGACCGCTCTAACCGGGATTTAACTAAACGTTTCCCATCCCTTTGAACAATAAATTTGTCGTACCCCAGCATGCATATGCTCCGATTTTCCCCGTGACGATCACAATTTTCTGAAGCCGGACGCTCGTCCGAATATCAAAACGGTTCCTTGAGTGACCGACATATTTTGAATGCTTGCTTCCCTAGACATCGGGCTTTCCGACTGATTCGAGACCGCTATCGGCTTGTTTCTCTCGATATAGTTTCCTGGCCATGAGGCCCTGATTCTCGGCGATTAATCAAGGGTGTTCCCCTCTCTGAGGGGATGTAAATGACGCTATGACCTTTATGGCGCGGCGGGTTTTGGTCCCGACACGAACCACACAATCGTCTGATTAGTTAGAATGAGTGCACAATAAATCATCACTTTGTGACTGGCACGCCCACGGACTTAATAAACGAATAAACCCACTGAATAAACTGACTTAAAGAATAAACAAATGAGCGTGTCGAAAAGTGCATCCACAGTGTATCAATAAAGTATGGCCAGTAATATAACAAATTTAATCAATAAGCTCATGACAATAATCATCAAAGAATGAATGCTTCAATTAAGAATATGAGAGATCAAGAATGATTTAAGATGACATTATGCTCATGGGAATAATTCGGTAGCATAACGGTACATTCATTATCTTTCATAATTTAAATTAAGTTTCTTTGGACAATATGACAAGTTCTAGACCATCAATAATTCATCTAGGAACTTTTAGAATATCAACCCTTTGGTCAAACCTTGGGTTAATGTACTCAAGAACTAAGACGGTATTATACTGGGCCGTTACATAACGTGACGCTCTAGTATTGGGCCGTTACAATGGTCTGAATCCTGAAACAAAGAGATTGGACTCAGTTCAATGTGACGGTCCTTTATTGGGCCGTTAGATGAGCCTGACGGTCCAATCTGGATCCGTTACATCTCCAAAAACTAGAAACCATCGATAGTGTTTTCTAATGATTGGGCTTTTATGGTACAACCAACTCGACGTCCTAGTGGGAATCCCAGGCTCGCGGAGAATTACGGAGACCTTGAAATAAGATTTCCTAGTCCATTGGAAGGAATATCCAATAGAGAGGTCATCATGTTCAAGAATATGTTCCTATAGTGCAAAGTGTAAACTAATGGCCATATACCGGAATATATGCCATGTACTTAAAGAAAATGACTCTATGGATAGAAAAGACTGTGAAACGATGTGAAACCATGATAAAACTCTGTCAATACATCATTTGAAATCATAATTTAAATACAAACTATAGAGTTTAGCCAATGAAATTAACATAACTTAAAATAACTCAAGATGCTTGTAATCATGTAATTCCTATCATGAATCAATAAATAAACTCAAAGTCATGATATCAGGTCAAAACTTAGATAACTAGGCTTATTTATAAATAAGTTTGACTGTCCTCAGTCCTCTCTCGGGTTGACAGAAAACAGCACTCTGACGGTCTAGCATAGGCGCGTTACAGCCGTGTGACGGTTTGTCGAGGGGCCGTTACAGTATTGTAACGCTCCTGCTATGGTGCGTCAGAGACAACAGAACAATTTAAACACAACAGAGAGTGTGACGGCTTATCGTAAGGCCGTTACCGTCATGTGACGGTCCTCCCCTAATCCGTCAGAGCTTCTGCTGAGGATAAAGATAAAGAACTATGTCCATGCAAGAAGAATTATAATCACTAACTAGTCTAGTCATGATAAACGAAGTAAAGGCCAGATATATGCATAAGTTTCAGTGAATTAACAAGATAGTATCTTTTATTTTCCATTAAGGCTAAAGATATGCATGTATGCATGAACTTACTAAAACATGAAATTCATAATCTATAATGCATGAAATCAAGTCAAATCAGAGGGCTTTTATCCCTAACATGTTATTTTTACCGTTCATGAGATGACCTACCTCTTATCTGGGCTTTAAACTTCTAATTTGAGTCTTCGAGGGTCGCCCTAGTTCTTCTCTTCCTGTAGTTTTTCAGCAACTTCACGTCGCTCTAACTCCTCAACCTCTTGACCTAAGGACGTGCAATTTTGAGGTTAGGAAGATGATACTATTGGGAACAAAAAGTTCTAAAGCATCTAATTCTAATTACCTCGTTTAGGCTCTCTTTTTCCCTGATCTTCAGCGGTCCTTTGCTCTGAATCCTGGGTTACTATGACCGAATCAGCGACTTTAGAAGCCTTTATCTCCCTGGTTACTTGATCTCCTAACATGAAATTTTGAGGGTAGTTAGTCTAAAATATTAGGAACAAAATACTCTAAAGGTACCCGAGATTCTATCTCCTTACCTTGTTTCTTCACGAGCCAAAAGTAAGGGTCGCTTAGTTCAGAACTAGGTCCTATTTATAGGGTTTTGGCTAGAGTTTGAAGATTAGATCGATTCTAGAGTCCTTGTTAAAGCTTAGATCAACTTCTAAGAGTTCTTAACACCTCAACTAGTCTTCCCATCTCGATCCCTAAGAGATAAGCTAGTAAAAATTCAATCTTTTTGCTTGTTCTTCCTCTCACGGAATCAGCAGGGTGTGACGGTCCAGTCCTGATGCGTTACAGGCATGTGGCGGTTGCCCGATAGACCGTTACAGACAACGTGAGCAGAGTTTCAAATTAATAAAACTCTTTTATTCGTTATATATATATAATAGTATTTATCCTTAAAAATCGTGAATAGGCTAAATAACCTTCTAGAATATGGACCAAACTTAATGGGCTTGGTCCATGAACCTATTGGGTTTCAATTAAATAGGCTAGGTTAATTGTTTACCATATTTGGGTCTTATAACCCATTTATTAATTCAATAATCCATTTATTAATTTATTTAGCCCTTATAAATCTCAGAAAATTCCATAAATAATCCAAAAATTATTATATATAAATTCTGGGGCCTTACACCCTCCCCCACTTAAGAGAATTTGGTCCCCAAATTCAATATATGAGTTTTTACGGGGAGTGTATGTATTTTAAGGTATTAAAAATTAACATAAGGCGAATGGGTTAAGAGGGTACCTTTAATCATCTCACCTCCCTTGTCTAGAATGGCATTTAATCGACCTCGCTTCCCCCGTCCGTTGTTATCCCTTGAAGATTGTTCATTTATGAGAGGACACAGGGGCAAGAGATGTTCCCGGCTTCCACATTTGAGACAAGCGCCGAGACGTTTCCAACATTCTTCTGCCGAGTGCCCAAATTTTTCACAAAATGAGCAAGGTGCCACGGCTTGCTCCTTCTCTTCTTTAACTTTCTTGTTCTTTCCATTTCCATTTCCATTTCTTTTTCCGTTACCGTTTCCATTACGGGACCTCTTAATGTGACGAATTTCATCCTCATCCACGTCTTTCTCTTCTTGCCTATCATGTTTTCGGCTTGACCTCTCTCCTCGGAGCCTCTCCACCTTCTCCATGGTTCTTTCACATAGATGCGCTCTTTGTACCATCTCGGTATAGGTGCGGATATTCTGAGCCCCAAGTTGTTGGATAAATCCGGGTCTTAAACCATCCATAAATCAGTTGACCTTCAATAAATCTGTGCTTATCAAATGAGGAGCATAAGGTGCTAGTTGAGAGAATTGTAATTAATATTCTGCCACGAACATCGTGCCTTATTTTAATGAGGCAAATTTCATAGCCTTCCTCTCCTTTACATGCTCGGAGAAGTACTTGGCTCGAAAAAGTGTAAGAAAACCCTCCCATGTATGAGGTGCATCTGCAGGTGGCGTCAGAATGGATTTCCACCATGTACGAGCATCCTTGTTGAGTTAGAACATGGCAAGTCGAACTTTCTCCTGGTCGGTGCATTGCATGACATCGAATATTCGATTCATCTCATCGATCCAATTTTCTGCTTCATCCGGGTTAGAAGATCCAGAGAATCGTGGGGGATTTAAACTTCGGAAATTACCGTGTAGGTTACCCGCGCCAGCCCTTTGTTGGCACCAAAAATATCACTCGCGACGATCAAGTCACGAAGACGAATGACACGGCCTACTGAACCACAGAAGCCGATAGATATCAACATATTGAAGCCCTCTTGAGCTGCCAGATCTTTAGGTCACTCTGTATGAACACCGGGGACTTCACCTCAAGAGAATCGAGATGAATTCACAACCAACCGGTAGTGCGACCAAGCCTACCCAAAGAACCGACATCAACCCCGTCGTGCCGCATACACTACACCCATTGTTCGACCAAGGACGACGGTCTACCTGGTGGCCCATCACCTCATGAAAGACTCTCCTGAGATTGAAGAACTCCCTTGGCTCTTCAAAACAGAGGACCGAGGGCTCTGTCGGAAGAAGATCCCGGCTACCCGACACGGGTACGACTTCTCGCCAAGTTGGGCCCATTAGTGGCCGAATGATCGCCCGGCCTGGGTGAAACTATCACGGGTGTGATCCCACCCTCCAAGAAGCTTTGAGCACAAGCCAGACTGAGCCAGCAGCATGGATCATAGTGCCGAAAGCCGTGTCAGTGGAAAACCCACGTGTTCAAACAAAAGATGCTCAAGGTTCTGAGAAAGGCCATACGTCGTCCTGAGAGCTTCAGCAAGGCATCCCGTCAAGGTTTCGAAGAATGGCGGCAAGATGAAGGTTTACGGTGGCTCCCGGAACCATCCCCGGACTCTCCGGCTAACCCACAGCGAGCGAGAGATGCTAATACAGCGCGCTCTAAACCGGTGTGCCCCCCCTTATCCGGCGCCCCTCTATTCCGGCGCCTAAAGGATTCAGAAGTCCACTTCCCGGTGCGCCATTCCCACGCCGGATTAAGCCTCGAACGGGTCCTGTATAAAAGGCCATTCGAAGTGAAGAAAAAAAGGAGGAGAGAAGAAGGTTTTCGAAGGAAAGAGAGGCGAGGAGGTTTTCGAAAGAGGGAGGAAATCGAAAGAAAAGGAAAAAAGGGTCGGAGAGCCAATCGCCTGCGAGGGAGAGAGGGTTTCTTGCGAGTGAAGCAGGGTTCCTCTGAGCGCCCTTCGCCGCCGTCTTCCCTCCTCTGCCTGAAGCCTTCCGGAGTCGGGGAAGAAGGAGGTGTCCCGATACTCTGTTCTGGGAACAGGTGGGCGTCTGTGTTTCTCGTCTCTCCTCAACCTTGTTTTCTCTCAATCGAATGTAAGCGACAGGGGTGAGAAATGGGGATGTTATGAGCCAACCCCTCCCCCCTTCTTCACCATCTTTCTTTCTTTTTCTGTTACTCTTCTGTGAGCTCCCCTGTAAGTAGAATGGTGGCCGTGCCGCGATGTCGGCACCGAACTCATGACATATGTGTAGCGTCCTTCGCCGGTTGGATGTGATATGCGCAGCGTAGAGTGATATAGAAGGGGGGGATGAATAGATCACTCCCGAAAATTAATAATTCAGTGGTAAATCAATACTTCAGTTTCTCAACCCCTCAGATACTGCGAAACAGATTGCTAAAGCGGTCAATAACTATGACAGAGTAAGTAAGTGAGATCGAGAGGGCTGTTCACAGTGAAGCAAAATGACGAACAGAGGAAGAGCAACACAGTAGTAACTAGCAAACCACAGAAGAGGCAGGGAGTTTTTAAGGTGGTTCGATTGCAGTCCGTAATCTACATCCACCCCTCACTCCAAACCAGAGTGAGGCTTCCACTAGTAAAGGCTAGAACGCAGACTCAGTCTGTAAACAGGTGCTGCCTAACAGCTTGACCAGGGGAACAACCTCCCCTCTTCCTCCAGACCGGAGGGAAACCACTAGTGACACACAGTCACTAGCAAACCAAAGACCGAAGTCTCTCTTCCTCCACCCAGGAGGGAACCCACAAGCGACACCCTGTCACTTGCAAACCGGAGGACCAATCCTCCCTTCCTCCGATCACTGGAGGGTAACAATATGAGATAAGTAAAGATGAAATGAAAACGGAAAACAAGAAAATCGAAGAACGAAAATCTTTTCTAAAGATAAAGAACAATGTAGCTTCCGTAGAAGCAGATCTTCACAGTCATAGACACTGCTCTCTCTCTCTCTCAAATACTTTTCTCTCAGATCTGGATGGAATGGGATCCTTCTGGAATTCTCTGCTCTCACACTGCTCTCTCGCTTCTCTAACTCTTTATGTCTGGATCGTGCAGCCTCTCAAAATGCTTTCTACTTTTTTCACGATCAATCTTCTTCCGAAGGAAGAAGCTCCATATTTATAGCAGCAATAGGTAGGGCGTGTGGCTTCCAGATTCCCACCCAGAGAGCATCTCGGATCACGTGCCAGGTGCCAACCTCGGGTCACGTGCCCAATCATCAGCTTGAATCAATTTGCAGGAAGAGAAGAAAGGGATGCATCGAGTTAGTTCAGGATTTTAACTAAGCATGTACAGACATGATGCAGCATATAGGCAAGTATGTACATCGACGATGAGTGCTCAGGCATGCTTTTTACGAATGTATAGACTTTGTATATAATGCGCAGAGCCATGAACAGACTTTGTCTTGAAGGATGCATATGCATAAAGGAATGTATGGACTTTGAATATGAATGCTTGGTCATGCCTTCAACGAGTGTACATACTCTCGATGTACTGTGCAAACGATGCACAGATATGCTCTGAACACGGGCTGTACAGACTTTGTTTGATAGAGATGCACACATGCACATAGGAAAGTATGCACAATAAATATGGATGCACTGACGTGCCCTTGATGAATGTATACACTTTGTATGCAATGCGCAGAGCCATGTACAGACTTTGCAATGCCTATTGAGAAATCATGTGACAATGACGTACAGACTTGCTGTAATGATGCCCAAACATAACAGAAAGGAATGTGCAGACTTTGTGTGCGTGCATGCTGCAAGGCAACGTATAGACGCTGGCTGTATAGACTTGCATATGCATGGAGAGGCAAGGCAATGTATAGACACTGGCTGTACAGACTTGCATATGCATGGAGAGGCAAGGCAATGTATAGACACTGGCTGTATAGACTTTAAGAGACGATGCATGCACAAGTAGAGACAATGATGCTGTACAGACTTTGAGAGATGATGCATGCACAAGACGCTAAGTGAGACGCTAAGTGAGATGCTAAGTGAGACGGTAAGATAATGTGCAGACTTGATCGTTGCAGGCAGACAATGAATAGACTTTAAATCAAGAGATGATGCATGTACAAATGATGCAATGTATAGACTTGAGATCAAGGGATGCACTGGCTGTACAGACTTTGTGCGTGTGCTAAAGCAGTGAACGTAGGTAATGATAGGAATGTATAGACTTGCGTTCATGCAGCAATGTATAGACTTGAACACGTGCATGCTATGCGATATACAGACTTTGAGCGCGTGCATGCTATGCAATGTACATACTTTGAACATGATGCATGAGTTGATCTAGGGATAGAAACAGATTGATTTATAGTGTGAGACATCATCAAAACGTAGGAATGCAACAGGATGATGGCATGCGTATATGAATATCTTGGTGGATCAAATGCTCAACGCCTTGTTCTTTTCTCCCCCTTGCTATCTCATTCGGTAGATATATATCGGTGTCTTCCCGTGTATAGCTCTCCGATTCTGATTTTCCTCCGATTCCGAATACGCCCTGGAATGCCATGGGCGACAGAGATAACCCCTCCCCGGGTCCTCTGCATCTGTGCCTGCGCATAAGCTTCTCCCCGTTTTAATACGAGATCTGACCTCGGCATTCCTCCCTCTTTACATTTCTCCGTTGCTCAGAGTAGGTAGGTGTTGCTTCTAGAATAGTGGAGTCAGCCTCGTGAGTATTGCGTTCCAGTCATTCGTGTATATGCGCGTGTAGATAAATCATCCCCGCTATATATCAGCCGTCTCTCTCTCTCCGTGACTGTTGTTTGCATTCTCTTCTGTGGATGACAATCCAGTCTTGCGAGCATTAACATCTTAACCCTGTGGCGGGTAGGCTATCAATGCCGATAAGTC
This sequence comes from Amorphophallus konjac, assembly GCA_022559845.1. Classification (NCBI taxonomy): domain Eukaryota; kingdom Viridiplantae; phylum Streptophyta; class Magnoliopsida; order Alismatales; family Araceae; genus Amorphophallus; species Amorphophallus konjac. The sequence continues at coordinate 299,335,887 of CM040121.1, read as the reverse complement.
TTACTTCCCTCGTTTCTAGTTTACGGCCACTAAACCATTCGAGCCCCATTGGTTTCGTCTTAATCACCAGGGGAGGGGGATATTCCCCACTACTTCATAGAGTTGCCAATCGGTCAAGGGGGCTCCACTTATGGATGATGGGCTCTCCCCATGGGCCGTAAGGCTAATAACAACAGGGGCTTCAGCCCAACAATGTTAAACCCACAGTCTCTCGGGATTCTGTGGTGGCTAAGGGACAAATGCTCCAAGTAGGCTTGTCCTCGGAGCCCTTCTCCCTAATGCTCTCTCGCTAATGGATGCGGTGCACGCTGTAGGTTGCCCACCCCTCATAGGCAAGTCCTCGGGGTGTTGCTCCCGTCAATAGCTGCCCCGTCCCTCTGTTTCCACCCACGGAGCTATGGTGCCCCTCGTAGGCTGGTCCTCAGGGTATCCTGTCCGATTGGGATTTTGCTGGCTACCACCATACAGACCGGCTGTTTAGGGGCTTACTCCACAAGTGGATATGACCCCGTTTCTCCCCTACAATCCTTCAGGGACGGTGGAGATGCTGCCCAATTTTTGGTAGAATTCTTCTAACTTATGAGTTTACTCATATAAAAATGGCTTCAATAAAACATTTGTTCTGAGGTTAAGGACCCTAGTGCTCAAGTACGAACCTCGTACTAACTCATAACTTTGCCCCTGGGGGCTCTGGACTTCAATTAAATAAACAATCACCCTAATTGACCTTAAAACTCCCAACAGAGTCCTAATAAACTTAAATAATTTCAAAATTCATCAAAAATTTAGCTAAAACGGTGCGGTCCTAATCCAGCGCGCCTTAATATGGCGCGGTACCCCCCCCCCCCCCCCCCCGCGCCGGAATAACCTAACACTCATGAAAACTTGTTTTCGAATGGCACATTCCCGGCGCGCCCTAATCCGGTGAGCCCCGGGCCCATCGCGCCGGATTAACCATGGCCATGGCCGCGCCGTATTAATGCCATTTACCTACGTTTGGCCGCGCCGGGGAAAGCTATCCCCACGCGCAGCCGCGCCGGTTTAAAGCATTGTAATATTCTAATCAATCACTCGCCCTGGGAGCGATCCTCGTCTCCCGCAGTCGAGATTAATGACCCTAACTAATAACGAATTGAATAAGAAAGAGACTTTTCAGGTCTGAGCTATCCTATTACTACACTTTTACTAGCATGTCCGTTAGCGCTTCGCTTTCGCTATCATGCTTGTATTGTCACTTTCGTTTCCCATTGGGGAAGGCTAGTAATTTGATTGATCATCGATCATTATTACAACTCTATTGCCATGCTTAGCATAGTCATGAATATCATGTATGCATGCCTGTATGGACCCTCGGGTATATCAAATGGCACTGACGGAAGCCCGGGGCATGCCCGATCGGAAGTCTCTGCTATGCGCGATGGTGGTCCTCGGACCTACGTCTTCCGCCACGTACCAAGGGTCTTCAATTTAATGAACCATGCTTCTCTTGCATGATAGATAGAAACATCTCGTGCGACCTCGTCATGTTCACACCTTCGCATCTTTATTTCGGCCTCAACAGCCCACTATCTCGGTAATTAATCAAAGGTTTTCCCTCCTCGTGGGGGATGTAATTAACGCCATAGCCTTTATGGTGTGGCGGACTACTGGTCCCGACCGAATCTCATTCTCGCCCGTGTATGGGTCAGAATGAGCGCATAATAAACTCGTCACGTACGTGACTGGCACGCCCGCGCTGTCAATCAGTCAGTTAATTACCGGTTAGTTAATTGGATGATCGACGCGTAAATAAACCAAATAAGTCTAATAAAAAAATATTTTTTGATAAAAAGAAAATAAAAATCAATAAATCTCATCGAAATAGTCTGGCATGCCCGGTGGGACCAATGTCACCTTTCATCTCTTTGCCGAGATACCTGGGCTGCGAGGCCCTCCCAAACGTTGCTAATCGTCGGTTTGTTGGTCTTTTCAGGCGAACGATGATGACAACAACTGGACTGACTGGCTTCGGCTTCGGCCCTTCAATCGTGGCCGGTCACACGCAAGGGTACCTGGCGGTGCCCATGGTGTTCGGCACCTTCCCTACTGCTGTTGGCTTCCCCAACTTCTTGGGGTTAGCCTTCGTAGATATGCTGGAGGTGGAACCCTCGGAGCCCTTCGAGGGAGTTGCAAAAGAGATGGAGCCTCTGAAGGCTCGATGCTATGACTACTCGCCCAAGAGTCCAACCCTGGCCACCAACTGCCTGGTGCACCACGCTGTCCCTAGGACCCACCCCGATGCTGTCAACAAGAACTCTGGAGGCCGTCAGCGCAAGCAACTCCAGAGGAGTACTGTTGTGGTTACCAGATCTCTGTCTCAGTCCGGTAAATCCATGATGGTTTGTGGCGTACGCGTCTTCCTCAACGGACGAGATGCACGAATAGTCCCGGACTGGGTCGTCCCTGCCATCCCCGTCCGCAACTCATATCAAGCCCTCACTGGAAGAAGGGTGGAAAGATAAGAAGCCGGCCACTACGGCCAAGGGAAGTTGGCCCCCAGGCCAAAGAAGTTCAAATAGGTGTGGGTCCCCAAAAGGGTCCAACCTGCCCACCAAGCTGCACCTGTCCGCCGTTGCCTTGCTCGCGACGGAGCGGAAAGAAAAAGAGAAAGGGGCCTAGCCCCGAAAGAAGAATAGGTGTGTTGGGTCCCATAGTGCAGGAACATGGATCTAGGGGGGGGGTGAATAGATCCTACTACTAAAAACTATGACCGATTAAAAACATAAACAAGCGCACAGCAGAATTAACAACCTTGACAAGATTGAAGATTACACTCAAGCAAGATGATTGAATTCTCTCAATCTCACCGTTCACACATGATTAGGATAAACACATTAAGCTATTAAACATAACAAGGCAAACCACAATGCAAACCACAGGACACTGAGATTTTTAAGGTGGTTCGAGAGCACGACGGTCTCCCTACGTCCACCCCTCACCAAACCCGGTGAGGCTTCACTCGGGGAAAAATCCCCAACACGGAGACGACGCTCCAAACACACACGGATACGGAGATGAAGTCTCCCACACGATCCGATGACCGGATCACAAACACACACATGATCCGACGACCGGATCACAACACACACACGCTGCAACAATCGCAGCACAATGACACAAACACGATCGCATGAAGGCGATCAAACACGACTGTATACACAAATGGTCACACACACAAATATCTCTAATGTTCAGAAAATAAACACAAATATTCAAGCATGCTCAAACCCAAAATACAGATCATAGAACATATCACAAAGAACTAATAGAAGACATAGAAGTGATCCCCCTTTGTTCTTCAAGGCCGGTTGATGATGTTCCTTGAACCACGAGTTGGAGAGAAGCCGGATGAAGACGTTTCTTGCGTCCTCTTGATCCTCTCTTCGATCCTCACCTTTACTTCTTCTTCCACGATCTCCAGATCTTCACGGAAGTAGATGATCTCCTCCTTGCAAGAGCTCCACCACGTTCTCCCCTTTTCTTCACCTATACGAATGAACAAATGTGCATTAGGGTTAATCACTACTGAAATTCGGTGCAACACATTGATATATATAGGAGACAGACCAAATGACCCATATACCCCTTCTAAAATGAGTTTAAAACACCCTAACATGATTAGGAACCATTAGGGTATATTTTAGAATGGTTTAATAGGGTTTTCAATAAGTTTAAAACACTTTCGTAAGTCCCGTCCGGAAGGGGTCGACCCTTGGGGTCGACCCTCGGGCAACAGGTTGCTGGAAAACACAAAACATCATCTTCTGTTATAGGGGTCGACCCTTGGGGTCGACCCTTGCAGTGGGGGTCGACCCCTGGGGTTGACCCTCGGCAACCAAGTTGCTGTCGGGGTCAAAAAATGAGCCAAGATTACAGGGGTCGACCCCATGGGTCGACCCTTGCAGTGGGGGTCGACCCCTAGGGTCGACCCTTTGAGGCAGGGTACACAAAAACAGCTCTGCGCGCTTCGACGGCAGGAATTAATTCTCCTAGCTCCGAACTCTGATCGAAGCGAGACTGGAAGCATTGGAAAGAGGACTCCCAGAGCTACAACATAATATTTTTAGAGGGGAGATCCAAAGGAAGGATTGAAAATGGTGAAGACTGTAAGATAGTTTGAGTTTGAAAAATAACTAAAACCTCCATCAAACCAAAGGGAAACAATTGATTAAATGTTACCATAATCCCATGAAGATCAACAATGATTTTGCATCTTGAAAAATATGATAAACCAAGAGGTTAGTTGAGAATCAAACTCATGAATCAAGCATTAACAATCTCTACAAGGGAGCTCAACATTCAAACACAAGGCGACCAAATCTTCAACAATAAAATGCTTCATCACACAAGTGTTAACAAGTATGCCAAATGCAAAGCATGCATAATTATCATGGAACCACATTCATTCAAATGGCATTCTTGTTGACAAAAACTAATATTCATGAAGCCTTATTTTCACGAGGAACATTGTCTTCACATGCATCTCACACATCAGTATATACCAATCATGCAAACATGTTTTCTCATGAATTCTCTTTAGTACAGGGCATGTGCATTCTTCCAAGCATGTTTCACAAATTCATGAACACATTGAAATCATAATAACTCTATGAATGATATGTCACTATCAGTCAATTAGAAATGTGTGTTCAGTGAACACAATCTCATAGATTAAGACCCAAAAGAAGTCATCTCCAGAAAAGCCATCTTCATGCAATTCTTTCATACAGAAGTCATTAACTCAAGCTTTTAGAGCAAAGTACACATGACCAATCATTCATCCAATGCATGAGCAATATGGAACCAACTTTCATGAAGTCTTGTATGAATATTTCAAGCCCAAAAATATTATGAAGAAAATGCATGAAAATATCCAACCAAGACGTTGAAAGCTATTAGATGAAATGAATGAAATGTAGAACAATCATTGCAATGCAATGAGAGAGGCAACCCCCTTTTTTAAATAAGATCTTCATTGACGCACTCCTTTGAGTTCCAAACATGAAGCATGAATTTTGATCCTACAAATCAAAATATTCAAGGCATGAGATCCTTAAATACAAATCATTCATATAACTTTCAAACATGAACAGAGTTAACTCCCTTTAAGAAGAAGAGCTTCATTGATGGACTCCTTAAGATTCCATGTATGAGCCATGAAGTTGTATTCCTACAAACCAACATAAATATAACCAAGTGTTCACATGACTGTCAAGAGTGAACATTAACTCTATCAACTCATCAACTCAAGATATAACACATGTTGCTTAATGAACCACATACACACACAAACACAATCGTTTTGATATCATTGAAACCAAACACCAACTAGGGGATGCAACAAGGTGGTTGCGGACCCTCCGTGCCGTGAAAGCTTACGGGTCTGTGCCCGCCAAGCCAACGTCCCTACTGTGGGACGGAGATTTCAGCAACCTGCCGACTGGGCTGGGCTTGCCTATATCCCTCCTACGGGAGGTCGACGACTGTCCCCCGTCCTGCATCAAGAACGGGGTCGAGAAGAGATGACCAACATGGTCAAGAACTATTTCCGAGGGCTAGGCAACCCCTCACTTGGATAGCAGTAGCTGATGCAAGCAACCGCAGCCAACGAAGACTACTGCCCCTCAATGGCAGTTGAAGAAGATGCAATAGAAAAGATGATGGTGTCATCAGTTGACGACAGCGGCTATGATGATGGCTTTGAGACCGAAGCCGATGAAGCCGCCCCTAGGCGGGAAGAAACAAGAAGGACTTCTGTGTTCGAGAGGCTGACCTTCTTGGAGTTGGCTGAGAGGAAGGTCCATCAACGGAGAAGAAGGATGCATGTCTTCACTTGCAATATGGTTGGTACATTTAGCCAATATGGGGGGCTTCCCGAAGACCCCCGCGAGTTGGCTTAATTGGCCGCGAGGCCGGGGCCGAATACTCGAAGGGCGGAAGCCGCTAGAGAGCTCTGGGCGGCAGCTAAAGGAAAACAACCCCTGGTCTACCACCAGTTGAATGATGAGGCTGCTATATTAACTGCCAATGTAGTAACGGCGGAAGAAGAAGATGACGTCCTCCTCGACATCCTGCCCGAGGGTACGTCCGGGGAAGCAACGGAGGCTATCACCAGCACCGCAACCATGGACCCGACGGTCCTGATGTTACTTCAAAGATATCGACAAGAGATAGACTTGTTGAAGAAATAGCTGATGGAGAAGACTGAATAATCATCAGCTTCCAAGCCGCCTGAAGTCCAGGGCCAATCATCCCGGGGAGCGGTCCATCATGTCGACCCTCCGCCAATCTACACTATGCCCCAACCGTCAGAGCCATGCTTGGCGAAGACACAACAACGGCCGCCGCAACTGCTGATGCCGCCGGTGCTCCCTCAAGTGCACCAGACACCCCCATTGCTGCGCCCGCCACAGGCGACCACTCTGGTCACCCCGTACCTACAGCCAGCACACTTCTATCCAGAGCCAATTGACCCCACAATCATGAACCGGATGATGGTGGAAAGGATGATCGAGCTGAAGCTCGCAGAAAGAAGTTAAGGTGACTACGTCGCATTTGATGCTTATCGGGTGCCATACCCACAACACCATGCTGCCAAGCGGCCTCCGCCGGGGATCAACAAGCTACCCAAGTTCGACAAGTTCAACGGGAAGAGATCCCCGAAAGAGCATGTCGCATATTATATGACTGTCATGGGTGATCTGGCGACCGATGAGTCATACTTGTTGAAGTTTTTTGGGTCCTCGCTGACGGGGCTCGCATTTGAATGGTACTCCTGCCTCCCGGTCGGGTCGATCAACGACTAGTCGGATATGGAGAGGAAGTTCAGGGAAAGATTCCATGTTACAGAGAGGGAGGTCACAGTGGCCGAACTCTACTTAACAAAACAAAGGGCAGATGAGACAGCCCTCCACTATATTAAGAGGTGGAGGAACATCAGAATGAGGTGCAAGCGGCCCCCGCATCAGGAATACGCTGTACAGATATGCAAATAGAACCTCAGGAGGGAGGTTCTGAAAAAGATGATTGGAATGGAAATACGGTCCTTTGACCGATTAAACAATGTCATGGCCGAGGTGGAAGCCTTTCTGGCCAGACCCGCCCCTACATCAACTGCCAGCACAACCCAGAAGGGCAAGGCAGTGGAGCGGCGCCCGATGCCTAAAGAAACGAACGCTCTTGATATCAAGGCGTTCGAACAATAGAAAGATACATGCAACAAGGTTGTCACCCCACAGCCTGCAGAAGCCCCGGATGACAAAGAGGTCCCTCACTACGAGACAAAATGAAGAAGGCCTACTCTTTCCCGAAGGACAAGACCAGGATTCTGTTCGACTGGGTAACGGAGTATGGGGTGGTCACCCTACTAGAGCCAAAGAGGCCGGAGGACCTGAAAAAAAAAGAAAGTCCAATATTCTGCCCCTACCACCAGATGCTGGGGCATCCAATCGAAGACTGCTATGTTTTCAAGGACATCATCGAAGGCATGGTGAAGAAAAATGAAATAGAGTTGGGAGAGTACAAGGTGGACCCTCCTCAGCCGCACGAAGCCCCTCCCAGAAGGGCAAGGGTCAACATGATCTCCTTGTACCAGGCATTGCCTGAGGAGATCTCTGAAGCAAGTACACGGAGCACCTATGAAACTCATTTCTTGGAGCCCGTGAAAGAACAGCAGGGGTGGCAGCAGGTCCCTGCGAAGCATTAAAAGAAGAAGACACCCCGCCTGAAAGTGGGGGCACATATCCGTGGCGTCACACCACGACCCGCTCCGCCGGTGGCAGCACCTATATGGACCACTCCATCGGCAGTCATCAGGATACCTACACATAATCGGAGGAGACAAACTCCGCTGCCCGTGGTCAAGGAAACCAGTCCTGGGATCCGCCGACTACAAGACCATATTGAAGGGCTAAATGAGTACGTGCAGCCCAAATTGAAGCCCTTGCTGGTGCGGGATCATGTCCCATGGCAAGAACTGGAGCAACTCTCACTCGAGCAAAAGGAAGAAGCTGACGCAGCATCGGATAAGGAAGGCAGTCTATTCTGGGGATAGGCACCCGCTGAAGCAAAGAAGAAAAAGAAACAAAAGAAGAAGAAGAAAAAGGCCGCTAAGGCCGATAAAGTGCAGATTGTCTCCTGCAATACCCTGTCAGCACTCTTCAACCTGCACGGAGAGGAGGAAGAAGAGGAAATTTACTTCACACCCCCTATCGGGGGAGGCAAGGCCGAGGCCACAACTGCTACACATGCAACCCGGTTAGGCCGAAAATGGGGGCCCCAGCCGCCGCCCAACCACAACATTATATTCTGGGGAGAGCAGCCCTACAAGACACCTCCCTCGAAGGTCAAGGGAGTCCAGATCCCTCCTCCACCAGGCCTATATAACAAGAGTGTGGGCAAGGCAGTCCCTTCATTTCTTGAATTCATGAGGATGTCTAAGGGGAAGCAGCCATGCCGGGAGGCTAACCCTGCACCCAGGGGTGTTCACCCGTAGCTAGCACAGTCTGCCGAAGCCCCGAATATAGGTGGAGTTTGCCCTGCAGCGGTTGATGAGGAACAGCGAGGATCCGGTGCTAACCAGAAAGGTGCCGAGTCCGGGGTAGATGAAGCGGGTCCATCAGGGGCCGCAACTCAGGACTCTCCCAAGCCCAGGTGGGCTGAAGAGATAAAGCTTTCCAATGTCCGAGCTGGGAGCCGGATAATGAAACTACTCAAGAAGCTCTCTGCTAGATTCACAATTTGGGAGATCCTCTCTTTGAGTGAAGAGACTCGGCAGGTGATCATCACTGCTCTACAGACGCCTGCTCATTTCGAGACCTGCTTGGCTGAAGCAATGCCAGAAGCCAGCATGACCTTCACTCCAGAGGATATGCTGCTACCTACCATTAGCCACAACAGGCCGCTGTACATGAAGGGGTACCTGAATGGAAGGGAGCTGAACAGGATTCTTGTCGATCCTGGTGCAGCAGTCAACATTCTGCCCTATAGAATATACGAGAGGCACCCCTTCAATGTGCATCTCGAGAAAGTCGGGGATATGCGTATCGCCGGCTTCAATCAAAAAGGTGAAGTGTCGATGGGGTGGCAGAGTTCACACTTACCCAGGCGGATTTCACTACGACGGTGCAGTTCCATGTCATCGACTCCCGTACCTCGTACAAGGTGCTTCTCGGCCACCCATGGCTGCATGTGAACATGGTGGTGCCCTCTACGCTTCACAAATGTATCGAATATAGTCTCCAGAGGAAGAAGGAGAGGATATTTGCTGACCTTCAGCCGTTCAAGGTATTTGAATGTCACTTGGCGGACGCCAACCTATATGCGGGGCCTTCTCAGAAGACCTCTGAAGCCAAGACCCCTGCGGGGGCATCAAGAGGCGCGTCCGACGACAATTGGTATCCACCACCGCCGCGTGGATATGTCAAGCCCAAGGTGGTCTCTCATATCACCGTACCCGGGGAAGTGGGCAGAACAGCACCCCCAGCGTTATACCCCGAAGCTAATGAAGTTCAGGTCAGTCGGTAGCACGACCACATTGGAGTCCCGGATGGTCTCGCCAAGCCGATTCCCGGCCTCGATGACCCCACTGTCGAGCCTTTCAAAACATGGGAGGTGACACAGGTAGATAGACCCAACAGCTTGTTCTATACGGTGGAAGAGCACCCTACTCGGGAAGACACAGACTGCTGCCTCCCCGAAGATATAGATAATCCATCAGTTCCCGTCAAGGGTCTGGCGTTCACAACTGACCGGATGGCTAGGATGTTCCAGAAGCAACACATCCCCTCGTATCAATCTCATAAAAACAAAGAAGCTTTCAAGAAAATGTGGCATCCCGTAAGTCTAGACAAGGAACTGAGGCGTGTCTCTCAACATCCAAGGTTGGGCTTCACCCTGGAAGAATATTATTACAGTGGGCGATACGAGGTGGACACCATCTCCGCCTTCTACCCTGCTGAAGATAGCCCACTGGGGGCAACTTTTGATGAATATCCAGCGGAAGCTGAATATGTTGAGCCGACTCAGCCCGAAAATCAAGAAGCGGAGACCGTGATCCCTTGCAGATGCTGGGAGTAGGTCTATCCCGAAGAGGCGGCCCTTCAAGCCAAATTTGATACGGCTAGTAGCAGCGAGGCCGAAGATGTTGAAGAAGCAAAGACCTCTCCCTCCAGTGGAGTCCTACTAATGATGACCTCAGCACCTCTCTTGCCAATCGGGGAAACATCAGTCGACTCCGATCAAGAGGCACATGCTGCCAGGAAAGAAAATGCCACTTCTACAGAAGATACAACCGCCTCAGAGGGTGAGACCTCCTCAACCTCTACTATAAGACTGGGAGTTTGTCCCAGCCCGGCAATAAGCAACCACCAGCCTATCGTGGCTACAACTCTATCTACGGGGGGTGAAGCTACTCTCTCACCCTTGGAAACTGCAACGACAGCGGACTTGCTGATAGAGCAATCTGCAGAGCCGCTATTGAATGAAGCAGAGGACTCTCTGGAGGCTCTGATGATGTCAAATGAGGAAATCGAGGTCCTCGACCCCAAAGATGGCATTCTAGATTTCGTCGACCTTCAACCAGCACCTCTGGAGATAGAAGACGGAGGCCAAGCTACAGTTGACGAGTTGATAGAAGTCAACCTGGGAAGCGAGGAAGACCCTAGGCCTACCTTCCTCAGCGCCCAGCTATCCCCATAAGAACAGGAACTATATACCTAGCTGCTGCAAGAGTACCGGGACTGCTTTGCCTGGACTTACAGAGAAATGCCAGGTCTGAGCCCTGCAGTTTCGCAACATGAGTTGGCAATCAGCCCTGAAGCCGAGCCAGTGAAGCAACCACCGCGGCGTATGAGGCCAGAACTCATTACTCGAATTTGTAAAAAGGTAGACAAGCTCATTGACGTTGGATTTGTCGAAGAAAATCAATATACCACGTGGCTGGCAAATATTGTCCCCATGAAGTAGAAGAATGGACAGATCCAGATATGTGTTGACTTCCGAGATCTAAATAAAGTCTGTCCTAAGGATGACTTTCTGGTGCCAATAACGAAAGTCATGATTGATGCTACAACCGACCATGAGGCCCTGTCATTCATGGATGGGTCATCCGGTTACAACCAGATATGGATCGTAGAACATGACCGTGTCCACACTGCCTTCCGAACCCCTAAAGGCATCTATCACTACAAGAGGATGACATTCGGACTGAAGAATGCTGGCGCAACTTATCAGCACGCAATGACCAAAATATTTGATGAGTTGCTCTACCACAAAGTCGAGTGCTACATAGATGATCTGGTGGTCAAGACCAGAAGAAAAGAAGACCATCTGTAGGACCTCCGAATCATTTTTCAGAGGCCAAGGTAGTATGAATTGAAGATGAACCCTATGAAATGCGCGTTCGGAGTGTCGAGCGGAAAATTCTTGGGTTTCATTATCAGATATCGGGGGATCGAGATAGACCCCACGAAGATCAAAGCAATTCAGGAGCTACCTGCACCAAAGAACCTCTCAGAGTTGAGATCACTGCAGGGCCGCTTGGCTTATATCCGGCGGTTCATTTCCAATTTGTCAGGGCGATGCCAGCCATTCCACAAATTGATGATGAAGGATGTTCCCGTTTACTGGGATGAAGATTGCCAGACAGCCTTTGACAAGCTGAAAGACTACCTTAAGACTCCTCCAGTGCTGGGCGCACGTGAAAGGACGGCCGTTGATATTATATATAGCGGCCACATACAACTCCATGGGGGCAATGCTGGTCCAGAATAATGAAGAAGGGAAAGAACAAGCCCTCTACTACCTCAGTCGAAGACTGGTCAGGACTAAGGAGAAATATACTTATATTGAGAAGATCTGTCTGGCACTGGTCTTCGCAGTCAAAAAGCTTCGACACTATATATTGTCGCATGAAATCAGCCTGGTGTCCAAAGAGGATCCGCTAAAATACATCATGTCCCAGCTGGCGCTCAAGGGTCACCCGGGCAAATGGGCGGTGATCCTTATGGAGTTTGATATCTCCTATGTGCCGCGAAAGGCTGTCAAGGGCCAAGCTATTACAGACTTCTTCGCCGAGCACCCGGTACCAGAAGATTGTCCGCTGGAACTGGGGCTTCCTGAAGATGAAACCCTGGAAGCTGCTCAAGTGCAGCCCTCCTTGTGGCAGCTGTATTTTGATGGCGCTTCCAGAATTGACACCTCGGCCACTGGGTCAGCCAAGGTCAGAGCAGGGGCAGGCATAGTTCTGAAATCTCCAGAGGGGGAAGTTGTGCACACATCTTGTTCGATAAACAAGCCATGCATGAATAATGAGGCGGAGTATGAGGCCCTGGTAATCGGGTTGCAAATTGTAATGTCCATGGGAATTCAGATGCTAGAAGCATTCGGAGACTCCATGCAAGTTATAAAATAGCTGGAAGGAGAGTTCGATGTACGGAAGCAAGAGCTCCTCCCCTACCATCAGCTGGCAACCCGCCTGATGTCAAGATTCTACTTCATCAGCATCAAGCATGTCAACCGAGGCCAGAATGCTTAGGCGGACGCCCTCGCTAAATTGGTCAGTTCTTTGGCAATTCCGCCAGATACGAGCCTGAACATCACCGTGATCAATCACCGGCAGGTCCCCAGTATGATAGAAGTCTTGGCCGATGAACAAGAGGTCGAGGCGGCAGCCGTCGAAGAGGTTTAACAGCCCGGTTGGCGAGAACATCTCCTACGATGGTTCCAGCACCAACAGCTCCCAAAGGAGAAAGAACAGAGAATGAAACTCCTGAGGGTCAAAGACTCTTACGAGATGAGAAGTGGAACCCTGTTCCGAATAATGGCAGATTCCCGAAGGAAAGTTCTCCTCTGTTGCTTGTCTTCAGCAGAAGCTGGGCAGGTGATGCAAGAAGTCCATGTTGGTTCAACTGGAGCGCATCAGGGCGGCCCGAAGATGAAAATTGAGATAAAGAAATTGGGTTGCTATTGTCCCACTATATTTGATGACTGCTGCAAGTTCGCCAAGGCTTGTCAAAAATGTCAAGAGCACGCCAATGTGTCAAGAAGACCTCCAGTGCCACTACACCCAACCATACCGAGCTGGCCGTTTGCTCAATGGGGCACGGACGTGGTAGGGCCACTGCCAGCATCTTCGTCAGGATGCAGATGTTGTACCCCTGTGTGGTTTTGATGATGGCTGACACACCATGAGTCACACTGAGCTGTGCTAATTAATTTAGATGACTGTTTGACTGCTTAAATATCTAATTGTTCATGCAGTGCGTTGACGCAAGTTGGAGATTGGGTTAACGTAGTGGCTAATTGTTCATGCCGTGCGTTGACGCTACAAGGACACTGCGTTGACGCAGTAGTTGCTGGTTTACTTGCTGCGTTGACGCAGTGGAACAAGCTGGGTTGACGCCATGCTGCTTTGTCTATTTTTTTGTGTGGAAGTCTATACACTGCTGCATGTTCATGTCTGCACATTGGTGCTTTTCCCTACGTTCTGACCAAGTCTATACAGCCTCATCTTTACCTTCGTTCCAAGCCAAAGTCTGCACATTGGCCAGTTGCCAAGGGCGTGAGCATCTCGCTTGAGGAGCTGAGGCGACGCTGCTCGATGGAAGCGTTGACGCCTTGGGCTGATGTCCAAAGGTCTTTTGATCAACATCAAGTCTGCCTTCACGTCAGACTCTATACAGCGTTCCTCAAAGGCTAAGTATACATCCGTCAATCGCCTCAAGGTCTGTACACTGGTTTTTATGAGAAGTCTATACACTGCTTCACTTCGTCATAAGTCCATACATTGGACTGTAGCATGTATGAGTCGAAGGCTTCATAAGTCTGTACATTGGACTGACTCTTCCAGTGTCTCACGCTATCCAAGTCCGTACAGCGTCTGTCTTCATGCATTAGCCAAAGTCTATTCTTTGGAGCGTCTTGCTCAGCGTCTCACGGCATGAAGTCTGTACATTGGCTTCGCTTCAACAAGCCTGTACACTGACTCGCTTCATGTCCCTAAAGTATGTACATCCACAGTGGAATTTGAAGTCTGTACACTGACTCGTTTTATTTCCTCAGAGTCTGTACATCCATAGTGAAATCCATAGTCTACACAACGCCTCTTTGATTCTAAGTCTACATTCATTTTTAAGGCAAAGTTTGTACATTGCCTTTGCGCTTCAAAGTCTGTACTCTGCATTCTCATTCAGCGAAGTCTCTACATTGCATGATGTATATACATTACACGAGCTGAATGCCTACAAAGTCTATACACTCACTCAGTGCTCACACATGCTCATCTGCTACTGATAAAGTCTATACACTATTCTCAGATGATGACAACAATGAAGAACAGGGTCGACGCTGGGAGTTCAATGCGTCCACGCTTCAGTTGAAGAGGATTTCAGAGCTTCACCTGGCTGCGTCAACTCCATGCTACAGCAGCGTCGACGCAGTAGTTGATAAGGCTGAGTCCATAGCTCACTAGAATACTGCAGAGCGTCAACGCCATTGCAAGACAGCATCGACGCAGCACGCCCATCTGTTGAAGACTTGACCACTGGATCACAGATGCGTCAACGCAGTAGGCTGATGGAGTCAACGCAGCAGACTTGAGTCCTGCTGGTCGAATGTCGTTGAATTGACGGGCACGTGATCCGAGCTGCCTGGCTCGTGAACCAGGATGCTGCCACGTGGTCCGAATTTCTAGGGCAGGAAACGTGGAAGCCACACTCGCCCAGTGTGCTACTGCTGCTGCTATATATACGAGTCTTCATCCTCTGTAGAAGACCGATCGAAAGAAGAAGCCTGGAGAGCAGAAAGCCTTCGATCCGGAAAAAGAGAAGAAAAAGGAAAAGAGTAAAGGAAAGAAAGAGAGTGAGAGCAGAGAAGAGAAGGAGAGAATAGCGTGAGAGAAAAGGAGAGCAGAGGAGAAAGAAAGATAGATACAGAGAGAGAGTTCGTGGAGAAGAAGGAAGAAGCTATTGAAGATCTGTCCTCTGGCGTCTGGATTAAATCCAAGCCAGATCTGCTCCTTTGAGAGCTACATTCTTACTTTTCATTTACAGCCTTCCGATCGCTGTGTATTTTTCCATTTCTTATTTTTTTTGTTTCATTTGGTTATCTTTGTTCTTCCGATCCTCTGGTCTGAGGTCGGGTTCCTCCGGTGAGTCAGGAGTAGGGAGACGAGTGTGTCTCCGGTGTGTGCTGGTAGCAGAATGCTACTGGTGATAGTCCCTCCTGTGTGGAGGAAGGGAGGCTGGTTCCTCCGGTTTGCAAGCAGCAGGCGAGGCTGCTTGTAGGTTCCCTCCGGGCTAGGAGGAAGAGAGGCTAGGCCTCTGGTGGTTTGCTGGTAGCTGAGTGCTACAGGCTGATTCACTGGTAGCGGGGCTGCTACTAGTGGGATTCCCTCTTGGTATAAGGGAAGAGAGACGTGAGTCTCTGGTTTCTAGTGACCGTGGGTTGCTAGAGGTTCCCTCCGTGTAGGAGGAAGAGGGGAGGTTGTTCCCCTGGGTAAGCTGTGTATCAGCGTTTGTTGGCAAGCTGTGTTGCCCAGCTGTTAGTGAAGCCACACTCGGGTTGAGTGTGGGGTGGATGTAGGTCTGCAGGACCGAACCACCTAAAACCCCCTTTTTGCATTATGGTTTGATTGCTTATGGTTTGCTTCCGCTAGATGTTTGCATAGGGGCGCTCCAAGTGTTTGATCACAGGTTCTTTAGATGATTTGATCAGATTTTGTTCTAAGTGGTTAATCTGTTGAGTGAGCGAAATTCTACTTGAGCGAATTTTTATTTTGGGAGAAAGTTTTTATAGGTCATATTCATTCACCCCCCCCTCTGAATACTAGCACCGAACCTAACAGTAGATACATCTTAGCAGCCACAGATTACTTCTCCAGATGGGCAGAAGCAGTTGCACTAAGAGATGTAATGGGGGAATTAGTCGCAAGATTCTTCCGGTAGAATATAATATTCCGGTTTAGGATTCCCAGCCTAATCATCTCTGATAATGGCAGCCACTTTAGAAACCAGAAGGTTTATCGGCTCGCTGATAAATACAAGATTGATTGGAGGACATCATCCCCCTACAACCCTCAAGCCAATGGACTTGCAGAAGCCTTCATCAAGACACTATGCATGTTGCTAGCAAAGACCGTCAAGTCCAATAAGAAGGATTGGGAAGAAAAGATGTACGAAGTGCTGTGGGCCTATCGTACCGTCTATAAAACCCCAACCGACTGTTCGCCATTCTCCCTCGTGTACGGGTCGGAGGCTGTGGTGTCAATTGAATTAGAAGTCCCCTCGCTGCGAGTCACTATCCAATATGGACTAGTCAGCGGTGAGCAAACTAATGCAGAAAGAAGATTGGAAGAGCTTGCTGAGCTCGAAGGAAAGCGCCTCCATGCGCAACAAAACATTCAACTATACCAAGCTCGCATGGCCCGTGCTTTCGATAAACTGGTCAGAGGTCGAGAATTCAAGAAAGGAGACCTGGTGATGATCAAAAAGAGGGAAGTGATGGCCTCCAATCCGAAGGGGAAGTCGGACCATATATCGTCCACCGAGTATATGAAGGGGGTGCCTACATCCTGGTAGACCACAAAGGAGTCGTCCAGTTCTCTCCCCTCAATGGAAAGCATATAAAGCTATATCACACGGCGCAACCGACACTCCCTGAGTGATCGAAATACCTTCACCTTGGTCTGGCGGCACTCCGCCCTGACCAAACTACCCCTACCTTGGTCTAGTAGCACTCCGCCCTGATCGAGCTACCTTCACCTTGGTCTAGTGGCACTCCGCCCTGATCGAGCTACCCTCACCTCGGTCTAGTGGCGTTCCGTCCTGATCGAGCTACCTTCACCTTGGTCTAGTGGCACTCCGCCCTGATCGAGCTACCTTCACCTTGGTCTAGGGGCACTCCGCTCTAGCTAAACTACCCCTATCTTGGTTTAGTGGCACTCTGCCCTAACCGAGCTACCCCTACCTCGGTCTAGTGGCACGCCACCCTGACCGAGCTACCCCTATCTTGGTCTAGTGGTACTCCGCCCTGACTGAGCTACCCCTATCTTGGTCTAGTGGCACCCCGCCCTGATCAAGCTACCTTCACCTTGGTCTAGTGGCGCTCCGCCCTGATCGAGCTACCTTCACCTTGGTCTAGTGGCACTCCGCCCTGATCGAGCTACCTTCACCTTGGTCTAGGGGCACTCCGCCCTGGCCAAACTACCCTTACCTCGGTCTAGTGGCACTCTGCCCTAACCGAACTCGCATAATATCAACAACATCACCATTGCGGGCCTTACGCCCAAATCAACACAAATCTATCCCTTGCGCCAGCATTATCCCCTTGCTGACGAATAAGCCCTTTTCCTCGACGCAAGACTTCGTGTCCTAGTCGACCCTTATGCAGCATCGCCATTGCGGGCCTTACGCCCGAATCGGCACAAATCTATCTCTTGCGCCAGCATTATCCCCTCGCTGACGAATAAGCCCTTTTCCTCGGCGCAAGACTTCGTGTCCTAGTCGACCCTTATGCAGCATCGCCATTACGGGCCTTCCGCCCGAATCGGCATAGATCTATCCCTTGTGTCAGCATTGTCTCCTTGCTGACGAATAAACCCCTTTTCCTCGGTGCAAGACTTCATGTCCTAGCCGACTCTCTCAACATCCTTCTGTTATATGAGCAAAAAGAAAGAAAGAGAGAAAAGAAAAATGGGGTTAAAAATAGAGATACCCCGCCGAACTTGTTCCTATATTCGAAACAAGGGCAAAAATGGCTATCACCCGGCTGCGGCAAAAACCCGAAAGGGCGCTGCAGGCAAAATCGAGTACCCCGCCATGTGAAAACTCGAAAGGGCACGTGGGCAAAAGCAAGTGGGGGCTGACTTTGGCGAAAACTCGAAAGGGTGCTTAAATCAGTAAAGTGGTCATCTAAAAATTTCCTCTTTGTTCTCCTCCTATTGGAGCTCCCAAGGGACAACCATCAAAAGTCTCACCGGAAATCCCCTGACAAACCCATGTTCGACCCTCGTCATCATCGACGAGATCGGTCGATCTCTACCTTTAACTCGGACCTTTCGTCCCTGTTAATAAACATACCCTTGCTTCGACGTGTGACCCATGTCGATGAACAAACCCGTGTTCGACCCTCATCATCATCGACGAGATCGGTCGATCTCTACCTTTAACTCAGACCTTTCGTCCATGTTAATAAACATACCCTTGCTTCGACGTGTGACCCATGTCGATGAACAAACCCGTGTTCGACCCTCATCATCATCGACGAGATCGGTCGATCTCTACCTTTAACTCGGACCTTTCTTCCCTGTTAATAAGCATACCCTTGCTTCGAAGTGTAACCCATGTCGATGAACAAACCCGTGCTCGACCCTCGTCATCATCGGCGAGATCGGTCGATCTCTACCTTTAACTCGGACCTTTCGTCCCTGTTAATGAACATACCTTTGCTTCGACATGTAACCCATGTCGATGAACAAACCCATCTTCAACCCTCATCATCATCGGCGAGATCGGTCGACCCCTATCCCTCAACTTGGACCTTTCGTCCTTGTTAAGAACTATATAGCCTTTGCTTCGGCATTCAACCAATGTCGACGAACCAAACCAGGGCCCGACCCTTGTCATCATCGACAAGGCCGGTTGGTACTCTAGCACGCAAGCTCTCCCTTGTTCCGAATTCTTCGCGGAGTACAAAAAAAAAGAAAGAAATGAAAATGGGGTTAAAAATAGAGATACCCCGCCGGCCTTGTTCCTAAACTAGGACAAGGGCAAAAATGGCTATAACCCGGCTGTGGCGAAAACCCGAAAGGGCGTTGCAGATAAAATCGGGTACCCCGCCACGTGAAAACCCGAAAGGGTGCATGGGCAAAAGCAAGAGGGGGCTGACTTCGGTGAAAACCCGAAAGGGCGCTTGAGTTAGTAATGTGATATAAATAAAAATGATGATGACAAAAAAATGATGAAATGAAATGATGATGTAGTAACGAGGTTATCCTCGTTCGTCATTCCGCTTCCATTTAAACCCTTCCGACCCTTGTCACCATCGGCAAGATCGGTCGCTACCCTTTCGGTCCTTGTCACCATTGGTAAGATCGGCTAACTTTTCGACCCTTGTCACCATCGACAAGATCGGTCGCTACCCTTTTGACCCTTGTCACCATCGGCAAGATCGGTCGCTACCTTTTCGGTCCTTGTCACCATCGGCAAGACCGGCTACCCTTTTGACCCTTGTCACCATCGGCAAGATCGATCGCTACCTTTTCGATCCTTGTCACCATCGGCAAGACCGACTACCCTTTCGACCCTTGTCACCATTGGCAAGATCGGTCGCTACCTTCTCGGTCCTTGTCACCATCGGCAAGACCGGCTACCCTTCCGACCCTTGTCACCATCGACAAGATCGGTCGCTACCTTTTCGGTCCTTGTCACCATCAGCGAGACCGGCTACCCTTTCGACCCTTGTCACCATGGGCAAGATCGGTCGCTACCTTTTCGACCCTTGTCACCATCGGCAAGACCGGCTAACCTTTCGACCCTTGTCACCATCAGCAAGATTGGTCGCTACCCTTTCGACCCTTGTCACCATCGGCAAGATCGGTCGCTACCTTTTCGGTCCTTGTCACCATCGGCGAGACCGGCTACCCTTTCGACCCTTGTCACTATCGAAAATATCGGTCGCTACCTTTTTGGTCCTTGTCACCATCGACAAGACCGGCTACCCTTTCGACCCTTGTCACCATCGGCAAGATCGGTCGCTACCTTTTCGGTACTTGTCACCATCGGAAAGACCGACTAGCCTTTCGACCCTTGTCACCATCGACAAGATCGGTCACTACCTTTTCGGTCCTTGTCACCATCGGAAAGACTGGCTACCCTTTCGACCCTTGTCACCATCGGCAAGATTGGTCGCTACCTTTTCGGTCCTTGTCACCATCGGCAAGACCACCTACCCTTTCGACCCTTGTCACCATCGGCAAGATCGGTCGCTACCTTTTCAGTCCTTGTCACCATCGACAAGACCGGCTACCCTTCCGACCCTTGTCACCATCAACAAGATTGGTCGCTACCTTTTCGGTGCTTGTCACCATTGGCAAGATTGGTCGCTACCTTCTCGGTCCTTGTCACCATCGACAAGATCGGCTACCCTTTCGACCCTTGTCACCATCGGTGAGATCGGTCGCTACCTTCTCGGTCCTTGTCACCATCGGCAAGACCGGCTACTTTTTCGACCCTTGTCACCATCGGCAAGATCGGTCGCTACCTTTTCGGTCCTTGTCACCATCGGCAAGACCGGCTACTCTTTCGACCATTGTCACCATCGGTAAGATCGGTTGACTTCCTATCGACCCTCGTCACCATCGACGAGACCGGTCAACTTTCTATCAACCCTTGTCATCATCGACAGGACCGGTCAACACCCCCCTAACCTGGACCTTTCGTCCTCGTTAAGCAATAAACTTCTTTTGCTTCGCCATGTAACCTCTGTCGATGAATGAACCCTAGCCTCAGTTTCTGTTACCATCAACGACTCTAGCTGGATAGCCTTCTGACCTTATTTCTCAGCCTTAAGGGGCCTCTACACTTTTTGGTCCTTCGAGCTTTTGGCCTACATTAGCCATTGTTTGGTTCCGAGAATGGTCACGGTGCGGTGGAGCGAACACCTCACCCCTTTGCTGAAGGCGTGAGCGCTCTCCTGCCCTGGTGACTCAGATACTCAGACTAAAGTCAATTGGTGAATATAAAAGGAGAGAAAAGAATAATGAAAGAATGGAGTCATCATTTAGTAGCAAATGAGGATATTTCATTCCTATGAAACGAAGAGATACATGTTACGCGGGGCATACCCCGGGATACATAAAGTCCATCAAACAAAAAAGGGAATAGAAGAGACTATGGCAGTGGGCGTCGGAAGATGTCCTCTAGCTCTAGAATACCCAAGGAAGGATGGCGGGTCAGTTCTTGTAGTCGACACTCGGTGACCTCCAGCTGGGACAGTTTCTCTTCGAGGGAAGCGGCTTGTCCCTCGGCCATTTCTGCTTCCTCTATCCTTTGGACTTCCAGACGCTCTGTTTCCTGAAGCTCAGCCTCTGCCCTTGAAAGTTTGGCCTGCAGCTCTGCTATCCGGGCCGTAAGGAAACTTCGGCGCTGCGAGGAGGCCCTAGCAGCATCCCTCATATGCGTTGCAGTCCCTTTCAGAGAGACGAGAGCCGCTCGGCATTCAGCTCGCTCTAATATTATGGACGTTAGCTGGTCAGCTACCTCCCGACCTAGGAATTCCCTTCTGTTCACATATTTCAGCAGCAGAATTACCCGTGGAGTCCAGTCATCCATGGGGAAGCCGAAAGCCAACAGCGAACGGGACAAGTGCTCTATCAAGCCCCTCAGCTGAACATAAGTCAAATCTCTACTGGCCGCTATGGTCTGCTGAAGGGTCCTTAAGAACGGCTACACGAGGTCGCTCGATGATTGGAGACCGAGTGGTGACGTCTCAGGAAGTTCGAACTCCACTCTGCTATCCACGGTGGCCCAAAGGTCATCGCTCGTCCCAGAAGACGACGACGGCATGATCTGCAATGCACTTGCACTGGGACCAATTGCAGTAGCTGATATGGTAGTAGGAGTCTCGATGATGGAAACTTCCCTGCCAGCCTCTTGGGATGAAGCTGCAACATGAACATCAGTGGCCGAGGACATCCGCTCCTCACCTCCAACCTGGCTGACCCCCATACGGCCAGTTTCAGCAGTGAGAGCCAGGGCCCCAGTAGTACCGGTTTCCTCTTCAACGATATCTCCCGCCTCTATTTCGGGGGGGCCACTCTTCTCTGAAGATGACTGCCGTGCGACTTCCAATGGCCAGGAGTCCCCGACTGCCACCGACTCGCCAGTCCTCACAAGTACTCCAGGTCCTGCTGGACCCACTGTCGCTGCGTGGTCCTTGGGATATCGCAGGGCGATAGGCCGTAAGATCGGCGGGAAGGTTGCGTGACCCGCACCTAGAGCCGGGAGGGGTATTTGCACCATTATGGTTGGCAGCACCACCTCAGTCTGCACCAGAAATATATATATATCAGAAGGCTGAAAAGAAAATGAAAGGAAGAGCAACAAGTGCAGATCGTGGGAGGGTCCTCACCTCAATCGACACAAGGCTCAAATCTCCAATGGCGGCCCCCGCAGCTCCAGCCCCTTCACTTACGAGTGATCCTGATGGCCCAGGACCGCTCCATGTCAACCGGGGTGGGCAGAAAGTCAGGTGATCACTTTCATAAGCCGAAGACGCCCCGACATCCTCAGTCTCTGTGTTGACCGGTGGGAACTCCTCGTCACTAGAACTGCCACCGTAATCGACCTGCTTAGAGGAAGAAGACTCCTCTGCTCTTTCTGGACGCTCCACCATCGGAGCAGGAACCTTGCTAGGAGGAGCATCACCCTCAGTAGGGACTTCCTCCATGGACTCCACACTAGGAGTAGCAGTTGATGGGATCTCAGGGGCAAGCTCGCCTTGCTCCCCAGCAATGGCTTCCTCTGCACCCCTTGCTCCCGGAAGTAATGTCGGTTGCATATCAACTGAAATTTATGGCAAGAAATAGTCAAGCCGACTGACGACGTGAAGACTCGTGGTGGTGTCACGATTAAACTATAAATTACCTTCCATTTCCTGCCTGGGCGTTGGAGAAGATAAATCTCTCTCTACGGGAGCAGTGGGGAGTTCCTCTGCCCCTTCCCCAGCTCCGGCACCGGCTGTCGCCTCTAGCCCGATGACTATAGCAACTGTATCGGCAACTGTCAACACAGATTAGTCGAGGCAGCCGAAATGAGCCAATGCATTCTGAAGAAATAAAGAGCTTACCTTCAGCTTCTGTCCCTCGCGTGCGAGAAGCCTCGAACTCTTCAATGGATACAACCGGCGGAAGAACGATTGCTAGTTCCTTTTCTGCGGGTCATAGCCAAAGTTCCGGCTGAAGCGGAACGGATAATACGGCTCCAGTTACAGAATGCCGCTCTTCCGAAATACAAGGACGCTTGGTCTGATAGCCAGCGCCCAGTCAACTAACTCCTGCTCCATGATGGGCCATGTACACTTGGCCCCAGAGATTGGATGGATATACTCCTCTGTCTCGAAGAGCTTGCACTGCCTCGTCCTGTTCACGAGCGGGCTGGAATGAGCAGCTAAGCTCCAGAAGTGAAGGACCCCGGGTGAAGCTGTGGGAATCCGGGTCAGCTTGCCCTGAATGGCGAAGAGTTGCTCCGCTAGTGAGGACGGCTCGGCACTCGCGAACTCTATCATCTGCGGGATAAGATGAGCCAACTGTAACGCCCGAGGGGCAGCCTCCGGGAAAAGAGTACAAACCCAGGCATTGAAGAAGTGTAACGGACCAACCGTCCGCAGATTCCGGGGGAGACGCATCTTGTGCAGGTCCCCCAGCATTTTGTAGGTGAGGCACAAAGCCACTGGGCAAAGGGACAGCTTAGTACCCCAAGCCATGAGACAGGCGGGATAGATAGCCTCCGCTCTAATCACGCTCTCGTCGCCTTGCGGGAGAGCGAAGGAACAGATCCAATAAACTAGGTACGCAGCACAGTGTGTGACTACGTCAACACCAATTCTGGAAGATGATGATGCTGCGGCCTGTCGTCGGACTCTCTTTTTCTGATAGAATCATCAGTTCGAGATTCAAGGATCGAGGCCGAACCTTCCCTCAGTCGAGAAATTTGACGGAATCATCATTGGATCGGCAAGCGACAACGGACGATCGTTAAAGCGGCGCCGACAACTATGAAACTATATTAGCTATGTTTAAATGTTTTATGTTAATGGGCCACATGGAATGATATAAGTGGGCCTAGTGTGCGTTTCCTTTTGTTATTAGGAATAGGTGTATAGCTATAATTAGGCCCTAGTGTGCACTCACGAAGAGTCCCCGTAATAACCCATGTCCTTTGGGTTTTCTATGTGTCACCCCCTCCCATTTAAATGTGACCTCTCCCCTTCCCACTCTTTTCTATTTAAGTACTTGTAACCCCACGTAAGGAGAAGAATGAAGTGAATCAAAAATTTTGGAAACGATGTGAAACCTCCTCTACCTCTCTCTCTCTTTCTCCCCCCCCCTCCTTCTTTCTCTCCCACGTTACCTTCTCTCTCCCTCCCACCAAACTTCCCACTTCGCAGGTGGAGCTCCTTTAATCCTCTCTGCTCTTCTCTCTCCCTCTAAATCCCCCTGCTAATCCCCTTGGCCGCCGGCCTTCCCTTCCCCACCTCTAGTTGCTTCTACATGCCCCTCCCCCTCACATCTCCTGCTTGGCCAACTACCCAACCCCCCGTCCCCAGCTCTCCCTCAACCCCTCTTTCCCTGCAGTGGCAGCCCATCTCCACCCTCCTCTTCCTCTAAACTTCTTCCATAAGGCCATGCACCTGCCCTCCTTCTTCTCCTCCCTCAGCCCTCTCTCTCTCTAAACTCTCTGCTACGATCCCAGCATGCACCACCACTGCCATGCGCCATTCGCCATGCACCCTGCAGCTTCGGATGAACTCGTCCCCCACCACCCATCTTCCGCGAGCCCGCCACTAACATCGCCATGCCAACCACGGTGTCACCCTGCCCATCTCCACCGCATGCGACCACACCGGCGACGTCCTCAACAGCCCCGAGCGCCCACAGGCCATCGTCCGCATCCAAGCACGGCGAGCACCCCGCGTCCGAGCGTGGCGAGCACGGCACCCCCCCCTCTCCCATGCGTCTCCTCACAAGCCCCATTAACGTAACCCCCCCCCCAAGGCCCGTTTCTCCCTCCCCCTTACCCTCTCAAAACCCGCATGCGATCCCCTGTTTGAAACAGGGGCACCGCAGGTGCCTCCAACCCCCTTTCCCCCCCCCCCCCGTCTTCACCCCTCCCTCTCTCTCTCTTAACCTCATCTTCCCCTCCTCCCGTCAACCTCTCCCCTGCTGGCCTCCCTCACGCCCTCCCCCTCCTTGCACCCATGCGGCCTCTCCTCTCCCTACACCTCCCCCACCTCTCTAAACACTTCTCCTCTCCCCTCCCTCTCTACCGCTCTCGCTTCCACCGCCCCCACCCTGCCCACCGTGGTGCTACCTCTGCCCAACCGTCCGTCAGTTCTGGCCTTCCCACCACCTGCCTCTCCTCTCCATGCATCGCTCTCCCTACCCCCATTCCCCAGCCATAACCTCTCGCCTCCAACCCCACCTGCGAATGCCAAAACAGGGCCTCCGGCCCTGTGCTATATGGCCCATGCACGTGAACAGTACCTCCTTGAAGCTGGCGATGTCCCCTGCATGCATGCCGCGCAGGCCACTCAAGCCCACCTCGCTGGCCATCACGGTGGCAGCAACAAGGCCACCACTGTAGCACCGTTGCCTCCAGAAGCCATCATCCGCAAGACCGCCGTGTCCCCTCCGTCCCCGCTCTCACTGGCCGCCTGCCACCGTTCGAAGCCTGTTCCTTCGTCCCTCGCCATGGCCCATGCAGCCACGTCATCACCTCACAAGCTTCCTCAGACGTCCGCGAAGTTCAGGTCTGAAAACAGAGTCCCGTTTTTGAGTCTGTCCCATCAGACAAGACAGATGGGTCGACCCACCGTGAGGGTACAAGTGATTGCTGATGTGCTTTATTACAATGCAACTTTAACTCTTGCTACACTTCAAAGCTTGGAGTTGCAACAGTAGTCTTTAACCTTTGGTTCCAGATGCGACAACAAGATAAAAGGAGTGGCAA
Organism: Amorphophallus konjac; assembly: GCA_022559845.1. Taxonomy (NCBI): domain Eukaryota; kingdom Viridiplantae; phylum Streptophyta; class Magnoliopsida; order Alismatales; family Araceae; genus Amorphophallus; species Amorphophallus konjac. The sequence continues at coordinate 299,310,121 of CM040121.1, read as the reverse complement.
ACGTGCAAACTTTAAAGGGGAGCATGACAAGAACGTTTGCTGTTTCGGATTGACTTCACTCCTGGCACTTCCTGCAGATCAGTCACCAGGGGAAGCAATGGTGCGAGTGTGCAAAGCAGCACTTGAGCTTCTAGTCCTGTACAAGGATCAGAGTCTCAAAAGAAAGATGAGACTCTGATGATGACTATAGTGATGATGAGGAAGTGCAGTCGCCGATTGATGGGGTTGACCCTGTCATTTTCTTTGTTGAAACTATCCAAGCTGTCCAGGCATCTGATCCTGCCAGGTTTCAGAATCGGATGCAGAGCCTGGACTTCCACTATCAGGCACTCGCCAGTGGCATAGCGCAACATGCTGTACAAAGAAAATCTTGGACTCGGATGGTCGTGTCACATCATTTTCCTCTTCGGAGCCATCGGTGCTACTGCAAGGAAGTCATCGTACTTCTTCTTCTCGCCAAAGAAATGTTGGAGCCAGGTGCCCATCCGCACCCTCCGCTTCTCGCATGGCTTCCGAGCTTCCCTCGTGTCATGTGACGAGTGGCAAAGTGTGTGGTATGCCTTCATCAGATATCGATTAGCATAACCTGCCAGATACCGGCCCTCACCGTTAGTCTGATCCTTCAGCCAATCGGGCCACCAGACTTCCTCGTACGGGTCTCCGTCGATGGGTAGACCGCTAAGCTGTGAGAAGCTCTATAAATCCAGAGAAGTTTCTCCTTCCGAGGTATAAATGGTGTTGTACTCGGGGCAGAAGACTTCAATCATACCATAGCACAAGCCCTGAGAGATGGGGTAACGATATCTTGAAGTGTACACGCTGTGATAGATGCCAACCCTGGTCAGGATGGGAGCGTAGTGCTGCAATACATAATCGGTGAACTCCACCGCTCCGGGTCTGAATGCTTGGGCGTCGGTGGCCCTCAGTTCGGCAAACCACCCCACGGATATCTGATGTTTGAAGCGGACCACCAGGCAGTCCAGCAGAAAAGATTCTTCCATGTACCCCCATTTCAATGGGGCGAGGAACAAGCCAAATATTGGCTTCTCGCGATCTACCCTGCCTGCGGAATCATTCCACCAAGCGGGTACGAATTCAGGGGCCCTGGTCAGCAGCCCGTCTTTTGGAGCCAGATCCTACAATCCAAGCATGGCGCTCCACTTCCTGACTTCTCCGGGAAGGTAAATAGGCCTTCCCCGAACTACACAGTCTGTCAGACTATCCCTCTCCACTAGCAAGGCTTGCTCGGCTTTGCGGACAAGGAATAGGCCTCTTTTCCCCTGGAGGTTGAAGCGCCTGAGGAAGGACATCAGATGCTTGTCCTTGGGGTGATCCATCCTAACAGCGCTCTCCCGGTCATAATGAAAGGAATCACCTCTGAGGATGAGGAGACGGCTAGTATCCACGGTGTCTGTCTCCGAATCCGAGGACTCAGCGACTACAGCGAGCTGATCATGCCCCCGATCAAGGGAATGGACGTTCTCCCACGTCACCACGGCACGGGAGGCAGAAGAAGAAGAACCAGATGCCATGTTAGCTACAAAGAAGCACATCAAACAATAAACAAAGTCAGAAAATAGTTGATCAAGACCAATTTCTGACAAAATTTTGGCAGAGTCTCCCCAGCACAGAAGATTGCCAAAGAAAAGCGGGAACACGTCCACTAAGGGAACGACCCCTAAACGCAGCCATCGGCATTACACCAAGGCCAAATGGAACACCCCGGGGAATAGCTCCGAGGGCAAGCCCTACTAGAAGCCTCCCGGGGCCCAGAGAATGGGTTTAAAACCCAAATGAACAACACTCACTCACCCGCTCGGACGGGACGACCCCGGCCGCTCCCAACTCACTCGGCGCCGAAGGTGCAGAGGGGAAGAGCAGGAAGAGAGAGAAAGAAACTTCGCAAATGAGCAGTGATGAAGGAATAATGAAGGGCGGAGAGTTTATATAGGGGAGAATTCCCCTTTTAATCCGGCGCGCTATTTAGCGCGCCGAATTAGCACTCCCCCAAGCAAAAGGCGCGCCAGTTATGGGCGCGCCGAATTAACACCCCTACTAAAAATGAAAGGCGTGCCGGATTAGATTCCAGTGCCCGGGACCATGCCGAATTAACATGCAAATACCAAGGGCACGCCGGATTAGCGTCCAAGGCCAAGGGGCGTGCCGGATTAACCCCGCGCCATATTAACATCCAAACGGCGCCGGATTAAGGGCCGTTCCAAGCTTCTGCCAACCGAAGAGGAGATCATTCCGGGCAAAGCTCATCCGTCAGTCTTGCTACACTCATGCCTTGCTCGCAACACCCACAGCTGGGGGGCATTTGTTGGCACTCAAAATATCACTCGCGGCGATCAAGCCTCGAAGATGAATGACACGGCCTACTGAACCACAAAAGCTGATAAATATCAACATATTGAAGCCCTCTCGAGCTTCCAGAGCTTCAGGTCACCCTGTATGAACACCGGGTGATAGGTGCAGCGGAAAGTGAGATAGAAGGGGGGGTTGAATAGATCACTCCCAAATTCAAACAACTCAGACACGATTTCTCAACCCCTCAAGTTGCAGTGAAAAAGACTTTGGAGACAGGCAACAAAGATGAACAGTAAGAGAAATAAGATCGAGAAAGCCACCCACAATGAAGCAATGTGTCAAGTAGATGGAGAACAACACAGCGTAAACAAGCAAACCATAGAGGAGACTGGGAATTTTTAGGTGGTTCGATTGCTATCCGTAATCTACGTCCACCCCTTACTCAAGAGAGTAAGGTTTCCTTGCAATATAGAGTCGCACACAGCAGACTCAGTCTGCAACAACCGTTGCCAAATAGTTTGCCCTGAGGAACAGCCTCCTCAATCTTCTGATCGACCAGAAGAAAACACGGGAGAACCAATCTCCCTTCCTTTGCACGCAGCAAAGGGAACCCTGTCCAGTTACTCCCAAGTAACTCACACAACCAGAGGATCGAGCCTCTCTTCCTCCAAGACGATGGAGGGAACTGGAGAACTTCTCCCTTCCTCCGAACAATGGAGGGTAACAGAATGAAATAAAAGTAAGAGAAACTCAAAAACAAAACGATCGATGAACGACAATTTTCTCAGAAAAACAAAAGCAATGTAGCTTCCGTAGAAGTAGATCTTCGCATTCACAATCGCTTCTCTCTCTCAGAAATTTTTCTCTTAGCTCTGGATGGAGTGGGTTGTCTCTGGTTTTCTCTCTTGAAGCATTACTCCCACGCTGCTCTTCTTTCTCATTGTTTCATCACCTCTCGAACCCTTTTCCTCAGCATATATATATATCTGATCTAGAACCTTAGGCGTGTGGATACCACGTTTCCCGCCTGAAGATGTTGGGGTACGTGTGAGAATGTTCTGGACGTCTATCAACCTCGGATCACATGCCATCCAGGTGAATGCACATACAAACTGTCAGAGAAGAAATAAACATTTCGTCATACTCTTAGCATAATTCATATTGGTGTATTGAGTAAGAAGGTAAAAGCTGCACTGAGTAGGAGTTCAATTGTGCAACAGATATGCACGGACAAGAATCAACAAAACACAAAGTGCACTGACTTTATTTTGCCAGAGAGAAAAGTTTGCACCAAGTCAAAAGAGTAAGCATCGGCTAAGTCGGGCTATGACAAGCACCGACCTGAAATGAATCAGAAGATGCACCAATCTACGTTAGCTATCTACAGGACTTGCACCGAGTCTAATAAGACTTGAAACAGGAACAACACTGACTTCGTTGCTACAGAGACTTGTATAGGCTAGACTATGCACCGATCATGAGTTGTTTTAAGCAAGGCATGCACCGAGTCGGGATATGCAGTCCAAGCCGGAATTGCATCGAGATGGCAATGAGAAGTACAAGACAAAGCTTGCACCGAGATGAAGGAACGGCCAACCTAACCAATGCATTCTGGTAAGGAATTGCACCGACCTCGAGAGGTGAGATGCAGAGACATGATATGCACGGACCTTAATGCTCACGACCTCGAGAGGTGAGATGCAGAGACATGATATGCACGGACCTTAATGCTCACGACCTCGAGAAATGCACAAAGATAAAATTATGAACAACAAAACCTGTGTATAAACAAGGACTTGCATGGAGGCAAGTACTTTATGTGAAAGATGCAGAACTAGCACTGACTTAATATGCATTAAGCCAAAAGAATGAATAACCTGAAATGCACGGACCTAAATCATGCTATTAGCACAGATCCCCTTCATGCTTAGAAACAAGGAAATGCACCGTATAAGAGCAAATTGATCTAGAGATAAAAATAAATTGATTTATAGTGTGAGACATCGTCAAAACCGTAGGGATGCAACAATCTCCCCCTTTTTGATGATGGCAACACTATGAATCAAGCAATATCAGGGCATTAAAAACATTCAAGAGTAAGCCTATCAAGCAGACAAAACAGACACAACTTCTAAATCTCTTCTCTCTCCAAAACCACTCCCCCACAGCTCACTCTCAGAGGACCTTTTCACAGTAGCAAGGCCTCTCTCAGATATTGCATGACCTCTCTCCCCCTTTGACATCATCAAAAGGAAATGAAAGATATATGAAATTGCTGGAGACATGAGGAAGAAGTACAGTGACTTCTTAGTGTAGAAAAACTCAAGAGCATATCTTAAGAGAATAAGTGAGGTGCTAAACTCAAGTGAAGATTCTTGAACTCTAGTAATCAATAGAGAATTAGAATGAGAGGAAAGTATATCCACATACATGGTATATGATGTAGAGCAGGGATGAACAAGCATGGCAAGACATTGCTGATCAAAACAACAATACTCAGTAGACGACCGGAGACAAAAGCAGAGAAGGTGTGCTCATGGTATTGAGGACAAGCATTCAGTAATTTGCACAAAGACAAGGGATATTATAGAGTTTTGTAATAAGACCAATGAGTAAGTTGGTAAATCACACTTTTGACACTAGGGAGACACCTTGATCAGAGGCCTGAATCTCCAGTTACTCAATGTGAGTACCTCATTACCTCTCCTTCTGGAATAACAGAGTTAGTAACTGTGGCTTTTTACATGAGGAAACACCTTGATCAGAGGCCAAAGTCCCCAGTTACTCACCACCTTGTCACCATTGCTCTGTGATGATCAGAAATATTAAGGTCATTTTGCAGACATTTTTTTTTAATTTGACACCTCATGACATAGGAATTACTTCACTTCATTGATGAAGCTCCTAGTTTCTCAGTGGTCAAACCATAGACCTTTGTTCATTTAGTTGATCCCTTATGTTGTGGAGATAAAATGATTGAAGACAATACTAGAAGGACTGTTTCTTTGAAATGAATCATGAAGTCTAGATTTCAAGTTGTTCTAGACATATGTCAGGACATACAGGTTTTAGCATGAACCGGAATCATTGACAATGTAAGAAGATATACTTTGAACACTTAATCCAGATCTCTAATGAACTACTAGAGAAAAGATTCTAGCTGGACTTTAGTTACACTAACTTATAGACTTAAGAGATGAATGAGATTCCACAGTCTGAGATTGAACCGCACTCATTTAATCATGAAAACCAGCAATGACACATGTCTGGTCAATCTTTTGAATCAGTCAAAATACACTAACTACCCAGCTCCCCCTCAAACGATGCACTAAAGGAATTTTTTTTTCAATAGATTCTCAAGACTCCCCCTCAATGTCAGGACAGGCTTCTCACACAATCTCTTGCCAAGGTATGACAATTCAATATCAGGAGATCAGCAATTAAGATAATTTAAATAAGCCTAATTCTCTCCTTAATGTGGTGAATTTGTCATTGTCCGGAGGCTTGGTGAAGATATCAGCAATTTGATTAGCAGTGCCTACATGAATCAGTTCAAAGTTATTATTAGAAACCTCATCTCTTATGAAATGATGCCTTATTTCTATGTGTTTGGTGCGGGAATGCAAAATAGGATTCTTGGCTAGGTTGATGGCACTGGTATTATCATAATAAATAGGTGTGCACCCCAGGTCTACTTGATAGTCTTGAAGCCGGTGTTTAATCCAAATGACTTGTGTACCACAACTCCATGCAGCCATGTACTCAGCCTCTACAGTGGAGAGGGCCACAGAATGTTGTTTCTTGGAACCCCAAGATACTAAACACCCACCTAAAAATTCACAGTGACCACTTGTGCTTTTTCTATCTAGTTTACACCCGGCATAATCTGCATCTGTGTATGCAACTAAATCAAGTGAGTGTGATGCAGGAAACCATAAGCCAAGAGTGTGTGTAGCAGACAGATATCTGAAAATTCTTTTCACTACAGCTAGATGCAATTCAGTGGGTCTAGACTGATACCTTGCACACATTCCTACACTGAACTATATATCAGGTCTTGAAGCTGTCAAATAAAGTAGAGATCCAATCATACCTCGATAGAGCTTGGCATCTACTTCTTTACCTGTCTCATCTGCATCCAATAAGGTATTGGTACCCATTGGTGTTGTAATGTGCTTCAAGTTGTTCATGCCAAACCTCTTGAGAATTTCCAATGTGTACTTGGTCTGGTTGATGAAGCATCCATCATCTAACTGTTGTACCTACAAGCCAAGAAAATACTTTAATTCACCTACCAAACTCATTTCAAATTCAGCAGACATCAATTTAGAAAATTCATTACATAGTTCGGAGCTAGTTGACTCAAACACAATATCATCTACATATACCTGAACTATGATGAGGTCTTTATTTGAACTCTTGGAAAATAAAGTTTGATCTACCTTACCTCTGTGGTAGCCCTTGCTGATCAGAAATTATGTCAGTCTTTCATGCCATGCTGGAGGAGCTTGCTTTAGACCATACAGGGCTTTGATCAACCTGAAAACATGGTTAGGTTGTTGAGAAAATTGAAATCCGGGGGGTTGTTCAACAAAAACCTCTTCCTTGATAACTCCATTTTAAAAAGCACTCTTCACATCCATTTGTTGGAGTTTTATATTCTTGGAACATGCAAATGCTAACAATATTCTTATTGCTTCCATCCTAGCAACAGGTGCATAGGACTCATCAAAATCAACTCTAAATTCCCGACAGTAGCCCTTGGCTACTAGTCTTGCTTTATTTCTAGAAATGATTCCATCTTCATTCATTTTATTCTTAAACACCCACTTGGTTCCTATGACATTAGAATTTTCTGGTCTTGGAACTAACTCCCAGACATTATTTATTTCAAACTGTCCTAACTCCTCACACATAGCATTAATCCATGATTGATCACCTAAGGCCTCTTCTACTGATTTGGGTTAGATTTGTGAGACCATAGCAATTAGGTCTTGGTTATGAACATTCCTAAAGTGAGACCTAGTTCTAAGAGGATCTTCAAGGTTGCCTAGGATGTTATCTATTGGTTGATCTTTAAGATATCTAACATTTCTTGAAGACTCACCTGTTTCAGCTGGCCCTACCTGGTTGGGAGCATCTGATGTTTCATTCGACTGAACCTCCTCTTCTTCTTTGTCTTCTAGGAATTCTCCATCGTGCTTAGAATCCCTGTCAGCATCTTCAATGTTAGCAGCATCTTTTGTTTCACCAAAAATGACATGTGGAGACTCTTCAACTTTCTGATCAGTTATGTTAAAGACCCTATATACTCTTGACACTTCAGAGTATCCTAGAAATATTCCATGATAACTTTTAGCATCAAACTTATCTAAGTCTTTCTTGTCATTATTATGGATAAAGCATTTAACTCCAAAAATCCTAAAATGAGCCAAGTTTGGTTTCTTACCTTTCAATAGCTCATAGGGGGTTTTCTTGTGAATTGGTCTTACCATGGCCCTGTTGATTGTATAAGTTGTTGTATTGGCCGCCTCTGCCCAAAACTTTCTTGGTAGTTGACTTTCAATCAGCATGGTTCGGGCCATCTCCACAATGGTTCGATGTCTTCTCTCCACAATTCCATTCTACTCTGGTGTCTTGGGAGAAGAAAACTTGTGTGTTAGTCCTTCACTTTCACAAAGGTCAGAAAATATGGAGTTTTCAAATTCACCTCCATGGTCAGATTGAATTGAACAAATCTTATGTTTTCCTTCTTGTTTGACCTTATTGAAAAATTATTTGAATTTTTGAAAAGCATCATTTTTGTTGGCTAAGAAAAAGATCCATGAAAATCTAGAGTGGTCATCAATGATCACATAACCAAACCTACTTCCATTAAGACTCTGAGTTCTAGTAGGACTGAAGAGGTCCATATGAAGAAGTTCCATTGGTCTAGAAGACAATGGCTCAGATCTTAGTTTGAAGGACTTTCTGGTCTGTTTGCCTAGAGCACAGGCATCACAGATTTTTGAGATAGAGCTAAACTTGATTTTAGGCATGCCTCTAACTAAATCATGCTTGATTAATTTATTCAAAGTAGAAAAGCTAGCATGGCCTAAACGTCTATGCCAATCAAAAGCATCACTTTTAGAATCAGCAAACAAGCAGAGATTAGATTCAGACTCAACATCTAAGTCTACCATGTAGACATTATTGGTCCTGTTTTCTACAAATTTAACACGATCAGAATTTATTTCAAAAAATTTGCATGAGTTATTGTCAAACACAACCCTGTGACCCTTGTCACATAATTGACTAATGCTAATCAGATTGTGTTGAAGACCTTCCACAAGTAAGACTTTCTTCATTGAGTTAGTGGAGCACTTACCAACTGTGCCAACCCCAATGATCTTACCTCTGTTCTTTCCTCCAAATTTGACCAGACCCCCTACCTTCATTTCTAGCTTGCTGAACTTGGATCGGTCTCCTGTCATGTGCCTGGAGCAGCCACTATCAAGGTACCGTTTGTTGTCTTCAGCTGCCAGGCAAACCTACACATACGAAATCAAGCAAAGTGGTTTGGAACCAAAGATAAGTTGGGTCCAAAGACATTCTTCAAATCTTTAAGCCGGTTTTTAGGAATCAAGAGTTTTTTCAACTTGGTTTTCTCTTGCATCTTAATTTTAGGTTTATTGAAACTACGACCAAGGTTATGTCCAGCTGGTCTGGAGAGGTGAAATCTATTCCAGTTATTAGGCTTCTCATCCCTGGTGTGTGTTTTGTGCCCTTGTTGATTAACAAAATTTTGAGGGTGAGTGTTATTTCTCCAGTAACTGCTGTTCAGACCCATTCTTTTATAGTAGTTCCAGCTTTTATTCTGATACATTTGCCCAGTCCAGCTACCACTTCTGTTCTGGTGAATGGGCTTAGAGAAGTTCTTCACAAAGTTCATTCCTACTTTAGATGGTCGTCCAGCATTGTTTGTTGAATTTTCCTTTGGACGTTGAATGTTTTGATTGCTGTTTGAACTGGATGGTGTGTCCAACTTTTCTTTTCCCTTCTCTGGGCAGAAGGTAACGGTCTTGAACTGAAAGGGTCTCTTGTTAGTCGGGTCATAGCGTAGACCCTCCTTGTTGAAATTAACCTTTGTTCCTAGTATAGACTCCAGGTTCGTTTTCCCTTGAACAAATTTTTCTAGAACCTTTTGTTTGTCTTCCAGCTCTCTTTGCATAGACTCACAATTTTTTAAGAGTTCAGTGTTCACTTTCTTAACAGCTTCATACTTCTCTATGATCACACTATTTTCATTCAGACTTTCTTCAAATGTAATCTTGAGTTCGTTGAGCTGTGTGTGAACTTCCTGGTTCTTTGATTTGTGCTTTTCATTTTCCTTTTTTAGAGAAGTCATTTCTTCTAATTCTTCCTTTAATTTCTGATTTTCCTCACTGATTTGAGTTTGTTCTTCAATATTAGCATTAAATTTTCTCTTCAGGACCCTAAGCTCTTTACTCAGAGAATTGAACTTATCTAACAGTTCAGCATAGGCATCTTCCCAATCATCAATAGAAAAATTCTCGAAGATATTTGTTACCTCCTCTTCGATGTTTGCCATCAGGCAAATTCCTTCTTCATCCTCCTTTGAGGAATTGGCTTCCGGATGTTCTTCCTCATCGCTCCACGTGCAGACCATTGCTTGTGGTTTCTTCTTCTGCACCTTCGAGCTCTTATTTTGAAAGTCAGGACCCTTCTTCTGAAGATCAGGGTAGTCCCCTTTCATATGTCCAGGTTTCCTGCAATGAAAACATGTGATTTTCTTGGTGCTCCTATTCTTATCATTGCTGGAATCAAAATTCTTACCAGAAGGGTATGACCTCTTCCTTCTGAAGGTCTTTCCCTTAGTCCTTAAGAATTTCTTGAATTGTTGAGTGAGCATTGCTTGCTCCTCTTGGTCAAGGTCTGACAGTCCGTCAGACTCGCAACTACTACTCCCGTTGTTGCTACTTCCCTTAATGCGGGACACCTTGAGGGCAATATTCTTGCCCTTCCTGTTGCTTCCTTCACCATTCCTTTTGAAGTTCATCTCATACGTCATTAGGGATCCTATGAGTTTGGTGACGGTCATTATCGACAGATCCCTAGACTCCTCTATCACGATGGCCTTAGTGTGCCATGTAGGGGTTAGAGATCTAAGTATCTTCTTGACTATATCTCCCTCAGCTATCTCTTTCCCAAGCCCCTTAAGACTATTCATAATCAGTGACAGTCTGGCATACATCTCAGTTATGGTCTCCTCTGGTTTCATCTTAAACATCTCATATTCAGAGGTGAGGAGATTTACCTTCATTGCTTTCACTTGAGGTGTACCTTCATACATTAGACCCAACTCGTCCCACATTTTCTTGGCCATCTTGCAAGCTGAGATGCGGGCGTATTCGTCTGGGTGTACAGCACATTGGATGATGTTCAGGGCCATCCAGTTGGGTGACGAGAGCTTGACTTGATCATCTGTCAATGCGTCCTCGTTCGGTGGTAGTTCGTATGGCCCTGTGGTGATCACCCTCCACAGCTTGTGGCTCTTCGCCCTGATGAATACTTCCATCCTATTTTTTCAGAAAAGATAATTGTTATCAAAGAATGGAGGGCGGCGGATAGACTATCCCTCAGCCATGAAGCTTCGAGGACCATTAGGATTACCCTGACCGTTGGCCCACATGATGAAAACCTGCTCTGATACCAATTGATACGTGCAGCGAAAAGTTAGATAGAAGGGGGGTTGAATAGATCACTCCCAAATTCAAACAACTCAGACATGACTTCTCAACCCCTCAAGTTGCAGTGAAAAAGACTTCGGAGACAGGCAACAAAGATGACCAGTAAGAGAAATGAGATCGAGAAAGCCACCCACAATGAAGCAATGTGTCAAGTAGATGGAGAACAACACAGTGTAAACAAGCAAACCACAGAGGAGAATGGGAATTTTTAGGTGGTTCGATTGCTATCCGCACTCTACGTCCACCCCTTAGTCAAGAGAGTAAGGTTTCCTTGCAATATAGAGTCGCACACAGCAGACTCAGTTTGCAACAACCGTTGCCAAACAGCTTGCCCTGAGGAACAGCCTCCTTAGTCTTCTGATCGACCAGAAGAAAACACTAGAGAACCAATCTCCCTTCCGTTGCACGCAGCAAAGGGAACCCCGTGCAGTTACTCCCAAGTAACTCACACAACCAGAGGATCGAGCCTCTCTTCCTCCAAGACAATGGAGGGAACTGGAGAACTTCTCCCTTCCTCCGAACAGTAGAGGGTAACAGAATGAAATAAAAGTAAGAGAAACTCGAAAATAAAACGATCGATGAACGACAATTTTCTCAGAAAAACAAAAGCAATGCAGCTTCCGTAGAAGTAGATCTTCGCATTCACAATCACTTCTCTCTCTCCAAAATTTTTCTCTTAGCTCTGGATGGAGTGGGTTGTCTCTGGTTTTCTCTCTTGAAGCACTGCTCCCACGCTGCTCTTCTTTCTCACTGTTTCATCACCTCTCGAACCCTTTTCCTCAGCATATATATATATATCTGATCCAGAACCTTAGGCGTGTGGATACCACGTTTCCCGCCTGAAGATGTTGGGGTACGTGTGAGAATGTTCTGGACGTCTATCTACCTCGGATCACATGCCATCCAGGTGATTGCACAGACAAACTGTCAGAGAAGAAATAAACATTTCGTCATACTCTTAGCATAATTCGTATTGGTGTATTGAGTAAGAAGGTAAAAGCTGCACTGAGTAGGAGTTTAATCGTGCAACAGATATGCACAGACAAGAATCAGCAAAACACAAAGTGCACTGACTTTATTTTGCCAGAGAGAAAAGTTTGCACCAAGTCAAAAGAGTAAGCATCGGCTAAGTCGGGCTATGACAAGCACCGACCTGAAATGAATCAGAAGATGCACCAATCTACGTTAGCTATCTACAGGACTTGCACCGAGTCTAATAAGACTTGAAACAGGAACAACACTGACTTCGTTGCTACAGAGACTTGTATAGGCTAGACTATGCACCGATCATGAGTTGTTTTAAGCAAGGCATGCACCGAGTTGGGATATGCAGTCCAAGCAGGAACTGCACCGAGATGGCAATGAGAAGTACAAGACAAAGCTTGCACCGAGATGAAGGAACGACCAACCTAACCAATGCATTCTGGTCAGGAATTGCACCGACCTCGAGAGGTGAGATGCAGAGACATGATATGCATGAACCTTAATGCTCACGACCTCGAGAAATGCACAAAGATAAAATTATGAACAACAAAAACTGTGTATAAACAAGGACTTGCACGGAGGCAAGTACTTTATGTGAAAGATGCAGAACTAGCACTGACTCAATATGCATTAAGCCAAAAGAATGAAGAACCTGAAATGCACGGACCTACATCATGCTATTAGCACAGATCCCCTTCATGCTTAGAAACAAGGAAATACATCGTATAAGAGCAAATTGATCTAGAGATAAAAACAAATTGATTTATAGTGTGAGACATCATCAAAACCGTAGGGATGCAACATCGGGGACTTCACCTCAGAAGAATCGAGATGAATTCACAACCAACCGGCAGTGTGACCAAGCCTGCCCAATGAACCGACATCGACCCCGTCGTGCCGCATACACTACACTCGTTGTTCGACCAAGGACGATGATCTACCCGGTGGCCCACCACCTCATGAAAGACTCTCCTGAGATTGAAGAACTCCCTTGGCTCTTTAGAACAGAGGACCAAGGGCTCTGTCGGCAGAAGATCCCGGCTACCCGACACAGGTACGGCTTCTCGCCAAGTTGGGCCCATTAGTGGCCGAATGATCGCCCGGCCTGGGCGGAACTATCACGGGTGTGATCCCACCCTCCAAGAAGCTTTGAGCACAACCCAGACTGAGCCAGCAGCACGGATCATAGTGCCGAAAGCCGTGTCAGCAGAAAACCCATGTGTTCAAACAAAAGATACTCAAGGTTCTGAGAAAGGCCATACGTCATCCTGAGAGCTTCAGCAAGGCATCCCGTCACGGTTTCGAAGAATGGCGGCAACATGAATGTTAACGGCGGCTCCCGAAACCATCCTCGGACTCACAGGCTAACCCGCGGCGAGCGAGAGATGCTAATACGGCGCGCCCTAAACCGGCGTGCCCCCCCTTATCCGGCGCCCCTCTATTCCGGCGCCTAAAGGATTCAGAAGTCCACTTCCCGGTGCGCCATTCCCACGCCGGATTAAGCCTCGAACGGGTCCTGTATAAAAGGCCATTCGAAGTGAAGAAAAAAAGGAGGAGAGAAGAAGGTTTTCGAAGGAAAGAGAGGCGAGGAGGTTTTCGAAAGAGGGAGGAAATCGAAAGAAAAGGAAAAAAGGGTCGGAGAGCCAATCGCCTGCGAGGGAGAGAGGGTTTCTTGCGAGTGAAGCAGGGTTCCTCTGAGCGCCCTTCGCCGCCGTCTTCCCTCCTCTGCCTGAAGCCTTCTGGAGCCGGGGAAGAAGGAGGTGTCCCGATACTATGTTCTGGGAACAGGTGGGCGTCTGCGTTTCTCATCTCTTCTCCACCTTGTTTTCTCTTAATCGAATGTAAGCGACAGGGGTGAGGGATGGCGATGATATGAGCCAACCCCTCCCCCCTTCTTCGCCATCTTTCTTTCTTTTTCTGTTGCTCTTCTGTGAGCTCCCTTGTAAGTAGAATAGTGGTCGTGCCGTGATGTCGGCACCGAACTCATGACATATGTGTAGCATCCTTCGCCGGTGGGACGATGGCATGTGTACATGAATATCTTGGTGGATCGAACGCTCAATGCCTTGTTCTCTTCTCCCCCCTGCTATCTCATTCGGTAGATATATATCGGTGTCTTCCCGTGTATAGCACTCCGATTCTGGTTTTCCCCTGATTCCGAATACGCCTTGGAATGCCATGGGCTACAGAGATAACCCCTCCCCGGGTCCACCGCATCCGTGCCTGTGCATACGCTTCTCCCCGTTTTAATAAGAGATCTGACCCAGACCTTCCTCCCTCTTTGCATTTCTTCGTTGCTCTGAGTAGGTAGGTGTTGCTTCTGGAATAGTGGAGTCCGCCTCGTGAGTACTGCGTTCCAGTCAATCGTGTATATGTGCATGTAGATAAATCATCCCCGCTATATATTAGCCATCTCTCTCTTCGTGACTACTGTTTGCATTCTCTTCTGTGGATGACAATCCAGTCTAGCGAGCATTAACATCTTAACCCTTTGGCGGGTAGGCTATTAATGCCGATAAGTCTTACTTCCCTCGTTTGTGGTTTACGGCCACTAAACCAATCGAGTCCCGTTGGTTTCGTCTTAATCACCTGGGGAGGGGGATATTCCCCACTGCTTCACAGAGTTGCCAATCGGTCAAGGGGGCTCCACTTCTGAATGATGGGTGCTCCCCATGGGCCGTAAGGCTAATAATAACAGGGGATTCAGCCCAACAATGTTAAACCCACAGTCTCTCGGGATTCTGTGGTGGCTAAGGGACGAATGCTCCTAGTAGGCTTATCCTCGGAGCCCTTCTCCCTAATGCTCTCTCGCTAATGGATGCGGTGCACAGTGTAGGTCGCCCACCCCTTGTAGGCCAGTCCTCAAGGTGTTGCTCCCGTCAATAGCGGCCTCGTCCCGTTGTTTCCACCCACGGATCTATGGTGCCCCTCACAGGCTGGTCCTCGAGGTATCTTGTCCGATTGAGATTTTGCTGGCTGTCACCATACAGACCGGCTGTTTAGGGGCTTACTCCACAAGTGGGTATGACCCCGTTTCTCCCCTGCAATCCTTCAGAGACGGGGGAGATGCTGCCCAATTTTCGGTAGAATTCTTCTAACTTATGAGTTTACTCATATAAAAATAGCTTCAATAAAACATTTGTTGTGAGGTTAAGGACCCTAGTGCTCGAGTACGAACCTCGCACTAACTCATAACTTCGCCCCTGGGGGCTCTGGACTTCAATTAAACAAACAATCACCCTAATTGACCTCAAAACTCCCAACAGAGTCCTAATAAACTTAAATCATTTCAAAATTCATCAAAAAAATTAGCTAAAATGGTGCGGTCCTAATCCGGCGCGCCTTAATACTGCGCGGTACCCTCTCATGCCGGAATAACCTTACACTCATGAAAACTTTTTTTCGAATGGCACATTCTCGGCGTGCCCTAATCCGGCGCGCCCCGAGCCCATCGCACCGGATTAACCATGGCCATGGCCGCGCCATATTAATGCCATTTACCTACGTTTTGCCGCGCCGGGGAAAGCTATCCCCACGTGCAGTTGCGCCGGTTTAAAGCATTGTAATATTCTAATCAATCACTCGCCCTGGGAGCGATCCTCGTGTCCCGCAGTGCCCTAACTAATAACGAATTGAATAAGAAAGGGGCTATTCAGGTCCGAGCTATCCTGTTACTACACTTTTACTATCATGTCCATTAGCGCTTCGCTTTCGCTATCATGCTTGTGTTGTCACTTTCGTTTCCCCTTGGGGAAGGCTAATAATTTGATTGATCATCGATCATTATTACAACTCTATTACCATGCTTAGCATAGTCATGAATATCATGTATGCATGCTTGTATGGACCCATGAGTATATCAAATGGCACTGACGGAAGCTCGGGGCATGCCGATCGGAAGTCTCTGCTATGCGCGATGGTGGTCCTCGGACCTACATCCTCCGCCACGTACCAAGGGTCTTCAATTTAATGAACCATGCTTCTCTTGCATGATAGATAGAAACATCTCGTGTGACCTCGTCACGTTCACACCTTCGCATCTTTATTCCGGCCTCGACAGCCCACTATCTCGGCAATTAATCAAAGGTTTTCCCTCCTCATGGGAGATATAATTAACGCCACAGCCTTTATGGTGTGGCGGACTGCTGGTCCCGACCGAATCTCACTCTCGCCCGTGTACGGGTCAAAATGAGCGCATAATAAACTTGTCATGTACGTGACTGGCACGCCCGCGCAGTCAATCAGTCAGTTAATTACTGGTTAGTTAATTGGTTGATCGACGCGCAAATAAACCAAATAAGCCTAATAAAAAAATAATTTTTAATAAAAAGAAAATAAAATCAATAAATCCCATCGAAACAGCCTTCCACCAGCTTGGGCCACTGTCTGTAGGGCTTGGGTAAGTCCCGCAACAGCTTGCTGCATCTCGTCCCAGTTCACACGATAAGCCATTGAGAATCAAGGTACCTGAGAACATAGACATTTTAGTTATTTAGAGTCGGGAAGATTCATCCTAAGATAATTTCTATATAACTATCTTATCCCGGGTTCTACCCAATTCTCACATAGGTGAGGAAATTTCTTCCTTAGTTCATAGGTATGGGTCCTAAAACCTTGGACTTATCCTACGACATGACTCTTCTCCCTAAGTCCTGAGACTTAGGCTCTGATACCAACTTAACTGTCACACCCCGAGCCTTTATTACAGCGGAAGACTCGCTCGAGGAACGTGAACAGCCGGCATGGTAAGTCTCTTGCAAGCAAGAACTATCAGAGTGCAAGACAAATCACACATAAGAATAATGCAATCGCACAAAATTTACTCAACTTCAACTTTCATTAATAATCAAATCCAATATTCAAATACAACCACTAATTCAACTTCTATCATACTAGACTCAAGAAATAAGAAATTACAAAGACTCGATCTAAAACAATGTAAACTTCCTAAGTCTTCGCTCATTTTTTATTCACTCTCGGATCCGCTACTTGAATATTCTGAATCTGAACCCGACTCACTTCCACTCCCTGAAAAAGATTAGAAATAGGTAATGAGCACACTTGCCCAGCAGGTATCTTCGCATCAACATGATTAGCAATGTTTAAGTAATTAGCATTTTAGCTCTAAAGAATAAGGTAAAATCATGCGATCAAATCAAAGTAACAAGACGATCATGTAAGATAAGATGAACGAGTATGAACTAGCAAGAATGTAACAAGTATGATCAAGAATGTAGCATGGCCTTTCATGAACAAGAATGTAACGAGAATGCACTTTCACTTTTCACTTTCATAACCATAAAGGTTACGCACTAGAACGTCAATCATGTAGCAATTCACTAGATTTTCACGAGTGCTCATGGATTTCACTTATTTATAAAGAAAGTACTCCTAGCGCAATGCGGCGCCAGTAGCATCATACCCCATGATTTATAATAATATGTTTCCAGCAATCAGCCGAGGGGACTAGCATAGAGCCCTTGGACACAATCAGCGCTCGAACTGCATCTTCACATATAAATCAAGCTACTTCTATGAGTGTATCAATAAAGTATGGCCAGTAATATAACAAATTCAATCAATAAGCTCATGACAACAATCATCAATGAATGAATGCTTTAATTAAGAATATGAGAGATCAAGAATGATTTAAGATGACATTATGCTCATGGGAATAATTCGGTAGCATAACGGTACATTCGTTATCTTTCATAATTTAAATTAAGTTTCTTTGGACAATATGACAAGTTCTAGACCGTCAATAATCCATTTAGGAACTTTTAGAATATCAACCCTTTGGTCAAACCTTGGGTTAATGTACTCAAGAACTGTGATGGTCTTATATTGGGCCGTTACATAACGTGACGCTCCAGTATTGGGCCGTTACAATGGTCTGAATCCCAAAACAAAGATATTGGACTCAGTTCAATGTGACGGTCATTTATTGGGCCGTTAGATGAGCCTAACGGCCCAATCTGGATCCGTTACATCTCCAAAAACCAGAAACCATCGATAGTGTTTTCTAATGATTGGGCTTTCATGGTACAACCAACTCGACATCCTAGTGGGAATCCCAGGCTCGCGGAGAATTACGGAGACCTTGAAACAAGATTTCCCAGTCCATTGGAAGGAATATCCAATAGAGAGGTCCTCATGTTCAAGAATATGTTCCTATAGTGCAAAGTGTAAACTAATGGCCATATACCAGAATATATGCCATGTACTTAAATAAAATGACTCTATGGATAGAAAAGACTGTGAAACGATGTGAAACTATGATAAAACTCCGTCAATATATCATTTGAAATCATAATTTAAATACAAACTATAGAGTTTAGCCAATGAAATTAACATAACTTAAAATAACTCAAGATGCTTGTAATCATGTAATTCCTATCATGAATCAAAAAATAAACTCAAAGTCATGATATCAGGTCAAAACTTAGATAACTAGGCTTATTTATAAATAAGTTTGACAGTCCTCAGTCCTCTCTCGGGTTCACAGAAAATAGCACTCTGACGGTCTAACATACGTGCGTTACAGCCGTGTGACGGTTTGTCGAGGGGCCGTTACAGTATTGTAACACTCCTACTATGGTGCGTCAGAGACAACAGAACAATTTAAACACAACAGAGAGTGTGGCGACTTATCGTAAGGCCGTTACCGTTATGTGACGGTCCTACCCTAATCCGTCAGAGCTTCTGCTGAGGATAAAGATAAGGAACTATGTCCATGCAAGAAGAATTATAATCACTAACTAGTCTAGTCATGATAAACGAAGTAAAGGCCAGATATATGCATAGGTTTCAGTGAATTAACAAGATAGTATCTTTTATTTTCCATTAAGGCTAAAGATATGCATGTATGCATGAACTTACTAAAACATGAAATTCATAATCTATAATGCATGAAATCCATTCAAATCAGAGGGCTTTTATCCCTAACATGTTATTTTTACCGTTCATGAGATGACCTACCTCTTATCTGGGCTTTAAACTTCTAATTTGAGTCTTCAAGGGTCGCCCTAGTTCTTCTCTTCCTGTAGTTTTCAGCAACTTCACGTCGCTCTAACTTCTCAACCTCTTGACCTAAGGACGTGAAATTTTGAGATTAGGAAGATGATACTATTGGGAACAAAAAGTTCTATAGCATCTAATTCTAATTACCTCGTTTAGGCTCTGTTTTTCCCTGATCTTCAGCGGTCCTTTGCTCTGAATCCTAGGTTGCTATGACCGAATCTGTGACTTCAGAAGCCTTTATCTCCCTGGTTACTTGATCTCCTAACATGAAATTTTGAGGGTAGTTGATGAGGGCATCCCTTGCCCCTCCACATTTTCTCCGGACTCGGATTGTTCGTCGGCAAGCGCCATTATGTTAGTCATGTATTTTTGAGTCTAGTCATGTAATCTTCACATTTTCTTTGAGTCAATATCATGTAATTTTCTCTTTATTTGAGTCATGTACCTAGGTTGTTGAGTCATTTTCCTAAGTATTGAGTCATTATGTTGGTTTGATAGGTTATTGGGCCCATCTCATTGGGCTAGGCCCATGGATGCCCCCCCTTCCCTTCGGTTATTAGTCATTGTGTCTTTTGTTAGGGTCCTTTGTGAAAAAATCATGTGCCTATAAATAGGCCACCCCACTCCTCATATGTAACAACTTTTGAAGAATCATTTGAATAGAAAAAATTCTCTAGTCTTACTCCTCTCTACCAAATCTCTCTTCCCTCTCTCACCCATTATCTCTCTCTCTCTCTCTTTATCTCTCTCTCTCTCTCCCTCCACCCAATTTTCGGAATTTTCTCTCTCCTCCCCATTCACCCCTCATTAAGACCTCTCCCCTTCCCCATACACCCATTTAACTCCCCCCCAACCAAAGGTGGCATCCTCCAATCCACACCCCACCTCCCAACCCCCAACTACCCAACACCACTTCCTAAGCACCCCTTCCTCTCCCCAAGGTTGAAGGGGCTCTTCCCTAAGCCCAAATTCGAATTTCCCTCTTCCTAGGGCAGTGCCCTTCCATCTCCCCACCTCCCAAACCACCCAAAGTCGCAGCCCCCCTTCCCCATACCAGCCAATTTCACCCTCCACCTCTTACTCTCTTGGCCATCCCCTTCCCCACCCCCTCATCTTCTTCTCATTCAGCCTCTGTTTCAGACAGCAGAGTTGCAGTAACTTGCAGAGGCAGCCACGATCGTCTCTCAAATATTCAGGTGGCAAGGCCTACATTTCTGGAATCGTCATCGAGATAGCTTTCCAATGGTGGTGGTCTCGTTGGCTTCCGAGGTCGGAGCTATCCGCAGGAGCTGATCTCCCACGACTGCGCAGAAGACCCCAGGTAGAGAACCAGAGCGAGATTGGAAGCCCGACCACGACGAACCTTTTGGGATTCAGATCAAGTGTTCTTCAGCAAAGTTCTTGCTTCTCAAGTTATCTTTCATCCTAAAGAAGCAGAGCTGCATTTGGACATCGGCATCTCAAGTTTCAAATTTTCTACTCCAAGTGTGTCAGGTCAGTTTACAGGAGCCAGAACCGACACCCCTCTACTCATCTGATCGTCCCGGTCTTCTCCGACATCTGCCAATGTGGCCGTCAGTGCTGACAGAAAGAAGACTCGGCTAAGGTTCCAACGGTTCAGGTCTCGCCTCAATCAGAGCTCGTTAGAGATCGTAGCACCCTCTGCAACCAGCCACATTGATCTGCACCAGACAGAGGCAGAATCAATCAGTCCGGTCCCAGACTCTGCCACGGCCAGCTCGTGAAGGCTCTGAGTGCCATTTTTGGAGGGAAGAAACTACTTCAAGCTAGCTGCCACCTCCAAGAAGAAGGGACTCAATCGGCCACTGGAACCCTCTGCTCCAATTTTCTTCGTCGGAGACGGCAGACTGCCACCTTTGGTCCCAGGTTAGACCAGTCCTCACTCCTCCGATTACCCCTCTCTCCACCGACATCGGATCGCATCCCCGTCAACTCCGGCTCGAAGCTACCCTGACCACGATCGCATCACCACCAGTTTCATTCTAATCGGAGTCTTGGAGAGCCCACAGTGACTTCTGCAACCTACTGCATTAGTTTGGTACCCGCCAGAGACCAGACGCTGCTGTCCTGTTCCAGTTTCCGGCGCGGTCAGCCCCGAGTATCAAAGCTTCCCCAAAAATTCAAGCTTCATCCTCTGTCAGTTGGGAAACTTTTGGCGCTGGTCTCGTCAAGATCCGAGTTCCGTGGAACCCGTGGAAGCACCGTCTCCGACTGTCTGTCCAGTGAACCTGAAGTAGGGCAGAACCGGTGGAGCTCGGGAGGTCAAGTTTCATTGCGTAATCCCCAACCCGCTTGGCCGGCTGAAGGCCCCTCCCTGCGTGGAGGTAGTTTTGGATGTAATTAACTTAATCCCCACCCCAAGATCATCCCTCCTGCGAGAGGCGTAGTGTTGTACTCTTTACACTTTCAGGTTGAAGCGACACCGACGCGGCGTGCGGGTACATACCCTCGCCTCCCCGCTCGCCCCCGTCTCCGGCCGGAGTCGGCATCTTCACGCCGGCTAGGTGAGCTCATGAACATCCCTCATTGCTGTATTGGACTTGCTTAGCTTAGTATTGCTATAGTTACTCCATCGGCGGTAAGAGAGTGTCCGATTTTACATTGCCACCAAATTGAGTGACCACCGCGGGCGAGTTGAGAGTGAATCCACTTAACCCACACCCTTGGTGTGTTGGCCGCCCATGATTTGGGCATCCTAGGCCCATTTTGGGTTCTCCCCAAGCTTGCCAACCCTTGGAGCCTCATGGTCCCACCTCGGACCCTCTCCAACATCGCCTAGTTGCCTTCGGGACCTAGTGTGTGCCATACGGGTGAGCTCACTAGTGTGAGTCCGCTGCTCAAACTTGAATGCTTGCAAAATAGGTCCAAGGTCGGTTTTACATCAAGTGGTATCAGAGCAAGTTCACAACTTGTCTCTATCAAGTTGGTCCTAGGGCATGTCTATGCATTTAGAGTCTTCAAGTGCATCACTCTTGTCCCCTAGTATGGCCACCTCATATCAACCTTACCAATCGGCCCACTCCATAAGTCCAAGCCACCAAGAGATGCCTACCACTAACACCCATAACTTCCCTGGCCATGTCAACTACTTCATGAAAGCCTTGACCTATGCCAATGAGCGGCTTGATAACATATCGGACTGACTCAGCCAACTTAGAGAAAATAGGCCCGCCCCAAGGACAGATGATAGAATGGTCCCTTCCCCACTTCCCACCTTTGATGGAACCTCTCCTAGAGAATATTTAGATTGGGAAGCTACAATGGACCAATACTTCACTTGGTATCATATATCCGAGGATGAAAAGGCATTGGTTGCCAAAATGTAACTTACCAAACGGGCGGAAACTTATTGGATGCAAATTGTCGGGCTAAAGATACTTAGAAGGGAAACTCCCATCACCACTTGGAAGGACATGAAGGAGCAACTTAGAGCAAAATATATGTCCCCTTCCTACCCGGGTTACCAAAACTCGAGGAGCACTCTCACTCCTCCAAACCCACCCGTCCAAACCCTTACCACTAGAACCCAAGTCTCCAAGGCCTCCACCTCCCCACCTAATCCCATAAGGGCCCCCACACCCCAACCAAAACCCCCTTCACTAACCTACACTAGTCAAGCCTCTTTAGCCCTCACTTCCACCCCAAATGATCCCAAGGGCAAGAGACCCCTAACCGACCCAATTCCCTCCATGGTGACCACCACTCATCCAACCCTCACCATTAAAAACCATGTGGACACCGTGTCCACCCCTCCACCAAGGCCCATAATGGCCACCATCCCCAAACCCAAAACCCCTCACCCAACTCACCTCCCGCTTCCTACACCAATCTTTCCCCAACCTAGGCCTCCTCTACTTCCCCTTCCGATCCAAGTCCACCCTTGCCCACCACCCCAAGTGCACCATGCTCCAGCTATCACCAATTCTCCCGCATTAGACCTACCCAACCCATTAACACTAGGAATTGAAACCTCCACAACCCTCCACATGGGAGTAGATGCTAGTCCGGAACCCATTCCCACCCATAAGGAAGCCCAAGATCACACCAATGGTAAGGAAAAGCCTCAACCCTTTACCACTTCAAATAGCCCGGATCCTCAAGAGTCACCCACCTTCACCATGAATGAGCATATACTCCAATGGCTCAAGCAAGGACCCACCCTTCCTAGCTCACCCCCACCTCTCTCACCTTTGAGATATCCATCCCAAATTGTTCCCCTCCACTCCTATCACACCACAATCCAATCCTACTATGAGGTAGAAGATTGGGATGATCTCCTCAAAGGTCTAAAGTGGCAATCAGACTTGACTTCTTTATTGGCCCTAGGAGCGGACCAACCCAAGAGCCTTAACCTCATCCATCCATGCATTGGGTCTATCTCCTCGGTTTGCACTATTGGTTGCTACACTAGTGACATCCTTTTCCTTCTCCCCATAGCGGAAGAGCCCATCCTGGTCCACTCCCCTACCATTGTGATTCCTAAAACCTTGACCAACCAGCCCACCCCATACACCGGCCCAACCATTCCACTAGAAGAAGACGACTCATCACCTTTTGAGGACCTTGAGGACATGGAGCCCCTTGGTAACCCACTTTATGATCCCTATGATCCATTCCAATGGGAGTCAAGGAACCCAAGTAACCCAACCACCTTAACTACCACCTACCTTTCCCTACCCCAACCCACCATGTTTGATCCAATCCACCCCATCCCAGACCCGGGTTACACCATGGGAACCATGACTTTGGGTGGTATACACTTAGGGATCGAGGAAGTGCCCCATCTCATGATATCCACCTTTCTAGACCCCTTCGACCCATTCCAATGGAAGTCTAAAGGCCCACACATAGGAGACATCTTTGTCACAAGAGTGCATAAGTCTTGGCATACAACACCACTTGGAATGATTCATAAGTCGGGTACATTCATTTACATCACCCACATGTCAAGTAGGAAGCATAAGTGGACCGCATTTAGATGTATTGGCCCACCCTCATTCATCATGAGTCTTAAGTATGAGAGGAGCATACATGGATGTCCGGGTCCCCCGACATTTGTCATACCCATGCATAAAAGGTTCATCTATGGATGTCCCGGCCCCCCTGAGTCTGTCACAATCTTCATAGCATCAAAGCATGATCGATCTACATGTGGCTGCCCCGGACCACCTTTGCATACCAAACATTGCCCACTCACATCGCATCATCAAGCATGGCATATGCATCCAAGCACATATCAAGCAACAAGCGGTGATATTCACAACAAGCGAGCAAAAACTCATGAGCGCCACTTGGAATTCCAAGTTGGTAACTTGACGATGATGACTTTGGAGTGGCTCTACCCCAGGGTCACCTCCAAATTGAGGGCACGATGACTTGGACCTTGTCAAGTTCCGAGTGGCTTTGGCAACCCGGCTTATGGGTTGAACTTTCAAAAAGGGTTTTGGGATTCTCCCCATTTCTCATGTGGCGGATCTAGCACCTTATAAGGGCACCGCGGTGGATCCTAGTGAGTGCCTCTAGCTTACACCTACCCTTGTGAGAGACACCCTCGGAGTGCCACCACAAATAGCCTGAGAGCCCGACGTGAGCACACAGCGGCAATACTAGACAAGCAAGATCCCATCGCCAGCATGAGGGTATGACCGAGTCACTTTGTCGAGCTGAAGCGCCGTTCCCCGACTATGGTCGCGGGTTGAGTATGGAGATCGAGGATCACCCAGAGCCGCAGCTCGATGTACTACTTCCCTGGTGGACCCATACTCGACGGGGTCGAGTTTTCCCCACCCCGGGGGTATGATGAGGGCATCCCTTGCCCCTCCACATTTTCTCCGGACTCGGATTGTTCGTCGGCAAGCGCCATTATGTTAGTCATATATTTTTGAGTCTAGTCATGTAATCTTCACATTTTTTTTGAGTCAATATCATGTAATTTTCCCTTTATTTGAGTCATGTACCTAGGTTGTTGAGTCATTTTCCTAAGTATTGAGTCATTATGTTGGTTTGATAGGTTATTGGGCCCATCTCATTGGGCTAGGCCCATGGATGCCCCCCTTCCCTTCGGTTATTAGTCATTGTGTCTTTTGTTAGGGTCCTTTGTGAAAAAGTCATGTGCCTATAAATAGGCCACCCCACTCCTCATATGTAACAACTTTTGAAGAATCATTTGAATAGAAAAAATTCTCTAGTCTTACTCCTCTCTACCAAATCTCTCTTCCCTCTCTCACCCATTATCTCTCTCTCTCTCTTTATCTCTCTCTCTCTCTCCCTCCACCCAATTTTCGGAATTTTCTCTCTCCTCCCCATTCACCCCTCATTAAGACCTCTCCCCTTCCCCATACACCCATTTAACTCCCCCTCAACCCAAGGTGGCATCCTCCAATCCACACCCCACCTCCCAACCCCCAACTACCCAACACCACTTCCTAAGCACCCCTTCCTCTCCCCAAGGTTGAAGGGGCTCTTCCCTAAGCCCAAATTCAAATTTCCCTCTCCCTAGGGCAGTGCCCTTCCATCTCCCCACCTCCCAAACCACCCAAAGTCGCAGCCCCCCTTCCCCATACCAGCCAAGTTCACCCTCCACCACTTACTCTCTTGGCCATCCCCTTCCCCACCCCCTCATCTTCTTCTCATTCAGCCTCTGTTTCATATAGCAGAGTTACAGAAACTTGCAGAGGCAGCCACGACCGTCTCTCAAAGATTATGGTGACAAGGCCTACATTTATGGAATCATCATCGAGATAGCTTTCCAACGGTGGTGGTCTCGCCGGCTTCCGAGGTCGGAGCTATCCGCAGGAGCTGATCTCCCACGACTGCGCAGAAGACCCCAGGCAGAGAACCAGAGCGAGATTGGAAGCCCGACCACGACGAACCTTTTGGGATTCAGATCAAGTGTTCTTCAGAAAAGTTCTTCCCTCTCAAGTCCTCTTTCATCCTAAAGAAGCAGAGCTGCATTTGGACATCGGCATCTCAAGTTACAAATTTTCTACTCCAAGTGTGTCAGGTCAGTTTACAGGAGCCAGAACCGACACCCCTCTACTCATCTGATCGTCCCGGTCTTCTCTGACATCTGCCAATGTCGCCGTCAGTGCCAACAGAAAGAATACTTGACTACGGTTCCAACGGTTCAGGTCTCGCCTCAATCAGAGCTCGTTAGAGATCGTGGCACCCACTGCAACCAGCCACATTGATCTGCACCAGACAGAGGCAGAATCAATCAGTCTGGTCCCAGACTCTGCCACAGCCAGCTCGTGAAGGCTCTGAGCGCCATTTTTGGAGGGAAGAAACTACTTCAAGCTAGATGCCACCTCCAAGAAGAAGGGACTCAATTGGCCACCGGAACCCTCTGCTCCAATTTTCTTCGTCGGAGACGGCAGACTGCCCCCTGTGGTCCCAGGTTAGACCAGTCCTCACTCCTCCGGTTACCCCTCTCTCCACCGACATCAGATCGCATCCCTGTCAACTCCAGCTCGAAGCTACCCCGACCACGATCGTATCACCACCAGTTTCATTCCAATCGGAGTCCCGGAGAGCCCACAGTGACTTCTGCAACCTGCTACATCAGTTCGGTACCCGCCAGAGACCAGACGCTGCTGTCCTGTTCCAGTCGCCGGCGCGGTCAGCCCCGAGTATCAAAGCTTCCCCAAAAATTCAAGCTTCATCCTCTGTCAGTTGGGAAACTTTTGGCGCTGGTCTCGTCAAGATCCGAGTTCCGTGGAACCCGTGGCAGCACCGTCTCCGACTGTCTGTCCAGTGAACCTGAAGCAGGGCAGAACCGTTGGAGCTCGGGAGGTCAAGTTTCATTGCGTAATCCCCAACCCGCTTGGCTGGCTGAAGGCCCCTCCCTGCGTGGAGGTAGTTTTGGATGTAATTAACTTAATCCCCACCCCAAGATCATCCCTCCTGCGAGAGGCGTAGTGTTGTACTCTTTACACTTTCAGGTTGAAGCGACACCGACGCGGCGTGCGGGTACATACCCTCGCCTCCCCGCTCGCCCCCGTCTCCAGCCGGAGTCGGCATCTTTACGCCGGCTAGGTGAGCTCCTGAACATCCCTCATTACTGTATTGGACTTGCTTAGCTTAGTATTGCTATAGTTACTCCGTCGGTGGTAAGAGAGTGTCCGATTTTACATTGCCACCAAATTGAGTGACCACCGCGGGCGAGTTGAGAGTGAATCCACTTAACCCACACCCTTGGTGTGTTGGCCGCCCATGATTTGGTTATCCTAGGCCCATTTTGGGTTCTCCCCAAGCTTGCCAACCCTTGGAGCCTCATGGTCCCACCTCGGACCCTCTCCAACATCGCCTAATTGCCTTCGGGCCCTAGTGTGTGCCATACGGGTGAGCTCACTAGTGTGAGTCCGCTGCTCAAACTTGAATGCTTGCAAAATAGGTCCAAGGTCGGTTCTACATCAGTAGTTAGTCTAAAGTATTAGGAACAAAATACTCTAAAGAACTTACCCGAGATTCTATCTCCTTACCTTGTTTCTTCATGAGCCAAAAGTAAGGGTCGCTTAGTTTAGAACTATGTCCTATTTATAGGGTTTTGGCTAGGGTTTGAAGATTAGATCGATTCTAGAGTCCTTGTTAAAGCTTAGATCAACATCTAAGAGTTCTTAACACCTCTACTAGTCTTCCCATCTTGATCCCTAAGAGATAAGCTAGTAAAAATCAAATCTTTTTGCTTGTTCTTCCTCTCACGAAAGCAGCAGGGTGTGACGGTCCAGTCCTGATGCGTTACAGGCATGTGGCGGTCTCCCGATAGACCGTTACAGACAACGTGTACAAAGTTTCAAATTAATAAAACTCTTTTATTCATTTTATCTATATATATATATAATAGTATTTATCCTTAAAATTCGTGAATAGGCTAAATAACCTTCTAGAATATGGGCCAAACTTAATGGGCTTGGTCCATGAACCTATTGGGTTTCAATTAAATAGGCTAGGTTAATTGTTTACCATATTTGGGCCTTATAGCCTATTTATTAATTCAATAATCCATTTATTAATTTATTTAGGCCTTATAAATCTCTTTAAATTCCATAAATAATCCAAAAATTATTATATATAAATTCTGGGGCCTTACACTTACTCGGGCCTTGCAGCAAGTGGCCCAAAGAGGAGCAGCGAACCACGGAGCTGGAGATCTTCACCGGAACTTCCGTGGGATGAATCCCCCACGATTTGGAGGCTCGACCGATCCCGACGAAGTCGAGCACTGGCTGAAAGAGATGGAAAGGATTTTCGAAGTGATGCAGTGTAGCGATCGAGCGTGTTCTTTTAATGACCTTCCAGCTGGAGCGTGATGCAAGAGCATGGTGGGATGCAGTGAAGGCTACCCATGGTGATGTGGACGCACTAAAATTCGAAGAGAATCGGTTCGTTTGTTGATCGGGGTTCATTCATTTATTTAGTGCGAGGGCGTGCCAGTCACAAAGTGACGATTTATTAGGGCTTCATGGAAGCCCATGGTGCGCTCGATCTGACTAATCAGACAATTGTGTAGTTCGGGTCGGGACTAAAACCAACCGTGCCATAAAGGCCACGGCGTTATTTACATCCCCCATACGGGGGAACACCCTTGATTGATTGCCAGGAATAAGGGGCCTACGGCCTAAAGAGAATACTAATAATGCAGGAGGATGGTGAAAGATGAACTATGCTAGAAACCCGTATCGGGATGTGAACGTTCAGACTATGTCGGCCACTCATGGGCCACTTTATGTTTGGACGAAGGTCCGTGTTTGTGGCACAAAAGACGGTGATAAAACCACGTAGATGTCTGCCGTGAGTACGGCAAGTTTAATGCGAGTGCGGGATTAGATCCCGATATATATGTGTCGGTCACTAACGGACCATTCATTGTTCGGATGAGAGCCCGCATTTGAAGCATCGAAAATGACGATAAAGCGTACGAATGTCTGCCGCGAGTACGGTAAGTTTAATGTGGATGCGGGATCGGATCCCGGAAGAAGTGGGTCAAGCTGATGAACTATCGGCCCAAGAGGTGCCCGGATCATGACCATGTCAGGGATTCCGAGGTCCACGTCCGATATCACGGGGCATCATTACTTTTCTCTTCACACACGGTCCGGGGGAGCGGGTTGTTTGGTGTGAAGCCCGAACTCGCCAACATACGCCCTCACACGCGGATCGACCTGCGCGGTCAGGTCACGGGGTTCAAGGGGGCAGCGCCCCTTGCGGGGGTCTCTGGGGGCGGAGCCCTCGGAACAAAAAAATTTAGTTATAATAGGGGCAATTTTTGATTATTGGTTTCCTATCCCTTTTTATCTGTTTGGTTAATTAGATATCTTTTTATTGAAGGCACGTCGGATTAAGGAAGCAAAGGGGCGCGTCAGAATAGGAGGTGAAAGGGGGGGGGCACCGGTTTAATGGGATCCCAAGGGGAGAGAGGGGCACGCCGGAATAATGGGTGCAACAAGAGGGGCGCGCCGGATAAGGGAGCAAGGGGGGGCGCGTCGGATTAAGGCCAATGAACAGGAGGGCGCGCCGGATTAGGGGGAGCAAGGGGCGCGTCGGAATGGGCTCAAGAAGAGGAGACGCGCCAGATTAGGGCACTATTCATTCCAAGAATTTTGAAGTTGTTTTGAGTGTGGGGTTAAACTGGCACGGGGGGGTACCGCGCCAGATTAGCCCGCGCCGGATTAAGAGCACGCCGGAATAGCTTCTATGAGGTTTATTTCATTCTTGTTGGCTCTGTTTCTTGTTTCTTTCAACTGCAAGTTAATTGGATGATTGGTTTGTTCACCTAATTGGTGGATTAAGTTGATAGAGAGAAAGTTTAAGTGTTTGATCATTTGTTAAGGTGAATTGGCATGAAAATCCAAATGTTTTATTATAGGTGTTTGTTGTGTAGGGTAGTTCGGTTTGTGTTTAATTTCTGGAGGGGGTTTTCTGAGTGGGGTTGATTTAGTCTGAAGAAGCTTCATTTATTCATTCTTATGTGTTCTTGTTCTTGTTCCTCTTGTTCTTGGCCCTGGCAAAAATCGGGCAGCACTTCCCCCGGACTAAAGTTTGCCAGAGAAAAATGGGGGAAACGCCAAACGGATTGCTCCGTGGTGAACCTCACAATGCAGACCTCACGGCGGTCCGTTAACCCACATGTGGGTGTGGAAGAGCTCGAGGACTAGCCTTCAAGAATTCTCGCGACTCACGGGTAATAATTTCTCAAGGCGAGACAAATGTATGCCACAGGAGGGCTGTAAATGTTCATCCATCTGTGGGTTCCTTAGAAGGTCATGCCACAGAGAGGCAGACTTCTAAAGGCCCCTGGATGAGAGGAAAACCGAGATGAAGAGGGAGAGATCAAAGCGACAGAACACCACTCATGCCCACAAAGAAAAGCATTCTTTTTATTCATCCCCAAGGAAAAGGGGGAAAGGAGGTACAGGAGGGGAGATTTACCCCAATGCAAGGAAAATGCATCAGAGAAAGAGGAAAGAAATATATCGGTGGGGGAGGGGGGAACGGAGCACAAGCTCCTCCCCCTATGAGCTCACCTCTCTTCTCTCATGCTCAATCTCTCTTTTTTCTTCACCTAGCAGGCGCAGGGACGGGGCTTCTTCTCTCTTTCTCCTCTTTTTATTGCTAGCTTTCAGCCGAGCGAACCAGCCTCTCTGTTGAACGAACTAGTCTCTCTTCTCCGGTGGAGTGTGCCTACCTTTTATAAGATTAAGGATGGGAGCGGTCCTCCCTTCTCTTTTTTCTTCACCTTCTCCTGCTCGAAGATCTTGAGTGGCCTGCGGATACGGGAAGCAGTAGAGTAGGGAAGTTGAGATTGGCCGACGGTGACCGACGGAGAAGCGACGTTCGGTGCGGAGCTCAAAGCCCTCTATTCCTGGGAGCTGCAGGGGCTCAGGCGGTTGTACGTCGGTCAGGAGCAGGCTGCTCACCCACTTCAGGTAAGTTCCTTCTGTTCACACCCGAAAATAGGGGATCGAATGTAGGATGGGATATCTCGGAGGTAAAGCGGCGCGAGGTTGTGCGCGCCGGATTAGAGCTTTGGAAGGGGCGCACCGGGTATGCCAAGCAAAAGTAGCGTGCCGTATTAAGGCAACAGTAAGGGCAAATGGGAAATTGGGCGCGCCGATTTTAGGGGCGCCGGATTAGGATGTTGAAGGGGCGCGCCGGTTTAGAGCGCGCCGGTTTAAGGCCCTTCTGCGCTATTTTAAGCATCAAATAGATTCTTTTCGAAGTCGCAACCATTTATTCGAATGTTGGCGTTCCCGGAATGTTCTAGTTACAATGTATGGCCTCCATAATATTCCATTTGCAGCCTCTAGGGCTCGGTCCCAGACTTTGCGTGACTTTCGGTGCATCCCGAGACTGTGCCGGAGTTCTTGATTTTTCTCTAATTCAGCTCTCGGCATGGCCGGTCGGAGAGTTGTAGCCGTATCTTCCACCTTGGGGGCTTCCTTAACGGGTAACGGACCACCAAGCGAGTTCTCATCCTGATCGGGTGAGGCATGAGGTTTATTCGGTATTTCCATCTTCGGCTCGCTCTCGAGTGTTGAGACGTGCATGCCGCATGATCCTCATCGACATTTTTCGACGTCTACAAATGCCCCCCACTCGTGGGCTGCGCAAGCGAAGGACGAGTGCGCGGAGCCCGCGAGTGTAGAGCTCTGTGACAATATACCTATTCTTTTCGAGCTAGTGGGATGCTGGTCCGGTGCGAATTCATGGGAAAGCGCTCACCCCTTCAACGAAGGGTTGAGGGGATCGCTTCACCGCATATGCACGCGGACCGACATGTCTGAGTGGAGGTTTAGTCATCGGCATGGGGTGAATGCCGAAGCAAGAAGGATGGGCATATGCGTCGCCCCAGGCGAAAGGCCCAAAATGACTTAGATGAGGCCAACCCCACGGGGGAGTTGGTGACTCATGCTAGGTTTAGGAAAGTTGTTCATTCATCGACTCGAGCGGAAGGTCCGAGCCAAGCAAGGAGGGGTTTCCTTGTGTTCATGGACTTGGACGGAAGGTCCGAGCCAAGCAAAGAGGATGCATTTTTTTTGTTCATGGACTAGGACGGAAGGTCTGACCCAAGCAAGGAGGGGTTTCTTTATGTTCATGGACTTGGGCGGAAGGTCCGAGCCAAGCAAAGAGGCTTCTTTTGTTCATGGACTTGGACGGAAGGTTCGAGCCAAGCAAAGGGGGTCCTTTTTGTTCATAGACTTAGATAGAAGGTCCATGCCGAGCAAGGAGGCTCTTTTTTTCATCGACCCAGATGGAAGGTCCAGGCCACGGCTTTGTTCATCGGTGGGACAGGGAATTGGAGATGGACGTGGTTTATTCATTGATGCCAAAGCAAGGGTCTTTTTGTTCATGGAACCAGACGAAAGGTCTGGGCCACTGGTTTATTCGTCGATACCGATAGGAAGTCGGAGATATGGTTTATTCATTGACACGGGGTTAGTGTCAAAGCAAGGGTTTTTTTTCATGGAACCAAACGAAAGGTCCGGGCCACAGGTTTGTTCATCGATGCCGACAGAAAGTTGGAGACTGACATGGTTTATTCATTGACACAGGGTTAGTGCCAAAGCAAGGGTCTTTTTATTCATGGAACCGGGTGAAAGGTCTGGGCCACAGGTTTATTTATCGATGCCGACAAGGAGTCGGAGACCGACTTGGTTTGTTCATTGACACGGGGTTGGTGCCAAGGCAAGGGTCTTTTTGTTCATGGAACCAAACGAAAGGTCCGGACCACATGTTTGTTCATCGATGCCGACAGGGAGTCGGAGATCGACGTGGTTTGTTCATTGACACGGGGTTGGTGCCAAAGCATGGGTCCTTTTGTTCATGGAACCAGACAAAAGGTCCGGACCACAGGTTTGTTCATCGATGCCGACAGGGAGTCGGATACCGACGTAGTTTGTTCATTGACACGGGGTTGGTGCCAAAGCAAGGGTCTTTTTGTTCATGGAACCGGGTGAAAGGTCC
Source organism: Amorphophallus konjac (assembly GCA_022559845.1). NCBI lineage: Eukaryota > Viridiplantae > Streptophyta > Magnoliopsida > Alismatales > Araceae > Amorphophallus > Amorphophallus konjac. The sequence goes on along the minus strand of CM040121.1, from coordinate 299,277,074 downwards.
GGGCCACAGGTTTGTTTATCGATGCCGATAAGGGGTCGGAGACCAACGTGGTTTGTTCATTGACACGGGGTTGGCGCCAAAGCAAGGGGAAAGGTTGATTCCCCCAATCCCGGACGAAAGGTTCAGGTGGGGTGTCCTTTGTCAGTGCCGATAAGGTGTCGAGGGCTGACATGGCTGATTCGTTTATTGGAATACTCAAAGATAAGAGTGAGTGTTAACAAAGGGAGACTGATGCCTCCCCTCCTTTTTTCTCTTTTTCTTCTTCTTTTTTTAATCCTTTTTTATTTTTTTTGTTCTTCTCTCCTTTTTTTCCTCTTTTTTGTTCTATCTTTTTTTTAAATGCAAGATAAATAGTGCCCAAACCATCTGGATAATACCAATGCAAATTCACTCGGGGCGGGGCGGAGAAATGCATCATTCATTGAATGGGGGAATCGGAGCATGGTACAACCTTAAATGCCTACCATTGAGGGGCGGAAACTGAACCTCCCCCCAATAGTTGACGATTACATATGATCCACCCTCGTAGACCTTCTGGACTACATACAGTCCAAGCCAATTCTCATTTAGCTTGCACTTGGGATTGGAAGCCATGACTTCTCTTCTCTTCACCATGACGAGGTCACCCTTTTTGAATTCACGCTCCATGACGAGCTTGTCAAATGCGCGCGATATTCGGGCCTGATAGACCTGGATATTCTGCTGGGCTTGGAGCCTTTTCCCCTCCAAGTTGGAGAGCTCTTCGAGCCTTCGCTCGACATTTGTTTGTTCTTCCCGGACCAACCCGCGCTAGATTGCGACCCGAAGGGAGGGTATTTCTAGCTCGATGGGGACAATTGCCTCTGAGCCATACACCAAGGAGAAGGGTGAACAACCTGTTGGAGTTTTGTATATAGTTCGGTATGCTCACAGGGCCTCATACATTTTCTCCTCCGAGTCTCTCTTGTTAGAACTAACAATTTTGGACAGGAGAGTACAAAGAGTTTTATTGAAAGATTTAGCCAAGCCATTGGCCTGTGGGTTGTAGGGGGTTGATGTCCTCCAAACGATCTTGTATTTCTCTGCCAGCCGGTAGACTTTTTGGTTACAGAAGTGGCTTCCATTATCTGAGATAATTCGGTTCGGAGTGCCAAACCAGAATATGATGTTGCGGCGGATAGACCTGGCAACGATTTCCCCGGTCACTTCTTTCAAGGCAACAGCTTCCGCCCAGCAGGAGAAGTAATCAGTTGCGACCAAGATGTACTTGCACCCAGCGGATGATGTAGGCAGTGGACCCACGACATCTGTTCCCCATTGGGCAAAAGGCCAACTTGGCAGTGTTGGATGCAGCGGCACGGGCGACCTTCTAAGCACCGTGGCGTGCTCCTGGCATTTCTGACAAGACTTGGCATACTTGCAGCAGTCGTCGAACATTGTTGGCCAATAGTAGCCGAGCTTCTTTATTTCAATCTTCTTTTTCGGTCCTGCCTGATGTGCACTAGCTGTTCCGGCGTGAACCTCTTTCATGACTTTCCAAGCTTCTTCAGTGGATAAACATCGGAGGAGCACCTTCCGTTTGGCGTCTGCCATAATTCGGAATAGTATCCCGTTCCGGACCTCGTAAGAGTCCTTTGTTCTGATTAACTTGATCTTCTCTTCCCTTTGCCTGGGCAGCTGCTGATATTTAAACCACTGCAAAAGGGGGTCCCTCAAGTCCGGTAGGCTGACGGCTTCCGCTGTGGCGACCTCAATTTCATCTTCTTCTGGCCCTTCTATCATGCTAGGCACTTGGCGCTGATTCACCACCCGGATGCTGAAGGATCCATCTGGCAGGATTGCCAATGAACTCGCCGATTTTGCCAGTGCATCAGCTTGTGCATTCTCTCCTCCGGCAACGTGGCCTATCTCAATGAGGTAGAACCGTTGCATGAGCCGTCTCGCCTTAGCATGGTAAGGGAGTAACTCGGGTTTTCAGACGTCAAACTGTCCCTGGACCTGCTTGACGACCAGCAATGAATCGCCAAACACATGTAATATTTTAATCTCCATTTGCAAAGCGACTTGGAGACCAATTGATGTGAAATGGACCCCCAAGTCTGATATCTTCTTTTCTTTGCCCATGATTCTTTGCATCACGTAGGAAGTTCATAACTAGACCAACTGCCTCATTGAGGCCATCAATTACTTTCATTGAAGTGCTTTCACTGATTGGGCCACCTGTTGTACTGTGAGTGCCAGAGGCACTTGATACTAGTTTGATGATCTTTTCAAGTATACAATATAGTCAGCTTTATCTCCTTGACTATTTCAGATTACGTGTAAGAGGAAGAACTCTTGGAAGCCTCATACTTCAAATAAGCAAGTTCATTGAGGAGAACTGCAACTTCAGCCTGTAACAATGACTTGTCAACTGTATCAGATAAACGCAAGTTATCAAGCAACCAATTCTCTCCAACAATGGACATTGAGACCTTGCTAGCACAAGAGCCTGAAACGTTTCCGCAGAAGCAACATGATTTTGTAGGATAGCCAAAACACCAACGTGCAAATAAGTGGCCCAAGCTTTGTCTGTGATTGTCCTCAAAGTACTATGCAGCAGTTCAACATCTTTTGATGACATAATAATAGAAAGCAGGTGCAATGCATCGAACTTGAGAGCATCATGTGGATCAGCAAATTATCTTGCTAAAGTTGGCACCAACTGGGATATCCACTTAGGAAATGAGGTGGAGGCGATAAATGGCAGGAAAACCGCGATGATCATCGGTGCCGAGCTAGGAGCACACTTGCATGGTTGGAGGGGGTGCTCGGCAGCCTGGGTGTGTGGAGACCTGCTCATCCTCGAACGACGACCGACCACGGCGGGGTGCCGGGGTGCCGGAGGCTAGGCTCCGACGGTGGCAGCGGCGAGGCTTCATGCAGGGCCGCAACGAGGTGGAGGCGGCGACGTTGCATGGACGGTCACGGTGAGATACTAGCGAGGGTGCTCGAAGGGGAGAATGCAGGTGGATGCCATTGCACTTGGCGAGATGGTCGTCACAGTAGTGAGGGTGCCGTTCTCGTACATGTGTGCTTGAGATGCCGTTGGTGTCCTCGATGGCCTGCACGAATGAGGGCACTGCAGGGGGGGCCGTAGGAGAGTGGGGACTCCTTCCCGTTGCCGCGGAAGACGTCATGGGAGGACCTTCTGATGGCATCGACGGCATGCAGGGGGAATCGTTCTCGAAGGCGGCGTCGACCGGATGGCACGAAGCTTGAGCTGCTTGGAGGGAAGTTGGCGTCGTGGCACCGTTGTGGGTGGCAGGCGAGTGTTGCCGCAACTAGGGGATGCTGAGGATGCACGCAGGGACTACAGCGGAGAGACAAAGGAGCTCGCCCCGTCGACGTTGCATGAAAGGACCATGGCGAGGGGAGTAGGCGCACGCTTCACTGCTACTGTGCTGGCGGGAGTTGGCCGTCTCGGTAAGCTAGCGTGGTGAGGGCAAGGCTGTTGGAGGGCGATGGGAAGTTGGGTTTTCAGATGAACAGAGGAAGAGAGGAGTGGGGTAATGAGAAGAAGGGGGGGGGAAGGGGGGGTGGGAGGCACCTGCGGTGCCCCTGTTTCAAACAGGGGATCGCCTGTGGGTTTTGAGAGGGTAAAGGGGAGGGAGAAAAGGCCTTGGGGGGGGGGGGCGTTACGTGAGGGGGCCTGTGTGGGGAGATGCCTGGGAGAGGGGGGGCTGGCCCGCGACTGTAGAGAGGGAGAGAAGAAGAGATGAGTGCCGCGGCGGTGTTAGAGAGAGAAAGGGGGTGGAGGTGAGGCTCTTGCGGTGCTTCGACGCAGGGTTGCATGGCCTAATGCCATGCTCGACCGGGCGCTGCTGTGCTTGAGAAGGGAGGCGGAGGTGCTCGCCCATGCTTGCTGGGGTGCTTCAGCCCTGAGTGTGCATATAGGGAAGGAGCAGAAGCTGCCCGCTGAGAGGGCTCCGTGCGATGGTAGTGAGTGGCTTGCTTACTTGTGGTCCACGGTGTGACGTGCTCATGGCATCGGCAGGCAGGGGCAGTCGCAACGGCAATGTTGGCATGGTTTCATGGCGATGGAAGGTTGGGTTCAACGATGGGGAGGGTGCATGAGCTGTGTACGGGAAGGAGATGCAGGTGGTGGGAAAACAGAAACTGACGGACAGTTGGGTAGCTGCAGGGAGGGGTCAGTGGTGATTTTGGGACAATGGGCTGCTTGCGTGTGGTGATAGGGGTGGGGGTGTGCGCATGGCCGGTGAAGCAGGCTGGGATCGTAGCAGAGGATGGGAGTGAAGGAGCGATCGGGAGCGTGGGCTTCTCACCCACGGGGAAGGGGGGGTTAGCAGTGGGAGGTGTGAGGAGAAGGATGGAGGGGAGAACGGTGTGTCATGTGGCTGGTGAGAAGTGAGAAGGTGTTGTGGCTGGGAGAGGGTCGCCGGCTGATGCGTGAAGAGGAGGATCAGTCGGAGGGGAAGAGTTGGGTCGCATCTCACGACCAGGTAACGTGGGCTTCTCACCCAGCGGGTGGGGCATCGCACCCCATCTCCTTCTCGGAGAACACAAACAAGGCTTCACACCTCAAGTGGATGGTTTCCAAAAATTCTAATAAACTTCATTACTTTTTAAAGAGAGGTTACATAACACATTTATAGACTCAGAGAAAATCAAAAGACACTCATTAAACTTCAACTAAAACATAACACTTAAGACTCATTATATCTCTGTTGGGAAGACTAAAAGACACTTAATAAAGACTATCACATGATGTGGATATTTTATTTCTATTACAAAAGAAATCACACATCTAGGCCCACTAACATGGCCCATTAACATAAAACTCTTAAAATAGCAAATATAGTTAGTTGCCGGTGCCGCTTTGACGATCGACCGTTGCTGTTTGTCGATCCCATGATGATTCCGTCACCAATGATCAGAGCTTCATACTCTGCCTCATTATTTGTGCAGGGCTTGTTAATGGAGCAGGATGTGTTCAATACTTCTCCCTCAGGGGATATAAGGACGATGCCGGCCCCGGCCCATACTTTCGTGTGCCCAGACAGGGTTGTTTATATTCTCGAAGCTCCATCAAAGTGCAGCTGCCAGGCGATATGTTGGGCTTGGTCCACCTCTAGTGTTTCATCTTCAGGCAGCTCCGTGGCCAGTGGGGAGTCTTCAGGCACAGGGTGTGCTGCAAAGAAATCAGCCATTGCTTGACCCTTAACGGCCTTCTAAGGCACGTAGGTGATGTCAAATTCCATTAACAGTATGGCCCACTTGTCGAGACGTCCCTTCAGGACTGGTTGGGAGAGAATGTGCTTGACTGGGTCAGCCTTAGAGATCAGGCTCACTTCATGCGAGAGCATGTATTGCCTCAACTTCTTGACTGTGAAGATCAAGGCGAGACAAATCTTCTCAATCAAGGTGTATTTTTCTTCTGCCCCCACTAGTCTTCGGCTGAGGTAATAGAGAGCTTGCTCCTTCCCCTCATCATTGTTCTGGGTGAGCATTGCCCCCAGTGAACATTCGGTGGCAGTTATATATAGAATAAGTGGCCTCCCCTTGACAGGTGCCCCCAGCACAGGCGGGGTCTTTAAGTAATCCTTCAGCCGATCGAAGGCCTTCTAACATTCCTGGTTCCAGTTGAAAGGTGCATTCTTCATCATTAATTTGTGGAATGGTTGACAGTGCCCCGACAAATTGGAGATAAATCTTCGGATGTAGGCTAGCCGACCTTGTAGGGACCTTAACTCTCCCAAATTCTTCGGAGGAGGTAGCTCCTGAATGGCTTTTATTTTAAAGGGGGCGATCTCGATCCCCCTATATCGGACAATGAAGCCGAGAAACTTTCCACTGGAGACGCCGAAGGCACACTTCATTAGGTTCATTTTCAGCTCGTACTGCCGGAGTCTCTCGAAGATGACTCTAAGGTCATTCAGGTGATCCCCCCTTTTCTTTGTCTTGACGACCAGATCATCAATGTAGCATTCGACTTTGCTATATAGCAGTTCATCGAATATCTTGGTCATCGCCTGCTGGTAAGTGGCGCCAGCGTTCTTGAGGCCGAAGGGCATTCTTTTGTAGTGGAATATCCCTTTAGGTGACCGGAAGGCTGTATGAATTCGGTCATGTTCAGCTATCCATATTTGATTATAGCCGGACGATCCATCCATGAAGGACAAGGCCTCATGGCAGGTAGTTGCATCAATCATCACTTCGGTGACGGGCACCGACAAGTCATCTTTTGGGCAAGCTTTATTCAAGTCGCGGAAGTCCACGCAGATCCTGATCTGTCCATTCTTCTTCTTCACCAACACAATGTTGGCCAACCAAGTAGTGTATTGATTTTCAGCTACAAAATCGACATCTATGACCTTGTCGACTTCTTTGCAAATCTATTTTATCAGCTCCGGCCTCATACGTCGGGGGGGCTGCTTCACCGGCTCCACCTGGAGATCAATAGCTAGAATATGTTGAGTCACACCGGGGCTCAGACCGGGCATCTCTTTGTAGTTCCAGGCGAAATAGTCCCGGAATTCTTGCAGCAACTTGACATATTGTCCCCTCTCCTGTGGAGGAAGAAGGGCACTCAGAAAGGTCGGCCTGGGTCACTTTCTGTGCCTAGGTTAATTTCAACGAGCTCATCCACTGTGGCTTGGCCGCCATCTTTAATTTCTGGAGGCGCTGGTAGCATGTCGATGAAATCCTTGTCTTCACCATCTTCTGCTTCAAGGACACCATAGGCGTCTTCTTGCTCTGCCTCGTTGGGTAACGAGGCTTTGCTTGTTTCCCCCTCTATTAAGCTTGCTGTGTGTGGCTCTGGGGGGCTCTCTTGTGTGGAGAGGTAAAGGACTTCTTCGGGATCTTCTTTGTAATTGTCATAGACGGCTCTTACAGGGGCTGAGGTGATTGATTGCCATACTGGGGGCTACTGCTCTGTTGGTGGCTGGGGTTGCCCATTCTCTGCTGCATCTTCAAAAATCTGGTGCTGAACTGACACCATGTAGATGCTTCTTTCGTGGCCGCCCGTCACATGGGGGCGTGGCGGAGCCACCACATAATCTCCCATTCTGAGCTCATCTCTCTCAATCCGGTCTTGAGCAATGTCCTTGAAGGCGTAACAGTCTTTGATAGAGTGGCCTAGTAGTTGGTGATAAGGGCAAAATAGGGGGTCACCACTTCTGCGAGCATCTTGCGGCCTCTTAGACCTTGGGAGGGAGACCTTGCCGTAGTAGCAGGCCCAATCAAAGATTCCTCGTGTCTTATTCCTCGAGAAAGAGTAAGGTCTTTCCATCTTCTACTGCAGTGTAGGATTTCGCTCGGCCGATTGTCTGACTGGGGGGACGGCTACATCCCTTGCCTCCTTTCTCAGGTGCATGGGGGCATTCGTGACGTTGTTCGGGGACTGACGCGTGTCTATGTTCTGTTGGCAGAAGATGCTCCTGATTAAGTCAGACACGAGTGCAGTCGCTTCAGCCAATCGAGCCCTCAACATTTCAATTTCCCACTGTTGTTGATAACACAAGGTAAAAAGGGCAGAGTCGCACCGAGGGAAGCTCGGAGTCCGACTTGCTTCCCCGTCCTTTGCATCAATGTCAGACAAGGGCAATGGCACCCCGCTGCTGTAGTTATTCGAGGTTGGTCCCTCAGAGGAGGACGGGACCTTCCCCTTGCTCCTACAGGGAGGTGGATTCCATAGGAATATTTCTTCATCTTGTTCTTTGTTGGCCAAAGGCATAAGGTGCTGGCGGCCTTCAACCTGCCATGGGCCTCCAGTGCCTGCGTGGCTATTGCCGCCTAGAGCCGAGACTGATATCACATCGGTTTCATAGGAATCTTCTAATGAAAAGCCCAATCCTGGATGCCGGGTGATTTGCAACAACCTCCGGTCCAGGTTTGGTGGGTTCCACATTTTCTTGAACATTTCTTTCCGACTGGAGAGCTGGTCGAAGGGGATCCCTTGCTTCCTGGTCATCTTGACCACACGACCGGCTATGTCAGGGAGTCCCATGATTGGGACGAGTGGGTCGTGTAGCTCATCGGGGAGTCTACAATCGTCATCCCCCTTGACCGGGTGCTCCTTGGCCACATAAAAGATGGTAGGCAGACCCCCGGGGTTGGGCACCTCGAAGGTCCTTAATGGTTCAATCACCTGGCAGTCAGCTTCTACGAGAGGCTTGATGATCCCAGGGGGGACCCTGACGTCTTCCAGCAAGTCTTCAAGGTATGGTGTTCCTGGTGTAAGGTAGATGGGAAGAGAGGTGGCCCGAAATACCCCTTCTGCTTCAGAAATGAATGACACCTGAGGGGGAGCCACATAGCCAGGCGGTGGTGGAGGGAACCAGCTGTCAGGCTCTGCCTTCTTCTTTCCATTGTCCTGAGTGGCTTGGGAGGCTTGCCTCGGCTTTTCCAAATAGAGATTAGCGTCCGATAAGTGACATTCGAACACTTCGAAAGGATGGAGGTCGGTAAAGATTCTCTCCTCTTTCCCGTTGCCGGGGTACTTGATGCATTGGTGCAGAGTGGATGGTACCACGCGATTTTGGTGCAGCCAAGGTCTGCCGAGCAACGCCTTGTAAGAGGTGCTGGAGTTGATCACATGGAACTGGACCTTGGTTGTGAAGTCACCGAGGGAGAGGTTGAACTCTGCGACCCCCATGGGGACCTCGCACTTCTGGTTAAAGCCAGCAATCTTGACGTTCTTGACCTCAATCAGGTGTACGTCAAAGTAATGTTTTTGGTACACCCGGTAGGGGAGTATATTCACGGCTGCCCCCGGGTCGATCAAGACTCTATTGATGGGATGCCCATTCAGCTGCCCCTTCATGTAGAGTGGCCTGTTGTGGCTGCAGGTAGGTAGAAGCATATCCTCTTCTGTGAAGGCAACAGCTACTTCAGGTGACATTTCTGCGAGGCAGGCTTCAACATATGCTGGTGTCTGGAGCGCAGCAATGATGGCTTGCCATGTCTCTTTATCTAGAGATAGGATTTCCCACACGGTTAACCTAGCTGGGATCTTCTTCAGGTGCTTGACTATTCTGTTGCTGGCTCGGACCTCGAGTAACTTCATCTCTTCGGCTCTACTGCGCCTGCCTCCACCTTGAACCTGGGGAGCTGGCACTGCGGGTGCCTCTTCCGCTGGGTCGGGTGTCGCTTGAGCTTGCGGAGGCCGCTGGGTCACTTCCTTTTCTTTCATGAACTCGACAAGGTTTAGGGTGTTGTCAGGTTCTTCCCTTGGCCGAGGAGGAGTTGGTACCAACGGGGCCGAGGGGCTACCTGCCTCTTTGGCCTGCTGGGACTCGCGGGGGCATGATTGTTTTCCCCTCTGAGTCGTAAGAAATTCAATAAATGAAGGGGCGGCCGAGCCGACCGGTTCTCCGGGGTAGAGACCTAAGTGAGGGGGAATCTCCATGCCTTGGACCCTAGGCTCAGGGATGTGATACGGTTGTTCTTCCCTGAACAGGATGTTGTGGTTGGCCTGAGGAGGACGTCCCCACTTCCTTCCCGACCTGGTGGCATGTTGGGAGGTGGATGCTTCAGCCTGATTCACCTCTGACGGCTCAATGGGCACTTCTTGCTCTTCCTCTCTCAGGGAGAGGGCTGTGTCAAATAATGCCGAGAGGGTGTTGCATGAAAGGACAACCCCACTCTTCTTCTTGTTTCTAGGTCTTCTCTTCTTCTTTTTCTTCTTCTCTTCAGTGGCTGGCAACTGCTCTTGGGGAAGCTCACACCACAAGAGAGGCTCTTCTTTCGTCTCGGCTTCCGCTTCTGGAGCTAGTTCGAGTGACTCGAACTCCTTCCAAGGGACAAATCCTTCAACTCCACAGGCTGGATCTCGGGCTGTTCATAGTCTTCAAGCCCATCAATAATGGCCTGGAGCCTTTCTATCGCAGGACTGGTTTCCTTGTGCACCTACATCGGGATGTGTTTCTTCTTGTTGTGAGTGGGCCGTCTCATAACGAGCCGGGGGGCTAAGTCATGCAAGACAGGTATCACTGGTGGTGGTGCTGGCCGGGGTGTAACGCCCCTTATGTGAGCTTTCGGAGTGGGCCGGGGAGCTTGTCTTCTTCTTCTGTTCTTCGTTGGCGCGGCTTGCCAACCTCCTTGGTCTTGAGCTGGCGCCATGACGAAGGCTTGATAAGTAGCCTGTGTACTGGCCTCCGCCCATTCTTCAGGCAGCTGTTGGTATAAAGATACCATGTTGACAGTGGTGCCGATGTTCGGCATCTCGTGCGGCTGCGGAGGATCCACTCTGAGCTCCCCCATGTCCAGCTCTCCCTTCTTGATCAAGGACTCAATGATGTCCTTGAAGATGTAACAATCCTCAATGGTATGCCCAAGCATCTGATGGTATGGGCAAAAGCGAGGATCATCCTTCTTCTGCAAGTCACCAGGCCTCTTTGGATCTGGTAATGTGATCTTGTTGTACCTGGTGGCCCATTCAAATAGGACCCGGGCTTTGTCTCGAGGAAAAGAGTACAATTTATTCCTCATCTTCTCCCGCAGAGAGGGACCTTCCTGCCGTTCAGTGGACCTGGGCGGAGGAGGGTCGGCTATCTCTTTGGCTTTCTCTCTTCGCTTCTCGAAAGCTTCGAAGTCCAGTGTGTGAACTTCTGGCGGTGTTGGTCTTTTCTCGACCTGCCTGGCCCTCTGGCTCGATGCAGCTGGAGCAGAAGAGTATCGAGCAAGGAATGCCTTGATCTCTGCCACTATGTTATTCAGACGATCAAATGACCTTCAGCACCGATCATCCTCTCAAGGATTTCCTTCTTCAGATTCTGTTTACAGATCTACACTGCGTCCTCCTGATGCGGGGGACGTTTGCACCTCATGCTAAGGTTCCTCCACCTCTTTATGTAGTTGAAAGCCGACTCATCATTTCTCTGTCTTGTGGCGTAAAGCTCTGCCACGGTTACCTCCTGCTCAGCTATGTAGAACCTTTCCTTGAATTTCTTCTGCATATCAGGCCAGTCTGCAATGGACCCGGCGGGCAAGCTCGAGTACCACTCGAAAGCGAGCCCGGTAAGTGTCGAGCTCAAGAACTTGAGAAGATAAGCTTCATCCGCGGCTAGATCCCCCATAACATTCACATAATAGGCAATGTGCTCCCTGGGAGACAATTGCCCATTAAATTTCTCAAACTTTGGCGGCTTGGTGATGCCGACCGGTAGCCTCTTGGCAGCATAGTGTGCCGGGTAAGGTACCCGGTATACGTCGAATGGCGTGTGATCACCATCGCTCCTCTCTGCCAACTTCATATCTATCATTTGTTCGAGCATTAGTCTACTCACTGTTGCCGGGTCAACCGGGTTTGGATAGAAATGGGCCGGTTGCACCAGCGGCGTTGTTAACACTGTCGCCTGAGGTGCAATAGTGGACCCCTGGAATGGCAGGTTCGACGGCGGGGCCGGTGTGATATGTTGTGGCTGATGCAGGGGTACGCCGCCCGTGTAGGTAGGTATTGGGGGAGACACCGTCGCCTGTGGAGAAGCTTCCGAGGCCTGATCGTTGTTCCCAGGGGTCTCTGGCAATGCTTCAATCTGCCCGGATGTCGAGGGCTGAGCAGCTCTTTCAGTCAATTGCTTCCTTAACAATTCGATCTCCCGTTGATACTATTGCATCATATGCAATACCGCAGGGTCGTTCATGGAAAGGCTAGGGGTGCCTCCTCTTTCTTCGATCGGCGCCTCTTCGGATGAAGTGGATGGTCCTCCCGCAGTGCCTTCTGTAATGACATTGGCAGCCAAGGCCATTGAGGGTCCCTCATAGTCAGCTTCTCCAGTGTGGACTTGTGTCTTCTCAGCTACCGCTTTCCCTCTTCTGGTAAGAGGTCCTGGCCTTGTGGCAAGCCTGGCCACTTCTTCGGGCTCGGTTGGTAGAGCCCCGTACCGACCAGATACCCCTGCCATGTTACAGGTATAGACCCTCAGGTCTCTGCCTCTTCTTGTTGTTCTTCTTGACGGCCTACCCGGAAAGACCAATCTGTCAAAGACCGACCTTCGCGGCTTCACTTCTTCCCTCAGCGGGGACTGATAGTGCTCCTCAGAGCAGTTTCTTGACTCGGCGCTGGGCACAGGCCGAGTCTCTGCTTCTTCAAATGCAGAGGCTACTGCCCCTAGTAATCTCTGGTGACCCAGGGGAGTACTCCCTGGGCCCCGCAAGTAGTTCTTCATGGCTTGCTCCACTCCTTCCCAGTCTTGGTCTGGAGGAGAGACTGGTGACATTGCCCTGTTAACAACAACGGGCATGCGGGTTGCAGGCTTCGCATGGGCAGCCTATTAGTGACGTCGGTAGTGTCGACGGCGGATGTTCTCTGGTGGTGTAGGTATGGCCAGTACCGGCTGGCAGACAGGGGCCGATGTCTTGACCCGATCTCCTTGTTGTGCCCTTGCCGGGCGGAAGGTGTTGGGCCCTGCCCGGGTCGGTGAGGTGAACCGGTCCCCCTTGGGAACCCAAACTTGCTTAGCTTTGGTGGGCCTGGAGGCCGACTGATGCTGCGGCGCTGGGGCCGGAGTGGCGGGCGTCATCTTGCCCTTCATCTTCTCCAGTGCCTGAAAAGAGTAGCGCACTGGTACGGCAGGTACAATGCGATCCGGGATCACCTCGGAACGATGTCTGATAAGATGCACCCAGAAAGTCCCGACGACAGCAGACTTGCTGGTGCTGGAGAACCGGCCTCGGGGTGATGTCGTGGCGTGGCTCCTCCGGAGCCTCCTCTGGTGAGAGGCCGACCCTTAGCGAGATGGGCCGGCCGTTTGGTGCAGATGGTGCACATTGCAGCTCAGCGTCCTGGTCGGGACGGTCTTGGAAGTCTCGGCCACTAATCGGCCGACAGCAGCTTTGGCGGCACCCTGGATGGGAGCATTGCTTTCAGTCCTGTCTGACGCTTCCACGTCCAGCAGGTTCGTGAAGGCTACCCCGAGGAAGTTGGGGAAGCCTACCACGGGAGGGAAGCTCCCGAAGCTGAGGGGGACGGCCAAGTAGCCGTTCTGAACATGGCTCTTGACGACCTCCTGACCGAAAGTGAGGGCCATTGTGATGTCTGAAATGCAGCCTGTATTTGCAAATTGAAGAATTAGTATTACAAGAAGGGGGCCGTGGAGCCCTTAGTTCCGACAAAGAGATGAAGGGTGATTCTGGTCCCACCGGGCGTGCCAGACTTGTGGACGCACTAAAATTCGAAGAGAATCAGTTCGTTTATTGATCGGGGTTCATTCATTTATTTAGTGCGAGGGTGTGCCAGTCACAAAGTGACGATTTTTTAGGGCTTCATGGAAGCCCATGGTGCGCTCGATCTGACTAATCAGACAATTGTGTAGTTCGGGTCGGGACCAAAACCCACCGTGCCATAAAGGCCATGGCGTTATTTACATCCCCCATACGGGGGAACACCCTTGATTGATTGCTAGGAATAAGGGCCCTACGGCCCAAAGAGAGACTAATAATGCAAGAGGATGGTGAAAGATGAACTATGCTAGAAACCCGTATCGGAACGTGAACGTTCAGACTATGTCGGCCACTCATGGGCCACTTTATGTTTGGACGAAGGTCCGTGTTTGTGGCACAAAAGACGGTGACAAAACCGCGTAGACGTCTCCCGTGAGTACGGTAAGTTTAACGCGAGTGCGGGATTAGATTCCGGTATATATGTGTCGGTCACTAACGGACCATTCATTGTTCGGACGAGAGCCCGCATTTGAAGCATCAAAAATGATGATAAACCGTACAAATGTCTACCGCGAGTACATCAAGTTTAATGTGGATGCGGGATCGGATCCCGGAAGAAGTGGGTCAAGCTGATGAACTATCGGCCTAAGAGGTGCCCGAGTCATGACCATGTCAAGGATTCCGAGGTCCACGTTCGATATCACAGGGCATCATTGCTTTTCTCTTCACGCACGGTCCGGGGGAGCGGGTTGTTTGGTGTGAAGCCCGAACTCGCCAACATACGCCCTCGCACGCGGATCGACCTGCGCGGTCAGGTCGCGGGGTTCAAGGGGGCAGCGCCCCTTGCGGGGGTCTCCGAGGGCGGAGCCCCCGGAACAAAAAAATTTAGTTATAACAGGGGCAATTTTTGATTATTGGTTTCCTATCCCTTTTTATCTGTTTGGTTAATTAGATTTCTTTTTATGGAAGGCACGCCGGATTAAGGAAGCAAAGGGGCGCGCCGGAATAGGAGGTGAAAGGGGGGGGCCGGTTTAATGGGATCCCAAGTGGAGAGAGGGGCGCGCCGGAATAATGGGTGCAAGAAGAGGGGCGCGCCGGATAAGGGAGCAAGGGGGGGGGGGGCGCCGGATTAAGGCCAATGAACAGGAGGGCGCGCCGGATTAGGGGGAGCAAGGGGCGTGCCGGAATGGGCTCAAGAAGAGGAGGCACGCCGGATTAGGGCACTATTCATTCCAAGAATTTTGAAGTCATTTTGAGTGTGGGGTTAAACCGGCGCGGGGGGGTACCGCGCAGGATTAGCCCGCGCCGGATTAAGAGCGCGCCGGAATAGCTTCTATGAGGTTTATTTCATTCTTGTTGGCTCTGTTTCTTGTTTCTTTCAACTGCAAGTTAATTGGATGATTGGTTTGTTCACCTAATTGGTGGATTAAGTTGATAGAGAGGAAGTTTAAGTGTTTGATCATTTGCTAAGGTGAATTGGCATGAAAATCCAAATGTTTTATTAGAAGTGTTTGTTGTGTAGGGTAGTTCGGTTTGTGTTTAATTTCTTGACGGGGTTTTCTGAGTGGGTTTGATTTAGTCTGAAGAAGCTTCATTTATTCGTTCTTATGTGTTCTTGTTCTTGTTCCTCTTGTTCTTGGCCCTGGCAAAAATCGGGCAGCACTTCCCCTGGACAGAAGTTTGCCAGAGAAAAATGGGGGGAACGCCAAACGGATTACTCCGGGGTGAACCTCACAATGCAGACCTCACGGCGGTCCGTTAACCCACATGTGAGTGTGGAAGAGCTCGAGGAGTAGCCTTCAAGAACTCTCGCGACTCATGGGTAATAATTTCTCAAGGCTGGACAAATGTATGCCACAGGAGGGCTATAAATGTTCATCCATCTGTGGGTTCCTTAGAAGGTCATGCCACGGAGAGGCAGACTTCTAAAGGCCCCTAAATGAGAAGAAAACCGAGATGAAGAGGGAGAGATCAAAGCGACAGAACACCACTCATGCCCACAAAGAAAAGCATTCTTTTTATTCATCCCCAAGGAAAAGGGGGAAAGGAGGTACAGGAGGGGAGATTTACCCCAACGCAAGGAAAACACATCAGAGAAAGAGGAAAGAAATACATCGGTGGGGGAGGGGGGAACGGAGCACAAGCTCCTCCCCCTCCGAGCTCACCTCTCTTCTCTCACACTCAATCTCTCTTTTTTCTTCACCTAGCAGGCGCAGGGATGGGGCTTCTTCTCTCTTTCTCCTCTTCTCTTTGCTAGCTTTCAGCCGAGCGAACCAGCCTCTCTGTTAAACGAACTAGTCTCTCTTCTCCGGTGGTGTGTGCCTACCTTTTATAAGATTAAGGATGGGAGCGGTCCTCCCTTCTCTTTTTTCTTCACCTTCTCCTGCTCGAAGATCTTGAGTGGCCTGCGGATAGAGTAAGCAGTAGAGTAGGGAAGTTGCCTCCACGGGATTGGCCGACGGTGATCGACGGAGAAGCGATGTTCGGTGCGGAGCTCGAAGCCCTCCATTTCTGGGAGCTGCAGGGGCTTGGGCGGTTGCACGTCGGTCAGGAGCAGGCTGCTCACCCACTTCAGGTAAGTTCATTTTTTCACACCCGAAAACAGGGGATCGGATGTAGGATGGGATATCTCGGAGGTAAAGCGGCGCGAGGTTGTGCGCGCCGGATTAGAGCTTTGGAAGGGGCGCACCGGGTCTGCCAAGCAAAGGTAGCGCGCCGTATTAAGGCAACAGCAAGAGTAAATGGGAAATGGGGCGCGCCTATTTTAGGGGCACCGGATTAGGATGTTGAAGGGGCACGCCGGTTTAGAGAGCACTGGTTTAAGGCCCTTCCCCGCCGTTTTAAGTGTCAAATAGATTCTTTTCAAAGTCGCAACCATTTATTCGAATGTTGGCGTTCCCGGAATGTTCTAGTTGCAATGTATGGCCTCCATAATATTCTGTTTGCAGCCTCTGGGGCTCGGTCCCAGACTTTGCATGACTTTCGGTGCATCCCGAGACTGTGCCGAAGTTCTTGACTTTTCTCTGATTCAGCTCTTGGCATGGCCGGTCGGAGAGTTGTAGCCGTATCTTCCACCTTGGGGGCTTCCTTAACGGGTAGCGGACCACCAAGCGAGTTCTCATCCTAATCGGGCGAGGCATGAGGTTTATTCGGCATTTCCATCTTCGGCTCGCTCTCTAGGGTCGAGACGTGCATGCCGCATGATCCTCATCGACATTTTCCGACGTCTACAGGTGATAGACAAGTTTCTTGGAAGGAGTTCGAGGAACTCTTTAATAGCAAATATTTTTCTGATAAAGTGTAAGAAAAGAAAGCGGTGGAATTTGCTGCTCTGAAGCAGCGAAATCTTTCTGTAGCCGAGTACGAAGCTCAGTTTTCTAGGCTATCTCGTTATGCCACTCACTTGATATCTGCTGAGAAGATGAAGGCCAAGCACTTTCTCAATGGGCTGAATTTGCAATATATAAACCAGTTAGCGCCAATGGAAATTCAAACTTATGCGGAGATGGTAAGAAAAGCTCAAGTCTTGGAAGACACCTTAGAGATGACGGAGAGGATTCGTGGGAAGAATCCTAAGAAGGAAGAAGCTACTGGATCCGAGAACTTTAAACCCGGTAATGGCAAGAAAAGGCCCAATGGTGGGTCTAGTTCGTGGAAGGGCAAGATGCCGAAGAATGAAGATAAGAAGCCTGGCCCGATTGTGCCATTTAAGGGCATGTGCAAGTATTGTAACCGTCCAGGTCACAGGATGGAGGAATGCTGGCGCAAGTTTGGGGCCTGTCTGCGCTGTGGAAGCAGGGACCATCATATTTCAGAGTGTCCCCTCCTGTCAGATCAAGCTACTCTGACCAAGCCACAAGGAAACAGGAAGCAATAGGGCAAGCTCCAAGCCCTACAGGAAGATGATGCCGGAACCACCGAGGAGGGTGGACTCGTTGAAGGTACTCTTATTATACATGATAAGCCAGCATTCATTCTCTTTGATACCGATGCCACTCATTCTTTTGTTTCTCGAAACTTTGCTAAGTCTTTAGCTGTGAAGCTAGTCTTGATGAATTCTCCATTTGAAATTTGAACCCCTATTGGATCCAGTTCAGCAATTAAGTATTTCTATCCTTCTAGTAAGGTTATGATTAATGAACAGAACTTGCCAGCTGATTTAGTTTGCATGGATATGAAAGATTATGATGTAATTTTAGGAGCGGATTGGTTGGCTAAGTATGAGGCCAATGTCAATTGTAGTTCTAGTTCTGTGTCTTTTTCTAGACACCCTGGACTTTCTTTTATAGGGGTTAGGCACCATAAGTCTGTGCCACTTATTTCGGCCCTTCGAGCTGATAAGTTGATGAGGAGAGGATGTCAGGCTTTTCTGGCCTTTGTTTATGTGACCACTGAGAGGAAGATTGAGATTAAGGATATTCCTGTCGTTCGAGATTTTCCAGATGTCTTTCTTGAGGAATTGTCAGGACTTCCGCCTGAGAGAGAGGTTATCTTTTCTATTGATCTAATTCCTGATGCGACCCCCATTTCTAAAGCTCCGTATCGTATGTCCCCTGCGGAGCTGAGGGAATTGAAGCGACAATTGATGGAATTGCTTGAGAAAGGGTTCATTCGTCCGAGTACATCCCCGTGGGGAGCTCCAGTGTTGTTTGTTCGAAAGAAGGATGGCTCGATGAGATTATGTATCGATTATCGACAATTGAACCAGCTTACTATCAAGAACAAGTACCCATTGTCGAGGATTGACTAGCTGTTTGATCAGATAGCAGGAGCTCAGAATTTTTCTAAGATTGATCTTCGATCAGGATACCATCAGTTGCGGATCAAGGATGAGGATATTTATAAAACAGCTTTCCGTAGTAGGTATGGGCATTTTGAATTCGTAGTAATGCCTTTTGGACTAACCAATGCACCTGCAGCTTTCATGCAGTTGATGAACAGTGTGTTCCGACCCTACCTTGATCAATGGGTCGTCGTGTTTATTGATGACATTTTGATATATTCTAAGAGTGAGAAGGAGCATGCTGAACATCTGAGGATGGCATTGCAAATATTGAGAGATCATCAGCTATATGTCAAGTTTAGTAAGTGTGAATTCTGGTTGCAAGAGGTGTCCTTTCTAGGGCATATTATTTCGAAAGAATGTATTTCTGTTGACCCTTCAAAGGTAGAGGCAGTGAAGAATTGGGATAGGCCTACTAATGTAACAGAAGTTAGAAGTTTCCTAGTCCTAGTAGGTTATTACCGAAGGTTTATTAAGGATTTCTCAAAGATTGTGGTGCCCTTAACAAGATTAACCCGCAAGGAGAACAAATTTGATTGGTTAGAGGATTGCGAGCGAAGCTTTCAGACCTTGAATGACTGTTTAACTACTGCCCCTGTTTTGGCCTTACCATCCGGAGAAGGAGGTTTTGTGGTATACATGGATGCTTCAGGTATTGGCCTAGGTTGTGTGCTTATGCAGCACGGGAAGGTAATAGCTTATTCCTCGAGGTAGTTAAGAAAGCACGAAGAAAATTATCCTTTTCATGATTTGGAACTTGCAGCGGTAGTTTTTGCCTTGAAGATTCGGAGGCACTATTTGTATGGAGAGACATTCATGGTGTTTTCAGATCATAAAAGCTTGAAGTATTTGTTCTCTCAAAAGGAACTTAATATGAGGCAGAGGAGATGGCTTAAGTATTTGAAAGACTTTGACTTCTCCATAGAGTATCATCCTGGAAAGAGGAATGTGGTGGCTGATGCCTTAAGTCGCAACCCAATAGCTAAGCTGTCGCATCTCATGTTGCAAGAATGGAGACTGTTGGAGTAGTTAGCTAGTTTAGATCTCAATGTTGACAAGGACCGGGTTACGATTGCTCAGATTCAACTTAAACCAGAATTCTTGATAGTGTTGGGACGGTGCGATGGATACAGAGGGGGGGTGAATGTATCCCTCTACAAAATTGTCCCACTTAAAAACAATAAGCCTGTAGCTAGACACAGTTGCGGAATAAAAGCTATAGAGCTCTTCAAGAAGAAATTCAAAGAAACATTTGATCAATCAGTTGAACTGCTAACTATACTGGTGGTACCTGATCAAGTCTAATGCCAAAGACAGAACTAAGCAAACCAGACTCACTTAGCAAAACATGTAATGCTCAAGGTCACTTCAGATAGAAACAAGAATGCTCAGACAACCTATGAAAGAGGTAGAAGACAAGGGGCAAATGCACAAGGCAAACCACGGCACAGAAGATTTTTTAGGTGGTTCGGTCCACAGACCTACGTCCACCCCTCACTCCAAACCGGAGTGAGGCTTCCACTAGCACAAGCTAGAACCGCAAACTCAGTCTGCAAACAAACGCTGCCAAACAGCTTGACCAGAGGAACACACTCCTCTCTTCCTCCACCCAGGAGGGAAACCACTAGCGACACCTAGTCACTAGCAACTAGAGACCGAAGTCTCTCTTCCTCCAGACCAGAGGGAACCCACAAGTGACACCCAGCCACTTGCAATCGGAGGACCAATCCTCCCTTCCTCCAAATCGGAGGGGAACCCAGAGACCCAAGTCTCTCTTCCTCTGAAACCCAGAGGGAAACCGCTAGCGACACGAGTCACTAGCAACCGGAGACTCCAAGTCTCCCTTCTCCTGAATCAATAGGAGGAACCCCGATCTCCAACCAGAGAATCGGAAGAACAAAGCCAAGGAAGTGTAAAAGAAAAACAATAAACAAAAATACAGCAATCAGAAAGCTGGAAATGAAATCACAATGTGGTTCTCGTAGGAGCTGACTGGCCTGGATTTGATCCACGGTCCAGTAGACAGATCTTCAATAAAGTCTTCTTTCTTCTTCTCCATGAACTCTCTCTCTCTCTCTCTCTCTCTCTCTCTCTCTTCTCAATATCAGGCTCACACTATTCTTCTTCTTCTTCACTCTCGATCTCACTCTCGATCACAATCTCCTTTTCTTTTTCTTCTTCTGCTTTCACTCTCTGCCTCTCTGCTTCTCTTTTATTTTCCTCTCACTGTCTACTCTTCTCTCTGCTCTTCTTCTTATTTTTCTCCACACTGGATCGTGCAGGCTCTCAGTGGCTCTCTGCTCCTTTGATCACGATCAGTCTTCTCCAGATGGAGAAGGCTTCTATTTATAGCAGCAGCAGCTAGGGCGTGTGCAGGGCTTGTGCCCTCTTTGTCTAGAGATACCCTCGGATCACGTGCCAGGTGCCAACCTCGGATCACATGCCCAAACATTTTTCTTCTCGAAGCATATACCTGTCAAACAGTCATAAGAGGATACACTGAGTAAGTTTATGTTTTGAACAGTGCACGTACTATGTATGCTAGCAGGCAATGTATAGACTTGAGATGAATGATAACTACTGTATAGACTTCATTTGTGAGATTGAACAAATGCAGATAGGGAAGTCTACACATTGAATCATGGATGCTCGGACATGCAGTCAACCACTGTACAGACTTTAGATGCATGCATGCGACAACAATGTACAAACTTGTTGGTTTGTAATGCAGAATGCACTTAAACAAAGTATGTACAATGAGGATGTTTAGACTTTGATTTATGCATGCACAGACTTGTATGAAGAACAGGCTGTACAGACTTAAGACTCAGCTACGAACTGAGCTAAAGAATGTATAGACTTGCTCAGCTATCAGCTAATGGATGTACTGACTTAATGAGATGTATAGACTTGTGTTCGTGCAACACACAGGCTGTACATACTTGATAGCCTGTAGTGATGTACAGACTTGATGGTTAGGTGCATGAGAAAACAATGTACAGACTTGCTGTAATGAACGATGCCCAACTGCATAGTGTATGGACTTAGAATGCATGAGACAGCAATGTATAGACTTGCACGAGCAGGCGACAATGTATAGACTTGATGCGGCTTCAAAGCAACCATGTGCAGACTTTAAGTGTGGATGACCAGACAATGTATAGACTTGCACATATGCATGAACAAGTGGTGATGTACAGACTTGGCCAATGTACAGACTTAGCAGCGAGATGCACACGATGTATAGACTTGATGCAGTAATGTAAAGACTTTGCGTCTAATGCCTGAAGCACATGATGCAATGTACAGACTTGGAAATGCTTGAAGCACATGATGCAATGTACAGACTTGGAAATGCTGCATGCACAAGACGATGTACAGACTTGGTCTTGCGACCACGACTGTACAGACTTTGAGAAACGATGCACAGAGACGCTAAGTGAGATGCTAGACGTTGTATGGACTTTGTGTGTGCATATGCCAAGACCATGTACAGACTTTACGTTTATACAGCAACAGGAGTTGTGTAGACTTTATATGCATGAATGCACCATGTAAAGACTTTGCGTGCAAGACACTGTATATGCATGAACGATGTACAGATGAGTGCACAGACTGTATGACTGATGTAATGAAACACCGGAGGATGTACAGACTTTCTGCCGAAGAATGTACAGACTAGAGTTGATGCAGACTTGGCAAACTTTGTACAGACTTAGAGGCACAATGAACATGGACCGATGCAGTGAATGCATATAGCAGATATGAACTGATGCAATGTATGCCGGAGAACTAACAGAGCAGTCTATTTACCAATGCAGAGACAGACAATGTAATGAGATGAATGTGCCCACTCTCAAATCAATCAATCAATCATGCTCATATAGCATGCTGACATCAAAACAATTCATACTCATAGTGCAACACAATTCATACTCATAGTGCTTGCTGACATCAAAACCATAGGGGCACAACAATCTCCCCCTTTTTGATGATGACAACACTATGAGTCACTATATGAATCACTATGAGACATGCTGACATGCAGACATGCAGAACCAAAACTATTCTCCCCCTTTGACTTCATCAAAAAGAGAAAAGTTTGAGAGAGAAAAATTAAGCATGTATGAAAAGATTGATAAAACATCTCCCCCTTTGACAAATGAAGGCACATAAGAGATATTCCCCCCAAAAAAATATGCAGGATGAGCACTAGAGGAATAAGATGTAAGAACTCCCCCTATCAACATGAATGAGTTCAGGTGAACTAAAAGCAATCTGAAATTGATTTCCAACAACAAGATATTGATTGGATTGCCAAAGAATAGATGAGAGAGGAAGATTTTCAATGGGATACCAAATCCATAAATCTTGATAAGCAAATGCCAGACTCTTTTATTATACCAGATTATGAATGAGTCTAAACTTACCAGCATGATTTAAGAATGATATATACAAAGTTTATCAGGAAAAATCAATACTCATGTCTGAAACACCTTTTAATAGAGATGAACCAATTGCACATATGACACACATATTTGACCTCCTTCTATCTTACTCAATCAATTTTAATGACTTCTTTATAAGTTACACAAGATAGTATTGAGATTAGATATATATGAGTGTATCTGAAATTTCTTGGATTATACTTATTTTTCAGAATTTTTCTATTGATCAGCACTTATTTTTCTGAGCAATCTTAGTTGATAAACACCTTTTTACATGAGGCACAACACGTGTCAGGTGAAGTGACCCAGTTACTCAGTGTGATAACTGTATTGTCTCTCAGTTATGAGAACAGAGTTAGCAATAGAAGTGTCTTTTTACATTAGGAGACACCTTGGTTAGAGGCAGGAATCCCCAGTTACTCAACACAATTACGCTATTGCTCTGTCAGATTTCTCAATTATTTTTTTTTATATATATCAGAGATAACTGTGGTACTTCATGACATGGGTTTACACTATTTCTTTGATAGATAACCCAGTTTCTCTGTGATCAAAGTCATTGCTCTGACTTCATTTTCTTTCAAATGTTTTCAGACAATGCTCAGTACACTGATATGTTTAAAAAACAATACTTACTACATGTATCTTAACCAAAGAAGACCATTCGATTAAAATTTCATAGTTCAGAGGTTTTTGTATGAGGTTACATGAGACAATTGGTTAAGATTTATTAAACATGATGGTTCAGACATTTTCAAGATTTTTAAATCAAAACTTGATAAATACATTAGACTTAAATCAATTTGATTTATCAGACATTCTTAAACCAGTATAATAGAAGAATCTTCTTTTCGGAATATGTCGGATTTATGATTAGGGTACACAGATTGAAATTTTCCCAAATTCAGATGAATCAAACTGGCAATGCAACAAGATGTGAGCATTAAAGCAGTGCAGTTCAGAAACCAATGTTAAAGACTGGAATTCATACAGATTATCTTGACAGAATTTGACAAGGAGGTATTCAAGCAGAGCTCTCCTTTAGCAATTTAAGGAGTATCAGATGTAGATTTCAGCTTCAAGAAAGTTGAGAGTTCAGTTGATTAAAGAGCAATCACTAACACACAAGAGTAGGATGATAATTTAAATGACTGAACAGGAAGGGTTCAGTTTATGAAAGACTGATAAATTTAAGATACTCCCCTGTCTAGATGCAATGAGTCATTTCTTTTTAGATTTTTCAAATTTGATGATATGCAATACACTGCTCTATAATGCAAACTCCCCCTGACAATATGCAATGTATGAAGATTTTAAATGCAGCAAGTGCAATGACAGAATGCAGGGAGTTTTGACAAATTATGCATCATGAATGGATATGTAATGCATTCAGCAAATGAAATTATCATGATATGCAAGCATCAAGAGCACACAAATTCAGAAGACAGAGTTTTAAGCTGAGTTTTTCAGAACTAACCTGTACAGTGCAATCCTGGGGGTTTCATTCTTGAGTGCCTTGGATTATTAACCCCTTTATTCATCAACTTCCAAGGCACACCTGCAACACATTCATCATTTTGATCCTGCAGGAACCCAAACAACCTTGGGTCCTACGTTAACCCTCACAGGTGTTCTGAATATTCTCTTTGCAGCATTATCATCATAATCCATCAGGTAACAATTGTCCATAGAATGTCCAACGCTACCACAATAACGACATGAAACAACATGTTTTGTGTTCTTGATGTGCACATTAGTATGATCATGAAACCTATGTGCACGTGAATGAAATTCTCTGATGTTTACATGAGTATTTCTTCTTCTATTTTTAGTTTGCCAACAATCTCTAGCACTGTGGCCTAACTTACCACACTCAAAGCATGCAAGAGTTTTCCTTTCAAAAACAAATCCATTTGTACCAGAAGTGTTTCTATTGACAGGGAATTTAACAGATTCATAGTTAGACTTCCTTCCCTGAGCATGCCAACATTGCCTAGTGGTATGGCCGGACTTACCACACTTATTGCAATAAGGTCTCCTTGGAGCATTTCTAGGAACAATGTTCCTCCTAAATGACTTACTCTTATTGTCTTTCAGAAACCAACAGTCATGCATTGCATGACCGGATCTACCACAGTGGAGACATTTAAGTTGCCTTTTGTGAGTAAATTGATTCTTGAATGACTTTTTAGTCGTGTGCACATGAGTATTTCTGGAATTTTTTGTTTCCTTCATCCCTAAATGAAAATATGATTCATCAGATTCCAGGAGATAACAGTTATGCATCACATGACCAATTTTTCCACAATAATGACATGAAATTATCTTTGCATGAATGTGTGTGGGTGCATGCGACTTGTGTGCAGTACTCATAGCATCAGCAGAAATACTTTTGGTCATTCCATGCGAGGCATCTTTCTTTCCTAATTTCTGAGTTTGTTCAGTAGTTTCGGGACTGACAGTGGGTTTTTGATTCCTCTGAGCCTTGAATTGAAAGACAGGTGTACTGGCTGTGCTAGTCGGCTCAGGACACATAAATGAAGTGTGAAGCTTACTGTCAAAACTTTTTTTATTAACAAGATTAAAACCCAGCCCCTCTTTCTGAAAGTTCACTTTCATTCCCAGCAGCTTGTCCAGGTTACCTTTTCCCTCCACAAATTTTGATAGGGAATTGTTCAGATCATTTATTTCAGATTGAAGGGAAGAGATCTGATGTTCATAGTTGGCTATATCTTCTTCACAGACCAGAATTTGTTGATGCATCACATCATTCAAATTTTTAAGGGTTTCAATTTCTTGTTTCAGTTTGAGCTCATTTTGATTTTCATCAACAACATATTTTCCTTTTTCTAAGATAGGAAGTCTTTTCGACATAACAGTATTCAACTGTTTCAATTCCTCATTTTCCTTTCTCAATTTATTGTTTTGCTCTGTGAGTTCATCATCAAGGACCCAATCATCTGATGAAGACTGACATTCATAAAACATTTCTTGCTGTTTTTCAGACTGAAGTTTGTCGAGATTTTTCTGAAGCTCTAAATTTATTACTCTATCAGCCTCCAATTTTTCAGAAATCAATCTGTTTTCTTTTTCAAGACTCATTAATTTGTGTTCAAATTCCTTGGACTGGTTTTTGAGTTTTTCATTTTCAGATTTCATATCTTCCAATTCAGAACTGACAAGCTCTAAATTTCTCACCAGTTTTTTATTTTGAACAACATCATTGTTATGAGCCTGATCATCATCAATTAAGCTAAGTCTTTCCTTTAGTTCAACAATTTCACAAACAAGCACTTGATTCTCCTTTTTGTGTAAACCAATTTGTTTCATAAGAGTTTGTTTTTCAAATTTCAAATGATCTAAATCTGAACTAATAGAATCAAAAATTTTTAACTGTCTTCTAAATATGTCATTTTCTATTTTCAGGAGTTCCATGTCCTCACCTCCTGAATTAGCATTCACATGATCATTCAACTTCCTTTTTAGAGATTTATTTCATTTTTTCACTTTTTCGTAGGAACCAAGCAAATCACTGTATGCTTCAATCCAATCATCCATATCATAATTTTCAAATTTAGAAGATACCTCATCTTCATCTTCTTCTTCATTTTCTTCTTGCTGTCCATCATCGTCAACCTTCAGACATGTGTTGTGATTCCTGGTAAACTTCAGTTCCTCTAAAATCTCCTTGGCAGACCTGCAAGAAGAAACGCATAAAATTAGAGCTCTATCAAGTGATGCTTTCATTAAATCTAATGCTCTAGAGTTGACAGAGTCTTTCAATCTATCCTTATCGGTCCATTTAGATACATCTCTCGATAATTTATGAGGACCGTGAGTTATCACCTTCCAAAGATCAGGATCAATTATCCTCACATACCGATGCAGCTGTTCCAGCCATATATCAAAGTCATCACCTCTGAAGATCGGTGGATGAGCCATCGAGAGATGATAAATGCACCAAAAACAGATGAGCAAAGCAAGACACTAAATCAGTGAAACAAAACACCGAGCACAAGAAACCCACTCTGAAATGCACCACAAAAGATGTAGGATCTGCTGCGGATCGTTGGATCCAATGCACAGCAACCCGCTCTGATACCAATTGTTGGGACGGTGCGATGGATACAGAGGGGGGGTGAATGTATCCCTCTACAAAATTGCCCCACTTAAAAACAATAAGCCTGTAGCTAGACACAGTTGCGGAATAAAAGCTATAGAGCTCTTCAAGAAGAAATTCAAAGAAACATTTGATCAATCAGTTAAACTGCTAACTATACTGGTGGTACCTGATCAAGTCTAATGCCGAAGATAGAACTAAGCAAACCAGACTCACTTAGCAAAACATGTAATGCTCAAGGTCACTTCAGATAGAAACAAGAATGCTCAGACAACCTATGAAAGAGGTAGAAGACAAGGGGCAAACGCATAAGGCAAACCACGGCACAGAAGATTTTTTAGGTGGTTCGGTCCACAGACCTACGTCCACCCCTCACTCCAAACCGAAGTGAGGCTTCCACTAGCACAAGCTAGAACCGCAGACTCAGTCTGCAAACAAACGCTGCCAAACAGTTTGACCAGAGGAACACACTCCTCTCTTCCTCCACCCAGGAGGGAAACCACTAGCGACACCTAGTCACTAGCAACCAGAGACCAAAGTCTCTCTTCCTCCAGACCAGAGGGAACCCACAAGTGACACCCAGCCACTTGTAACCGGAGGACCAATCCTCCCTTCCTCCAAACCAGAGGGGAACCCAGAGACCCAAGTCTATCTTCCTCTGAACCCAGAGGGAAACCGCTAGCGACACCAGTCACTAGCAACCGGAGACTCCAAGTCTCCCTTCTCCTGAATCAACAGGAGGAACCCCGATCTCTAACCAGAGAATCGGAAGAACAAAGCCAAGGAAGTCTAAAATAAAAATAATAAATGAAAATACAGCAATCAGAAAGCTGGAAATGAAATCACAATGTGGCTCTCGTAGGAGCTGACTGGCCTGGATTTGATCCACGGTCCAGTAGATAGATCTTCAATAAAGTCTTCTGTCTTCTTCTCCACGAACTCTCTCTCTCTCTCTTCTCAGTATCAGGCTCACACTATTCTTCTTCTTCTTCACTCTCGATCTCACTCTCGATCACAATCTCTTTTTCTTTTTCTTTTTCTGCTTTCACTCTCTGCCTCTCTGCTTCTCTTTCTTTTTCCTCTCACTGTCTACTCTTCTCTCTGCTCTTCTTCTTCTTTTTCTCCACACTGGATCGTGTAGGCTCTCAGTGGCTCTCTGCTCCTTTGATCACGATCAATCTTCTCTAGATGGAGAAGGCTTCTATTTATAGCAGCAGCAGCTAGGGCGTGTGCATGGCTTGTGCCCTCTTTGTCCAGAGATACCCTCGGATCACGTGCCAGGTGCCAACCTCGGATCACGTGCCCAAATATTTTTCTTCTCGAAGCATATACCTGTCAAACAGTCATAAGAGGATACACTGAGTAAGTTTATGTTTTGAACAGTGCACGTACTATGTATGCTAGCAGGCAATGTATAGACTTGAGATGAATGATAACGAGTGTATAGACTTCATTTGTGAGATTGAACAAATGCAGATAGGGAAGTCTACACATTGAATCATGGATGCTCGGGCATGCAGTCAACCACTGTACAGACTTTAGATGCATGCATGCGACAGTAATGTACAAACTTGCTGGTTTGTAATGCAGAATGCACTTAAACAAAGTATGCACAATGAGGATGTATAGACTTTTATTTATGCATGCACGTACTTGTTTGAAGAATAGGCTGTATAGACTTCAGACTCAGCTGCGAACTGAGCTAAAGAATGTGTAGACTTGCTCAGCTATCAGCTAATGGATGTACTGACTTAATGAAATGTATAGACTTGTGTTCGTGCAACACACAGGCTGTACATACTTGATAGCCTGCAGCGATGTACAGACTTGACGTTTAGGTGCATGAGAAAACAATGTATAGACTTGCTGTAATGAACGATGCCCAACTGCATAGTGTATGGACTTAGAATGCATGAGACAGCAATGTATAGACTTGCACGAGCATGCGACAATGTATAGACTTGATGCGGCTTCAAAGAAACCATGTGCAGACTTTAAGTGTGGATGACCAGACAATGTATAGACTTGCACATATGCATGAACAAGTGGCGATGTACAGACTTGGCCAATGTACAGACTTAGCAGCGAGATGTACACGATGTATAGACTTGATGCAGCAATGTACAGACTTTGCGTCTAATGCCTGAAGCACATGATGCAATGTACAGACTTGGAAATGCTTGAAGCACATGATGTAATGTACAGACTTGGAAATGCTGCATGCACAAGACGATGTACAGACTTGGTCTTGCGACCACGGCTGTACAGACTTTGAGAAACGATGCACAGAGATGCTAAGTAAGACGCTAGACATTGTATGGACTTTGTGTGTGCATATGCCAAGACCATGTACAGACTTTACGTTTATGCAGCAATAGGAGTTGTATAGACTTTATATGCATGAATGCACCATGTAAAGACTTTGGGTGCAAGACACTGTATATGCATGAACGATGTACAGATGAGTGCACAGACTGTATGACTGATGCAATGAAACACCAGAGGATTTACAGACTTTCTGCCGAAGAATGTACAGACTAGAGTTGATGCAGACTTGGCAAACTTTGTACAGACTTAGAGGTACAATGAACATGGACCGATGCAGTGAATGCATATAGCATATATGAACTGATGCAATGTATGTAGGAGAACTAATAGAGCAGGCTATTTACCAATGCAGAGACAGACAATGTAATGAGATGAATGTGCCCACTCTCAAATCAATCAATCAATCATGCTCATATAGCATGCTGACATCAAAACAATTCATACTCATAGTGCAACATAATTCATACTCATAGTGCTTGCTGACATCAAAACCATAGGGGCACAACAGATAGAAATCAAGTCCTTGCAAGATAATGACCCAGAGTTGGTAGAGATCAAGGAGAGTTTGAGTAACAGACCTGATTTCATGGTAGCTGACGATGGTGGATTGTTGTTTCGGTGAAGGACCTGTGTACCTGATGTAGGTGAAATAAAGAACAAGATTTTAGAAGAAGCTCATAGATCTAGATACACTATTCATCCTGGAGGTACTAAGATGTTTAAGGACTTGAAAAGATCCTTTTGGTGGCCAAATATGAAAAAGGAAATTTTCGAATTTGTGAGTAGATGCTTGGTGTGTCAGCAAGTCAAGGCTGAGCATTTCATACCTGCATGGAAATTAAAACCCCTTGATATACCTCAATGGAAGTGGGAGAGCATTGGTATGGATTTTATCATGGGTCTACCTAGGACTCGTGGTAGATTTGACGCAATATGGGTGATTGTTGATAGATTGACTAAGTCTGCCCATTTCTTATCCATTAAGTCTAAATGGACAGTTGACGTCTTGGCGGCTCTTTATATGAAGGAAATTGTAAGACTTCATGGAATACCAGTCATTATTGTGTCTGATAGAGACCCCAGGTTCACTTCACATTTTTGGAAAGGATTACAAGAATCTCGAGGTACCCATCTGAATTTCAGCACGGCTTTTCATCCCCAAACAGACGGACAAACTGAAAGAACCAACCAGATAGTGGAAGATATGCTTAGAGCCTGCATAATTGATTTTGGAGGTTGTTGGAGTGATCACTTGGCTTTGATTGAATTCGCCTACAACAATAGTTATCAGTCCAGTATTCAGATGGCTCCATTTGAAGTGTTGTATGGAAGGAGCTGTCGATCTCCATTATGTTGGGACGAGGTAGGTGAGAAGCAATGGCTGGGACCAGATCTCATTTTTGAATCATCCAAGAATATCCGTATTATCAGAGACCGGTTGCAAGTAGCACAATCAAGACAGAAGAGCTATGCTGACAACAGAAGGAGAGCCTTAGAATTTTAAGTCAGTGAGCATGTGTTTTTGAAGGTTTCTCCCATGAGAGGAATCCGAAGGTTTGGCATTCAAGGTAAGTTGAGTCCAAGATATGTTGGTCTATTCGAGATTCTGGAAAGAGTGGGGGAGGTTGCTTACTGTTTAGCTTTACCACCTCAGTTATCAGGAGTACACAATGTCCTTCATGTGTCAATGCTACGAAAATATGTGTATGACCCCACTCACATCATTCAGCATGTGGATCTAGAATTGAAGAAAGATTTGACTTATGAAGAAAAACCTATCAAGATTCTAGATCGTAAGCAGCAGCAACTCAGGAATCGTTCCATACCTATGGTTAAAGTTCAGTGGAGTCGGCGTGGAACTGAAGAAGCTACTTGGGAGTCAGAAGATACCATGTGGAAGCAACATCCCGACTTATTCTAGGTGAGCTATCTCACTCCCCATTTTTATTAAGTGCAGTGAATTTGGAGGACCAAATTCTTTAAAGTGGGGGAGGGTGTAGCACCCCGGTATATTAATGAATAAAAATCTCGAGCAATTAATAAAAAATTCCTTAAGAAAAAGGATAAGTAAAATTTCAAAAATTTTATAAAAATCTAGAAAAATTATAATCTTATAGTGGATAGAACGTTGAGTAAAATTGTCTTCTATGACCAACCCAAATAAAACTCTTAAATAAGCCAAATTAGTAGATTAAGGCCCAAATCAACACTTAGCTCAACCGAACCTCAAAACAAGAAATTAGAGCCCAATACTAAACCATTTAAGCTGAAACCGGATGCAAATGAAAGGTTAGGATTAAGATATCATTTTTCCCCTTATTATTCTCCGAAACCCTAACCCTAGGAGGTGTATTTGGCGGCGCAAGGTGGCTGCAACCCTATCCGGCGCGTTTCGCGCATGACTAAGTTGCGTGGACTCTATCTCCGCGATTATAACTCTGCAGACCCTATAGAACCGATAAAAATGATCGTCTGCCACCCTAGAAGAGTTTAGAAGCTGTGGCGGCCGGAGAAGATCTCGATCGAGGGAGAATCGCGGCGATCACCGGCGGTGTTCCTAGCGCGATCGGCATCCCTCTTCCTCCTTCATCTTTCGATTTAGGTAGGTGATAGCAATCCAAACCCTAAGTATTATATATGGATAGAAGCATCATCCTGTCCTCTTTCCATTGATCTAAAAAGCCCTAATTTCATGTAGTATCCTGCGCAAATTTTAGGTTTTAGTGGAAGCATGTCATATCTAGGGTTAGCTATGTTCCACCTTGATTGAAGTAGGGATTTCAGGGACTAAACATTTAATTGATCATGCTATCCTGTATAGAATTTCGTGCTTGTTCCATTGATCATAAAGCCCCCAATTTTCATGCTATTTAGCTATTGTTCCCAACCCTAGCCAACCCCACCGGAGACGGGCAGGGTGAAGGGGCAGTGAACTATTCTGATATGAGCGGCCATTCGATAGACCGCACGTCTATATGAACGGACAGACTGTGACCGCCTGTGTTATTTGCGTTATTACATTTTTTTGAGACAAGCAGCTATGCTAGAACCGCTCAACGAGTCATACGGCCACCTATAGACCGCGCATCTACTGTCAGGCCCCTGCCTGCAGAGTATGAACGGCCTGTGGAGAGACCGTAGAGGCCCTTGAAAGGTTCTGGACGAACTGTTCTTCCCCACAGAATTGTGTTGATTTTGAATTTAGCATGTTTTATCTCTAGTTATTTAATCTTCATGGTAGGCTAGCAACCAACATATAAATGGAACATATGAAAGATGATATTTTATAAATTGCTGGTTTACTTTCCATCATTACCTTTGTTTGTTCTTTCAACTAAGTTAATTTCAAATATGAATGCATGAACCATGTTACTAGGATTGTTTGACAATCATTCTACTCCGGTAGGATTGACTGACCGCTATACTGGTTTCCGATGTTTAGTAGCCTCAATTCCTTGTAATGGTTGGCACTCTCCGCTGGATATTCCTTCCGTCGGACTAGGACCTTCATTACAGGGCCTCTGTAAGCCCCCGCGAGTCTGGGATTCCCACTAGGACGCCGGGCAGGTTGTACCACCAAGACCTAAACCTGTCACGTGATCGAACCGCTTGGATTGCTGTGTTGTGAGCCACGGCTCGATTTGGACCAACTGAGCCTTGAACGGCCGGAATCAGACCGTTTACCTCAGTGGGCGGCCCATTAGAGACCGTGCATCCCTAGCTAAATGCCATTTCCTGTTGGTCGATTAACCTTGTTCCATCTTCGACCAAATCATGTTTGATCGACTCAATAAGCCCTAGGCTGACCAGTGGATAGTAGGCTGGACCCTGGTTCAGTTCTGTGCCACTTATGGCAGTCCGGAGCCGATTTGGGTAGATTTCTAGTTTAATAAGTTAAGCCCAGTTGAACGGACTGATTAGGCATGTTCATGTACTCGAGCGGATCTTATTGGACCGTTCATCCCTCGAGTGGCCATATAAGGCCCATTTATCTTGTTCTTGGGCTTCCAGTCCTTATGGCCATGTGCGGCCCATTATTGACCATCGTTGATCGTTGAAAGGCCCATTTTTGACCGTTCTTCTATGAGCGGCCCAGAATGGTCCGTTTATCCTTGACTTCATTGAGGCTGATCCTCAGCCCAGTTCTTTCTAGTACGGCCCAGATGAGACCGTGCATATCTTGAGCGGCCCAATTTAGACCGCGTATCATCCATAATTTGATTTCCATGTTTTTGATATTGAATCCATGGACCTGATTGGTTCTTGATAATTTGAACTTTCTGGGTAAAGTATCTCTTCAACTTATCCTTGGGGGTTCTCCGAGGTAAGTTATACCTTGATATAATTGGCCATTTAACTTGATTAATTTCTAGACATAACTTGAGATCTTGGATCCATTAAATCAATGCCAACGCATCATAAGGGCCCAGTCTGGTCCTGGGAGGAGCTCCCGAAAAGTACTTGTGCCCCGGGGAGTTTGAATGACATGGTGAGGCATTGCACCGAGTGCATGACTAGCGTGATGTTTACGACATAATCTTTTACTTGAATCTTTCTTGACTTGGGTAATTCTTGCTTGTTGGCCAATTTCCAGTTACATCATGATCTCGCCTTCTTTTATTGTGTTACTTTGTCATATCATCATTTCATTTTATTGCTTTTTTTTCGCACATATAAATGCAGTTAATTGGTTAGTTACTTAAACTTACCTGTTATTACCTACTGAGCGTTCGCTCACCCAGTTGTTTCCCCTCTTCCAGGTAGCTCAGGTGAGGACTCGCAAACTGATGGGGACGGAACAGAGTGAATCCTGGAGCAAACCAGTTAGAAGACTTTGTAGAGTCTTTCGTAGAGTCTTCAGTCAAATTGTAGTTTAGAATGTTGTTAGTAACGTTGTAATAAAGTTGGAGGATGTGACTTTGATTAAGCTGAATGTCGTATTAGAGGTTTCATTAAAGTTCTTTGGATCGGTATTGATGTAAAAACTTGATTCTTGATGAATTAGTAATTATTAGATTGGTAGTATCCTCTGGTTTTGTGGTGAATGTTTGATTCTCTAGCGCAGGTCATAGCATGTCTGTAAATCAACATATTAATCTTAACTCTTTCTATTATCGGTCCCGATATTCTGCGTCGGGGTGTGACATCAGGCCACCTGTTACTCCGCATTACTCACGATGGGTGCGTGCATGGCTTTCCGTGTTCACGTTTAGTGACCTCCCACTGGTCGTAGCCCTCTTACAGCACGTGTGTGCTGACCCACCCGGGAGTGGCTGAGCGGCTTACCTGAGAGAGACAGTTTTTAGGTTGGTTACCATAGGGCCCCTACGCGCAGCCTGAGTTCGGGCTTCGGGGGAAGAACCAACTAGAGGATCTGACCAAGGACGCATGGTCTGTGTGTGCACACTTAGTTGGGGGCTGTCGGACCCGCGCTGATGAGCATGACCCCAGCTAGTCCTTGTTCATGGTGCTGGTTACTGTTGTGTCTCTGTCTCCGCCTGGGGCATCGTAGAGAGACACTTGAGCCCCGGACTAATGACGTCAGTGGACACATCTGGCTTTCTTCTGGTGGGCAATGTTCCTGTCACTTGACTTGAGTTTCACGTGACTCGAGTTTCTATTTCCAATCTGCAAGATGTGATTTCACGTGTAGTTTTAGGGTGTGTTCCTAAGGTAGAGGTCTAGGGTTTTCGGTGATCGTCACCGAGGGTTTTCCCTAGATGGTGTTGGTTTCATGATGGCAAGGTCGTGACCGTGTTCCTAGACCGAGTGGTCTTAGGTTGGGCCTTTTTCTACGAGGCGGGCCTCCGCGATAGGGTTGTCGGGGTGTGTTTCCTGGCAGCGTAGCCAGAGGTCTTTCCGTTAGACCAGTGTTTCCCCGACTCGAGATCGGGGCGTGTTTTCTAGTACAGTAGGAGTAGCTGTAGAGCCGCGATTTTCTCGGCCACCGAGTGCCGTTTCTGCTGCTGTAGTTTCTTTCCGCTACCGTCGTTGATTATGGTTGGGGTTCCGCGAGACCCCTACTGAGCCAGTGACAGGAGGCTCACCCCTGCATTTTAGGTGCGGCAGTTCTTCCTCGAGGTTCGAAGGCGCTGTGCTGAGGTTCTTAGTTGCCAGTTCGCCAGGCCGAGTGTTCACTCGGAGTTGGGTATGTTCTTATGCCTTAGACTGTACTTCTGTTGGACTGGACTTTATTGTAGTTAGATTATTTATTTCTGTTAATTGTTGAATTATCCTACTTTATTTCCTATTTCTTTGTACCTCTACACTTCTTTTAGCCCTTCTGAGCCCTCCGGCTCATGGGCGGCCGGTCGGGATTCGAATGGTATCGAGTCCTTCCTGAAATTCAGATCTTGGGCCGCTACACCGGCTATCTCATTGAGTCGAAGAGGAAGAGAATAAAGATTACGGCTTTCCTAGAGACCTTCGTGGGGAGGCCTCACCATAGGCAATGCTACCAATTTTTTTGGATAAAACACATGCTTATGTGCATGTTGCATTCCTTTTAGTGGGCATAGGCCGTCATGACCGGACAAGGCTCTCCACAGTTCTGACAGACCAAGACTCGAGACCTACCAAAGCTTAATGGGCCCGATCCAAACATGAAGGATGGATGTAATGACTTGACTCCATGATGATCACCAGGCATTAGCATTTTTTCTTCTTTTTTATTTTTTTGGGATTTTCTATTTTTATCTTCTTTTTTATATATATTTTTGAATAGCTATGTACAAGGTCTTACGGATAAAATTTCTTGAGATAAATCCCATTCCAGGGGTAGGTGAGTTCCACCCCATTGGCGTCCACTAGCTTATATGGGTTACCAGAGTTGACCTCTTTGACGACATATGGACCTTCCCAATTTTCTTGCAACTTTGCCTTGAGACCAGTGGCTTTAGTGAGTTTCCTCTTTAGGACCAGTTCACCTATTTTGAATTTTCTCTCAAGGACCTTTTTGGCGTAGTAACGTGCAATCCTCTGACGATAGACTTGAGCATGATCGGCCGCGATCATTCGCTTCTCATCTAATAATTCCAGCTGGGCTAGCAGATTTTCTTGGCGTTGCTCAGGATCGAGCTCAGGATCCAGCTGCACTCTTAGTGAGGGAACAGATATTTCGTATGGGAGTACCACTTCTGTCCCGAACGTTAGTGCATACGGGGTTTGACCCGTGGGAGTATTGACAGAAGTGAGATAAGCCTAGAGAGCCTCGACGAGGTGATCTAGCCAGTAAGAGTAATGGTGAGACTTGCAAGTTTTGTTGATTATTCTTATGAGAGTTTTATTTGTGGCTTTAGCTTGACCATTTCCCTGTGGATAGTATGGAGATGAATGATGCAAATTAATGTCATATTTACCACACATGTCGCGAAGCTTCTGCAACGTGAACTGAGGTCCATTGTCGGTGACGATGTCACGAGGGATGCCGAACCTGGCGAGGATGTTACGATTGATAAATTTGACCACCGTTGGCGCCTTGATTTCTGTGAATGCTTCAGCTTCCGCCCACTTCGTGAAGTATTCCGTAGCGGTGAGGATGAAGGATTTCCTCTAGATTTCTCCGATCCTATCCTACAGAGGGCCGACTACGTCGAATGCCCACATGGCAAAAGGCCAAGGAGCTATAAGGGGATGAAGTGAAGATGAAGGAGCGTGGACCTTGTCCGCATGAAGTTGGCATTTAGCACAATGACGGACATAGCGGGAATAGTCCTCCTAAATGGTAGGCCAGTAGTAATGCCGAAGGAGTTTCTGAGCTAGCATGTGACCATTCACATGGCCACCACATTCACTAGAATGCGCAGCTTCGACAACTGCGTGAGATTCAATTTCATCAAGACAGCGGAGGTAGACTCCACTAAGGGATTTGCGATGCAAGAGACCACCTATGATAGCAAAGCGCTCTGCTGCCCGGCAAATTGGTCGTCGATCGGGAGCGGTGGCATACTCAGGGAAAGATCCATCTCGGAGGTAGTTCTCAATGTCAAAGAACCATGGGTTGCCGTCATCGAGGTTGATTTTTGGCTCATGAGAAAGAGAATGGACCTGAGGAGTAGCTTCTTGGAACTGTGGGAACCATGGATCCATATGTGAAGGGGTGTGCATTCTCTGCACGATGACAATGGTTGGGGGCTTTTCTAGTGGGATTGTGATTGATGACGACAGGGAAGCTAGAGCGTCAGCTAGGATGTTTTGGGCTCTAGGAAAAATACTCTCTTTTGATGCTCTTCTCTCTTGTTGTTGACTCTTCCACCAGCTTACACTCATCCTTCACATTCTTCTTAGCTGGTATGACTGATCTGTATCTAGTGTTGATTAGTTGGTCAGCTGTATTTTTGATCTGATCTGAGGAACTCAAGCTGCATGCCATGCAATTCAGTCTGAGAATCATGTAGAAATTCCTATCATATAGGTTTAAGAATGACCACTGAATCAGGCTGATATAAGGTTAATGTATTCTCAGATTTACATTTAAATGACTTGAAAATATCCGAATGATAAGCTTTAATAAACTTTAACCATATGTGTCATGAAAACCATAGACTCACTCATCTGAAATCTGAAAATTTGAAATCAAGGCTACCTTGGTTGAGATACATATAGTAAGTATTATTCTTAAACACTAACTTTGAAGAGTCTGACTAAAAGGAAAATTGATTAGTAATGTAATGACTTTACTCATTGAGAAACTGGGTCCTCCATCAAAGTAATGGAGTAAACCCAAGTCATTAAGTGTCACAGTCGCTTAAAGCAAAAATCATTGAGAACCTGATAGAGCAATGGCATGCTTGTGTTGAGTAACTGGGGAGTCTGGCCTCTAATCAAGGTGTCTCCTCACGTAAAAATATATTTCTATTGCTAACTCTGGTCTCAATGTTGAGAGGCAATGACAGTTATCACACTGAGTAACTGGGTCACTTCACTTGAGACGTGTTGTGCCTCACGTAAAAAGGTGTTGATCAACTTAAATTGCTCAGGAAAAGTATAATGTGCTTCAAATGAAAATATCTTGCAAACTCTGTCAACTCATGCTCTTGTAAAAGTGTTTAATCTCAATACTAATCTGTGTAACTCTCAAAGGAGTCATTGAGATCATGCGTGTAAGATAAAGATAATTGGTCCTAAGTGTTATCTGATTATTTGGTTCACCTTTATTAAAAATTGAATTCAGATATAAGTATTGAATTTAATTGACAAATTTGGAATACATCATAATTAAATCAGGTTTGTCATGTTGCCGATTCATAACCCTTTATGATAGGAGAGTCTATTCATGTTAAGACTTATTGTAGTGGTGCATGCCTTACAATCCCTCATGATCTGATTCACCCCTGACAACTTTATCAACATGAACTTTGTTGACAATTCTCTCTTATCAGTTGATTGATTGTTCCTTGAGATGTACTGTGCTTTGACTGTTTCTCACCCCTACCCTTGTCTACTCTCCACACTGTTGAAATCTTCCATCTTGTTTCTGTAACCTGTTCTGATTCTGTGAACTTTCCACCTGCTTTATTTTATCCATACATATGTGAGGTGCCACAACCATTATTGTTTTGGATCCCTTGTGATGGCAGATTTCAGATTGCTTCATTGGATAACCAGAGTTCATTCCTGCAATTTAGGGGGAGTTCTTATATTTTATTCTTCAGTGATCATTTTGCATGTTTCTTTCATTCCTTTTTTTTGATTATGTTAAAGGGGGAGAATTGTTTGCTGAGTCTGCGTGACTCATTGTGTTGACATCATCAAAAAGGGGGAGATTATTGTGCCCCTTGTGCTTTGATGATAGTGTGTTGTTGTTTTGATGATATCAACTCAATGAGTCACCACATAAGAATGATGATGATCTATGCTAACTGCTATGGGGAGTATGTCCATGCACAGGTTAAGTCAGTACAGAGTTTTACCTAGACTGCATGTCCTCTTGGTGCATACTTTCATCCTGAACAAGCTAAGTCCGTGCATATGTTGCTCACATGTTGTTAAAGCTCGTACATGCATACATAAAGTCGATACAAGCTCTGTTGCAGCACGCGACCGAGTCAGTGCATTTCTTAAGTCAGTGCAGGGTTAACTGTCTAGGCCTATACATATCATAATTGTGTTTCATGGTGGCCATAAGTCGGTGAGATTAGAATAAATAGATGTTCTGCATGCAATCTCTACATACATGGTTCAATGCATATTTCATCTTTCAGTATACATAGTCTGTGCATACTTTGTTTACGCATTGAAAGTCGATGCGTGTACATTGCATCTGTCGGGACTATACATCGCTGCATGTTATCAAGTCTGTACAACCCACGTTGCTTCACTCGACCAAGTCAGTGCAAGCACTATTCATCCATTAGCTCAGTTCGCAGCTAAGTCAGTACAGCCCGTGTTCTTCATGCATATACATAGTTAATGCATCTTTTTGCATCATTTTGTCTCACGCATACACATAGTCAGTGCATCGATTTGGCTCACGCATACACATAGTTAGTGCATCGCTTTGCCTCACGCATACACAAATACACAAAGTCTGTGCAACTCTTGGTGCTGTAGGGACACAAGTCTGTACAACCTTTGTTGATACGAGGGGTTAAGTTTGTGCATAATTTCATTAGGTCTGTGCATTATGCATTCATGCTTAAACTCTAGGCACAGCAAGTTGGTGCATCATCTTGTCCCATGCACACAAAAGTCTGTATACATCTCGGTGGCATGCCTGAGCATTCCTCTTTTAATGTGCATACTTTCCTATATGCATACTGCATTACACGCCATCAAGTCTGTACATTCTTTTTGATTTCATGCATACACAAAGTCAGTGCATACTTAGTCACCAAGTTCGTGCAACTCCTGTTGCAGCATGAACTCAAGTCTGTACAACTTTTGTTGCTGCACGCGACTAACTCTGTGCATGTGTGCATCTTTCTCAACAAAGTCTGTACATTCTTCGATGACATGTCTGTGCATCTCTTGTACAGTGCACACAAAGTCTGTACATTCTTTTGTGGCATGTCTGTGCATCTCTTGTTTCATACATACATAAAATTCGTGCATGAATATCAAGTCTACACACGGTTGCCTTGATGACTTATCAAGTCTATACATTCTCGAACCAACTATGTGCATCTTTCTACTATCCTCATATTGCTTCTAACAAATATTAAGTCTGACATTGGCAAGATATCTGCTCGAGGAGTTTAAGAAAGGCACGTGTTCCAATAACAATCCTCATTCCAAGATGCTGCCACGTGGACTCGTACTCATCCAGATTCTGACAAGTGGCGAGTGTCTCCTGAAGCTTCTAAGTTGGAGCGCTCCCTCCACACTCCTAGGGCAAGACTACGTAAACTCCATCTGATAGAGGATAAATACTCTGTTTCCTGCAATCAAGAAGATATATCTCTCCGGCAGAAGAAGAAGAAAATTAGAGAGAGTAGAAGAAGAGTAGAGGAGGAGAGTGTTCGAAAAAGGAAGAGTGAGCTGTAGAGAAGAAGAAGAAGAAGAAAGAGAGATCGAGAGTTGAGAAGAAGATGAAGATAGTTATCTGAAGATTAGTCTCTACTAGACCATGGATCAAATCCAGGCCAGTCAGGTCTTTGAGAGCCACTTCGTGCTTCATCGTTTATAGTTTTCAGTTGCTGTGTTCCCCTTGTTCTTCTTGTTTTTCTTTTGAACCTTTATTCAAGCTGTTAGTTAGCGGAGCAAGCTGTATTGCTCAGCAGTTGCAGAGGAGGATTCCTCTGGTCGGCTAAGCTGTATTGCCCAGCAGGTCAAGCTGTTAGGCAGCGGATGGCTTAGCTGTACTGCCCAGCGGAAGCAAGCTGTGATGCTCAGCGGTTGTAGGCAAGCTGTGAGGCCCAGCGGTTTAAGTTGTGTATCACCGGAATCCACACTCAAGTTTGAGTGTGGGGTGGATGTAGGTTTGCGAACCGAACCACCTAAAAATCTCTTGTCTCCTTAGTTTGATTTCTTATCTGATTGTCGCTAGATGAATGGCTATGAGCGTTTCAAGTGAGTATTCTGTCTGAATGCTTTAAGGCACCCGCTGGTCTTATTTGACTCTGTCTATGAACTAGACTTGGTTAAGTGTCTACATTTTAGCAGTCCAACTGATTGATCAAGTGCTTCTTTGAATCTCTTATTTGGAATAGCTAAATTGATTTCTATTCCATAACTCTGATTCCTTTAAGTTCAAATTGGGTGAAGTTTTTAAAGGCGAGATTCATTCACCCCCCTCTGAATCCAGGTCTAGCACCACATCAAAGGTTAGCTTCCTAAATCATCGAACTACCTTACCGACCAGATCTTGGTACGGTTTCAGCTTCAGGTCCCAGGTTTGGTACTTGCTGAGGGACTGTCGGAGAATCAGCTGAGAATCCCCAATTATACAGAGCTCCTTAACTCCGAGGGCCAATGCCATCTTCAAGCCCGCGAGGAGCACCTCATATTCGGCCACATTGTTCGTGGCTGGGAAGGTCAACTGATAAGCTCGTGGAATAATAATGCCTTCCGGAGATTGGAGTATAGCTCTGATTCCACAACCCTTAGAGTTGAGTGCACCGTCGAATTAAAGAATCCACTAAGGCTCACCATCGAAGATGGCTCCTAACTCTTCGTCTGGGAAATCTTCGTTGACGAGAGAAAACGTGGGGAGCAGATGGTGGGCAAGGTGCTCGGCGATAGCATGCCCCTTGACCGCCTTCTGACTGACACAGATGACATCAAATTGATTAAGAAAACTTTGCCATCTCACCAAACGATCAGTCAATACAGGCTTTTCCAACAAGTATTTAATTGGGTCCATTCGTGCCAAGAGCTTTACCTCATGTGCTAGGAAATAGTGTTTCAACATTTGGGCGACCCACACGACGGCCGCGCATGTCATTTCCATGGCATTGTACTTCTTCTCAGGTTCATTGAACAGTTTGGATAGATAGTAGACTACGCGTTCTCTCTTCGCGTCGTCGTATTGAGCCAGAACTGCTCTGACAGATTCCTCCATGGTGGATACATAGAGCAGTAAAGGCTGACCTGGGATCGGGGGTACCAGAATGGGAGGATTCAGAAGGTAACTCTTCAGGTCTTCAAAGGCCATTTGAAACTTATCATTCCATTCAAACTTAGCCTCTCCTTTGAGCATGTCATAAAAGGGCTTGCATCGTTGAGAGTGATGAGATATGAATCTCCTGATGAATTGCAAACACCCGATCAGACCTCGGACTTCCTTGATGTTCTTGGGAGGAGGCATTTCGACAATTGCCTTAGCTTTGTTAGGGTCAATTTCAATCTCTCTCTTGCTGACTATGAGCCCTAAAAGCTTGCCTAAAGAGACCCCAAACACACATTTCTTGGGGTTCATTTTGAGTTGATGCGCCCGAGACCATTGGAGAACTGCGCAGAGGATTTCAGCATGGCCACTCCTTGTTTCAGATTTAACCAGAATGTCATCCACGT
Source organism: Amorphophallus konjac (assembly GCA_022559845.1). NCBI lineage: Eukaryota > Viridiplantae > Streptophyta > Magnoliopsida > Alismatales > Araceae > Amorphophallus > Amorphophallus konjac. The sequence goes on along the minus strand of CM040121.1, from coordinate 299,234,797 downwards.
ACACTTCCATGTGAATATGCATCATATCGTGGAAGATGGCCATCATAGCCCTTTGATATGTTGCACCTGCGTTCTTAAGTCCAAAGGGCATGATGACATAGCAGTAGGTCCCCCACTGAGTGGTTAAGGATGTCTTCTCCTGGTCTTCTTCCACTAAGCGGATCTGGATATACCCCGAGAAACCGTCCATGAAGGCTAGCATCTCGAAGCCGGCGGTGTTATCTATTAGGACATCTATGTGTGGAAGATGAAAATCATTCTTTGGGCAAGCACGATTAAGGTCACGGAAATCTATACAAACTCGGACCCTACCGTCCTTCTTCATAACAGGGACGATGTTGGCTACCCATTGCAGATACAAAACTACCCTGATGAACTTGGCCTTATGGAGCTTGTCAATTTTTTCCTTGACATTGAGTGCGAGCTTTGGGTGAAGTCGCCTTAACTTTTGTTTGACAGCTCAGGCGTCGGGCTTTAGAACATGGCGGTGTTCTACTAGTGATGGATCTAAACTTGACATGTCCTTGTAGGACCAAGCAAAGGCATCGGGGAAGTCCTTGAGGACCGCCACAAGGGATGCTTCTTCTTCACTCTTCAAATTGGCACTTATTAAGATCATTTTCGGATTCTCCTTGGTGTCGAGGTTGATTTCTTTGGTAGACTCGTCTACGGACACATTGGGTTCATCGAACCTTCTAGTCCCATCGACGAAGGGAGCTATAGGATCAGCGCACTCCTCTGATAGCTCCTCTTCTTCTCCATCATCATATTCTTCTAACAAGTAAACCCCTAAACCATCATCTAATGAGAACACTTCTAGTTCGACTGCCCCTAGGGGAATGGGAGTTGATGTGAAATTGGAGACCTGGCATAGTTGCGTGCACTTCTCGGCCAGCTGGCTGAGGAAACGCGTAGGAACCTGACGGACCCTAGATTGCTTGGGGGTGGAAGAGGATGCTATATATAGACCTTGACTCGAACTAGACTCTACACTACTATGTACAAGGGGAGCTTGTGAAGGAGGGTTCAAGGTGGAAAGCGTCGGCCCTTGGCCGAGGGATCCATGCTCCAAGGAGGAAGTTTCTTCAATGGTGAGCTCGCAAGCCCACATATGAGAATTGGCATTTTTTTTTGGTGGTCGTGGGTGAATGTGCAGATAATGTGGGTCGGTTGCTCCACGACCGGATAAGTGAGGAGTGGAGGAAATGGCGGATGAAATTGAAAGGGAATGAAGTAGACAGGAGCGGGCCTGTCTAGAGCAAGAATGTGACTATAGGAGAGGCATCATTGGGGGCTTTATCAAGGTGGAACAAGGAAAGAAGCCCGAAGTCCGCTTCGAGTGAGGGATATGGAGGAACTTTTTTTTGGAGAATTTCAAGACTTTCTCTTAGCTCCTGTCGAGTTCCTGGCTGCATTGGACCTTTGACAAAGCAATCATAAACTAGACCTCTAGCTTGAGTGGTCGTAGATGCCTTTTCAGCTGAGTAACCTAGACCTGCACAACCTTTGGAGATATTAAGCCTTGTCCTGCGAGTGGGACCTTGCTCATGCTGGCCAAGGCCTCTACCCATAGTGAAGCCCATCCTAGCCATCATTTCTCACCCTTTCCCGAACGGGATGTTGGAGTGAGCAATCGGACGTGAAAGAATGGAGGGATTTGATTGATACAGAGTAGCAGGCCCTACGGCGCCTGCTATAGAAAGAACATGCTTCTTCCCCTTGTCTGGAATGGTCATAAAGGGGATCTGTTCGGAAGTGATAGCATTGAGAGTTTCCACCAGTAGGATACTCTTGATCTTGATCACCCTGCCATTGTAAGGGAATTTGAAATATTGGTGGGCCGTTGAGGGAATCCTTAGGGTTTGCTCATTCCATGGCCGCCCTAGAATGGCTTTATATGCGGGGTAAACGTCAAGGACAAAGAAGTCCGAAGACATGACCACGGGACCTAAGCCGAGCTGGAAGGTCACTTTACCTTTCGTGCATCGCCTCGAGTTGTCATATGCTGAGATGGTGGTGCACACTTCTTCTAGGTTCTTTTCCTGTAGATCGATCTTTTGGATGGTCTTCATTGGACAAACATTTATGGATGCTCTCGTGTCAATCAGAGTGGAATCAACCTTGACTCCATTTAAGGTGACAGTGAGGCACAACGGGAGTGATCTACTTTTAGGTGAAGCAAGATCTTTGTCGGAAAATGATATGGAAGCCCCATGAGTAAGAGCCATGATGGCATCATGATGGGGACATCTCCGACCGTTCCACATTTTTTGAGGTTCCTGATGATCACCAGCAGTACTACATCTTGTTCGCCACTTTATTTCGAGTCATATGATGTATTTTTCACTTTCTTATTTGAGTCTTATCATGTAATTTTCCTTTTAATTGAGTCAAGTACCTAGGTTAATAGGTCATTAGAGTGGTTAATGTGTCATTTGGGCCCAATTAGATGGGCTAGGCCCAGGGAAGCCCCCACCCCCTTGGTTTCTTGTTAGTAGTCCAAAATTCAGGTTGTAGGAATCCTATAAATAGGACCCCACTCCCACCATTTGGAGCTATGAAGATTTGATAAAAAAAGTTGCCACAAGATTTGTGCTTCTCTCTCTCTCTCTCTTCTTCTCTCTCTCTAAAGGGGGCGAACCCCATTCTCTCTCCTCCCCACCCCAAATTCGAAATTCACTCTCTCTCCTCCCTATTCACCTCTAATTAAGACCCCTCCCCCTTCCCCATACCTCCCATTTAAGTCCCCTCCAACCCCTAGGTGGAATCCCTTTCTCCTAGGCACCTCTCCCTCCTCCCAAGCAACCTTTCCCCTTCCCCATACAACCTTTTATTTTCCCAAGGGAGAATCCCTTCTCCCAAGCACCCCTTTCTATCCCCAACACAACCCTTCCCCTTCCCAAAGCAACATTAAACCCCATTAACCTCTCATTCAAACCAAAGGAGAGAGATCTCCCTCTCTCTCTATCCCAACCCAAATTCGCAGCTCCCCCTTCCTCCACCAGCTAGACCATCTTCCAGCCCCCATTCTGCCCCTTCCACACCTTAGATCACCCTATACCAGACCCCCACACAGCCCGGGGTCGCCCCCCACACACATCCACCCCATCTCCCAGCCCATCTACCCCATTTTCTATATACTAGTGAGCAGCTGCAGTTCTGCAGAACCGCCCCCCCTGTTGCAGCACCGCCCACGACCTCATCCTGGAGCTCCTGTGAGCGTGGCCTACATTGACGGAAAGGTCTGTGAGTCTTCTTCGCAAGCAAGGTGGAATCATCTCATTCCAACTTCACTACAGTTCGTGGTGCCCCTTCTCATCCAACTGCGTAACAAGGACCAGAACCTAGACCTAAGCTGCAGTGCAGAAGCTCCCACGGCCACATCTTTCAACTTCTGGAGGCGCCACTTGGCCAAGAGCTGGATCCACAAGTCATCCACCACCACCAACAAGCGGCGTCCCGTTCGGCATAAGGAAGTGCCTTTTCCATTTTTTCTCCCCCGGGCGCACAGACAGTCTATTTAGGTCCTACCCCGATAGTGCCTCACTCAATGGACTCCTTCTCACTGCCCGGACATCCTCTGGTACTGTTCTTGGTTGCTACTTGAAGAAGACTCATCCACGGACGTCCTCGACTTGGTCTCGCCTCATTCGGGCTTCGGGAGCCACCGTGGTGACTTTGGCCATCTGCTGCTGCCCCTAGGAACAGTCTATTTCTGCACGCAAGGGACCTGTTCCATAGCCCGTTCCCGCCAGCGACGACTTCGGGACCACCCACAAAAAATCACAGTCATACCTGGGTACGTCAGCGACATTTTGGCGCAAGTCTCATCAAGTTCTGAGTCCGGGAGAGCTCACAGCGGCGACTACATCGACCCCCTGTCTTGCTGTCCCCGACTCGGGCAGATTCTGCCGGGTGCTCCGTCGGCGCGATCGAGCTTATCTCCCCTCCCCGCCTGGCCGGCTTAGCGCCCCTCCCTGTGCGGAGGTAGTGTTTGACTTGTAATACAAAAATCCCCACCCCAAGTCCACCCTCCTGTGTGAGGTGTAGTGATTGTAATTATTAAACAGGGATCAAGCTTCATCGGCGCAGTGTGCGGGGAATCCACACTTCCCCGCTCGCCCTCGTCTCCGACCGGGATCGGTGTCTTCACACCGATCAGGTGAGCCTCGGGTTGCCCTACTCTACTGGAATTACTTGGCTTGTTTAGTATTGCTGCTTAGTGCCGTCGGTCGGTGAGTGAGCGCCCGATCTCAAAATATCATCAATTTGAGTGCCACCGCGGAGCGAGTTGAGAGAGAGTCACTACATCCCACGCCCTTGGCGTGCTGGCCACCCACGGAATTGGGGCATCCCATACCCTTAGGGGTACAGCCCAAGCTAGCCAAACCTCCGGAAAGGTGAGGTCCATCCTCGGATCCTCACCACTATCGCCGGTCCACCTACGGACTCGGGTGTGCGCGACGCGAGTGAGTTCACTTGAGTGGGTCCGCCGTTCGGTTCGATTGCTTGCAAATTTTCAGGTTCAAGGGGTCGTGTCACATCAATTTGGTATCAGAGCAAGTTCTAGACTTGTCTCTACTAAGTCTTGTCCTAGGGCCATTGCATTCATCACCCGTTCATCATGACCACTTTCTACTTAGCCTATTCGCCATCCTTAGACCCATTAGCGGCTTTTGTGTTTGATGGATCCCGCCTAAGCATATATCAAGAATGGGAGAAGTCCATAGACAGACACTTTGGGAGGTTCACCCTGTCAGGGCCTATCCAAGTCAACTATGCCAAGAGTTTGCTCTGACGCCAAGCTAGGAAAGAATGGGAGTACATTGTAGGTTTGAGAGAAGCCAAAGGGGAAGCACCCATTGAATCTTGGGTTGAAATGAGGGATGATCTTAGAAAGATCTACGCACCCCAATCCGGACCTCCTCAACAAACCACTTTTCCACCCCCACCCCCAACTCCAACCCAAGTACTTCCCCTATCAAGCCTAACCCAAGCCCGTCCATGTTCACCACCCCGGGAGTACCATAAGTCGGCTATCTCCACTCCTCCACCAAAAGACCCATTCCTCCCCTTGGAAGAGGAGCCCATGATCCAAACACCTGATCCCTTGGAAGTAAAGACCGACCTAGACCCCCTCCCGACCCTCGAGGGAACCCAAGCCCACACCATTGAGGAGGAGGAGCCACAAAACTCACCCACCCCTCCTAGTCCGAGTCCTCATGAGCCGCACACCCTCACCATAGACGAGTCTATACTCCAATGGCTCAAGCAAAGTCCCACCTTCCTGAGCTCACCACCATTGGGATATCAATCCCAAATTGTTCCCACCCAGTCTCCCCATGTCACTTTACAAACCTTCTACTTCACGGGAGACTTGGGAGACCTAGTGGATTGCCTATATTGGCAAGCCCACTTGACCGGCTTGCTTGCCATGGGACCTTCAGAGCCTAGCACCATTAACTTTGCCCACCCCACCATTGACTCCATCACTTCCGTTTGCACGAGTGGGCATTGCACTATTGAGATTCTTCTATTTCTCCCCTTGGAGGAAGAACCCACTCCTATCTACTCCCCACCCATTGAGACCCCAAATGCCTTAAACGGTCAACTCACTAGAGGTCTTGGACCAAATACTTTGGAGGAGGATGACTCACCATCTTGTGAAGACCTTGGGGACATGGAGTTCCTCTCTCTAGGTAGCCATTACCATGATCCCTTTGACCCATTCCAATGGGAGTACAGATACCCATGTGGCCCAACCACCTTACCCACCACCCACCTTTCCCTACCCCAACCAACCATAATGGATCAAATCCACCCCTTCCTAGACTCGGGTTACACCATGGGAGCCATGACTTTGGGTAATGTTCACATAAGGATTAAGGAAGTGTCTCACTCTGTGCTACCAACCTTCTTAGATCCCTTTGATCCTTTCAAATGGAAGTTCAAAGGTCATCCCACAACCTCTCACATAGAAATGATCTTTGGAGTAGGAATGCCTATGTCTTGGCATCTCCCACCACTTGACATGATTAGTAAGTCGGGTCCTTTCATTCATAACACCTACATGTCAAGTTGGAAACATAAGTGGTCCATATTCGGTTGTAATGGTCCACCTTCATTCATCATGGGTCTTAAGCATAGTAGGAGCATTCATGGATGTCCAGGACCCCCGGCATTTGATATACCCATGCGCAATAGATTCCCCTATGGATGCCCCGGCCCTCCGACCATTGTTATGAAGTCCATGCATGATAGGGCCACTTATGACTGCCCTGGTCCACCTAAGTTCATCAAGGTCCACATGGCATCAAAGCATGATAGGTCAATTTATGGTTGCCCCGGTCCACCTTTGCACACTATCCACTTTCACACCCACTCACCGCATGATAATGCATGGTATGAGAATACACACAAGCAATTCTCGACGAGCGGTGAGGTTCACAAAGAGCGGACAAGAGCTCGCGAGCGCCACTTGGAATTCCAAGTAGGTGATCTGGTGATGATGACATTTGAGTGGCTCTACCCTAGGGTCACCTCCAATTCGAGGGCACGAGGAGTTGGACCTTCCCAAGTTCCGAGTGGCTTTGGCAACCAGACTAATGGGTTGGACTTACTAATGGGTTTTGGGATTCACCCCATTTCCCATGTGGCGGATCCGGCACCCTATATGGGCACCGCAGTGGATCCTAGTGAGTGCCTCGAATCTATATCATCCTTTGAGAGGGACACCCTCGGAGAGCCATCAAAAATCAGCCTGAGAGTCCGACGTGTGCACACGGAGGCAATACTAGGCAAGCAGGGTTCTATCGCCAGCAAGAGGGTGCGCCCGAGCCACCTCGAGAGGATGAAGGACCGTCCCCTGGTTGCGAACACAGGGTTGAGTTTGGAGATCATGGCTCGCCCAGAGCTGCCTTGGAAGACCGCCTCCCCGGTGGACCCATACTCGACGGAGTCGAGTTCTCCGCACCCCAGGGGTATGATGGGGACATCTCCGACCGTTCCACATTTTTTGAGGTTCCTGATGATCACCAGCAGTACTACATCTTGTTCGCCACTTTATTTCGAGTCATATGATGTATTTTTCACTTTCTTATTTGAGTCTTATCATGTAATTTTCCTTTTAATTGAGTCAAGTACCTAGGTTAATAGGTCATTAGAGTGGTTAATGTGTCATTTGGACCCAATTAGATGGGCTAGGCCCAGGGAAGCCCCCACCCCCTTGGTTTCTTGTTAGTAGTCCAAAATTCAGGTTGTAGGAATCCTATAAATAGTACCCCACTCCCACCATTTGGAGCTAATGAATTATTGACAAAAGAATTATCCACAAGAATTGTGCCTCCTTCTCTCTCTAGCTCTCTCTATTTCTCTCTCTCTCTCTCTAAAGGGGGCGAACCCCATTCTCTCTCATCCCCACCCTAAAATTCGAAATTCACTCTCTCTCCTCCCTATTCACCTCTAATTAAGACCCCTCCCCCTTCCCCATACCTCCCATTTAAGTCCCCTCCAACCCCTAGGTGGAATCCCCTTCTCCTAGGCACCTCTCCCTCCTCCCAAGCAACCTTTCCCCTTCCCCATACAACCTTTCATTTTCCCAAGGGAGAATCCCTTCTCCCAAACACCCCTTCCTCTCCCCAAGGCAACCCTTCCCATTCCCTAGGCCCCCATTAACCCCTCCATTAACCCACCATTCAAAACAAAGGAGACATCTCTCCTCCCTCTCTCCTTCCCAACCCAAATTCGCATCTCCCCCTCCCTCCACTTGCTAGACCACATCCCAGCCCCCTTTCTTCCCTTCCCACACCTTGAATCACCCCCTAATAGACCCCCACATAGTTAGGTGTCACCCCCACACCCATCCACCCCATTTCCCACCCCATCTACTCCATCTCCCATCACCTTTCATCACCCTATCCATCTCAATTCGCAGGCAGTAGTTGGAGCCCGACTTGCAGAGACTGCCCCGGTGCTGTCCGACATCATCTGGAGGTGCACCATACATCGACGGAAAGGTCTTCCCGTCTTCTTCGTAGCCAAGGTGGAATCGTCTCGTTTCGACTTCACTACAGATCGTGGTGACAATTCTCCCCCGACTGCGCTGGGCTCCCTCTGCAGAGTACCTGAGCCCAGTTAGAAGCTGCACCATGACAAACGGTGGAAGATTCAGGCTACGAGCCCTTCTACAAAGTTCTTCCTCCCCCAGTCCTCTATCCGAATCAAGAAGCAGAACCATGTTCGGCATCCGGAGGCCAAAGTTATCATTTTTCTCCCTCGGCTGCGCGGGTCTGCCTCCCACAGTCTGCAACGACCTGCTTCCGCTCTTCTGAGTCCCCCAGTCCTCTCCGACATCAGACGGCTTTCCCGTCCATTTTTATGCAAAGAGGGCTCATCCACGGTTACAGAAACTCCGGCGGTTTGTGATTCGAAGTCCAGGAGCGGTTTGTGACAATTCTTCACGCCGGCTAGGTGAGCCTCGGTTCCCCTTTCCTTGCTGGTTAATATCACTTGCTTAGCTTAGTATTCTTGCTTTGCTGCGTCGGACGGAGAGCGAGAGCCCGGCCCAAATTATCGTTCACGTGAGTGTCCATCGCGGGCGAGTTGTGAGCGAGCCATTTCAACCCACACCCTTGGTGTGACGGCCTCCCGTGAGTGGGCATCCCTGGACCAATTGAGGTTCTCCCCAAGTTTGCCAAGCACCGGAGCATCATTGTCCCACCCCGGACCCTCTCCATTATCGCTTAGTTACCCACGGGCACAAGTGTGCACCAAGCGAGTGAGCCGCTCGAGTAGTATCATCGCCAATTTGCTTGCTTGCAATCTTAGGTCCAAGGGTCATATTATCTTGTGGTCATCACCCCCAAGGTGGTGTCACATCAGACGGGGTCAAGTTCTTCTCACCCGGGGAGAATTGATGGGGACATCAGAGCAAGACCACTTACTTTTTATTTTACATTTGAGTCCTTTTATTTGCATTTATATGCTTGGGAAAAAATGTACGCAATTGTAAGGCTTTATAAGCTAATTTGTCATTCCTTAGGATTGTTTGTGTTTTTGTGTAAAAGTCTAGTATGACTAGCAAGGGGCCCCCATCTCTTTCCCCATTGGTCCACATAAGCCTTAGGGTCCCATGTGGGGCTGATCAAAGGTCCAAGGTGGGCTTCTAGATGTTTGACCATTCAAGGGGACAAGGTGGAAGAAAATTTAAAATTGGACCAAGCAAAGTCTAAGATGCTTCCCCCTTATAATATAGTTTATTCCATGTTGTATTTTTTTTTAATTTGGTCATTTGACCACATGGGGAAGAAAATCCCCTCTCTCCCACGAAATTCTCATCCCCCCACCCCTTGCCATTCTCTATATAAGCCTATGTATAGTGTCATTAGAGATATTAATGAAGTGGCGGGGTGGACACCCCCCTCTTGCGCAGGTGGCAGGAGGGCACGGGTTCAAGCCATGCCTCCCACCGGGAGGTGCTTGTCCTCGCTTTCCCCTCCCCTAAAAAAAAAAGTGTTTTTGCCAACAGCAAGCCCAAGGGCACCCCTTGTGTCTCTCCTCTCCCCCTTGCAGCTATGATTACTGCCCATTCTAGGGTGTGAAGCCCCCATCTTGGTGTGACTCCATGATCTCCAACCTCTGCTGGATGTGAATTCCGGCCGCCGCCGCCGCCGCCATCGCACCGCCATCGCGCCGCCGTCATCAACATCGGAGTTCTGTCTACATCAGGATAGATCCTCAAAGCTTGAATTTTAGCTCTCTATCAGGAGTTCAGATTTAGTCCAAACTTGGAGGGTGAGTCATCCACGTCCACCCCAGCCTCCACAAACAAAATCCCGTCATTTACCTTTCGTTTGCTATTTTTCCATTTTCGTGCATTTCCACCTTCCAGTTTTGTCTTCTGTTCAGATCCTGTCATAGCAACCCTGAGTTTCCCCTCTTTGACCCACTTCTTCTTATTTGTTTGAATCTCCAAATTTATTGGGAGTTATATCCACCACCCCCATCATCCATGAATTTTTTTGTAATTTCTAAAGTCTGTTTTGTATTTTTAAAAATTACTATCTTTTCCCAAATCTGTTCTATCCTGTGCAGTCCAGATCCGACTCCTAGTCAGTATAAAATCTACAAAACATCGAAACCTCCACCAAAAGTCAACTAAAAATTATCCTCATTTTCCTTGTTTCAACCTCTACAACATTCGTGAAGAGACCAAGTTACAGATCTGAGGTTTGAGGCACAGTCAACGCCAACTATCAGGAAAACTTAGTTCTGTCTTGAGATTTCGGGTCTTGTTCAACAGCAACTTGTAAAATCGATTAAGGCCAGATCCGAGAAATTCAAAATTATTTCTCTGGTCATAGATCAAAGCATTTTGAAATATCTTTCCAACGATACCTCTTGTGCGTCGATCTGACGTCGGGAGTGATCGCAGCAGAAGATCTCGGTGGGTCGTGCGCTGTAAAACAGCAACTTCAGATCCGTGGGCAGCACGGTCAACAAGTGAGGCCGGAGCCGACTCGCCTCCCACGAGGCAAACCAGCGTGCCGCCGTCCCAGAGAGCACCTCTCCAGGAGCCAACGTCACAACGGTACCACTCCGGACCCACTCGGACCCGCCGATGAGCACGTGGGCCCCACGTTCGTGAATACGCGTGCCGCTGAAGCTACATCAAAACATTGCCCGTCAACCCAAGTTTGGTCCTCCCGGGCCCCATTTGTAGCCCGTTACCTCCCTGCATGGAGTGGGCAGCAGAAATCATTTCTATAATTATTGTAATAATTATTTAACTGGGAGTTACTGTCTTGACCAGGATCGTCTTCCCCACGCCCGGAGCGTGGAGGTAAACTCGCCCCCTCTCTCTTATCGCATTTTGCTCAATTCGTATATATTTGAATGCCGCTGCGAGTGTAGGTTCCTAGCTTGATATATTGTTATCACCGCTGCGAGAGTGAGTGAGTGTACCGTCCCGTGACTCGATCCGAGTTAACGCGGAAAGGCCGATACCCGAGACTCACGGCCGGTTTCTCAACCGTGCCCGGTCCCACGTCTTCCCTCGCTTAGGGATGATCGCGAGCTAGAGTCCTAGGTCACGTGTCCGTCCCGCATCAGACAGTCAGAGCTAAAGAATGGCTAGCGTAGGCCTCCAATCCATTTCATTTTGCTACATAAAACCCCTAGTGTGGATAATACAGCCTGAATCGGCGCAAGGCTTACCCAGTGGGTGAATCGGCGCAAGGCTTTTCTCCTCTCGTGCCAGTTCACTCTCCTCTCTACACTCTCCCCCTTTCTTCATGCGTCGATCCACTGCACTTTCCTTCATTCTCCCCCTTGTGCCAATTCACCCCATCCCTTCTCTCCTCCCATCGCACCGATCCACTACACCTCCCATCCTCTCATGCACCGATTCACTCTGCCCCGCGCCGATTCATTTCACGTTCCCTTCTCTCTCTCTCTCTCTACGCCGTTTCACCTCATGCCCCCCCTTTCACTAATGTGATGCTATTATGCATGTATGAAATAAAAGAAATAACAACAATAAAATTGAAAGCAACGAAGATAACAATACAGAGAAGAGAGAGAAAATAAAAAGGGAATATGATTGTTGCAATGTAAATAATGGCCGTGGTAGGATAAAATTGAACATGTGTTCGCATATATTTATGTGCATGCTTATCTATCATACTGTGTGCTTGTCTGTTCTGATTCTTCGGTATATCAAACGGTGATCTACGGAAGGTTAGATTAAGTCTGGTTGGAAGCTCTCACTGAACGTGAGGTGATCCTCGGATCTAAGCTCTCCGCCATGTATTGGAGGTCGATTTAATAAAATGCTACCATATTGTGTATCTGAGTGCATGTTTAGATCTTGTATTGCATAACACACACTTCTTTTTGCTTTGTGCATCCGTGCATATTTGCTTAGCCTCGGCGGCCCTCTAACTTGGCGATTAATCAAGGGTTTTCCTTCTTTCAGAAGGATGTAATTAACGTCATAGACTTTATGGTATGACGGACTTTGGGTCCCAACACGATCACCCACCTTTGTCTGATCAGTCAGACGGAGCGCATAATAAAATTTGTCATGTGACCGGCACGCCCCATGCTTGAATAAACCCCCCAATAAACCAATAAACAAACAAATAAATAAAACAAATAATAAATATCCATTCCCCACAAGTTCAGCTTACAAGAATAGAATTTATTTATTTTTATTTTAATTTATTCTATTTATTTTATTTATTATGGAGTTTATTTGATCGTGGGACGTGTCAGTCACGGAGTAACGAGTTTAGTGTGCGCACCGTCTGACTAACCAGACAATAGTGTATGGGTGATCGTGTCATAACCCGAAGTCCGCCATATCGTAAAGGCTATGGCGTTAATTACCTCCTCCCAAAAGAAGGACAACCCTTGATTAATCGTCAAAGTAGAAAAGCCCTCGGGGATGAAGGAATACATGAAAACAATGCTCATTTTATGAAATGGAAGCAGGATTGAATCGTGCATGCGAGCACACAGTATGGTTATATTTATTCTATTTAACTGGTTCTTGGTACAGGGCGGAGATTTACACTCGCGCATGGTGAAATTTTCCAGCTGGACTTAATCCGACTTTTCGCTAATCACAATTTTATATACCAGAGAATCGGGAAATGCAAGCATTCATACACGTATCTGAGTACGAGCAAAGGTGCACGTAAGCGTTTACTTCTTTATTAGCAAACCACGGATAGAAGTCGATTATGACTTAATGCGGGCTGATCAATGTCATGTTAGCATTATGTTTATCTGACATATTCAAAGAAAATTTCGGTAGCACCTCCCCTGTCCTGAGGAGTATCAATAAGGGAATAGGAGACTCGCCCACGAAGTGTCGAGACGAACTCCAAAAAGATGGTCATGCCTAGATGGCAATCTCGTACCCTATGATGAGTGGGGAACCCGAGGGGCTAGCCCTCTGAATAACCATGGCCACTCACAGGGCTGTCGATTCATGGTGCCTTTTCATTATTAGACCGTGTTAATCATAGCGGTGCATGCATATGGGCCCACGAGTGTGGATCCGGCATAACCGCATTCAGGCGGACTCATATGTTGCCGAGGCAATGTAAGCTGAGAATGGCACTTATTAATGATTTATTCCCTTTTGGTGGGTACATAGTCCTCGTGGTTCGGCATGAGTAGCCATGAGGCCGTCACCACCATAGGGTACAAAAACTGATTGGAAAGCTGAGGAAATATGATGCGGAATTAAATCACAGATTTCGAGAGAATTTCGGAAGCATCTCTCCTAGGCCCGGAACATGTCGGGGAATATGTAGAGGAGACTTGTCCCCAGTAAGCTGAGACGTACTCCAAAAGACGGGCGTGTCAGAACGACACCCCGAGACCCTATAATGCGTGGTGGATCTTCGATGGCTCACCTTCCATAAATCTCGTGTCACCCAAGGGTTACAGATCATATCCTGCCAACAATATTGACCCATTTCGATGCCATGGCATATGCACAAAGGCTCAGGGGAGTCCCATCACAACCGTGGACCGAGGGGTCTAGAAAGAATAGGGCACTATTCGCCGTCAAGGCGGTTTTATTCGTTATTCCCCTAGTGGGGTCATCGGAGATCACGCCAAGATAGATGGCGAATCACCGTGCCCAATGGGGTGATAGGAAAAACCCGGAAGATAAAAATATGTATAAAAGAAAATATGATGTTGGGGATAACCCCTCGATACTGACTAATTAGAATAGTCTGGCAGCATGCATTAGCCCTGATCCGGAAGCCATGGGTCAGCAAGAAGGATGATAAGGCGGTCGGTAAAGAGGGGAGGCACCCTTGACACGGTGGCTAAGGAAACAAAGGGATGGGTCCAGCGGCCGAGGGAAAATGGGGAGTGATCCGGTGGGCCAGAAGTGGGAATGGCTGATCCGGCGGCTTTCCTCCTCTGCTCTCTTTCACGATCCAACCTTTCTCTGTCTTTCTCATGCTCATCTCTTGCATGTTGCAGAATTTCCCTATTCTTGGAAGATTTCAGATCCTTTTTTTCTTTCCTTTACTTCCCTGGCATGCTTAAATTTTGCTTCAGCTCCGCACATAGCCTGCTTCATGGCAGCTGCAGATGCTGTAGCAGTTAAATTTTGCCTCGTTCTCTTCTTCACCAGGCTGTGCTCCATAGTCTTGAGGCCTGCCCATGACAAATTCTTCAGGTTGATCCAAGACACCACAGACTTTATTGGCACATCACTCGCTTTCTCCTTCAACTTTGCTGGGTCAGAGTGACCGATTGCCCACTGTAGTATCCCATTGAGTGAGGAGAACCCAGCTCGTGAACTCTTGTCGATGTCGTCGTCGCTGACCTCGCCCACAGCATCGGCATCGGGACGGTCTGCGCCGTCGAGGTCGGGATCAATGGACGCCGTGGGGCTGGGTTGGAGAACGTTGCCGCCTTCGTCCTTGGCCCAGAAGATCCCTCACCACCAGGACCTGCTCTGCCTGTCCACTGCCGATGCGGCACCAAGAGCCGCCAAGGCCAACATCGGCAACACCAAAACATCCTGTGGGGAAGCACCTGTCCAAGGGCACCAAGAGCGTTGATGGCTGCGATTGTGACACGAGGGGGGGGGGTGCGTGCATGCGAGAGGGATAGAAAGCAGAGGAAGAAGTCAACAGCAGAGTGGGGGGGTGATCCGGCGCCACAGGGGAGTGATCCGGCGGCCAGGTATCTACAAGGTGATCCGGCGCGCTGGATCGAGGTAGGTAGTCGGCGACCAAGGGGGGATACGCTGTAGGGGATCCGGCGGCTGCATGCATGGTCAAAGGTGATACAGCTGCCTCACAATGGAAGGATTCCAGCGGCTGGGGAGTGGCTTGGAACGGCGGCTGGGAGAGGAAGTGATGATACGACGCGGTTGGGAGGATACGGAGGAGTGGTACATGGGGGTGATTCGGCAGCATCAAATGGGGTGTCTGCCCCTTGTGAACCGGCGGCCTTGTGCGGGTTGGGTTATCTGGTGGCTGCGTTGAAGGGAGGGATCCGGCGCCCAGGTGAGAAGGTAGTGATCCGGCGCGCTGCACGCGCCGGATCTGGGCCAAATGGGCCTTGCCGCCAGATGAGGTGTTCTAAACTTTAAAGTCGCTTTGATAGGGAGTTATCTCTCACTTGTTTAGGGAATAATCTCTATTTTATTCTTTTTTTGATTTGACAGAGGGATATAAATATTCGGATTAGATTGAAGGATAACCCTCATCTAATTTGGATAGTGTGACCCATCTAAATAGGTGGAACAGTTTAACCCATTTCTCTTATCAAAATAAATGAGAGTAAGTGGATGGACAGACTAATCTAAAGAGGATATCCCTCTATTTATGTAACCCTCTATCAAATTGGAGATTTAACAGAGGGCACACAGCTTGAGGAAAAGTCCCAGCTGTTCAAGGGGAATGCCACATAGCGCCAGGACACTCCATTGAGTCCAGAGATGGACTAAACCCAAGCTCAGACCGAGCAAAGCTCAGTGAGACGGCGGCCGGAGCACATTTTATTTCAGATGAGAAATTACAGAGATATATATTCCTCATTCGCTCAGGGAAGGCCAGGGACCATGCTGGGGGACTCGCAATGTAGCACCCCGATAAATTATAGAAACATAAAAATTCATCTATAGGTCGAAATAATAAATTTCGTATGTAATTAAGAATTTCAACCCTACAAAAATCCACAACAAATAACAAAAAGGACCCAACCCAAAAAAAAAATCACATAACCTTAAAACCTTATAGGCCTTAAACCCAATAATTAATGGGCTCGAAGAAAAGGGAATCCCGTAAGTGGGCTTTTTCCCTTAAACCTATATGTGTTTCTTAAAGGCCATTAGTTAGTTAATGGGTCTTTAGCAAAGGAGAACCCGTAGGAGTGGGCTTTTATTAAATCTATATATATAACGGGCTTTGAGAGCTTTATATATATAATTGACTTTTTACATCAACGCAAGGGCCAAGGCCTTTTAAACACACAGAAACCTTGTATCCTGCTCGAAAACAAAACATGGTTAGCGGCTGGAATTTTGGAAACGATAGATTAAACAGGGAAGTTTAAAATAAACTAAGATTTTTATATTACGTGGACTCTACTAAAGTTTAAAATCTATATAGCCTCTTTGATTGAAGAATAAGTTAAGGAGAATAAACTAACACGGGTTAGGGTGTTTCCAAAAATAAAGAATATTACTTTGGCCTTATTCGGATTAGCTTATTCTACCTTTTTACTAGAATATGCCTAACCCACCTTAACCCACCTTTTTTGCCCTTAACTCATCTTTTTGGTGGAATACCTTATTTCTGCAACCAAAGCGGTTAGCGTGAATAAGGCCACCTTAATCCACCTTATTCTTCAATCAAAGAGACTTATATAAAGAATACCCCTACTCTCATGGGAGTAGCACGTTAGTGCTGCTGCTGTCGTTGCGATCGTAGGAAGGAGAAGACTGCCGTGGGGTTCTTCCTCCTGCTTCCCATCGCCTTCCTCTTCTTAGGATCATCCTCTTCCTCGGTCCAACATTAGGTAGGTGTTCTCTCTCAAAACAAAACTTGTTAATCTTGCATGATCTCTGCATAGCATGTTTCCTATTTAATTATGTAGGTTTTCTTCTAACCCAGACCAAACTCTATAAAACATCTGCACCCTAAACTCCATAACCTTGCATCGTGATTCTGTTAATTCCCTACATGAAGTTTTTCCATTTTCACGTCGTTTCATGGCCAATTATCTTAGTTAACTAATAAGTACCGCATGCTAAAATTGTATATCCATGTAAGCACGTATCTAAAACTCATAAAGTGCATACTACTGGAATCCTCATTTTTTTTTCTAAATTTCCATGTACTTATATGGTAACATTAATTAGTTAGCAATTTAATTAACTAAATAGATGATTTATTAATGTTACACGGTGAATTACGATGAACACTGTAGCAGGTAGTTAGAGTTTTTGGCTTTAACAGCTTGTTGGTGGGCGCCAGAGTGGGCTTTGGCTGTGAAATTTCACGGGGATATTCTCGGGCCGGTAAGTGTGGCCGTACGGGTGGTATCTCCTTTTTCCCATCCGAAGATAGGTCTCTTCTCAAGCAATTTTTTTTTAAGCATCATGTTAGGTAGAGTTTTTCGGACTCTTCGATTTGGTATATAGATTACGTAGTTTCGAACGTGTATACGTCACGAACTTGGAGTTTAAAGGGGCTATGCACTATTCATCAAATTAATAATATACGCAACTTAATTCTTTTAAAATAAATAATTAAATCCGGTAAAACCATTGATATCTTTTTATCCTTAACTTTATCCATATTCTTGCATGAAAAAAAGTATATATATATATATATGGTAATATGTGTTCGTTTAGAGAGGCACTATTTTTTTGAAGTATTAAATTAAATAGAAAAAGCATAAGAATTGGCGTCTCTATAAAGAGACATAGATTTCTAGAAAATATAATAAATCTGAATAATTTATTAATTAACGTCTATTCAGTGGACGCTATTTTCAAATAGGTGCAACTGTCCAGACGCTATTTCCGTTACTATTTTTCCTCGGGCTTTCTTGATCCCACACCGCTGGGTCTTGGCACTGTCGCCTCAGGGCCGAGGCGTGGTCACTGTTTTTGTTTATCGCTCACACTCAACTCTTGGTGAGTTTAGGACCCTCCATCGGATACTCCTTCCGTCGGACCGATGCTTTCTTTATTGAGACCTTCATAAGTCTTCGCTAGCCTTGGAATCCCTCAAGACAGCCAAGCTGGTTGTACCATAAAAATCCTGAAACCCATGATTGTCATGTCACTATGAAGAAACATGACAGCCAGCCATCATAGAGCACCGCGATCGGGTGTTCTTTGAGAGTTATGATCCTACATGGAATTGGTGTCTAGATCAGACGTCACCATTTTGTGAATCAGCATCTAAACCAGGTGACGCTAATTCGTTCATGCCTAACTGTTATGTAGAATTAGCGCCCACTACAGTGGACACACATTCTTTAATTAACGGCATCCTGAGTGGATGCCAATTTCCCAAATTTATGTGTTTCTCAGATTTTTATGATTGAGTTCTACCCAAGTTATCCCTACACATTATTTAGTCCCTGAACTCTGTTATATCATTGATATTTTTGATTATCATCTGCATTAGATATGGACTGCTATCCCTTTCGATAAATTCCTTGTCAATATTTATGGAACATAACCCTTTGACTCTATATTGGCCATATATGCAAATTCTGAAATATTAAGGGCTATGGGTCCATTCTGTAAACCATGGGAATTCTTGGTGTGGCATTGCACCAAATTTTGTTATTCTGTAAATTCAGTTATTCTGGAAATTCTATTATTTTGAAATTCTGATAATCTGTTATTCTGTTCATTCTGATAATTTAGATATTCTGTTAGACTGATTATTTCTGCCTATCATTATTAAAATTCTGATATATTCTGGTCAATTCTAAATTTATGTTCATCTGAAACATCTGTCTTTATTTTTCATACGAGCATCTTGTCCTTAGTTCTGCATGGGAATTACTTCCCTTTTCTCTTGAGCTTATATCTACCCTTGGTTTTGATGTTCGTTAATGATCATCCTTTCTGCTAGATCTAGTGTCAAGTTATATCATTCATGCATCGCATGCTCATGTACACGATTAATTGGCTAATTATTTATATTCTACTTGATGAGAGATGTAATTCCTACTGAGTTTTTTACTCATACAGCCTATTTTAACATTTTTCAGGTGATAATGCCGAAGATAATAAATCAGATGGGGAAGGGCAAGAGTGATGAGTGCTCTGGAGAATCGAGTTCGTGTCGTTTATTTTCTTGAGTCTTGTCTTGTCCTTGAGTCTTTATCCTTTATCCTTTTATTAAGTGTAATTTTGAGTATTTTCTTCTATTATGTAAGTTGTGTCAAGATGTAATATTCACATTTTGATATTAATAAGAATTATATTTTTGTCAATATTGTCTGGCCTTGTATTTATGTCTTGTGGTTTGCTCTGATTAATCATGATTGTTCGCTATCACGTTCCGAGCAATGCGTTCCGCTACAATCAGTACAGGACGTGACAGAAGGACTAAGCCTAATTAGATGATACACTGTTGCATGCATGAATCCCTATTACAGTCCTTACGTTTTGATTTCACGTGAAAAGAAGTTAACACATGATTTGTTGGGTGCGCTGCTGGGATCTAGAGGGGGGGGTGAATAGATCCCCTATATAAATTTATGCCCAATTAAAAACTCTATACCAATAGAGATGAGAACCACCAGATATAGATAGACCAAGTAGTAATCCAATGCACTCATGGAAACTAATCTATCAAGCAGAGCTAGATCAGACGGTAAGAAGTTCTGTCAAATACAATCTCAAACACTTAGGAGACAGTCACAGAAATAACCACGGTATCTCAGAGATTCAAGCATGGCATTTTGCTCACCAAACAACCTGTGAAGGGAGGAAGGAGAAAAGGATCAATCACAAAATCACAAACCACTCGACGATGATTTTTAGGTGGTTCGGTCTGTTACCCACAGACCTACATCCACCCCTTACTCAAACCGAGTGAGACTTCCCTTGCTACGCAAGAACGTGGAGACACCTCCACTACAAACACTGCCTAACAGCTTAGACCGAGGGAAACAAATCCCTCACACCCTGACCTTGCAACCCATAAGATCAGACCCACTACTACACGCAGTGACCGGAGAAACAAATTCCCCCTTCTTCTGCTACACAGAAGGAAACGTGAACAGCCCATGCTGCTCACACCCTAGAGGAACAAATCCTCTCTTCTTCTGAAGACTCAGAAGGAACCGGAGGAACAAATCCTCCACATTCTGGTCTCCCAGAACAAACCATGCACAGTTAAGTCTATGCGCAACCACCTTGTGTGCACCAAGCACACTAAGGCAAAGAACCAAACAAAAGATGTATAGAAAACAAAATGAAAGCTGAACAGAATAGCACAATGAAAGACTCAATCGAGAAACAAAGGAATGTAGCTTCCTGTGGAAGCACTTTGACTGTAGTCTCCATAGCTCTGCAGATCTTCCTCTCTTCACTTCTCTTTTCTTCTCTCGAACTCCCCTTTGAGCTCAACTGCTCTCTCTCCTTCTTCTTCCTGCTCACTCTCTCTTTCTTCTCTTCTCTTCTCGCCACCCTTATGAGCTCACTGATCTCTCTCTCTTTTCCTTCTTATTCCACAACTCTTCTCCTTCTCTCAGCTCACTCTTTCAGCCCTTGGTAGCCGTACTCTTTTCTTCTCCGTAGCCTTCTCTCTTCTTGCTCTACTGATCTTCCTCTCTGTTTGCTCCTTCGATCCTTTTCTTGCTGCTGAAGAAAGGATGCATATATACGTAGAGCAGAAATATGATTTTAGAAAAGTCTGATCCATAACAAAAATAAACCATTGGACCAGCTGGCAGGGCGGAATATTCCTTCTCTGGAAGCATCTGAGAATGTGCCATCCAACTTAGGATCACGTGCCGATCATTGGAAGTGAAGGCATGAAGGCCGCCCAAGTGATCCTCACGTGTTTCGGTCTTGTTCTGCACTGGCGACCTATTTGTCACCCTTAACAAGTTATTTTTCACCCTTACATGCCTATTTATCTGCCTTAGGTAGCTATTTGTCATCCTTAGTCCCTAAGCCATCACCTATCTTCACGAGCTATTTGTCACCCTTAGGAGGGTATTTTACACCCATACTAAGCTATTTGTCACCCTTGTGTGATTATTTGTCACCCTTATCTGCCTTGCTCGTGTGCTTCATTTTTCAGCCTTGCAGAAGCCATATGTTAGCTCTCTTGCAACGGTGCTACGGAGTTGACTCCATTGCCTATAGAACTGGCTCCACTTCTTCCATTTTTCTTCTAACCTTTGTTCTTACTCTCCTCTTCTTCTCTGATCTTTTCTTCTTGATCTTGCTCTCATTTTCTTCTTTCTTCTCTTGTCTGCTGGAACGAGCTTATGAATTTCCATTGAGGAAGCTTGATCGAACAAGTGTTGCTCCTGCTGGAATGCTGGACTGCTGGTAACTCATCCTGCTGGACTGCTGGCATGTAATACGTAGTTTGTTGACTTCTTCCATGCTATGACTTCAGGACATGACTTTCTGAAGTGAAGAACTTGAGTGTATCACCGATGTCTTGAACTTGGCATTTCATCGAGCAGTTGCTTTTCTACAAGAAATTGAGAAATCTTGTCTCTTGATCTTGAATGATGTTAATCAACCTCGTCCAATGCTTGAGAGAACTCCAGATTCAATAAAGAACGGTTAGGAAACCCATGCTCAATTCATTCCTTCGAGCAGACTTGATAGCTCTTCATGTTTCACTGCTAAGAGCTATTTTTTACCGTTAGGAGGCTATTTGTTACTGCTATCGACTATTTGGCAGCCTTAAGCAGCTATTTTTCACCCTTATTTTGTCGCTAAAGCCCTGCTCTGAACAGATCAATTTTCTTCTCCTTTGGAACCTTGCTGCGGAGGGGGGTTCAGCTTGGAACGGCGACAGAAGGTGGGTGAAACGGCGCGCCATTTGGCCGTCGGATGGAGGGTTTTGCGCCGGTCTAACATGCCGTCGGATAATTATGGGCCACGCCGGGTTAGGGCCTCTTCAACCCATTTCTAGCATCCTTTGGCCCATTTCACTTATCTAGGCCCATTTTGTATTTATTTTCTTCTTTTGTGATGGTTGGCTAATCGACTGCTCGCTTTGTTGTCCGAGCTTCTATCTGTTCGTTCGGGGATGGTCCCGAACATTTTTTTGAGCTCTCAGGTCTTGCTTTAGCAGCTGTCCTTTTGTAGCTGCACATCTTTTCTTTTCTTCGTTTTTTTCGGTCTTCATCTTTTGTTCGGCTTCTGCCATTCTTTTTCTTCTTTTCTTTCTTTTCTTCTTTGTCGGCATAGGAGCACTCGGTCAGAGCTTAAAACCTACAGAAGCAAAAGTTAAGAAAAATTAGAAATATTTTTAGTGTCAACACTCGGCTAATAAGATTAGCCGTGAAATTGATTTTACGTCTCTCGGGGCAATCTGGAGTTGACTTGGAGCTAAGGCGTAGCTGATGAAGCTTGGTCGTCAACAGAGAAGAGGTCCTCCTCATCTTCCTCTGAGAGCCAACCATTGCTTTTGCTTTTGATTATGAGGTATGCACTGGGTCCCCCGAAGTAAAGCGCAGCATCGGCAAGATTGCACTCTACTGGGGTGAACGGCGACAGGTCTGCAAAGACCATATGTTCTTCTCCGTCCTTGGCATACTTGATGCACTGATGGAGATTTGATGGGACAACCCAATTTTCATGCAACCAGGGTCTGCCCAGTAGCACTTTGTAAGAAGTGTTGGCATCGATGATGTAGAATGTCACCTTGGAGGTGAAATCATCGAGCACCAGATCGACATCTACCCTATCGAGGATGTCCTCGGTATTTTGATTGAAGCATGATATCTTGACCACTTGAACCTTCTGAAGGTATGGAGTCAGATACAAAGTCTTAAAAGTTTTCAGCGGCATGATGTTGACGGCAGCACCGACGTCCACTAGGATTCGGTTCATCTCATGACCATTGATTTTCTCCCGCATGTAGAGAGGGCGGTTGTGACATGGAGAGGAGATAAGCATATCCTTTTCCGTGAATGTGATGGTGGCCGTGAAGGCCTCATATGTTTTCACCTTCACTTCTGCACCATGGGCTTCATAGGTTTCTGGCTCCTGGAGTATTTTGATAAGAGCTTCTCTCAGCTCTCTACTCCAAGCAATGGCTTCTCAAATTATGATGTTGGCGGGAAACCGTTTCATCTGGTGAAGTACTTTCCGGTCGGCTCAAGCATGAGCATCCTCTAATGAAGGCAGTATATCTGGTAAGGTCTTGGGCGAGCTATCACGCTGCACCCCATCAGGGAGTTGCACTGCCTTGCCTTTGCCACTAGGATCAGACTGGTCCCGATCACCTGTGGGCTCCTAGAATAGAGGTGCCAAGGATGGCTCTTATGGAGGCGACTGGTGAGCTGGCACGTCCTTGCTGGACGGACTTGCTTGATCTTCAGAAATGACAGGGGCTGGAACAGGGACTGGAGCACTGGTGGTGACCTCCTCCATACCGGAGAGAATGAAGATGTTAGGGCCTATGGATGCATAAAATTTCACATCTGTAAACTCCCAGGCTCCACATCGAAAGATGAGACTGGGAGAGAAGACTGCGGAGGGACTGGGTGTCCAGACTCCGAAGAATTTCACCGTCTGGCAACGCCTCTCACTTGTATAGGCGCACTAAACGACAAGGGGGGGTTAAGATGCCCCTGAATTGATACACTGACGTGGGTTCACCCTCGAGTCCCCTTCAGCGAAGAATACACATGGAGGCTCAAGATTTTCGAGTCCCTAAAGAAAATCAACAACTACAGGCAGCAAATCACGCACTGCCAACTTACGCTTGGATAGGCGAACTAAACCTTGTGTCAAGCCAGGACCTGAAGGCCTCAAGGAACAATAAGCCCAAGCCATCCGGTGCCCCCGCTAGGCGCTTGAATCGGTGACCCCGCCGGGCGCTTGAACTGGTGATGCCTGTAACTCACCTGGTGACCCCGCCCACAGTGTTGAATCTCTGTAGTTTTGATGATGACTAACACTATGAATCAAATTATTTGCATGTACATCTTCTGATTAAAATGTCTTTCATCATGCTCTTCTGATTAAATGCTTCTCTAACTTGTTCACTCATTAGCTCGTATCTGTTTGTCTTCATTTATATGGGTTCCGTGCCTTCAGTGCGTTGACGCACTTGGCTGGCTGTGTAGACGCAGTTGTGCGTCTTTCGCTTGCTGTCGTGTTCACTGTGTCGACGCTGTCACCTGATGCGTTGACGCATTGGCTTGTTGCCAAGGGCTTGAGCGTCTCGCCTAAGGAGCTGAGGCGACGTTGCACGATGGAAGCGTCGACGCCTTGAGCGTCTCGCCTAGAGAGCTGAGGCGACGCTGCACGATGGAAGCGTCAACGCCTTGAGCGTCTCGCCTAAGGAGCTGAGGCGACGCTGCATGATGGAAGCGTCGACGCCTTGAGCTTATGACCCAAGGTCTTATGATCAACAACCAAGCAGACACGTCGACGCTGTCACTAATGTGTTGACGCATTAGTATGTTTTGTCAAGGGACCTGTTCTCCATTATATCCATTACGTTAACGCCTTGGCTTTAGTGCGTTGACGTGTTCTTCAGTCCTTTGATAAGTCCCGTGCAATCTATGTGAACAAATGTATGACTTGAATATTTCTGAAATTGACTGAATGTTCTCTAAAACCTTACAGGGACTTAAAGACAAATTGGAACTTTATTCCAATCATGTGAGCACGTGATTTGAGGGAATAATCGTCTAACACGTGGCTCGGCTCATCTGGAAGCATCTTCTTCGCGCGTGTCTCCCACACCCTCAGTCTCTCATGAGTCTGGATATATAGAGGAAGGTTTCTGCCCCTGAAAAGCCGCCAAAGCCACAAGAAAACGGGTGAGGCCAGAGCGAGAGGAAGGAGAGGAGAAGCCATCCTGATCCATTCATTGAGCGTACCTGGAAAAGAGAGAGTGATGAAGGAGAGAATGATTTTCTGCTACGTTTTGTCTATGCTTCTTTAAGAAGCTACATTGTTTCTCCGTTCGATTGTCTCTCAATATTTCTTTATGTTTTTTTTGTTCGTTCTCAAATTCCGATACTCTGTTTTCGTTCCCTCTAGGTGTAGAGGAAGAGAGGTGAATCCTCTGGGTCGTAGTGTGTCTTCCCTCTGATTTAGATCAGAGGAAGGGAGGAGTTCTCCGGGGTTTTTGTGTTCAGGTAGTGAGAAGGCTACCTGGGTTCTTCCCTCAGGCTGAGGAGGAAGAGAGATAGCGTCTCTGAATTGCAGTGAGGGTGGGTCACTGCTGGGTTCCCTCTTGTCTAAGAGGAAGGGAGAGTTATCTCCGGGTCAGGTCTTGTGGTGTGAGACCTGGGTTCAAGCTGTGAGTTCAGCGTCTGTAGGGATTTCGATCCCCAAGCTGTGGATCAGCGTGTTGTTGGCAGACTGAGTCTGCGGTTCTTTCTTGTGAAAGGGAAGCCTCACTCTGCCTTGAGTGAGGGATGGACGTAAGTCTGCAGGTTGCAGACTGAACCATCTAAACCTCTTGTTCTTCGTGGTGTGGTTGTGCGCATCTATTTTCTTTATGCTTCTGTCTGGCTTCATGAAGTAAGTGTGATTGTTGATGATCGAAACCTTGTCTGACTGCTCGCTTAGTGCTTGTGCATATGTGCTGATGAAATTCTGAGTGATATATGTTCTACGCTCGTGACCTGCTTTATCTTGGTTAAGGTTCCGGATCATTTTACATATTGTCAGTCTTCCTAGCCAATCTCATCTTCTAAGATCTCCTCAGTTCGGACAAATATTTTTTAAACGGTGATCTATTCATCCCCTCCCCTTCTATCTCACCATCCTCCTGTTTAACAGTTGGTATCAGAGCGGGTTTACCCGAGATGTGGTCCAACGACCAGGGTAATCCTGGAACCAGTGGTCCTCGCAGCTACATAGCTGAAGGACAGTCAATCTCCCGTCCCCCATATTTTGATGGTTCTAATTATTTCTTTTGAAAAAACAGGATGGAAGTTTTCATCCGATCTCAGAGCCACAAGCTGTGGAGAGTCATTACAACTAGACCTTATGATTTACCTCCGAATGAGGAGATGTGGTCTGAAGAACAAGTCAAATTATCCGGACTGAATTGGTCTGCGCTCAACATTATCCAGTGTGCAGTTCACCCTGAAGAATATGCCCGAATTTCGACGTGCAAAACAGCTAAGAAGATGTGGGATGAACTAGCGCTGATTTACGAGGGTACCTCTCAGGTCAGAGCTACCAAGGTAAACTACCTAACCTCTGAGTATGAATTATTCAAGATGAAGTCAGAGGAGAGCGCGACTGATATGTACGCTAGGCTGTCACTGATCACAAACAGCCTCAAGGGATTTGGAAAGGAAATATCTGAAGGGGATATAGTCAGGAAGATCTTAAGATCCCTGACTCCAGCATGGCACACAAATGCTACGGTGATAGAGGAATCAAAGGATTTAACAACCATGACCGTCACTGAACTCATAGGGTCTCTTATGACCTATGAGATAAATCTCAAGAAAACAGGAGAAGGAAATGACAGAAAGGGCAAGAATGTTGCTCTTAAAGTTGAACGACACAGCAGCAGCAGCAGCAGTAGTAGCAGCAGCAGCAGCAGCAGCGGAGAGTCTAATGGAATTCCAGACCTTGACAGAAGTGACAAAGCACTGCTCACATGTCAGTTCAGGAAATTCCTGAAAATGCAGGGAAATTCATATAGGAAAAGAAGAAACTACTCATCAGGTAAATATCTGAACAATGGCAATGACAAGGATAGAAATGCTAAAGGTGTGATGTGTTATCATTGCAGGAACTTTGGGCACATGAAGCAAGATTGCCCTGAGCTTCAGAAGAAGACACCGGACTACCACAAGAAAGGCTCCAAAGTGTACAAGAAAAAGCCAAAAGCTATGGTATGCACTTGGAGCGATGAAGAAGAAGACTCAGAGACTAATTCCTCAGAAAAGGAGACTGAAGGAGTATGTCTGATGGCCGACGAGGAAAATGAGGTAACCAATCCCTTTGTAACTTACTCTATTGATGACTGGGAAGAGAAATATGGTGAACTGCTAGATATGTACAATGCCTTAGCTAAAGAACATAGAGTCATCAAACGTAAACTCAATATGGTTAATGAAGAACAAGAACTCGTCAAAATAGAAAATTCCAAACTGGTAGCCGAATTAGCTCAGATGGAAAATGTAAGAAATGAGAATAATCTTGTTAAGAATGAGCTTGAAAATTTTAGAAAACAGCTTGATGAAACAAATCAACATACTGAAGAAAACC
The DNA here is from genome assembly GCA_022559845.1 of Amorphophallus konjac. NCBI lineage: Eukaryota > Viridiplantae > Streptophyta > Magnoliopsida > Alismatales > Araceae > Amorphophallus > Amorphophallus konjac. Next base: position 299,207,838 of record CM040121.1, on the reverse strand, counting down.
TGAGACAAAATAACTTAATCAAGGAAGGGTATGAAGCTGTTAAAAAGGTCAATGATGAATTGCTGGAAAACAACATTACTCTGCGGAAGGAATTGGAAGATAAGAAGAAAACTCTTGAGAGGTTTGTTTTGGGAGAAAGCAATTTGAATGCCTTGTTAGGCACCAAAGTGAACTTTAACAAAGAAGGGTTGGGTTTCAACCCAAATAAGAAGCAAGCATTTGGGATAAAAACCACCACATTTTGCACTGAGAAAGGAAAAGAAAAACTGGACATCCCATCCAGTTCCAAAAGTACTGAACAACAAAAGAACATCCATAAACAACAGCCTGATTTTGGAAAAGATGTCTTTAAGAAATTCAACAAGCCCACACACCAGAAGCAAAGTGCCTGTCAATTCAACGACTATGACTCTAATAAAAGAATGGGCTATGTTAAAAGAAACATTGGAAGGTCTAACTACACACAAAATACTGTCAATAAAATGCCTTCATCTAGACAGTTTAGAAATTATGGTTTGGGTGGGACCCAAGCTTTTATCAACAGAAACTGGACACACTTTGAGAAACAAAAGGAAACAACTGAAATGAACATCAATAGCAAAACTGTCAATTCTCAGCACAGAAAGAAAAAAGGGGTGAAGTAGATCTGGATCCCCAAAACTGTGCTTAATCATTTGAGCGGTATTTTTGGACCCAACTTACCTTGGGCTCCAAAGCACACTACTTAAATTGTTATTGTGCAGGTGAGCCTAGCAACCGAGAACAACAAGTGGTATCTCGACAGTGGCTGCTCGAGGCACATGACAGGGGATCAAAGAAAGTTCAGCAAGCTTGAATTGAAAGTAGGAGGGACAGTCAAGTTTGGAGGTAAAAATAAAGGCCAAATAATTGGGACCGGAACCATCGGTAAGAAAACCTCCAACTCTGTTGAAAAAGTATTGTTGGTCGAAGGTCTGTAACACAATTTATTGAGTATTAGTCAGTTATGTGACAAGGGTCACAAGGTCTTCTTTGATGAGCATGCTTGCAAAATTTTAGAGCCAAACTCCGATAAAATAAAGTTCATTGCAAATAGAGTCAATAATGTCTATATTGTGGATCTTGATGTTGAGTCTGAGTCTAATCTGTGTCTCTCTGCTGACTCAGAGAATAACATGTTTGACTGGCATAGGCGACTAGGTCATGCTAGCTTCAATACATTGCATAAATTAGCTAAATTTGACTTAGTTAGAGGCATGCCTAGCTTGAAGTTCAAATCATTCTCTAAGCCTTACGATGCCTGTGCTCTAGGCAAGCAAACCCGAGCTTCTTTTAAAATAAGGACTGAGATCTTGTCAAACAAGCTTATGGAACACTTGCACATGGATCTCTTTGGTCCTACCAGAACCCAGAGCCTAAATGGTAAGAGATTTGGTTTTGTCATTGTCGATGACTACTCTAGATTTGCATGGTTGTTTTTCTTGGCAAATAAGAGTGATGCTTTTCAAAAATTTGAATATTTTTTCAATAAGCAGAAACATGTAGGCCACAAGATCACTGTTATCCAATCAGATCATGGAGGAGAGTTTGAGAACTCCTCATTTTCTAGTTTTTGTGACAAGGAGGGACTGTGTCACGCCCCGAGCGCGGAAGGTACCCGGAGATGCGCGACGAGTTTATATCAATCATGTAAATCAGAGTAGTAGTGTATTCGACACAAAGACAGAGTGCGCAAATATAAAGATAACCCAATCCATTAATTCCTTTAATAAGAATATGTCTATTACAAACCCTTGCAAATACTAGACTCAATAAAAGAAAAATACAACGCTTGACTCAAGGAAAATAGAGAAAAGACAGGACTAATTGATGCTTGAGTAGCTCTAACTCTTTCACTCTTGGCTTTCCCTATCAGATTGAATTCCCTCATCGACGGACTTACCTGAAAAGTAGGGAAACACTGAGTGAGCGAACGCTCAGTAGGAAATTATATCTCAAGGACTAGCAAGGGGTTTAAGTAATTACATTTTTCCATGAATGCCCTATAGCTATGCATGCTCGCAAAATGACAAGATAGCAAGAGAATATAACAATAAGATGGCAAGAAGAACTACTCATGAACTTTCAAGAACTTATATCAAAAGATATCAAGATATTTAAGCAAGTAGACTCATCATGTCATGTTGGAATTTGGCTATCATGTTTCAAGCAAGCGAGTATACAATTACCCTTTCTTGGGCCACACCAGTCATGTAATATCAAGTCAAGTACAAGATTTGTGGAATGTTCAATCAAGCTAGTCATGTACTTCGGTATAATGCCAATACCGTGATCAATCAACTCCCATGGGCACAAGTACTTTCGGGTGCTCCTCCCAGGACCAGATCGGGCCCTATATGCGCAGGCATTAATCATGTATTTTAACATCCACTCTTGTGTATAGCCAATATGAAATTTCAAGAATAAAGCTTGTAGTCATGTAGGATAGACTTTGATAGAATAGAGTCCAAAAATAGGACACTTGACATAGATAGGCGATAATAACGGTACAATCACGATTATCGATAAAATTAGGTGGAATTGGTTCCCTAACTTGGGTACCCTGACAAGTAAGTGCCCACAAGTAGATGGTCACTTCTTTTAATATAGAATTGAGGTCCACAAGAACATCATGTTTGATATAGAATTGGGGTCTACAAGAACATCATGCTTGATATAGAATTGGGGTCTACAAGAACATCATGTTTGATATAGAATTGGGGTTTACAAGAACAGCACATCAACGGCATGGTTTCCCCGTTTATTAAGATAATTCTCACATCATACCCATGGTATGACATGAGGGCCGGTTTACCATATTTCTATAGAGTGACATGGCAAAGATTGTGTAATGGGTTTTTATGATACAACCAGCTCAGTCGGCCTTGAGGGAATCCAAGGCTCGAGGAGTCTTACGGAGGTCTCTATGACTAACTCGCTAGTCCAAAGGAACGGAATGTCCAATGGAGAGCTTGTATGTCACCGAGAATTGAGGGTAATGCGATAAGACATCATAAAACATGGGACTATATTCACGGACTGGAATATAGTGCCGATATATATATAATATACATACGAAACCCTCGGTTAACAGCAACAGTGTAAAATAGTATCACAGGAAACTAGCGACTTAATCTAAGTCATTAATCATATAATTAATGCCTTACACATGGGCGTTTATTTACAAATTGACGGCTTGTTAAACAGTCGTCCACTCTGTATTTCTATTTTTGTAGAATTTAGATAATATGGAATTTAATAAAAATGCGCCCTGGACAGGGGCGTTACTTTTCCATTAGCGCCCTGTTCTGGGGCGTCACTTTTATAAGAGACGTCTTGCATCAGGTCGTTATTTCAAGATTTTACCAGATTTCAGATAATAAAATTTCAGGGAACAATTTCATGGTCAAGACAAGAAAAATAGCAGGATTCGATAGGTATGATCCTGCATTAATTTAGATTCATGATTTCATAGTTATAGAATTTTAAACATGGATAATTATCAATTATATGAAATTGACGACTCCTGGGTAGGGCGTCAAAACAAGAATTAGCGCCCTTGTCTGGGTCGCTTCTTTAAAATCACTCAGAAAACATTTGGAAACGCAGTAAAACTATATGCATGAGGTCATGGATGCGTTTATTTCATAATTTATACTAGTTTGGGCTACGTTCTTGAGAAAACCTACCTGATGAATGTTCTGGTGAAGGAACGTGAAGAGAGTTGAAGAGAGAACGATACTCTGTTCTAAACAGAGTGTTCTGATCACCGGAAGAAGAAGAAGATGATGAAGAACTCCACGTCCTTCAACTAGGCAGAAGAGTTACTACTTACGGCAGACTTCCTGCAGCAAAGATGATGAAGAATCATTATGATTCTTCATGATTACGACCGAAGGCAGGGAAGAAGAACATTGCCTGTTCTTTACGTACGCAGCAGCAGAACCTCCTTCGACCAACAGCTTACTAGGTTCGACAGGAAGGGTTATTTACAGGATTTTGGGAATCCTAATAGAGTTAGAATTTGATAAAGGGTAGTATTCCCCTGATAGAGTCCTTACTATATTCTATCCTCGACGTAGTTATCCAGAACTTGCTCTATATAGTCTCCTGGGTCGAACGAAACTCGAACTGAATTGACGTCTTAAGTGAGGGCGTTGAATTTAAATTGACGCCTTTGCCTATGTCGTTTCTTGTGAAAAACGCGCCCAGGTAGAGGGCGTTACATTTACTTCCCCTTTTATTATTATTTTGGCCGTTTGATAATTGACGCCTTGTTGTTTGGGCGTCCCTTTTTAATTAGCGCCTTATCTAGAGGCGTTTCTTAATGAAGTAGCGCCTTGACCAAAGGCGTTATTTCCATTCTGTCGTTGTATTCATTCTTTCTGATGTTTCTCATTTATTTAATACTTTATCAAATTTGATTAATTTGGGGTTTTTATTCCCTTTTATTTTTCCCAGGGTTGCTACACCCTCCCCCACTTAAAAGAATTTGGTCCCCAAATTCAATAGTATATATATATATATATGGAGAGTGTAGAGTATATACCTTAAAATAATTCTGGAAATCGCTTCCTCATGGATTCCTCGGTCTCCCATGTGGCTTCATGCTCGGAACTCTTATTCCATTGTACCTTTAGCATGGGAATAACCTTATTCCTTAGGGTACGTACTTCACGATCTAGTATCTTTATGGGCTTCCGTTCATATGTGAGATCCTTCTGGATAACTAAGTCTCCATGTTCAATAATATATGATGGATCGTGTACATACTTCTTCAACATAGATATGTGGAACACATTATGTACTTCGGACAATTGAGGAGGCAACGCGATGCGATAAGCAACCTCGCCTACTCTTTCCAGTATCTCGAAAGGTCCGATGAATCTTGGTGTAAGCTTGCCCTTAACACCAAATCTCCTTATTCCACGTCCAGGTGATATCTTTAGAAATACATGATCTCCGACTTGGAATTCAAGATCTCTCCTTCTTGTGTCAACATAAGTCTTTTGTCTAGACTGAGCTACTTGCAGTCTTTCTCGGATCACTCGTATTTTCTCGGTGGTATCCCTTACCATATCTGGACCTAATAGTTGTTTCTCTCCGTCTTCGTCCCAACATAAGGGTGATCGGCAACTCCTTCCGTATAAGGCTTCGAAAGGTGCCATTTGTATACTTGCCTGGTAGCTATTATTGTATGCAAATTCAACTAGAGGCAAGTGATCATGCCAGCTTCCTCCAAAATCAATGATGCAAGCTCTGAGCATATCTTCCACTACCTGATTAGTTCTCTCGGTCTGACCATCCGTTTGGGGATGAAAAGCTGTGCTAAAGTTAAGTCTCGATCCCAACGAATTTTGTAGTCCTTTCCAAAAATGCGAAGTAAAATGGGGATCTCTATCAGACACAATCGAGACAGGGATACCATGTAATCTGACTATCTCTTTTATGTATAATGCAGCCAGAACATCAACTGACCATCGACTCTTGATCGGCAAGAAGTGCACTGATTTGGTCAATCGATCAATGATAACCCATATTCCATCATATCCTCCTTTTGATTTAGTTAGACCCATGATAAAATCCATACCAATATCCTCCCACTTCCATTTGGGAATATCCAGAGGATGTAACTTTCCGACAGGCTTCTGGTGTTCAGCCTTAACTTGTTGACATATGAGACAGCGAGACACAAAATCCGCTATTTCTCTTTTCATATTGGGCCACCAAAAGATCCTTTTTAAATCTTGGTACATCTTAGTAGATCCTGGATGAATTGTGTACCTTGATCTGTGAGCTTCATCTAAGATCTTCTTCTTTAATTCTGGACAATCCGGTATACAAGTTCTATTTTGGAATAACAACCTTCCATCTGAAGCTAGTTGGAACACAGATTATCCTTCTAGTTTGCCCTTGATTTCCACTAATACCGGGTCACTACCCTGAAGTCCTTGTATTTCAGGTAGCAAATCTTGCTGTATGCTCATATGGGATAAGGTGACACACCTACTGTCCTTGTCCATGCTTATATTAAGTCTAGTAAATTGTTCTAGCAACTTCCACTCCTGAATCATACAATTGGCTAATAATACTCTCGGCTTTCGACTAAGGGCATCAGCTACCGGATTACCCTTTCCATGATGATATTGTATAGTAAAGTCGAAGTCCTTAAGATATTCTAGCCAACGTCTTTGCCTCATATTCAATTCCTTCTGAGAGAAGAGATACTTAAGACTTTTATGGTTAGAGTATACAAGAAACTGCACTCCATAAAGATAATGTCTCCATATTTTTAGTGCAAATACGACCGCAGCCAATTCTAGATCATGAACTGGGTAGTTCTCCTCATGCTTCTTCAATTGACGAGAAGAATAAGCTATAACCTTTCCTTGTTGCATTAGGACACATCCGAGGCCAATGCCAGAAGCCTCAGAGTATACCTCGAATTGCTCTCCTTCCACTGGTAAAGCTAAGACCGAGGTTGTGGTCAGATGATCTTTGAGAGTTTGGAAGCTTCTTTCACATTCCTCACTCCATTCATAGCGGATCTCTTTGCGAGTCAACTTTGTAAGTGGCACGGCGATCTTAGAGAAATCTTTGATGAACCGTCGGTAATAGCCCGCAAGACCTAAGAAACTTCGGATCTCGCCAACATTGGTCGGTCTTTCCCAATTTCTTACAGCTTCTACTTTTGATTGATCTACAGACAAGCCATCTTTTGATATAACATGTCCGAGAAAAGTCACTTCTTCGAGCCAGAACTCACTCTTACTGAGCTTTGCATATAATTGGTTTGTCCTCAATATCTGTAATGCAATCCTTAAATGTTCCTCATGCTCTCCCTTGGTCTTGGAGTAAATCAATATATCATCAATGAAAACCACCACGAATTGATCTAGATAAGATCTGAATATACTATTCATCAACTGCATAAAGGCAGCAGGGGCATTTGCTAGTCCGAAAGGCATAACAACAAACTCATAATGGCCATACCTGCTTCTGAATGCGATTTTATGAATGTCCTCATCCTTGATCCTTAGTTGGTGATAACCTGACCTGAGATCAATCTTTGAAAAATACTTGGATCCAGATATTTGATCAAATAACTCATCGATTCTCGGCAGTGGATACTTGTTCTTGATAGTGAGATGATTCAACTGTCGATAGTCGATGCATAACCTCATGGATTCATCTTTCTTCTTTACAAATAGCACAGGTGCTCCCCACGGGGAAGTGCTTGGTCTAATAAATCCCTTCTTGAGAAGTTCCATCAATTGCTCCTTTAACTCCTTGAGTTCGGCATGTGACACTCTATATGGTGCCTTAGAAACTGGTCCAGCACCAGGAATTAAATCGATGGTGAAGGCCACTTCTCTTTGTGGAGGTAATCCATGCAATTCCTCCGGAAACACGTCCGGAAATTCTTGCACAACTGGGATATCTTTTATCTTAGTCTCCTTATTCTCCTTAAGGGTGACAAATGCAAGGAAAGATACACATCCTTTCCTGATTAACTTGCTAGCTCGGAGAGCTGAAATAAGTGGCGATTTGCTTCGACTCTTGAGGCTAGTAAAGACTAATTCCGGAAACTCTTTGAAAGTAACCTTTCTATTGCGGCAATCGACAGTTGCCTGGTATTTGGATAACCAATCCGCTCCTAGTACGACATCATACTCCTTTAGATCTAAACATATAAGATCAATAGGGAGATTCCTACCCTGAACCACTACTTCACAGTTTTGGTAATGGTGAGTGATATCAGTTTCGTTACCAAGAGGAGTAGACAAAACTAATTTTATCCATTCCGGTTCTAAGGGTAACGGATCAGCAAACTTTTTGGAAATAATTGAATGTGAAGCACCCGTATCAAATAAGACATATGCAGACTTGGAGCAAACTTTCAATGTACCTTCTACTAGTCCGCCCTCTTCTTCTTCGGTCTCCTTAATTGCGTGAAGACGAGCGTTCTTGGTTACTGGGCGCTTTCCATCACCGACTTGATCATTAAGTAATGGGCAATCGGGAATCCGATGCTCACGGCTCCCGCAACGGAGACATGCTCCAAGTTTCCTCTAGCACTCTTCGGCTTTATGACCAGCCTTGTCACAATGCTTGCATATTATATTCAAAGGTGTAGTAGTGATAGAGAATGGCTTGGTCTTCTTAAATTTTTGGTCTTGAGAAGAAGTACCTCCAGTGCTAGGCCTCTTCTTGAAGTTGGGTTTAAAGGAACCCGAACTTGTAACTTGTTCTTTCTTATCCTTTCCACGGATTCTATCTGATAGCTCCGTGGCATCTTCTAACAATTGAGCTCGGCGTACTAACTCTGAGTAGACCTGGATATCCATTGGCGCCAGCTGGGTAATATATTGGGGTCTGAGCCCATTAAGGAATCTCCTAGCTTTCATCTTCTCGGTGCTAACTAAGTGCTTAGCATACCGAGATAATCTAGAGAATTGTGCCTCGTACTCCGCCACCGATAATGACCGTTGCTTGAGTGCGGCAAATTCGGTAGCTTTCTTTTCTTGGACTCGGTCTGAAAAATATTTATTGTTGAAATGTTCAACAAATTCTTCCCAAGTAATTTGGTCCGGATTTACAGTGGCTTCGACTGCCTCCCACCAGCATCTGGCATCTCTCTCTAACTGAAAAGTAGCTAATAAGACTTTCTCTTGATCCGTGCATTGCATAACACTGAATATACGCTCCATCTCCCTGATCCAGTGTTGTTTGGGCGTCCCTTTTTAATTAGCGCCTTATCTAGAGGCGTTTCTTAATGAAGTAGCGCCTTGACCAAATGCGTTATTTCCATTCTGTCGTTGTATTCATTCTTTCTGATGTTTCTCATTTATTTAATACTTTATCAAATTTGATTAATTTGGGGTTTTTATTCCCTTTTATTTTTCCCAGGGTTGCTACACCCTCCCCCACTTAAAAGAATTTGGTCCCCAAATTCAATAGTATATATATATATATGGAGAGTGTAGAGTATATACCTTAAAATAATTCTGGAAATCGCTTCCTCATGGATTCCTCGGTCTCCCATGTGGCTTCATGCTCGGAACTCTTATTCCATTGTACCTTTAGCATGGGAATAACCTTATTCCTTAGGGTACGTACTTCACGATCTAGTATCTTTATGGGCTTCTGTTCATATGTGAGATCCTTCTGGATAACTAAGTCTCCATGTTCAATAATATATGATGGATCGTGTACATACTTCTTCAACATAGATATGTGGAACACATTATGTACTTCGGACAATTGAGGAGGCAACGCGATGTGATAAGCAACCTCGTCTACTCTTTCTAGTATCTCGAAAGGTCCGATGAATCTTGGTGTAAGCTTGCCCTTAACACCAAATCTCCTTATTCCACGTCCAGGTGATATCTTTAGAAATGCATGATCTCCGACTTGGAATTCAAGATCTCTCTTCGTGTGTCAGCATAAGTCTTTTGTCTAGAGTGACCTACTTGCAGTCTTTCTCGGATCACTCGTATTTTCTCGGTGGTATCCCTTACCATATCTGGACCTAATAGTTGTTTCTCTCCGACTTCGTCTCAACATAAGGGTGATCGGCAACTCCTTCCGTATAAGGCTTCGAAAGGTGCCATTTGTATACTTGCCTGGTAGCTATTATTGTATGCAAATTCAACTAGAGGCAAGTGATCATGCCAGCTTCCTCCAAAATCAATGATGCAAGCTCTGAGCATATCTTCCACTACCTGATTAGTTCTCTCGGTCTGACCATCCGTTTGGGGATGAAAAGCTGTGCTAAAGTTAAGTCTCGATCCCAACGAATTTTGTAGTCCTTTCCAAAAATGCGAAGTAAAATGGGGATCTCTATCAGACACAATCGAGACAGGGATACCATGTAATCTGACTATCTCTTTTATGTATAATGCAGCCAGAACATCAACTGACCATCGACTCTTGATCGGTAAGAAGTGCGCTGATTTGGTCAATCGATCAATGATAACCCATATTCCATCATATCCTCCTTTTGATTTAGTTAGACCCATGATAAAATCCATACCAATATCCTCCCACTTCCATTTGGGAATATCCAAAGGATGTAGCTTTCCGGCAGGCTTCTGGTGTTCAGCCTTAACTTGTTGACATGTGAGATAGCGAGACACAAAATCGCTATTTCTCTTTTCATATTGGGCCACCAAAAGATCCTTTTTAAATCTTGGTACATCTTAGTAGATCCTGGATGAATTGTGTACCTTGATCTGTGAGCTTCATCTAAGATCTTCTTCTTTAATTCTGGACAATCCGGTATACAAGTTCTATTTTGGAATAACAACCTTCCATCTGAAGCTAGTTGGAACACAGATTGTCCTTCTAGTTTGCCCTTGATTTCCACTAATACCGGGTCACTACCCTGAAGTCCTTGTATTTCAGGTAGCAAATCTTGCTGTATGCTCATATGGGATAAGGTGACACACCTACTGTCCTTGTCCATGCTTATATTAAGTCTAGTAAATTGTTCTAGCAACTTCCACTCCTGAATCATACAATTGGCTAATAATACTCTCGGCTTTCGACTAAGGGCATCAGCTACCGGATTACCCTTTCCATGATGATATTGTATAGTAAAGTCGAAGTCCTTAAGATATTCTAGCCAACGTCTTTGCCTCATATTCAATTCCTTCTGAGAGAAGAGATACTTAAGACTTTTATGGTCAGAGTATACAAGAAACTGCACTCCATAAAGATAATGTCTCCATATTTTTAGTGCAAATACGACCGCAGCCAATTCTAGATCATGAACTGGGTAGTTCTCCTCATGCTTCTTCAATTAACGAGAAGAATAAGCTATAACCTTTCCTTGTTGCATTAGGACACATCCGAGGCCAATGCCAGAAGCATCAGAGTATACCTCGAATTGCTCTCCTTCCACTGGTAAAGCTAAGACCGGGGTTGTGGTCAGATGATCTTTGAGAGTTTGGAAGCTTCTTTCACATTCCTCACTCCATTCATAGCGGATCTCTTTGCGAGTCAACCTTGTAAGTGGCACGGCGATCTTAGAGAAATCTTTGATGAACCGCCGGTAATAGCCCGCAAGACCTAAGAAACTTTGGATCTCGCCAACATTGGTCGGTCTTTCCCAATTTCTTACAGCTTCTACTTTTGATTGATCTACAGACAAGCCATCTTTTGATATAACATGTCCGAGAAAAGTCACTTCTTCGAGCCAGAACTCACACTTACTGAGCTTTGGATATAATTGGTTTGTCCTCAATATCTGTAATGCAATCCTTAAATGTTCCTCATGCTCTCCCTTGGTCTTGGAGTAAATCAATATATCATCAATGAAAACCACCACGAATTGATCTAGATAAGATCTGAATATACTATTCATCAACTGCATAAAGGCAGCAGGGGCATTTGTTAGTCCGAAAGGCATAACAACAAAATCATAATGGCCATACCTACTTCTGAATGTGGTTTTATGAATGTCCTCATCCTTGATCCTTAGTTGGTGATAACCTGACCTGAGATCAATCTTTGAAAAATACTTGGATCTAGATATTTGATCAAATAACTCATCGATTCTCGGCAGTGGATACTTGTTCTTGATAGTGAGATGATTCAACTGTTGATAGTCGATGCATAACCTCATGGATTCATCTTTCTTCTTTACAAATAGCACAGGTGCTCCCCACGGGGAAGTGCTTGGTCTAATAAATCCCTTCTTGAGAAGTTCCATCAATTGCTCCTTTAACTCATTGAGTTTGGCAGGTGACATTCTATATGGTGCCTTAGAAACTGGTCCAGCACCAAGAATTAAATCGATGGTGAAGGCCACTTCTCTTTGTGGAGGTAATCCATGCAATTCCTCCGGAAACACGTCCGGAAATTCTTGCACAACTAGGATATCTTTTATCTTAGTCTCCTTATTCTCCTTAAGGGTGACAAATGCAAGGAAAGATACACATCCTTTCCTGATTAACTTGCTAGCTCGGAGAGCTGAAATAAGTGGCGATTTGCTTCGACTCTTGAGGCTAGTAAAGACTAATTCCGGAAACTCTTTGAAAGTAACCTTGCTATTGCGGCAATCGACAGTTGCCTGGTATTTGGATAACCAATCCGCTCCTAGTATGACATCATACTCCTTTAGATCTAAACATATAAGATCAATAGGGAGATTCCTACCCTGGACCACTACTTCACAGTTTTGGTAATGGTGAGTGATATCAGTTTCGTTACCAAGAGGAGTAGACAAAACTAATTTTATCCATTCCGGTTCTAAGGGTAACGGATCAGCAAACTTTTTAGAAATAATTGAATGTGAAGCACCCGTATCAAATAAGACATATGCAGACTTGGAGCAAACTTTCAATGTACCTTCTACTAGTCTGCCCTCTTCTTCTTCGGTCTCCTTAATTGCGTGAAGACGAGCGTTCTTGGTTACCGGGCGCTTTCCGTCACCGACTTGATCATTAAGTAATGGGCAATCGGGAATCCGATGCTCACGGCTCTCGCAACGGAGACATGCTCCAAGTTTCCTCCAGCACTCTTCGGCTTTATGACCAGCCTTGTCACAATGCTTGCATATTATATTCAAAGGTGTAGTAGTGATAGAGAATGACTTGGTCTTCTTAAATTTTTGGTCTTGAGAAGAAGTACCTCCAGTGCTAGGCCTCTTCTTGAAGTTGGGTTTAAAGGAACCCGAACTTGTAACTTGTTCTTTCTTATCCTTTCCACGGATTCTATCTGATAGCTCCGTGGCATCTTCTAACAATTGAGCTCAGCGTACTAACTCTGAGTAGACCTGGATATCCATTGGCGCCAGCTGGGTAATATATTGGGGTCTGAGCCCATTAAGGAACCTCGTAGCTTTCATCTTCTCGGTGCTAACTAAGTGCTTAGCATACCGAGACAATCTAGAGAATTATGCCTCGTACTTCGCCACCGATAATGACCGTTGCTTGAGTGCGGCAAATTCGGTAGCTTTCTTTTCTTGGACTCGGTCTGAAAAATATTTATTGTTGAAATGTTCAACAAATTCTTCCCAAGTAATTTGGTCCGGATTTACAGTGGCTTCGACTGCCTCCCACCAGCATCTGGCATCTCTCTCTAACTGAAAAGTAGCTAATAAGACTTTCTCTTGATCCGTGCATTGCATAACACGGAATATACGCTCCATCTCCCTGATCCAGTGCTATGCGTTGTCTGGATCAGTAGATCCCATGAATTTGGGAGGGTTCATATTTTTAAAGTTCTGGTGGAGACTCCCGGCTCTCTGTGCACCTCCCTGTGCTACATGTTGCAGCACCTGGGTCATTCCTTGGAGTGTACGCTGCATGTTGCGCCATTGAGCACGTTCGGCAGCCATTATCCTACAATTACAATAGCTATATCAGTGTGCAATTTCGTTAAGAGCTCTTAAATTTTCCATGTTAGCTCCACCCTTGGTTCTACCCAATCTCACTGGTTAATGGTTTAAACCTATCCTTGGACTTGGGTTTCCTAGGAATTGAATACCTTAGGCTCTGATACCACAAAAACTGTCACGCCCCGAGCGCGGAAGGTACCCGGAGATGCGCGACGAGTTTTTATCAATCATGTCAATCAGAGTAGTAGTGTATTCGACACAAAGACAGAGTGCGTAAATATAAAGATAACCCAATCCATTAATTCCTTTAATAAGAATATGTCTATTACAAACCCTTGCAAATACTAGACTCAATAAAAGAAAAATACAACGCTTGACTCAAGGAAAATAGAGAAAAGACAGGACTAATTGATGCTTGAGTAGCTCTAACTCTTTCACTCTTGGCTTTTCCTATCAGATTGAATTCCCTCATCGGCGGACTTACCTGAAAAGTAGGGAAACACTGAGTAAGCGAACGCTCAGTAGGAAATTATATCTCAAGGACTAGCAAGGGGTTTAAGTAATTACATTTTTCCATGAATGCCCTATAGCTATGCATGCTCACAAAATGACAAGATAGCAAGAGAATATAACAATAAGATGGCAAGAAGAACTAGTCATGAACTTTCAAGAACTTATATTAAAAGATATCAAGATATTTAAGCAAGTAGACTCATCATGTCATGTTAGAATTTGGCTATCATGTTTCAAGCAAGCGAGTATACAATTACCATTTCTTGGGCCACACCAGTCATGTAATATCAAGTCAAGTATAAGATTTGTGGAATGTTTAATCAAGCTAGTCATGTACTTCGGTATAATGCCAATACCATGATAAATCAACTTTCATGGGCACAAGTACTTTCGGGTGCTCCTCCCAGGACCAGATCGGGCCCTATATGCGCAGGCATTAATCATATATTTTAACATCCACTCTTGTGTATAGCCAATATGAAATTTCAAGAATAAAGCTTGTAGTCATGTAGGATAGACTTTGATAGAATAGTGTCAAAAAATAGGACACTTGACATAGATAGGCGATAATAACGGTACAATCACGATTATCGATAAAACTAGGTGGAATTGGTTCCCTAACTTGGGTGCCATGACAAGTAAGTGCCCACAAGTAGATGGTCACTTCTTTTAATATAGAATTGAGGTCCACAAGAATATCATGTTTGATATAGAATTGGGGTCTACAAGAACATCATGCTTGATATAGAATTGGGGTCTACAAGAACATCATGTTTGATATAGAATTGGGGTCTACAAGAACAGCACATCAACGGCATGGTTTCCCCGTTTATTAAGATAATTCTCACATTATACCCATGGTATGACATGAGGGCCGGTTTACCATGTTTCTATAGAGTGACATGGCAAAGATTGTGTTGTGGGTTTTTATGGTACAACCAGCTCAGTCGGTCTTGAGGGAATCCAAGGCTCGAGGAGTCTTACGGAGGTCTCTATGACTAACTCGCTAGTCCAAAGGAACGGAATGTCCAATGGAGAGCTTGTATGTCACCGAGAATTGAGGGTAATGCGATAAGACATCATAAAACATGGGACTATATTCACGGACTGGAATATAGTGCCGATATATATAAAATATACATGTGAAACCCTCGGTTAACAGCAACAGTGTAAAATAGTATCACAGGAAAATAGCGACTTAATCTAAGTCATTAATCATAGAATTAACGCCTTACACAGGGGCGTTTATTTTCAAATTGACAGCTTGTTAAACAGTCGTCCACTCTGTATTTCTATTTTTACAGAATTTAGATAATATGGAATTTAATAAAAACGCACCCTGGACAGGGGCGTTACTTTTCCATTAGCGCCCTGTTCTGGGGCGTCACTTTTATAAGAGACGTCTTGCATCAGGTCGTTATTTCAAGATTTTACCAGATTTCAGATAATAAAATTTTAGGGAACAATTTCATGGTCAAGACAAGAAAAATAGCAGGATTCGATAGGTATGATCCTGCATTAATTTAGATTCATGATTTCATAGTTATAGAATTTTAAATATGGATAATTATCAATTATATGAAATTGACGACTCCTGGGTAGGGCGTCAAAACAAGAATTAGCGCCCTTGTCTGGGTCGCTTCTTTAAAATCACTCAGAAAACATTTGGAAACGCAGTAAAACTATATGCATGAGATCATGGATGAGTTTATTTCATAATTTATACTAGTTTGGGCTACGTTCTTGAGAAAACCTACCTGATGAATGTTCTGGTGAAGGAACGTGAAGAGAGTTGAAGAGAGAACGATACTCTGTTCTAAACAGAGTGTTCTGATCACCGGAAGAAGAAGAAGATGATGAAGAACTCCACGTCCTTCAACTAGGCAAAAGAGTTACTACTTACGGCAGACTTCCTGCAGCAAAGATGATGAAGAATCATTAATATTCTTCATGATTACGACCGAAGGCAGGGAAGAAGAACATTACCTGTTCTTTACGTACGCAGCAGCAGAACCTCCTTCGACCAACAGCTTACTAGGTTCGACAGGAAGGGTTATTTATAGGATTTTGGGAATCCTAATAGAGTTAGAATTTGATTAAGGGTAGTATTCCCTTGATAGAGTCCTTACTATATTCTATCCTCGACGTAGTTATCCAGAACTTGCTCTGGATAGTCTCCTGGGTCGAACGAAACTCGAACTGAATTGACGTCTTAAGTGAGGGCGTTGAATTTAAATTGACGCCTTTGCCTATGTCGTTTCTTGTGAAAAACGCGCCCAGGTAGAGGGCGTTACATTTACTTCCCCTTTTATTATTATTTTGGCCGTTTGATAATTGACGCCTTGTTGTTTGGGCGTCCCTTTTTAATTAGCGCCTTATCTAGAGGCGTTTCTTAATGAAGTAGCACCTTGACCAAAGGCGTTATTTCCATTCTGTCGTTGTATTCATTCTTTCTGATGTTTCTCATTTATTTAATACTTTATCAAATTTGATTAATTTGGGGTTTTTATTCCCTTTTATTTTTCCCAGGGTTGCTACAGACTGACTCACAAATTTTCTTCTCCCAGGACCCCAGAGCAGAATGGAATTGTGGAGAGAAGGAATCGAACAATAGTGGAAATGGCAAGAACATTACTAATGGAGAGTCAGCTACCGAAGAGTTTTTGGGCAGAAGCAGCAAACACAGCTTGTTATATACTTAATAGAGCTTTGGTAAGACCCATACATAAGAAAACACCATATGAACTCCTGAAAGGTAAGAAGCCTAATGTCTCATATTTCAAAATTTTTGGTTCGAAATACTTTATTCATAATAACAACAAGAGAGACTTAGATAAATTTGATGCTAGAAGTATTCCAGGAATATTCCTAGGATACTCTGAAACATCTAGGGCCTTCAGAGTCTTTAATAAAATTGATAGAACTGTAAAGGAAACCCCTCATGTTATTTTTGATGAAACAAAAATATCTAACAGTCTAAATGATGATAACAGGTCTACAAGTCATGATGGAGAGTTCCTGAATCAAATGCAAGAGGAGGAAGTACAACCGGCTGAAGAACCCACTGATCTGAACCCAGTAAGTACAGCCGAACAAGGTGAGTCCTCAACAAATGTCAGAGTTTTAAAAGACCACCCTGTAACCAATATTATTGGTAGTCTTCATGATCCCCCTAGGACAAGATCCCATTTCAGAAATGTTCAGAATCAGGACTTAATTACTTTAGTTTCTCAAATTGAGCCTAAGACCATTGAAGAAGCCTTAAGTGATGAGAATTGGGTAACTGCCATGTGTGAAGAACTAGGGCAATTTGATAGAAACAATGTCTGGGAACTTGTACCTAGACCTGAAAATTTCAATGTAATAGGAACAAAATGGGTTTTTAAGAACAAACTGAATGAAGAAGGTGTCATCTCTAGGAATAAAGCTAGACTTGTAGCTAAAGGCTACAGTCAGGAGTATGGAGTAGATTTTGATGAATCCTTTGCTCTAGTAGCTAGAATGGAGGCTATCAGAATTCTATTAGCATTTGCTTGTTCAAACAACATAAAACTTCAACAAATAGATGTTAAGAGTGCTTTCTTGAATGGAATTCTAAAAGAAGAAGTTTATGTTGAACAACCTCCTAGTTTTCAGTTTTCGACTAAACCTGATCAAGTTTTCAGGTTAAACAAAGCTCTTTATGGACTAAAGCAGGCTCCTCGGGCCTGGTATGAAAGGCTGACCAGTTTCTTACTGAATAAAGGATATAACAGAGGTAATGTTGACCAAACTTTATTCACTAAGAATTCAAGACAAGATCTCATCATAGTTCAGGTATACGTAGACGACATCATCTTTGGATCAACAAATCCTGAACTATGTAATGAATTTTCACAACTTATGTCAGCTGAATTTGAGATGAGCTTAGTTGGAGAACTGACTTATTTTCTTGGCTTACAGATAAATCAAATGTCAGATGGCTGCTTCTTCCACCAAGCCAAGTACACGCTGGATATCCTAAAAAGGTTTGGGATGACTAACCTGAAGCAAATATCCACCCCAATGAGCACAAGCATGACCCTTAATGCAGATGAGTCAGGTAAACAAGTGGATGAAAAACTCTACAGAGGTATGATTGGATCCCTCTTGTACTTAACAGCTTCTAGGCCAGACATACAATTCAGTGTTGGCTTATGTGCAAGATATCAGTCTAGGCCTACTGAACTTCATTTGTCTGCTGTAAAAAGGATCTTTAGATATCTGTCTGCCACACACACATTAGGATTATGGTATCCTGCCTCTCGCACATTAGATTTAGTTGCATACACTGATGCAGACTTTGCTGGATGCAAATTAGATAGGAAGAGCACCAGTGGCCACTGCCAATTCTTAGGAGGATGCCTAGTTTCTTGGAGTTCAAAGAAATAACATTCAGTGGCCCTTTCCACTGCAGAGGTTGAATACGTGGCTGCAAGCAGCTGTGGCACTCAGGTTATTTGGATAAAGCATGAGCTTCAGGATTACCAAGTAGAGACAGGTTGCACTCCCATTTTTTGTGATAACACTAGTGCCATAAACATTGCAAAGAATCCTGTGTTACACTCTCGAACAAAACACATTGAAATCAGGCACCACTTTATTAGAAATGAAATTGCAAATAAAATATTTAAACTAATTCATGTTGGGACCATGGTTTGCCGACCCGGTGCGTCTCGCACCGACTCGCACGACCCGACCCGACCCAAGCCGGGACCGGGTCGGTCGGGCCGTGGGTCGTGGACAGGTCGGTCTATTATTATATTATTATAATATATTATATTTTATATATATTATATGTTTTTCTATTTTATTTTATTATTTTATAATATATATATATATATATATATATATATATAAAGTGGTGTTTTAGAACGGGACGGATCAGGTCGGACCGAGACGGGAGCGACCCGACCCGACCCAAGCCGAGACCGGGTCGACCGAGCCGACCGGGCCGGCAAACCCTGGTTGGGACTGCAAATCAAATTGCTGATATTTTTACAAAACCTTTAGATAGTGAAAAATTCACTTCATTGAGAAGAGAACTTGGTATTTACAAACTCTGACTAATCTGAGGAAATGAATTCAGTTTTATGTATTTCTATGTTTTTAGTGGTAGTTCTGTCTTACTTTTTCTGATGGAGTCACTATGTGAGGGGGAGCGGGTGTGAGATTTGAGAAGTATCTGTTCTGTTGCTGTGCTGTTATCAGGATAGACTGGGAGATAGAGCTACTAGAGAGGGGGAGCTTGACTAATTAAAAACGTTTGAAAGATGGCTGTTGTTGCTGGATTAATTGTCAGAATTGATCTTGAGCATTCCTTTTTAGTAGAACCTCATTCATTTCCTACATTCTTAAGTTTGTGCAATTAAAGTCCAGCCAGAATCTTCTTCTAGTAAGTCTTAAGAGGCTAAGATTAACCTTCACAAGTATATCCTCTTACTTTGGTTCTTGACTGATGAACAAGCTAGACTCATATGAAATGGGTTCTGTTATACGCTTTTCATTGGATTTCATGATAAGACCACGAGTAATTGCCCTGGCTTTGTCTTCAAACAACCTTCTTGAAGAGCTAGTTAAACTGATCAATGGCTAAAACTGTATACTGAGAAACTAGGAATCCCATCAATGAAATGGGAACTTTCTAAGTCATGAAGTATCAGTTCTCATAAACAAAAACAAAGCAAGAAATTCAATTCAAAATTTATGTTTGGCAGAGCAATGATGACAATGTGGTGAGTAACTGGGGATTCTGGCCTCTGATCAAGGTGTCTCCTCATGTAAAAACCAATAGTCACTATCTCTGTTCTCTAACTGAGAAGGTATAAGGCTCTTACACTGAGTAACTGAGGATGCTGGCCTCTGACCAAGGTGCATACTTAAGGTCAAAAGTGTAATTGTCCAAATACACACTATAACAGTGTTTTCTCTCCTTGAACTGGTTGTCCTCAACGCCTACAGGCTGTTTTAGTGGTTCAAAGTCTTGTTACCTTTTTGACTAGCCTTAACAACTACCTCAGTCATATTTGTTGACACTTGCTCTTCTTTTATATTCATCGTAAGTTGATAAACTTCAAGCTTCTTCTGAATCTCCTTCTCTTACCAGAACTCCAAGATTCTTCACTGACCTTAAAGCCCCACTTAAGCATCTAAGATTTGACACTGAGTTTCTACTGTTGGGATTCTCTCCATCTTTTCTCATCAATCCAGCGTCAACTGCTCTCTTTCTCTTCTGTTTTGATGATGTCAAAGGGGGAGAAGGTTGAAAGGGGGAGTGAAGAGGTTGTAAGGAGGAGGTTGAGCTAGTGAAAAGGAAGTTTTTGGTGTTTCTTTTGGGTAAAAGATAATGAGTGCTGAGAGTTCAGATTTTGAGAGGTCACCATTGTTGTTTTATCGAGAACTATTGATGTTGCTAATGAGACTGTTTTAGGTTGATGTTTCCTCTTTCACTGAATTTGACTCATGGTGTTGCCATCATCAAAAAGGGGGAGATTGTTGAATCTCTGTAGTTTTGATGATGACTAACACTATGAATCAAATTATTTGCATGCACATCTTCTGATTAAAATGTCTTTCATCATGCTCTTCTGATTAAATGCTTCTCCAACTTGTTCACTCATTAGCTCGTATCTGTTTGTCTTCATTTATATGGGTTCCGTGCCTTCAGTGCGTTGACGCACTTGGCTGGCTGCGTAGACGCAGTTGTGCGTCTTTCGCTTGCTATCGTGTTCATTGTGTCGACGCTGTCACCTGATGCGTTGACGCATTGGCTTGTTGCCAAGGGCTTGAGCGTCTCGCCTAAGGAGCTGAGGCGACGCTGCACGATGGAAGCGTCGACGCCTTGATCTCGCCTAACGAGATGAGGCGACGCTGCATGATGGAAGCGTCAACGCCTTGAGCGTCTCGCCTAAGGAGCTGAGGTGACGCTGCACAATGAAGCGTCGACGCCTTGAGCGTCTCGCCTAAGGAGCTGAGGCGACGCTGCATGATGGAAGCGTCGACGCCTTGAGCTTATGACCCAAGGTCTTATGATCAACAACCAAGCAGACGCGTCGACGCTGTCACTAATGCGTTGACGCATTAGTATGTTTTGTCAAGGGACCTGTTCTCCATTATATCCATTGCGTTAACGCCTTGGCTTTAGTGCGTTGACGCGTTCTTCAGTCCTTTAATAAGTCCCGTGCAATCTGTGAACAAATGTATGACTTGAATATTTTTGAAATTGACTGAATGTTCTCTGAAACCTTACAGGGACTTAAAGACAAATTGGAACTTTATTCCAATCATGTGAGCACGTGATTTGAGGGAATAATCATCTAACACGTGGCTCGGCTCATCTGGAAGCATCTTCTTCGCGCGTGTCTCCCACACCGTCAGTCTCTCGTGAGTCTGGATATATAGAAGAAGGTTTCTGCCCCTGAAAAGCCGCCGAAGCCACAAGAAAACGGGTGAGGCCAGAGTGAGAGGAAGGTGAGGAGAAGCCATCCTGATCCATTCATTGAGCGTACCTGGAAAAGAGAGAGTGATGAAGGAGAGAATGGTTTTCTGCTACGTTTTGTCTATGCTTCTTTAAGAAGCTACATTGTTTCTCCGTTCGATTGTCTCTCAATATTTCTTTATGTTTTTTTTGTTCGTTCTCAAATTCCGATAATCTGTTTTCGTTCCCTCTAGGTGTAGAGGAAGAGAGGTGAATCCTCTAGGTCGCAGTGTGTCTTCCCTCTGATTTAGATCAGAGGAAGGGAGGAGTTCTCCGGGGTTTTTGTGTTCAGGTAGTGAGAAGGCTACCTGGGTTCTTCCCTCAGGCTGAGGAGGAAGAGAGACAGCGTCTCTGAATTGCAGTGAGGGTGGGTCACTACTGGGTTCCCTCTTGTCTAAGAGGAAGTGAGAGTTATCTCCGGGTCAGGTCTTGTGGTGTGAGACCTGGGTGCAAGCTGTGAGTTCAGCATCTGTAGGGATTTCGATCCCCAAGCTGTGGATCAGCGTGTTGTTGGCAGACTGAGTCTGCGGTTCTTTCTTGTGAAAGGGAAGCCTCACTCTGCCTTGAGTGAGGGATGGACGTAAGTCTGCAGGTTGCAGACTGAACCATCTAAACCTCTTGTTCTCCGTGGTGTGGTTGTGCGCATCTATTTTCTTTATGCTTCTGTCTGGCTTCATGAAGTAAGTGTGATTGTTGATGATCGAAACCTTGTCTGACTGCTCGCTTAGTGCTTGTGCATATGTGCTGATGAAATTCTGAGTGATATATGTTCTGCGCTCGTGACCTGCTTTATCTTGGTTAAGGTTTCGGATCATTTTACATATTGTCAGTCTTCCTAGCCAATCTCATCTTCTAAGATCTCCTCGGTTCGGACAAATATTTTTTAAACGGTGATCTATTCATCCCCTCCCCTTCTAGCTCACCGTCCTCCTGTTTAACACACAGCTCATCCGATGACCCCGGCTAGCTCTTGAACCGGTGACCCCGCCAAACTCTTGAACCGGTGACCCCGCCAGCTCTTGAACCAGTGACCCCTGCCAGCTGCCGATCCGGTGACACCATTTGATCCCTGATCCGGCGACGCTTGAAAGCCAATGATTTGTTGTCCTTCGCCCTCGTGTCCATCCGGTAAAGCTGTAGGGCTACCGATACGGTGGCTCCCCTTCCCTTCTTGATACGGTGACTCGTTTGAGCACTTGATCTGGCGGCTCCGGCATTGGGTAGACGAAAGAGGCAGGCTTTGCTTTTTATAGAACCAACAGTCATTACCTCCATCCAGAGGTCTTTGCTTTGGCGCGCAATGGCCTCAGATTGAGTTATCATGATCTGGGCAACCTGCCATGACGTCCTTGTCCAACTACCAACTTCTTGCAAGCACCATATCCGAAAATGGAGCATCAGACATGGCAGAGTGTAAAGACTGGAGCAGATGCTTCAAAGATACTCCGTTGACCCCTCACCGCCAGCGTGGACGTCGGGGATAATCTCTCTCATATAAATAAGGCATGAGAACGAGACAAAGAGGAGGATCGGACTATTTGAGGGATGTGCTGGGGGACTATCGGAGAGGTTCGTTCAGGAGGTTCTCGACCGGAGACGACGAAGAAGCTACATAGGCAGAGCGTGAAAGGGGGAAGAGAAAGCCAAGAGAGAAAAGAGTAAGCGAGGGTAAGAGGGGAGAGAGGGTTTTGCTTAGAGGCAACAGAGGGAGACGGGGAAGAGGGAGCCATCGCTCCTCTCCTTTCCCATTCTCCCCCCTTAGGCTCTGGTCTTTCCATCTTTCACTTCTTTTCTTCTTCACTTTGTATATGGCCAATTCTTCATTGGCCTGGTGGCCGGTACATTTGTAACATCGCCTCTGTATTCGGAATAAAGAAGAAGAGTTCCCTTCTCCTCTCTGATGTCTACGTTGCGCTCCATTTTGTATTTCTTTGTTTTATTTCTTGTATTTCATGAGATTCGCTGAGGTTTGGCATGCGGGTCTGTTCAACGCAATGAACCAGGCCTGAAGCCAATACCTTAAGGGCCGTCCCTTCTAAGGTGTTTTCATTCAGTCTGCCCTGCGTTTCTTCGGGTCCTCTATACCCCTGGTAGGTGTACTACCCGTTCTATTCACCCCTCTCTTTCTTTTGTCGGAGGGAGCTCATGTAGTACCAGAGCTCAAGTCTTAGCCAACTGAATAACTGGCATCCCTAACTCCCCCATAGGGTGAGTTTTTCCTCATTTTGCTCTGCTGCCTCCTCCCTCTTTTACTCTATTGAGCCCTGAGTCTTCCCCACCTCAGAACTCACCTACACTAGGTAAGGAAGAAAACCACCTCGTCAGGTCAAACCCTTAACTACTGCAATCTTAGCCGAGCCCCATCACCTCTTTTCTGGGCCGGCGACATAGCCACTTTGGCCCCCACCCAGTGTGTCACACCCCGAGCGCGGAAGGAACCCGATATACGTGACGAGTTATATCAATCATGTTAATCAGAGTATAAGTGTATTCGACACATAGACAGAGCGCGTAAAAATAGAGATAAACCAAATCCTTTATTCATAACAACCTTCAAGGTAATTCTATTACATAATCTCCATAAAAAGAACTAAGGACAATCCTGACTCAATAAAGGAAAGTTACAACGATTGACTCAAGAAATTAGAAAAAGACACGACTGGATAGACGCTTTAATAGACGGGTGGCTCTATGCTCTTCACTCATGTCTGTTCCCTTCCGAGTGATCCTCATCATCAGAATTACCTGAAAAATATGGGAAACACTAGGGTTAGCGAATGCTCAGTAGGAATTATATCTCAAGTACAAGCTTGCTTTAAGTAATTACATGTTACATGAATGCAAGTCTAGCTATGTACGCATAAGAATGACAAGAGAATAGAGTAACAAGAGTTAATAGAGATAAATTAGCAAGATTTCAAGATAATCATGTGGAATGTAACAAGATAGCCAAGCATGTAAATATTTCAAGTCATGTCACGAGAGTTGGCTATCATAATATCGAGCAAGTAAATACCCATTCTGGGCCACGCAAGTCACGTCAAGTCAAGTCAAGTATGAGTCATGGAATGTCAATCTAGTAAGTCATGCACTTCGGTGTAATGCCACACCGTGATCAATATAGCTCCCATGGGCACAAGTACTTTCGAGTGCTCCTCCTAGGACCAGATCGGGCCCTATATGCACACGCATTGAGTCATGTATATTTAGACATCCACTATAGTTATAGCCAATATAGAGTTCTAAAGGATAACTCATTGTAAGATGATAAGGAAGATTTCACGAATTGAAGGAGTTCAAGGATAGAACGTTGAACAAGAATGACACATCATTAATCCTCACGAAAAACTAAGACATGCCGTAAAACTGGGTAAATGGCGTCCACTCAGTCGCAACCAATTACAGAAATAGCGCCCACATGCTTGGTCATCTATTCTTGTGAACAGTACAGGCACGAAGAATTAGTGACTTCTTAAGTAGTCGCTCATTTATAAATAGCGTTCATGTCACGGTCGCTATAACAGTAAACTGCGCCCCCTAATTGGGCGCCAATTCCTTCTAGCGTCCAGGTCTAGGTCTCAGATTGAGGACAGATAGCACAGTTCCCAAAAGAGGCCAGAACAGCGCACTTTGAGGGCCAAACATCACGTTTCTTCAGAGTGACATGACAAAGAATGGTTTCAGGGTTTTTAGGGTACAACCAACTCGGCGGCCTTAAGGGAATCCAAGGCTTCGCGTAGACTTACGGAGGTCTCTACGATGAAATCACCAGTCCGAAGGAATGAATATCCTGCGAAGAGCTCAATCATCATCGAGAATTGAGTGTGTAATCGATGAAATCAAAACAGGGACTCCATCTGCGGATGTGAGATGAGAGTGCCAAGTAACCCGCGATATGGGTTGAGAAAACAGATAAATCAGTGAGACAGGAAAACCGAAGTGGCAATTTCATGAAATAGCGACCTTTGGATAGGTCGTTCAAACACAATTTACCATAGGATTTTAAGAAAGCTATTATTAATTAATGACACCGTGTAAGGGTGTTAATTCTAGGATTTTATTCAAAATTAATATGTATGAATTTAAATAGCGGCTGTGTATAGTGGCATTCATTCTTGGAATGATGCCCTGACCATGGTCGCAAATTTCAGAATTCTTAATATCTTCTACTTTTACTGGATATTTACAGATTAGCGCCCTTCCCTGAGGGCGTTCATTATTAAAATAGCGACTATAGAAGTGTCACTCATTCTTTGTCTTCTGATACGCATCGGGCCGATACGTTCATTAAAAGTTGCCATGACCACTGTCGCTATTCAAGAAGAATTAGCGACCATGCGCGTGGTCGTTCATTAAATCAGCGCCCATGATAGGGTTGCCATTTATTGAGATGCAATAAAAATTTACGGTACTGAAATTGAAAACATGGTATCTTGCTATATAACCGATATGCATGAAGTTACAGTGATTATTAGATTGGGCTTCGTGACTTGAGAACACCTACCTTGTTTGGGGTCTTGGATGATGGATAGAGAAGATAATAAGAACAACTATGGCAACAGTACCCAACAGCAACTATAAGAACGATGAAGATGTTCGAGAGAAGAATTGAGAAAGTGCAGCAGCAGCTTCAGCAGCAACTGCAGCAGGAAGTAGAGGTAGAAGAACACATCATCCTCTTCACGAAACAGGTAGCAACGAAGAAGCAACTATGGCAGCAATTGCAACTTCAAACCTCATCAATAGCAGATGACATCAAGGAACTGAAGGAAGAGGCTAGTGTTCCCTCTTCACAACAGCTATGGCAGGAAGGAGACGAAGACGACAGCAGGCAAAGGGAGGGCTCGAACGTATTAGCAGCAGTAGCCTTGGCTTGTTCGACGGAGGGGTTTTTTTATAGGATTGGAAGTTTTAGAATCCTAATGGCATATAAATTTCCACTTAAACAATCCTACTCGATCTACAGTTTCCCATGCAATCTCTATACTAATATATCCTCAGCCACCTTCCTAATTGAATCAGAAACGCTAAAGTCCTATACTCATGCAAGCTTCGATCGTCTAATGGGCTTGGGCATGCTTCACACGGGTTTTGGCCTCTTGGAAACATATCATAAAATACTCATATATGTATTTTTACCCTTTGAGTGTAGGAAAGGTTAGGGGCTTTTAAGGCCCATTAGTTCTATTAGCTAATTTATGTGTATGGGAGGCCCATTTATATCTAGGCTTTTGTTGTTTTGTTTGGAAAAATTTATTTGTTTATTCCTTTATTTATCCGGGTTGCTACACCCTCCCCCACTTAAAAGAATTTGATCCCCAAATTTAATTTCTTATAAACATGGAGGGTGCAAAGTACATACCATTTTGAAATAAGTTCAGGAATCTCTTCTTCATGGACTCTTCGGTCTCCCATGTGGCTTCTTGTTCTGAGCACTTGCTCCATTGTATTTTGACCATGAGAATCATCTTGTTCCTTAGCACATGAACCTCGCGATCAAGGATGTTCAAAGGCTTTTTGTTGTGTAGTGGACAGCGGATCTAGAGGGGAGGGGTGAATAGATCAGCCCCACTTTTCACAATGCGGCCCTCTATATAGCTAGTTAAAATGAATTGCAGTGGAATAGAAACTAGCTTCAAAGTATGCTATGATTCGCTTAGCAAGATAAGCAACCAATATATTGATTCGAACCTAAGCATGCATCTAGAACGAATCAATCACATAAACAAACCACAATACGAAGGATTTTAAGGTGGTTCGGACTGAATCCCCAGTCCTACGTCCACCCCTCACCAAATCCGGTGAGGCTTCACTAGTGCCTCGCACTGAACCGCAAATCGGAAAGACCACCGATTGCCTTCCTACTAACCACCTGGTAGGGATGTCAACAACGCAAATCGGACAACCTCCGATTGCCTTCCTACTAACCACCGGTAGGGACGATCTCCAATTTTGATTGTTCAAATGAAATGAAGAAGAAAGAACGAATATCAAGCTATTCAAACAAGATATGAAATGAGAGAATGAAGTAGATCTTGTCTGAATCTCAGAAGCTTGAATGGGTTGCTTTGAAGGTGTCTTCTTCCTTGATAAATGATCTTCCTTGAATCTCTTCTAGTTGATGAAGAAGATGATGGATGAAGATTTGATGAAGAGCTTCTTCCCGGAGTAGCTTGATTTCCTTCTTGAAGTATGCTCCTTCTAGCTTCCTTTGATCACCCTTCTTGCCCTTGATTGCTTCTTGCTTTGTAGGGGTTTGCTTGGCTTCAGATCTGAGCTTGAATCACCTTGGATGGATGAAGAACTTCCTCCCGAAACACTATTCACGGAGGTGCTACAGTAGCTCGAAAATAGGCTCCCTTGATCTCTCTTGAAGGCTTGAAGCATTAGGGTTTTCATCCCCTCATGTGTTGGTTTTATAGACCTTGAATGGTCTATAGACAAGCCTCAGACCAGATCCACAATTTGTGGGTGATTAGGTGACATTTGGATTAAAGAAATCCATGTTGAATGGCCCTTTTCGAAGTTGGAAACAAAGTCAAAAAATGAAGGCTCGGGGCTGGCGGTCGACCTGCAGCTCCTGGCGGTCGACCGCTACTGTGAAACACTATAGACGGATGATCCCTGGGACTAGCGGTCGACCGCTATTGGCTGGCGGTCGACCGCCAGCTGAAACACCTGCAGACTGGCCATCCCTGGCTGGGGCGGTCGACCGCCCCTGTGCTGGCGATCGACCGCCCGCTGGGCAGAGCCTGGGTCACCTCGGGTCGGTCCGTTGGCCGCTTCAGCTCCGTCGTTCAACTCCATTAGCAGCCCGTGCATGTTTGTGACATCGCCCTTGACAGTCTTGAAGATTTTGTTATGGAGTCTTCAATCAAATTTTTGTTCCGGGGGCTCCGCCCCCGGAAACCCCCGCAAGGGGCGCTGCCCCCTTGACCCCCGCAAGGGTCGATCCGCGTGCGAGGGCGCAACATTGAGCTTTCATATGCATATCTGTCATAAACACAACAGAACATATGTCAGTCATATAAGAGTGAAAAATAACAATGACGAATAGTGTTTAGCCATTATCAAAACCAAGAATATCACAGAACTCATATGACCATAGAATGATGTCGAATGACCCAAGTGACCATATGAAAACTCAAATAACCACAGGGGCACAACACTTTTGTTCATATGTGAGATCCTTTTGTATCACCAGGTTATCATGATCTATGATGTGTGACAGATCATGAAGATATTTCTTCAACATAGAAATGTGGAAGACATTGTGGACTTCGAACAATTGAGGAGGCAAGGCGATGCGGTAGGCGACCTCGCCAACTCTTTCTAATACTTCGAAGGGGCCGATATACCTTGGTGTAAGCTTTCCCTTAACACTAAATTTTCTAATACCACGGCATGGGGAAACCTTGAGAAAGACGTGATCTTCAACCTGGAACACGAGGTCTCTCCTCCTAGCATCGGCGTAAGTCTTTTGTGTAGACTAAGCCATTTGGAGTCTCTCTCTTATGAGTTGAATCTTCTTGGTGGTATCCCTTACCATCTTCGGGCCTAGTAGTTGCTTTTTGCCAACTTCGTCCCAACATAAGGGTGATCGGCAACTCCTTCCGTACAATGCTTTGAATGGTGCCATTTGAATACTTGCCTAGCAACTGTTGTTATATGCAAACTCGACTATGGGCAAGTGATCATGCCAGCTTCCACCGAAGTCTATGATACACGCTCGTAGCATATCTTCCACCACTTGATTCGTTCTCTCGGTCTGACCATCCGTTTGAGGATGAAATGTTGTACTAAAGTTGAGTCTTGTCCCCAACGAATGTTGTAGACCCTTCCAAAAGTGAGAAGTGAAGCGCGGGTCTCGGTCAGACACGATCGAAACGGAAACTCCATGCAGTCTGACAACTTCTTTAATGTATAAGGTAGCAAGAACATCAACTGACCATCGGCTCTTGATTGGCAAGAAGTGAGCTATCTTGGTCAATTGGTCTATAATGACCCATATTCTATCATGTCCTCCTTTATATTTATATAGACCCATTATAAAGTCCATACCGATATCCTCCCACTTTCACTTAGGAATATCTAGAGGATGTAGCTTACCGGTGGGCTTTTGGTGTTCTGTCTTGACTTGTTGGCATGTGAGATAGCGAGACACAAAGTCCGCTACCTCCCTTTTCATGTTGGGCCACCAAAAGGTCCGTTTTAAGTCTTGGTACATCTTGGTAGATCCAGGATGAATTGTGTACCTTGATCGGTGAACTTCTTCTAAACTTTTCTTCTTTAATTTCGGACAATCCGGTACACAAGTCCTTTCCCTGAACAAATAATCTTCCATCTAACGCTACCTTCAAGTCTGGTCATTCTTCTAGCTTATCCTTGATCTCTACTAACACTGGATCACTGTAATGCCCCGTATTTTTTGGATATTTTTCAGATATTTTTCGTGGGTCTCGGAGTGTATTTTGTGCTTTACACGTGTTTTTTTCCTGATGTGCCTTTGGAACACTGTGCAGGGCAAACCGTGGCGTTCTCTGACTCTGGGACGTTACCACTGCGTTATGCTCCTCTTGAGGATCGCAGAGGTAATTTTTAGTATTTGTTTTGAATTTCTGAAATTTTTGGGTTTTTCTATATATATTAACCCTTTCTCTCTCTCCCCTCTCATTTCTCTCTTCCCTCCCTCTCTCTTCTCACGCTCTCTCCTCTCTCCCTCTCTCTCTCCGGCGGCCGACGGAGCGGAGCACGGGCGAGGCGAGGATGACGTGAGCGATGCACGAGCGAGGATGGGTGAGGATCGAGGTGGTGGAGGCGCGGTGAAGCTCTGCCGCAAGTTCGTGTCCCAGTGAGGCTTCAACGGCGTTTTCTTCGTGGATCGACGTCCACGGCGCGCGAAATCTTTGGTGGAGGTAGGGAGATGGACCCCCAGCTCGTGCACTTCCTTTCCTATGAGTTTTGTAGGCCGTGGCGAGCCGAGAGGGCTTATTTGAGCTTTTTGGGGAAAATCCATGTTTTTGGGGAGTGAGCTGGATCTCTCATTTCACGGCTTTTTTGTCCGATCCAGGGGTTTAGATGCATGCCTAGGGGCTTGGGGATGGATTCCCTTTTGTTTCCCCATCACTCGGGGGTGATTGGGGCGTGGATCGAGTTTTTGGGGCGTTTCTCGCCGTTCTCAATTTTCTGGAAGTGTGGCGGTCCTTCTAGTGATCGCCACATCCTTCTGGCGGTCCCCGTTCGACCGTTTCAACCTTTCCGTGCGTGGGTTGGGCCTGGCAGCCGCACGATGAGCCGCAAGAGCCCAGGTGGCGGCCGAAGGTCCGACCGCTATGCCCAGTTACCCGGCGTGGCCTTCGAGGCATTTTGACCGTTGGTTTTTGACCATTGGAGGCTTTTTGGTCTGGCGGTCAAGTGTACGCCCGCCTCATGTCTTTCGACAGCCCTATATAGGACCGCTTGTGCCTTCACAACCCAGGGCATGGCGGCCTAATGTTGGACCGCTACAGTCCTTGTGGCGGCCTAATGTTGAACCGCTAGCCCTTGTGGCGGCCTAATGTTGAACCGCTAGCCCTTGTGGCGGTTTAAGGTATGACCGCTAGGAGATTTCCATGCCCGCGATGTCGGGTTCGTGTTGTGTTGGTCTCCGGTCGACCTGGTTGTGACCCAGTGGTTGACCTTCGGCCTCGTGAGTGTCCCGGACACCCCGTGAGTTCCGTATCCGTGTTTCTGGGGTGTCTGGAGGTACCGTGTTACCTCGATTAGTGTGCCCATAGATGTGTGTTCTTGGCTTTTGTGTTATATTGGATCGAGTCACCGTGTATCGGTGTGAGTGCGGTGGGATTTCCCCGCACGTCGTGGGTTTCTGCTGAAGAAGGTTCCCATGTGGGCCTCGAGTAAGGCTTTGGACTGCGAGTCCAGTCCTCCAGCTTGGAGCTAGAGGTTTGCTGCTTTTCCTTGGGATGGGGAATCGGCATGGCGGCCTGTGAGCTACCTTGGGAATCGTGCTTTTGTGTTTTCCGCGTGGGCCATATGTGTGGCCTTGGACTGTGAGTCCAATTACCCAGCCTGGGTCTGGAAGGCTTCTCAGTTCCCTTCCTGAGGGAATGGGTCGGTATTCATGCTACCGTGGTTTTAAACCAAGGGATTAGGCTAGATTGATGGCCTTATGCCGTTGCGTACGATGGTCTTGACCCCGAGTCTTGTGACTCAAGGACCGTTGGATTTAGTGAGTCTAGAGGACCGTCCAGAGTCCAGTGGCTCGTCGCCACTTGGTCCTTCTTGACTTTCGCGCAGGGTGCGTGCGTGGTTCTCGGAGTTTCTCTTCGGAGAGTGGTCACATCAGTGACTCCCCACTAGTCGTAGCCTTCAGAAACGCGAGTGGTCCCCCCAGGGAGTGGTGGCGAGGCTACCCAAGAGACAGTTTTTAGACTGGTTTTTGTTGGGCCCCACGTCTTACAGCCAGAGTCTGGCTGAGGGGAAAACCAGTCAAAGGGCCAGACCTGGGACGCATGGTCTGTGTGTCCACACGTGGTTGGGGGCGGTTGGACTCGCGCTGACGAGCGTGACCCCAGCTAGTCACTTGTTCTGTGGTTACTTGTACGGTGTCTCAATTCCCACTGGGCCGGAGGGAGACACCTGAGGAGTGGACTAAGATGTTAGTGGATGCCGGCCTTGCTTCTGGTGGGCAGGTACTCCTGTCATGTGAGACGTGACTCTCCTGTGTTCAGGTTCCGTTTCCCGTCTGCGAGACGTGATTTTCTAGACCGTCCGGTGTTTCCGAGGTAGTGGCCAGGGTGCTAGTAGCTTTACCGGGGTTGCGTCTTGTTGTGCAGTCCCTGCGACTAGGTGGTCGGGGTTTTTCACCTTGGGCAGCGTGCCCAGGTTGGCTTGTCCTGGGAGACAGGCCTCTACGACGAAGTTCCTGTGGGTTTTACCTTGGTGAGTGGTGTTAGTGTGGTCTGGTTCCCGATGGTGAGATCGAGATTTCTCTTTCTGCTTGACCGGTATAGTAGGAGTAGTTGTAGTGCCGAGTTTCGACCGGCCACCGTGTTTACTGATCCTGCTGCTACTGTTGTTCTTGTAGTTTCTGCTTTCCGTACCGCCGTTGTTCTCAGTTGGGGTTCCGCGGGGTCCCTACTGAGCCAGTGACAGGAGGCTCACCCCTGCGTTTCAGGTGCGGCGGTTCTTCCTCGAGGTTCGAGGATGCTGTTAAGAGGTTCTTAGTTGCCAGCTCGCCGGGTCAAGTGTTCACTTGGCATGTGGTACGTTTTACTGCTTTAGACTGTACTTTCTGTTGGACCGTACTTTGTTGTTGTAGTTTTTTATTTATTTCTGTTAATTTTTGAATTATCCTGCATTATTTCCTATTTCTTTGTGCCTCCACACTCCTTTTAGCCCTTCCGAGCCCTCCCGCCTCGTGGGCGGCGGGCCAGGATTCGAATGGTATCGGGTTCTTCCCGATATCCGGATCTTGGGTCGTCACAGTTGGTATCAGAGCGATGGTTGTGGATGTACATAAGAATTCAAGATATTGCAGTGATTAGAGTCCATAAGGTCCAGTATAGTCGACAGTTGGCATAGGGTTTCGTGCATGTTCTAAGGTTTCGTGCATGTTCTCCGCTTGATTTCTCGCTTGAGAGCTTGAGTGCGCTGCACGCTGCTGTGAAGGTGGTTGCTGTTCACAACTTTCGTGCCGGCGTGGGATCTAAGGATAGAGGTTGAGAGCTTCTCCCTCATCGGTGGTGATTCCGGTTGCGCTGCGTTGGGCAGAGGTTGCCGGTAGGTGCGTTGCTACGTTGCTATGTTCGAGGTTTTTGCAGCGAGGTCAGGTGACTGGCGAGGATTGTTCGTGATTAAGTAGCCGTGAGCGTGCTCTGAGGGAGCTGTTATTGTGGTTGGCCACTCCAGCTTGAGGTTTCTCCAGCTCTTGAGATGTTAAGGTTGTGGTTTAAGGTGGCAGATCGGGTGTTCTGATCGAGAAGTGCGCTCGGGTGAGCGGAGGATCTTCTCGGTGAGCTGTTGTTTCATCGAGCCTGATGTTCTTGTCGTACTTTGTGGCGTCAGAAATGACGTGTCGATCTCGATTGTTTTGCGGATTTCGAGGTAAGATTGGGCTGTCGTGTCCCAGTAAGTCTTGCTCATGCGCTCTTGTGTGCGAATGGATTGTGTTCGCCTTGGAGTTGGCTCGAGATGAGAAGGTTCCGTGGTGAGTTTTGGGACTCGAGGGTGAGCATTGACGGTTGTCGGTTGTGGCTCGTGTTGCGGCTCTTGGCATGGCGTGTTTCAGTTTGAGGAATTATAGCGGTGGTGCATCGAGAGATGCTGTGATTGTGGTCCGACGTGACACTCGTCGAGTGTGTCGGAGGCGCTGACCTAATGGAAGCGATGGTTTTCTTGGTGTTGGAAGGTGTTGTTCCCAGCATGTGCGAGGTTTGAGGTCAGGTCTAGTGTGGATATTTTCCGTTGGTCGGAGGTATGTTGGTTTCTCCTTTTGGTTAGAGAGATTGCGTGTAGCTAAGGTTCGTCGTCTTGCATTACATGTTCGGATTGGTTGGCTTTTGTGTTCCATGGAATCCGTGCGAGACATGTCCTGTGTTGTGGCAAGGTGGTTGCCTGTGAGAGTTGTGCCCATTTCCCCTTGTGTGTGAGGGTGCTGGCGCTGTTCCGGAAGGATGAGTGCTGGTTGGGCGGTGTTCGAACTCTTGGCTGGTGTTGGAACTTTCCGTTGCGTGGTAGTTCGGAGCCTGCAGTGTTGCAGAGGATTGCCAGATTTGGGTGAATCTGTGCCTGGGGTTCAAGGTAATGGAGCTTTCCTCACCCTGTTTTCTGAGGTTGGCCAGCCAAGTTGTGGATTATCGGGATGGCGAGTCCCAAGTTGCCGTGTTGGCTATGCGTGTGATCAGAGTGCGTAGCGGAAGCCTGGTGGGCCCATAACCTACAGGTTCAGGATCGTAGCGTTGGTTGCTAAGGGTGGATTTCCCGAGGTTGCGTTAAGCATTGGAGGATTGGTTCCTCTGTGTGAGACATGTTGTTGCCGTGCCGTTGCTCGAGGTATTATGGTTCTCGGCACTGGCAGGATGGTGTGTTGGGAAAAATGTTGGCAAGTGTGCCGCATGAGTACCCTATTCCTGTGATGGAAGTTGTGTCAGGCGTCGGTGTTAGATCGAGAAGGGGTTGTTGAGGATGTCGCCTGACGGAGGTCGAGGACGTGTTGGTCAGAGTCGGTGGTTTGGTGCCCGAATTATGTTGCCAGTCGTGTCCTCGGATGAGGTCGTCTTTGGAGAAGTGATCTCGGGCAGACTATGGGTCCCAGTTGGCGGCTTGAGCCTAACCGTGTGATCGACCACAGCAGCGTCTGTTGGTTATATGGTCGTGTCGGATTGTGACGGTGAGATATATAATTGACTGGGGACCCAGTGTGCATTGGTCGTGGTGTTGGCGACTAGGTTGCCGTAATATTGGATGACACTTTCCTCCCCTAGAGACATGTGCTATGAATTCTTCCGGTGGTGTCCTGTGGCTCTGTGGTGAGGGCGGAATCGGGATTGGCAGGTGTCCACTTGGATTATTTGAGATTCGATTTGATGAGACAAGACGGAAGAGTGACGCCTGTTGGCTGAGGCCTTTGGATAAGATTGGCGTCGGAATGGTGGTCCTTGATGGGACGTTGGTGTCGCAATGGTTATCCCTGGTTTGGTGACCAGCATGGGATGGTTCCCCTGTAAGTCTGAGTCAAGTGAGGTGATGACCGAAGACGCCAAGATCTTGTCATTTGGTTTCATCGTGCTCCCTGAGAGGGTCGAGTTGGCGCGATGCTCGAGATCAGATGCGGTGTCCGAGTGAAGTGCAGCTCGTGATGTGGTAATTGTCTGTGGGTGAGTCAGTGGATGGCCTGTTGTGAGTTGGATCATGCCCGTTGGGCCGATGGAGGTTTTTCGTCGACGAGTAGTTGGTGATCGTCGTGTGGTCTTTCACATACAGAAGATGTTGTTTGTGGTGCACCGTGATCGGTGAGAGTCGTGTATCGGTGAGACCTTTGGTGGTCATTTCTGTGATGTGCCTTTTCGGATGCGATCTGGGCTTTGTCAGAATTTATCTTCTGATAAAGTTGGCACAGTGATATGTCTTGCTTTCAGCTTTCCAGGTGTGAGGTGGTTCTTGGTGCTGAGCCGATATTCTGGTTGCGATCTGTTGAGATGATTGCATGAGCTGGTGGAGGCTCTGTTTTGGTTTTCCTTGAGACTGCGGTGATGTCGGATTGTGTCCTTTGGTGTGTGCCTGCTCTGATGACCGGTGCATGGCATGCTGAGCGAGGCGTTCTTCGTAATTATAGTCTAGCTGTGTCCCTCAGGATCTGTGTCTTCGAAGAATCGAGGTTTTCTGTGCTGGGGCTCTGACGGCGTTGTCGGTTGGTTCAATGTTCTTCTCCTGTGACTTGGTGCTAATCCTTAATTTCGAGGATGAAATTTGTTTAAGGGGGGAGGGCTATAATATCCCAGATTTTTTAGATATTTTTCAGATATTTTTCGTGGGTCTCGAAGTGTATTTTGTGCTTTACACGTGTTTTTCCCTGATGTGCCTTCGGAACACTGTGTAGGGCAAACCGTGATGTTCTCCGACTCCAGGACGTTACCACTGCGTCGTGCTCCCCCCGAGGATCGCGGAGGTAATTTTTAGTATTTTTCTGAATTTCTAGAATTTTTGGGTTTTTCTATATATATTAACCCTTTCTCTCTCTCCCCTCTCATTTCTATCTTCCCTCCCTCTCTCTTCTCACGCTCTCTCCTCTCTCCCTCTCTCT
Source organism: Amorphophallus konjac (assembly GCA_022559845.1). Lineage (NCBI taxonomy): Eukaryota > Viridiplantae > Streptophyta > Magnoliopsida > Alismatales > Araceae > Amorphophallus > Amorphophallus konjac. Next base: position 299,171,664 of record CM040121.1, on the reverse strand, counting down.
CCGGCGGCCGACGGAGCGGAGCGCGGGCGAGGCAGGAGCAAGTATGGGTGAGGATCGGGGCGGTGGAGGCACGGTGAAGCTCTGCCGCGAGTTCGTGTCCCGGCGGGGCTTCAACGGCGTTTTCTTCGTGGATCGGCGTCCACGGCGCGCAAAACATTCGGTGAAGGTAGGGAGATAGACCCCCAGCTCGTGCACTTCCTTTCATGCGAGTTTTGTAGGCCGTGACGAGCCGAGCTGGCTTATTTGAGCTTTTTGGGGAGTGAGCTGGATCTCTCATTTTGCGGCTTTTTAGGCCAATCCAGGGGTTTAGATGCATGCCTAGGGGCTTGGGGATGGATTCCCCTTTGTTTCCCCATCACCTAGGGGTGATTGGGGCGTGGATCGGGTTTTTGGGACGTTTCCCGCCGTTCTCGGTTTTCCGAAAGTGTGGCGGTCCTTCCAGTGACCACCACATCCTTCTGGCGGTCCCCGTTTGACCGTTTCAACCTTTCCATGCGTGGGTTGGGCCTGGCGGCCGCACGATGAGCCGCCAGAGCCCAGGTGGCGGCCGAAGGTCCGACTGCTAAGCCCAGTTGGCCGACGTGGCCTTCGAGGTATTTTGACCGTTGGTTTTTGAGCATTGGAGGCTTTTGGGTCTGGCGGCCGAGGGTACGCCCGCCTCATGTCTTTTGGCGGCCCTATATAGGACCGCTTGTGCCTTCGCAACCCAGGGCATGGCGGCCTAATGTTGGACCGCTACAGTCCTTGTGGCGGCCTAATGTTGAACCGCCAGCCCTTGTGGCGGTTTAAGGTTAGACCGCTAGGAGATTTCCATGCTCGCGATGTCGGGTTCACGTTGTGTTGGTCTCCGGTCGACCCGGTTGTGACCCAGTGGTTGACCTTCAGTCTCGTGAGTGTCCCGGACACCCCGTGAGTTCCATGTCCGTGTTTCTGGGGTGTCTGGAGGTACCGTGTTACGTCGATTAGTGTGCCCACAGGTGTGTGTTTTGGGCTTTTGTGTTACGCTAGATCGAGTCACCGTGTATCGGTGTGAGTGCGGTGAAATTTTCCCGCATGTCGTGGGTTTCTGTAGAAGAAGGTTCCCGTGTGGGCCTCGAGTAAGGCCTTGGACTACGAGTCCAGTCATCCAGCTTGGAGCTGGAGGTTTCCCGCTTTTCACTGGGATAGGGAATCTGCGTGGCGGCCTGTGAGCTACCTTGGGAATCATGCTTCTGTGTTTTCCGCGTGGGCCATATGTGTGGCCTTGGACTATGAGTCCAATTACCTAACCTTGGGCTGGAAGGCTTCTGAGTTCCCTTCCTGAGGGAATGGTCTCGGCGGCTTGACAGCTACCTCGGTACTCATGCTACCGTGATTTTAAACCTAGGGATTAGGCTAGATTGACGGCCTTGTGCCATTGCGTACGACGGTCTTGACCCCGAGTCTTGTAACTCAAGGACCATCCAGAGTCCAGTGGCTCGTCGCCACTTGGTCCTTCTTGACTTTCGCATAGGGTGCATGTGTGGTTCTCGGAGTTTCTCTTCGGAGAGTGGTCACATCAGTGACTCCCCACTAATCATAGCCTTCCGACACGCGAGTGGTCCCACCAAGGAGTGGTGGCGAGGCTACCCCGAGAGACGGTTTTTAGATTGGTTTCCATTGGGCCCCACGTCTTGTAGCCAGAGTCCGACTGAGGGGAAAACCAGTCAGAGGGCCAGACTTGGGACACATGGTCTGTGTGTGCACACGTAGTTGGGGGCGATTGGACCCGCGCTGACGAGCACGACCCCAGCTAGTCACTTGTTCTGTGGTTACTTGTACGGTGTCTCAAATCCCGCTAGGCTGGAGGGAGACACCTAAGGCGTGGACTAAGACATCAATGGACGCATCCGGCGTTGCTTCTGGTGGGTAGATACTCCTGTCACGTGAGACGTGACTCTCCTGTGTTCGGGTTCCGTTTCCGTATGCGAGACGTGGTTTTCTGGACCGTCCGGTGTTTCCGAGGTAGTGGCAAGGGTGCTAGTAGCTTTACTGGGGTTGCGTATTATTGTGCAGTCCCCGCAACCAGGTGGTCGGGGTTTTGCACCTTGGGCAGCGTGCCCAGGTTGGCTTTCTCTTGGGAGACAGGCCTCTACGGTGGAATTACCGTGGGTTTTACCTCGGTGAGTGGTGCTAGTGTGGTCTGGTTCCCGATGGTGAGATCGGGATTTCTCTTTCTACTTGACCGGTACAGTAGGAGTAGTTGTAGTGCCAAGTTTCGACCGGCCACCGTGTTTACTATTCCTACTGCTACTGTTGTTCTTGTAGTTACTGCTTTCCGTACCGCCGTTGTTCTCAGTTGGGGTTCCGCGGGATCCCTACTGAGCCAGTGACAGGAGGCTCACCCCTGCGTTTCAGGTGCGGCAGTTCTTCCTCGAGGTTCGAGGATGCTGTTCAGAGGTTCTTAGTTGCCAGCTTGCCGGGCCGAGTGTTCACTTGGCATGTGGTACGTTTTACTGCTTTAGACTGTACTTTCTGTTGGACTGGTGTAGGCACTCAAAATATGATTAACGGCGATCAAGCCTCAAAGACGAATGACACGGCCCACTGAAGCACAGAAGCTGAAGAATATCAATAAACTGATGCCCTCTCAAGCTGCCAGAGCCTCAGGTCACCCTATATGAACACCGGAGACTTCACCTCAGGAGAATCGAGATGAATTCACAACCAACCGGCAGTGCGACCAAGCCTGCCCAATGAATCGGCATCGAGTCCGTCATGCCGCATACACTACTCCCGCGGTCTGACCAAGGACAACGGTCTACCCGGTCGCCTGCCACCTTATGAATGACTCTCCTCAGATAAAAGAATGCCCTTAGCTCTTGAGAATGGAGGACCGAGGGCTCTATCGGTAGAAGATCTCGATTACCCGGCACGGGTATGACTTCTTGCCAAGTTGGGTCTGTTAGTGGTCGAATGATCACCCAGTCGAGGTGGAACTATCCCGGGTGTTACTCCACCCTTCGAGAAGCTTTGAACACAAGTCAGGCCGAGCTAGCAGCACGAATCATAGTGCCGAAGGCCGTGTCAGTGAAAAACCCACGTGTTTAAACCAAAGATACTCGAGGTTTCGAGAAGGGCCGTACGTCATCTCGAGAGCTTCGTCAAGGCTTCCCATCAAGGTTTTGAAGGACTACGGTGAGATGAATGGTCACGGTGACTCCCGGGACCATCCCCGGACCCATCGGCTAACCCGCGTCAAGCGGAAGAAGCTAATACGGCACGCTTCTCACCGACGCGCCCCCTTATCCGGCACCCTCAATTCCAGCGCGCCAAAAAGCTTGGAGAACCCCTTATCCCGGCGCGCTATTTCCCACGCCGCATTAGGCTTTTCCTATATAACAAACACTCGGTTCGACCAAGTAAAGGAGGACGAATTAAGAGAAGAGAAAAAAAGGCGATAGAGATGAACTAAGTGTGATTAGTTCGAAGAGCCAACCACCAATCAAACTCGAGGAAGAGAAAGGGTTTTCTTGGGGAAGAAGGAGGGTTTCCTGAGAGCTTCCTCACCGCTGCCGTCTTCCACTATTCTGCCGGGTTACCTCAGAGCCGGAGAGGGGGATATGATACTCTATTTTCTGGGAGGAGATTTAGGTGGGTTTTGTATTTTCCATCCGAGGTCTTCCTTCATTTTCTCCCTTCCATTGTAATGTAAGTGGAAGGGGGGGAAGAGGCGATGATATGAGCCCATCTTCCCTCCCCTCTCACCATTTCTTTCCTCCGTTTTCTTCTGCAAACCTCTCTGCTATTATTGAATGGTGTCCGTGCGACAACGCCGGGGCCAGAGCTTTGTAATATGGATATTGGCTCCCCGTTCATGGGATGAATGATATGAATATACTCCCTAACAGATTGAATGCATAATGTTATGCCCCTCTCTCACTTTCCTCTCAATCTGCATGTCTAATCGTAGCTCCGTGTGCTTGTTTGTTGAATCCGGGTTCTCCGATGTTGAATATGCCCTGGAGTGCTATGGGCTACATAAACGCTGTCCCCCCTCCCTGGGGCCTCTATGTTTCGCATCGTCTATTCTGTGGGTTCGTGACTAGAGGCATACTTATGTATGTACCTCTGGCCGTCCCAACTGGGAGTTGATTCTTCAACGACTCTCTGCAATATCCCCTGCCCCTTTATTTGCCCAGCAACTATACGACTCCGTGAGTATTAATCTAATCTCGTGAGCATTAACATACTAACTCTGTGAATGGCAATCTGTCAATGAATTAAATGCATCTTATATTGAATATCTCCTTTCATGCCGTCTGTGGTTTACCGTCAGTGGAGTGTGTTAGTTTCGTTGGCTTCATCCTAGTAATCCGGGGAGGGGGACATTCCCCACTGTTTTATAGAATCACCGATTGGCCGAAGGGGCTCCATCTGTGAGTGATGGATATTCCCTACGGGCCACATGGCGAATATTAACAGGGGCTTCAGCCTGACAATTCAAATCCACAGTCCTTAGGGGCCTCGTGGTGACTAAGGGAGGTGTGCCCCTCGTAGGCTAGTCCTCGGGACTTCCTTCCCCAATAGTCATCCCTCTCTCGAATAAAGTGCAGACTACATGTCGCTCACCCCTCGTAGGCTGGCCCTCGGGGTTGTTGCTTCCCTCATTGGTCGCCTTATCCATTTGTTTTAACCCACGGAACCATGGTGCCCCTGGTAGGCTAGTCCTCGGGGTTTCCTATCCAATTGGGATCTGCTGGCTACCATTGTGCTGACCGGCAAGTTAGAGGCTTACTCCACACGTGAGTATGACCCCGTTTCTCCCCTGCAATCCTTCAAGGACAGGGGAGATGCTGCCCAAATTTTTTCAGGCTTCTTAATTAATAAAGTTGCCTCCATGAATTAGCCTCAATAAAACATAAGTTCTTAAGTAATAAACTTCCGTGCTCTAGTATGAACCTCGCACGAGCTTACAACTCTGCTCTTGGAGAGCTCTGGACTCTAATTTAACAGGCAATCAACCTAATTAACCCCAAAACCCTCACCAACATCTCAATAAACTAAAACAGATTCAAAAATCTTCAAAAAATTAACCAAAACGGCGCGGTCCGAATCCTGCGCGCCCTAATACCGCACGGTACCCCCCCCCCCCCCCGCGCCGGATTAGGCTTAGACTCTTAACTTTACAATTTCCTTTGGCTTGTTCCCGGTGCGCCCTAAATCGGCGCGCCCTGAAGCCACCGCGCCGGATTAACATATGCCATGGCCGCGCCGGATTAAGCCCTTTTGCCTACGTTTGGCCGCGCCGGGGAATCCTATCCCTACGCGTGGTCGCGCCGGTTTTGAATTATTATACTATTCTAATCCCTCACTCGTCTTCGGAGCGATCTTCGCCTCCCAGAGTCGAGATTAATAAACCCCAATCAGTAATAAACCAAATGAAAAGGGGATTGTTCAAGTCCAAACCATTTTCTTATTGTGCTTCTATTACCGCATCTGTTGTCATCATGCTTTCGTTATCATGCCTCTGCTACCGTTTCTCGTCTCCCTCAGCGGAGATCAATAAACTTGATCAATTATTATCTATCTTCATGACTCTGTCATCAGGCTTTAGCATAATCACGAGCATCAGGCATATATGCTTGCATAGACCCCCCCTCCGGTATATCAAATGGCACTGATGAACGTCCGGGTTACGCCCGATCAGAAATCTTTGCTATGCGCGATGGTGGTCTTCGGACCAACGTCCCCCGCCACGTACCGAGGGTCTCCAACTTAATGAACCATGCCCCTCTTGCATGATAGATAAAAATCATTTCATGTGACCTCGTCACATTCATACTTTTGCATCTTGTTTCGGCCTCGAATGGCCCACTATCTCGGTAATTAATCAAAGGTTTTCTCCCTTATGGGGGATGTAATTAACGTCATAGCCTTTATGGTATGGCGGACTGCTGGTCCCGACCCGAATTTCACTCTCGCCCGAAATTGGTCAGAATGAGTGTACAATAAACTTGTCACTCATGTGACTGGTACGCCTGCACAATCAACTAATCAATTGATTATTTATTAATCAATTGGTTGGTTGACTCGAACAAAATAACAAAATACCCCTGGTAAAAATAAACCGTCCAAACAAGTCTGGCACGCCCGGTGGGACCAGTGTCAGCTTTCATCTCTTTGCCGAGATATGTGGGCCCCAAGGCCTTCCCAAAGACTGCTGATCGTTGCTTGTTTCATGTTTGCAGGCAAACAATGGCATCAACTGGACTAACTGGCGTTAACTTTGGCCCCGCGATCGTCGCCAGCCACACTAAGCATGGGTACCTGGCGGTGCCCACTGTCCTGGGGCCGTTCCCTACTGCTGTAGGCTTCCCCAACTTCTTGGGGTTGGCCTTTGTTGACATGCTGCAAGTGGAGTCCTCGGAACCTACCGAGGAGGCTGTGAAGAAGGTCGAAGCTTTGGAGGCTCGATGCTGCGCGAGCTCGCTCAGGAGTCCAGTTCTGGTTGCTAGCTGCCTGGTGCACCACATCACTGATGGGGCTCGCCCCATTCCTGCCAAGAACTCCAGAGGACACCAGCGCAGAGGCTTCCGACGGAATACTACAGCTGTTACCGGATGCCTGTCGGTATCCGGTAAATCCTACCGGATGCCTCTCGGTATCCGGTAAATCCATGCTCATCTGTGGAGTTCGCGTCTTCCTAGACGGACGTGATGCTCAGGCGGTCCCGGATCGGGTCATCCCTGCCGTACCAATCTACAACTCTTACCAGGCCCTCTCCGGGAGGAGAGCTGAGAAAGAGGAAGCCGCCATGGCCATGAGAAGCTGGCCCCCACGCCGAAGAAATTCAAGCAGGTTTGGGTCCCTAAAAAGACCCAGCCCGCCTATCAGGTTACACCAACCCATCACCGCCCTGCACGTGACGGAGGGTGAATGAAGAAGGAAAGGGGTCTGGCCCCAAGGAAGGAAGAGATGGTTGTGGACCCTCCATGCCATGAAAGCTGCAGGGCCAATATCCCCACAGTGGGGCGAAGATTTCAGCAACTCGCCGGATGAGCCCGGCTTGCCTATATCCCTCCCGTGGGAGAGGTCGACAATCGTCCCCAGTCCTACATCAAGGACTGAGGCAAGAAGAAATGACCAACATGGTCAGAAGCTACTTCAAAGGTCTAGGCAACCCCTCGTTGGGCCAACAACAGCTACTACAAGCAGCCGTGGCTGAAGAAGACTACTGCCCATCAATGGCAGTTGAAGAGGGAGAAGAAAGAAGGATGACGTTGTCAGTCGACGATAATGGTTATGAAGATGGCTTCGATGCTGAAGCCGACGAGACCGCCCCTCGACGGGAAGAAAGAAAGAGAATCTCTGTGTTTGAGAGATTAACCTTCCTGAAGCATGTAAGAAGGAAGGTTCGTAGACAAAGAAGAAGAATGCAGATCTTCACCTGTAACATGGCTGGCATATCCGGCCAATATGGAAGGCTTCCGGAAGATCCTCACGAGTTGGCTCGATTGGTCGGCAGGCCATGGCCGAACACTCGAAGGGTAGAAGCTGCAAGAGAACTGTTGGCAGCGGCTGTAGGAAAGCAAGCCCTAGCCCACGTCCAACAATGTGATGAATCTGCTGTCCTGACTGCCAATGTGGTGATGGCGGAAGAAGAAGAAGATGTTCTGCTTGACATCTTGCATGAGGGTGCATCCAGGGAAACAGCGGAAGCTATTCCCAACACTGCAGCTATGGATCCGACAGTACTCATGATACTACAAATGTACTGCTAGGAGATAGAGCTACTGAAGAAGCAACTGATGGAGAAGACAGAGCAGTCTTCAGCCTCTAAACAGCCCGAGATGCAGGGCGAATCATCACGGGGAGCCGTCAACCGGAGTGATCCCTCTCTACACTATGCCGTATCACAGCCGGAAGAACCAAGCTTGGCGATGACTAAGCAATGCCCACCACAACCGCTGATGCCGCCAGTGCTGCCACATGTGCACCAGACACCTCCATTATTGCATCCTCCTCCACAGGCGACCACCATGGTCACCCCTTACCTACAGCCGGCACATTTCTACCCAGAGTCGGTTGATCTAACCGTCATGAACAAAATGATGGTGGAGAGAATGATCGAGCTGAAGCTCGCTTAGAAGAGTGAAGGCGACTACGTCGCATTTGATGCATATAGGGTTCCATGCCCGCCACATCATGCTGCCAAGTAGCTCCCTCCCGGGATTAGTAAGCCGCCAAAATTTGACAAGTTCAACGGGAAGGGATCCCCAAAAGAACATGTCACCTACTACATGACCGTCATAGGGGATCTGGCCAGTGACAAGTCATACTTGCTGAAATTTTTCGGGTCCTCACTGACAGGGCTCGCTTTTCAATGGTACTCCAACCTCCCGGCCGGGTCGATCAGCGACTGGTTGGACATGCAGAGGAAGTTCAGAGAAAGATTCCATGTTACAGAGAGGGAGGTCACAGTGGCCGAACTCTACTCAACAAGACAGAGGGCAGATGAAACAGCCCTTGATTATATCAAGAGGTAGAGGAACCTCAGAATGAGATGCAAGCGGCCCCCGCATCAGGAGGACGTTGTACAAATATGCAAATAGAACCTCAGGAGAGAGGTCCTGGAAAAGATGATAGGAATGGAGATCCGATCGTTCTACCGACTGAACAACATTGTGGCCGAGGTCGAAGCTTTCCTGGCCAGACCTACCCATCCATCCACTGCTGCTGCCACACAGAAAGGCAAGGCAGTAGAACGGCGCCAGGCGCCTAAAGAGGCGAATGCCCTTAACATTGAGGCATTCGAACAATAGAAGGATAAGGGCAAGAAGGCGGATGCCCCACAGCCTGCTAAAGCCGGAGATGGCAAAGACGGTCCCTCACTGCGGGATAAGATGAAGAAGGCATACTCTTTTCCAAAAGAGAAGACCAGAATTCTATTCGACTGGATGACCCAATATGAGAAGGTCACCCTGCCTGAGCCAAAGAGGTCGGAGGACCTGAAAAGAAAGGACACTCTAAGGTTCTGCCCCTATCACCAGATGCTGGGGCACCCAATTGAAGACTACTATGTCTTCAAAGATATTATTGAAGGCATGGTAAAGAAGGATGAAATCAACCTGGGAGAGTACAGAGTCGACCCTCCACAACCTCATGAGGCTCCTCTGAGGGGGGCTGCTGCCAATATGGTCTCTGTGTACCAGGCTTTGCCTGAGGAGATGTCTAAAGCCAGTACTCGGTGCACTTATGAAATCTATTTCCTGGCGCCCATAGAAGAACAACAGGGATGGCAGCAAGTCCCTGCAAAGAACAAGAAAAAGACGGCACCTCACCCAAGAGTGGGGGCACATATCCGTGGCATCACACCACGACCTACCCCTCCGGTGGCAGCACCTGTGTAGACTAATCCACCTGTAGTCATCCGTATACCTACACACAATCGGAGGAGACAGACTCCACTACCAACGGTCAAGGAGATTAGTCCGGAAGCCCGGCGGCTGTAGGAATATATAATTGGGCTAGATGAATATGTACAGCTCGAATTAGAACCTCTACTGGTCTGGGATCATGTCCCATGGCAAGAACTAGAGCAGCTGTCGCTCAAGCAGGAGCAACAAGTAGACGCAGCATCTGACAAGGATGGCAGTCTATTCTAGGGGCAAGCGCCAGCTGAAGAAAAGAAGAAAAAGAAAACAAAATAAGAAAAAAAAGACCGCCAAGGTCAACAGAGAGAAGATTGTGTCCTGCAATACTCTCTCGGCTCTCTTCAACTTGCCGGGTGAAGAGGACGAGGAAGAAATATGCTTTGCACCCGCTGCCAACGCAAGCCAGGCTGAAGCAGCCTCTATAGCACATGCAACCCGGTCAGGCCGGAAATGGGGGCGCCAGCCACCTGCTAACCATAATATCATATTCAGGGGAGAGCAACTCTACAAAATACCTCCCCTAGAGGTCAGAGGGGTCCAGATCCCTCCTCCGTCAGGTCATTATAACCAGAATGGGGGCAGTACTACTACCCCTTCCTTCCTGGAATTTCTGAAAATGTCCAAGGGAAAGCAGCCATGTCAGGATGCAGATCTTGCAATCGGGGATACCTACCCGCAGCGCCAGCAGTCTTCCGAAGCTCCGGATGCAGATAAAGCTTGCCCGACGGTAGCCGATGAAGGGCAACAAGAAGATTGTACCAAGCAGAAGGATGCAGAATCTTAACCCAATAAGGTAGGACCGTCAGGGACCGCAGTCCAAGACTCCTCCAAGCCTAGATGGGTCGATGAAATGAAGCTGTCCAATGTCCAAGTAGGAAGCCATGTAGTTAAATTGTTGAAAAATCTCTCGACGAGATTCACTGTTTGGGAAATTCTCTCTCTGAGTGAAGAGACCCGACAAGCAATTATCACTGCTCTGTAGATGCCTACTCAATATAAAACCTGCTTGGCTGAAGAACTGCCAGAGGCCAGCATGACTTTCACTCAGGAGGACATGTTGCTCCCCACTATCAGCCACAACAGGCCGCTCTACATGAGGGGGCACCTAAACGGACAGGAGCTGAATAGGATCATGTTCGACCCTGGCGTAGCCGTCAACATTCTGCCATGCAGAATATACCAGAGGCACCACTTTAATGTACGCATCGATAAAATCGGAGAGATGCGTATCGCCGGCTTCAACCAAAAGTGTGAAGTATTGTTGGGAGTAGCAGAGTTCAAACTCACTCTAGCAGATTTTACTACGAAGGTGCAGTTTCATGTCATCGACTCCCGCACCTCATACAAGGTGCTGCTTGGCCGCCCCTGGCTGCATGAAAATATGGTGGTGCCATCCACGCTCCACTAATACTTCAAATACAACCTCGAAGGGAAGGAGGAGAGGATATTTGTTGACCTCCATCCATTTGAAGTGTCCGAGCGTCACCTGGTAGATAGTCATCTATATGCAGATCGGTCTCAAAAGACCTCTGAAGCCAAGACGCCTGCGGGGGCACCAAAAAGCACCTCCGGCGATGACTGGTTTCCACCACCGCAGCGTGGATATATCAAGCCCAAGGCGGTCTCTCACATCACCGTCACCAGGGACATGGGCAGGATAGCATCTCCCGCCATATACCCCGAAGCCAATGAAGTCAAGGTCGATCAGTAGCATGACCACATAAGTGTTCTGGAAGGCCTTACCAAGCCAATCCCCTGCCTCGATAATGCAACTATCGAACCTTTCTCAGCGCCCAGCTATCTGCTGAAGAACAGAAGCTGTACATCTAGCTACTGTAAGAATATTGGGACTGCTTTGCCTGGACCTACAAGGAAATGCCAGGAATGAACCCTGTAGTCTCACAACATGAGCTAGCAATAAGCCTAGAAGCTGAACCGGTGAAGCAACCGACGCGGAGCATGAGGCCAGAGCTCATCACTCAAATCTGCAAAGAAGTTGACAAGCTCATTGATGTGGGCTTCGTCGAAGAAAATCAATATACCACGTGGCTGGCTAACATTGTGCTCGTGAAAAAGAAGAATGGACAGATCCGGATATGTGTTGACTTCCGAGATCTGAATAAAGCCTGCCCCAAGGATGATTTTTCGGTACCAATAACGGAGGTCATGATAGATGCAACAACCGGCCATGAGGCCCTATCATTCATGGATGGGTCATCCGGCTACAACCACTACAACCAAATATGGATCGCGGAACATGACCAGGTCTACACTGCCTTTCGATTTCCCAAAGGCATTTATCACAACAAGAGGATGCCGTTTAGATTGAAGAACGCCGGCGCAACTTATCAGCGGGCGATGACTAGGATATTTGATGAACTGCTCTACCATAAGGTCGAGTGCTACATAGATGACCTGGTAGTCAAGACCAGAAAGAAAGAAGACCATCTGTAGGACCTCCGAGTCATCTTTCAGAGGCTGAGGCAGTATGAATTGAAGATGAACCCTATGAAGTGTGCGTTCGGAGTATCGAGCGGAAAGTTCTTGGGTTTCATTATCAGATATCGGGGGATTGAAATAGACCCCACAAAGATCGGAGCAATTCAGGAGTTTCCCTCACCAAGGAACCTCTCTAAGCTAAGATCTCTTCAAGGCCGCCTGGCATATATCCGGTGGTTTATATCCAACTTGTCAGGGTGATGCCAGCCCTTTCACAAGCTAATGATGAAGGATGTGCCCTTCTACTAGGAAGAAGAATGCCAGACAGCCTTCGACAAGATGAAGGATTATCTGAAGACTCCTCCAGTGCTGGGTGCGCCGGTGAAAGGACGGCCGCTAATCCTCTACATAGGGGCCACATATAACTCCCTGGGGGCAATGCTGGCCCAGAATAATGAAGAAGGGAAGGAACAAGCCCTCTATTACCTCAGTCGAAGAATGGTCAGAACTGAGGAGAGGTACACATATATCGAGAAGATCTGTCTAGCACTGGTCTTCGCGGTCAAGAAACTTCGACACTATATGCTATCGCATGAAGTTAAGCTGATCTCCAAGGAGGATCCGCTAAAATATATCATGTCCCAACCGGCACTCAAAGGCTGTTTGGGTAAATGGGCGGTGATCCTTATGGAGTTTGACATCTTTTACATACCGTAAAAGGCCGTCAAGGGCCAAGCCATTGCGGACTTCTTTGCTGAGCATCCAGTACCTGAAGACTGCCCGCTGAAACCAGAACTTCCTGAGGATGAAACCCTAGAGGTCGACCAGGTGCAGCCCTCTCTATGGCAACTGTATTTTGATGGCGCTTCCAGAATTGACACCTCCGCTACTGGGTCAGCCAGAGTCAGAACAGGGGCAGGCATAGTCCTGAAATCTCCTGAAGGAGAAGTCATATATACATCTTGTTCGATAAACAAGCCATGCATGAGCAATGAAGCAGAATACGAAGCCCTCATAATCGGGTTGTAGATTGCTCTGTCCATGGAAATCCAGATGTTGGAAGCATTCGGGGATTCCATGCTAGTCATTAAACAACTGGAAGGAGAGTTTGATGTGCAGAAGCAAGAGCTCCTCCCTTACTATCAGCTGGCCCTCCGATTAATGGTGAGATTCTACTTCGTCAAAATTAGGCATATTAGCCAAGGACAGAATGCTCAGGCGGATGCCCTCGCAAAGCTGTCTAGTTCTTTGGCAATCCCGCCAGACACGAGCCTGAATATAGCAGTAATTAACCATCGATAGGTCCCCAGTGTAACAGAGGCTCTGGCAGATGAACAAGAAAATGAAGCAGCAGCTGTCGAAGAAGTTCAGCAGCCCGATTGGCAAGAACACCTTCTGCGTTGGTTTCAGCACCAACACCTCCCAAAAGAAAAAGAACAAAGAATGAAGCTCCTAAGAGTCAAAGACTCTTATGAGATGAGAAGCGTAACTTTGTTCCGAATAATGGTTGATGCCCGAAAGAAAGTTTTGCTCCGTTGCTTATCTTCGGTGGAAGCTGGGCAGGTAATTCAAGAAGTCCATGCCAGGTCAGCTGGAGCACACCAGGCTGGGCCGAAGATGAAAATTGAAATAAAGAAATTGAGCTATTATTGGCCCTCCGTGTTCGATGATTGCTGCAAGTTTGCTAAAGCTTGCCAAAAATGTCAAGAGCACGCCAACGTGTCCAGGAGACCACCAGTGCCGCTACATCCCACCATACCAAGTTGGCCGTTCGCCCAATGGGGCACGGACGTGGTAGGGCCACTGCCAGCATCTTCGTCAGGATGCAGATATATCTTAGCAGCTACAGATTACTTCTCTAGATGGGCGGAAGTAGTTGCGCTAAGAGATGTAACAGGAGAATTGGTCGCAAGATTCTTCCGGCGGAATATAATATTCCGGTTCGGGGTTCCCAATCGAGTTATCTCTGATAATGGCAGCCATTTCAGAAACCAGAAGGTTTATCGGCTGGCCGATAAATATAAGATTGACTGGAGGACCTCATCCCCCTACAACCCTCAAGCCAATGGACTTCCAGAAGCCTTCAATAAAACACTATGCACACTGCTGGCAAAGACTGTCAAGTCTAATAAAAAGGACTGAGAAGAAAAGATGTACGAAGCGCTTTGGGCCTATCGTACGGTCTATAAAATCCCAACCGACTGTTCGCCATTCTCCCTCGTATATGGGTCAGAGGCTGTGGTGCGGTTGAATTGGAGGTCCCTTCGCTGCGAGTCGCCATCCAGTATGGGTTGGCTGACGGTGAACAAACCAATGTAGAAAGAAGATTGGAAGAGCTTGCCGAGCTCGAAGGAAAGCTTCTCCACACACAACAAAATATTCAACTCTACCAAGCTCGCATGGCCCGGGCTTTCAACAAGCTGGTCAAAGGTAGAGAATTCAGGAAGGGTGACCTGGTAATGGTCAAAAGAAGAGAAGTGATGGCCTCCAATCTCAAAGGGAAGTTGGTTGAAAACTGGGTTGGACCGTACGTCGTCCGCCGAGTATATGAAGGGGGTGCGTACGTCCTTGTAGATCACAAAGGAGTCGTCTAGTTCTCTCCCCTTAATGGAAAACACTTGAAGCTGTATCACGCAGCTCAACCGGCATTCTCAGAATGACCAAGACCTGCCTTGGTCTAGTGACATTCCATCCAGTCCGAGCACTTCCTGCCTTGGTCTAGTGGCATTCTGGCTTGGCCGGGCTCTTCCTACCATTGGTCTAGTGGCATTCCGCCCGAGCAAAGCTCTTCATACCTTGGTTTAGTGGCATTCCGCCTTGGCCCAGCTCTTCCTACCTTGGTCTAGTGGCATTCCGCCTTAGCCAAGCTCTTCCTACCTTGGTCTAGTGGCATTCCGCCCTAGCCGAGCTCTTCCTACCTTGGTCTAGTGGCATTCCGCCCTAGCTAAATTCTACCTACCTTAGTCTAGTGGCACTCTGCCTAGCTAAGTTCTACCTACTTTAGTCTAGTGGCACTCCGCCCTAGCTAAGTTCTACCTACCTTAGCCTAGTGGCACTCCTCCCTAACTAAGTTCTACCTACCTTAGTCTAGTGGCACTCCGCCCTAGCTAAGTTCTACCTACCTTAGTCTAGTGGCACTCTGCCCTAGCTAAGGTCTACCTACTTTAGTCCAGTGGCACTCCGCCCTAGCTAAGTTCTACCTACCTTAGTCTAGTGGCACTCCGCCCTAGCTAAGTTCTACCTACTTTAGCCTAGTGGCACTCCGCCCTAGCTAAGTTCTACCTACTTTAGTCTAGTGGCACTCCGCCCTAGCTAAGTTCTACCTACTTTAGCCTAGTGGCACTCTACCCTAGCTAAGTTCTACCTACTTTAGTCTAGTGGCACTCTTCCCTAGCTAACTTCTACCTAGTTGTCTAGTGGCACCCCGCCCTAGCTAAGTTCTACCTACCTTAGTCTAGTGGCACTCCGCCCTAGCTAAGTTCTACCAACCTTAGTTTAGCGGCACTCCGCCCTAGCTAGGCTCTACCTACCTTAGTCTAGTGGCACTCCGCCCTGGCTGAGCTATACCCACCTTGGTCTAGTGGCACTCTGTCCTGGCCGAGCTCTCAAAAAATATATAAATAATGATATATAAAATAACATTGCCATTACAGGCGTTACACCAGAATCGGCACAAAAAATCTATCCTTTGTGTTAGCATTACCTTCTTGTTGATGAATAAACCCTTTTTTCCGCACAAGACTTCGTGTCCTAGCCAACTCTCCTACAATACTGCCATTATGGGCCTTACGCCTGAATCGGCACGAAATCTATCCTTTGCCTTAGCATTACCTTCTTGCTGACGAATAAACCCTTTTTCCGGCGTAAGACTTCACGTCCTAGCCGACACTTCTATAATATTGACATTACGGGCCTTACGCCTGAATCGGCACGAAATCTATCCTTTGCGTCAGCATTACTTTCTTGCTGACGAATAAACCCTTTCTCTCGGCGCAAGACTTTGCATCCTAGCCGACCCTTCTACAACATTGCCGTTGAGAGCCTTACGCCCGAATCGGCACAAAATCTATCCTTTGCGTTAGCATTACCTTCTTGCTAACGAATAAACCCTTTCTCGGCACAAGACCTCATGTTCTAGCCTACCCTCACACAACGTCACCACTACGGACCTTACGTCCGAATTGACTGAAGCTCCTCTTTTGCGCTGGCACCGTGCCTCTGCCAATGAATAAACTGCCTCCACTAGCGTGAGGCCCTAGGCCTTAGTCGGTGGCTATCTGACGTTACCAAGGGGTCAAACCTCACATGTTGACCTCTCACCGTCCTGCTGTTATATGAACCAAAAAAAAGAAAAAAATGGGGCTTAAAATAGATGTACCCCGCCGGCCTTGTTCCTACATCAGGACAAGGGCAAAAATGGCTATAACCCGGCTGTGGCAAAAACACGAAAGGGTGCCGTGGGTA
This sequence comes from Amorphophallus konjac, assembly GCA_022559845.1. Taxonomy (NCBI): domain Eukaryota; kingdom Viridiplantae; phylum Streptophyta; class Magnoliopsida; order Alismatales; family Araceae; genus Amorphophallus; species Amorphophallus konjac. Next base: position 299,155,366 of record CM040121.1, on the reverse strand, counting down.
AAATCGGGTACCCCGCCACGTGAAAACCTGAAAGGGCGCGTGGGCAAAAGTAAGAGGGGGCTGGCTTCGGCGAAAACCCGAAAGGGCGTTTAAGCTAGTAATGTGGTAACTTAAGGTTCCTCTTCACCCCTATCTCAATGAAACTCTGAAAAGGGTGATCACCCCAGACCCTACCGGAGATCTCCTCCTCAATGTCCTTTCGACCCTTGCCATCATCGACAAGACTGGTCGACTTTTCCCCTTAACCTGGACCCTCCATCCTCGTTAATGAATAAACCAATCTTTTGCTTCAACACTTAACCAATGTCAATAAACAAACCCACTTTCGACCCTCGCCGTCATCGGCAAGGCCGGTCGACCTTTTTTTCCTTTAACTTCGACCTTCCATCCTCGTTAACAAACAAACCTATCTCTTCCTTCGGCATTCAACCAATGTCGACGAATAAACCTGTGACTGACTCTTGTCACCACTGACAAGATCAGTCGACCTTTTCCTTTAACTTGGAACTTACGTCCTCGTTAATAAAACTATCCTTTGCTGCGGCATTTATTCGACGCCAATGAATAAGTCACTTTCGACCCTTGCCGTCATCGGCAAGATCGGTCAGTGTTCCCTTAACTTGGACCTTCTGTCCTTGTTAATGAATCTACTTCTGCTTCGACATTCAAACCAGTGTCGATGAACAAACCTGTGACTGACCCTTGCCATCATCAACAAGGCTAGTCGACGTCTCATTAATATGAATTCCTCATCAGTTGTCAACAAGCGAGCTCGTGTTCATCTCGGATTCGTTCTGTGAAACAAAAAAAGAAAGAAAAAAAAGAAAGAAAAAAAAGAATGAGGCTTCAAATAGAGGTGCCTCACCGGCCCTGTTCCTACATCAGGGCAAGGGTAAAAATGGCTATAGCTTGGCTGTGGCGAAAACCCGCAAGGGCGCCGTAGGCAAAATCGGGTACCCCGCCACGTGAAAACCTGAAAGGGCGCGTAGGTAAAAGTAAAAGAGGGCTGGCTTCGGTGAAAACTCGAAAGGGCGCTTACGTCAGTAAAGTGACGTTTTAGAGTTACCAACCTTCCTTTCGACCCTTGTCACCATCGGCGAGATCGGTCAACTTCCTTGTGACCCTCGTCACCATCGGCGAGATCAGTCAACTTCCGTTCGACCCTTTTCATCATCGGTAAGATCGGTCGACCTCCTTCTGACCCCTGTCATCATCTGCAGGACCGGTCGACTTCCTTGCGTCCCTTGTCATTATCGGCAAGATCGGTCAACTTCCTTTTGACCCTCGTCACCATCGGCGAGATGGGTCAACTTCCTTGTGACCCTCTCCACCATCGGCGAGATCGCTCAACTTCCTTGCGACTCTCGTCACCATCGGCGAGATCAGTCGACTTCCTTGCGACCCTTGTCATCATCGGCAAGATCGGTCAACTTCCTTTTGACCCTCGTCACCATCGGCAAGATTGGTCAACTTCCTTGTGACCCTCATCACCATCGGCGAGATTGGTCAACTTCCTTGTGACCCTCGCCACCATCGCGAGATCGGTCAACTTCCTTGTGACCCTCATCACCATCGGCGAGATCAGTCAACCTCCTTTTGACCCTCGTCACCATCGGCGAGATCGGTCAACTTCCTTTCGACCCTTGTCATCATCGGCAAGATCGATCGACCTCCTTCTGACCCCTGTCATCATCGACAGGATCGGTGGATATCTTTACGGCCCTTGTCACCATCGGTAAGATCGGTCGACTTCCTTGCGACCCTTATCATCATCGGCAAGACCGCTCAACTTCCTTGCGACCCTTGTCACCATCGGCAAGATCAGTCGACTTCCTTGTGACCCTTGTCATCATCGGCACGATCGGTCAACTCCCTCGCGACCCTTGTCATCATCGGCAAGATCGGTCAACTTACTTTTGACCCTCGTCACCATCGATGAGATCGGTCAACTTCCTTGCGACCCTTGCCACCATCGGCAAGATCGATCGACTTCCTTGCGACCCTTGTCACCATCGGCAAGATCAGTCGACTTCCTTTTGACCCTCGTCACCATCGGTGAGATTGGTCAACTTCCTTGAGACTCTTGTCATCATCGACAAGATCGGTCGACCTCCTTTTGATCCTTGTCACCATCGACAAGATCGGTCAACTTCCTTGTGACCCTCTTCACCATCGGCGAGATCGGTCAACTTCCTTTCGACCCTTGTCATCATCGGAAAGATCGGTCGACCTCCTTCTGACCCATGTCATTATCGGCAGGACCGGTCGATATCTTTGCGGCCCTTGTCACCATCGACAAGATCGGTCGACTTCCTTGCGACCCTTGTCATCATCGGCAAGATCGGTCAACTTCCTTGCGACCCTTGCCACCATCGGCAAGATTGGTCAACTTCATTGCGACCCTTGTCACCATCGACAAGATCGGTCGACTTCCTTATGACCCTTGTCATCATCGGCAAGATCGGTCAACTCCCTCGTGACCCTTGTCACCATCGGCAAGATCGGTCGACTCCCTTGCCACCCTTGTCATCATCGGCAAGATCGGTCAACTTCCTGGCCGCCCTCGTCACCATCGGTGAGATCGGTCAACCTCCTTGTGCTTGACCCTTGTCACCATCGGCAAGATCGGCCAACATCCTTGTGACCCTCGTCACCATCAGCAAGATCGGTCAACTTCCTTTTGACCCTCGTCACCGTCGGCGAGATCGGTCAACCTCCTTGTGCTCGACCCTTGTCACCATCGGCAAGATCGGTCAACATCCTTGTGACCCTCATCACCATCGGTGAGATCGGTCAACTTCCTTTTGACCCTCATCACCATCGGCGAGATCGGTCAACCTCTTTGCGACCCTCATCACCATCGGCAAGATCGGTCAACCTCTTTGCGACCCTTGTCATCATCGACAAGATCGGTCCACCTCCTTGTGACCCTTATCATCATCAGCAAGGTCGGTCCGCATCTATCGACCCTTGTCACCATAGGCAAGACCGGTCAACATCCCCCCTGACCAGGACCTTTCATCTTCGTTAAGCAACAAGCCTCCTTTGCTTCGGCATCTTAACCTATGTCGATGAATAAACCCTACCCTCAGTCTTCGTCAGCATCGGTGGAGCCAACAAACTAACCCATGGCCCAAACCTCCTCTCCGTGTCAACAAATGAGCGTGCCCCTCACTTGGGTCTTCCACCCCTGTTGAGGAATGAGCACGCACTTCTTCTCCTCATGACCTCGTCACCATCGACGAGTCTTGCTGATAGGTCTCCCAACCTTATCTCTCGGCCCTAGGAGGCCTCGACACCCTCGTCCTTCAAGCTTTTGGCCTACATTAGCCATAGTTTGGTCCCGAGGATGGTTACGACGCGGTGGAGCGAACACCTCACCCCTTTGCTGAAGGCGTGAGCACTCTCCTGCCCTAGTACCTTGCATACTCGGACTAAGCTAACGGGCGAATAATAAGAGTACAAAGTAAAAAGAATGAAGTCGTGACTTCACGGCAAACACAGATATTTCATTTCTATAAGACAACAAGATACATGTTACTTGGGGCATACCCCAGGGTACAGCTCCAAAATACCCAAGGAAGGGTGGCAGGTCAGCTCTTGCAGTCGAGACTCGGCGGCCTCCAGCTATGATAGTTTCTCTTTGAGAGAAGCGGCTTTCCCTTCGGCCATTTCCGCTTCCTCTATACTCCGAACTTCCAAACGCTTGGTCTCTTGAAGCTCAGCCTCGGCCCTGGAGAGTTCGGCGTGCAGTTCTGCTATCCGAGCTGTGAGGAAGGTTCGGCGCTGTGAAGAAGTACTGGCTGCACCTCTCATCTGCCCTGCAGTCCCTCTTAAATAGGCAAGAGCAGTTCGGTATTCAGCCCGTTCCAATGTTATGGCCGTCAGTTGATCAGCTACCTCCCAGCCTAGAAATTCCCTTCTATTTACATACTTCAACAGCAGTATTACCCATGGCGTCCAGTGGTCCTTGGGGCAGCCAAAAGCTAGCAGCGAGCGGGACATGTGCTCCACCAAGCCCCTCAGCTGTATATAAGTCAAATCTCGACTGGCTGTTATAGTCTGCTGAAGGGTCCCCAAGAATTGCCACACTAGGTCGCTTGATGATTGAAGACCAAGTAGTGACATCTCGGGAAGCTCGAAGTCTTCCTCTACATCCACGCCGGATTAAGGGCCGTTCCGAGTTTCCGTCAATCGAGGAGAAGATCAATCCAGAGGAAGCTCATCCATTGGTCTTGCTACACTCGTGCCTTGCTCGTAATACCCATGGCTGGGGGGCATTTGTTGGCACTCAAAATATGATTAACGGTGATCAAGTCTCAAAGACGAATGACACGACCCACTGAAGCACAAAAGCTGAAGGATATCAATACACTAAAGCCCTCTCAAGCTGCCAGAGCCTCAGGTCACCCTATATGAACACCAGGGACATCACCTCAGGAGAATCAAGATGAATTCACAACCAACCGACAGTGTGACCAAGCCTGCCCAATGAACCGGCATCGACTCCGTCATGCTGCATACTGATGGGGACATCACCAGCAATCCCATTTGTTCGAGGATCCCGATGCTCGCCAACTATGCTTCATCTTGTTCGCCACTTTATTTCGAGTCATATCATGTAATTTTCATTTTCTTATCATGTGCTTTTCCTTTTATTTAAGTCCAGTACCTAGGTTAATGAGTCATTTACCTATGTCTTGAGTCATTATGTTAGTTTGGTAGGTTAATAGGCCCAATTCAATGGGCTAGGCCCATGGGCACCCCCCCTTTCCTTGGTTTCTTGTTATTAGTCCAAAAGTCAGGGACTTATGTTAAATTGTGGGATTCCTATAAATAGGACCCCAATCCCCCATTTGAGAACTAATGAATTGTCGAAATAAAATTTGAAATCCACCAAAATTATGTGAGATTCTCTCTCTCTCTCTCTCTCTAAGGGGTGGATTCCCCTCTCTCTTTCTCTCTCTCTCTAAAAGGGGCGACCCCCCCTCTCTCTCTTGGGCGCCACCCTCTCTCTCTCCTCCCCCCTGCCACCTCATCCTCCACATCAGCCCCAACCCCTCATCTTCTCTAGGTCCATTCAATCCCACCATTATTCACACCAAGCCCCAAGCACCCTTTCACATTCCAAGGCAACCTTTCCTCTTCCCAAGCCACCCCTCCATCTCCCAAGGGAGAATCCCATTCTCCCACACACCCCTTCACCAACCCCAAACAACCTTTCCTCTCCCCAACACACCCTTTCCCATCCCCAAGGCCACAATAACCACCCACCATTAACCACTCATTCAAACCAAGGGAGAGATCTCTCCTTCCCTCTCCCCTTCCCAACCCAAATTCGCAGCTCCCCCTTCCTCCACCTGTTAGACAACCTTCCAACCACCATTCTACCCCTCCCACACCTTGGATTGCCCCCTACCAGACCCCCACATAGCCAGGGGTCGCCCCCAACCCCATCCACCCCATTCCCCATCCCATCTACCACATTTCCCATCACCTATCACCACCCTGTTTCATCTCAGTTTACGCGCAGCAGTCAATGGTCGAGTTGCAAAGGCAGCCACATCTTCACCAAGCACCTTATGGAGGCATATCATAGATTTCTGGAAAGCTCTTCCATTCGGATTCGTAGGTGACGTGATTTTGCCTCGATCCGAGGTCGGAGCAGTCCACGACATCCGTTCTCGTCTGACTGCGCATCCGGCACCCGAGCAGAGACCAGAGCCTCAGTTCAGAAGCTACTACGACCACATCCCGACTCCCCTTGGCGCGCCACATGACCGGGACGAAGCTCTACCAGTCCTCTGTCCAACGCAGGCAGCGGAACGTCGTTTCAGGCTCGGAGTACCCAGTTCCAAATTTTCTCCCTCAGGTACGCAGGCCAGGCCAGTCAGGGTCAGTCCTGATACCCCCCCACTATTCGGCCTGGTTCTCTCAACTCCGACCTCCTATGGTGCCATTCTCAATTGCTGATCGAAGAAGACTCGTCCACGCTCGCGACCGTCCTGATCTCGCATCGTTCGAATCTCGTAAGTGTTCGTGGTGAATCCCACATCCTGCTGCAGCATCCAGGGACCAGTCAGATCCAGAACAGAGCAGCACCGGTCCAGCGCCTGCCCCGGCCATTAGTGATGACTCAAACTTACAAGGAAATTCAGCAGCCCTCCCGGCTCAGTCAGTGAAGATTCAGCGCTGGTTTCGATGAATTCCAAGTTCGGGAGAACCTGTAGCAGTGCCAACAGCGAGTACCTGTCTGGCAGTTCCAGAAGCGGGCAGAATCGGCGAAGTCCTCAATCGGCTTCTTCCTTAGCTTTCCTCCCTATCTCGCCTGACCGGCTGACCGCCCCTCCATGTGTGGAGGTAGTTTTGATTGTAATTGGATTATTCCTACCCCTAGTCCACCCCCTCTGTGAGGGCGTAGTGATTGTACTAGCAGGTAAGCGGTAGAAGCATCATCAGCGCGGCGTGCGGGTAGCCCACGCCTCCCCGCTCGCCCTCGTCTCCGATCGGGATCGGTGTATTCGCGCCCATCAGGTGAGCTTTTGGTCAATTCCTCTGCTGGTTTTACTTTTGCTTGTCTTAGTATTATTTCTAGTTGCCCGTCGACGGTGAGGTGAGCGCCCGATCTCAAACTCCATTGAATTGTGCGACCACCGCGGAGTGAGTTGAGAGTGCGACCCTACAACCCACACCCTTGGCGTGCTGGACGCCCATAGAATTGGGCATCCCAGGCCCTTTTGGGGTCCATCCTAAGCTTGACAAACCCCCGGAATAGAAAGGTCCAACCTCGGACCCTCACCACTATCACCGGTCCACCTACGGACCTGGGTGTGCGCGACGCGGGTGAACCCTCTTAGGTGAGTCCGTCGTTCGGTTCGGTTGCTTGTGAATCTAGGTCTGAGGGCTTGTGTCACATCAATTTGGTATCAGAGAAAGTTCTAGACTTGTCTCTACTATGTCTTGTCCTAGGGCCATTGCATGCATCACTCTTGTCCACCATCATGACTACCTCATACTTGACATATTCGCCACTCTTAGGCCCATTAGAAGCCTTTGTGTTTCACGGAACCCACCCTAGTATATATCTAGAGTGGGAGGACTCCATAGATCGACACTTTGGGAGGTTCACTCTGTCAGGGCCTATCCAAGTCAACTATGCTAAGAGTTTGCTCTGGCGCCAAGCTAGGAAAGAATGGGAGTACATTGTAGGTCTGAGAGAAGCCAAAGGGGAAACACCCATTGAATCTTGGGTTGAAACGAGGGCCGATCTTAGAAAGATCTACGCACCCCAATCCGGACCTTCTCAACCAACCACTTTTCCACCCCTAACTCCAACCCAAGTACTTCCCCTATCAAGCCGAACCCAAGCCCGTCCATGTTCACCACCCCGGGAGTACCATGAGCCGGCTATCTCCACTCTTCCACCAAAAGACCCATTCCTCCCCTTGGAAGAGGAGCCCATGATCCAAACACCTGATCCCTTGGAAGTAAACACCTCTTCCCTTGGAAGTATGACCGACCTAGACCCCCTCCCGACCCTCGAGGAAACCCAAGCCCACACCGTTGAGGAGGAGGAGCCACAAAACTCACCCACCCCTCCTAGTCTTGGTCCTCATGAGCCGCACACCGTCACCATAGATGAGTCCATACTCCAATGGCTCAAGCAAAGTCCCACCCTCCTGAGATCACCACCATTGGGATATCAATCCCAAATTGTTCCCACCCGGTCTCCCCATGTCACTTTACAAACCTTCTACTTCGCGGGAGACTTGGGAGACCTAGTGGATTGCCTATATTGGCAAGTCCACTTGACCGGCTTGCTTGCCATGGGACCTTCGGAGCCTAGCACCATTAACTTTGCCCACCCCACCATTGGCTACATCACTTCTGTTTGCACAAGTGGGCATTGCACTATTGAGATTCTTCTATTTCTCCCCTTGGAGGAAGAACCCATTCCGGTCTACTCCCCACCCATTGAGACCCCAAATGCCTTAAACGGTCAACTCACTAGAGATCTTGGACCAATTACTTTGGAGGAGGATGACTCACCACCATATTGTGAGGACCTTGAGGATGTTGAGATAAACTTAGAGCTCCTTTCCCCCAGATACACTTATGTTGATCCTTTTGACCCCTCCCAATGGGAACCCAAGAACCCATGTGGTTCACCCACATCACTTATCACCCACTCCTTCCTACCCTCACCCACCATGTTGGACCAAGCCCATCTCTCCCAAGACTCAGATTACACCATGCGAGCGATGACTTTGGGTAATACACACTTAGGGATCGAGGAAGTGCCCCACTTCATGATATCCACCTTCCTAGACCCCTTTGACCCATTCCAATGGAGGTCCAAAAGCCCACACATAGGAGACATCTTTGGTACAAAAGTGTATAAGTCTTGGCGTACAACACCACTTGATATGATTCTTAAGTCGGGTCCACTCGTTCATATCACCCACATGTCAAGTAGGATGCATGATTGGTTCATATTCGGGTGTATCGGCCCTCCCTCATTTAACATTGGTCATACACATGTCAAAGGCATCTATGGATGTCCTGGTCCCCCGATATTTATCACCACTTTGCATGATAGGTACACCTACGGGTGCCCTGGCCCACCTAGGTTGACCAAAGTCTACACGGCATCATTGCATGATAGGTCCACTTATGGATGCCCCGATCCTCCCAATTCCATCAAAGTCTTCTTGGCGTCAAAGCATGACTGGTCTACATATGGTTGTCCCGGTCCACCTTTACACACCAAGCTTTCACACCCACACCGCATCATAGTGCATGGCATACGCATTCACGCAAGCATTTAGCAACGAGCGGTGAGGTTCACAAAGAGCGGGCAAAAGTTTACGAGTGCCACTTGGAATTCCAAGTAGGCAACTTATCGATGGTTACATTGGAGTGACTCTACGGCTCTACCCTAGGGTCACCTCCAACTTGAGGGCACGAGGACTTGGACCTTGCCAAGTTCCGAGTGGCTTTGGCAACCCGGCTTACGGGTTGGACTTACTAATGGGTTTTGGGATTCACCCCATTTCCCACGTGGCGGATCCGGCACCCTATATGGGCACCTCGGTGGATCCTAGTGAGTACCTTGAGCCTATATCTTCCCTTGTGAGTGATACCCTCGGAGAGCCACCAAAAATCAGCAAGAGAGCCCGACGTGTGCACACAGAGATAATACTAGGCAAGCAGGGTACCATCGCCAGCAAGAGGGTGTGCCCAAGCCACCGTAAGAGGATGAAGGACCGTCCCCTGGTTGCAGACGCAGGGTTGAGTTTGAAGGTTGAGGTTCACCCTGAGCTGCTTTAGAGGACCACTTCCCCGGTAGACCCATACTCGACGGAGTCGAGTTCTCCGCACCCCGGGGGTATGATGGGGACATCACCAGTAATCCCATTTGTTCGAGGATCCCGATGCTCACCAACTATGCTTCATCTTGTTCGCCACATTATTTCGAGTCATATCATGTAATTTTCATTTTCTTATCATGTACTTTTCCTTTTATTTAAGTCCAGTACCTAGGTTAATGAGTCATTTACCTAAGTCTTGAGTCATTATGTTAGTTTGGTAGGTTAATAGGCCCAATTCAATAGGCTAGGCCCATGGGCACCCCCTTCCCTTGGTTTCTTGTTATTAGTCCAAAAGTCGGGGACTTATGTTAAATTGTGGGATTCCTATAAATAGGACCCCAATCCCCCATTTGAGAACTAATAAATTGTTGAAAGAAAATTTGAAATCCACCAAAATTGTGTGAGATTCTCTCTCTCTCTCTCTCTCTCTCTCTCTAAGGGGTGGATTCCCCTCTCTCTTTCTCTCTCTCTAAAAGGGGCAACCCCCCCTTTCTCTCTAGGGTGCCACCCTCTCTCTCTCTTCTCCCCTGCCACATCATCCTCCAAATCATCCCCAACCCCTCATCTTCCATAGGTCCATTCAATCCCACCATTATTCACACCAAGCCCCAAGCACCCTTTCACATTCCAAGGCAACATTTCCTCTTCCCAAGCCACCCCTCCATCTCCCAAGGGAGAATCCCATTCTCCCACACCCCCCTTCACCAACCCCAAACAACCTTTCCTCTCTCCAACACACCCTGTCCCATCCCCAAGGCCACAATAACCACCCACCATTAACCACTCAGTCAAACCAAGGGAGAGATCTCTCTTTCCCTCTCCCCTTCCCAACCCAAATTCGTAGCTCCCCCTTCCTCCACATGTTAGACAACCTTCCAACCACCATTCTGCCCCTCTCACACCTTGGATTACCCCCTACCAGACCCCCACATAGCCAGGGGTCACCTCCACACCCATCCACCCCATTCCCCATCCCATCTACCCCATTTCCCATCACCTATCACCACCCTATTTCATCTCAGTTCGCGCGTAGTAGTCAAGGGTCGAGTTGCAGAGGCAGCCACGTCTTCACTAAGCACCTTTTGGAGGCATATCATACATTGCTAGAAATCTCTTCAATTCTGCTTCGCAGGCTAGGTGATCCCGCCTCGATCCGAGGTCAGAGCCATCCACGACGTCCGTTCTCGTCTGATAGCGCATCCGGCACCTGAGTAGAGACCAGAGCCTCAGTTCAGAAGCTACTGCGACCACACCCCGGCTCCCCTTGGCATGCCACATGACTGGGGCGAAGCTCTACCAGTCCTCTATCCAACGCAGGCAGCGGAACGTCATTTCAGGTTCGGATTACCCAGTTCCAAATTTTCTCCCTCAGGTACGCAGGGCAGGCCAGTCAGGGTCAGTCCTGATACCCCCCCCACTATTCGGCCTGGTTCTCTCAACTCCGAGCTCCTATGGTGCCATTCTCAATTGCTGATCGAAGAAGACTCGTCCACGCTCGCGACCGTCCTGATCCCGCATCGTTCGAATCTCGTAAGTGTTCGTGGTGAATCCCACATCCTGCTGCAGCATCCATGGACCAGTCAGATCCAGAATAGAGCAGCATTGGTCCAACGCCTGTCCCGGCCGTCAGCGACGACTTGAACTCACAAGAAAATTCAGAAGCCCTCCCGGCTCAGTCAGTGAAGTTTCAGCACTGGTTTCGATGAATTCCAAGTTCGGGAGAACCCGTGGCAGCGCCAACAGCGAGTACCTGTCAAGCAGTTCCAGAAGCGGGCAGAATCGGCGAAGTCCTCAATCGGCTTCTTCTTTAGCTTTCCTCCCTATCCCGCGTGGCCGGCTGAACGCCCCTCCCTATGTGGAGATAGTGTTGATTGTAATTGGATTATCCCTACCCCTAGTCCACCCCCTCTGTGAGGGCGTAGTGATTGTACTAGCAAGTAAGCGGCTGAAGCATCATCGGCGCGGCGTGCGGGTAGCCCACGCCTCCCCGCTCGCCCTCGTCTCCGGCCAGGATCGGTGTATTCACGCCGATCAGGTGAGCTTTGGTCACTTCCTATGCTGGTTTTACTTTTGCTTGTCTTAGTATTGTTTCTAGTTGCCCGTCGGCGGTGAGGTGAGCGCCCGATCTCAAACTCCATTGAATTGTGCGACCACCGCGGAGTGAGTTGAGAGTGCGACCCTACAACCCACGCCCTTGGCATGCTGGCCACCCATGGAATTGGGCATCCCAGGCCCTTTGGGGGTCCATCCTAAGCTTGACAAACCCCTGGAATAGAAAGGTCCAACCTCGGACCCTCACCACTATCGCCGGTCCACCTATGGACCCAGGTGTGCGCGACGCGGGTGAACCCGCTTAGGTGAGTCTGTCGTTCGGTTCGGTTGCTTGTGAATCTAGGTCTGAGGGGTCATGTCACATCACATACACTACTCCTGCTGTCCGACCAGGGACAACGGTCTACCCGATGGCCCGCCACCTTATGAAAGACTCTCCTGAGATGAAAGAATGTCCTTAACTCTTCAGAATGCAGGACCGAGGGCTATGTCGGTAGAAGATCGCGATTACCCGGCACGGGTACGGCTTCTCGCCAAGTTGGGTCCGTTAGTGGCCGAATGATCGCCCAATCGAGGCGGAACTATCCCGGGTGTTACTCCACCCTTCGAGAAGCTTTGAACACAAGTCAGGCCTAGCTAGCAGCACGAATTATAGTGCCGAAGGCCGTGTCAGTGGAAAACCCGCGTGTTCAAACCAACGATACTCGATGTTCCGAGAAGGGCCGTACGTCATCTCGAGAGATTCGTCAAGGCTTCCCGTCAAGGTTTTGATGGACTACGGCGAGATGAATGGTCACGGTGACTCCCGGGACCATCCCCGGACCCACTGGCTAACCCGCGTCAAGCGGAAGAAGCTAATACGACGCGCTTCTCACTAGCGCGTCCCCTTATCCGGCGCCCTCAATTCTGACGCGCCAAAAAGCTTGGAGAACCCCTTATCCTGGTGCACTATTTCCCACACCACATTAGGCTTTGCCTATATAACAAACACTCGGTTCGACCAAGTAAAGACGAATTAAGAGAAGAGAAAAAAAGGCGATAGAGATGAACTGAGTGTGGTTAGTTCGAAGAGTCGACCACCCATCAAACTCGAGGGAGAGAAAGGGTTTTCTTGGGGAAGAAGGAGGGTTTCCTAAGAGCTTCCTCGCCGCTGCCGTCTTCCACTATTCTGCCGGGATACCTCAGAGCCGGAGAGGGGGATACGATACTCTATTTTCTGGGAGGAGATTTAGGTGGGTTTTGTATTTTCCATCCGAGGTCTTCCTTCATTTTCTCCCTTTCATTGTATTGTAAGTGGAAGGGGGGAAGGGGCGATGATATGAGCCCATCTTCCCTCCCCTCTCACCATTTCTTTCCTCCGTTTTCTTCTGCAAACCTCTCTGCTATTATTGAATGGTGTCCGTGCGACAACGCCGGTGCCAGAGCTTTGTAATATGGATATTGGCTCCCCGTTCATGGGATGAATGATATGAATATACTCCTTAACAGATTGAATGCATAATGTTATGCCCCTCTCTCACTTTCCTCTCAATCTGCATGTCTAATCGTAGCTCCGTGTGCTTGTTTGTTGAATCCGGGTTCTCCGATGTTGAATATGCCCTGGAGTGCTATGGGCTACATAAACGCTGTCCCCCCTCCCTGGGGCCTCTATGTTTCGCATCGTCTATTCTGTGGGTTCGTGACTAGAGGCATACTTATGTATGTACCTTTGGCCGTCCCAACTGGGAGTTGATTCTTCAACGACTCTCTGCAATATCCCCTGCCCCTTTATCTGCCCAGCAACTATACGACTCCGTGAGTGTTAATCTAATCTCGTGAGCATTAACATACTAACTCTGTGAATGGCAATCTGTCAATGAATTAAATGCATCTTATATTGAATATCTCCTTTCATGCCGTCTGTGGTTTACCGTCAGTGGAGTGTGTTAGTTTCGTTGGCTTCATCCTAGTAATCCGGGGAGGGGGACATTCCCCACTGTTTTATAGAATCACCGATTGGCCGAAGGGGCTCCATCTGTGAGTGATGGATATTCCCTACGGGCCACATGGCGAATATTAACAGGGGCTTCAGCCTGACAATTCAAATCCAAAGTCCTTAGGGACCTCGTGGTGACTAAGGGAGGTGTGCCCCTCGTAGGCTAGTCCTCGGGGCTTCCTTCCCCAACAGTCGTCCCTCTCTCGGATATAGTGCAGACTATAGGTCGCTCACCCCTCGTAGGCTGGCCCTCGGGGTTGTTGCTACCCTCATTGGTTGCCTTATCCGTTTGTTTCAACCGACGGAACCATGGAGCCCCTGGTAGGCTAGTCCTCAGGGTTTCCTATCCGATTGGGATCTGCTGGCTGCCATTGTGCAGACTGGCTAGTTAGGGGCTTATTCCACACGTGAGTATGACCCCATTTCTCCCCTGCAATCCTTCAAGGACGGGGGAGATGCTGCCCAAAATTTGCTAGGCTTCTTATTTAATAAAGTTGCCTCCGTGAATTAGCCTCAATAAAACATAAGTTCTTAAGTAATAAACTTCCGTGCTCGAGTATGAACCTCGCACGAGCTTAGATGATGGGGACATCACCTCCCATGCCCACGTTCACAGCTCGTCTCCTCGCCCCAGCTGCATCCGGTATGGCCTAGTCATTTAATTTTGAGTCCTATGTAATTTTTATTTGAGTCATTTGATGTATTTTCCCTTTTATTTGAGTCATGTTCCTAGGTCTTGTGTTCATTTCCCTAAGTTTGAGTGTCATTAGGTTGTCTAGTTAGCTATTGGGCCCAATTCATTGGGCTTGGCCCAAGGGCTCTCCCCTACCCCCTCGGTTATTTGTCATTGAGTCAATTGTCAGGGACTTTTGTTGAAATGTGGGTTTCCTATATATAGGACCCCATTCCCCCCCATTTCAACTTAATGAATCAATGAATGAAAAAACTTGCCATTTTGAGAGTTTACACTTCTTATCTAGTGGAGAGATTCCATTTTTTTGGGTGAGAAACCGTAGGGGAGAGATTCCCCACCCTTCCCTCTCTTAATCTCTCTTTTTCACTCCACTTTCTCTCTCCTAAACACCCAAATTCGAATTTTCTTCTCTCTCCTCCCTTCCCAACCACCTCCACTCCCCACCTACCCCATTTAAGCCTCTTCCCATTCCCCACAACCCTCATCAATACTCCACCCCTTCCCAAGACCCCCTCCACCAATCCTCTCCTCACCATCCAACCCCCAACTACCCCTCCCACTTTCCCAAGCACCCTTCCCACTACCCCAAGCACCCCATCCCTTCCCCAACACAACCCCCCATTCCCAAGACAAAGAATTAACCCCACCCTTAAACCTATTTTCGAATATCCTTTCCCTCCCTCCATTCCAACCAAATTCGCAGCCCCCACTACCACCATCTATTGGACCCTCTTCCAGACCTTATTCTCCACCTCCCACACCTTAGAACACCCCCTCCAAGACCCCCTTACAACCAGGGGTCACTCTCACACTCATCTACCCCCTTCCCCTTCTTCTTTCTTGGTCATTGGAAGCTACTTCGAAGTTGCAGTTTACTGTCCAGAGGTTGCAGATGAATCAGCAACTTGCAGCGGCCACCACGACTTCCTCCGGACGAGTTTGAAGACCCAAGAGCCATCGTCGGAAGCGTCTACCAGTCTCCTTCGCAACAGAAGTGGCTTCATCTTCTTTCGATCTCCGAGCCGTCCAGGAGGTCCATTCTCTCACAACTGCGCAGTTCTACCTTGGCTGAGGACCTGAGCCAGATTAGAAGCTCTACCACGA
This sequence comes from Amorphophallus konjac, assembly GCA_022559845.1. NCBI lineage: Eukaryota > Viridiplantae > Streptophyta > Magnoliopsida > Alismatales > Araceae > Amorphophallus > Amorphophallus konjac. Next base: position 299,140,170 of record CM040121.1, on the reverse strand, counting down.
TGAACCCCGAAGGAATCAGTCCATGAGTTCTTCTTCAAAGTTCTTCATCGCCCAGTTTACTTCCAGAATCAGGAAACAGAACTTCATTCGGCGTTCGTGATCCAGAGTTCTCATTTTTCTCCCTCAGCTACGCAGATCTGCTACTCATAGTCTGCATCAACAAGTCTCCATTGTTTTGCATCCCCTAGTCTTCTCCGACATCGGTTGGCTTCCGCGTTAGTTTTTCTGTGAAGAGGACTTGTCCACGGTTCCAACGTCTCTGACGGTGCTCGATTCTGAGTTCGAGAGCTATCGAGGCATCCTCTGCAACCTGCTGTTGGAAACTAGGAGCTAGCTCTGTAGAGATCCTGATCCGGAGAAAAAGCTTCACCACGACAAACCTTGGAGGAATCAGGCCACGAGCTCTTCTGTAACGTTCTTCCTCTCCCTGTCTACTTTCAGAACCAAGAAGCGGAACTACGTTCGGCATCCGGAAGCAGAAGTTACGAATTTTCTTCCTCAGGCATGCGACTCTGCTTCCCACAGTCTGCACTGACCCCCACTCACTGTTCTGGGTCCCTTGATCTTCTCCGGCATCTTTCGGCTTCCCCGTCAGTTCTTTTGCAAATAAGACTCGTCCACGGTTCCAGCGGCTCTGGCGGCACCTGATTCGGAGTTCGGGAGGGGCCGAGGCAACCTCTTCTTCCTGATGTTAGTAACCAGTTGCTGTCAGTCCAAGAATCAGCGTCCCTGTTCGAGCTCCTGCCCAGGCCAGCAGCGACCCCAGAAGAATTCGGAAAAATGCAGAGGCACTCCAGTTCCAGTAAAAAAGATTTTTCCACTGGTCTCTCCCTCGGCAAAATTGCTGATCACGTTCTGCAGCTACAGTACTGACTGTCTATCCACAATTGCCGAGAGAAGGTAGATTCAGCATATTCACTTCATCATCATTTTAGCCCTAGTTTTCCCCACCCCGCTTGGCCGGCTGAAGGCCCTCCTTGCGTGGAGGTAGTTTTGATTGTAACTATCATCTTCTCTTCCCCACGATCCCCCCCTTGCATGGGGTGTAGTGTTGTAATAGCTTAAACAGGTCAAGCTACCCCGGCGCGGCGTGTGGGGAACCCACTCTTCCCCGCTCGCCCTCGTCTCCGAGCGGGACCGGTTTCTTCAAACCGGTCGAGTAAGTGCTCCAAACTTTGCTCTAATTTATGCTTGTTCTTTCAATATTAGTTCATAAACTCCGTTGGCCGTGAATGAGAGCCCGATCCTTAAGCTCTTGTGCTATAAGTGATCACCGTGGGAAAAGAGAGAAACCGGTGCCTTTGGCACTTGGTCGGCCCCATTGTCTTGGGCTTCCACATCTATTGGGAATCAAGTCTTGGCCTTGCTGGCCCTCTACCAGCAAGGGCCCAACCCCTCAACCTCACCTTGGCATTGTCAAGTTACCCCGGGCTTGGGTAAGCGACGAGAGAGCGGTGGCCCAAATTGGCCCATTTAGATTGCGAATGTGCTTGCTTGCTTAAGTCCAAGGTCGTGTCACATCAATTGATATCAGAGCAAGTCATTGACTTGTCTCTATCAAGTCAAGTCCTAGGGCATGGTTGCATTGGAGTCATCATCAATCCGACCCTTGCATTGATTTCCCCGGTCATCATGGCCACCTACTTAGCCTACTCACCACCCATGGACTTCATCCTAGATAGGGATATTACCTTTGACGGATCGCATTCTAGTGACTATCTTAGGTGGGAGGCTACCATAGAAAAGTACTTTGAAAAGACTTGGGTATATGGATCCGCGAGAGTCCGAAAGGCCAAGGGACGACTTCGAGGTCAAGCCAAAAGTAAGTGGGAACACATAAAGGGATTAAGGAGGGTTAGGAGGCAAGAGGCAATTTCCTCATGGGATGATATGAAGGTTGAACTTAGGAAGATCTACATCCCCAAATATTCCCACCCCTTCTACTCAAACACCCCTAGCCCGAGGTGCACTACCACTCCTCCATCCCCACCTGATCAACTTGATACCACCTTTAGGCCTCCTCCCCCACCACTCCCAACAAATCACTTCTCCACCATCATAACTTCACTTCGCAACCAAGTCCTCTCCCTTAAGGCCCAAATAAACCAAACATCCACCTCTCCACCAAATCCCCTAAGGGTCCCCACACTCCAACCAAAACCCCCTTCCGCAAACCTCACTATCCAAACTCAATTGGCCCCCACTTTCCCCCCTCCACAACTGGCCGATCCCAAGGGGAAGAGACCCCTAACCAACCCAGTTTTCCCAATAAGGACTACCACTCACCCTATTCTCACCATTCAAACCCAAGTGGACCCCATTTCCATCCCCCCACCTAGAACCATGTCGGCCACCACCACCCAACCCAAATCCCATCACCCGACCCACCTTCCACTTCCAACCCCAATCCTATCCCAACCTAAGCCTCCAATACTTCCACTCCCAAACCCCACACTACCAATCCCAAACTAAGTTTCCCTTTACCCTCCACCCCGGGAGCACCACACACCAACCCTCATCACCCCAAAAGACCCTCTCACCTCCTTGGTAGAAGAACTCATACCCAATTCAATAGTTGAGGACACCCTAAACCCACTCCCCACCTTGGAGGAAACCCAAGTCCAAGTTGAGAAAGAAACATCACACGATGGTCCTCACCTTACATCACCCTCTCTAGTTGGGACCAAGCTCATCTTAGGAGAACCCATTGTTAGTTGGCTAAAGGAGAGCCCAATTAAAGAGATCCGGGGCCATGTTTTTCCTCCCATAGAACAAGACCTTCCCTTAGTGCCCTTCTTCTCCTATCACACCACAATCCAAGCATCCTATAAAGTGGAGACCTTAGAGGACCTTCTCAAGGGCATAGCATGGCAATTAGAGATGACTAGCATGTTGACCCCTATGGTAGAACAACCTAGGAGCCTTAGCCTCCTACACCTATGCATAGGGTCTATCACCTCGGTTTGCACCATTGGTTGCTACACTAGCGACCTCCTTCTATTCCTCCCTACACCCGATGAGCCCAACCTTCTCCTCGATTTAGAGCTTCTTATCTCGGGTAGAAAGTCAAGCCCTCCACTCATGGCTGACCCACTTGCCAAGAACATTGGCCCAACTATCATGGAGAAGGATGACTTAGCACCTTTTGAGGATCTTGAGGACATGGAGTTCCTCCCCCTAGGTAACCCATTTTATGATCCATATGATCCATTCCAATGGGAGTCAAGAGACTCGTGTGACCCAAACACTTTATCCACCACCCACCTTTCCCTAAACCAACTCACAATGTTTGACCCAATTCACTCCATCTTAGACCCGGGTTATACCTTGGGAGCCATAACCTTGGACCATATATCCCTAGGTAATAAGGTGGTGCCCCACCCCATGATGACCACCTTCTTAGATCTATTCGATCCTTTCCATTGGGAGTTCAAAGGTTGTCCCACACCTATACACATGGAAGTCACTTTTGGGAAAAGTATGCATGTGTCTAGGCTTTCCACACCCCTTGGCATGAACACGATGTTGGGTCCATTCATTCATATCACCCACATGTCAAGTAGAAAGTATGAGTGGTCCATATTCGGATGTCATGGTCCACCTTCATTCATCATGGGTCTTAAGCATGTCAAACGCATCTACGGATGTCCGGGTCCTCCTATATTTATCACCAATTTGCATGATAGGGCCACCTACGGGTGCCTCGGCCCACCTAGGCTAACCAAAGTCTACACTGCAACATTACACGATAGGTCGACTTTTGGTTGCCCAGGTCCACCCATCACCCCCGGAATGTCTGCATTCACAACATTGCATAAAGAGATCCGCAAGCACATTAGCAAGAAGAATATGACTTATAAAAGGCGAGCCGACTCTCATCGACGTCACCAAAAATCCCATGAGGGTGACTTTGTGATGGTAAGAACGGAGAGGCTCTCCCCGGGAGCCATCTCCAAATTGAGGCCACGTGGGGCTGGTCCCTTCCAGGTCCTGAGGCGCATTAGTGCACATGCCTATGAGTTAGATTTCCCCGAGGAATATGGGGTAAGTCCCACATTCAGTGTCGCCGACCTAGTGCCATACAAGGGACCTACGGTGGTACCTAGTGAGGATATTGAGCCTATTCCCTCCGTTGAGAGAGCACCCACCCGTGAGGAGAGTCCACCAACCAAGAGAGCCCAGCGTGAGCGCATTGAACGAATATTGGATGAACAGGTCACTACCACCAGGAGCAAGGTATATGAGCGCTATCTCGGCAGGTGGATGGATCGGTCTCGTTCGGAAGACTTGAGGGCTGTACCACTTCTACACCCTCCAAGGAGGGAAGGACACTTACTCGACGGAGTCGAGTTCTCCGCACCCCGGGAGTATGATGGGGACATCACCTACCATGCCCATGTTCACAGCTCATCTCCTCGCCCCGGTTGCATCCGGCATGGTCTAGTCATTTAATTTTGAGTCCTATGTAATTTTTATTTGAGTCATTTGATGTATTTTCCCTTTTATTTGAGTTATGTTCCTAGGTCTTGTGTTCATTTTTCTAAGTTTGAGTGTCATTAGGTTGTCTAGTTAGCTATTGGGCCCAATTCATTAGGCTTGGCCCAAGGGCTCTCCCCTACCCCCTCGGTTATTTGTCATTGAGTCAATTGTCAGGGACTTTTGTAGAAATGTGGGTTTCCTATATATAGGACCCCATTCCCTCCCATTTCAACTTAATGAATCAATGAATGAAAAAACTTGCCATTTTGAGAGTTTACACTTCTTATCTAGTGGAGAGATTCCATTTTTTTGGATGAGAAACCGTAGGGGAGAAATTCCCCACACTTCCCTCTCTTAATCTCTCTTTTTCACTCCACTTTCTCTCTCCTCAACACCCAAATTCGAATTTTCTTCTCTCTCCTCCCTTCCCAACCACCTCCACTCCCCACCTACCCCATTTAAGCCTCTTCCCATTCCCCACAACACTCATCAATACTCCACCCCTTCCCAAGACCCCCTTCACGAATCCTCTCCTCACCATCCAACCCCCAACTACCCCTCCCACTTTCCCAAGCACCCTTCCCACTACCCCAAGCACCCCTTCCCTTCCCCAACACAACCCCCCATTCCCAAGACAAAAAATTAACCCCACCCTTAAACCTATTTTCGAATATCCTTTCCCTCCCTCCATTCCAACCAAATTCGCGGCCCCCACTACCACCATCTATTGGACCCTCTTCCAGACCTTATTCTCCACCTCCCACACCTTAGAACACCCCCTCCAAGACCCCCTTACAACCAGGGGTCACTCCCACACTCATCTACCCCCTTCCCCTTCTTCTTTCTTGGTCATTGGAAGCTACTTCGAAGTTGCAGTTTACTGTCCAGAGGTTGCAGATGAATCAGCAACTTGCAGCGGCCACAACGACTTCCTCCGGATGAGTTTGAAGACCCAAGAGCCATCGTCGGAAGCGCCTACCAGTCTCCTTCGCAATAGAAGTGATTTCATCTTCTTCCAATTTCCGAGCCATCCAGGATGTCCATTCTCTCACAACTGCGCAGTTCTGCCTCGGCTGAGGACCTGAGCCAGATTAGAAGCTCTGCCACGACGAACCCCGAAGGAATCAGTCCATGAGTTCTTCTTCAAAGTTCTTCATCGCCCAATTTACTTCCAGAATCAAGAAACAAAACTTCATTTGGCATTCGTGATCTAGAGTTCTCATTTTTCTCCCTCAGCTACGCAGATCTGCTACTCATAGTCTGCACCGATCAATCGCCATTGTTCTGCATCCCCTAGTCTTCTCCAACATCGGTTGGCTTCCTCGTCAGTTTTTCTGCGAAGAGGACTCGTCCACGGTTCCAACATCTCTGACGGTGCTCGATTCCGATTTCGGGAGCGTCGGGGCATCCTCTGCAACCTGCTGTTGGAAACTAGGAGCTAGCTCTGTAGAGATCCTGATCCGGAGAGAAAGCTTCACCACGATAAACCCCGGAGGAATCAGGCCACAAGCTCTTTTGAAACGTTCTTCCTCTCCCTGTCTACTTTCAGAACCAAGAAGCAGAACTCCGTTCGGCATCCGGCAGCAGAAGTTACGAATTTTCTTCCTCAGGCATGCGACTCTGCTTCCCACAGTCTGCACTGACCCCCACTCACTGTTCTGGGTCCCTTGATCTTCTCCAGCATCTTTCAACTACCCCGTCAGTTCTGTTGCAAAGAAGACTTGTCCACGGTTCAAGCGGCTCTGACGGCACCTGATTCAGAGTTCGGGAGCGGCCGAGGCAACCTCTTCTTCCTGCTGTTAGTAACCAGTTGCTATCAGTCTAAGAATCAGCGTCCCTGTTCGAGCTCCTGCCCAGGCCAGCAGCGACCCCAGAAGAATTCGAAAAAATTCAGAGGCACTCCAGTTCCAGTAACAAAGATTTTCCCACTGGTCTCGCCCTCGGTAAAATTCCTGATCACGTTCTGCAGCCACAGTACCGACTATCTATCCACAATTGCCGAGAGAAGGTAGATTCAGCATATTCACTTCATCATCGTTTTAGCCCTAGTTTTCCCCACCCCGCTTGGCCGGCTGAAGGCCCCTCCCTGCGTGGAGGTAGTTTTGATTGTAACTATCATCTTCCCTTCCCCACGATCCCCCCCTTGCATGGGGTGTAGTGTTGTAATAGCTTAAACAGGTCAAGCTACCCCGGCGCGGCGTGTGGGGAACCCACGCTTCCCCGCTCGCCCTCGTCTCCGAGCGGGACCGGTTTCTTCAAACCGGTTGAGTAAGTGCTCCAAACTTTGCTCTAATTTGTGCTTGTTCTTTCAATATTAGTTCATAAACTCCGTTGGCCGTGAATGAGAGCCCGATCCTTAAGCTCTTGTGCTATAAGTGATCACCGTGGGAAAAGAGAGAAACCGGTGCCTTTGGCACTTGGTCGGCCCCATTGTCTTGGGCTTCCACATCTATTGGGAATCAAGTCTTGGCCTTGCTGGCCCTCTACCAGCAAGGGCCCAACCCCTCAACCTCACCTTGGCATTGCCAAGTTACCCCGGGCTTGGGTGAGCGACGAGAGAGCGGTGGCCCAAATTGGCCCATTTAGATTGTGAATGTGCTTGCTTGCTTAAGTCCAAGGTCGTGTCACATCATTAGAACTCTGCTCTTGGAGAGCTCTGGACTCTAATTTAACAGGCAATCAACCTAATTAACCCCAAAACCCTCACCAGCATCTCAATAAACTAAAATAGATTCAAAAATCTTCAAAAAATTAACCAAAATGGCGCGGTCCTAATCCGTCGCGCCCTAATATGGCATGGTACCCCCCCGCGCCGGATTAAGCTTAGACTCTTAACTTTACAATTTCCTTTGGCTTGTTCCCGGCGCACGCTAAACCGGTGCGCCCCGAAGCCGCCACGTCGGATTATTATATGCCATGGCCGCGCCGGATTAAGCCCTTTGCCTATGTTTGGCCGCGCCGGGGAAACCTATCTCTATGCGTGGTCGCGCCGATTTTGAATTATTATACTATTCTAATTCCTCACTCATCTTCAGAGCGATCTTCACCCTTCAGAGTCGAGATTAATAAACCCCAATCAGTAATAAACCAAATGAAAAGGGGACTATTCAAGTCCGAACCATTTTCTTATTGTGCTTCTATTATCGCATCTGTTATCATCACGCTTTCGTTATCATGCCTCTGCTACCGTTTCTCGTCTCCCTCGGCGGAGATCAATAAACTTGATCAATTATTGTCTATCTTCATGACTCTGTCATCATTCTTTAGCATAATCATGAGCATCAGGCATATATGCATGCATAGACCCCCCTCCAGTATATAAAATGGCACTGACGAATGTCCAGGTTACGCCCGATCGGAAATCTTTGCTATGCACGATGGTGGTCTTCGGGCCTACGTCCTCCGCCACGTACCGAGGGTCTCCAACTTAATGAACCATGCCCCTCTTGCATGATAGATAAAAATCATTTCATGTTACCTCGTCACATTCGTACTTTTGTATCTTGTTTCGGCCTCGAACGGCCCACTATCTCGGTAATTAATCAAAAGTTTTCTCCCTTATGGGGGATGTAATTAACGTCATAGTCTTTATGGTATGGCAGACTGCTGGTCCCGACCTGAATCTCACTCTCGCCCGACACTTGTCACTCATGTGACTGGCATGCCTGCGCAGTCAACTAATCAATTGATTATTGATTAATCAACTGGTTGGTTGACCTGAACAAAATAACAAAATACCCCTGGTAAAAATAAACCGTCCAAACAACTGGACTTTGTTGTTGTAGTTGTTTATTTATTTCTATTAATTATTGAATTATCCTGCATTATTTCCTATTTCTTTGTGCCTCCACACTCCTTTTAGCCCTTCCGAGCCCTCCCGGCTCATGGGCGGCAAGCCAGGATTCGAATGGTATCGGGTTCTTCCCGGTATCCGGATCTTGGGTCGTCATAATCACTGTCTTGAAGCTCCTTCATCTCGGGGAGCAGATCCGGTTGTATCCTCATGTGTGACAGAGTAATACACCTTTTCTCTTGATCCATACTTATATCAAGTTTTGAGAATTGCTCCAGTAATTTCCATTCCTGAATCATACAATTGGCTAATATTACTCTTGGTTTTCGACTAAGGGCATCTGCGACAGAATTACCCATACCAGGGTGATATTGTATAGTGAAGTCGAAATCCTTGAGGTATTCGAGCCAACGCCTATGCCTTATGTTGAGTTCCTTTTGAGAAATTAGATACTTGAGACTCTTGTGATCGGAGTACATGGTGAACTGTTCTCCATAGAGATAGTGTCTCCAGATCTTTAAGACAAACACTACCGCGGCCAGCTCTAAGTCATGCACCGGGTAGTTCTCTTCATGCTTCTTTAATTGTCAGGAAGAATAAGTAATGACCTTCCCTTGTTGCATTAACACACATCCGAGGCCAATGTCAGATGCATCGGTATATACCTCGAATTTTTCCCCTTTAGTTGGTAATGTTAATACCGGGGCAGTAGTGAGATGATCCTTCAAGGCTTGAAAGCTCTTCTCGCATTCTTCGTCCCACTTATAAGGAATCTCCTTACGGGTCAGCCTACTAAGAGGAACGACGATCTTGGAGAAGTTCTTGATGAATCGCCTATAATATCCAGTTAGACCCAAGAAACTACAGATCTCGGTAGCATTGGTCGGCCTTTCCCAACTCTTCATGGCCTCGACTTTTGACGGGTCAACCGAAATCCCATCCTTCGATATCACATGTCTTAGGAAGGACACTTCCTCGAGCCAAAAGTCACACTTGCTGAGTTTGGCATAGAGTCGATTATCCTTCAATATTTGCAATGAAATCCTCAAGTGTTCTTGATGATCTTCCTCGGTCTTGGAATAAATTAATATGTCATCAATGAAGACCACTACAAATTGATCCAGATGAGGCCTGAATATGGTATTCATCAACTGCATAAAGGCTGCAGGGGCATTCGTTAGTCCAAAAGGCATAACAACAAATTCTTAGTGCCCATACTTGCTCTGGAATGTGATCTTATGAATGTCCTCATCCTTAATCCTCAATTGGTGATATCCTGACCTGAGATCAATTTTTGAGAAATACTTGGATCCAGATATCTGATCAAATAACTCATCGATCCTCGGTAGTGGATACTTATTCTTGATAGTAAGATGGTTCAACTGTCGATAGTCGATGTAGAGTCTCATTGATCCATCCTTCTTCTTTACAAATAAGACGGGTGCTCTCCACGGGGAAGTGCTCGGTTTGATAAATCCTTTCTTCAAGAGCTCCATCAATTGTTCTTTCAATTCCTTGAGCTCGGCAGGGGACATCCTATAAGGTGCCTTAGAAACTAGACCAGCACCAGGAACAAGGTCGATGGTGAAGGCCACTTCTCTTTGTGGGGGTAATCCGGGCAAATCCTCCGGGAATATATCGGGAAACTCCCGAACTACTTGGATGTCTTCTATCTTGGACTCCTTAGCTTTCGTGGCAGTCACAAATGCAATGAAAGCCACACATCCTTTCCTCATTAACTTATGGGCCCGAAGAGCTGAAATAATAGGTGACTTATTCTGACCCTTAGGGCTAGTGTAGACAAGTTCAGGAAACTCCTTGAATGTTACCATGCCGTTACGGCAATCTACAGCTGCCTTGTATGTGGATAGCCAGTTGGCTCCTAGTATCATATCATAGTCCTTCAAATCTAGGCATATCAGGTTAACGGGTAGATTTTTCCCCTTAACCATGACTTCACAATTTAAATAGTGGTGGGAGAGCTCGGATTCGTGTCTGAGAGGAGTGGAGATAACTAAATCTATCCATTCCAGTTCCAAAGGCAATGGCTCAGCAAACTTCTTGAAAACAAAGGAACGTGATGCGCCGATATAAAACAAGACACAAGCAGACTTGGAACAAATTCTTAAAGTACCTTCCACCAGTCCGCCTTCATCTTGCTCTACCTCCTGAAGAGCTTGAAGACGTGCTTGCTTCTTTACTGGATGCTTCTCGTGATGGGGGCATCACTTACCCCTCCACATTTTGCAAAGCTTTGATGGATCGATGGTTTGCGCCATTGTGTTCTTCACATTTTTTTGAGTCTATCCATGTAATTTTTATATTTTATTTGAGTCATAAACTATGTAATTTTTTCTTTATTTGAGTCCGGTACCTAGGTATTAGGGTCATTTACCTAAGTCTTGAGTCATGTGGTTAATTAAGTTGTCTATTGTACCCAACTAGTGGGCTTGGCCCAGGGGCGCCCTCCCTTGGACTACTTTGGTCATTAGGTGTTTAGTCAGGGTCATTTTAGTCCTAGGAAAATATGAGTGCCTATAAATAGGCCACCCCACTCACACATATGTAATATTTTGGTCAATCAAAAAAATTGAGTGTTCTAGTGCAATTGGAGTGGATTCTCCATCTCTCTCTCCCTCTCTCTCTCTAAGGGGTGGATTCCCCTCTCTCACTCTCTCTCTCCCCAAGAGGAGGCGCCCCTTTCTCTCTCCTCCCCTTCCAACCACTTTCTCTCTCCCTTCCCCCTCCATTAAAGCCACTCCAACTCCCCACAACCCCTCTCTTTACTCCACCCCATCCCCAAGGTAGCCTCCACCTATCCCCACTCCACCCTCCAACCACCAACCACCCACTCCCCTTCCCCAAGCACCACTCTCATTTCCCAAGGGAGAATTCTCTACTCCCCAAGCATCCTTTTCCCTTCCCCACACACCTCTTCCCACCCCCATGACCAGAAATTAATCCCACCCTTAAACCCATTTTCAAATACTCCTTCCCTATCCCCTCCCAACACCAAATTCGCAGCTTCCCCTCCCTCCAGCTGCTAGACCTCCTTCCAGCCCACATTTTGCCACTCCCTTACCTTGGATCACCCCCTCCCAGACCCCCTCATAGTAAGGGTTCGCCCCACACTCATCCACCCCCATTTCGCCCCCCGTCCTACTCCATTTCCCATCGGCAGGTTGCAGCTCCAGTAGTAGTTCACAGGCAGCAAGCTAGGGTCCTGGAAGCAGCGTCATCTCTGGCCCTTCCCCGATCCTTCTGGTGGCAAGTCATATACCTTTAGAAAGTTCGTTCAGAGATCTTTCTAGGCGAGGTGGTTTCGTCATCGTCCAAGCACCGAGATGCCCGTGAGAGCGATTCTTCCTCGACTGCACAGAACCACTCAGGCAGAGAACCGGAGCTCCAGATCAAGTTCAACCACGGCCACTCCCTTGCATATCTGGGCGCAAAACTTGGCTAAGGGCTTCTCCTTCAAGTCCTCTCTCATCCCCAAGATGCAGAACTAATTTTGGACCTCAGCATCAAAAGTTCCAAATTTTCCATTCCAAGTGCGTCAGGTCAGTTTTCATGAGCCAGAACCGATACATTCCTATTGTTCGGGCCTTCACGATCAGGTCTGACATCTACCGATGGCGCCATTGGTCCCGACGGAAAGAAGACTCATCCACGATCACATCAATACCAGCCTCGCCTCCAACAGAGCACGGGACTGTTCGTGGCGCCCCCATCTTCCAGTAACAACACCCTGGGAGCAACCAGAACCAGCTTAGGCCAGCCCTGTTCCAGGCTCTGCCCCGGCCAGCGGCATCGTCATGAAATTCTAAGAAAATTCAGGCGTCTTCCTGGGTCAAGTCAGAGATTTAGGCACTTGTTGCAACCTATTCGGAGTTCGGTAGTGATCGTGGAGGCACCATCTTCGACTGTCTATCCGGCGGTTCCAGAAGCTGGCAGCACCGGCGGAGCTCGGCACAACGGTTTTCTAGCTTCACTCCCACTCCCCGCCTGGCCAGCTTACAGCCCCTCCCTGCATGGAGGTAGTTTTTGATTGTAAATATCTTAACCCCCACCCCGAGATCCCCCCTCTGTGAGGGCGTAGTGCTTGTAAATATCTTGTACTAGCAGGTTAGCGGCTGAAGCGTCAACGGCGTAGCTTGCGGATAGCCCACGCTTCCCCGCTCGCCCACGTCTCCCACCGGGATCGGTGTATTCACACCGATCAGGTGAGCTATGGAACACTTCTCATTTATGGACCTTAATTGCTTAGTTTAGTATTGCTTTTGGTTACTCCGTCGGTGGTAAGAGAGTGCCCGATCCCGAATTGGCTTATAATTGAGCGACCACCGCGGAGTAAGTTGAGAGAGCAACCCTACAACCAACGCCCTTGGCATGCTGGCCGCCTGCAGAATTGGGCATCCCAGGTCCTTAGGGGTCCATCCCAAGCTAGCCAATTCTCCGGAAAGGCGAGGTCCCACTTCGGACCCTCTCCACCATCACCGGTTTGCCTACCGGCCCTAGTGTGCGCCAAGCGGGTGAGTCCGCTCGAGTGAAGTTGCCGGTCCGTTGCATTGCTTGCTTGCTAGGTCCGAGTGATCTTCGGTCTTGTGACTCTCACCCCCAAGGTGGTGTCACATCAAGTGGTATCAGAGCAAGTTCTCAACTTGTCTCTACAAGCTACAAGTTGGTCCTAGGGCGCATTTGCATTCATCACCCAGTGCATCAACCTTGCCCACTAGCATGGCTACTTCATATTGGTCACATATGTCCCACTCGGCCCTCCACAAGGGTCCGATTGACACCCCTTTGGACATAGTCCTATTTGAGGACCTTATCTTTGATGGGTACCACCCTAGTGCATATCTAGAGTGGGAGGAAAACATGGACAAATACTGTAAGAGGACTCCAATGACTGAACCCATGAGAATCTACCTTGCCAAGAGTCGGCTTGTGCGCCATGCCGAGGATAGGTGGCAGCTCATTGAACGCTTAAGGATGGTTATGAGGCAAGAGCCTATTAACACATGGGAAAACATGAAAGCCAAACTTAGGAAAGTCTACACTCCCCGTCCTTCTCCCTTCTACTCAGATCACCAAAGCCCAAGGAGCACTTCAACTCCACCATCCCCACCCGGCCAACCCAAGACTCCAATTCCCCAATTCCCCATAATGCAACCAAAACCCAATTCCACAACCCACCTTACTCAAGCCCCTTTGGCCCCCACCTCCATCTCCACCCCTCACCTTACCCCTTCTCAAAAAGGAAAAGGCCCTTTGGAGATAGAAGTGAATGAGACAACCACGGGTGAGTGCGAGCCGGAATGTTATAGGTGCCACCAATTAGGGCACATCGCCAGGCAATGCCCCACTAAGAAGCATCCTTCGATGCCCATAGTGGTTGAAACCGCTCCCACCCCGTCCACTACTACCCCTACAATGTCCCCCAAAAGGGACAATCCTCCCAAGGCCAATTCCCCCAAACCCCCTCAACCCACCCATCGCCCTCTCCCTACTCCAATCCAACCCCAACCAAGGCCTCCACTACTTCCCCTACCAAACCCAACCCAAGTTCAACCTTGCTCACCATCTCAGGTGCACCATGCGCCGGCCACCACCACCCTAACCCCAAATGACCAACCCAACCCTTTGGTAGAGGAACCCATGGCCCACACACCCAACCAAGCGGAGATGGATGCCAATCCAGATCCGCCGCCCACCATAAAGAAAATCCAAGAGCCACGCATCTCACCCACCCCTCCTGGTCCGGATCCTCAAGAGCCATACACCCTCACCATGAATGAGTCCATACTCCAATGGCTCAAATGAGGACCCACCATTCCTAGCTCACCCCCACCTCTCTCACCCTTGGGATACCAATCCCAAATTGTGCCCATCCACTCCTATCACACCACGATCCAAACCTACTATGAGGTAGAGGGTTTTGACGATCTCATCAAAGGCCTACAATGGCAGCTTGAGCTAACTTGCTTATTGACCCTATGGGTGGCCCGTCCCAAGAGCCTTGACCTCATCCACCCATGTGACGGGTCTATCACCTTGGTCTACACTATTGGTTGCGACACTAGCGACCTCCTCTTCTTTCTCCCCATGGATGAAGAACCCATATCAGTCCATTCCACTCCCCTCATGATCCAAAAAACCTTGGCCGACCAACCCACCACATACACTGGCCCAATCCTTCCACTAGAGGAGGATGACTCACCACTATGTGAGGACCATGAGGACCTAGAGTTCCTCTCCCTAGGTGACCCTTACCATGACCCCTTCGATCCCTTCATATACCCACCCACCTTACTCACCACCAACCTTTTCCTACCCCAACCAACCATGTTAGACCAAGCCCACCTCTCCCAAGACTCGGACCACACCAAGGGAACCATGCCCATGGGTGAAATACACCTAGGAAACAAGGAAGTGCCCCACTCCATCATACATACCTTCTTTGACCCCTTCGACCCTTATAAGTGGGAGCTCAAGGACCACCCCATACCCACACACATGGCCGTCACCTCTAGGATAAGAGTGCACCTATCTTGACATATCACATCAATCGACAAGGGACACAAGCCCAGTAATATCATACATGTCACACACACTTTAGGCCCAATGCATGACTGGCTCACATTTGGATGTGCTGGTCCTCCCTCATTCGTCATAGGTCTTACGTATGAAAGGAGTATACATGGATGTCCGGGTCCCCCGACATTTGTCATCCCCAGGCATGATAGGTTCACCTATGGATGCCCCGGCCCTCCTAGGTCCATTAAAGTCTACATGGCTACAATGCATGATAGGTCCACTTATGGTTGCCCTGGTCCACCTTTGCATACCCCACACTTCACACTCACACCGCATCGTAGTACATGGCATAAGCATTCAAGCAAGTATCAAGCAACGAGCGGTGAAATTCATGACGAGTGGGCAAAATCTCATGAGCGCCACTTGGAATTCCAAGTAGGCAATCTGATGATGATGGTATTGGAGTGGCTCTACTCTAGGGCCACCCCCATATCGAGGGCACGAGGACTTGGACCTTCCCAAGTTCCGAGTGGTCTTGACAGTCCGGCTTACGGGTTGGATTTACCGACGGGATTTGGGATTCACCCCACTTCCCACGTGGCAGATCCGGCACCCTCTAAAGGCACCGCGGTGGATGCTAGTGAGTACCTTGACCTTGCACCTATCCTTGCGAGAGACAACCTCGGAGTGCCACCACAAATTAGCCCGAGACCCCGACGTGAGCACTCGGAGGCAATACTAGGCAAGCAAAATCTCATCGCCAGCATGAGGGTGTGTCCGAGCCGCCTTGAGAAGCTGAAGCGCGGTCCCCCGACTACGGACGCAGGGTTGAGTTCGGAGATCGTGGCTCGCCTGGAGCTGCGTTGGTGTTCCACCTCCCCGGTGGACCCATACTCGACAGGGTCGAGTTTTCCCCACCCCGGGGGTATGATGGGGGCATAACTTACCCCTCCACATTTTGTGAAGCTTTGATGGATCGACGGTTTGCGCCATTGTGTTCTTCACATTTTTCTGAGTCTATCCATGTAATTTTTATATTTTATTTGAGTCATAAACTATGTAATTTTCCCTTTATTTGAGTCCAGTACCTAGGTATAAGGGTCATTTACTTAAGTCTTGAGTCATGTTGTTAATTAAGTTATCTATTGGGCCCAACTAATGGGCTTGGCCCAGGGGCGCCCTCTCTTGGACTACTTTGGTCATTAGTTGTTTAGTCAGGGTCATTTTAGTCCTAGGGAAATATGAGTGCCTATAAATAGGCCACCCCACTCCCTCATATGTAATCTTTTGGTCAATCAAAAAAATTGAGTGTTCTAGTGCAATTGGAGTGGATTCTCCATCTCTCTCTCTAAGGGGTAGATTCCCCTCTCTCACTCTCTCTCTCTCCAAGAGGAGGCGCCCCTTTCTCTCTCCTCCCCTTCCAACCACTTTCTCTCTCCCTTCCCCCTCCATTAAAGCCACTCCAACTCCCCACAACCCCTCTCTTTACTCCACCCCATCCCCAAGGTAGCCTCCACCTATCCCCATTCCACCCTCAAACCACCAACCACCCACTCCCCTTCCCCAAGCACCTCTCTCATCTCCCAATGGAGAATTCTCCACTCCCCAAGCATCCTTTTCCCTTCCTCACACACATCTTCCCACCCCCAAGACCAGAAATTAATCCCACCCTTAAACCCATTTTCAAATACTCCTTCCCTATCCCCTCCCAACACCAAATTCGCAGCTTCCCCTCCCTCCACCTGCTAGACCTCCTTCCAGCCCCCATTTTGCCACTCCCTCACCTTGAATCACCCCCTCTCAGACCCCCTCACAGCCAGGATTCGCGCCACACTCATCCACCCCCATTTCGCCCCCCGCCCTACTCCATTTCCCATCGACAGGTTGCAGCTCCAGCAGCAGTTCGCAGGCAGCAAGCTAGGGTCCTGTAAGTAGCATCGTCTCCGGCCCATCCCCGATCCTTCTGGTGACAAGTCATATACCTCTGGAAATTTCATCCAGAGAGCTTTCTAGGCGAGGTGGTTTCATCATCGTCCAAGCATCGAGATGCCCGTGAGAGCGATTCTTCCTCGACTGCGCAGAACCACTCAGGCAGAGAACCGGAGCTCCAGATCAAGTTCGACCATGGCCACTCCCTTGCAGATTTGGGCACAAAACTTGGCTAAGGGCTTCTCCTTCAAGTCCTCTCCCATCCCCAAGAAGCAGAACTAATTTTGGACCTCGGCATCAAAAGTTTCAAATTTTCTATTCCAAGTGCGTCAGGTCAGTTTTCCTGAGCCAGAACCGACACATCCCTGTTGTTCGAGCCTTCACAATCCGCTCCGACATGATGCGGGACGGGACCGAAAGGGCTAGGACCTATGAAAGCAACACAGTGCGGCCAGCACTCGCACGCCAAAGGTAAGCCGGGCGGCTGACCTCCGTAGCGTTCCTCCGGGTGGAGGCGTCTCTCAACAAGAAACTCAAGTCCAACGACCGTCCCTATGAGGGAAGCGCGGGGATCTCAGCGGCTAAGGAACCGCCGTACGCTTAAGGGAATCTAGTCCGAGCTCGGCGCTCGACTAGGGTCACGGGATGGGTGCTCTCAACTCACAGTCACGCGGTGACAAAAAGACTAGCTAGGATCCTAAGCACTCACGCGGCATAATAGAAAGCATACTAGCAAAGCAAATGCCAACAAAGGGAGCGTCGCACGTACCTCCACGCCTAGGCGTGGGGAAGAAACCCCGGCCGAGATCAACAACCCCGATACACAAGGATGAACAATAATACAACCTCAACCACAAATGCCCACTCCTCGCAGGGAGATAACAGGCTACAACATAGAGATTCGGGGCTACCGATGTACGGGCTGACGGGCGGCACTCGGTGAAGGGTTGGCCGCGAGGAGGACCCGAGCGGCGGTCGGCAGGTTCGCAGCAATGCGTGACTCGGCGGTGAAAGCTCCCACGACCTGATCCGGTGTCCGATTGAGGCTCCGTCAGCGAGGGCGCGTAGCTAGTTCACGGGAGGAAGTCTCGGCCAAAGGGGGCGCACAGATTCCGTCCGTGGAAACCGGGGGCGCACCTGCAAGTTGCGACAGGGATTCTGCTCCCAGACCCGTGTGATCGAGCGGCAAAAATGACAAGAAATAGCTCCGAAGGGCGAACGGAGCTCCGCTTGTTGGAGGACGAAGAGGACGCAGGGCAGCAGGTCCCGACTGAAGGGATCATTCAGATCCAGTCGTGATTGAGTGCAGCATGCTCGGGAATCTGCAGGTAGTCCTGGCGCCGGGTGGACAGGGCCGACCTGCACGACCTCACGGGAATGGACGTCACGAACAGCTCGGACGTCGGAACGGGGTGAGGTCGGCGGCGCTGGAAAGAGGACGAAGAGAGGTACGACCGGTGAAGATCACACGTCCAAACTCGCTGATGTCCGTCCCGTGGGATTTTTGCAAGGGGGCGGACAGAACCAGGTTTGCAGGGAGAGGGGGTCCTGCGCGCGCTCACGAAGAAAACGGCCACGGGTGATGCCGAACTTCGAATGAGGCGAGACCACCTCGCACGCGTTGGCGACTCGTAGCAGGATCACCCAAAAATGGGCTGGTCGCCAAAAGTCACCAGGAATAGAGGAGGACGTCGCAGCTCTTGGAGACAAGATCTGGTTGCACTGAGCTTGAATCTGTGAAGAGATAGAAGAGAGGGGGAACCTCGGCGTCGCACCGAGGGGATGGGGAGTCACACCCCAAGCTTGATCCCGTCGCAGGATCAAAGAGAAACAGAGGGGGGCGCAGCCTCCTTCAAGAGAAACAGCAACTTTTTTGTTTATTCATTTGATAATCCACCAAAAGAAAAAATACAAGCCTTATATATCCGGGGGGGAAGAGCTAGGGTTTCATCCCAAGCCACAAGGAAGGGGGGGGCGCAAATGGAAGGGGGGGGGGGCGACCAGCCCTCCTCCATTCAAGGGGGTTGCGGCCAGCCCCCCTCCAATCAAGGAGGGATCAAGGGGGGGGGGGGCGCCCAAAGGGGAAAGGGGGGGAGATGGAATGGGGAAAGGGGGGGGCGCCCAAAAAGGGAAGTGGAGGGGCCAAGGGGAGAAGGTGGCGCAGCCACCAAAGGTGAGGGATGCGCCCCCCTCCCCAAAACCCTAACCCTAATTCAACCATCTATGGGCCAAGGCTAAGCCCAATAATAAAGGAAGACAGCCCAATACTCCCTACACATAGTCTGATAACATAAAAGAACTAGATAACGTGTCCACGCAGGG
Source organism: Amorphophallus konjac (assembly GCA_022559845.1). Taxonomy (NCBI): domain Eukaryota; kingdom Viridiplantae; phylum Streptophyta; class Magnoliopsida; order Alismatales; family Araceae; genus Amorphophallus; species Amorphophallus konjac. Next base: position 299,121,110 of record CM040121.1, on the reverse strand, counting down.
ACCAAACCTAGGCCCAACATGGCCTCAAATGAGAAGAAAGATCCTCTAGTAGATGCCGTAGTCGCCTAGCCAAAGAGATGCTGGCGTGCTCCGTGTGCTCCGTCGAGTGATGCGACGCGTGTCCTCACCAATTCTCCCCGGGTGGGAAGAACTCGACCCCGTCGAGTAAGGGTCACGGTCGCTCAAGTAGCGCTCCAGCAGGTCCGGGTCGATCCTCTCCAGCTCTCCACGTGTGATCCAGGCGCCGTCTGTCGCAGGGCGCCCTCTCCAACGCATTAGGAAGCGTTGGTAGGCTCCGCTCCTGGTCGTGGTCACCTGCTCATCCAGTATACAATCTATATGCTCACGTTTCTGTAATGGGGCTGGAAGAGGTGGACGATCAGAAGGTGTAATACTCTCAACAGGAGGGGAGGGCCCAAAAAGCTCACTGGGAATCACCGCGGGATCCCGATATGCCACCAGATCTGAGACATTGAACGTCGAACAGATCTCATAGTCGTCTGGCAGCTCAATCTCATACGCATTCGACCCAATTCGCTTCAAGACTCGAAAGGGTCCAGCACCGCGGGCCTGGAGTTTCTTCACGGCCCCCGAAGGAAACCGTTCAGGTCTGACCCTGATCATGACGTACTCTCCCTCTTGGAACTCACGGGTGCGTCGATGCGCATCAGCTAACTCCTTATAACGTGCCTTGCTGGCCTCGAGGTGGTGATGATGCAGACTCCGAACTAGCTGTGTTGACTCATACCTATGTGAATGCAGTGGTGGTCCTGGACATCCAAACATAGACCTAGCATGCCTATGACTCCTACATGATTGGACAACACGGGGAGGACCTGGACAACCAAAGTTGTATCTATCATGCATGGGTGTCCTACTGAATGTGGTAGACTCATGGGGACTAGATTGCCCAAACTCACTCATGACATTACCCCTATATGATGAGGGACATGGAGAAACATGAGAGTGAGACATGTGTCCCTGGCCTCCTAAACTCTGGCGTCTGGGTGTATGCGAGGTGAGATGTTGACTAGCAGGCCTAGATGGGGTGTGATAATGGACCTGCTCGACAAGGTGGGAAAAAGAATACGAGTCGAGAGGCTCACTAGGGAAAGGATCGAATGGGTCAAAGAAATGATGACCCCTCCCGACAGGTCCCTTCACTATACTTGCCCATGTGCGACATTCGCCCAGGTGCAGATGATCACCGTCAGGCGCTCTAATGTATGGGGCAAGAGGCTCATGAGGATGGCAAGGAAGGCAAGGCTCCACCCTCGGGACCGTGATACCATAAGAGGGGACAAAATCAACCTCCACGGGTATGGGAAAGAATAAAAGGACCTCGGAGGTGATATGTCCTATGGTGTAGACCGAGGTAATAGACCCCAAAGCAGGGAGTGTAAAGCAATGACTATAGGGTTGGTCAGACCCTAAGGTCAACATATATGTCAACTCCCATTGACAATCTAAACTCCTAAGGAAGCCCTTCACATTTTCAAGAAAGCAGAAGGACCGAAAAGTGGTGTGAAAGGAGTCAAGGGGTACAATTGGGAGGGCTGGTCCCATGGGTGTATAGCAAGGAATGGAGACATCTAGAAGTGGACCCTCCCTTAGCCAGCTAGCTAAAGACTCTCCAATGACCAGTTCACCCTCGGAAGGTAAGAATGGCATTATATGAGGGTCTAAGGCTGAAGCATCTCCCTCGGGAATGGAAACAGAGTCCTCTATGATGTGGAGGGGCCCCTGGCTCTCAGTCGAGGGTCTCAGGCCGAGAGTGTCGGCCCTAACTTCCAAAGGTTCAGGCACGACTGGGTGCTCCATGGGGTCACTCCCCAACTCCTCGACCTCAGTTAGGTACTCCTCAATCAACTCCTGTTCAGCCTCGTAAGTCACTGGAACAAAAGGCGGAGTGGATCGCTGGGGGTGGGTGGCTAGCGACACGGAGGTGGTCGGCGCAGCGCCGTCGTGGAAGACAAACTCGCCTGGAAGGTGAGATGGGTGTAAGGTGCAGGTCCTCCTGTCCAGGTCGATGGTCGCTCTTCTCTCCTCCAACCAAGTTTGCCCTAAAATGATGCATGGACCAGCAAGTGTGTCGATCTTACACCATGCACCATCGTGATATAGAACGGGGCCGAACCATCGTTGAAACTCGACAAAAGCTAAGCCATCATGGAGAACAATCTCCCCAGTCTTAGAGAGAGACTCAACAATGTCCTGTGAGACCCAATTAGATGGAACCCTACTGATGAAGTCGATCTCCGTATGCAACCCATTAGGTAGGACCGCCACAGACATGACAGGGCGCTGGAACGACTCGGTCATCGGTATAGGGATCGGGTCTCCCGACGACTGAGTGGTAGGGGCGACACCCAGGGGTCGTGCCATAAGAGCGTCGAATCAGGCCAACAGGGATGACCAATCTGACACGTGGGCACGAGGAACCACCATGGGGCTGGCGGGGGGGGGGGGGGGGCAGGACATGCAAGACTCAACGAGACAAGGATAAAACTCTAACTAGACACAAACCTAAAATGGCAATGCACTGGTAGGTTACCTAGATGAACCAAGAGACTTAATGCACCCTAGACAACCTAAAGACTCAAATGACCTAAGACCCCAATTTGTTAGAACAAACTGGTTCCCTAAGCTCTGATACCACTTTGATGCGGGACGGGACCGAAAGGGCTAGGACCTATGAAAGCAACGCAGTGCGGCCAGCACTCGCACGCCAAAGGCAAGCCGGGCAGCTGACCTCCGTAGCGTTCCTCCGGGTGGAGGCGTCTCTCAACAAGAAACTCAAGCCCAACGACCGTCCCTATGAGGGAAGCGCGGGGATCTCAGCGGCTAAGGAACCGCCGTACGCCTAAGGGAATCTAGTCCGAGCTCGGCGCTCGACTAGGGTCACGGGATGGGTGCTCTCAACTCACAGTCACGCGGTGACGAAAAGACTAACTAGGATCCTAAGCACTCACGCGGCATAATAGAAAGCATACTAGTAAAGCAAATGTCAACAAAGGGAGCGTCGCACGTACCTCCACGCCTAGGCGTGGGGAAGAAACCCCGGCCGAGATCAACAACCCCGATACACAAGGATGAACAATAATACAACCTCAACCACAAATGCCCACTCCTCGCAGGGAGATAACAGGCTACAACATAGAGATTCGGGGCTGCCGATGTACGGGCTGACGGGCGGCACTCGGTGAAGGGTTGGCCGCGAGGAGGACCCGAGCGGCGGTCGGCAGGTTCGCAGCAATACGTGACTCGACGGTGAAAGCTCCCACGACCTGATCCGGTGTCCGATTGAGGCGCCGTCAGTGAGGGCACGTAGCTAGTTCACGGGAGGAAGTCTCGGCCAAAGGGGGCATGCAGATTCCATTCGTGGAAGCCGGGGGCATACCTGCAAGTTGTGACAGGGATTCTGCTCCCAGACCCACGTGATCGAGCGGGAAAAATGACAAGAAATAGCTCCGAACAGCGAACGGAGCTCCGCTTGTTGGAGGACGAAGAGGACGTAGGGCAGCAGGTCCCGACCGAAGGGCTCGTTCAGATCCAGTCGTGATTGAGTGCAGCAAGCTCGGGAATCTGCAAGTAGTCCTGGCGCTGGGTGGACAGGGCAGACCTGCACGACCTCACGGGAATGGACGTCACGAACAGCTCAGACGTCGGAATGGGGTGAGGTCGGTGGCGCTGGAAAGAGGACGAAGAGAGGTACGACCGGTGAAGATCCAACGTCCAAACTAGCTGATGTCCGTCCCGTGGGATTTTTGCAAGGGGGCGGACAGAACCAGGTTCGCAGGGAGAGGGGGTCCTGCGCGCGCTCACGAAGAAAACCGCCACGGGTGATGCCGAACTCCGAATGAGGCGAGACCACCTCGCACGCGTTGGCGACTCGTAGCAGGATCACCCAAAAATGGGCTGGTCGCCAAAAGTCACCAGGAACAGAGGAGGACGTCGCAGCTCTTGGAGACAAGATCTGGTTGCACAGAGCTTGAATCTGTGAAGAGATAGAAGAGAGGGGGAACCTCGGCGTCGCACCGAGGGGATGGGGAGTCACACCCCAAGCTTGATCCCGTCGCAGGATCAAAGAGAAACAGAGGGGGGCGCAGCCTCCTTCAAGAGAAACAGCAACTTTTTTGTTTATTCATTTGATAATCCACCAAAAGAAAAAATACAAGCCTTATATATCCGAGGGGGAAGAGCTAGGGTTTCATCCCAAGCCACAAGGAGGGGGGGGGGGCGCAAATGGAAGGGGGGGTGCGACCAGCCCTCCTCCATTCAAGGGGGTTGCGGCCAGCCCCCCTCCAATCAAGGAGGGATCAAGGGGGGGGCGCCCAAAGGGGAAAGGGGGGGAGATGGAAAGGGGAAAGGGGGGGGCGCCCAAAAAGGGAAGTGGAGGGGCCAAGGGGAGAAGGTGGCGCAGCCACCAAAGGTGAGGGATGCGCCCCCCTCCCCAAAACCCTAACCCTAATTCAACCATCTATGGGCCAAGGCTAAGCCCAATAATAAAGGAAGACAGCCCAATACTCCCTACACATAGTCTGATAACATAAAAGAACTAGATAACGTGTCCACGCAGGGACCAAACCTAGGCCCAACATGGCCTCAAATGAGAAGAAAGATCCTCTAGTAGATGCCGTAGTCGCCTAGCCAAAGAGATGCTGGCGTGCTCCGTGTGCTCCATCGAGTGATGCGGCGCGTGTCCTCACCAATTTCTGTCGATAGCGCTGTTGGTTCCAACGGCAAGAAGACTCGTTCATGATCACATCGGTACTAGCTTCGCCTCCAACAGATCACAGAACTGTTCGTGGCACCCCCATCTTCCAGCAATAACACCCTGGGAGCAACCAGAACCAGCTTAGGCCAGCCCTGTTCCAGGCTCTGCCCCGGCCAGCGACATCGCACAAAATTCCATGAAAATTCAGGCGTCTTCCTGGGTCAAGTCAAAGAATTTAGGCACTGGTTGCAGCCTATTTGGAGTTTGGTAGTGATAGTGGCGGCGCCATCTTCGACTGTATGTCCGGCGGTTCTAGAAGCTGGCAGCACCGGCGGAGCTCGGCACAACGATTTTCTAGCTTTACTCCCACTCCCCGCCTGACTGGCTTACATCCCCTCCCTTACGTGGAGATAGTGTTTGATTGTAAATGTCTTAACCCCCACCCCGAGATCCCCCCTCTGCGAGGGCGTAGTGCTTGTACTAGCAGGTCAGCGGCTGAAGCGTCGTCGGTGCGGCATGCGAATAGCCCACGCTTCCCCGCTCGCCCACGTCTCCGACTGGGATCGATGTATGCACGCCGATTAGGTGAGCTTCGGAACACTTCTCATTGCTGGCCCTTCATTGCTTAGTTTAATATTGTTTTTGGTTGCTCCGTCGGCGGTGAGTGCCCGATCCCGAATTTGCTTATAATTGAGCGACCACCGTGAAGTAAGTTGAGAGAGCGACCCTGCAACCAACGCCCTTGGCGTGCTGGCCGCCTGCGGAGTTGGGCATCCAAGGCCCTTAGGGGTCCATACCAGGCTAGCCAATTCCCCGGAAGGGTGAGGTCCCACTTCGGACCCTCTCCACCATCACCGATTTGCCTAGGGGCCCTAGTGTGCGCCAAGCGGGTGAGTCCGCTCGAGTGAAGTTACCGGTCCGTTGCATTGCTTGCTTGCTAGGTCCGAGCGGTCTTCGATCTTGTGACTATCACCCCCAAGGTGTTTTCACATCATCTCATCTCTGGCTTGTTCATTAAGTAAGGGGAAGTTGGGAATCCAATGATAATGGCTCCCGCATAGGAGACAAGCTCCTAGTCTCCTCCAGCATTCCTCGGCCTTGTGGATGGCCTTGTCACAATATTTGCACACCACCTTGGAGGGTACAGTAGTGATGGAGAAGGGCTTGTTGTTCTTTTTAAATTTCTTCTCCTGGGAGGAATCTCCTCCGTTGCTAGTCCTTTTCTTATTAAAGGTTGGCTTGAAAGTGCTAGAGCTTGTGATGCGAGACAGACAGCGAACCTGGGACTCTAGCTCGCAGACGTCCCTAAGCGAGGGAAACGCGGGATCTGCACAGTTGAGAAATCGATAATGAGCCGGGTAGTCGGCTCTTCCGTGCTCGGATCGAACCATATGACGGGTCATGCTCACTCTCTCGCAGTGGTGAATTGTTTAACACAACGAGCTAGGATCCTAATAGGCTCACGAGCAGCGGCATAAGAACTTATACTAGGAAAGCAGTGTAACTAAGGAGGGGGTGGCGAGTGTACCTCCACGCTCGTGGCGTGGGGAAGACGTCCTGGCCAAGTTCCGTGGCTCCCGGTACAACAATAATAAATTATTACAACAGTGATTACTCTTGCCCACTCCATGTAGGGAGGTAAAGGGCTACACAATAACTTCGGGAGCACTGAACACGGGTTGGCGGGCAGCACGTTGATGGTCCCGGGCGGTTGCAGGCGGCGGCTCCGGTTCGGTGATTTGCTGGTCGGCAGGATAGCAAACACGGACCTCCAAAGGGACGTCATCCTCCGGAAGGCTTCTGAGAGCGGCGCTCCACCGGGATGAAGGCAGTAGGTCCCTGGTCAACCTCCGGGAGCGGAGGATGTTGATTCTGCACTGACGTATTTTTGGAAGATTTATCTTTGACTCTTTTTCTGTTGTCCCATTTCAGGAATTGGCCTGTGCGGTCCGGCGAGAACGGCTGCTGCGATCTGCTCTAACTTCAGATCGACGTGAGACTGGCGCCGTTGGAAAGCTCTTTCGATGAGCTACGATCCTCGGCTAGGGCAAGAATTTCTATGCTTCTGTACCTTCCATGGTAGAATTTTAAATGGTCTGGCTTCCAGACCCAGATCTGATAGGGCAGAAAATGGATCTGCCTGAGAACGAGGGTTGACCGGTGGGGAGACGATGGATCTGGGTGTAGGGATTTTTATGGCTGGGAAAGAAGGTTGTGAGGGACGTGCCCAAATTTTATGGGAATTTCCAGAGGGGGTCGTCATGGGAAAATGAATTTTTGGGTGGTCAGAGGTCGGATCTGGACTGTAGAGACCAGAATAGATTCCGGTCTGAGAACTAATTTTTCAGAGGGGAAGAAGAACTCCTAAATTCGTGGAAAAATTTGTGGAGGTGGGTTTTGGTGGATAGAAGTCCCCGTTCAAATTTCAGCTTATTCTGAAATGGGGAAGGGGGTCAAATGGGGCAAGAAGTGGGCTGCTGGAACAAGATCTGCACAGTGTTAGATCTGTGTAGGCCTAGGAACTTAAATGGAAAAGAAAATGAGATGAGGGTCTAAATTCGAAAGAATTTTTCTGGAGATGGGGGATCATGTGGGGAACCTACCCTAAAGATTTCAGCTCCGTCCGATCTGGGGTTTCGGAGAGAAAAATCTCGAATTAGGCCTCTGTCTAGCAGAACAACAACTCAAAGCTTGCTCGCGGTGGCTCGACGGCGACATGAACGGCGGCGGCGGTGAATGATCTAGGTAACCAGAGGAAGAGATAGAATGGCTTCACACCCTAGAGATTGGAGGAAGAAGGGGGACAACCAGAGAGAGAGAGGGGACGTCGCACTTGGCTCTTGGAGCAATTTTCACTTAAAATCTTTCATTAATTCCACCAAATGGAAAAATACAAGGATATATAAAAATGTAAAAAAGATCAAACCTATCCCTAGATCTAGGGTTTGGAGAGGGCAAATGGGGTATAAGACATTAAACCCCCATGTGGTCAAAATGACCCTTAATAAAAAAATAACATGAAATAAAATACTATATAAGGGGGGCGTCCCCTTGACTTAAGGGGTTCCAGCTTTGATTTTTTTTTATGACTTGTCCCCCCTTGGTCCAAGTCCAACCTTGGACTTGGATCCAGCCCCACATGGACCCCAAGAGGCCAAGTGGCCCAATGAGAGAGAGGGTGGGGGCCCCTGCTGGGTCTACGTGCCCCTTTTACACATAAACCCAAATAAAACCCAAAACAAACACACATTACACACCAAGTACAATATTACAAAAATACATTCCAACATTTAATGAAATAGCCCCAATGCCCCATCAGCTTGTAACCTACTCTTTCTTATCCTTTCCACGGATCTTGTTGGATAATTCTGTGGCATCTTCTAACAGCTGGGCTCTTCGCACTATCTCTGAATAGACTTGAATGTTCATCGGCGCCAATTGGGTTATATATTGCAGCCTAAGTCCGTTAAGAAACCTTCGGGCCTTCATCTTTTCCGTATGCACTAGATGTGGTGCATACCTTGACAGACGAGAAAATTGGGCCTCATACTCGGCCATGAATAGTGTCCTTTGCTTCAATGCGGCAAACTCCGCAGCCTTCTTCTCTTGGATACGGTCTGAGAAGTATTTATTGTTAAAGTAGTCAATAAACTCGCCCCACGTGACTTATTCTTGGGGCAAGGTAGCTTCTACTGACCCCCACCAGAATCGGGCATCCCGCTCTAGTTGAAAAGTTGCCAGCAAGACCTTTTCTTCATCCGTGCATTGCATGACACAAAATATACGCTCGATCTCCTTGATCTAGTGCTCGGCATCGTCAGGGTCGGTTGAGCCAATGAACTTGGGTGGGTTCATGTTACGGAAACTTCAGTGGAGATCTCCCACTCCACGGTTAGCTCCACCCTGCGCTACGGGTTGCAGCGCCTGAGTGAGGCCTTAGACCGTCCGTTGCATGTCTCTCCACTAAGCATGTTCAGCGGCCTTGATCCTACAAGATTTTAAGTAACTATATTAATATGTGATTAACCATGAGTCTAAGTCCCTAAGTTAGCTTAACCCATGGATCTACCCATTCTCACTGGGTAAATGTATAAACCTATCCTTGGACTTGATTTCTTAGGAATTAAATATCCTAGGCTTTGATACCACAAAAACTGTCACGCCCCAAGTGCGGAAGGAACCCGATATACATGACGAGTTATATCAATCATGTCAATCAGAGCATAAGTATATTCGACATATAGACAGAGCGTGCAGAAATAGAGATAAACCAAATCCTTTATTCATAACAACCTTCAAGGTAATTCCATTACATAATCTCCATAAAAAGAACTAAGGACAATCCTGACTCAATAAATGAAAATTACAACGATTGACTCAAGAAAGTAGAAAAAGACACGATTGGATAGACATTTAATTGACGGGTGGCTCTATGCTCTTCACTCATGTCTGTTCCCTTCCGAGTGATCCTCGTCATCGGAATTACCTGAAAAATATGGAAAATAGTAGGATGAGCGAACGCTCAGTAGGAATTACATCTCAAGTACAAGCTTGCTTTAAGTAATTACATGTTACATGAATGCCAGTCTAGCTATGTACGCATAAGAACGACAAGAGAATAGAGTAACAAGTATTATTAGCGATGAACTAGCAAGATTTCAAGAAAATCATGTGTAATGTAACAAGATAGTCAAGCATGTAAATATTTCAAGTCATGTCACGAGAATTTGCCATCATAATATCAAGCAAGTAAATACCCATTCCGGGACACGCAAGTCATGTCAAGTCAAGTCAAGTATGAGTCGTGGAATGTCAATCTAGCAAGTCATGCTCTTCGGTGCAATGCTGCACCGTTATCAATATAGCTCCCATGGACACAAGTGCATTCGGGTGCTCCTCACAGGACCAGATCGGGCCCTATATGCACAAGCATTGAGTCATGAATATTTAAACATCCACTATAGTTATAGCCAATATAGAGTTCCAAAAGATAACTCATTGTAAGATAATAAGGAAGATTTCACGAATTTAAGAAGTTCAAGGGTAGAACGTTGAACAAGAATGACACATCATTAATCCTCACGAAAAACCAAGACATGGCATAAAACTGGGTAAATGGCGTCCACTCAGTCGCCACCAATTACAGAAATAGCGCCCACATGCTTGGTCGCCTATTCATGTGAACAGTACAGGCACGAAGAATTAGCGACTTCTTAAGCAGTCGCTCATTCATAAATAGCATCCATGTCACGGTCGCTATAATAGTAAACTACGCCCCCTGACTGGGCACCAATTCCTTCTTGTGTCCAAGTCCAGGTCGCAGATTCAGGACAGACAGCACACTTCTCAAAAGAGGCCAGAATAGTGCTCTTTAAGGGCCAAACATCACATTTCTTCAGAGTGACGTGACAAAGAAATGTTTCAGGGTTTTTAGGGTACAATCAACTCAGCGGCCTTGAGGAAATCCATGACATCGCATAGACTTACGGAGGTCTCTATGATGAAATCACCAGTCCGAAGGAAGGAATATCCCGCGGAGGGATCAATCATCACTGAGAATTGAGTGTGTAATTGAAGAAATCAAAATAGGGTTGAGAAAATTGATAAATCAGTGAGACAGGAAAATAGCGCCTCAACCGAAGTCACCATTTCATGAAATAGCGACCTTCAGAAAGGTCGTTCAAACACAATTTACCACAAGATTTTAAGAAAGCTATTATTAATTAACGACACCGTGCAAGGGCGTTAATTCCATGATTTTTTCCAAAATTAATATTTATGAATTTAAATAGAGGCTGGGTGCAATGGCGTTCATTCTTGGAATGATACCCTGACCTTGGTCGCAAATTTCAGAATTCTCAATATCTTCTACTTTTACTGGTTATTTATAGATTAGCGCCCTTGCCTGAGGGCGTTCATTATTAAAATAGAGACTATAGAAGTGTCGCTCATTCTTTGTCTTCTGATACGCATCGGGCTGATACGTTCATAGACATATGTTACTATTCACAGATTGAAAGTTCACAGAATTAGAAAATTTCAGACATGATCCGATAGAGAAAATTATCAGGAATTCAAAACTATATCCATGCATTAATTTTAACGTCAGATTTTGTAGATATAAAATTTTAAACATGTAATATTTATTAAATGCTCAAAGAAATAGTATATTCTTAAAGGGTCGTTCATTAAAAGACGCCCTGACCACTGTCACTATTCAAGAAGAATTAGTGACCGTGCGCGTGGTCGTTCATTAAATCAGCGCCCATGACAGGGTCGCCATTTACTGAGATGCAGTAAAAATTACGATACTGAAACTAAAAACATGGTATCATGCTATATAACATATATCCATGAAGTTACAGTGATTATTTGATTGGGCTTCGTGACTTGAGAACACCTACCTTGTTTGGGGTCTTGGATGATGGACAGAGAAGATAATAAGAACAGCTACGGCAGCAGTACCCAACAACAACTATAAGAACGACGAAGACGTTCAAGAGAAGAATTGAGAAAGTGCAGCAACAGCTTCAGCAGCAACTGTAGCAGGAAGTAGAGGTAGAAGAACACGGCGTCCTCTTCATGAAAGAGGCAGCAGCGAAGAAGCAACTATGGCAGCAACTGCAGCTTCAAACCTCATCAATAGCAGATGACGCCAAGGAACTGAAGGAAAAGGCTAGGGTTCCCTCTTCACAACAGCTATGGCTGGACGGAGATGCAGACGACAGCAGGCAAAGGGAGGGCTCGAACGTATTAGCAGCAATAGCCTTGGCTTGTTCGACGGGGGGGGGGGGGGGTTTATTTATAGGATTGAAAGTTTTAGAATCCTAATGGCATATAAATTTCCACATAAACAATCCTACTCGATCTATAGTTTCCCATGCAATCTCTATGCTAATATATCCTCAGCCACCTTCCTAATTGAATCCGAAACCCTAAATTCCTATACTCATGCAAGCTTTGATCGTCTAATGGGCTTGGGCATGCTTCACATGGGTTTTGGCCTCTTTGAAACATATCACAAAATACTCATATATGTATTTTTACCCTTTGAGCGTAGGAAAGGTTAGGGGCTTTTAAGGCCCATTAGTTCTCTTAGCTAATTTATGTGTATGGGAGGCCCATTTATATCTAGGCTTTTGTTGTTTTCTTTGGAAAAATTTATTTGTTTATTCCTTTATTTATCCGGGTTGCTACATAGTGACACCTGATGCCCTTTGATCCGGTGACACTTTGTCGCCTTTGATCCGGTGACACCTTGTCACCCTTGAGCCGGCACCACCTGTAGATATTCTTTTGTGATGGTGTTGTGGTGTGCGTTGATGATGATAGATATGATGTGAGATAAAGTGAGTGAGTGATACACTAACTCAAGCAATCAATATCAAGCATGAAACTCATGGGCATGTCACCTTAACAGTGAAGAAAATAAAGGAAAACATACGCCGGGACGTGGGGCAAAGGGGTAAAAAGGGAAACACACACCATAGGCATGGAGCAACTAAAAGTAAAGCAAGAAAATAGAGGAAATAATGAAATACATGGCAAATACCCAAATAAGGAAGATGTGATCGCCACCAAGGTAAACATTGCAGTAAAGCCACACTATGTACCTTGGGAAGTGCCGAGTGAGACCACCCGTCCGCGGGAGAAAGAAAACCAGGCACTACGATGGAAAACGGTCTTCAAGACAACCGCAAAGTGACATCAAATAGTCCTGCGGTAGACCGCCTGAGATGAGCAAACGGCCGCTAAGAGCACCCAGAACAGAAAGGTGGAACTTGTATCTCCACCCCTCCTGGCCGGCCAGAAGAGCTGGGCCTCGTACAATGAGCTCTGTAAACCTGCAAGAGAATGTAGACACAAAGAAAAAGCAACCCATTAAGCCCTTGGACTAGTGTAGTATCTCTAATACAATTAAGCTAAAGTGCATAAAAGGAAGGGTGAATACCTGGAGTGTTGGTGGTTTTTTAACCCCTGTGGGGCGTGGAAAAGAGTAGGAGGATGTTAAAAAATGTGGTGTGAGTGCAGAAGAACATGGAATAAGAAGAGGGAATATGCTATGAGGATGCAAAAGAAAAGAGAAAAAACTAAGAAAGAAAGATAAAAATTAAACCAAATGAAACTCAATACTCCCTGGACCAGAAGCCTTAAGGACATAGAACATACTTCTCCCTGGTTGGTACTCGCTCTAGGATGTAGCAGCACTTCGACGCAAGCTCTAGAGATCTCCTCGTCAAGCCATGAAGTCAAGGGTTCTATTTATAGACCCCCCAAACCCTAGGTCGAGTTGGAGAGATAATGACACAAAAATAGGCTTGAACTTAGATAAATCTCGAAGATAATACTCCCAAGATTCCATAGAAACAAATAGAAGCTTCGGAGAGTCTCCATCTAGAGAGAAATCAACAAATCAAGGACTCTAGCTCGACCACGGCCGAAGAGAGGAAGAACAAACAGAGCAGGACTCTCTGTCTCCCCTAACGGTTTTGCGATAGACCGCAAGGCATAGTAAATGGTCGATCGATAGATCGCATGACTCCAACATCCTCAAAGAAATATGACCAAAGAGACCTAACAAGACTCTCTGTATGCCTAGCCGTCTAGCAAATGACCACCTATGTCCACCTAGCGGTCACGCGATGGACCGTTAGGCTGGTAGACGTGGCAAAAGAGATAAAGAGCGATAAATCTTCGTATTAATCCTCACTAAAATCCTTATTAGCCCTTATCTAGGCCCAATAAGCTGGAATGACGAGAAATTAGAGGAGTTAGGCCCAACCAGGGAGAACAACCCATAGAAATAAGCCCAAGAGGTGACCAAATGGCCCAATAATTAGCAAACAACCCGGGACATCATAAAAATTGATAAGGAGATGACACAACTTATTGGTCATAAAACATGTGTCAACTGATGCCCCTCCTTAATGTCCTCTTTGCAGGGGAGCGAGCGGAGGTGAAGCGAAAGTGAAATGAAACTTGGAGATGAAGCGGAAATGCAGCGGAGCGAACTGAAAAGTAGGCGTTAAGGTAAACCGACACCCGTCCTCAAGCAACGAGTGATAGGAATCTTCCGAAAAAATTTTGAACCAATCACAAGGAATGGCCAAACCAAATGACACATGCCTGGAGGAACTAAGGAAAATAAAACACGACCAACCTCCTCATTGAAACACACAGCTGATAGGCAATTAGAGCAAATAGAAAAGTAAAGAGATGAGCAACTAAACGCTAGACATGAATCCTTAGCTAGCCAAACCAAGCAAATAGACTGAAGGAAACCTTCCAACTCAGAGTGGAATGACTCTCCTTACTCAAGACCATGGATACATAGCTATCCACCGTTATTGAGACACTTTAGACAGATGAGGGCACATGAATGCTCAAAGATGCGTATGATGCATGCTGGGCTAAAATAAAGGAAATCATCAAAACGAATGCGAAGAAAGAATAAAAATAGGGAAAATACTCGAGAACAGTATTGCTAGACCAGACAAATCAGGGTCAAGACACTATTTGCAACCACAACCTGCAAGATAGAACCATCGTCCCCCAACTCTTCCAACCTAACGGCCTATCCAACAATTAAACATGTGCACCTAGATCATCATCATTTTTGTTAAAGGGGAACATCAGATCCTAGAACACATGAATGACCAGCCGGTTCTCGAGGTAATATATCATAGATATCATATAGTAATGCATTAAGGGATTAAGATCGAGATACTTACCTGACTTACATGCCTGGCGAGATACCAACGGGACGATGACACTTATGCGATGGCGCTTATGATTTTGACAATAAGAGGGGTCAGCCATTAATAATTATTGTAATGACCCAGAATATTTATATTATTTCAAGAATTACTTAATGATTTTCTGGAATTTATTAGAAATTTATTAAGGCCCAATATGGTAAATGATTAATCTAGCCTATTTAATTGAAGCCCAAAAGATTTAAGGACCAAGCCCATTAAGTTTGGCCCATAATCTAGAAGGTTATTTAGCCTATTCATGAATTATAAGGATAAATACTCATTAATTAAATAAATAAGTGGATAAGACGGAATTAGAATTTGAAATCATTTCAAATTCGACACCTACGATAGGTAACAGTCTATCGTACGACCGCCACGGGGACCTAACGCTCCAGGGTTCGACCGTTACACTCCGACAGTTCCGTGAATTAAAGAATGACCAAAAAGATTAGATTTTTGATAGTCTATCTCTTAGGGATCAAGATGGGAGGGCTAGTAAACGTGTTAAGGACTCTCTGAAGTCGATCTAAGGTCTAATAAGGACTCTAGAATCGATCTAATCCTCAAAACCCTAGCTAGAACCTCTAAATAGACCCTAGTTTTGACCTACGCGACCCTTACATTGGCTCGCTTGAAACTAAGGTAAGGAGATAGTATTTCGGGTAAGTTCTTTAGAACTTTTTGTTGTTAATACATAGGACTAATATGTAATATCCCGAAACTTTCAGATCCTTCTTCGTGAGTCCCGGATCTGGTTTCCCGGAGTGTCTGGCTCCGTTGTGTCCGAAATTTCGTTTTGGGCATCTTTCGTGTTCGGATCGGTGCGATCCAGAGTTGTTTCGGAGGCCCGGAAGTGTTCCGCGGCTTTTTCCGCATGTGTTTTCTGATTTCCGATGTGGGTTTTGGTAATTCCTTTGGAACCTCGCTGCGGGTGAACCGGGTCGTTCACCTGGGCATGAGTGGTACCGTTGCGATCGGTGCGTTCTGAGGATCCTGGAAATGTAATTTTCTATTTTTTGGTATTTTCCAGAATTTCCAGATTTTCTATAAATACTCTCATTTCTCTCTCTCTCCCCACCCTCTTCTTCTTCTTCTTCCTTCTCTTCTCCCCACCGTGACCACCGCCCCTCCCTCTCTCTCTCTCGTTCGGCCGCAGTGACGTCCCCTTCCGGCTGCAGACGGTGCGGGGCGACGGCGTGACTGCGACGGCGAGGTGATCGTGGCGGCGTAAAGCTTGTGGGGAACCGTGAAGGGACGAGGGTTTTCAAAGAGTTCTTCGTGATCTCGGTAACAATTCGGCGAAGCATTCGCTCCATTGAGGTAGGGTGACGTTCCCTAGCTCCCCGCCGTTCATTTCCGTGGTTTATAGGCTGAGGGGAGGTCGAGAGGGGCTTGATTAAGCGGGTTTGGGGTTTTCCATGATTTGGGGAGAGCTCGCCCGATCTATGGATTTAGCCCGCGATTTCACGTTTTGATGGCCTAGTATCATGCTAGGGGTCCCCAGGGGTCTTCCCCTTTGATTTCCCCCTCTCCGGTGGAGGCATGGGAGCGTGGTTGGGTTTTTTGGGCTTTCCCTACCGTTTCACCGTCGGGCGCGTGTGGCGGTCCTTCCAGTGATCGTCACACCGTGTGACGCGCCTGGGCGGGTGCGTCACAGCCCTTGTTTAGCCAACTGGGGTCTGGGAGTATGACGGTCCCACGATACACAGCCACAGGCGTGTGACGCGCCCGGGGTGGGCAGTCAGAGCATCCCGACCATTGGCATCCGACTGTTGGTTTGACCGTTGGGGGTCAAGGCGTATGACGCACCAGGGCTGGCGCGTCACAACCTTGTGACGGCCCAGCGTGGGTGCGTCAGGGTTATTCGACCCCCAGGAAATGTGACGCTCCAGGGCTGGACCGTTACATGTGTGTGACGCTCCAGGTGTGGACCGTCACATGCTGTGACGCACCAAGTGGCACACGTCACAGCTTGCCTTTGTTTTTCCCTGTGACGCACCTGCATAGGCGCGTCATAGTCTGTAATGCACCAGGGCAGGTGCGTTACACTCTGTTTTACACTAGGAGTGTGACGGCCTACGTTGGACCGTCAGGGTCCTGTGACGGTGTAGCCTAAGACCGTCAGGCGTCTATGACGGTTCCGCCTAGACCATCAGAGTCCTGTGACGTGTCTAGGGTAGACCGTCAGGCACTGGGTTGCCCCGGGTGGTTTGTAACCCCGCTTCTGTTCCGACCGTGGTCGCCGTGCGACGGTGCCGGTACGTGGGGTGGTCCCCGTACGTCGTCGGATGCGGATGTGGTTTTCCGTTGACTTGAGAGTCTACTCCTTCAGTGACCCTTCACTATTCGTAGCCCACCAGTACGCGGTGCTGGTCTCACCAGGGAGTGGTGTACGGGCCGACCCTTAGAGACGGTTTTTAGACTGGTTTCCGTCGGGCCCCACGTCTGTAGCCAGAGTCCGGATAAGGGGAAAACCAGTCAGAGGGCCAGACCAGGGACGCGCGGTCTGTGTGTGTACACGTGGTTGGGGGCAGTTGGACACACGCTGACGAGCGTGACCCCAGCTAGTCACTTGTTTGTGGTACTTGTTCGGTGTTCGTGCCTCGGGTAGGCACTACCATGTCAGGCAGTTCACCTGCGGTGCAGTGTAAGTCATCAGGGGACGCTACCGGCTGTGCTTCTAGTGGGAGGTACTTTTGTCGAGTCGGGAGTGTCAGGCTATCAGTCGTTACGGCTTCGACCTTCGGGTTTCTGCCGTGTTGACTGTTGCATTTCGGTCTTCCCGCCGTGGTTCGTGTGTCGGCTTGCGTGCCGTGAGACCGGTGTTTTATAGATGGCAGGGTTTCCCTTTTTGAGGTACTCGCTTACTGCTAGCGTAGCGGTTTCTCCATTTGTGAGGTAGGGTTCGAGTAATCCCTACGGAGTCTTGTTTCGAGACTCATTCCCTGCGTATTTTCACCGTGTTTCAGGCGAGGCGAGGCTTCAGGGGAGTTCGTCTGAGGCTCAGCGCCGTTCAGGTGCCCAGCGTTAGTGCCAGAGGTCAGAGTCGGGGTATACCCCGTGTAGTTATACTTTCTTTTCTTGTCTCTGTACTAGTTGTGGAGTATTGTTGCTATTTTATTGTTATATTGTGGACCATGTAAAACGTTAATTCATTTCCTGCTTATTTATATAACTGTTCATTTCTATAATTATTTATGATACTTGTGTAGTTTCCACACCATCCTTCTAACCCTTCCGAGTCTTCGGACTCGTGGGTGGCGGTGCGAGTCTCGGGTTATCGGGTCTTCCCAGTAATCGGATTCTCGGGTCGTTACAGCTGGTATCAGAGTGCGGTTGTGGAGTTATACGAGAATCATAAGTGATTGTAGTGGTCCACTAGTCCACAGCGATGATGTACGGTTGATGCTGGCATCGGGCATCGTGCATTTTTCTTGACCTTGCTGTTTCCATGTTTTCTATCTTTTGCTTCAGGAGCGAGCATGGCGCCGAGGCGGGTGACTCGCTCTGAGCAGGGGTAGTCGGCTGGAGGTCAGGAGATCCAGCAGGAGGTTCAGCAGGAGCAGGAGGAGCAGAGAGAGTGCCACCTGTGGCCACCGAGGCAGTGGATACTGTGAGGTTTTCAGGGGCCGAGGATTTCTTCCGTGGCATGTACCAGCTTATGTCTCAGCAGTTCGGTGGAGAGGCTGGTGAGGGCTCATCGACCAGGGGTGGGCCAGGCCGAGCAGTGAGGGATTTCATGCAGTTTCATCCACCTTACTACGGCGGTCAGCCAGACCCTGATTTGGGTCGGAGTTTGCTCGACGAGATGGAGCGGGTGTTCAGTTCTGCGCGGAGTACTGCGGAGGATAGAGTGATGTTGGCCTCCAACCAGTTGCAGGGTACGGCTCGGGAGTTGTGGTCTTCTGAGTGGAAGACGTCTTTCCAGCTTCGTCCACTTGAGCAGATTGTGAGGGGTGACTTTGTAAGTGCTTTTGAGCATACCTACTGTCCAGAGTTTATTGCTACGCAGCGGATGCGTCATTTTTTGGAGCTGGTTCAGGGCGACATGTCCGTGTTGCAGTACAAGGCCCGGTTTGTCGAGCTGGGTCGGTATGCACCTCATATCATGGAGAATGAGAGGGTGAAGACCGCACAGTTCGTTCAGGGCTTGAGGCAAGAGCTGAGCCACCATTTGATTGTGAACGCTGCCACCGATTTGAGACAGCATCTCGCGTTGCGGCTTCTTTGGAGATGGATATGTAGAGGACTCGAGGACCGATTAGCCAGGGATAATCTTTGTCAGGTCGCAGCCAACAGTCGGCTACCCAGCAGCAGGGTCCCTTCCAGCATGCGTCGGGTGGTCTAGGAGTGCCGGCACCGGCAGCGTCAGTGACAGGATCCGTGTCTTTCGGCTCGAAGGTCAAAAAGTTTCTCAAGAAGGGTTTCTCTAAGAAGAAGTCCAAGGGTCAGAGGCAGGTTTCATCGGTCAGTGTACAGCAGCCGGTCCCGTTTCAGCGTGAGGGATCAGTGGGTGGATCGCGAGGACCGTGTCCACGGTATAGCCAGTTCCATCCGGGCAGGCAGTGCACGGCGCCGATTATCTATTTTTGGTGTGACCAGCTAGGGCACATGGCGCGTGACTGTCCTCAGAGGCAGCAGCAGCAGCAGTTTCCTCAGCAGCAGTAGGTTCCCCAGCAGCAGAGGCCGCAGCAGCAGCAGCAGCAGGGATAGTATCCGCCGCTACCCAGGTTAGCTAGTGTGGGAGGCAGGCAGAGAGCTCGAGGCCAGATCACACACATGACCAGGGCAGAGGCAGTGGCGTCGCAGCTTGTGGAAGATACCGTTCAGATTTTGGGTTGTGCGGCTCGGGTTTTATTTGATTCTGGCGTGTCTCATTCGTTTATTTCGGAGGATTTCGCGCTGAGCATCGAGGAGGCGGTGACCCAGTTGTCCTACGATTTGGCAGTGGAGTTACCTTCGGGTGATTTTATGATCACTCCGTATTGCTTCGATGAGGTTCCCGTGTGGGTGGAAGGGCGGAGTTTGTCGGCTAGGCTCTATGTGTTGCCGCTTCAAGACTTTGATGTGATTTTGGGCATGGATTGGCTCGAGGCACATCATGCGTTGGTTGATTGTGGCTCGAAGAGAGTTTATTTTCGGTGACTTCGTGGACCCACCTTCTATTTCCAAGGTATCAGGTCTTCCTCTTCCGATTCCTTATTTCGGCGATTCGAGCTCGTCGTTTGCTTGATGCGGGTTGTCAGGGTTTTCTCGCTTATGTGGTCTTGGTAGACCAGCCGCGTCCGGATGTCGAGGACATTCTAGTGGTGTGCGAGTTTCCCGATGTTTTCCCGGAGGACTTACTTGGATTGCCTCCCCAGCGGGAGATCGATTTTGTGATCGAGGTTGTGCCGGGTACGGGACCTTTGGCGAAGGCCCCCTACCGTATGGCCCCCGCTGAGTTGAGGGAGTTGCGGGCGTAGTTGCAAGAGTTGCTGGCCAAGGGGTATATTCGTCCCAAGTTTTCCCCTTGGGGTGTGCCAGTGTTGTTCGTGAAGAAGAAGGACTATAGTTTGCGGCTGTGCATTGACTACCGGCAGCTGAATGAGGTGACCATTAAGAACAAGTATCCGTTGTCGCGGATTGATGATTTGTTCGACCAGCTTCAGTCTGCTCGAGTGTTCTCACGGATTGATTTGTGATCTGGTTACTATCAGCTGAGAATTTGCGAGTCCGATGTGGAGAAGACTACGTTCAGTTCGAGGTACGGGCATTATGAGTTCCTGGTGATGCCGTTTGGGCTCACCAATGCCCCCGTAGCCTTCATGGACTTGATGCAGAGGGTGTTTCATCCGTATCTAGACCAGTTCATGGTCGTATTTGTGGACGACATCCTTGTCTATTCGCGGTCTGCCGAGGAGCACGCGTACCATTTGGGTATGGTGCTGCAGACGTTGCGGGATCATCAGTTGTATGCGAAGCTCAGTAAGTGCGAGTTCTGGCTTCCTGAGGTGCACTTTTTGGGGCACGTGATTTTTGGTGATGGCATTTTGGTGGACCCCGCCAACGTCGAGGCAGTAATGCGATGGCCGAGGCCGAGGTCTGTGACCGAGATCCGGAGTTTCTTGGGGCTTGCGGGTTATTATCGTCAGTTTATCCAAGATTTTTCTCGCATTGCGACCCCGATGACTAGACTCACACGGAAGGATGTGCCTTTCATCTGGTCTGAGGAGTGTGAGCAGAGTTTCAGAGAGCTGAAGAGATTGCTCACCTCGGCTCCGGTGTTGGTTTTGCCTTCTGGGCCGGGAGGTTTTGTGGTGTGTACAGATGCTTCCGGAGTCGGACTGGGTGCTGTGTTGATGCAGCATGGTAGAGTGGTGGCTTATGTATCTCGGTAGCTGAAGGCCCACGAGGAAAACTACCCTACCCATGACCTTGAGTTGGCGGCTGTGATCTTCGCATTGAAGATCTGGAGGCATTATCTGTACGGTGAGAAGTTTGAGGTGTTCACTGACCATAAGAGTTTGAGGAATGTGTTCACGCAGAGGGAACTTAACCTCAGGCAGAGGCGTTGGATGGAGTATATGAAGGATTATGACTTCACCCTGTCTTATCAGCCGGGCAGGATGAATGTCGTAGCCGATGCCTTGAGTCGGAAGGTCGCGGTCAGTGCCTTGATGTTGAGGAAGTGGAGGCTCTGGGAACAAGTGCCTGAAGTATCTTTCAGGCTCAAGATTCCCCAAGAGCCAGGGTTAGCAGTGCTTGCGAGTCTGACTGTCACGCCAGCTATCCGCCATCAGGTGACAGAGGCTCAGCATGCGGACCCTGAGTTGCCCCAGAGTTTGGCCTTAGATGATGTGGAACTCGGCGAGGACGGTGCTGCGAGGTTTCGTGGCAGGCTGTACGTCCCAGCCGAGGAGCGGGTTCGGCGTGCGGTGTTGCGCGAGGCTCATGGGAGCAGGTACGCCATACACCCGGGTGCGACGGAGATGTATAGGAACTTGCGGAGGTAGTTCTGGTGGCCTGGCATGAAGAGAGATGTTGCAGAATTTATGGCTAGGTGCCTGACATGTCAGCAGGTGAAGGCGGAGCATCAGCGACCAAGAGGTACTCTTCAGCCCTTTGATGTTCCCGCGTGGAAGTGGGACCACGTGACCACGGATTTTGTGGTGGGTTTACCGAGGACTCCGAGTGGGCAGGATAGTATTTGGTTGCTGGTAGATCGGCTGACGAAGGTGACTCGGTTGTTACCGGTCATGGTCAGCTAGAGTGTGTCCAAGTTAGCTCGTCTTTATGTGGAGCAGATCGTTCCGTTGCATGGGATTCCCATCTCCATCGTGTCGGATCGGGATCCGCGCTTCACGTCTGGATTCTGGAGGAGTTTCCAGCAAGCTCTTGGCACGGAGTTGGCTTTTAGCTCGACATATCATCCTCAGTCAGATGGACAGTCTGAGAGGACTATCCAGACTTTGGAGGATATGCTAAGATCCTGCTGCCTGGAGTGGCAGGGGAGTTGGATTCACCACCTACCGTTGGTGGAGTTTGCCTACAACAACAGCTATCATTCAAGCATCGGCATGGCTCCTTATGAGGTGTTGTATGGGCATCCGTGTCAGACTCCACTTGACTGGTTTGAGGTTGGTGAGCGTGTTTTGACGGGACTGGAGTTGGTGCAGCAGTGTGTGGATGTTGTGCACGTGATTCGTCAGAACATGTTGGCGGCCCAGAGTCGGCATAAGAGCTATGCTGACCGGAGGCGAAAACCCCTCGCGTTCGCCGTGGGTGATCAGGTATTCTTGAGAGTTTCTTCGATGAAGGGGGTGATGCGTTTTGGACGGCGTGGGAAGTTGAGTCCCCGCTATGTTGGTCCGTTTCCTGTTGTGGAGCGTGTCGGTGAGGTAGTTTATCGGTTGCAGTTACCCCCTGAGTTGGCGTCGGTGCATGACGTGTTCCACGTCTCGATGTTACAGAAGTATATGCCCGATGACTCTCATGTGCTTGAGGATTATGTGTGGCCCGAGGTGATTCCAGATCTTTCTCTTCCAAAGTTTCTCGTCCGCGTTGTGGATAGGCGAGAGCAGCGCCTGTGGAGCAAGGTCATCCCCTTGGTAAAGGTGGTGTGGCAGCGGCACTCTGGCGGTGAGGCTTCTTGGGAGCGTGAGGATGAGATGCGTCGGTAGTTCCCTTACTTGTTTGAGTGAGTCTTCCTCTTCTTTCTCCTTAGGGTTGTCCTTAATTTCGAGGATGAAATTCCTTTAAGGGGGGAGGGCTGTAATATCCCGGACCTTTCGGATCCTTCTTCGTGGGTCCCGGATCTGGTTTCTCGGAGTGTCCAGCTTCGTTGTGTCCGAAATTTCGTTTCGGGCCTCTTTCGTGTTCGGATCGGCGTGATCCGGAGTTGTTTCGGAGGCACGGAAGTGTTCTGCGACTTTTTCCGCGTGTGTTTTCCGATTTCTGGTGTGGGTTTCAGCAATTCCTTCGGAACCTCGCTGCGGGTGAACCGGGTCATTCACCTGGGCACGAGTGGTACCGTTGCGATCGGTGCGTTCTGAGGATCCCGGAAATGTAATTTTCTATTTTTTGATATTTTCCAGAATTTTCAGATTTTCTATAAATACTCTCATTTCTCTCTCTCTCCCCACCCTCTTCTTCTTCTTCTTCTTCTTCTTCTTCTTCCTTCTCTTCTCCCCACCATGACCACCACCCCTCCCTCTCTCTCTCTCGTTCGGCCGCGATGACGTCCC
This sequence comes from Amorphophallus konjac, assembly GCA_022559845.1. Lineage (NCBI taxonomy): Eukaryota > Viridiplantae > Streptophyta > Magnoliopsida > Alismatales > Araceae > Amorphophallus > Amorphophallus konjac. The sequence continues at coordinate 299,097,909 of CM040121.1, read as the reverse complement.
CTTCCGGCTGCAGATGGTGCGGGGCGACGGCGTGACGGCGTGGGCGACGGCGAGGCGATCATGGCGGCGTAAAGCTTGTGGGGAACCGGGAAGGGACGAGGGTTTTCAAAGCGTTCTTCATGACCTCGGTAACGATTCGGCGGAGCATTCGCTCCATTGAGGTAGGGTGACGGTCCCTAGCTCCCCGCCGTTCATTTCCATAGTTTATAGGCCGATGGGAGGCCGAGAGGGGCTTGATTAAGCAGGTTTGGGGTTTTCCATGATTTGGGGAGAGCTCGCCCGATCTATGGATTTAGCCCGCGATTTCACGTTTTGATGGCCTAGTATCATGCTAGGGGTCCCCAGGGGTCTTCCCCTTTGATTTCCCCCTCTCCGGTGGAGGCATGGGGGCGTGGCTGGGTTTTTTGGGCTTTCTCCGCCATTTCACCGTCGGGCGGGTGTGGCGGTCCTTCCAGTGACCGTCACACCGTGTGACGCGCCTGGGCGAGTGCGTCACAGCCCTTGTTTAGCCAACTGGGGTCTGGGAGTGTGACGGTCCCACGATAGACCGCCACAGGCGTGTGACGCGCCTGGGGTGGGCCGTTAGAGCGTCCCGACCGTTGGCATCCGACCATTGGTTTGACCGTTGGGGGTCAAGGCATGTGACGCACCAGGGCTGGCACGTCACAGCCTTGTGATGGCCCAGCGTGGGTGCGTCAAGGTTATTTGACCCCCAGGCAATGTGACGCTCCAGGGCTGGACCGTTACATGTGTGTGACGCCCCAGTTGTGGACCATCACATGCTGTGACGCACCGAGTGGCACGCGTCACAGCTTGCCTTTGTTTTTCCCTGTGACGCACCTGCATAGGCACATCACAGTCTGTAACGCACCAGGGCAGGTGCGTTACACTCTGTTTTACACTGGGAGTGTGACGGCCTGCGTTGGACCGTCAGGGTCCTGTGACGGTCCAGCCTAAGACCATCAGGCATCTATGACGGACCCGCCTAGACCATCAGAGTCCTGTGACGCGTCTAGGGTAGACCGTCAGGCACTGGGTTACCCCGGGTGGTTTTCAACCCCATTTCTGTTTTGACCGTGGTCGCCGTGCGACGGTGCCGGTACGTGGGGTGGTCCCCGTACGTCGTCGGATGCGGACGTGGTTTTTCGTTGACTTGAGAGTCTACTCCTTCAGTGACCCTCCACTAGTATAGCCCACCAGTACGCGGTGCTGGTCTCACCAGGGAGTGGTGTACGGGCCGACCCTTAGAGATGGTTTTTAGACTGGTTTTCGTCGGGCCCCACGTCTGTAGCCAGAGTCCGGCTAAGGGGAAAACCAGTCAGAGGGCCAGACTAGGGACGCGTGGTCTTTGTGTGCACATGTGGTTGGGGGCAGTTGGACACACGCTGACGAGCATGACCCCAGCTAGTCACTTGTTTGTGGTACTTGTTCGGTGTCCGTGCCTCGGGTAGGCACTACCATGTCAGGCAGTTCACCTGCGGAGCGGTGTAAGTCGTCAGGGGACGCTACCGGCTATGCTTCTAGTGGGAGGTACTCCTGTCGAGTCGGGAGTGTCAGGCTGTCAGTCGTTACGGCTTTGACCTTCGGGTTTCTGCCGTGTTGACGGTTGCGTTTCGGTCTTCCCGCCGTGGTGCGTGTGTCGGCTTGCGTGCTGTGAGACCGGTGTTTTGTAGATGGTAGGGTTTCCCTTTTTGAGGTACTCGCTTACTGCTAGCGTAGCGGTTTCTCCGTTTGTGAGGTAGGGTTCGAGTGATCCCTACTGAGTCTTGTTCCGAGACTCATTCCCTGCGTGTTTTCACTGTGTTTCAGGCGAGACGAGGCTTCAAGGGAGTTCGTCTGAGGCTCAGCGCGGTTCAGGTGCCCAGCGTTAGTGCCAGAGGTCAGAGCTGGGGTATGCCCCGTGTAGCTGTACTTTCTTTTCTTGTCTCTGTACTAGTTGTGGACTACTGTTGTTATTTTATTATTATATTGTGGACCATGTAAAACGTTAATTCATTTCCTGCTTATTTAAAAAACTATTCATTTCTACAATTATTTATGATACTTGTGTAGTTTCCACACCATCCTTCTAACCCTTCCGAGTCTTCGGACTCGTGGGTGGCGGTGCGAGTCTCGGGTTATCGAGTCTTCCCGGTAATCAGATTCTCGGGTCGTTACATACCATCTCCCAAAATTTCGTGCTAGGAGATCGATTACACAAGGAGCTAGAACCTTGCAAAGTTGCTAGTTTCATCACGTCAAGCCAGGAAACTATACAACGTGGTGCTGAAGATCAGAAGATTAGAACACTAAAACAAGGTATTTAGAGTTCGGTTCTTTAGAACTTTTTATTTCCCTTAGTGTCATCTTCTTACCTTCCAAATTTCACGTTTATAGGTCAAGGGATTACGGAGTTAGAGCAACGTGAAGTTACTGAAAATTCACAGGAAGGGAAGAACTAGGGCGTGTCTTGCAGTCCCGAATTGGAAGTTGAAAGCCCAGGAAAGGGGTAGGTCATCTCAAGAACGGCAAGAATATCATGCTAGGAGTAAAAGCCCTCTGGTTTTGTTTGATTTCATGCACTATGGACCATGAATTTCATGATTTAGTTCGGTCTATGCATACAAGCATATTTTTAGCCTAAATTAAAGATAAAAAGATATTTCTCCTATAAATTCACTGAAACCTATGCATCTAGATGGCCTTTACTTCATTTTGTCGTGACTAGAGTAGTTATTTATTTTTCTTGCATGAGAGGTTTTAAACCGAAGTTCTTTTATTTTTACTGTCAGTAGTGCTCTGACGGATTATAGTTAGACCGTCACATGACTCTAACGGCCTTACGATAGACCATCAGACCTTCTGTCACACTTAAGTTCTCTGTAATCTCTGACGGACCAGAATCAGTGCATCACAGTCTTCTGACGGCTCCACGATAAACCGTCACAGCCATATGACGCGCCTGTCGTAGACCGCCAGAGTGCTGTGCTCTGTCTATTCGGGACAGAATTGAGAACCGTCAAATTAGCTTATACATAAGCCTAGATATCCAAGTTTTGACCTGTTTTCATGACTTTAAGTTTATTTATTGATTCATGATAGAAATTACATGTCTAAAGCACCTTGGGTTATTTTAAGCATATATTAATTTCGTTTGCCAAACTCTATAGTTTCGTATTAAAAACATGATTTTAAAAGTTGTGTTGACGGAGTTTATCATGATTTCACATCGTTACACATTCTTTCTCATCTATAGAGTCATTTTCTTTAAGTACGTGGCATATACTCCGGTATGTGTCCACTAGTTATACTTTTTGCACTATAGGAACACATTCTTGAACTTGAGGACCTCTCTATTGGATATTCCTTCCAATGGACTAGGAAATCTTGTTTCAAGGCCTCCGTAATTCTCCGCGAGCCTAGGATTCTCACTAGGACGCCGAGTTGGTTGTACCATTAAAGCCAAATTGTCTAGAAAAGCACTATCGAAGTTTTGAAAGATGTCAATGTAACGGCCTATTACTCGACCGTCAGGCCCATATAACGGTCCAGTACACAACCGTCACATTTACTGACTCCAATTTATTCTTTCTGGATTCAGCCCATTCTAACGGTCCAATACTAGACTGTCATGTTCATGTAACGGCCCATTAATTGACCGTCACAATTCCTGAGTACTTTAACCCGAGGTTTGACATAAGTGTTGATATTTCAAAGTTCCTAGATGGATTATTGATGGTCTAGGACTTGTCATATTGTTTAAGATACTTAATTTTAAATTATGGAAGATAAGGAATATACTGTTATGCTGTCGAATTGTTTCCATGAGCATAACCTTGTTTTAAGTCATTCTTGATCCCTCGCATTCTTAATTGAAGCGTTCATTCATTAAATTATTGTTATCATGAACTTATTGAGCTTGTTATATTACTGGCCATATTTTATTGCTTGAAATGTGGAAATAACTTAATTTATACTTGAAGACGCGATCGAGCACTGATTGTGTTCAAGGGCTCTATGCTAGTCCCCTCGGCTGATTGTCGGAAACATACTGTAAACCATGGGGTATGATGCTACTGGCGTCGCATTACGCTGGGAGTACTTTCTCTATAAATAAGTGAAAATCCACAAGGCACGACATATATACGTACATGACTTTCTTGCTTGTTACATGATATTCCACAGAAATTCACCAAATACTTGCTCATAAGTAAAGGATGTGTCACGCCCCGAGAGCGGAAGATACCCGGAGACGCGTGACGAGTTTATATCAATCATGTCAATCAGAGTATTATTGTATTCGACACCAAAATCAGAGATGCGCAAAAGTAAAGATAACCCAATCCTTTATTCCTTCATAAGAATATGTCTATTACAAACCTTTGAAGTACTAACTAAAATAAAGGAAAAATACAAGGTTGACTCAAGAAAATATGAAAAAGACTAGATAACACGGGAGAAGCTCTATCTCTTTCACTCTTGATTTTCCCCATCCGTTTGAGTTCCCTCATCGTCGGACTTACCTGAAAAGTAGGGAAACACTAAGTGAGCAAACGCTCAGTAGGAAATTATATCTCAAGAACTAGCAATGGGATTAAGTAATTACATCTTTCATGAATGCACTATAGCTATGCATGCTCGCATAAAACGATAAGATAGAGAGAGTGTAATACAATGAGATAGCGACGAGAACTAGTCATGAACTTTCAAGAACTTATATCAAAAGATATCAAGATATTCAAGCAAGAGTATTCATCATGTCATGTTGGAATTTGGCTATCACGTTCAAGCACGCAAGTATGCAATTACCCTTTTTCGGGTCACGCAAGTCATGTACTATCAAGTCAAGTATAAGTACAAGATTTGTGGAATGTTCAATCAAGCTAGTCATGCACTTCGGTATAATGCCAATACCGTGATCAATCAACTCCCATGGGCACAAGTACTTTCGGGTGCTCCTCCTAGGACCAGATCGGGCCCTATATGCGCAGGCATTAATCATGTATTTTAACATCCACTTTTGTGTATAGCCAATATGGAATTTTAAGAATAAAGCTTGTAGACATGTAGGATAAACTTTGATAGAGTAGAGTCCAAAAATATGACACTTGACATAGATAGGCGATAATAACGGTACAATCATGATTATCGATAAAACTAGGTGGAATTGGTTCCCTAACTTGGGTACCACGACAAACAAGTATGGACACTCTTTATATAGAATTGAGGTCCACATGAACAGCACATCAATGGCAAGACGTCATCATTCTTAATATAGAATTGAGGTCCACAAGAACATCATGTTGAATATAGAATTGGGGTTTACAAGAACAGCATCAAATGGCATGATAACCTCATCCTATTAAGAGAATTCTCATGATACACACCTTGCATAACATGAGGGCCGATATACCATGTTTCTTTAAAGTGACATGGCAAAATAGTGTAATGGGTTTTTATGGTACAACCAGCTCAGTCGACCTTGAGGGAATCCAAGGCTCGAGGAGTCTTATGGAGGTCTCTATGACTAACTTGCTAGTCCAAAGGAACGGAATGTCCAATGGAGAGCTTGTATGTCACCGAGAAATAGTGGGTAATGCGATAAATCATCGTGAAACGTGGGACTATATTCACGGAGTGGAAATATAGTGCCAATATATATATACATAAGTATGAAACCGTGTTAACCGAGGGAAAAATAATAATACTGGAAAATAGCGACTTGACCAAAGTCATTAATCATCCAATTAACGCCTTACAGAGGGGCGTTTATTTACAAATTTGACGACTTATACATTAGTCGTCCCTTCAATATTTCTATTCTACAGAAAATTATTATTATGGAATTTTAACAAAAACACGCCCTGGACAGGGGCGTTACTTTTCAATTAGCGCCCTGGTCTGGGGCGTCAGTTCAATAAGAGACGACCTAGACAAGGTCGTGAATTCAAGAATTTACCAATTTTCAGATAATAAAATTTCAGGAAAAAGGGTACATGATCATGACAGGAAAAATAGCAGGATTTCACAGGTATCCTCATGCAATATATTAGATTCATGGTTACATAGATATTAAATTTTAAACGTGGGTATTTATTAATTACATGAAATTGACGACTTCTGGGCAGGGTGTCAAAATAATAATTAGCGCCCTAGTGTGGGTCGCTTCTTTAAATTAGCGCCCTTGCCAAGGGCGTTTCTTTTTGAAATTACATAGAAAATATCTGAAACCACAATAAAACTATATGCATGCACGACCGATGATATTATTAAGATCTTAAGCTAGTTTGGGCTACGATCTTGAGAAAACCTACCTGACGGTTGTGTGGGTGAAGATACGTGAAGGATTTGATAAGAAAGTGATACTATGTTTTTCAACAGAGCCTTCTGATCCGGAGGAAGAAGGAGAAGATGATGAAGAACCACGTTCTTCAATAAAAACTGTCACATGCTACCTGTAAAGGAAGAAGGAGAAGATATTAATAATCTTCACATACGTAACCTGAAGGCAAGGGAAAGAACATTACCTGTTCTTTACGGTTGATAGCAGCAGCATGAAAGTTAGATCGCCAGAGTAGCGATCTAGGTGAATTAGGAGGGTATTTATAGGTTTTTTTAGAATCCTAAGGGGTTAGTATTGTATTAGAAGTAATATTTCCCCATTAGAGTTCTTTCTATAATCAATCTCCCTCGTAGTTATCCAGAAACTTGCTCTGGATAGTCTCCTGGGTCGAACGAAACTCGAACTGAATTGATGTCTTAAGTGAGGGCGTTGAATTTAAATTGACGCCTTTACCTATGTCGTTTCTTGTGAAAAACGCGCCCAGGTGGAGGGCGTTACATTTACTTCCCTTTTTTTATTATTTTGGCCGTTTGATAATTGACGCCTTGTTGTTTGGGCGTCCCTTTTTAATTAGCGCCTTATCTAGAGGCGTTTCTTAATGAAGTAGCACCTTGACCAAAGGCGTTATTTCCATTCTGTCGTTGTATTTATTCTTTTTGATGTTTCTCATTCATTTATTTAATACTTTATCAAATTTGATTAATTTGGGGTTTTTTATTTTCTTTTTATTTTTTTTTCCAGGGTTGCTACACCCTTCCCCACTTAAAAGAATTTGGTCCCCAAATTCAATAGTATATATATATGGAGAGTGTAGAGTATATACCTTAAAATAATTCTGGAAATCGCTTCCTCATGGATTCCTCGGTCTCCCATATGGCTTCATGCTCGGAACTCTTATTCCATTGTACCTTTAGCATGGGAATAACCTTATTCCTTAGGGTACGTACTTCACGATCTAGTATCTTTATGGGCTTCTGTTCATATGTGAGATCCTTCTGGATAAGTAAGTCTCCATGTTCAATAATATGTGATGGATCGTGTACATACTTCTTCAACATAGATATGTGGAACACATTATGTACTTCAGACAATTGAGGAGGCAACGCGATGCGATAAGCAACCTCGCCTACTCTTTCTAGTATCTCGAAAGGTCCGATGAATCTTCGTGTAAGCTTGCCCTTAACACCAAATCTCTGTATTCCACGTCCAGGCGATATCTTGAGAAATATATGATATCTGACTTGGAATTCAAGATCTCTCCTTCTTGTGTCAGCATAAGCCTTTTGCCTAGACTGAGCCACTTGCAGTCTTTCTCGGATTAATTGTATTTTCTCGGTCGTATCCCTTACCATGTCTGGACCTAGCAGTTGTTTCTCTCCAACTTCATCCCAGCATAAGGGTGATCGGCAACTCCTTCCGTATAAAGCTTCGAAAGGCGCCATTTTGATACTTGCCTGGTAGCTATTATTGTATGCGAATTCGACCAGAGGCAAGTGATCATTCCAGCTTCCACCAAAATCAATGATGCATGCCCTAAGCATGTCTTCAACTACTTGATTTGTTCTCTCGGTCTGACCATCCGTTTGAGGATGAAAAGCTGTACTAAAGTTAAGCCTTGTTCCTAATGAATGTTGTAGTCCCTTCCAAACATGAGAAGTAAAACGAGGATCTCTGTCAGACACAATCGAGACAGGAATACCATGTAATCTGACTATTTCCTTGATGTATAATGCAGCCAAAACATCGACTGACCATCGTCTTCTTATTGGCAAGAAATGCGCCGATTTAGTCAATCGGTCAATGATAACCCATATTCCATTATGTCCTCCTTTGGATTTAGATAGACCCATAATGAAGTCCATACCAATATCTTCCCACTTTCAATTGGGAATATCTAGAGGATGTAGCTTTCCAGCAGGCTTTTGGTGTTCTGCCTTGACCTGTTGGCAAGTGAGACAGCGTGACACGTAGTCCGCTATTTCCCTTTTCATATTGGGCCACCAAAAATTTCTTTTCACATCTTGGTAAATTTTGGTAGATCCTGGATGAATCGTGTACCTTGCTCTATGAGCTTCATCTAAGATTTTCTTCTTTAATTCTGGACAATCCGGTATACAAGTTCTATTTTTGAACATCAATCTTCCATCAGAAGTGAATTGGAAATCAGACCGTCCTTCCATTCTGCCTTTGATTTCTACTAATGTTGGGTTATCATCTTGAAGTGCTTGTATTTTGGTTAATAGGTCTGGCTGAATGCTTATATGAGACAATGTGACACATCTGAAGTCCGTGTCCATGCTTATATTGAGTTCAGAGAATTTCTCCAGCAACTTCCATTCTTGAATCATACAATTGGCTAACAGTGCTCTCGGCTTTCGACTAAGAGCATCAGCTACTGGATTCCCCTTTCCGGGATGATATTCTATATTGAAGTCGAAGTCCTTGAGATATTCTAGCCAACGCATTTGCCTCATATTCAGTTCCTTTTGAGAGAAAAGATATTCGAGACTCTTGTGGTCGGAGTATACAGTAAACTGCACTCCATATAGATAATGCATCCAGATCTTTAGTGCAAATACTACCGCGGCTAATTCTAAGTCATGGACGGGGTAGTTCTCCTCATGCTTCTTTAATTGACGAGAAGAGTAAGCTATAACCTTTCCTTGTTGCATTAGAACACATCAGAGGCCAATGCCAGAAGTATCAGTGTATACCTCGAATTTCTCTCCTTCCATTGGTAAAGCTAAGACAGGAGCTGTAGTAAGATGATCCTTGAGAGTTTGGAAGCTTCTTTCACATTCCTCACTCCATTCGTAACGGATCTCCTTACGAGTTAACCTCGTAAGTGGTACGGCGATCTTAGAGAAATCTTTGATGAATCGCCTGTAATAGCCAGCAAGACCTAAGAAACTTCAGATCTCGCTAGCATTGGTCGGTCTTTCCCAATTTCTTACAGCTTCAACTTTTGATGGATCTACTGATAAGCCATCCTTTGATATAACATGTCCGAGAAAAGTCACTTCCTCAAGCCAGAATTCACACTTGCTGAGTTTTGCATATAATTGGTTTGCCCTCAATATTTGTAATGTAATCCTTAAATGCTCCTCATGCTCTTCCTTGGTCTCGGAATAAATCAATATATCATCAATAAAGACCACCACGAATTGATCCAAATAAGACCTGAATATACTATTCATTAACTGCATAAAGGCAGCAGGGCATTCGTTAGTCCGAAAGGCATAACAACAAATTCATAATAGCCATACCTGCTTCTGAATGCGGTCTTATGAATATCATCGTCCTTGATTCTTAGTTGGTGATATCCTGACCTGAGATCAATTTTGGAAAAATACTTGGATCCTGAAATTTGATCAAATAATTCATCGATTCTCGGCAGTGGATACTTGTTCTTGATAGTGAGATGATTCAACTGCCGATAGTCGATGCATAGCCTCATGGATCCATCTTTCTTCTTTACAAATAATACAGGCGCTCCCCATGGGGAAGTACTTGGTCTTATGAATCCTTTCTTAATGAGTTCCATCAATTGCTCCTTTAACTCCTTGAGTTCAGCAGGTGACATTCTATACTGTGCCTTAGAAACTGGACCTGCACCAGGAACTAAATCGATGGTGAAGGCCACTTCTCTTTGTGGGGGTAATCCAGGCAATTCCTCCGGAAACACGTCCGAAAATTCTTGCACAACTGGGATATCTTCTATCTTAGTCTCCTTATTCTCCCTAAGGGTGACAAATGCAAGGAAAGATACACATCCTTTCCTGATTAGCTTGCTAGCTCGGAGAGCTGAAATAAGTGGCGATTTGCTTCGACTCTTGAGGCTAGTAAAGATTAATTCCGGAAACTCTTTGAAAGTAACCTTGCTATTGCGGCAATCGACAGTTGCCTGGTATTTGGATAACCAATCCGCTACTAGTACGACATCATACTCCTTTAGATCTAAACATATAAGATCAATAGGGAGATTCCTACCCTGAACCAATACTTCACAGTTTTGGTAATGGTGAGTGATATCAGTTTCGTTACCAAGAGGAGTAGACAAAACTAATTTTAGTCATTCCGGTTCTAAGGGTAACGGTTCAGCAAACTTTTTAGAAATAATTGAATGTGAAGCACCCGTATCAAATAAGACATATGCAGACTTGGAACAAACTTTCAATGTACCTTCTACTAGTCCGCCTTCTTCTTCTTCGGTCTCCTTAATTGCGTGAAGACGAGCGTTCTTGGTTACTGGGCGCTTTCCGTCACCGACTTGATCATTAAGTAATGGGCAATCGGGAATCCGATGCTCACGGCTCTCGCAACGGAGACATGCTCCAAGTTTCCTCCAGCACTCTTCGGCTTTATGACCAGCCTTATCACAATGCTTGCATATTATATTCGAAGGTGAAGTAGTGATAGAGAAGGGCTTGGTCTTCTTAAATTTTTGGTCTTGAGAAGAAGTACCTCCAGTGCTAGGCCTCTTCTTGAAGTTGGGTTTAAAGGAACCCGAACTTGTAACTTGTTCTTTCTTATCCTTCCCACGGATTCTATCTGATAGCTCCGTGGCATCTTCTAATAATTGAGCTCGGCGTACTATCTCTGAGTAGACCTGAATATCCATTGGCGCCAGCTGGGTAATATATTGGGGCCTAAGCCCATTAAGGAACCTCCTAGCTTTCATCTTCTCGGTGCTAACTAAGTGCTTAGCATACCGAGACAATCTAGAGAATTGTGCCTCGTACTCCGCCACCGATAATGACCGTTGCTTGAGTGCGGCAAATTCGGTAGCTTTCTTTTCTTGGACTCGGTCTGAAAAATATTTATTGTTGAAATGTTCAACAAATTCTTCCCAAGTAATTTGGTCCGAATTTATAGTGGCTTCGACTGCCTCCCACCAGCATCTGGCATCTCTCTCTAACTGAAAAGTAGCTAATAAGACTTTTTCTTGATCCGTGCATTGCATAACACGGAATATACTTTCCGTCTCCCTGATCCAGTGCTCTGCGTCGTCTGGATCAGTAGATCCCATGAATTTGGGAGGGTTCATGTTTTTAAAGTTCCGGTGGAGACTCCCGGCTCGCTGTGCACCTCCCTGTGCTACATGTTGCAGCACCTAGGTCATTCCTTGGAGTGTACGCTGCATGTTGCGCCATTGAGCACGTTCGGCAGCCATTATCCTACAATTACAATAGCTATATTAGTGTGCAATTTCGTTAAGAGCTCTTAAATTTTCCATGTTAACTCCACCCTTGGTTCTACCCAATCTCACTGGTTAATGGTTTAAACCTATCCTTGGACTTGGGTTTCCTAGGAATTGAACAACCTAGGCTCTGATACCATAAAAACTGTCACGCCCCGAGAGCGGAAGATACCCGGAGACGCGTGACGAGTTTATATCAATCATGTCAATCAGAGTATTAGTGTATTTGACACCAAAATCAGAGATGCGTAAAAGTAAAGATAACCCAATACTTTATTCCTTCATAAGAATATGTCCATTACAAACCTTTGAAGTACTAACTAAAATAAAGGAAAAATACAAGGTTGACTCAAGAAAATATGAAAAAGACTAGATAACACGGGAGAAGCTCTATCTCTTTCACTCTTGATTTTTCCCATCCGTTTGAGTTCCCTCATCGTCGAACTTACCTGAAAAGTAAGGAAACACTAAGTGAGCGAACGCTCAGTATGAAATTATATCTCAAGAACTAGCAATGGGTTTAAGTAATTACATCTTTCATGAATGCACTATAGCTATGCATGTTCGCAAAAAACGACAAGATAGAGAGAGTGTAACACAATGAGATAGCGACGAGAACTAGTCATGAACTTTCAAGAACTTATATCAAAAGATATCAAGATATTCAGGCAAGTGTATTCATCGTGTCATGTTGGAATTTGGCTATCACGTTCAAGCACGCAAGTATGCAATTACCCTTTTTCGGGTCACGCAAGTCATGTACTATCAAGTCAAGTACAAGTACAAGATTTGTGGAATGTTTAATCAAGCTAGTCATGCACTTCGATATAATGCCAATACCGTGATCAATCAACTCCCATGGGCACAAGTACTTTTGGGTGCTCCTCCCAGGACCAGATCGGGCCCTATATGCGCAGGCATTAATCATGTATTTTAACATCCACTTTTGTGTATAGCCAATATGGAATTTCAAGAATAAAGCTTGTAGACATGTAGGATAAACTTTGATAGAGTAGAGTCCAAAAATATGACACTTGACATAGATAGGCGATAATAACGGTACAATCACGATTATCGATAAAACTAGGTGGAATTGGTTCCCTAACTTGGGTACCACGACAAACAAGTATGGACACTCTTTATATAGAATTGAGGTCCACATGAACAGCACATCAATGGCAAGACGTCCTCATTCTTAATATAGAATTGAGGTCCACAAGAACATCATGTTGAATATAGAATTGGGGTTTACAAGAACAGCATCAAATGGCATGATAACCTCATCCTATTAAGAGAATTCTCATGATACACACCTTGCATAACATGAGGGCCGGTATACCATGTTTCTTTAGAGTGACATGGTAAAATAGTGTAATGGGTTTTTATGGTACAACCAGCTCAGTCGACCTTGAGGGAATCCAAGGCTCGAGGAGTCTTATGGAGGTCTCTATGACTAACTTGCTAGTCCAAAGGAACAGAATGTCCAATGGAGAGCTTGTATGTCACCGAGAAATAGTGGGTAATGCGATAAATCATCGTGAAACGTGGGACTATATTCACGGAGTGGAAATATAGTGCCAATATATATATACATAGGTATGAAACCGTGTTAACCGAGGGAAAAATAATAATACAGGAAAATAGCGACTTGACCAAAGTCATTAATCATCCAATTAACGCCTTACAGAGGGGCGTTTATTTACAAATTTGACGACTTATACATTAGTCGTCCCTTCAATATTTCTATTCTACAGAAAATCAATATTCTGGAATTTTAACAAAAACGTGCCCTGGACAGGGGCGTTACTTTTCAATTAGCGCCCTGGTCTGGGGCGTCAGTTCAATAAGAGACGACCTAGACAAGGTCGTGAATTCAAGAATTTACCAATTTTCAGATAATAAAATTTCAGGAAAAAGGGTACATGATCATGACAGGAAAAATAGCAGGATTTCACAGGTATCCTCATGCAATATATTAGATTCATGGTTACATAGATATTAAATTTTAAACGTGGGTATTTATTAATTACATGAAATTGATGACTTCTGGGCAGGGCGTCAAAACAATAATTAGCGCCCTAGTGTGGGTCGCTTCTTTAAATTAGCGCCCTTGCCAAGGGCGTTTCTTTTTGAAATTACATAGAAAATATCTGAAACCACAATAAAACTATATGCATGCACGACCGATGATATTATTAAGATCTTAAGCTAGTTTGGGCTATGATCTTGAGAAAACCTACCTGACGGTTGTGTGGGTGAAGATACGTGAAGGATTTGATAAGAAAGTGATACTCTGTTTTTCAACAGAGCCTTCTGATCCGGAGGAAGAAGGAGAAGATCATGAAGAACCACGTTCTTCAATAAAAACTGTCACAGGCTACCTGTAAAGGAAGAAGGAGAAGATATTAATAATCTTCACATACGTAACCTAAAGGCAAGGGAAAGAACATTGCCTGTTCTTTACGGTCGATAGCAGCAGCACGAAAGTTAGATCGCCAAAGTAGCGATCTAGGTGAATTAGGAGGCTATGTATAGGTTTTTTTAGAATCCTAAGGGGTTAGTATTGTATTGGAAGTAATATTTCCCCATTAGAGTTCTTTCTATAATCAATCTCCCTCGTAGTTATCCAGAAACTTGCTCTGGATAGTCTCCTGGGTCGAACGAAACTCGAACTGAATTGACGTCTTAAGTGAGGGCGTTGAATTTAAATTGACGCCTTTGCCTATGTCGTTTCTTGTGAAAAACGCGCCCAGGTGGAGGGCGTTACATTTACTTCCCTTTTTTTATTATTTTGGCAGTTTGATAATTGACGCCTTGTTGTTTGGGCGTCCCTTTTTAATTAGCGCCTTATCTAGAGGCGTTTCTTAATGAAGTAGCGCCTTGACCAAAGGCGTTATTTCCATTCTATCGTTGTATTTATTCTTTTTGATGTTTCTCATTCATTTATTTAATACTTTATCAAATTTGATTAATTTGGGGTTTTTTATTTTCTTTTTCTTTTTTTTTCCAGGGTTGCTACAGGATGTTTGTGTGATAATTGCGTGGTTTGTTAGTACATTCTAGCTACATTCTTGTTCATGAAAGGCCATATCATGTTCTTGATACATTCTTGCTAATTCATACTTGTTCATTCTATCTTACATGATCATCTTATTACCTTGGTTATTTACATATGATTTATTGCATTAGCATGATTTCACTTTATTTTCTTTAGAGCTAAAATGCTAATCACTTTAATACAACCTTCATGTTGATGCGAAGATACCTACTAGGTAAGTGTGCTCATTATCTATTTCTAATCTTTTTTAGGAGATGGAAGTGATTCGAATTCGGATTCGAGTTATACAAGTAGCGGGTCCGAGAGTGAGTGAAAGTCATATCAAAATGAGAGTGAAGACTTAGGAAAGTCAAATCTTGTTTAGATTGAGTCTTTGTAATTTCCTTTTTCTTGAGTCTGATGGATTAAAGATGGTTGAAAAGTTATTGTATTTGAATAGTTTGATCTGATAAAATAAAGTTGGAGTTTGAGTAAATTATTGTGCAATTACATTTTTATGTGTGATTGTCTTGCGCTCTGATCGTTCTTGCTCGCAAGAGGCTTACCATGCCGGCTGTTCACGTTTCTCGAGCTAGTCTTCCACTGTAATAAAGGCTCAGGGCGTGACAGTTAAGTTGGTATCAGAGCCTAAGTCTCAGGACTTAGAGAAAAGAGTCACGTCATAGGATAAGTCCAAGGCTTAAGGACCCCTACCTATGAACTAAGGAAGAAATTTTCTCACCCATGCGAGAATTGGGTAGAGCCTGGGATAAGATAATTAAGTATTTTAAGATTTATCTCTTTCTAATTTCATGAGAATTAGCAAATTGTTATTTCTCTCAGGTACCTCATTATTACAATGGCTCATCGAGTACATTGGGGTGGCATGCAACAAACGGTTGCCGACCTTACTCAGGCATTACAAACTATGGCCCAAGCAGGCGCAGGGGAGAGGGCTGGTGACTTGCATCGTAATATTCAGAGCTTAAACCCTCCGCGTTTCTACGATTCTTCTAATCCAGATGAGACAGAAAATTAGATAGATGAAATGAATCGTATCTTCGATGTTATCCAGTGTACAGATCAAGAAAAAGTGCGTCTTGTAACCTTTCAACTTAATAAAGATGCACGCACATGGTGGAAATCAGTACCTACACCTCCGACAGATGCACCTCATACATGGGACAGTTTTCTTACTCTATTCCGTGCTAAGTACTTTTCTGAGCATGTTAAAGAAAAAAAGGCTATGGAGCCCGCCTCTCTTCGTCAGGGAATGATGACAGTCGTAGAGTATGAGTTTCAATTCTCCAGGCTAGCACCCTATGCACCGCATTTAATTAGTACCGATTTATTGAAGGCTAATCGATTTATGGAGGGGTTACGACCCGGTTTCATTCAGCAGCTCGGGACCCAAAACATTCGTACCTATGTAGAGATGGTCCAGCGGGCATATTTATGTGAGAGGACCTTAGAAAAGGTCGAGAAATTGAAAGGAAAATGAGAAGAGTCCAGCCGACGATCTGATCGGCGTTATAAGAAAGAAAAATTCAGCATCACGGAACCTCACAAAAGCCATGATAGTAAGAAAAGATCAAGGAGCGGGAACAGTGGAAGTTCCCAGAAGAATAAGAAAGTCAAGGAAGAGAAGGAGCAAGTCATGGCGGCTTGCACATTTTGCGAGAAGTTCGGCCATTCGGCTGAAGAATGTTGGAAGCGCCTTGGTGCTTGTCTACGTTGTGAAAGCAGGGAGCATCGTATGCCAGATTGCCCCCTTATGAAGGATCAATCATCTGGTGGTGGACGTAGGAGACAGGCTCGCCTCAATGTTGTTCTAGAAGAAGAAGAAGCGGCCAGGGATGGTGGGCTTATGGAAGGTACCCTTCAAATTTGTTCCCGTCCTACATTTGTACTATTTGATACTGGTGCCTCTCATTCTTTTATCTCCACTACTTTTACAAAAACATTACCAATTGCATCAGTTCCCCTACCTTCAGATCTTACTATTACCACACCCTTAGGTTCTGGAACAAAGCTTACCGAGTATTATCCTGATAGTGAGGTAATAGTAGAAGGTCAAAATCTCCTCGCAAACTTAGCATGCCTTGACATGAAAGGTTATGATGCCATCTTAGGGGTAGATTGGCTTATAGATCATGATGCTGATATTAACTGTCAAAATAGGATTATATCTTTTCGAAAACCCAATCTTCCAAGATTTTCTTTCCATTGCATCAAGTATAGGAAACATCCCACTATCATATCCTCTCTTCACGCTTGCAAACTTATCTCGCAAGGATGTGAAGCTTGTCTTGCTTTTGTCATTGTTACTGAGTCCAAGGAAATCATCATAGCAGACATTCCTATTGTAATTGGGTTCCCAGATGTGTTTCCACCCGAATTACCAAGTTTACCACCCGAGAGGGAAGTAAACTTCACTATTGAACTCATTCCAGGAGCAGCACATGTTTCTATAGCCCCATACAGGATGTCCCCCACGAAACTTAAGGAACTAAAGAGACAGTTGCATGAACTATTAGATAAAGGTTTCATCAGACCTAGCACACCCCCCTGGGGTGCGCCGGTTCTATTCGTCAAGAAGAAAGATGGCTCTCTCAGGTTATGCATAGACTACCGACGACTGAATCAACTTACAATCAAAAATAAGTATCCGTTGCCGCGTATTGATGAGCTCTTCGATCAGCTTTCAGGAGTAGAGTATTTCTCCAAGATTGACCTCAGATCAGGTTATCATCAGCTTAGAATTAAAGAAGAAGACATTTATAAATCAGCATTTCGAAGTCGTTATGGCCAATATGAATTCGTGGTGATGCTGTTTGGGTTAACAAATGTCCCAACAGCATTTATGCAACTTATGAACAATGTTTTCCAGCCATATCTAGACCAGTTCATCGTCGTCTTCATCGATGACATCCTGGTATATTCTAAGACAAAAGAGGAACATGAAGGACATCTGATGATAGCTTTGTAAACACTTAGAGAACATAAACTTTATGTCAAGCTTAAGAAGTGTGAGTTCTAGCTCAAGGAAGTTTCATTCCTAGGCCACATTATTTCAAAAGAAGGTATCGCTGTGGATCCTTCTAAGGTAGAAGCTGTCAGAAACTGGAGCCGGCCAACGACTGTATCAGAAGTAAGGAGCTTTTTGATTCTAGCTAGTTATTATAGGAGGTTCATTAAGGACTTCTCAAAAATTACTGTTCCATTAACTAGACTCACAAGAAATGAAAATCCTTTTGTCTGGTCAGAGGAATGTGAAGAGAGTTTTCAAACTCTTAAGAACCATCTTACTACAGCTCATATTCTATCACTGCAGGTGGAAGGTGGTAGATTCGAAGTATATACGGATGCGTCTGGCATTGGCTTAGGGTGCGTCCTCATGCAAAACAGAAAGGCAATCTGTTATTCTTCAAGACAATTGAAACGTCACGAAGAGAATTACCCTATGCATGATTTGGAATTGGCTGCTGTTATTTTCGCCTTAAAAATTTGGCGTCATTATCTCTATAGAGAGAAGTTCACGGTCTACTCGGACCACAAAAACTTGAAATACTTATTCTTTCAAAAGGAGCTAAATATGAGGCAGAGGAGATGGTTAGAATATCTCAAGGACTTTGATTTTACAATTCAATATCATCCTGGAAAGGCTAATACTGTAGCCGATGCACTCAGTAGAAAATCAATGGGAAAACTATCAAGTCTTATGATTAGTATGACTAATCTTATTCTTCAATTTGCTCAGTTGAACTTAGATATTGACATGAAGGAAGAAGAAGATTATTTTATAGCCAATATCCGAGCTCAACCTACATTAATGGAAGATCTAGTCAGGCTACAAGATAATGATCATGTATTACTGGAAATCAAAGCCAACATAGAACAGAGGCCGGATTTTTCTGTCTCCAATGACGGAAGATTGCTATTTAAGGGCCGAGTGTGTGTACCAGATCATGAGGATACGAAGAAACTGATCCTAGAAGAAGCACATATGTCCAAGTACACCATTCACCATGGTAGTACCAAAATGTATCAAGATCTTAAAAGAAATTTCTGGTGGCCCAATATGAAGAGGGAAATAGCTGATTTCGTGTCCCGCTGTCTCACTTATCAACAAGTAAAGGCAGAGCATTTTAGACCCGCAGGTAAATTACACCCCTTAGATATTCCAGCATGGAAGTGGGAAAGCATAGGAATGGATTTTATCATGGGATTACCTAAGACCAGAGGAGGATACGATGGTATCTGGGTAATCATAGATCGATTGACTAAATCTGCACATTTCATACCAATCAAAAGTCGATGGTCTGCAGATATTCTAGCAGCATTATACATAAAAGAAATTATCAAATTACATGGTGTCCCTGTCACTATTATATCTGATAGAGATCCTCGATTCACATCATAATTTTGGAAGGATCTACAACACTCACTAGGGACTAGATTGAATTTAAGCACAACATTTCATCCACTAACTGATGGTCAGATTGAAAGAACAAATCAGGTAGTAGAAGATATGCTCAGGGTTTGTGCTATTGATTTTGGAGGAAGTTGGCATGATCACTTGCCTCTGGTGGAATTTACATATATCAATAGTTATCAGGCCAGCATATAGATGGCACCCTTTGAAGCTTTATATGGAAGAAGCTGTAGATCACCAATATGTTGGAATGAAATAGGGGAAAGGCAATTTCTAGGCCCCGACATTATCAGGGATTCTTCAGAGAAAATTAAGCTCATTAAAGAAAGATTGCAGATGGCACAAGATAGGTAAAAATCTTATGCTGATAATCGAAGGCGCAACTTGGAGTTTCAAGTAGGAGATCATGTATTTCTTAAAGTTTCTCCAAGTCGAGGTATTCGAAGATTTGGTATTAAGGGAAAACTTACTCTAAGATTTATTGGTCCTTTTGAAATTCTAGAAAGAGTTGGTGAAGTAGCTTATCAAATTGCTTTACTTCCACAATTATCTGAAGTTCATAATATATTTCACGTCTTGATGCTCAAGAAGTATGTACCTGATCCTTTCCATGTCATCACTTACGACAATCTGGAGATTAAGAAGGACTTGACATACGAACAAAAACCAATCAGAATACTTGTGCGGTAAGTATGTCAACTTCGGAACAAGACTATTCCCGTGGTTAAAATCCAGTGGACAAAGTCAGGAGAGACATGGGAAATAGAAGAAGCCATGCGAAAAAGATTTTCAGAATTATTCAAATGTAAGTACACTCTCCATCTAATCCATGTATTGAATTTGGAGACCAAATTATTTTAAGTGGGGGAGGGTGTAATGACCCAAAATATTTATATTATTTCAAGAATTATTTAATGATTTTTTTAGAATTTATTAGAAATTTATTAAGGCCCAATTATGGTAAACGATTAATCTAGCCTATTTAATTGAAGCCCAAAAGGTTTAAGGACCAAGCCCATTAAGTTTGGCCCATATTCTAGAAGGTTATTTAGCCTATTCACGAATTATAAGGATAAATACTCATTAATTAAATAAATAAGTGGATAAGACTAAATTATAATTTGAATTCATTTCAAATTCGGCACCTACGATAGGTAACAGTCTATCGTACGACCGCCACGGGGACCTGACGCTCTAGGGTTCGACCGTTACACTCCGACAGTTCCGTGAATTAAAGAATGACTAAAAAGATTAGATTTTTAATAGTCTATCTCTTAGGGATCGAGATGGGAGGGCTAGTAAACATGTTAAGGACTCTCTGAAGTTGATCTAAGGTCTAATAAGGACTCTAGAATCGATATAATCCACAAAACCCTAGCTAGAACCTCTAAATAGACCCCAGTTTTGACCTGCGCGAGTCTTACATGGGCTCGCATGGAACTAAGATAAGGAGATAGTATTTCGGGTAAGTTCTTTAGAACTTTTTATTGTTAATACATAGGACTAACATCTCCCAAAATTTCATGCTAGGAGATCGACTACACAAGGAGCTAGAACCTTGCAAAGTTGCTGGTTTCATCACGTCAACCCAGGAAACTGTACAACGGGATGCTGAAGATCAAAAGATTAGAACACCAAAACAAGGTATTTAGAGTTCGGTTCTTTAGAACTTTTTGTTTCCCTTAGTGTCATCTTCTTACCCTCCAAATTTCACGTTTATAGGTCAAGCGATTACGGAGTTAGAGCAACGTGAAGTTACTGAAAATTCACAGGAAGGGAAGAACTAGGGCGTGTCTTGCAGTCCCGAATTGGAAGTTGAAAGCCCAGGAAAGGGGTAAGTCATCTCATGAACGGCAAGAATATCATGCTAGGAGTAAAAGCCCAATGGTTTTGTTTGATTTCATGCACTATGGACCATGAATTTCATGATTTAGTTCGGTCTATGCATACATGCATATTTTTAGCCTAAATTAAAGATAAAAAGGTATTTCTCCTATAAATTCACTGAAACCTATGCATCTAGATGGCCTTTACTTCGTTTTGTCGTTACTAGAGTAGTTATTTATTTTTCTTGCATGAGAGGTTTTAAACCGAAGTTCTTTTATTTTTACTGTCAGTAGTGCTCTGGCAGATTATAGTTAGACCGTCACATGACTCTAACGGCCTTACGATAGACCGTCAGACCTTCTGTCACACTTAAGTTCTCTGTAATCTCTGACGGACCAGAATCAATGCGTCACAGTCTTCTAACGGCTCCACGATAAACCATCACAGCCATATGATGCACCTGTCTTAGACCGCCAGAGTGCTGTGTTCTGTCTATTCGGGACAGAATTGAGAATAGTGAAATTTGCTTATAAATAAGCCTAGATATCCAAGTTTTGACATGTTTTCATGACTTTAAGTTTATTTATTGATTCATGATAGAAATTGCATGTCTAAAGCACCTTGAGTTATTTTAAGCATATGTTAATTTCGTTTGCCAAACTCTATAGTTTTGTATTAAAAACATGATTTTAAAAGTTGTATTGACGGAGTTTATCATGATTTCACCTTGTTACACATTCTTTCTCATCTATAGAGTCATTTTCTTTAAGTATGTGGCATATACTCTGGTATGTGTCCACTAGTTACACTTTTTGCACTATAGGAATACATTCTTGAACTTGAGGACCTCTCTATTGGATATTCCTTCCAATGGACTAGGAAATCTTGTTTCAAGCCCTCCGTAATTCTTCGCGAGCCTGGGATTCCCACTCGGACGCCGAGTTGGTTGTACCGTTAAAGCCAAATTGTCTATAAAAGCACTACCGAAGTTTTAAAATCTGTCAATATAACGGCCTATTACTCGACCATCAGGCCCATATAATGGTCCAGTACACAACCGTCACATTTACTGACTCCAATTTATTTTTTCTGGATTCAGCCCATTCTAACGGTCCAATACTAGACCGCCATGTTCATGTAACGACCCATTAATTGACCGTCACAATTCCTGAGTACTTTAACCCGAGGTTTGACCTAAGGGTTGATATTTCAAAGTTCTTAGATGGATTATTGATGGTCTAGGACTTGTCATATTGTTCAAGATACTTAATTTTAAATTATAGAAGATAAGGAATATATTGTTATGCTGTCGAATTAATTCCATGCGCATAACCTTATTTTAAGTCATTCTTGATCCCTCACATTCTTAATTGAAGCGTTCATTCATTGAATTATTGTTATCATGAACTTATTGAACTTGTTATATTACTCGCCATATTTTATTACTTGAAATGTGGAAGTAACTTAATTTATACTTGTAGATGCGATCGAGTACTGATTGTGTTCAAGGGCTCTATGCTAATCCCCTCAACTGATTGTCGGAAACATACTGTAAACCATGGGGTATGATGCTACTGGCGTCGCATTACGCTGGGAGTACTTTCTCTATAAATAAGTGAAAATCCACAAGGCACGACATATATACGTACATGACTTTCTTGCTTGTTACGTGATATTCCACAAAAATTCACCAAATACTTGCTCCTAAGCAAATGATGTTTGTGTGATAATTACGTGATTTGCTAGTACATTCTCGCTATATTCTTGTTCATGAAAGGCCGTATCATGTTCTTGATATATTCTTTCTAAGTCATACTTGTTCATTCTATCTTACATGATCATCTTGTTACCTTGGTTATTTACATATGATTTATTGCATTAGCATGATTTCACTTTATTTTCTTTAGAGCTAAAATGCTAATCACTTTAATAGTGCCTTCATGTTGATGCGAAGATACCTACTGGGCAAGTGTGCTCATTACCTATTTCCAATCTTTTTCAGGAGATGGAAGTGATTCGAATTTGGATTCGAGTTATACAAGTAGCGGGTCCGAGAGCAAGTGAAAATCATATCAAAATGAAAGTAAAGACTTATGAAAGTCAAATCTTGTTTAGATTGGGTCTTTGTAATTTCCTTTTTCTTGAGTCTAATGGATTAAAGAAGGTTGAAAAGTTATTGTATTTGAATATTTTGATCTGATGAAATAAAGTTGGAGTTTGAGTAAATTATTGTGCAATTACATTTTTATGTGTGATTGTCTTGCGCTCTGATCGTTCTTGCTCGCAAGAGGCTTACCATGCCGGCTGTTCACGTTCCTCGAGCTAGTCTTCCGCTGTAATAAATGCTCATGGCGTGACAGTTAAGTTGGTATCAGAGCCTAAGTCTCAGAACTTAGGGAAAAGAGTCACGTCATAGGATAAGTCCAAGGCTTAAGAACCCCTACCTATGAACTAAGGAAGAAATTTCCTCACCCATGCGAGAATTGGGTAGAGCCCGGGATAAGATAATTAAGTAGTTTTAAGATTTATCTCTTTCTAATTCCATGAGAATCAACAAATTGTTATTTCTCTCAGGTACCTCATTATTACAATGACTCATTGCGTAGATTGGGGTGGCATGCAACAAACGGTTGCCGGCCTTACTCAGGCATTACAAACTATGGCCCAGGCAGGCATAGGGGCGAGGGCTGGTGACTTGCATCGCAATTTTCGGAGCTTAAACCCTCCGCGTTTCTACAGTTCTTCTAATCCAGATGAGACAGAAAATTGGATAGATGAAATGAATCGTATCTTCGATGTTATCCAGTGTACAGATCAAGAAAAAGTGAGTCTTGAAACCTTTCAACTTAATAAAGATGCACACACATGGTGGAAATCAGTACCTACACCTCCGGCAGATGCACCTCATACATGGGACGGTTTTCTTACTCTATTCCGTGCTAAGTATTTTTCTGAGTATGTTAAAGAAAGAAAGGCTATGGAGTTCGCCTCTCTTCGTCAGGGAATGATGACAGTCGCGGAGTATGAACTTCAATTCTCCAGGCTAGCACCATATGCACCACATTTAATCAGTACCGCTTTATTAAAGGCTAATCGATTTATAGACGGGTTACGACCTGATTTCATTCAGCAGCTCGGGACCCAAAACATCCGTACCTATGTAGAGATGATCTAGCGGGCATATTTATGTGAGAGGACCTTAGAAAAGGTCGAGAAATTGAAAGGAAAAGGAGAAGAGTCTAGCCGATGATCTGATCGGCGTTATAAGAAAGAAAAATTCAGCATCACAGAACCTCACAAAAGCCGTGATAGTAAGAAACGATCCAGGAGCGGGAACGGTGGAAGTTCCCAGAAGAACAAGAAAGTCAAGGAGGAGAAGGAGCAAGTCATGGCGGCTTGCACATTTTGCGAGAAGTTCGGCCATTCGGCTGAAGAATGTTGGAAGCGCCTTGGTGCTTGTCTACGTTGTGGATGCAGGGAGCATCGTATGCCAGATTGCCCCCTTATGAAGGATCAATCATCTGGTGGTGGACGTAGGAGACAGGCTCGCCCTCAATGCTGTTCTAGAAGAAGAAGAAGCGCCTAGGGATGGTGGGCTTATGGAAGGTACCCTTCAAATTTGTTCCCATCCTGCATTTGTGCAATTTGATACTGGTGCCTCTCATTCTTTTATCTCTACTACTTTTGTAAAAACATTACCAATTGCATCAGTTCCTCTACCTTCAGATCTTACTATTACCACACCCTTAGGTTCTGGAACAAAGCTTACCGAGTATTATCCTGATAGTGAGGTAATAGTAGAAGGTCACAATCTCCCCACAAACTTAGCATGCCTTGACATGAAATTTTATGATGCCATCTTAGGGGTAGATTGGCTTATAGATCATGATGCTGATATTAACTGCCGAAATAGGATTATATCCTTTCAAAAACCCCGTCTTCCAAGATTTTCTTTCCTTGGCTTCAAGTATAGGAAACATCCCACTATCATATCCTCTCTTCACGCTTGCAAACTTATCTCGCAAGGATGTGAAGCTTTTCTTGCTTCTGTCATTGTTACCGAGTCCAAGAAAATCATCATAGCAGACATTCCTATTGTAAATGAGTACCCAGATGTGTTTCCACCCGAATTACCCAGTTTACCACCCGAGAGGGAAGTAAACTTCACTATTGAACTCATCCCAGGAGCAGCACCTATTTTTATAGCCCCTTACAGGATGTCCCCCACGGAACTTAAGGAACTAAAGAGGCAGTTGCAGGAACTATTAGATAAGGGTTTCATCAGACCTAGCACATCCCCCTGGGGTGCGCCGGTTCTATTTGTCAAGAAGAAGGATGGCTCTCTCAGGTTATGCATAGACTACCGGTGACTGAATCAACTTACAATCAAAAACAAGTATCCGTTGCCGCGTATTGATGAGCTCTTCGATCAGCTTTCAGGAGCAGAGTATTTCTCCAAGATTGACCTCAGATCAGGTTATCATCAGCTTAGAATTAAAGAAGAAGACATTTATAAATCGGCTTTTCGAAGTCGTTATGGCCACTATGAATTCTTGGTGATGCCGTTCGAGTTAACAAATTTCCCAGCAGCATTTATGCAACTTATGAACAATGTTTTCCAGCCATATCTGGACCAGTTCATCGTCGTCTTCATCGATGGCATCCTGGTATATTCCAAGATAAAAGAGGAACATGAAGGACATCTGAGGATAGCTTTGAAACACTTAGAGAACATAAACTTTATGCCAAGCTTAACAAGTGTGAGTTCTGGCTCAAGGAAGTTTCATTCCTAGGCCACATTATTTCAAAAGAAGGTATCGCTGTGGATCCTTCTAAGGTAGAAGCTGTCAGAAACTGGAGCCGGCCAACGACTGTATCAGAAGTAAGGAGCTTTCTGGGTCTAGCTGGTTATTATAGGAAGTTTATTAAGGACTTCTCAAAAATTACTGTTCCATTAACTAGACTCACAAGAAAAGAAAATTCTTTTGTCTGGTCAGAGGAATGTGAAGAGAGTTTTCAAACTCTTAAGAACCATCTTACTACAGCTCATATTCTATCACTCCGGTATGTGTCCACTGTTGGGTCCCACAGTGTAGTGGCACGGATCTAGAGGGGGGTGAATAGATCCCTCTCTAAAAATTATAGCCAATTAAAAAGACTTGAAGGCTTCTCAATCAAACCTCACCGAACATGCAAGTGATAAGATCACACACGGTGAGATGGCAATTTGAACTAGCAGTATACGTTGACAAATTTAGCATCAATGTGCAAGATAATCAATAACTCTTCTTGTGAATGGTGGTAGAAGATAAGGAACAAGCATACAACCAATCACACATGCACAAGAATTTTTTAGGTGGTTCGAGACCACGACGGGTACCCTACGTCCACCCCTCACCACCTCGGTGAGGCTTCACTAAAACGCTACACGAGGTAGCACACGGGGACGAGCCCCAATACACCATACGCTGCACGACGGTATCAAAACACACACACGAGCATGAGGCTCAACACACTGCAGAGCAGCACAGACACGAGGGTGAACCCTTAACACGGTGCTCAGCACCACACACACACACCATGACGGGGACGCACCCCAACAATGATTACACACTCGAAGACCCCGCTCCGAACACACACATAATATTCTTCGGTTTAAAAGATGAACTCAGATATACATTTGTAAGCTCAATGGACATAAACAAGCATGAATAACTCTAAACTGTGATGAATATAGAGTTGAGGAAACTCCTGAGCATTAAAGATGAAGCTTGGTTCCTTGATGACTTCCGGGGATGGACAGATGGGAGAAGATGCCTTCACAAAGCTCCTTTGGTTCAGATCAGAAGTGTCACGCCCCGAGCCTTTATTACAGTAGAAGACTCGCTCGGGGAGCACGAACAACCGACATGGTAAGCCTCTTGCAAGCAAGAACGACCAGAGCGCAAGACAATCACACACATAAATGCAATTGCACAGAATTTAATCAAACTCCAACTTTATTTCATAAATGATCAAAGTATTTCTTTACAATAATCACCTTTCATTCTACTAGACTCAAGAAATAAGAAAATTACATTGACTCAATCTAAACATTATAGACTTCCTAAGTCTTCGCTTATAGCTTTACAAGACTTTCACTCACTTCCGGACCCGCCACTAGTATAGCCCAAATTCGAATCTGAACTACTTCCATCTCCTGAAAAATGTTGGAAAATAGGTAATGAGCACACTTACCCAGTAGGTATCTTCACATCAACATGAAGACACTATTAAAATAATTAACATTTTAGCTCTAGAGAAATAAGGCAAAATCATGGAATGCGATGATCACGCGATTAAACCAAAGTAACAGGACAATCATATAAGATGGAGTGAGAACAAGAATGAACTAGCAAGAATAGAACAAGAATATGATATTGGCCTTTCATGAATAAGAATATATCGAGAATGTACTAGCAAGCCACATAATCAACACTTTAGCATCTTATGCTTATGAGCAAGTGCTTCGTGAATTTCTGTGGAATATCAAGCAAGAAAGTCATGTACAAGAATGTCATGTCGTGTCGTGTATCTTCACTTATTTATAGAAATAGTACTCCCAGCGTAATGCGACGCCAGTAGCATCATACCCCATGCTTTATAAAATAGTATGTTTCCGGCAATCAGCCGAGGGGACTAGCATAGAGCCCTTGAACACAATCAGTGCTCGATCACATCTTAAGGTATAAATTAAGCTACTTCCACGCATGTAACAGTAAAGTATGGCCAAGAATATATCAATTCCAAGTAATGAAAATCAATGAATGAATGCTTCAACTTGAATATATGAGATCAAGAATGACTTAGACTATGCTATGCTTATGGAAATAAATCGACATCATAACAGTACATTCTTTATTTTTTTCATTCATCATATTAAGTTCCTTGATCAATATTATAAGTTCTAGATTATCATTTGTCCATCTAGAACCTTAGAAAATCAACCCTTTGGTCAAACCTTGGGTTAACATATACAAGCTGTGTAACGGTCATCTACTGGGCCGTTACATCCTGTGACGCTCCAGTAGTAGGCCGTTACAGTGATCCAAGTCCAGAAAGACAAAATAGACCCAGAGAAATGTGACGGTCATGCAATGGGCCGTTACGTGAGCCTGACGGTCCAATGTAAGGCCGTTACATTACTAGAATCAGAAAACACGATAGTGCATTCTAGTTAATGGGTTTTAATGGTACAACCAACTCGGCATCCTAGTGAGAATCTCAGGCGCGCGGAGAATTACGGAGGCCTTGAAACAAGATTTCCTAGTCCATTGGAAGGAATATCCAATAGAGGGGTCCTCATGTTCAAGAATATGTTTCTATAGTGAAAAATGTGAACTAATGGTCAACATACCGGAGTATGTGCCATGTACTTATAGAAATGACTCTATTGATAGAGGAAGAATATATATATAGATATATATCGATGTGAAATCATGAAAAAAACTCCATCAATACATCATTCAAAATCATGTTTCTAATTACAAAACTATAGCGTTTGGGCTCATGAAATTAACATAACTTAAAGTAACAATAAGATGCCAAAACATGCAATACCTATCATGAATGAGTAATTAACCTTCACGTCACATAATCAGGTAAAAACTTAATTAACTAAGCTTAATAGTAAGCAACATTGATAAGTCTAATTCTATCTTGAGTTGACAGTACATAGGAACCTGACGGTCTAGCCAAGGCGCGTCACAGGGAGTGTGACGGTTTATCGAGCAACCGTTACAGAATGTAACGCTCCTGCATAGATGCGTCAGAGTCAACAGAGAAATCAATAGGCAATCAGGGACTGTGACGGTCCATCGTATGACCGTTACTTGTGTGTGAAGGTCCTACTATGGTGCGTTACAGTATCTGCTGATAGAAAATGATATGAAACCTAAGAGATCACATCACATCATGTCTAAATCAAATACCATGTCTATTCTAGGCATGATAACGAAGTATAGGCTATCTATATGCATGGGTTCCAGTGAATAGACAAGATAACTTCTTTTATTTCTATTTAAGGCTAAGAGATGTAAGACATGCATGGAACTATGAAAACATGAAATTGATGATCTATGATGCATGAAATTTAGTCAAATCAGAGGCTTTTAGTCCTATCAAGATGTTTTTGCCGTTCATGAGATGACCTACCTCTTGTCTAAGCTTTAAACTTCCAATTATGGTCTGAACACCGAGCCCTAGTTCCCTTCTTCCTATGACTTTTCAGCAACTTCCTTGGGCTCTAACTCCACGACCTCTTGACCTAAAGATGTGAAATTTGGAGAGGAGTTAGTCTAAAGTATTGGAAACAAATACTTCTAAAAAACTTACCCGAGATTACGACTCCTTACCTTGATTCCACGCGAGCAAAAGTAAGGGTCGCGCAGATCAGAACTAGGTCCTATTTATAGGGTTTTGGATAGGGTTTGACGATTAGATCGATTCTAGAGTCTTTAATTTGTTAAAATCTGATCTCTAAGAGTCCTTAGTAATGTTATAACTCTTCCCTCGTTGATCCCTAGTAGATAAGATCATCAAGTTTCCATCTTTTTATAAGTTCTTCCTCTTATGGAATCTCCAGAGTGTAACAGTCGAATGCAGGCGCGTTAGGTGAATGTGACGGTCTCGCGATAGACCGTTACAGTCAACGTATATAGAGTTTCAAATAAATAAAACTCTTTTATTCATTTATCCATATAATTATCTTAGATAATTAGTCTCTATCCTTAAAATCCGTAAATAAGCTAAATAACCTTCTAGAACATGGGCCAAACTTAATGGTTTTGGGCCTTAAACCTTTTAGATGATGTGTAAATAGGCTTGGTTAATTATTTAACCTAATTGGGCCTTATAATAACTTATTAGTCTCAGAATCCATTTATTAATATATTTAGGCCTTTATAAATTCTAGAAAATTATTTATATAAAATTCTGGGGCACTACACCCTCCCCCACTTAGAAGAATTTGGTCCCCAAATTCAAGATATGGATTGTGGAGAGTGTACTTACAGTTAAATAATTCTAGAAATCTTTTTCTCATGACTGCTTCGGTTTCCCATGTTGCTTCGTATGGCCATATTTTCTTCCATTGAATTTTGACCATAGAGATAACCTTATTTCTTAGTTGACGCACTTCCCGATCCAGAATCTTTATTGGCGTTTGCTCATATGTCATATCCTTCTGAATCTCCAGATTGTCATAAGTGATAATATGGTCAGGATCGTATACATATTTCTTCAGCATGGAGACGTGAAATACGTCATGAACTCCTGCTAATTGTGGAGGTAAAGCCAATCTATAAGCCACTTCACCGACCCTTTCAAGAATTTCAAATGGGCCAATGAACCTTGGAGTTAGCTTTCCCTTAATGCCAAATCTTCGAATACCACGACCTGGAGAAACTTTCAAATATACATAATCTCCTACCTAAAACTCCAAGTCACGTCTTCGATTGTCGGCATAAGACTTTTACCTATCTTGTCCCATTTTCATTCTCTCTTGAATGAGCTTGATTTTCTTTGTAGAATCCCTGATAAGGTCGGGGCCTAAAAATTGCTTTTCCCCTATTTCATTCCAACATATTGGAGATCGACAACTTTTCCCATATAGAGCTTCAAAAGGTGCCATTTGTATGCTTGCTTGATAGCTGTTATTATATGCAAATTCCACCAGAGGCAAGTGATCATGCCAACTTCCTCCAAAATCAATGACACAAGCCCTGAGCATGTCTTCTACCACCTGATTTGTTCTTTCTGTCTGACCATCAGTTTGTGGATGAAAGGTTGTGCTAAAATTTAATCTGGTCCCTAGTGAATATTGTAGACCTTTCCAGAACTGTGATGTGAATCGAGGATCTCTATCTGATACAATAGTGATGGGGACACCATGTAATTTGACAATTTCCTTTATGTACAATGCTGCTAGAATATCCACAGACCATCGACTCTTTATTGGTATGAAGTGTGCAGATTTAGTCAATCGATCTATGATTACCCATATGCCATCATGTCCACCTCTTGTCTTAGGTAAACCCATAATGAAGTCCATCCCCATGCTCTTCCATTTCCATTCGGGAATTTTTAAGGGATGTAATTTACCTGCGGGTCTAAAATGTTCAGCTTTAACTTGTTGGCAGGTTAGACAATGAGACACGAAGTCAGCTATTTCCCTCTTCATATTGGGCCACCAAGAGTTTCTTTTGAGATCCTGATACATTTTTGTACCTCCTGGATGAATGGTGTACTTTGATTTATGTGCTTCTTCTAGGATCAATTTCTTTGTATCCTCATGATCCGGTATACACATTCGTCCCTTGAATAGCAATCTTCCATCATTAGAAGTAGAAAAATCCGACCTTTGTTCAATATTGGCCTTAATTTTCAGTAAAACTGGATCATTCTCTTGTAACTTGGCCAAATCCTCTATTAATGTAGGTTGAGCTCGGATATTAGCTATGAAGCAATCTTCTTCCTTAATGTCAACATCTAAATTCAACTGAGCAAATTAAGGAATAAGGTTAGTTACACTAATCATGAGACTTGATAACATATCCATTGGTTTTCTGCTGAGTGTATCTACTACAGCATTTGCCTTGCCAGGATGATATTGAATAGCAAAATCAAAGTCCTTGAGATGTTCTAACCACCTCCTTTGCCTCATGTTAAGCTCTTTTTGAGAGAATAAATATTTCAAGCTCTTGTGGTCTGAGTAGATCGTAAACTTTTCTCCATAAAGATAATGACGCCAAATTTTCAAGGCGAAAATAACCGCTGCCAATTCTAAATCATGTACAGGATAATTTTCTTCGTGACGTTTCAATTGTCTTGAAGAATAGCAAATCACCTTTCCATTTTGCATAAGGACACATCCTAAGCCAATTCCAGACGCATCCGTATATACTTCAAATCCACCACCCTCCATCGGTAGTGTTAGAATAGGAGCTATTGTAAGGTGATTCTTAAGGTTTTGAAAACTCTTCTCACATTCCTCTTACCAGACAAAATGATTTTCTTTTCTCGTAAGTCTAGTTAAAGGAACCACAATTTTTGAGAAGTCCTTAATGAATCTTCTATAATAACCAGCTAGACCCAGAAAGCTCCTTACTTCAGACACAATCGTAGGCCGACTCTAATTCTTGACAGCTTCTACCTTAGAAGGATCCATAGCAATACCTTCTTTTGAAATAATGTGGCCTAAGAATGAGACTTCCTCGAGCCAGAATTCACACTTATTGAGTTTGGCATAAAGCTTGTGTTCTCTAAGTGTTTGTAAAGCTATTTTCAAATGTTCTTCATGTTCATATCAGGATATCATCGATGAAGACGATAATGAATTGATCCAGGTATGGCTGGAAGACACTGTTCATAAGTTGCATAAATGCTGCTGGGGCATTAGTTAACCCAAACGGTATTACCACGAATTCATAGTGGCCATAACGACTTCGAAAAGCTGATTTATAAATATCTTCCTCTTTGATTCTAAGCTGATGATAACCTGATCTGAGGTCAATCTTAGAAAAATATTCTGCTCCCGAAAGCTGATCGAAGAGCTCATCAATACGCGACAATGGATACTTATTTTTTATTGTCAGCTGATTCAGTCGCTGATAATCGATGCATAGCCTGAGAGAACCATCCTTCTTCTTGACAAGTAAAACCGACGCACCCCAAGGGGATGTGCTAGGTCTGATGAAATCCTTGTCTAGTAGTTCCTGCAACTACCTTTTTAGTTCCTTGAGTTCCGTAAGGGACATCCTGTAAGGGGCTATAGAAACAGGTGCTGCTCCTGGAATGAGTTCGATGGTAAAGTTTACTTCCCTCTCGGGCGGTAAACTAGGTAGTTCAGATGGGAACACGTCTGGGAACTCATTTGCAATAGGAATGTTTGCTAGGACAATTTCCTTAGATTCGGTGATAATGACTAAAGCAAGAAAAGCTTCACATCCTTCCGAGATAAGCTTGCAAGCGTGAAGAGAAGATATAATGGTAGGATGTTTCTTGTATTTGTTGCCAAGAAAATAAAATCTTGGAAGACTGGGCTTTCGAAAAGATATAATCCTATTTCGGCAATTGATATGAGCATCATGGTCTACAAGCCAATCCACCCCTAAGATGGCATCATAACCTTTCATGTCAAGGCACACGAGGTTTGCGGGGAGATTGTGACCTTCTACTATCACTTCGCTATTAGGATAATACTCGGTGAACTTAGTTCTAGATCCTAAAGGTGTAGTAATAGCAAGGCCTGAAGGTAAGGGGACTGATGCAATTGACAACATTTTTGCAAAGGTAGTGGAAATAAAAGAATGAGAGGCACCAGTATCAAATAGCACAAATGCAGGACGAGAACAAATTTGAAGAGTACCTTCCATAAGCCCATCATCCCTGGGCGCTTCCTCTTCGTCTAGAACGGCATTGAGGCGAGCCTGCCTCCTACGTCCTCCATTAGCTGATTGATCTTTCATAAGGGGGCAATCTGGCACACGATGCTCCCTACTTCCACAACGTAAACAAGCACCAAGGTGCTTCCAGCATTCTTCAGCCGAGTGGTCGAATTTCTCGTAAAAAGTGCATGCCGAGGCAACTTGCTCCTTCTCTTCCTTAGCCTTTTTATTATTCTTCTGGGAACTTCCACCGTTCCCGCTCCTTGATCTTTTCTTGCTGTCACGGCTTTTGTATGGTTCCATGATGCTAAACTTCTCCTTTTTATAATGTCGATCAGATCGTCGGCTCGATTCTTCTCCTTTTCCTTTCAACTTTTCGACCTTCTCTAAGGTCCTCTCGCATAGATATGCCCTCTGAACCATCTCGCATAAGTGCGGATATTCTATGTCCCAAGTTGCAGAATTAAACCGGGCCGTAACCCGTCCATAAATCGATTTACTTTTAATAATTCCGTGCTAATAAGGTGTGGTGCATATGGTGCTAGTCTTGAAAACTGCAGCTCATATTCTGCCACTGACATCATCCCTTGACGAAGGGAGGCAAACTGCATGGCCTTCCTTTCCTTTACATGCTCGAAAAAATACTTGGTGCAGAATAAAGTAAGAAAACCGTCCCATGTATGAGGTGCATCGGCCGGAGGTGCCGGAACCGACTTCCACCATGTACGGGCATCTTTATTTAGTTGAAATGTTGCTAGACGCACCTTCTCCTGATCAGTGCATTGAATAACGTCAAATATCCTATTCATCTCATCGATCTAATTTTCTGCCTCATCGGGATTTGAAGATCCATAGAATCGCGGAGGATTTAGACTCCGGAAGTTGCGATGTAGGTCACCAGCCCTTGCCCCTGCACCACCTTGTGCTACAGTTTGCAATGCCTGAGTGAGGCGGGCAACTGTTTGTTGCATACCGTCCCAATCTACGCGATGAGCCATTTGTAAAATAGGGTACCTGAGAGAGAAAAATAACAACTTGTTATTTCTCATGAGAATCAACCTTAAAGTTAATTAATTATCTTATCACGGGCTCTACCCAATCCTCACATGGGTATGGAATTTCTTCCTTAGTTCATAGGTAGGGGTCCTTAAACCTTGGACTTATCCTATGACATGATTCCTTTCCCTAAGTCCTGAGACTTAGACCCTGATACCAACTTAACTGTCACGCCCCGAGCCTTTATTACAGTGGAAGACTCGCTCGGGGAGCGCGAACAGCCGGCATGGTAAGACTCTTGCAAGCAAGAACGACCAGAGCGTGAGACAATCACACACATAAATGCAATTGCACAGAATTTAATCAAACTCCAACTTTATTTCATAAATGATCAAAGTATTCCTTTATAATAATCACCTTTCATTCTACTAGACTCAAAAAATAAGAAAATTACATTGACTCAATCTAAACATTTTAGACTTCCTAAGTCTTCGCTTGTAGCTTTACGAGACTTTCACTCACTTCCGGACCCGCCACTAGTATAGCCCAAATCCGAATCTGAACTACTTCCATCTCCTGAAAAATGTTGGAAAATAGGTAATGAGCACACTTGCCCAGTAGGTATCTTCGCATCAACATGAAGGCACTATTAAAATAATTAACATTTTAGCTCTAGAGAAATAAGGCAAAATCATGCAATGTGATGATCACGCGATTAAACCAAAGTAACAGGACAATCATATAAGATGGAATGAGAACAAGAATGAACTAGCAAGAATAGAACAAGAATATGATATTGGCCTTTCATGAACAAGAATATATCGAGAATGTACTAGCAAGTCACATAATCAACACTTTAGCATCTTATGCTTATGAGCAAGTGCTTTGTGAATTTCTGTGGAATATCAAGCAAGAAAGTCATGTACAAGAATGTCATGTCGTGTCGTGTATCTTCACTTATTTATAGAAATAGTACTCCCAGCGCAATGCAACACCAGTAGCATCATACCCCATGGTTTATAAAATAGTATGTTTTCGGCAATCAGCCGAGGGGACTAGCATAGAGCCATTGAACACAATCAGTGCTCGATCGCATCTTCAGGTATAAATTAAGCTACTTCCAGGCATGTAATAGTAAAGTATGGCCAAGAATATATCAATTCCAAATAATGAAAATCAATGAATGAACGCTTCAACTTGAATATATGAGATCAAGAATGACTTAGACTATGCTATGCTTATGGAAATAAATCGACAGCATAACAGTACATTCTTTATTTTTTTCATTCATCATATTAAGTTCCTTGATCAATATGATAAGTTCTAGATTATCATTAGTCCACCTAGAACCTTAGAAAATCAACCCTTTGGTCAAACCTTAGGTTAACATATACAAGCTGTGTGACAGTCATCTACTGGGCCGTTACATCCTGCGACGCTCCAGTAGTAGGCCGTTACAGTGATCCGAGTCCAGAAAGACAAAATAGACCCAGAGAAATGTGACAGTCATGCAATGGGCCGTTACGTGAGCCTGACGGTCCAATGTAAGGCCGTTACATTACTAGAATCAGAAAACACGATAGTGCATTCTAGTTAATGGGTTTTAATGGTACAACCAACTCGGCGTCCTAGTGAGAATCTCAGGCGCGCGGAGAATTACGGAGGCCTTGAAACAAGATTTCCTAGTCCATTGGAAGGAATATCCAATAGAGAGGTCCTCATGTTCAAGAATATGTTCCTATAGTAAAAAATGTGAACTAATGGTCAACATACCGGAGTATGTGCCATGTACTTATAGAAATGACTCTATTGATATAGGAAGAATATATATATAGATATATATCAATGTGAAATCATGATAAAAACTCCATCAATACATCACTCAAAATCATGTTTCTAATTACAAAACTACAGAGTTTGGGCTCATGAAATTAACATAACTTAAAGTAATAATAAGATGCCAAAACATGCAATACCTATCATGAATGAGTAATTAACCTTCACGTCACATAATCAGGTAAAAACTTAATTAACTAAGCTTAATAGTAATTAACATTGATAAGTCTTATTCTGTCTTGAGTTGATAGTACACAGGAACCTGACGGTCTAGTCAAGGCGTGTCACAGGGAGTGTGACGGTTTATCGAGCAACCGTTACAGAATGTAACGCTTCTGCATAGATGCGTCAGACTCAACAGAGAAATCAATAGGCAATCAGGGACTGTGACGGTCCATCGTATGGCCGTTACTTGTGTGTGACGGTCCTACTATGGTGCGTTATAGTATCTGCTGACAGAAAATGATATGAAACCTAAGATATCACATCACATCATGTCTAAATCAAATACTATGTCTATTCTAGGCATGATAACGAAGTATAGGCTATCTATATGCATGGGTTCCGGTGAATAGACAAGATAGCTTCTTTTATTTCTATTTAAGGCTAAGAGATGTATGACATGCATGGAACTATGAAAACATGAAATTGATGATCTATGATGCTTGAAATTCAGTCAAATCAGAGGCTTTTAGTCCTATCAAGATGTTTTTTCCATTCATGAGATGACCTACCTCTTGTCTAGGCTTTAAACTTCCAATTATGGTCTGAACACCGAGCCCTAGTTCCCTTCTTCCTATGACTTTTCAGCAACTTCCTTGGGCTCTAACTCCACGACCTCTTGACCTAAAGATGTGAAATTTGGAGAAGAGTTAGTCTAAAATATTGCAAACAAATACTTCTAAAGAACTTACCCGAAATTACGACTCATTACCTTGATTCCACGCGAGCAAAAGTAAGGGTCGCGCAGATCAGAACTAGGTCCTATTTATAGGGTTTTGGCTAGGGTTTGAAGATTAGATCGATTCTAGAGTCTTTAATTTGTTAAAACCTAATCTTTAAGAGTCCTTAGCAATGTTATAACTCTTCCCACGTTGATTCCTAGTAGATAAGATCATCAAGTTTCCATCTTATTATAAGTTCTTCCTCTTACGGAATCAGCAGAGTGTAACGGTCGAATGCAGGCGCGTTAGGTAAATGTGACGGTCTCGCGATAGACCGTTACAGTCAATGTATATAGAGTTTCAAATAAATAAAACTCTTTTATTCATTTATCCATATAATTATCTTAGATAATTAGTCTCTATCCTTAAAATTCGTAAATAAGCTAAATAACCTTCTAGAACATGGGACAAACTTAATGGTTTTGGGCCTTAAACCTTTTAGATGATGTGCAAATAGGCTTGGTTAATTATTTAATCTAATTGGGCCTTATAATGACTTATTAGTCTCAGAATCCATTTATTAATATATTGAGGCCTTTATAAATTCTAGAAAATTATTTATATAAAATTCTGGGGCACTACAAGAAGAAAGGACGCAGATGCTTCAATCCCCTTTTCTTTGGTGACTTCATGGCGCATCAAGTCCATGGGTGATGGAGAGATGGTTCAGCCGTCGTTCTTCAACCCAATGGCTTTTGGAAGGTGGAGGACGAACGTCTTCAACCTTGAATCGATCTCAGCATAATGTGGGAAGAAGCTTCAACACGTTCCAGCCGCTCTTCCTGTAAAACCCCAATCGTATATGCATTAGATGCTCCTTTCTTCTTGAATGGAAACCCTATCTCATATGATATATATAACACCAGGGATTTGAGGGCCACGTGGAGGATAATATCCCCCAAGGACCAATCACGATTGGGCATAAAAAGAGGGGATCGAGCTAGGGCTCCGGCCGCCGCGCGAACCGGCGTATTTTCTGGTCGCTGGAAAGTGCCGACCCCTAAGGTCGACACTCGCATACGGGCAAAGCAGAACAAAGGCCGAAACAGCACCCAGCGAAGAAAGTGTCGACCCACGGGGTCGACACTTTCTGCCTGTGACAAAGAAACAAGCCACGGCAGAAAGACCTGGAATAAGTGTTGACCTTGTGGGTCGACACTTATATCCTGGATTCTGAAAAACAAGCCCAGACAGAACCGAGCGATAAAAAGGTTGACCCCATGGGTCGACTTTTTATCCCCAGCTTCAAAGACATAAGAGGGCCGACTGAAAATAGCATCCCTTGGACAAAGTGTCGACCCATGAGGTCGACACTTTTCCTAACATAACAAGCTATGAGAAAACACACAATGGGGTAACTCTGAAAACATGAGACATCAAGGATAACTACATGATGGGAGGAATTAAGTGACTCTACCGCTATTATCACCGATAAACCAAGTACAAATAGATATGGTGTTACCTTGGGGTCTGTTCATCCAAACAACACACAAATTCTCCTTCAACCAACCAAACATAATAACTTACCATTTTGTTGGTCCATATGCCTATAAAGATCCACTTGGAAGATAT
The DNA here is from genome assembly GCA_022559845.1 of Amorphophallus konjac. Classification (NCBI taxonomy): domain Eukaryota; kingdom Viridiplantae; phylum Streptophyta; class Magnoliopsida; order Alismatales; family Araceae; genus Amorphophallus; species Amorphophallus konjac. The sequence continues at coordinate 299,059,315 of CM040121.1, read as the reverse complement.
CCAATGTGGTCTATATTTTCATTCCATTCTATACACCTGTCACATTACATACTGGAAGTTAGTCTTCCACATCATTCAAGTTCTAGAAATTGAAATCTGTCTTTCTAGATTTAATCAATTTCACACTTGAGAACCTACACAACTGTTAAGTGAATTAAATGAATCAACCATAGTCTAAATCGACCAAAAGTACAGTAAGGTGATTCCATGAATTGGTTTGAATCACTCCCTGTCTTCATCTCTCCCTGTGCAACATGCAAGGCAATGTCAATCTAATTCAGCACATAATTCATGAATTTAAAAGGCATCTCATTCAACAATTGCAAAGGTATGGAAATGCTCCATTCAGTCATGAAGAGATTAAAGCAAATCATTCCTCATCCACAAATCACATATTGCATTTAATTACATGGAACCCAATCACATGGTATTTAGTTCATCATCAAAATTCCTTAAAACATGGTAGTGCACGAGGTTCAACAATCTCCCCCTTTTTGATGATGACAAATACTATGTGCAATTAGATAAAAAAGTGTTGACGGAGAAAAAGAGTTTCAAGGAAATTCAATTTCAACCCTAGCATTCTAGACATAAGAGCATGCTTAACAAACCAATAACTCTCATCCTCAAAGTGCAGTTCTCTCTCTTTGAACACAATCAAGGATATGATGCATTTTAACCATGAATTAAGATATCAATAACCATCCATCAACGGGATATATTCATTCCACAAAATAGCCACAAGTTCATAAAATATGACATTCACAAGATAACTCATTACTTCAACATTGTCTATCAGCCATCCACAAATACTGTCCATATTTGGACAACCATGTCCACATGCCATAAACAAACACCATAATAACAAGACACAAACTATCCTCATGACAAGGCATGCAACCAAACACAAGAACAAAATATCCACCATAACAGACAACCAAACACAAGAACAAAATATCCACCATAACAGATAGCACAATTCATCTCCCCCTTTGTCATCAACAAAAGGAGTGGGAAAAGAGAAGAGGTCAATCAATTTGGTCATGAGAAGCAGGGTACAGGAGATCTAGGCCTCAAAGAGAGTCAGAAGGCGTGCGAGGACGCCGGAGAAAATCAGAGAGATCATCAAACATGGAGTTTTGAATGCCAATAGCTGTATGTAGAGAGTCAATAGAGTCGGCCATGGCAGCGAACTTCTGAAGATAAGTGTCATGATGAAGCTTGAGCTCTTTGACTTCTCGTGTAAGGGCATCCACTGATTCTTTGACATTGCAAACTTCATCAGCTAATTTGTCAAATTTAGTGGTCATTGATGTATCTGCTGAAGATGTAGCCTGTGACACTCTGGTTCTGGTAGTTCTGCTGATGGGTTCTTCATGATCTTCACCTTCACTTTGGTCAGATCCTGCTACCGGGGCCTTGCATTTCTTTGACGGAAGTGTGCGAACGAGAACACCATTTTTCAATTCATAGCCCATGTTGTTGCAAATGGATGGGATAGTATAGATGTCAGCATCCCTAATTGGGTGACTGACCTGCTGGCTCAAGTCAATATGCAGATATTGGAAGATCGGTGTTAAAGCAGCTCCATACGGCAAATTCCGGTTCTTGGACTTCCTGTAGCTTGTTATATACTCCATCATTACTTCTGGAAAGTTGACTGGCTCTCCACTCATAATTTGAACATCATCATCATCATCATAATCATCATCATCATCATCAGAGCCTTATCCCAATTAATTGGGGTCGGCTACATGAATCCTGTTCCGCCAAATATTTCTATCAAGTGCAATATTCATATTTAAACTCAAGGAACTAATGTCCTTCCTAATAACATCGCACCATCTCATTTTAGGCCTTCCTCGAGCTCTTTTACTAGCATCCACTAAGATTTGGTCACATCTTTTAACCGGCGCCGAGTTAGGGCGACGAAACACATGTCCAAACCACCTGAGTCTATTTTATCTCATTTTACTATAAATTGTAGCTATCCCTAAGTCCTTATGGATGCGCTCATTCCTAATCTTATCTTTTTTAGTCTTACCACACATCCATCTCAACATCCTCATCTCTGCTACACACATTTTGTGGATGTATTCCTTTCGTACTGCCCAACACTCGGTACCATATAACAAAGTAGGTCTCACAGCCATTCTATAAAATCTCCCTTTGAGTTTCACAGGCATACGACGATCACAAAGGACACCTGATGCACTTCTCCATCTTAACCAGCCTGCCTTAATCCTATGTGTAACGTCATCATAAATCTCCCCATTCTCTTGTATGATAGACCCTAAGTATCGAAAGTTACTACTCTTCATAATGTTATGTCCATCAATTAGAACCATGTCTTCCTGAACCACTCTCCCATTACTAAAATTACAATGCATAAACTCTGACTTACTCCTACTAATTTTAAAACCTTTAGACTCCAAGGCAAGTCTCCAACGCTCTAACTTAGCATTTAGAGCATCAATACTCTCATCAATTAAAACAATATCGTCTTCAAATAGCATACACCAAGGGATATCCTCATGCAATTGTTTAGTTACTTCATCCATAACTAAGGCAAAGAGATACGGACTTAGTGCAGAACCTTGATGCAAACCTATAGAAACGAAAATTCACCAGTCTCCCCAGCAATAGTTCGAATACTAGTAATAGCACCGCCGTACATATCCTTAATCAAATCAACATATCCTTGAGAGATTCCTTTCTTTCTTAATGTCCACCAAATCAATTCTCTCGGTACTCGATCGTACGTCTTCTCAAAATCAAGAAAACCTATATACACATCTTTTCTCATCTCTCTATACTTCTCCATTAGCTGCCGTAGTAAGAAAATAGCTTCTGTAGTAGATCTATTTGGCATAAAACCAAACTGATTTTTCGATACAGTAGTCATACAACAGTGACGTTTTTTAATTATTCTTTCCCAAAGTTTCATAGTATGACTCATAAACTTAATTCCACGATAATTATTACAACTTCGAATATCTCATTTATTTTTATAGAAAGGAACTACAACACTTTTTCTCCAAACTTCTGGCATTCTCCGTTCCTTTAAAATTTTATTAAAAAATTTAGTTAGCCACTGAATATGAATATCTCCTAGGCCTTTCCATACTTCAATAGGTAAGCCATCTAGTCCTAAGGCCTTGCCCACTTTCATTTTCCTTAAAGCATCCTCCACTTCTGACATCTTAATACGCCTGAAATATTGATATTTATCAAATATTGTGGACTCTTGGGTACCTTCTAAAGATAAATCCTTAACGGAATCTCCATTAAGTAACTTCTGAAAATAGCTATGCCACCTCCCTTTAATCTCAAGATACTTAGTTAAAACCCTTTGATATTCACCTTTAATGCACCGAACATGATCTAAATCTCTAGTTTTCCTTTCTCTTAATTTAGCAAGTTTAAATATGTCCTTTTCACCCTCTCGGGTTCCTAATTTATTATATAAATCTTCAAATACCTTTGATTTAGCTTCGCTAACTATTTTCTTAGCTCTCTTTTTAGCGATTTTATAGGCTTCTAGGGTTTGAGCATTTTTGTTAGTTTGCCAAACTTTAAAGCATTCCTTTTTTACTCTAATGGTACTTTAGATTTCCTCACTCCACCACCAAGTCTCTTTTTCTAAATTCTTTTTACCTTTAGATTCACCTAAGAGTTATTTTGCAACTCTCGTTATACAATTTGTAATATTATTCCATATTATATTAATTTCTTGTTCTAAATTCTAAATATTTTTCTTGAATAGATGATTTTTAAAAGTTTCTAAACTTTTACCTTTTAAATTCCACCATTTAATCTTGGAATAATTATTTATAATGATATTTCTTTTGAATTTAGGGATAGTGACATCCATTACTAACAACCTATGTTGAGGGGCTAGACTCTCACCAGGAATAACTTTGCAATCTTTACATAAAACTCTATCGACCTTCCTAATGAGAAAATAGTCAATTTGACTTATATGTGTTCCACTCTTGTATGTTATTAAGTGTTCGTCCCGCTTCTTAAAGAAGGTATTAATAATTGCTAGATCATATGCCATAGCAAAATCAAGAATAGTGTTATCCATATCATTTCTATTGCCAAAACCAAGCCCTCCATGAATCCTCTCATAACCTCTATTATCTATACCCACATGACCATTAAGATCCCCTCCAATAAAGATTCTCTCTTCACTAGGGATATTTTGGATCAAACTATCAATAGCCTCCCAAAATTACTTTTTAATGCTCTCTTCTAATCCTACTTGAGGTGCATATGCACTAATTATATTCAAAATATCCTCACCTAAGATAAATTTAATTACCATTAGTCTATCCCCCAATCTATTTACTTCCACAACTCTGTCTTTTAAGTTTTTATCTATTATTATAGCAACACCATTTCTAGAGTTATTATTACCCGTATACAAAATTTTATATCCATCAATGTCTTTAGCTTTATGTCCTTTCCACCTAGTTTCTTGTAGGCAAGCTATGTTAACCCTCCTATCCTTCATTAACTTAACTAATTCTAAACTCTTACCCGTTAAAGTTCCTATATTCCAAGTAGCTAGACGGATCCTATGTTTTTGGACTTGCTTCTTTACTCGTGTGCGTCCAACCCCACACGAGAACCCTTGCCTATTTGACACCGCAATTGGGCGCCATTGCGGCGCGTCACTTACGGGGAACGCCCTAGCTAGCCCTTGCTCACTTGTCATTCCATCCGGGTTCCGATGTAACGCATCGCTTACGGGGAACGCCCTGGCTAGCCCTTGCTCACTTGTCATTCCATCCGGGTTCCAATGTAACGCGTCGCTTACGGGGAATGCCCTAGCATTAGCATAAAATGTATTTGGATCAGAATTCATGTTGGAGATGTGACAAGGGATAGCTAGCATTTCCACTCATAATTTGAACAAATAGAAATTTGTGCCTGTCAGTGACCTGCTCTCGTGACCCCGATCTTGGCAGTAGAATTATTGTCATCATGTGATGTAGAATCTTCTGAAGAGGTGGAAATTCATTTGCATTCAACTTCGGTACACAACCTTATGTTGCTACCTTATCAGTCATGAGTTCATATGCAAGCTCTACAGAATAAATAACTTCCTCATAAATCATTCCACCATCCCAAGGTAAATTTAGGGCCTTTCCAATCAGTTGAGCAGTTAAAGGAACATAACGCCCATTTATCTCATTGTACAGTTCATCATTTTTCACCACCATATTTCCGTAGAATTGATGAACTAAGGAATGGTAGACACGTCGGTGGCCTGACATGAAAGAAATTAAATTTGGCTGCTTCCTAAGGAGTTCGACTAACCTTGGCAGATTCTTTTCTATGCTCCTTAAAACAACCGCACGAGGACGCATCACTTTTCTTTCAGCCAACATCTTTGTCTCAGAGGCTCTTTTCCTTCTTTCAACATGGGCTTCCTTGTCTTTACACCTTAGCTCTGTTTGGATGCGGGCTTCCTCTCGTTCCAACACAGATCTTTTCTTCGGTGCCATTGGTGTACAGTTCGGATAACACACAAGACAAGCAAAAGGGGACTTTGATGCAGTTTGAGACCTCTGAATGACTGGTCTTCACCCCACGAACAGCACCTTCTCCAAGAGAATGAGCTTCCAAGAAGAACCCTGCTACTGCTTCCGGAGGAGAAGAAGGGGGCGACGCCGCCGCTCACCAGAGGAAGCCTTCTGGAAGGGGTGACGTTGAAGGAGCTACGGAGGCCACGGCTATAGCTTCAAGTGGAAGAAGGAGGTGGTGTGCACGGAGAGGAACGAGGGGTGGAGGAGTGTCGACTGCGGGGTTGGAGGTCGCGGACGGTCACCCGTGGGAGGTCGCGGAGGAAGGTTAGGGCAGGAGGAATGGGTGGTGAATGGGTTTTAGAGGTGGAGAAAGGGTTTTAGGTTCGTTGGGGTTTGACCAAATGAGGGAGTCAAGCCATTGGTTCGAGCCATATAGGAGAATGGCGTGAGAAGTGAACCCTGCGATCCGGTTCACAAACCGGGTTCCGAGGTAAAAGTGTCGACCTTGTGGGTCGACACATTTTGGAGATGATTCTGTCTTGCAAGAAAAAGGACACCCGGTAAGAGTGTCGACCTTAGGGGTCGACACTTTCTCTGCACTTTGAAAATCAAGTGAAATGGAATGAATTGATGCCCAAATGAACCAAACTTGATATCCACGAAATGATAAACACAAAGTGGGCAATATGTGGGTAGTTCAACTGAGAAAAGTTGATCTTCGACAAGGGAAATCAAATAGTCACACTTGGATGATCAATTCAATTAAGCATTCAAGCATTCATTTCTATTATCCATCACAAATCATTGAGATTGAAATGTTGCAAGGAATCATACCAGATTTGAGTTAAATACACTTCATTCCCATGAATAGCATTGAAGCCAAGTTGCTTACCTTATCTCCTTCATTCTGAGCACTTCAAAGAACTTAAGATTAAAACATGTTAGAGTCACCAAATGCAACCTTTTGACTCTGTACATTAGAATTCAAGGTCAGTGCACTATGAAACAAAGTCCGATTAATGGACACAACGTCAGAGCAGTAACTCAACGCACAGAACAGTTCAATCAGAATTTGTATTCCTTTCAGCCATCACAATCTAGTTGGTCACATGAGAGTGATTCTAACCAACTCAGTTCACCAATCAAACGGACATGGGTTTCTCTTCAGCACAATTCATTTTAGAGGAAATTCAGAAAATATGAGTGGAATAGCATATTCAAGGTGAGTTATGTACTTCAATTGTGGGGGTTCAACAATTGAGTTCTTATTATGCATTTTAAGCATGCGGGCAGACATGCAAGCATAAATAGTTATAAGATCAAGCATGAAGGTCCCTTAGGGACAGGTATAATAAGAATGCAATTGATTTGAGCAATTATGTCCATGAGCCATATTAACATGGTTGTGCTTACAAATAGACGTATTGCTTAACCATTGATGATCAACTAATTCAGGAAATACATTCAAACAATCAAGCTCAAATTCAACATGTGAACAATGAAGAATGACTTTCAAAGCAATATGGATAGTCATATGCTCTAAGTAACACTAACAAGAATCTCTCCTCCCAACATTTCAATACAAAATGCTCGGCTTTTGGTAGCTTTGCACAGTCCCAAACAATTTTATATTTATTAAATAGCAACATGACTAACCTTTTTACACGAGGCATGCCCTTTGTCTAAGGGGAAATTCTCGGTTACTCGGTATCGTCATTTATGATAATGTGGATAAGACACTTTCCGATGCGGGTTTCCTCTTTTATTTCAGGGGGGATTCTCGATGTACTTGATGTCAAATCACACTTATTCAGTTTTTGGAGGGACTAACAGCTTTTTCCTCACGAGTCACTTGACTTTAGTGTAGGGGTTTAAGAATCCTTAAGAGTGTTGAGTGGAATAATAGAAATCCTTATTGAATGAAGTCAGTTACATCAGAGTTCCATATGAAGTGAGTGACTGAACAGATAGTAGTAGATGAAGTAGTCTTTTCAAGGTTTTGTTTCCCCCTAAGTGTATGCACGGTTGAAAAATCAAAATGACCTTGTTAATATGTGTCATGAGACATTCATGCCTGAATCATTGCAAATTTATTTAACAAGGATGTTCAGTCGTAGAAGAGTTCAAAAGGAAATGAGTATATATTATATACATTCAAGCATGTCAAAATGGTGTATTCAAGCGAGTTGATTACCGGTACTTGGCGGAGAACATAGGTCTGAAAACCACACTCATGCATAATGAAAGCTTCCAGGTGGACTTAATCCACCTTTCCACTGACGTCATTTTATATACCGGTGAATCATGGCATTCATGCACACAAATATGAAGTATATGCAAGTCTATACATCAAGGTGACAGATGACTAAATTTTTATTTGTATTCACAAGTGTTCAAAAAGATGTGATGTGTATAGATGTAAGACGTGTGTGCTCTATGTGTAAAATTCAACTTTTATTCACAAAAAGAGACAAGTGTAACTAGAGAAGGCTTTGCGAACAACTGCAAAACTATAGTTATTCACACAAGAAAATATGAGTGAAAGTCGATAAACTCTATGAACAAATGCAAAAGATTGTTATTCACAAGTGAAAGTAAAAGAGGAATGCATTACCATATTGGCTCAACAGTTTCTTGACTTGGAGGAGTTTTATTCTATTGACAGCTTCTTCCATCACAAGTCATTCTTGCAAACATGGATTTCACTTTGATGTTTTGGGAACCCAAGCCATCTTGGGTCCCTGGGGGTTAGGTGCACCACGATTTGTGCCTTTCCACATTTTCCTTGCATTCAGATCGTCAAAGTGCAACAAAGAGCAATCATCCATTAGATGTCCCACATAACCACAGTAATGACAATACACACGTTGTTTCAGTTTCTTGGGTTGAGCATAAGCATTGGACTTTTGTGCATGTCTGGGGACTCTATGATCTTGATTATGAAATTTTGGTTTCACATTTAATGACCAACAATTTTTCATAGTGTGGCCCACTCTTTCCCAATGAAAGCATTCAACTTCCCTTTTCTTACCAACATGGAATCTATTGTTATGCATCTTTGAGGCATTCAAATCATCTTCTTTCATCACACTATAGTCATACATTAAATGTCCAATCTCACCACAATAGTGACATGAAGCATTGTTTTGTTTTGGAGCTTGGGTTTTCACATCAATTTTCTTTGCATGGATAATGGGCTTCTGTTTGACAGATGAAGAGGTATTTGGTGTACTTGAGGAACTAGAAGTATGCACAAATGGAGTTTTTGTTTTCAGATTAAGTGCTTCCTTTTTACTAGGATTGTATCCTAGTCCTTCCCTTTGGAAGTTCACCTTAGTTCCCAAGAGTTTGTTTAGATTCTCCTCCCTACTCACAAACTTGCCCAATGATTTGTTCAGGTCAACGATTTCACTTTGAAGTGAAGCAATCAGAAGTTCACAAGACTGAATTTCATTTTCACAAGAAGTGATTTTCTCATTTAGAGTGACATTTATTGTCTTGTAAGATTCTATTTCCTGTTCTAGAATACTTACATTCTCACTCTCTTGAGCGACCATGGACTTGCCTTTTTCAAATGTCAAAAGTCTTTCACACATGGTCGAATTTAGTTGTTTTAGAATTTCAAGTTCAGATTTCAGTAATTCATTTTCTTTTTCAGATTTCTCAAAGTGTTTCAATCTTCCCTCAAGCAAAGAGATTTGAATGACCAAAACATCATTGTCCCCTTTTAGTTTCTCATTTTTATCCAGAAGGGACTTGGCATCTATTTCAGAATCAAGAAGTTTATCGAAGACTTTATCATCATCTGATAAAGAATCTAACTTGCTTTTTAAACTCTCTTCAGTTTTGTTAAGCAATGAGACTTTGCATGTCAGAAGTTCATTTTCTTTTTCCAGTTGTTCAATTTTTGAATTTTGATCAATGCATTTCACACAAGAGGAATTGTCATGAATGTTTTCATTAGACTTCTTCTTCAAGGCTTTGTTTTCACATTTCACCTTTCTATATTTTTTTGATAGCTCTTCATAAGCATCTACCAACTCATCAAATGACAGTTCATTTTCATCGGATTTAGAACTTACCTCCTCAGCACTTTCATCACAAGTTTGGTAAATATCATCAGCCATTAATCCCTTTAGTCCTTGCTTCTCTTGAGCTAGCCTCAATTTGTCCATAAGTTCTTTGGCGGTTCTGCAAGAGGAGACAAATGTGAACCTGTTAGAATTGACAGAATTTTTTAACAACCTCAAAATTTTAGTATTTTCATGACTCTTTAGCCTATCTTGGTTGGACCTTTTGGTCTCGTCCCGAGGCAACTTGTGAGGACCATCATTAACTAACATCCACAAATTTGGATTAATTGAATTTATGGTCCTACACATTTTTCCCAGCCATGAGTTAAAGTCATCACCATTATAAACAGGTAAAGAGGTCAAAGAGGCAATATCAGAAGAAGCATTCATCATTCAAAACTACACTAGGATCCCTCTGAAGATCGTTTGATCTAATATAACAGAGCCGGGCTCTGATATCAATTGTTGGGTCTCACAGTGTAGTGGCACGGATCTAGAGGGGGGTGAATAGATCCCTCTCTAAAAATTAATGCCAATTAAAAAGACTTGAAGGCTTCTCAATCAAACCTCACCAAACATGCAAGTGACAAGATCACACACGGTGAGATGGCAATTTGAACAAGCAGTATACATTGACAAATTTAGCATCAATGTGCAAGATAATCAATAACTCATCTTGTGAATGGTGGTAGAAGATAAGGAACAAGCATACAACCAATCACACATGCACAAAGATTTTTTAGGTGGTTCGGGACCACGACGGGTACCCTACGTCCACCCCTCACCACCTCCGTGAGGCTTCACTAAAACGCTACACAAGGTAGCACACGGGGACGAGCCCCAATACACCACACGCTGCACGACGGTAGCAAAACACACACATGAGCACGAGGCTCAACACGCTACAGAGCAGCACAGACACGAGGGTGAACCCTCAACACGGTGCTCAGCACCACACACACACACCATGATGGGGACGCACCCCAACAATGATTACACACTCGAAGACCCCGCTCCGAACACACACACAATATTCTTCGGTTTAAAAGATGAACTCAGATATACATTTGTAAGCTCAATGGACATAAACAAGCATGAATAACTCTAAACTATGATGAATATAGAGTTGAGGAAACTCCTGAGCATTAAATATGAAGCTTGGTTCCTTGATGACTTCCGGGGATGGACATATTGGAGAAGATGCCTTCACGGAGCTCTTTTGGTTCAGATCAGAAGAAAGGACGTAGATGCTTCAATCCCCTTTTCTTTGGTGACTTCATGGTGCATCAAGTCCATGGGTGATGGAGAGATGGTTCAGCCGTCGTTCTTCAACCCAATGGCTTCTGGAAGGTGGAGGACGAACGTCTTCAACCTTGAATCGATCTCAGCATAATGTGGGAAGAAGCTTCAACACGTTCCAGCTGCTCTTCCTGCAAAACCCCAATTGTATATGCATTAGATACTCCTTTTTTCTTGAATGGAAACCCTATCTCATATGATATATATAACACCAGGGAAATGAGGGCCACGTGGAGGATAATATCCCCAAGGACCAATCACGATTGGGCATAAAAAGAGGGGATCGAGCTAGGGCTCCGGCCGCCGCGCGAACCGGCGTATTTTTCGATCGCCGAAAAGTGTCGGCCGTTAAGGTCGACACTCGCATATGGGCAAAGCAGAACAAAGGCCGAAACAGCACCCAGCGAAGAAAGTGTCGACCCACGGGGTCGACACTTTCTGCCTGTGACAAAGAAACAAGCCAGGGCAGAAAGACCTGGAATAAGTGTCGACCTTGTGGGTCGACACTTATGTCCTGGATTATGAAAAACAAGCCCAGACAGAACCGAGCGATAAAAAGGTCGACCCCATGGGTCGACTTTTTATCCCCAGCTTCGAAGATATAAGAGGGCCGGCTGAAAACAGCATCCCCTGAATAAAGTGTCGACCCATGGGGTCGACACTTTTCCTGACATAACAAGCTATGAGAAAACACAGGATGGGGTAACTCTGAAAACATGAGACATCAAGGATAACTACATGATGGGAGGAATTAAGTGACTCTACCCCTATTATCACCGATAAACCAAGTAGAAATAGATATGGAGTTACCTTTCGGTCTGTTCATCCAAACAACACATGAATTCTCCTTCAACCAACCAAACAAAATAACTTACCATTTTGTTGGTCCATATGCCTGTAAAGATCCACTTGGAAGATATCCAATGTGGTCTATATTTTCATTCCATTCTATACACCTGTCACATTACATACTGGAAGTTAGTCTTCCACATCATTCAAGTTCTAGAAATTGAAATCTATCTTTCATGATTCACTCAATTTCACACTTGAGAACCTACACAACCGTTAAGTGAATTAAATGAATCAACCATAGTCTAAATCAACCAAAAGTACAGTAAGGTGATTCCATGAATTGGTTTCAATCACTCCCTGTCTTCATCTCTCCCTGTGCAACATGCAAGGCAATGTCAATCTAATTCAGCACATAATTCATGAATTTAAAAGGCATCTCATTCAACAATTATAAAGGTATGGAAATGAACTCCATTTAGTCATGAAGAGATTAAAGCATATCATTCCTCATCCACAAATCACATATTGCATTTAATTACATGGAACCCAATCACATGTTATTTAGTTCATCATCAAAATTCCTTAATACATGGTAGTGCACGGGGTTCAACATCCACTAGTTACACTTTTGCACTATAGGAACACATTCTTGAACTTGAGGATCTCTCTATTGGATATTCCTTCCAATGGATTAGAAAATCTTGTTTCAAGGCCACCGTAATTCTCCGCGAGCCTGGGATTTCCACTAGGACGCTGATTTGGTTGTACCATTAAAGCAAAATTGTCTAGAAAAGCACTACCGAGGTTTTGAAATCTGTCAATGTTGTTAGGATACTATAACCGATCTAGAGGGGGGGGTGAATAGAACAGACACCCAATTAAGACCAACAACAACAGCTCCAAGTGCGGAATTAAAACAAGCTGATGTTGGACGACAGAAGGACAAACAACACAATCAATGGAAGCCGACCCAATAGATCTAGATCAAGACGGTCCTAAGCATTCGTCTACCACGGATCGAAGAAATAAACAGGATGCACACAAACCACACAGCAATCGCACAGTAGACATAGATTTTTAAGGTCGTTCGATCTCAAACCCGAGATCTACATCCACCCCACACTCCAAATCGGAATGTGGCCTCTACTGCTGATGCATAGCTTCACTGATCCACAGCTTTGGGGTCAAAACCCTACACACCGCTGGGCATTACAGCTTTTGCCGTCCAGAGGAATCCTCCTCTGCAAACTGCTGGGGACTTACAGCTTTACCCGACCAGAGGAATCCACCTCTGCAAACCGTTGAGCTTCACAGCTTGCTCCACTGACACACAGCTTGAAAATGTAGTTTCAGAAACGAAAAATAAAACAAACGAAGAAACAAAAGAACCCACTAGGGGAATGTAGCTCAACACTGAGCAATTTCAGCTCCGGTTCTGCACCGAGAGACTGAGGAACAAACACTCACAGTATTCTCTCAGACATCTCTCTTTCAGCTCTCTCCTTCTCTTCTTCTCTCTTTCTTCTTTTTCTCTTATCTCTGGATCGTGCAAGCTCTCTCTGCTTCTGCTCTTTCGAAGTATGTTCACGATCATCCTTCTTATGAGGAAGAAGCTTCCTATTTATAGAGCAGTAGAAGGATAGGGCGTGTGGTCACCACAATTCCCGCCCAAACACCTTCGTCACGTGGCGACATCTCAGCATAGCTGCTTTCCACGTGTTACGATCCTGGCACTTTCTTCAATCTTGGATCACGTGCCCTTCTTAGTCTTTACGAAAAGGCACCTGTCAAGGCATCAGATATAATGTCATATTCAGACAATTATACAATATAAAAAGGAGATTGCACAGAATAGAGATTTTGATGCACGGACTCAATTATGGTGTTTACATACACATGCACAGACTCAATCATCTTTTCAAAAGCAGATGCACAAACATGGTTCCAACACAAGACCTACAGATACATCGGCTGAGTGTGTGCAATGGGCAAGTATTGCACTGACCTGATGACTTGCCACAGAAGATGTTGTACAGACTTAGCATGCCCCGTGCCTGAGCTTGCATGGACTTATTCACACAGAGTGCTTGACTTGCACAGACTTAATGTGTAAAAGAAGAATGCATGAACTTCTATGCACCGGGTTACCTAAGACATATTGCACCGACTCTAAGTGCCTGGTGCAGAGGTTGCACCGACTTGGTGGCGTGCATCGAGAAGAATTGCACCGACTTAGTCGTGTGCATCAGCGAGGATTGCACAGACTCAATGCAAAATTAACCATGTGTTGCACCGACTCTATTCAAAGCACAGACTAAGATGCACACACCATTGATATGATTATCTGACATATGAATGCATCAAAATATGATTATCTGACATATGAATGCATCAAAATACTTACACCATCGTATATAGAAATAAAGTCAACTAAGTCACACACCACTGTTGCTAGTCATCAAAACAACTATTGTCAATCATCAAACCATTTCATCACAAAGAAGTGCATGAACTGCTTATCAACCCAGAGGAGTCCCAAAAATCTCCCCCTTTTTGATGATGGCAACACATAGAATGAATACAATGAGATGATGTATTTTGATAAGACATGAATGATAATCAAGTGGCATGCATGTAACTACAGAAGTTATGCACAGACTTACTCCCTGAGCGAGTCCTTTGAATTTTCACTTTGAATATATGAATGCAAACACACATTTTCTCCCCCTTTGTCATCAGCAAATAAGGAACAGCATTCTACGTAACAGTTCAGAATGTGAGCAAATTATGGGGCAACCCTTAAGTTATATGAATCGAGCAATGTGCATTCTTGATTAAAGTCAGGTTTAATAGTTATAGAAGGTAAAGTGAATTCACTGACTTTATGAAATAGGGTTATATATTCCATTTATAGCAATGAACCTGAGTCACATAAGCATAAAAGTCTAGGTCGAGACAACACCCTACTTATTTCAGAGAGAGTGAATAGCAAGGAGAGTCACTTGAATTTGTATTGAGGTTAAACAATTGACACGTAATGACTTTTGTTTTTCCAAGGGTTACAACAATTTTCTTTCATGAGTTTCAGAAATTTGAGCTTATTGAACAGTCACGTGTCATTTATGCCGTTGACATTAGGTGTATACCTTGATTAGAGGCAGATACGCCCAGTTACTAAGCATAAACCACTATATCTGTCTCTGATCAAAAGTTACATGGATAGTTTGCACTTTTGACATTAAGGGTACACCTTGATCAGAGGCCAGTACCCCTAGTTACTCAGTGAAACCTCTCCTATAAATTTGACCACATGAACAGAGTTAACTTGAGTCACTTCATGACTTAAGGTACTCTCCATTTCTTTGATGGAGACCTCAGTTTCTTAATGTAACTCAGTCATTGCTCTGCCACTTTGTTCATTTCTTTTTCTTTAATGATCTTAATTTTGCTGCCCGTATAACTTTTAGGAATGCCTTGTTTAAGAACAATACAGACTTTAGTTTTCAAACCGTAGACTTCACTAAATCTATCATGTTCAGATACTGTGAAGACCTGTTTTATTATAGCCATGAGATAGAGGTTAAGAGCTATAAATATTTTCTATCACCTTATTTTCTGAAGACAATCTTTTGAACTCTACAGCCTATTAAAGTTAAACCTTCAGTTCATTCAATTGAGCACATGTGATTCTTAGAGCAGAAGACTTGTAATAATTGCAGCTCACGATAATGAACCAATTACTAGACTGTTGTCCATTCTTAGTAAAAGGAGTGGACATAGAAGTGCAGAATCAACTCAAGAATTTTCAAAGGAAGTAGTTCCTGGCAAAATCAATTTGTACCAAGGACATAAAAGATGCCACATGGTGGGACTTCTGAGACAGAGGAGAGAGTAGAAGGAGTTGAACTCAGTTCAGATATTGCTATCCTCCCCCTGACATCAAGATGCATTAACTTAGATATGCAACATGCAAACTTTGCACCGACTTTATCCTTCACGAGCAATGCAATGCACTGACCTTATCATGTAGTTTGGATAAAAGATGCACCGACCATCATGCTACAACCTTACATTACGCATCAACAATATGCAAGACATGCATCGACATTAGCGTGCGAAATGTAGACAATGCACGGACTTATATGTATGTGCGGTATGGACACGCACTGACCTACATGTGACTAGAATGCAATATGCACAGACCTAAAGACATACAATGACTTATGCTTCATGCAAAGTATGCAATGACCAGAGTGCTTACACATTGCATAGGCTAGGTGCAATACGTGCATCAAGACTCTGTGCAACTCATACACAACCATAAGAAAACATATGTGCAAGACATCAAACAACCGATTACTCAAGAATCTTCTTTATTCAACTTTTTAAGGAACAGGTGTAGATGTGGAAAATATGTAGCGTGGTGTCACAAGTCACATAGGCAAGCATATGTGCATAAGTGATAACATAATGTGCATATCGAGTGAACATCATGAACATGTGACTATGTAAACATGGTAGCATGATCATACAACAAGACAAAAGCGATAAAAGATGTAAAAGAATGCCATGATCGCCACCAAGGAATGACAACGCCAAAAGAATATAAAATACTAAGTGCGTTGTGTACCTTGGAAAAAGAGGATGATCGCGCTCAATATCAAGATGCGGGGACTATGTGGATTACCTCTCCTTGCCTTCCAGCCGGCTAGAAGGTAAGGGCCTCACTTTCCATGCTTTCCTGCGAAACAAACACAAAACAAGAGGCAAAACCCATTAGAAAATGCTAAGTGTAGAAATCTGCCCAAGTGCATAAAGTAGCATGAAAGATTGAGGGTAAACTTACCGGGGGAGGGTTTTTAACCCCTATGGAAGGGTGCAAACAATAGATGTGTATATTGTGATGAGATTAACATGAAGAAATCGATTTAATATGCCATGATGAACATAGATAAACAAGATGCAAAAGTGCATGCCACAAGAAAAACTGTGCAAACAGTGTAAAGTGGGTGCAAAGACTGATGCAAACAGTAGGGCAAACGATGTCCAAATGAAAAGAAATTTGAGATGACAGAAGACCTGAGTGTTTTAAAGAAGTAGGAACAAGAATCACTCAAAAAGGATGTCGGGACAGAAAGTTATGACACCGGAGATTTGGGACAAAATATAGACTGTGCAGAAAATTCAGAACAGTGCACAAAATGGACTCAAAGAATGATGAATATCTCACAAGATAGAACACCAAATGAGGAAAGAGTTGATGATATGGAAAGGTGGGAGTGTTGTGGTGAAACTAGGGTAGAAAGGAGAGTTTAAAACGGGGAAGAGACCAGTGAAAAACGGGGTGGAAAACACAAGAAAATAGAGCGGCGCAGAACATGGGAGGAAAATTACTAAGTATAAAAACGGAATGATCAAGCAAAACTCATGGACAAAATATGCATGAAGATGACAAGGTAATGAGCCCAAAACTAAGGAACACAAAGATCATACTTCCCTCTAGAGCCTGGAGTTGAAAGGGAGGATAAAGAGTGCCCCACGGCCTCGTACCGGCGACGCAAACATGCCCCCATCGCAAGAAATCTGAGTTTCAGCAAAGTGCAGAACAGTGTGATGAAACCTCAAAAGTAGGGGATTGGAAGAGGGGGAAAAGATATGAGAAATAAGGCAAACATATAATGAAAACGAAGCTAATACTCCCCTCTTCAAGATGGAGTTGAGGGAGGACAAAAAGGATGAAGCATGACTCCGCACCGGCTTGATGAACAGGCCCCCGTCGCGAAGTCGTAGCAGAAAATCAGCAAACTGTGATGATTTGCCAAAAGTAGGGGCGAAGTTAGGAGGGCAAACGATGATGAAATCGAGCAAATAAGGAACCAAAACGAAGCTTATACTTCCCTCTTCAGGCTAGTTTCGAAGGAGGATGAAGAAAATTCGACATGGCTTCGCCGTCGCCTTGAAAACACGCCCCCGTCGCAAGAAATCTGGGTAGGTTTATATAGAAAAAGTGGTGAAACCCCCAACTTTCTCCCACGATTCCAGAAGATAGAGTCCACCAAATCTCGAGATCTCTGGATCATTCTCGAGATAATAGTCAAGATAAGGCGTAGGAACAAACATGACTCTTTTTGGTTGAAGATTGTGGAAGTTATGGCTCTTGAAAGAAGCCTCTGGAACTTAATCTGCAGGTTTTTTTTGGTTGCACGAAAAGTAGAAAAATCTGATATTGCGGCCACGATTCCAGGAGATATAGCCCATCAAATTTTGATTTCTATGAACCAAATTAAAGATAATACAAAGGGCTAGAAGTAGGAAAAAACGGGGATCCATTTGGATAAGTATTCTAGAAGTTATGGCCGCCGCAAGATAGCCACATCGCGCAGGTTCGTGGAGATAGAGTCCAGAGCAGGCTGGACTCTTATTGGATAAACGGTTGGACGACAGACCGTTAAGGGTTAAACGGTCGTCAACCGACCGTTTGCAACAATGAACGGCCATTAACACGACTGTTTAAGGTAGACCTTGCGTGACTTTGGAAATTGGACTATATCTCCCAAACGGTGCAGAGTTAGCGAAAGTGGTAGAAGACAAAATTATAGATAACTCAAAAATGAACAACTTTTATGAAGAAAGTAAGATGAGAAAATGATCAGAAGAGAGAGAAAATAGGGCTAGAAGAGAGAGAAAGAATATCGGGACATAGGTGAACAATGCAGTCTGCCAAAAAATTGTAAATAACTTGAAATCGGTGCAGAACTGGCCAATGACGTAGAAGAAGAAATTGTAGGGATTTGAAATATGAACAACTTTGGTGAAGGACACATTTTGAAAAGAGGAAAGGAAAGGGGTGAAAAAGGACCATTTTCAAGACTGTGCAACGAAAGGGGGCTGAATGCTTGAGGGAAGCCGACCTAAATGGGCCGTAAGGCGACTTTGAAGGCCGGAAGGTGACAAGATAGGCTCCAGGGCTCTATGAAATAATGATCTCCAAGGTTCAAAAGGAATGGAATAATGAAATGGGCTCGAAATCCATCCAAGAAAGGCTCCAAAATAATTGGTAATTCGGGGCATCAAAATGATGAATAAAAGAAATGACTCAACTTGCAGGCTAAAAATGGGTGTCAACAGATGCCCCTCCTTGATGTCCGCTTTGCAAGGGAGCAAGCGAAAGTGACGCGGAGGTGAAATGGAAAGGAGATGGAGCGAAAGTGACAGCGACGTGAAATGGAGATGAAGCGGAGAGAACTGATAAGCGGGCATTAAGGTAAAAGACACACGTTTTAAACAACAAGCGACAGGAATTCTCCCGAAATCGCCGAACTAACCACCAGGACTGGATGACAAGAATGAAACATATCTGGAGAATTAAACTAATAGGAAAAAAAAGGAAGCACGACCATGCTCATCGGGGACACAATCCACAGACAATGAGGGGGTCGGAAAGGAGCACAACGTAAAAAGCAAGAGAAATATAACTGAGATAAAATCCAGACAGGAATCACACTGGCCAACCAGACCAAGCGAAAAGATCAGAGAAATCATTCAAATTCAGAGTGGAATAAAGATCTCTTATCCAAGAGACATGAAGTGCAACTAACCATTATTGAGGAGAAACCTTGAATGGATCACGAGACGTTAATGCTCAAAATATGACATGATGCATACTGGGCTAAAATAAAGAAATCATCAAAACGAATGCAAAGAAATCATAAAATAGAAAGTACTCAAGAATAGTATTGCTAGATTGAAACAATCAGGGTCAAGACACTATCCGCAACCACGGCGTGCGTGATAGAACCATCGCTCCCTAATTTTTCCAACCTAACGGCCTATCCGATGATTAAACATGTGCACCTAGATCATCATCATTTTTGTTAGAGGGGAACGTCAGATCCTGGAACACATGAATGACCAGCCGGTTCTCGAGATAATATAACAATATAGATACCATATAGTAATGCAACAATGAGTAGGGATAGAAGGCCATACCTGACTTACCTGTGCAGGCGAAATGGCATTTTTTTGATTTTTATTTTCTGATTTTTTTTATTTTTTCATATATAAGACAAATATGATAAACAAGCAAGTGTAAACATAGACAAAATAACATAACTATCAACTGAACGATAAACAACACGACATAACATAACGGTCAAATGAAATGGTAGACAATGCAACATAACATAACAAAGGCACACGAGCACATATGCAATGGCATGAACGAACAACATGCATGCATGAACACGGTGTGACAAGACAACAACGCGGTGGGACAACACACGGTTGGGACAAGAACATGGGACATAAAGGGGTGACTAACAACATGTGCAAGACAACTAACAACACTCGGTGAAGGATAAAACAACATGTGTGGGATAACACGGTGGGACATAAACACGCGACAAGGATACGGCGGGATAAAAGACATAAACAGATATGCCCTTCAATCAAAACCCAAGATCAGAATGAAGCAGAACCGCCAGGTTCATAATCGTGAGGTAAAGCCCTCTCATAAAGATATGATCATTGCAAATAAAAACTGAGAAGGACATGAGCTTCAGAACAGATCGAGAGAGTGGACCGAAGAAGGAAAGAACATATCAAAGATGTGGACAGGAGGCAGAGCACAAAGATATAGCAAGGAACGCCTGAGTACTTGCAACATGCACACTTAGCAAACAGATTACGCATCTGTCCTTAAAATGCAAATGTATGAAAAAGACACATTTTTTTGGATTTTTTGAATTTTTTTTTTATTTTTTTAGCTTTTCAACAGTATTTCATTTTTTAGATTTTTTGAAATATTTGATTTTTTTAGGTTTTTGAAATATTTGATTTTTTTTAGGTTTTGAAGTATTTGATTTTTTTTAGATTTTTGACAATATTTGATTTTTTTTATTTTTTTGAAGTATTTGATTTTTTTTTTTAGACTTTTGGTAATATTTGATTTTTTTTTTGGATTTTGACATAGCAATCCGTAGCACCTAAAGACGGGCTCAAACTACTGCACAGGGATCGTCGTTCCTACCCCTTTCATTAAAGGCTTCCCTTAAGCAGTGCGTGCATGTGAGGGTGGCTTACCACAACCAACCGCTTCTAAAGAACGATGCCCCTACTAAGGCCATACCCGGGATACAACCCAGCCTAAGAGGGAGAAGCAGAAGATAAATTGGAGACAAGCTTCGTCTAGGATGGGAGATATCAGGGCTCGAATTCCTTCCAGGGCACTACCCCTCAAAGAGATAACCTGTTGCGCCGGGGCTTTGTGTCTTCGATTTTTAGACCCATATTTATTAGGCACGCATGCGACCGGGCTCATGACGTCCCGTGGGGAACTGTACTGCCACTCTTGCCATGCCTTTGATTCATAATTTTGCATTGATTCATTTTCTCATTTTGGTAGCCCTTATTGGCCAGATATAGTATGAAAGCTCACTTTTGAGGGTCAAGACTGCCCCTATTTGAGACCTCTCTCGTATTGGGGAGTGCCTAGGTTGGTCATCTTATCCATCCATCTCTTGCCCCTGCACTTGGCCGAGCAGAGAAAAGAAAAGACCTTCGTGCATACCCAAAGTATGGCCAAAGCAGCAACGATGCGCCTCAGAGAGATCGGCTATGGCTTGCCGTGTAGTGTGTGAAAAACCCATGCCTAAAGGTCACCCTCAACGATCGGGGAAAGAAACTAGACTCCTAGCGTGGAGCTATCACCAGCCTAAGGGTGCTGCAAAAGCTAACTTTTTTATTTAACACAAAGTTAAGATCTAATTAAACAAAGACTCCTAAAGCCACTCAATCATGTTAAGAAATCATGTGCAGAAATAATAGAAATAATGGAAATGAAAGCATATTTCTTGCCCAAAATAAAGATACCTTTATAAATCCATGGCGTGGAAACCAGCATCCTGAAGCAATCTCGATCATCGAGCTTTGAGGAGCGCGAACTTTGTTTTCCTTGCTTGTCCAGATAAAGGATGAAAGGATAGCAAAGGATTGGATTCCTCGACATAGAGGAGTGGCAGACATCATACTGGACGAAGAAGGGATAAAAAAGGAAGAGAGACAAGGGCTAGAACTCCCTCGTTAAGGCACTGAGGCCCTGATAACAAGGAACCAATTACAGAATAAACATGGATTAACTGAGATCAAGGCGGGCTAAAGCCTTGAAAACAGCAAGAAAAAGGGTGGTGACCCTGAAAGGGTGAAGAGGAGTGAGAAGAAAGAGGAGGAGAAGAATCATCCAACATGGTCGGAGAAGGAGAGTAGCGATCACCCGCCAAAGGCGGGGAAGAAGAAGCATAAACACCCGACCAGGTTGGGGAGAAGAAATGAAAACCACCTGATAAAGTTGGGGAAGGATCAGAAAAATCACCCGACAAGGTCGGGGAACGAGCGCAAGGAATCCCCAATAGGGTCGGGGGAAAAGGATGAGAAGAAGAATCCGGATGTATCCGGGGAGAAAAACTAGAAGATGCCCCCGGATCAGGGGAAGAGGAGAACATAGGCAGAGACCTAGAATGGTGAGGACAGGAGAAGATGGTAGAAATATAATCAGGTGGTGGAAGGTACACCACCCAAGGATAAAAACTGAGCAAAAGAAAAGATGAATGGACGGAGGAAGGAGAGGAGGAAGTGGACCCTCGAATGCACAACTGACGGCCTTTATACTTATGTCGCCACCTCTTCTTGGCAGAAATCTTCTTGAAACAACTCCGCCTGGCGCGGACTCGGGCCTTCGGGCTTCTTGTCTTGCAATACTTTCTTAAATAACGGGCCCACCTGGCAGACGGCCTAGCCCGGTTATGAATATGCAGCTTCATCGGGGCGGTTGCCCCTAGACTCACGGTGCTAACATGCTGTGGACATTCTTGAGCAACTGACTCCTCAGGATGATGAGTATCATGGAACCATGGAGTCTTATCTCTTGGCACTAGAACATGGAGATTCGGCAACTTTACTCGGCAACTGGGCACGAAGCATAACTCCCTTACCAGAAAAGTAGGACAGAACTGAGGGGGAGTAATGTGCGGCGTTGACGTGGCCGACATACCAATAAACCGAGGGAGATTGCATAACAGATGCAGAATGTCCTTAGAGAATGTAGGAAACACGTCCAACTGCCCCTTGCATATAGAATTCATCAGGCTCTTGGCGGCCGCATGAGTGAGTACCATCTGGGTAGAGAACCCCTCTTGGCCAGTGAACTGAATAGCCATGGAGCGAGGAGAAATAACAACATCGATAGTGAATCCTCCGGTGAGTAGTGAGATTGCCACCGGCCTTGCTTGTGAAGAAACTGGCACTAGTGCAAGGGAACTCTTCTTTGCAAACATTTCTGAAAATGCAGGCTCTTTATCCCTAAAATAACCAGGGACTAGGACCCGGATTGGCATGCGGCAAATGACATCTTGAATCTTGAAAAGCATAATCGAAACTTGGCTCGGCTCATTATCTCCCTGGGGACTAGACCTAAGGGGCACCAAAGATAACGCACACCCGCTCCGTGGGGTGGAAGGGGATGGAGAAGTGGAGGTAATAGGCTTGGAAGGCGTGGGTAAAGGCTCAGAAGGCATAAGTGGGGGTAAAGGCAAAGGTGGCGGCATAGGAGGGGGTAAAGGTGAAGGTGGAGTTGTGGGTATAGGTATAGCCTGCTGAAGCTCGGGCGATGATGGCGAAGGGGAGGGCAAAGGCGGTGGAGATGGTGGAGGTGATGGGATAAGGGTCTTTGGGAGAGAAGGCGGTGAGGGCGGGAGTGATGGCGGTAGGGGTATTAGAGATGGTAGAGAGGGTGATGTGGTCAATGAAGGTAATGGAGGTGAAGATGGTGAAAGTGGTGGAGAGGCAGAGGAATTGGTGGGTCGTGGCGCCCACCTTCGACGTATCGACACGACACGTCGAGCGGCGTCGGGAGTAAAAGCGATGGTGGAAATGGAGGAGGAAGAAGAGGTAGCACTAGCCTGAGTAGAGGCTTGGGATGGTGGAGGTTCTGGAGGTTGAATAGGAGATGGTGAAGGTGAGGGGGTAGGTGGAGATGAAGGGGGTGACGAGGTAGGCAACGAGGTAGGCAAAATCATAGGTGATGGAGTAGGTGGCGGAGCAGGTGTAATGCCCGATAAAGAATCATAGGGGTGCCCCTGGTCTTGTAGTGGAAACGGCTGCCTGGGCGGGGACTGCTGCTGCTGCTGGCTACGGAGATTTAAGATAGCTTCATGCATGGCGGCCCAATCGATCATCTTCTTCGCTTCTAGATCATAAAGATAATCCTGGAACTCGGGGCAATCCTCAACTAAATGCCCCTGCTGGTGGTGAAATTCACAATACTGAAACACATTCCCGGCCACGGGTCGGCAAGGCACAATCGGAGGGAGCTGCAATGCGTGAGCGGCCATCAAAGCTCTAAAAATGTCTATAAAAGACTCCGGCAATAGTGGAGAAGGAGCCCGCTTCAGGTACGGTGGATGCCGAGGGATATGGGAAGGTGATAGAGAAGGTTGCGGGGATGGAAGCGGAGGTTGCGTAGGCAATGGCGCATGGCTAAGGGAAGGATTTGGTGAAGGCATATGCAGAGCAGGATGAGGGGGTATAAAGATGGCATCCACCTGCTCGGGGTGTGGTGTTTCCTTGACCGGAGGTGGGGGGTCATGCGGGTATGAAGAGGCGGAAGGTTGACTCGTGGAGGGTTGACATATGGAGGTATATGGATATGTGGAGGTATATGGGTGTGGGGGAGAGGAAGGCCGACTCATGGAAGGATATGTGGTGGAGGGCTGACTCATGGAAGATGATGGATAGGAGGCATATGTGGGCGTTGAAGGTGAAGGGGACTCTGGGTCAAGGGAACTTAAAAGTTATTGGTGGATGAAGCGGGCTCAGCTATAAAGCTGTTGCCAGGAGGTGATGTCATTCAAGGCTAAGATGAACCGATACTCGGGCGTTGCATTAGAAATGATCATTTTGATTTGCTCTCCCTCCAGAATATGTCCCAGGACTTGCGCAGCTTGGCGACGCCAGCGGTCGGCGAAGGTAGAGAACTCCTCATCAGGCTTCATCTTCTCATGGGCCAGATCAACTATAGAATACTTGGGCCCAACCTGGTCTTGATACTGCTGAACAAATTTCTGTTGAACGGCTTGAAAATTCACCACTTGGTCTTGCGGCAATGTAAAGAACCAATCCGGAGCCGGGCCTTCTAGAGATAGACCAAATAAATAAGCCATCAAGCGTTGGTCATGTCGAAATTGGGCCGACTCACAAAGAAACTCCTTCAAGTGCACATAGGGGTCACCGACTCCACCATAGCGGTGATAAGCAGGAATTTGTAAACGCGGTGGAAGCTGAAGACCTTGGAATGCGAATGGGACACTCAAAGAAGTTTGGGGATCAATTCGTTGCTGAAGTTCATCAAGCCGGCACTGCGTTTGAGCAATCATCTCCTCGATGGGGAGAGACTGAGAAGGATGCAAGCTAGCTTGAGCAAGAGAGTGTGAATTTGGGCTAGGAGTATGGTATTGGGCCGGATAAAGGGGTCTGGATTGAGAAGAAGGGAAGCCCATTCCAGGAATAGAATGATATGTGGGCCAAGAAAAATCATGAACATGAGAATAAGGATCGATTGGGCCAGTAGCAACATGGGGCCCATTAAGAGAATAAGAGGGGCCATTAAAGGAAGGGGGCCCACTAAGAGTAGAAGAGGGAGGCCCGTTATCAGAATAAGGCCCATTAAGATTAGCAATGAACTTTTGGGCCTGGACTGGGGTCGTTTGGCAGGTGACAAATGATAAGTGGGTCACATGATTTGCTTGCGGGTCGGAAGGGCCACGAGGAGATGGGCCCGCGTGGGAAGAGGAATCTACACGGGAATAAGAAGACGGGGAAGAAGAAGGCTAATATACAGGAGAAAAACGACGCTCCATGAGGGCAAATGGAGACTTTATACAGGAAAATCAGGGAAATACAAGGAGGGAAGTAAGGGCTCAAAGGAGGGGGACTGACTCAATAATGCAAAGAAAAAGAAAAGAAAAAGAAAAAGAAACCTAGGACAATGAGACTAGACAAATGGACACACAAAATGGATTACCCTAAATGGGCCTAACAATAAAACCTATATGGATGATGGGGGATGCAACACAAAATAACACAAGTGAGCTTGGACAAGCCCACACAACACAAACAATATGAAGGATTTCACCCAAGTCAAATAAGTTAATATGATGGGAAGTATTTTATTGTCAAAGTTTTGAGTGGGCCTTTAAATATTTTCAAATTAAGATTAATTCCCTCAAGATAGGTATCCTATAGAGAATAAGGTCCAAACTTTAGGTTGACTAGGGTTAACTCCTTCACAACATATGTAAATGCAAGCATATGGGGTGGAAAGGTACAACCGGCCCGGCGTCCGTGTGGGAATCCACGGCTCGCGGGGATTATGGAGGTCTCGGATAAGATCACCTAGTCGAGCCCAAGGAATATGGGAGCGAGAGGATCACTTACCGAGAGGGAATGCAACTACAATATGGCAATATGCATGAACCTATGTGCACCGGAGTGCATGCAATTTCTAGCCTAAATCTAACAAATCAAGATATAATGAACATATGTGAACATAACAATATGGATGCAAACAAAGTGAACAATATGAGCATGAAACGCTATCCAAAAATGGACATACACACCAAAATCGCAGCAAAGCATGAGACAAGTGATGGGCACTAGATGTCCCACCGTGATCGCCAAAAAAGGGTGTAGATGTGGAAAATATGTAGCGTGGTGTCACAAGTCACATAGGCAAGCATATGTGCATAAGTGATAACATAATGTGCATATCGAGTGAACATCATGAACATGTGACTATGTAAACATGGTAGCATGATCATACAACAAGACAAAAGCGATAAAAGATGTAAAAGAATGCCATGATCGCCACCAAGGAATGACAACGCCAAAAGAATATAAAATACTAAGTGCGTTGTGTACCTTGGAAAAAGAGGATGATCGCGCTCAATATCAAGATGCGGGGACTATGTGGATTACCTCTCCTTGCCTTCCAGCCGGCTAGAAGGTAAGGGCCTCACTTTCCATGCTTTCCTGCGAAACAAACACAAAATAAGAGGCAAAACCCATTAGAAAATGCTAAGTGTAGAAATCTGCCCAAGTGCATAAAGTAGCATGAAAGATTGAGGGCAAACTTACCGGGGGAGAGTTTTTAACCCCTATGGAAGGGTGCAAACAATAGGTGTGTATATTGTGATGAGATTAACATGAAGAAATCGATTTAATATGTCATGATGAACATAGATAAACAAGATGCAAAAGTGCATGCCACAAGAAAAACTGTACAAACAGTGTAAAGTGGGTGCAAAGACTGATGCAAACAGTAGGGCAAACGATGTCCAAATGAAAAGAAATTTGAGATGACAGAAGACCTGAGTGTTTTAAAGAAGTAGGAACAAGAATCACTCAAAAAGGATGTCGGGATAGAAAGTTATGACACCGGAGATTTGGGAAAAAATATAGACTGTGCAGAAAATTCAGAACAGTGCACAAAATGGACTCAAAGAATGATGAATATCTCACAAGATAGAACACCAAAAGAGGAAAGAGTGGATGATATGGAAAGGTGGGAGTGTTGTGGTGAAACTAGGGTAGAAAGGAGAGTTTAAAACGGGGAAGAGACTAGTGAAAAACGGGGTGGAAAACACAAGAAAATAGAGCGGTGCAGAACATGGGAGGAAAATGACTAAGTATAAAAACGGAATGATCAAGCAAAACTCATGGACAAAATATGCATGAAGATGACAAGGTAATGAGCCCAAAACCAAGGAACACAAAGATTATACTTCCCTCTAGAGCCTGGAGTTGAAAGGGAGGATAAAGAGTGCCCCACGTCCTCGCACCGGTGACGCAAACATGCCCCCATCGCAAGAAATCTCTTCAAGATGGAGTTGAGGGAGGACGAAAAGGATGAAGCATGACTCCGCACCGGCTTGATGAACAGGCCCCCGTCGCGAAGTCGTAGCAGAAAATCAGCAAACTGTGATGATTTGCCAAAAGTAGGGGCGAAGTTAGGAGGGCAAACGATGATGAAATCGAGCAAATAAGGAACCAAAACGAAGCTTATACTTCCCTCTTCAGGCTAGTGTCGAAGGAGGATGAAGAAAATTCGACATGGCTTCGCCGTCGCCTTGAAAACACGCCCCCGTCACAAGAAATCTGGGCAGGTTTATATAGAAAAAGTGGTGAAACCCCCAACTTTCTCCCACGATTCCAGAAGATAGAGTCCACCAAATCTCGAGATCTCTGGATCATTCTCGAGATAATAGTCAAGATAAGGCGTAGGAACAAACATGACTCTTTTTGGTTGAAGATTGTGGAAGTTATGGCTCTTGGAAGAAGCCTCTGGAACCTAATCTGCAGGTTTTTTTTGGTTGCACGAAAAGCAGAAAAACCTGATATTGCGGCCACGATTCCAGGAGATATAGCCCATCAAATTTTGATTTCTATGAACCAAATTAAAGATAATACAAAGGGCTAGAAGTAGGAAAAAATGGGGATCCATTTGGATAAGTATTCTAGAAGTTATGGCCGCCGCAAGATAGCCACATCGCGCAGGTTCGTGGAGATAGAGTCCAGAGCAAGCTGGACTCTTATTGGATAAACGGTTGGACGACTGACCGTTAAGGGTTAAACGGTCGTCAACCGACCGTTTGCAACAATGAACGGCTATTAACACGACCGTTTAAGGTAGACCTTGCGTGACTTTGGAAATTGGACTATATCTCCCAAACGGTGCAGAATTAGCGAAAGTGGTAGAAGACAAAATTATAGATAACTCAAAAATGAACAACTTTTATGAAGAAAGTAAGATGAGAAAATGATCAGATGAGAGAGAAAATAGGGCTAGAAGAGAGAGAAAGAATATCGGGACATAGGTGAACAATGCAGTCTGCCAAAAAATTGTAAATAACTTGAAATCGGTGCAGAACTGGCCAATGACGTAGAAGAAGAAATTGTAGGGATTTAAAATATGAACAACTTTGGTGAAGGACACATTTTGAAAAGAGGAAAGGAAAGGGGTGAAAAAGGACCATTTTCAAGACTGTGCAACGAAAGGGGGCTGAATGCTTGAGGGAAGCCGGCCTAAATGGGCCGTAAGGTGACTTTGAAGGCCGGAAGGTGACAAGATAGGCTCCAGGGCTCTATGAAATAATGATCTCCAAGGTTCAAAAGGAATGGAATAATGAAATGGGCTCGAAATCCATCCAAGAAAGGCTCCAAAATAATTGGTAATTCGGGGCATCAAAATGATGAATAAAAGAAATGACTCAACTTGCAGGCTAAAAATGGGTGTCAACAACAAGTTGACACAAACACCTCAGAACATATCAACACACAGCTCAAGAATGAATTTTATTCATCATTTTCTTGCTGAAATTTACATAGCCCCAAATCTCATCAAAGATTAAATCTTTCATTTCCAAGGGGTTTAGTAAAGATGTCAGCAGTCTGTTTTTCAGTTTCAACAAATATTAATTCAATTTCATTTTTACTTACAGCATCTCTAAGAAAGTGGTGTTTTATTTCAATGTGCTTAGTCCTAGAGTGATGGACATGATTTTTAGTTAGGCAAATAGCACTAGTATTATCACATAAAATTGGAATGCATCCCTATTTTATCTGATAATCTGAAAGCTGGTGCTTGATCCATAGTACCTGAGCTGCACAATTTCCTGCAGCAACATATTCTGCCTCTGCAGTGGACAATGCAACTGTGTGTTGCTTCTTAGAAGCCCAGGATACTGGGCAGCCACCTAGGAATTGGCAATGCCCACTAGTGCTTTTCCTATCTATCCAACACCCAGCATAATCTGCATCAGTGTATGCCAGAAGCTCTAGCTCACACCTAGCAGGGTACCTAAGTCCAAGTTCTTGAGTGCCTGATAAATACCTAAAGATCCTTTTCACTGCTCTAAGGTGAGACTCCTTAGGACTAGCCTGAAATATGGCACATAAACACACTACAAACTGTATATCAGGCCTAGATGCAGTAAGATATAAAAGGGATCCGATCATACCTAGATATAGCTTTTGGTCCACTGTATTACCTTTGGAGTCTTCATCAAGACTTGTTGAAGTACCCATTGGTGCTGCAATTTCCTTGAGGTTTTCAAATTTGAACTTCTTCAGCAGATCCCTTATGTACTTAGACTGGGTGATAAATGTTCCATCTTTTGTTTGAGTCACATGTAGTCCAAGAAACAATTTTGGCTCACCCATTGAGATCATCCCAAATTCTTGTGTCATTAGTTTGAAAAATTCCTTACAGAATTTGGGGTTAGTTGACCCAAACACAATGTCATCCACATAAATCTGAACAAGGAGAATGTCTGGATGACTTACCTTGGTGAACAACGTTTGGTCAACCTCACCTCTTGTGAACTTCTTCTTAGTAAAGAATTTGCTGAGTCTGTCATACCAAGCTCTGGGGCTTGCTTCAAGCCATAAAGAGCTTTATTTAACTTATAAACAATATTAGGAAAATCTAAGCATTCAAAGCCAGGAGGTTGTCTCCTCTTTTATTTCCCCATTGAGAAAAGCAGATTTAACGTCCATCTGCTAGAGAGTTATTCTTAATGAGCATGCATAAGCCAAAAGTATTCTAATTGCTTCTAACCTGGCTACAGGGGCAAATGACTCTTCAAAGTCAATTCTGAATTCTTGATTGCCCTGAGTAACAAGTCTAGCTTTATTTTTAACTACATTACCTAGCTCATCAGTTTTATTCCTAAAAACCTATTTTGTTCCAATGACAGTCCCATGATTAGGAGGTGGGACCAGATGCCACACCTTGTTCCTATCAAACTGATTAAGCTCTTCGTGCATGGCATTGATCCAATGCACATCTTTGAGAGACTATCAATGGTTTTGGGTTCAACATGAGAAACCAATGCATATGCCTTTAATTCATTTTGAGCTCTAATGAAACCTCTAGTCCTAGGGGGTTCATGCAAGTCACCGATGATATTTTCAATAGGATGATCTCTTAAAAATCTGACATTTATAACTTGGTTACCTTGACCTTCATTTACCTCCCCCTGAACAACAGGCTCCTCTGCATTGCCTTCTTCAGCTTTTTCTTCTTGGTCTGATTGATCCTCAGGTTTTTATTTCTTGAGAATTTCTCCGTCATCTTCTTTCCTGCATTGACCAACCTCACAGTTATTTAGGGACTCATCAAAGACAATATGTGGAGATTCCTCAACAGTTTTAGAATTAAGGTTGTACACTCTATATGCTCTATAGTTTTCAGAATATCCAAGGAAGATTCCTGGATCACTTTTAGGTTCAAATTTATCAAGATCTCTTTTATCATTAACATGAATGAAGCATTTATACCCAAAGACCTTGAAATAAGCAATTGATAGCTTCTTACCTTTTAAAATCTCATAAGGAGTTTTATGAGTGAAAGGCCTTACCATGACTCTATTGATTACATGGCATGCTGTATTAACTGCCTCTGCCCAAAATTTTTTGGGTGAGCCACCTTCAACAAGTAGTGTACGGGCCATCTCCACAAGTGTCTGGTTCCTCCTCTCTACTAATCCATTCTGCTCAGGTGTTCTTGGGGAGGAGAACCGATGAGTAATCCCATTGTCCCTGCAAAAGTTTTCAAATTGTGAGTTTTCAAACTCACCTCCATGATCAGACAAAATATTTTTAATCAAATTTTCATGTTTCTGTTTGATATTTAAATAGAACTCCTGAAATTCAGTAAACTCATCATTCTTGTGAGTGATGAAAAAGACCCAAGTATACCTAGAGAAGTCATCAACTAGGACATATCCATATCTCCTACCTGACAAGCTGACTGATCGTGTGGGTCCAAATAGATCCATATGTATCAGCTTATAAGGTTTGAGAGACATGTTTTCAGTTCTTGATTTAAATGACTTTCTGGTCTGCTTGGATTGTGTACACGCATCACACACCCTATTTTCTTTCTTAAAAGATATTTCAGGGAGTCCTCTTACCATGCTGTGTTTATTCAATTTGTGCAAGACAGTGTAGCTAGCATGGCCTAACCTACGCTGTCACAGAAAAGCTAAGTCCACTTTATTAGTAGTGAGGCATAGGTTAGAGTGTACAATATCATCTAGATTTACCATGTAAATACTATTCATTCTTTTTCCAGAGAATTTAACCACATCAGAATCAGGTTCAAAAATATTACAGCGAAGTGCATCAAATACTACCTTGTGCCCTTTATCATAAAGCTGGCTGATACTTAGAAGATTTTATGCTAATCCATCCACCAGCAAGACTTCATCAATGCAACAGGTAGTGCACTTACCTACTTTACCTGATCTGAAGATTTTACCCTTAGTGTTTCCTCTGAAGGTGACAAGGCCTCCATTCTTCTCTGTCAGCAAGCCAAATTTATCCTTGTCCCCTGTCATATGCCTGGAGTAGCCACTATCCAGGTACCACATGTTGTGCTTGGCTGCCATGCATACCTGCAATCATAGTCACGGAGAAAATTTTGGAACCCAAAACTGTTTGGGCTCTAAAGCAGAAAAAGAACAATTCATACATGACAACAAGATTTTTAGGATCCACGCTTGTTTGAGAGCTGGTTGATTGGTGGATTTTTTGACATTTTTTCTATTGTTTCTCTTCTTCTCAACATTAGCAGGCTAAATTTTTCTTGACTTGTTATTTGTCCTACCGTCATTGTTCCTTGCAATTTGATTATTTTTGTGCCAGTGCCTAGGCCAATGAGCATTCAGGAAATAGTGGCCAACATTGGTCCTTGGCTGACTGTAGGTGGTTTGTTTCCTAGAAGCCCATATTCTAGACTGCCCAACCCAGTTTCTAGCCTGAGGTCTGTATGTCTGTGTGGTACATGACTGATATCTAGACCTCCCTTGAGCTCTATTCTATTCAGATTTATAGAATTGTTATGGCTCTACATGATGGTAGGTCTGGACTCTGGGCTGGTGGAAATGGCTCGATTGACTTCTGGCAGAAGTGTTTCTACCTTGCACTCTAGACTCACTTGGCTTCTTCATGGGTGAGGGTTGAGTCTTCCTCTGAACTGTTGGCGGTGACTTGTTAACCATAACCTGGGGTTTTGGTGTGCGCGAAGGTTGAGCCCTAATCTAAACTCTACCCTGAGAAGTAGGACATTGTGTACTATCATGGCTAAACTCACCCATTTTCTGCTTGCCCTTGTCTTAGCATTGGGTAATTTGGAATCAACAACTTTAACAGCAGACTTTACATTTCTCATCTTGATGAGGGATCCCTTTTCCTTCTCAGCAACAAATGAAATTATTTTCAAAGCAAAACTCCCTTTAGCTGTGGGGTTATACCCGAGGCCTTCTCTTCTAAATTTACTTTTGACCCTAAGAGTGCATTCAAATTATCAGATCCTTGGGTCATGTTTTCGATAATTTTCTTTTTATCTTCATTCTCTTTTTCTAGGTGATCAATTGAATTTTTTAGTTCATGGTTAACACCTAGTACAACTTCATATTTCTCATTAACAATTTTCATTTCATTTTCATAATTTTGTAATTTAAATTTTAATTCATCAATCACATTTTTCAGATTATCATTTTCTCTTCTAGAATCTATCAATGTATGCTTAACATTATCAACTTCAGCACATGAATTTTTTAACATGTCATTTTCAGATTGCAAGCATGCAAGCTTATCAGACATAGTTTTGTCATTCATAAGAGAATTTACTTTCTTATTCAAATGCATGTTCTCTTTTCTGATATCATCTACCTTATCTAGCAAATCTTCGTAAGCATCTTCCCAATCTGAAATAGTGTAATACTCAAAAGGAGATGATACCTTGTCGGAGTCTTCCACTTCGTTTTCATCATTTCTGGCCATCGGACAGATAGGCTTTTCTTCATCTTCACTTTCTGATGTACTGCTCAAGGTCCCCTCGTCCTCGTCGCTCCATGTGCTCACCATTGCTCTTCCTTTGGGAGCTTTCTTCTTGGCTTTCTCTTTCAGCTTCTGGAGCTCTAGACAATCGGCCTTCATATGACCGGCCTTCCTGCAATGGTAACAGACATTAGTGTCAATTTTCTTGGCAGAATTAGATTTGTACCTGTTGTATCTCCTCCCGCCATATTATCTTCGGCTAAAATTTCTTCCTTCCTTCCTAAGAAATCTTCTAAACTCTCTGGTCAGCATTGCTATCTGATCTCCTTCAATTTTTGATCCAGAGAGACTCTGATCACTAGACGATCCATTGTGGCTGGATTGACTGGAACGACTGTTGCTTGCCTTCAGAGCGATAGGCTGCTTCTTTTTCTCGAGCTCCTCTATCTTTGGCAGATTCATTTCATAAGTCATCAATGAACCTATCAGCTCGTCCACTTTGGTGTTCAAGAGATCTCTCGACTCCTCAATAACTGTCACTTTTGTATGCCATACGGGAGTCAGTGATCGCATTATCTTTCTCACAATTTCATAATCAGAATAGTTTTTCCCCAGATTTCTGAGACCATTAGTTATGAGGGTAAGACGCGCGTACATCTTAGTGATGGTCTCGCTGGGCTTCATCCTGAAGGCTTCATACTCTGAAACTAGTAAATTAGCCTTCGTCTCCCTCACCTGAGAGGTTCCCTCGTAGATAACCTCCAGCTTATTCCACATCTCTTTCGTTGTGGCACACGAAGAGACTCTTGCAAATTCAGTGGGATGTAGAGCACACTGTATGGCATTGATGGCGCTCCAGTTGAGAGTAGATTTTTTGATCTCCTCTCTCGTCCATATATCCTCATTAAAATGCAGCTCGAATGGCCCTTTACTGACCACCTTCCAAATTTCATAGTCTTTCGCCCTCAGAAAAACTTGCATACAGTTCTTCCAGTATGCGCAGTTCGACCCGTCAAAGTATGGGGGCTTCGTGGTAGAATGTCCTTCAGCCGTCATCCCTCTTGCATCCATGGCCGTTTCTCTTCAGGACGTTGATCCCTGCAGAAGAGTTAGGCTCTGATACCAAGTGTTAGGATGCTATAACCAATCTAGAGGGGGGGTGAATAGACCAGACACCCAATTAAGACCAAAAACAACAGCTCCAAGTGCGGAATTAAAACAAGCTGCTGTTCGATGACAGAAGGACAAACAACACAATTAATGGAAGTTAACATAACAGATGTAGATCAAGACGATCCTAAGCATTCGTCTACTACAGATTGAAAAAATAAACAGGATGCACACAAACCACACAGCAATCGCACAGTAGACAGAGATTTTTAAGGTGGTTCGATCTCAAACCCGAGATCTACGTCCACCCCACACTCCAAATCAGACTGTGGCTTCTACTGCTGATGCACAGCTTCGCTGATCCACAGCTTTGGGGTCAAAACCCTACACACCGCTGGGCATTACAACTTATGCCATCCAGAGGAATCCTCCTCTGCAAACTATTGGGGACTTACAGCTTTACCCGACCAGAGGAATTCACCTCTGCAAACCGCTGAGCTTCACAGCTTGCTCCGTTGACACACAGCTTGAAAACGCAATTTCAGAAACGAAAAATAAAACAAACGAAGAAACAAAAGAACCAACTAGGGGAATGTAGCTCAACACTGAGCAATTTCAGCTCCAGTTCTGAACCGAGAGACTGAGGAACAAACACTCACAGTATTCTCTCAGACATCTCTCTTTCAGCTCTCTCCTTCTCTTCTTCTCCCTTTCTTCTTTTTCTCTACTCTCTGGATCGTGCAAGCTCTCTCTGCTTCTGCTCTTTCGAAGTATGTTCATGATCATCCTTCTCATGAGGAAGAAGCTTCCTATTTATAGAGCAGTAGAAGGATAGGGCGTGTGGTCACCACAATTCCTGCCCAAACACCTTCGTCACGTGGCGGCATCTCAGCATAGCTGCTTTCAACGTGTCACTATCCTGGCACTTTCTTCAATCTTGGATCACGTGCCCTTCTTAGTCTTTACGAAAAGGCACCTGTCAAGGCATCAGATATAATGTCATATTGAGACAATTATACAATATAAAAAGGAGATTGCACAGAATAGAGATTTTGATGCACGGACTCAATTGTGGTGTTTACATACACATGCACAGACTCAATCATCTTTTCAAAAGCAGATGCATAAACATGGTTTCAACACAAGACCTACGGATACATCGGCTGAGTGTGTGCAATGGGCAAGTATTGCACTGGCCTGATGACTTTCCACAGAGGACGTTGTACAGACTTAGCATGCCCCGTGCCTGAGCTTGCACGGACTTATTCACACAGAATGCTTGACTTGCACAGACTTAATGTGTAAAAGAAGAATGCATGAACTTCTATGCACCGAGTTACCTAAGACATATTGCACCGACTCTAAGTGCCTGGTGTAGAGGTTGCACCGACTCGGTGGCGTGCATCGAGAAGAATTACACCGACTTAGTCGTGTGCATCAGCGAGGATTGCACAGACTCAATGCAAAATTAACCATGTGTTGCACCGACTCTATTCAAAGCACAGACTAAGATGCACACACCATTGATATGATTATCTGACATACGAATGCATCAAAATATGATTATCTGACATATGAATGCATCAAAATATGATTATTTGACATATGAATGCATCAAAATACTTACACCATCGTATATAGAAATAAAGTCAACTAAGTCACACACCACTATTGCTAGTCATCAAAACAACTATTGTCAATCATCAAACCATTTCACCACAAAGTAGTGCACGAACTGCTTATCAACCCAGAGGAGTCCCAACAAATGTAACGGCCTATTACTCGACCGTCAGGCCCATATAACGGTCCAGTACACAACCGTCACATTTACTGAGTCCAATTTATTCTTTCTGGATTCAACCCATTCTAACGGTCCAATACTAGACCGTCATGTTCATGTAACGGCCCATTAATTGACCGTCACAATTCCTGAGTACTTTAACCCGAGATTTGACCTAAGGGTTGATATTTCAAAGTTTCTAGATGGATTATTGATGGTCT
Organism: Amorphophallus konjac; assembly: GCA_022559845.1. Taxonomy (NCBI): domain Eukaryota; kingdom Viridiplantae; phylum Streptophyta; class Magnoliopsida; order Alismatales; family Araceae; genus Amorphophallus; species Amorphophallus konjac. The sequence continues at coordinate 299,022,609 of CM040121.1, read as the reverse complement.
AGGACTTGTCATATTGTTCATGATACTTAATTTTAAATTATGGAAGATAAGGAATGTACTATTATGCTGTCGAATTGTTTCCATGAGCATAACCTTATTTAAGTCATTCTTGATCCCTCGCATTCTTAATTGAAGCATTCATTCATTAATTATTGTTATCATGAACTTATTGAACTTGTTATATTACTGGCCATATTTTATTGCTTAAAACGTGAAAGTAACTTAATTTATACATGAAGATGCGATCGAGCACTGATTGTGTTCAAGGGCTCTATGCTAGTCCCCTCGGCTGATTGTCGGAAACATACTATAAACCATGGGATATGATGCTACTGGCGTCGCATTGCGCTGGGAGTACTTTCTCTATAAATAAGTGAAAATCCACAAGGCACGACATATATACGTACATGACTTTCTTGCTTGTTACATGATATTCCACAGAAATTCACCAAATACTTGCTCATAAGCAAAGGATGTTTGTGTGATAATTACGTGGTTTGCTAGTACATTCTCGCTACATTCTTGTTCATGAAAGGCCATATCATGTTCTTGATACATTCTTGCTAATTCATACTTGTTCATTCTATCTTACATGATCATCTTGTTACCTTGGTTATTTACACATGATTTATCGCATTCACATAATTTCACTTTATTTTCTTTAGAGCTAAAATGCTAATCACTTTAATAGTGCCTTCATGTTGATGCGAAGATACTTACTGGGCAAGTGTGCTCATTACCTATTTCTAATCTTTTTCAGGAGATGGAAGTGATTCGAATTCGGATTCGAGTTATACAAGTAGTGGGTCCGAGAGCGAGTGAAAGTCATATCAAAATGAGAGTGAAGACTTAGGAAAGTCAAATCTTGTTTAGATCGAGTCTTTGTAATTTCCTTTTTCATGAGTCTGATGGATTAAAGAAGGTTGAAAAGCTATTGTATTTGAATATTTTGATCTGATGAAATAAAGTTAGACTTTGAGTAAATTAGTGTGCAATTGCATTTTTATGTGTGATTGTCTTACGCTCTGATCATTCTTGCTCGCAAGAGGCTTACCATGCCGGCTGTTCACGTTCCTCGAGCTAGTCTTCCGCTGTAATAAAGGCTCTGAGCGTGACAATTATATTTATAGAATAAGCATGAAGCATAAATAAGATGAAGATCACACAAGAACGGATCAGAGAATGAATCAAATATATTATTCCAAATTATCAACAAGCAACAGTGACAAATGGTCTAGACAAAGACCGCAAAGCGACCCCTAACGGTCTAGCGATAGACCGCTAGACAAAGGGCGGTTCACATTCTCCAACAAACAAAACCTTGAGGAAAACGGTCCAGGGAGGACCGCTAACGAGAACCTAACGGTCCAGCGATAAATCGCATGGCTCTGAGTGAATTCAAAATAGAGAACGGCCATTCATTCACCCACCCACTCCATTCCATTGGCTCCCTCTCAAACTCGACCACCCATACTCCGGCGATCGAGCCCAAACGACGTCGGAGGGATCCTCTACGGCGGAGGAAGGACCTGAAGATGCTCCTGGAGATGAGGAGATGGAGCACATGATGGAAGAGGTCACCAGAACGACGACTGGACGCCGTTCATCCGAGGTAGGCAGAGACCCAAAAACCCAATTTTTAATTTTTCTAGATGATGCATGAGGGTAGGATAGCTAGGGGATGGGTTTGGGGACCCATAAAAATGATGTAACGGCCTTTTGGGCCATTTTCATAGCTTGGGGAAATGGGTCGAACACGGCCCTCGCGGTGAGAGCCTAGTGGTCCTTCTAGCGACCGCTAGGGATCCAGATGGTCTAGCCCAGATCGCTAGGGGAAATGAAACGGCCAAGCGATGACCGTTTGGGAACCAAAGTGATTTTTTTGTTATTTTATTTTAAATGCAATGCAAATGCATGACTTACAAACCATATTAATGACTAACTTTGATTGTTTAAATGTACGCACGGAAAGAGACGGACCAGGATCTCCTGGCTACAGGTCTGAGTAGTGTACCTGGGACTATCGGACTTCTAGAGAGAGAGGTTAGTAGCGATGGGGTTCGCAGAACTCCTGGGGATGGAGGTTATGAGGATAGACACTGCGTTGCTATACGCGCTGCACGAAAGATGGGACCCGGTCAGCAGGACCTTACTATTCCCGTGGGGGCACATGATCCCCACACTGGAGGACGTGGCACGGATCACCGGACTTCGGGTGCACGGAGCGCCAGTGACGGGGACGACATACGCCAACTACCGGGAGTTGGCGTGAGAGCTGCTAGACTTAGAGCTGACACGATTGGGACGCCACTCGTTGATGCTGGCGAGAGCGACACTCCAGGAGAGCCTGGGGCTGAGAGGAGCGGCGACAGCCGTGGGAGAGCTACCCGAGGAGCACCTTGGGAGATTGACAAACAAAGCTCGGGAGAGAGTGGCGGCAGGACCGGGACCAAAGGGAGACATCATCCTTCGTCGCTTCCTGATGTTGATGTTCGGGAAGCTGCTCTTCGCGACGAGGGCGGATGGAGTGAGCTACAAGCTCCTCCCACTACTGTGGGTTTTAGACGGAGTGGGAGGCTATGCCTGGGGCGCCGTGGCGTTGGCGTTCCTCTTTGACTCCCTCAGCACCACCAACCGGCAGACGATGCTGGGCGGCTTCTCGCCTCTACTTCAGGTAAAAATGTCTTACTTTAAAATGCTTAATGCTTATGATTATGATTATGACTACTATATGTTGACTCTTAACTAATACATGTATAGAGCTACCTATACCTCCCCGGCCTAGGGTGGGGAAAGGAGGTACATCCGGACCGGGTACCCATCGCGAGGCGATGAATGGCGGTTCGGGACACGGGGTCGCTGCGACGCTTAGCACAGGTGATCTAGCACGACATGGACACATTCCCTTATGTATCGATAAGCTTCTAGACTTAAGCTTCTAAATGCTCTTATAAATGCTGACACTTGACTCAATTGCCTTTTCAGGTGTGTTGGACACCATACCGTGATGAGGGTCACAAGGGACAGCCCTGGGTGGAGGCAGCCCAGGCTTACGCGGGATGAGAGGTGTTGCTACACTGCATGAACATCATCGAGCCATTGCACCACCACCTGATCATGAGGACCAGGGGCGTCCACCAGCCAGAGGTGGAGTTCCCGGCGAGGTACGACGGGCACATAGGACGGTCCTCGAAGGGACTGAGCGGCGAGATCGACTGGGTCACCCCGGTGATCGACCAGGTGCGCGACTGGACGCGTAGAGGTCGGGTGGTATAAGCCCAGGCTACCAGCGATGAGGCCTACTTGAGGGCCTATGCTAGGAGATACGGAGACCAGGTCTTCTGTGACGCTCGACGATCGGTACGACTTTCTAAACTTATGCTTCTTAATTTCTTCTAATGCACTTACACCTTGGACTTGCTATATGCAGCTAGACCCCCAGGGATGGATAGCGGAGCTCCAGGGTCTCCTCCACTATACCGTTCAATAGAGGGATGAGTTCCAGCACGTGTTGGAGCTTCTGGTGAGTTTTTTAAACGTTAGACTTAATATGCAGATGCTTATGCACTTGACTGACTTGATTTTTAAAATGCAGCGAGCCGAGGGAGCACATCGGTAGGGACCGGACGCTCCATCCTCTTCCTCCCAGCCAGCGGACCGGGCGGAGCGAGATGCTAACTTTGCTCGGGCGGTTGCTCGGGCCAAGGAGGTCGAGGCCACTCTCGCAGAGAGGGTAAGCAAACCAACCGATTCCCCTTTGACTAAATGTTATGATAATGCAAATGACTGACATGATGACTGTTTATGCAGGCGAGAGAGTTGACCACAGCACTTAGCGAGGTGGAGCATGCTCGAGTGGAGGCGGAGTGACTCCGGCCATAAAGAAAAGCTAGAGCAGTCCCGCTCCACAACCATGGGCCCGCCAGAGAAGCGGCACGAGGGCACTGGCGATAGTGGAGGTCCAGGAGCGGGACCTACTGGAGAGTGATTTTGTACTTTTCTTTTCTTTATGGACACTCATGTATATGACTCTTTATTTTAGTGCATATGTGATATTTTTTGTCTTTTCAAATGCAAAATGTGAATGTTGACTCACTAACTACGACCTCAAAGAGAGCAGAGAGAGAGAGAGAGAGAATTGATGATTAAAGTGAAAGAATAATCAAAACAGGACAAAAGTGGGAAAACGGTCTTCTGGAAGACCGTAAGGAGGAACAAACGGTCGATCCATGATCGTTAGACGAGCGGGAGAGAAGGCGGTGAAGGAAGGGAAGAAACGGTCGCCTGACGACCGCTTATGGGAGCCTAGCGGTCGCTTGATAGACCGCAAGGGTGAAGACTCAGTTAAATCCGAGCGGGACTCTCCATGAGAGTCCCAACCCGTGGATAGAGGTTCCTAATCTGCACTAAGACTTATCCTAACTTAAATTGAGTTCACCTAGCCTTAATCCTAATGCACTAGGAGCATAATTCGAGCCCTATAACTAGGAATAGACCCAAAATTCGCAGCTTACAGAAATCTCTGCTTTAGGCTTTGAAAACTTCATAAAAAGCACTCAAATCACCATGAAGAGGAGCTTTGAAGCTAGCACCATGGGAGTGGTCGTCTACACCGGACCAAAGTTGGCTAGGAAAGAGCATGGGGAGCTGCAGCGACTGACTTCCATCCCCAAGCACTTGAGCACAAGCTCTTCAAGAGAGGTGAGTTCAAACCAATTCAAAAAATTCATGAATTTCCTTAAATTTCTTCTCATGGCATTCCTCTCCTTCTCCTTTTCTTTTCCTCTTCCTCTTTCTAGCTCCTTCCTGACCCAAGATGCTACTCTAGCTTGAAGTGGGTGGCTCCCATGATAAAAGAACTCCCTTTAGAGGTTCTCTCAATCCTAAGGGCATGGCACCTTAACCCTTTGGTAGTTCTAGCCAAGAATTTCCAAAAAATTTCATTAGATTGGCCTAGCATTTCAGCTCTAGTGGAATTGTGGCACCCTCAAACACACACCTTCATGTTCCCAATCTTTGAAGCTACTGTCCTTATAGAAGAGGTAGAGACCTACCTAGCCCTCCCTAAGACTAAGGTGGGGGATGAAGACTTGGTGTGTCATATAGTTGAACCTATAGATCCATCACTCATCTTAGGGGATTTCGTACACAATCCAAAGGATGTGAAAATCATGATTAGCTCCTGCCATATCCATTTGATATCCATAGCCCAATGGGTCACTTCCCATTGCAAAAACAAGTGGGGGAGATATGAACCCATAGCCAAAGCTACTTCCATTTGCTTGTGCGGGGTCTTGCTCTTTTCCACCACCGACCATCTCTTAGACATCCAAAACCTCAGCATTATTAGCGGGTTGTGGCGAGGTTTACCCATCTCCCAAGCCGTCCTTTCTTTCCTCTATGAAGGCCTTAGCTCAGCTTATTTAGGGGGACCCCTCTTCGGATCAATGATTATCCTTGAGTGTTGGATGGGAATTAGACTCAAATTTCTACCCAATGAGGACATGCCATCAGCTAGCCGCATATTTGGGAGCCACCCACTCTTCTTTATAGGAGGTGCATCTTGGTTTTCTTCACAGGTTGAATGCCGGACCGCGGATAAGAAGACAAGGGATGAATGGCACCTCTTCCTCAACACCTTGCCAATTGACAAGTTCGTGATGCGACCCCAGTTTCTTCAAGGCACTACCCTTAAACTACCTCGGCCATTGGGCCTATACCTGCAACTAGTGGGGAACACTACCCTGGCGATCTACAACCCGCACCGGTGCTACTTACAAATCGGGCTTCCCTGAACTATGGTTCCAGCACTATCACACTACCCTCCCTTTCAAGCTAGGAAAATTGGGACCGAGGAGGATGAGCGGGCGATCCAGAGCGCTCTGACCATGTGGGAGATCAGCCGCATCCGTGCCTTGCAAGCAGAAGTGATAGAAGTCGACAAGGTGTACCGAGCATATGTGAAGGAATTACGCAAGATCCGACCCTGTGCGGATGGAAAATTGAATGTAATTTGAGCTCCATGATCATGTATTTTAATTTATTGAGAATGATGTATCATGAATCTTTAGTTGAATAAAATGAAGGATTTGGTTGAAGTATTGTTCTGGAATGGCTTTCCTTGGCATGAATGTTCAGGTTGAGCATGGTCCTCTATTTGAGAAGCGGTCTAGTAAAGGACCGCTAGAAGTCACTAACGGTCTAGCGATACATCGCAAGCAAAGGGAGCAGAAAAACTCTGTGAGTTTTGGTCCTCGGGTGGGGCATGCGGTCACTTTTAGACCGTCAGAAGGATCCTAACGGTCTATCGAAAGACCGCTAAGGAGAGAGAACAGAAATCAGAGAGTTTTAGCTCTCGGGTGAAGAAAACGGTCATCTTTAGACCGCTAGATGAGATAAAGCGGACTAACAAAAGACCGCAAAGGGACCAGAGATAGAGAAACCTATGAGCCTAGAATCCTAGGGCATTGCAACATGTTCCTGCGCATACTAAAACAAGCAAATAAGTCAGATCCGTTGTAACGCCCGGGGATCTGATTCCCAATTTATGGGTATATTTTTTTTCTTTCATCAGACCTCGAGCCATTACTTCGTATGTATCGCAGAAGCACAATATATAAACATGCGTACATTCGCATGAGAGAGAGAGAGAAACCACAGTTACAAAAATGTAAATATCATCTCAACCATTCATAATTTCCAAAGAAGAGTACATGACCATTGTTCCAAAATAAACCTGAGCCCATACATGCTCAGTGCCCCATAGCTATACATATAAGAGAGACCTTCATCCATAGCATACCTAGTCGAACTACGCACTGGCACTACTCCTCAGCTACAGCCTCCTCCTCAACCTCCTTCCCTATGTCTACTAAAAACGTGTGTCACAAAAGGGGTGAGTGCGACGCTCAGTAGGTAGCCTAAAGAAACCAGGGTTAACTTGCATTTATATAACCGAATTATATACATAATTCAGATGTTAATAATAGCATAATCCATTCATTATAGTCTGTTGAAAATAACTCATAAGAGGAAAATACACATTCTTAAGCTGACATATAAGGTACCCATGCATGTGCTAAAATCACGATGAATAAGTATTTACACATTATCACATTTATTATATTTTCACATATCACTTTTTCCGCATTTTCGCATTTCACATTTTCACATTTCACATTTTCACATTTTCATATTTCACATTTCCACATTTACACATTTTATTATTCATGGAAATAAACAGCTGCCACAATCATAGGAGGCCCACACACACACAACGAATGAAAGAGTACTGCGCAGACCCGAGAGCAAACTCCCACCTAGATTCTTGGTGGCCTCGAGGCATTACGTAACACCACATCACAAAGGCCGCCCCCCCAGGGATCGAAGACCGAATCAATAGGATTTTAAACCAGGGCCGTCCCCCCCACAAGGACCGAAGTCCTATCTCACAGAAGGCTGTTATTTCCATTTATATTATTTACATCGTATTCGCATTCACATACATACCCATTTTACACATATTAGTATGATACTTTATCATAACAAGCATGCTTTCAATGATTTAAGTGGGCTAAACATACTCACAGTCGTGCTTCTAAATTTCTTAAACATGCTCACATATGTGCTTCTAGTAGTCTAAACATGCTCACAGATGTGCTTCTATAGTTTAAGAGGGCTAAATACACTTGCGGTCATGTTCAGGTTACTATATGAAAGAACATGTCTATTCTTCTAGGCCACACATGCATAGAAAATGATTTATATCTGAAAGTATAGAATTCTGTGGGCATGAAATTTTTATTATGGGTTACTAACTTAGCCTTCTGCCATTTTCTAATTTTTCAGATTTTTATGAATTAATATGCCCCCTCAAAATTCTCCTTTTCTCAGTTTCTGGAAATTGGGTCTGTGCAGCATGTGCACCGACCCCACTAGAACATGCACAGACCTCACTGGAGCATGCACAGACCTTACTGGAACATGCACAGACCTTGCTTGTGGCCAGGGCCAGACATGCACAGACTTCACTGAAACATGCACAGACCTCACTTATGATTTGAACTAAACCTGCACTGACCTCACTAGGACATGAACAGACTTCACTGAAACATGCATAAACTTTACTTATGATTTGAACTAAACTTGCACCGACCTCACTAGGATATGCACAGACTTCACTGAAACATGCACAGACTTTACAAAACATGCACATACTTTACCATTACTAGAACATGCACAAACCTTACTATAAAACATGCACAGACTTTACAAAACATGCACATGCCTTACCATTACTAAAACATGCACAAACCTTACTATAAAACATGCACAAACTTTACAAAACATGCACATACTCTGCTATGACCCATATGAAATATGTATAGACCTTGTCCCAAAGGCTGTCCTTCCTAGGGACTGTACTAATCCTTAGAGACTCAGAGGTAACTCATGGAAGCCCGAAACTTGATGAAACCAAAAACCAAAAATGAACATGGTGGTGGTCCCTACATGCCCTTAATTCCTCTCTAGAGTGTATAAAATATATTTGAAATCATTCTAATGCATCATTGACCCCTAAAGTTTGCGGTTAGGTGCCTACCTTTTAACCGACGATCCAGGGATAATATCCACACCCCAGAACCTCCTCAGTTTTATCCTTCGATCCGAGAATGATATCCACACCCCAGATCCTCTCCAAGACTTTCTGCTTCCTTCTAGGAACTATCGATTCGCCCCCTTCGCAGGGCCAAGGTCCCTCACCTCTCTTCTCTCTCAAGAGGAACCGTAGATGGTGGAAAGTTGAGAATGGGTGTTGCTAATGACTGACCACCCTTGGAACTCACCTCCTTACATAGGTTCAAGCCTCCAGAGGCCTTTCCAACGTCCAGCAAGGCTCGGTCCAGCCCCCAACGTCGCTGGTTAAATAGGGGGTTAATGCTAAGCTCCCCTTGGGTTTGAACAGAGGTGACCCTTCGTCTACCCGGTCATAAATATGAATGGGCGCGATTTTCTGTTAAGATTTGGGTTGAGATGTTTTCATATGAAATGAAGAGGACGTCTAGATCTAACTTTCAGTCATGGTTTCATTGAATTTCATTAACGCTACCCTGAGTTATGATTTTTGCAATATTAACATTATTTCTCTTCTATTCCAGTCGCGACCCTTCGTCTACCTAGGCATAAATGCGAGTGGGAGAACTCTTATGTTAGGATTCGGAGTGGGATGTCTTCAGATGCAATCATGAGGACTTACAGATCTAACGTTAAGAGGTTGTTTCATCGAATTTCCTCATTCCTAGCCCGAGTTATGATATTTGCAATATTATCATTTATTCTCCCTCATTCCAGTGGCGACCTTTCAGTAGCCCAAGGTAATCCGGGTATAGCTCTAGCATCCAGGTCGTATTTGACCTTGATCTCAACATAGAAGTTGTAGCTAACATCTCACTTGGAATTATAGCCTTGGTTTCAGGTCATTTCATTAACGACAGACGAAGTTATATATTTCCCATTAATTACATTCGAGTTCTCCTAACAGTCACACCTCTTCGTGACAACTGGCAGCAAATGGGCTAAGGACCTTGGGTTCTAGTGCGAATTGGGTTTCCATGTCAACAGAAGAGTTTGGGATAAGGGCCCAAGATTTCTAATGAGCCTAGTTTCATCCCATTTGGTTGACTGTGGACCGAGACATCCTTATTTTAACGGGTGACTGTGTTTTTTTATAATAATTTCGGCCCATTATCATAACTCCTTCTTATTTCCTATTAGGCCCATTTTTCAGAAGTTAAACTCTTCATCAAAGTTGTTCCCTACCTAATAGTCATTGCATGGGCTTTAGTTTCATCTAATTCTGACCTCCCTATAGTAAGTTACCAATTTCCTAAGGATCCTTCAATAACTTGTCCATATTTCTAGCTCATTGAGTTCACGGGCCCGAATTATTCTCAATTGGGCCAGTGCCCAAATTGGTGGTCGTAACATCCCCTCCCCCTTAAAATAATTTCATCCTCGAAATTAACTTGAGAAATTTGTCCATAAAACCTTCACCAGCCAGATGGTTTAAGATTGCCCGTCGTACTTCCTAATCCAGTCATCAATGATCAGTTGACCTTCTTCTGACATGGAGAAGAAGCTTTCACGTGTAATGCACAAGCTATGTTTTCAAGGGCTCATTAAATATCATCTTACTTAAAATAATTGTAACCTACAACTCATGCCACACAGTGTATGCTTTTAGGGTTTTTATCAGTTACATTCAGAGGTTCAGCCTGTTATGCGACTTGCAAACTAAAATGGGTCATTGCTCCGTACCTTTAGTCATGGTAGGGGTATTGTCTATCTCCTATTACATTAGTGTATAAACTCACCCTCTGTACTGAATCCTCTCCAGCGGTTGTACTGGCTTTTGCTGAGTCTTCTTAGAGTAGTTCCTTGCAATATGTCCAGCCTCGCCGCATCGATAGCACTTACCCTTTGTCCTCCAGCACTCCTGCCCCGGATGGGTGCATTTACAATGGACACATAATGGAACCCCCAGCCTGTTCCTTGGTACCAGCTCCTGACGTGCCCCCTTTACCTTATCCAACCATCCTTTTGCCTGCCTAGGCCTCTTGCCCATCATCTTCTGCTCCTTAGTGGACCTATACATAGGTATTCATTAGAACCTAACTTAATACGTCCCTAAAATACTTATGGTTTCAGTTATGACCTATTAGGGTTTGTCTGTTTGAAATGGGTTCTAAATATACTCTACCCTTTTTCACTCTAGCTTACCTCTTCTTCTACTACTTGGGCAATTGGAATGGTTGTAACCATGGTTTGTCTCTCATGCTCTGATACAACTCTGTAACGCCCCGGGATCCGATTCCCAATTTATGGGTATATTTTTTTTCTTTCATCGGACCTCGAGCCATTACTTCGTACGTATCACGGAAGCACAATATATAAACATGCGTACATTTGCATGAGAGAGAGAGAGAGAGAGAGAGAGAGAGAAATCATAGTTACAAAAATGTAAAATGTAAAGATCATCTCAACCATTCATAATTTTCAAAGAAGAGTACATGACCATTGTTCCAAAATAAACCTGAGCCCATACATGCTCAATGCCCCATAGCTATACATATAAGAGAGACCTTCATCCATAGCATACCCAGTCGAACTATGCACTGGCACTACTCCTCAGCTACAGCCTCCTCCTCAACCTCCTTCTCTATGTCTCTTGAAAACGTGTGTCACAAAAGGGGTGAGTGTGACGCTCAGTAGGCAGCCTAAACAAACCGGGGTTAACTTGCATTTATATAATCAAATTATATACATAATTCAGATGTTAATAATAGCATAATCCATTCATTATAGTCTGCTGAAAATAACTCATAAGAGGAAAATACACATTCTTAAGCTGACATATAAGGTACCCATGCATGTGCTAAAACCACGGTGAATAAGTATTTACACATTATAGCATTTTTCATATTTTCACACTTTCACATATCACTTTTCCGCATTTTCGCATTTCACATTTTCACATTTCACATTTTCACATTTCACATTTCCACATTTTCACATTTTGTTATTCATGGAAACAAACAGATGCCACAATCATAGGAGGCCCACACACACACAACGAACGAAAGAGTACTGCGCAGACCCGAGAGCAAACTCCCACCTAGATTCTTGGTGGCCTCGAGGCATTACGTAACACCACATCACAAAGGCCGCCCCCCGGGGACCGAAGATCGAATCAATAGGATTTTAAACCAGGGTCGTCCCCCCCACAGGGACCGAAGTCTTATCTCATAGAAGGCTGTTGTTTCCATTTATATCATTTACATCGTATTCGCATTCACATACATACCCATTTTACACATATTAGTATGATACTTTATCATAACAAGCATGCTTTCAATGATTTAAATGGGCTAAACATACTCACAGTCGTGCTTCTAATATTCTAAACATGCTCACAGATGTGCTTCTAGTAGTCTAAACATGCTCATAGATGTGCTTCTATAGTTTAAGAGGGCTAAATACACTTGAGGTCATGTTCAGGTTACTATATGAAAGAACATGTCTATTCTTTTAGGCCACACATGCACAGAAAATGATTTATATCTGAAAGTACAGAATTCTATGGGCATAAAATTTTTACTGTGGGTTACTAACTTAGCCTTCTGCCATTTTCTAAATTTTTAGATTTTTATGAATTAATATGCCCCCTCAAAATTCTCCTTTTCTCAGTTTCTGGAAATTGGGTCTGTGCAGCATGTGCACCGATCCCACTAGAACATGCACAGACCTCACTGGAGCATACACAGACCTTACTGGAACATGCACAGACCTTGCTTGTGGCCAGGGCCAGACATGCACAGACTTCACTGAAACATGCACAGACCTCACTTATGATTTGAACTAAAACTGCACCGACCTCACTAGGGCATGCACAGACTTCACTGAAACATGCACAGACTTTACTTATGATTTGAACTAAACCTGCACCGACCTCACTAGGACATGCACAGACTTCACTGAAACATGTACAGACTTTACCATTACTAGAACATGCACAGACCTTACTATAAAACATGCACAGACTTTACAAAACATTCACAGGCTTTACCATTACTAAAACATGCACAGACCTTACTATAAAACATGCATAGACTTTACAAAACATGCACAGACTCTGCTATGACCCATATGAAATATGTATAGACCTTGACCCAAAGGTTATCCTTCCTAGAAACTATACTAGTCCTGAGATACTTAAGGTAACTCATGGAAGCCCGAAAGTTGATGAAACCAAAAATCAAAAATGAACATGATGGTGGTCCCCACATGCCCTTAAGTCCTCTCTAGAGTGTATAAATTATATTTGAAATCATCCTAATGCATCATTGACCCCTAAAGTTTGAGGTTAGGTGCCTACCTTTTAACCGACGATCCAGAGATAATAACCACACCCTAGAATCTCCTCAGTTTTATCCTTCGATCTGGGGATGAGATCCACACCCCAGATCCTCTCCAAGACTTTCTGCTTCCTTCTAGGAACCGCCGGTTCGCCCCCTTCACAGGGCCAAGGTCCCTCACCTCTCTTCTCTCTCAAGAGGAACCGTAGATGGTGGAAAGTTGAGAATGGGTGTTGCTAAAGACTGACCACCCTTGGAACCCACCTCCTTATATAGGTTCAAGCCTCCAGAGGCCTTTCCTACGTCTAGCAAGGCTCAGTCCAGCCCCCAAGGTCACTGGTCAAAGAGGGGGTTAATGCTAAGCACCCCTTGGATTTGAATAGAGGTGACCCTTCATCTACCCGATCATAAATATGAATGGCCGCGCTTTCGTGTTAAGATTGGCGTTGAGATTTTTTCATATGAAATGAAGAGGATGTCTAGATCTAACTTTCAGTCATGGTTTCATTGAATTTCATTAATGCTACCCTGAGTTATGATTTTCGTAATATTAACATTATTTCTCCTCTATTCCAGTCGCGACCCTTCATCTACCTAGGCATAAATGCGAGTGGGAGCACTCTTATGTTGGGATTCGGATTGGGATGTCTTCAGATGAAATCATGAGGGCTTACAGATCTAACTTTCAGAGATTGTTTCATCGAATTTCCTCATTCCTAGCCCGAGTTATGATGTTTGCAATATTATCATTTATTCTCCCTCATTCCAGTGGCAACCTTTTGTTAGCCCGAGGTAATCCAGGTATAGCTCTAGTATCCATGTAGTATTTGACATTGACCTCAACATAGAAGTTGTAGCTAACATCTCACTCGGAATTATGGCCTTGGTTTCAGGTCATTTCATTAACCACAGACAAAGTTATGAATTTTCCATTAATTACATCTGAGTTCTCCTAACAGTCACACCTCTTCGTGACAGCTGGTAGCAAATGGGCTAAGGACCTTGGGTTCTAGTGCGAATTGAGTTTCCATGTCAACAAAAGAGTTTGGGCTAAGGGCCCAAGATTTCTAATGAGCCTTGTTTCATCCCATTTGGTTGACTGTGGACCGAGATATCCTTATTTTAACGGGTGACTGTGTTTTTTTATAATAATTTCGGCCGATTATCATAACTCCTTCTTATCTCCTAATAGGCCCATTTTTTATAAGTTATACTCTTCATCAAAGTTGTTACCTACCTAATAGTCGTTGCATGGGCTTTGGTTTCATCTAATTCTGACATCCCTATAGTAAGTTATCAATTTCCTAAGGATCCTTCAATAACCTGTCCATATTTCTAGCTCATTGAGTTCACGGGCCCGAATTATTCTCAATTGGGCCAGTGCCCAAATTGGTGGTCGTAACATCCGTTCTTAGGCTCAACCCCTTGCCTGCTACAAGTTAGAAAGTGACCGATCCTTGATATTTGGTCAAGGGGTGGAGCCTTATTAAATAGGCGAAATAGAATGAACTGTATAGATGCAATGCATGCTATGCAAAGGATGATGGTTTTTTCAGATAAATATCTGATTTTTCTTGGGTTTCGAAATATCTGATTTTTTGGATTTTAAAATATTTGATTTTTTTTGGAATTTTGAAATATTTAATTTTTTTTTAATTTTTAAGTCTAACTTCGTCCCGGCAACAAGAGACCTACCTGTCTCACTAGGAATCTCCTGAGGTTGGCGTGCTTTTGAGGTGACAATCCCCGGTCAGAGGCCAATTTGTACGATGGTGCTTCTACCGAGGCCATACCCAGGGTACGGTCTAGTCCTAAAAGTAAAAAGGAATTCCAGAGGTAAGCTTAGGCTAGGTATAGAGATTTTTAAGGCTTGAATCCTTCTCGTGACAACCCTTTCAGAGATTTAGTCTGTTGCACCGGGGCTTTTGTGTCCGTCATCGAACCTTTTTCCATTTTAGGCACGCATGCCACAGGGCTCATAACGTCCCACGAGAAAATTGTACTGCCACTCTTGCCATGCCTAGTTCCATATATTTTTGGGTAGTTAGGCTTTGAGCTTTGAGCTTGAGAGATGAGCTTTTGGCTTTGATTTTTGCCCATCTTATTTTCTTTTTCTTTTTTTCTTTGTTGTTGCTTTTCCTTATGGAATCAGGTCATAACGGACTACCCCTATTTGAGACCTTCTTTCATCAGGGTGTCTAGATCAGTCATCGCCCCTTTTATTTGCCTCCTGCCCCTAGATTCAGCCGCAGAGAGGGACGGATAGGGACTTTCCCTCCCCCCGAGCATGGCCAAGGAGAAACGGTGTTACACAAAAATGGGAAAACCCGACCAGGGATGTCGTGAAGTGTGTGAATGTCGCGCTCAAAATCTTCCTTCGTGATTGAGGAAAGGAACACCTTGCTACCGAGCCTTTATTAGCCAGACTCTAAGGGAAAAAACACTTAAGATACAACTCATTCCAGGCGTGCGACAACTCCTCACCTTCTGCGTTAACTAGACGATATGCATTCCTTGGATAATCCTCTCTAATGACGAACAGCCCTTCCCAGTTAGGTTGTCATTTAGACCTAGGACCTCCAAACCTAATGAATTTACATTTCAAAACCATATCACCTATTTGAAATTTACGCTTAATTACCTTCTTTTAAAAATAACGTGAAACTCTCTTTTGATAAACAGACACGTGATCGGCTACGTTCATCCTCTTCTCGTCCAAGAGTTCCAACTGGACGAGTAACGCCTCTCGACGTTCATCAAGATTTCCTTATCGAGTTGTACCCTTAGGGAAGGGATCAAGATCTAATATGGGAGCACCGCTTCCATCACGCAAGTGAGAGCATAGAGGGTTTGCCCCGTAGGAGTACGGACGGAGGTGCGGTAAGCCCATAGAGCTTTCACTAATCGTTCAGGCCAATCAAAAAATTTGTGAGATTCACATGTTTTCTTTATGATTTTGAGAAGGGTTTTATTAGTGGCTTCGGCTTGACCGTTGCCTTGAGGATAGTATGGAGATGAATGATGCAATGTAATATTGAACTTCTTACAAAGGTCCTGGAGCTCTTGAGATATGAACTGAGGTCCATTGTCGGTGACGATGCTGCTTGGTACTCCGAACCACGGGATGATGTTCTTTAGGATGAAGCGACACACTGTGGTTGCTTTGATCTCTGCATACGCTTCCGCTTCGGCCCATTTGGTGAAGTACTTAGTGGCGGTGAGGATACATGATTTCTGCTTGGTCTGAGAGTTAGGATCACCTAGAGGGCTGACAATGTCGAAAGCCCACATAGAGAATGGCCAAGGAGCAGAGAGGGGATGAAGAGATGAAGCAGTAGCATGAATTTTATCAGCATGGAGTTGACATTTAAGACACCTCCGGACATAGAGGGAGCAATCTTCCTCAAGAGTGGGCCAACAATAACCCTACCTAAGGATCTTCTTCGCTAAAGCCTGACCATTGACATGACCTCCACACTCACTTGAATGGACTACTTTGATAACTTTCCAAGCTTCATCATCGTCTAGACATCTCTTGAGCATCCCATTAAGAGCACGCCTTTATATTTCTCCATCAATGATGGTGTATCTTGAGGTGACTCTTCTAATAGCCTTACGCTGTTTGGCACTTGCCCCTTCTGGGAACGATCCATCCCTGCAATATAGCTCGATTTCATGATACCATGGCAACTCTTCTTCTTTCAAGATCTCTTCCAACTATGTTAAAGATACTTCCTTCAAATCTTCCTTATCAGCTATTGCTTCTACAGTCTTCCTAAGGTTGTCATACCAAGGATCCTGAAGAGAGGGGGGGTCCAACTTTTAGACGACAATAGTCTCAGTGCTCTGACTGAGAGGGACATATAAAGAGGAAGCGAGTGATGCCAGCGCATCAGCAAGGATATTATGAGATCAAGGAGTATGGATATAGATCAATTTGTAGAATTGCCTAGCCAACAGAGTGACCAAATCTTGATACGGTTTGAGCTTCAGGTCACGAGTGTGGTAGGTGGACAGAACTTGCTACAGAACTAGCTGAGAGTCTCCTATGATATTCAAATAGCGCGCGCCCAAAAGATAGGCATGCTTCAATCCAGCCAGGAGAGCTTCGTACTCATCGAAGTTGTTGGTAGCAGGAAAACGAAGCTGATAAGCAAAAGGAATCGTCACCCCTTCCGTAGTGAGAAGCACAACACCTATCTCTCGGCCTTTGGAATTGAGCACACCATCAAAGTGCAAAGACCAAAAGGGATGATGGGTAAGAACAGAGAGATGCTCGTCAGGAAAATCGTCCTGAATAGAGTCCGTGCAGTGGATAGGAGGATGCGCGAGATGCTCAGCAATGGCATATCCCTTGACTGCCTTCTGAACAACGAATGTGATATCAAATTGAGAAAGGAAGCTCTGCCAGGGAGCTAACCTACTAGAAAGGATGGGCTTTTCTAGGAGATAGCGAACTGGATCCATTCTAGAGATCAACCTAACCGGGTGGGCTAGAAAGTAGTGTTTCAGCTTCTAAGCTACCCAAACTAAGGCGGCACAAGTTTTTCCCATAGCAGTATACTTGGCCTGTGCCGGGTTAAACAACCTGGAGAGGTAATAAGCTACCCGCTCTTTGCCTTCCTCATCTACTTGTGCCAAGACAGCTCCTAGGGAATCCTCGATAATAGAAATATATAGGATTATGGGTTTCCCAGGGATAGGAGGTTGCAAAACCGGGGGATTGGATAAATATACCTTTAATTCCTCATAGGCCTTTTGACAGTCTTCATTCCATTCAAATTTGACCCCCGCCTTTAGACGTTCATAAAACGGGCGGCACCTTTGAGAATGTTGGGATACGAATCTTCTAATAAATTGCAATCGTCCAATCAATCCTCGAAGTTCCATGATATTCTTAGGCGGTGGCATGTCCATGACGGCCTTTGCCTTATTAGGATCAATATGAATCCCCCTTTTGCTAACTATAAAGCCTAGCAATTTTCCTGAAGAGACTCCGAAAACACATTTCTTTGGATTCATTTTCAACTTATACTCCCTAGCTCTCTGAAGCACCTTGGCTAAAATAGCGGGGTGTTCTTACTTCATCTTTGACTTCACCAAGGTATCATCCACGTAGGCTTCCATGTAAACATACATCATATCGTGGAATATAGCCATCATCGCCCTTTGATAAGTGGCGCCAACATTCTTCAACCCAAATGGCATCACCACGTAGCAGTAAGTGCCCGAGGGCGTGGTGAAGGAAGTTTTCTCTTGATCTTTCGGAGCTAGACAGATTTGGTTGTATCCTGAATAACCATCTATGAATGACAATGCTTCATACCTGGCTGTGTTGTCCACCAATACGTCTATATGAGGCAGTGAAAAATCATCCTTGGGACATGTCTTGTTCAGATCCCAGAAATCAATGCAAATAAGCACCTTCCCATCCTTCTTGATAACAGGGACTATATTTGCCACCCACTGAGGATATAAAACAACTCTAATGAACTTGACCTTATGTAATTTGTCTACTTCCTCTTTCATCCTCAAGGCTATGTGAGCGTGAAATCTTCTCAACTTCTGTTTCACAGGCGTTGCCCATGGCTTAAGTACTAGTCGGTGTTCCACCAAGGAGGCGTCAAGACCCGGCATGTCCTCATATGACTAAACAAAAGAATCACTATACTCCCTTAGGACTTTGATCAACTCCTCTTCAACTTTTGGAGGGAGACTAGGGACAATAATAATAGGCCTGGGGTCCTCTTCAGTTCCCAAGTTTATTTCCTTCATCGATTCATCCACTACTGACGATGGCTCATCAAATCTCTTTAATCCTTGCGCATACAAGTTGGCAGCGTCATCTACATCGCTGTCCTCACAATCGACCGGGTCCTTCTCATCCATGACTTCATAGACTCACAGTCCGTCGTCGCTCCATACCTCGTCTTGCTCCTCATCTTCTTCGATCACAATCGCCGTAGCTATGAACTCTGGGCATTTAAGAAGGGCACGGCATCGCTGTGCTAGATCTTGCAAGAACCTATCACGAATGGATTTAGAATGTGGCGCCAGCGGGCGCGCCTCAGGCAAGGATGGATTGGATGACCTAGAACAAGACCCTACTTCTCTAGACCTAACAGACTCTACTTCCCTAGACTCGACAGACCCTACGCCTAACTTAGGAGAGATAAAAACTAGTGGGAGAGAGGCAGCAGGGGCCTCATGCCCCTGGGAGGAGGATGGAGAGAAAATAGCGTAATCTTCCACTGAGAAAGGCGGAGGAGGGAGCCTAAGGGGATACATGAACGGACAGAAGAGATCAAAGAAGGGATCGGAGGAGGAGAAGAAATGTCACGCCCCGAGCGCGGAAGGAACCCAGGAGAACGTGACGAGTTTATAACAATCATGTCAATCAGAGCAAGTAGAATTTTGACATCAATTAGAGTGCGCAAAAAGATGAAAATTTGAAACATAATCAAACACTGATACCGGTGATGACAACAAATCCATAAATAAAGTCACATACTCCCAGACTAACAATTCGAACCAGGCCCATAAGCCTTAATTATTACAACACATTGACATAACACAATATCCAATGACAAGACTCCAAGAATGAACTAAGGATGACAAGACACGATAAATGATAATAGCAGCATGACGCTTGCAGGTTCTACGCTCGTAACTCTTGCTCCTGCCCATCCGAGTCCGAGTCAAGGTCCGTATTACCTAAAAGGTTGGGGAAAGGAACTAGATGAGCGAACGCTCAGTAGGAATTATATCTCAAGAACTAGCAATTGGTTTAAGTAATTAACTTTTTCAAATGAAAATACAAGTCTATATGTAAAACATGTAAAATAAAATGTTATGGAATTGAATAGGATAACGAGAGGAAATAACATATGCTGTTGATCCAAGATAGGGAATTTCAAGTATTCAAGTATTTGAATGAGTACCAAGTATATCAACAAAGTCTTTCATGTCGTGAAATAATGGCTATTAACAAGTAAGTACTTTGCCCATTCCAAGCCACGCAAGTCATGTCAAGTCAATCAAGTCAAGCACGCGAGAGAGAGATAGAGATATAGTGGAGATGTCGTAGATTCAAGCAAGTGCTTCGGTGCAATGTCACACCATGATCAATATAACTCCCATGGGCACAAGTACTTTCGGGTGCTCCCCCCAGGACCAGATCGGGCCCTATATGCGCTGACATTGTTACATGTAATATCTAGACAACCACTTTATGTATAGCCATGGAATTCTGAGAACAAACTCATGTAAGATATCAAGATAGATTTGTGGATAGGTTCCACAGAATTCAAGGAAATAGCTTTTAGAGTTCAAAAGCCGATAATGACGGTATAATCATGAGCGTCGATAAAACTGGGTAGATTTAGTTCCCCAATTGGGTACCATAACAAATAGGTATCCATATACATGGAGGGTAACCCATTTGATATAGAATTGAGGTCCATAAGAACAACATATCAATGATATGATGTCCACATTCCATTAAGAATATACTCATGATATCCACATAGCATATCATGAGGGCCGGTAAACCATGTTTCTAAAGAGTGACATGGCAAAATAGTGTAAAGGGTTTTTATGGTACAACCTGCTCAGTCGGCCTTGAGAGAATCCAAGACTCGAGGAGTCTTACGGAGGTCTCTATGACTAACTTGCTAGTCCAAAGGAACGGAATGTCCAATGGAGAGCTTGTAGGTCACCGAGAATTGAGGGGTAATGCGATAACCATCGTGAAACATGGGACTATATTCACGGAATGGAACATAGTGCCGATATATATATATATATATATATATATATATATATATATATATATATATATATATATATATAGAAACCCTCGGTTCACAGAAAGCAGTATGAAATAATTACACAGGAAATTAGTGACTTAATCTAAGTCATTACTTATAAAATTAACGCCTTTTACAGGGGCGTTTATTTATAATTTGACGACTTATACAGGGGTCGTCCATTATATAATTCTATTTTGCAGGAATTTCTATATTCTGGAATTTTAACAAAAACGCGCCTTGGACAGGGGCGTTACTTTTAAATTAGCGCCCTTTGGTGGGGCGTCAGTTCTATAAGAGACGGCCTGTATCAGGTCGTTAATTCAAGTTCATCTAAGATTTAACATGAACAGTGAAAATCTCCAGATAATATAATTTTGGGACAACAAGTTACATGGTCAGGACAAGAAAAATAGCAGGATTCAAGGGGTATAATCATGCATTAGATTGGATTCATGGTTTCATAGATATAAAATTTTTAAACATGAGTATTTAATAATTTCAAAGAATTGATGACTCCTGGGCAGGGCGTCAGATCTTGAATTAGCGCCCTGGGCTTGGTCGCTTCCTTTTAAATTAGCGCCCTTGGCAGGGTCGCTTATTTTAAAAATTCGCAGAAAGCTTTGGAAACGTAGTAAAGCTATATGCATGGATGAACAGATGATATTATTATGAATCTTATGCTAGTTTGGACTACAATCCTTGAGAAAACCTACAATATGATCATGATTTATGCTTGTTTGGGCTACGAGACTTGAGATAACCTACCTCTGTGGATGATCTGGTGAACAGGATGAAGGTCTGAAGCTTTTACGATGGTCTGTCTCAAACAACAGTAGGATGAAGAATGCACTTCGTGGTTCACACGAGGAAGAAAATGATGACGATGAATGCCCGTGGTCTAGTGCAGGCCTCAGCAGGATGACGGGGGAAGCAGAGGAACGCCTTCACACGTTCATCAACAGGAAGAAGAATGAAGAAGAGGGAGAAGCCTTCCTCACTTGCATTCGCAGCAGCAGGATGGCGTCGATGTAGCAGTAACGTTGCTACGATCGACGGAGACATAGTTTTATAGGGTTGTGTGGGTTCTGGGGGATTCAAATGCTCAGATACGAAAGGGATTTTTGATCAAGATTGGTAATGTTTTAAACCTACTATGCATGGACCTCACCCCCTTCCAAGATAGCAGCCGCCTGCTCCCATTTGCATCGGAGAACCCTAACACAGGCCATGCAGCGAACGAGCATGTCTTAATTTAACTCTCGGGGAAAGAGACGTCTGAGACAAGAGCGTCTTTTCATTAAGTAGCGCCCTCACCAGAGGGCATGTTGTTATAAAATGACGCCTTAACTAGGGTCGTCTTTTTCATTTTCCACATTTTGGCGCTAAATTTCTATTTTTTTTGTATGAATTAGCGCCCATGATCAGGGCGTTATTTATACAACTAACGCCTTAAGAGAGGGCGTTATTTAAGTAGCGCCTTAAGTAAGGGCGTTATTTCATTTTGGCCCAATTTTATGTATTTCTCTTGGATGGTTTTACGTTTATTAAGTACCTCTAATCATATATATCAATTATTTTTATTCGTTTAGAATATTTTATTCCTTATTAATTATCTAGGGTCTTACACCCTTCCCCACTTAAAAGAATTTGGTCCCCAAATTTAATTGCGTGAAATGGGGACATGGAGGGTATAGAGTACTTACGATTTAGAACAATTCTGGATATCTTCTTCGCATAGATTCCTCAGTTTCCCATGTAGCTTCTTGTTCCGAGCATCTGTTCCACTGTACTTTTACCACGGGAATGGTCTTGTTTCTTAAGACTCGGACCTCTCGATCAAGAATCTTCATTGGCTTCTGTTCGTATGTGAAGTCCCTCTGAATTACCAAATTACTATGATCAATGACGTGGAAAGGGTCGTGTACATACTTCTTCAGCATGGAAATGTGGAACACGTTGTGCACTTCTAACAATTGAGGAGGCAAAGCAAGATGATAGGCTACCTCGCCCACTCTTGCCAATATTTCGAATGGACCAATGAATCTTGGTGTGAGCTTGGCTTTAACTCCGAACCTCCTTATTCCTCGACCGGGTGAGACCTTGAGGTAAACATGGTCTCCGACTTGGAACTCTGATTCCCTTCTTCCATTATCTGCATAAGATTTCTGTCGGGATTGTGCTACTTTGAGTCTTTCTCGGATAAGTTCAACCTTCTCTGTTGTATTTCTTACCATATCAGGCCCTAGTAGTTGTTTCTCGCCAACCTCATCCCAGCATATAGGAGATCAGCAACTCCTGCCGTACAAGGCTTCAAATGGAGCCATCTGTATACTGGCTTGGTAACTATTGTTGTATGCAAACTCGGCTAGGGGCAAATGATCATGCCAGCCTCCGCCAAAGTCAATAATACAAGCCCGTAGCATGTCCTCAACTATTTGGTTTGTTCTCTCGGTCTGACCGTCGATATGGGGATGGAAAGCAGTACTGAAGTTGAGCTTTGACCCCAAAGAGTGTTGTAGACACTTCCAGAAATGAGAAGTGAAGCGAGGGTCTCGGTCAGACACGATTGATGTTGGGACTCCATGCAATCTCACGATCTCCTTAATATATAATGCGGCCAAAACATCAACCGACCATCGACTTTTAATGGGAAAGAAATGCGCCGACTTGGTCAGTCGGTCGATGATTACCCAAACACCATCATGTCCGCCTCTAGATTTAGGCAATCCCATGATGAAATCCATACCAATTTCTTCCCATTTCCATTTGGGAATATCAATGGGGTGTAACTTTCCGGCGGCCCTTTGGTGTTCCGCTTTCACTTGTTGGCATGTGAGATAGCGAGACACAAAGTCCGCTACCTCCCTCTTCATGTTAGGCCACCAGAAAGTTCTTTTTAGATCTTTGTACATCTTAGTTGCTCCAGGATGAATGGTATACCTAGAGCGGTGAGCTTCATCTAGAATCTTCTTTTCAACTCAGGACAGTCCAGAACACATGTCCTTTCCTGAAACATTAGTCTTCCATCAATTGCTATCTTGAACCTGATTCTTTGATCTAGTTTCTCCCTGAGTTCAATCATTCCAGGATCTTCATCTTGCAACTTTTTGATTTCGGATAGCAAATCTGGATGCACACTCATGTGAGAGAGTGTAATACACCCATCTTTCTGGTCCGTGCTTATATTTAATCTAGAGAATTCCTCTAATAGTTTCCATTCCCGTATCATACAGCTGGCTATAAGGGTTCTCGACTTTCGACTCAAGGCGTCGGCTACAGAATTCCCTTTACCGGGGTGATAATGAATAGTGAAATCAAAGTCCTTTAAATATTCCAGCCATCGACGTTGCCTCATATTAAGCTCTTTCTGAGAGAATAGATATTTGAGGCTCTTATGATCGGAGAATACTGTGAATTGTTCTCCGTAGAGATAGTGTCTCCAGATTTTTAGTGCAAATACTACCGCGGCCAACTCCAAGTCATGCACCGGGTAGTTTTCCTCATGCTTCTTCAACTGCCTAGAAGAGTACGCAATAACTCTTCCCTGTTGCATTAACACACAACCAAGGCCAATACCGGAAGCATCGGTATATACCTCATACTTCTCTCCTTCAATAGGAAGGGCCAAGACTGGAGCAGTGTTCAAATGGTCCTTCAACGTTTGGAATCTTTGTTCACATTCCTCATTCCACTCATATGGCACTTCCTTGCGAGTCAGCCTGGTGAGTGGTACTGTAATCTTCGAGAAGTTTTTAATAAAACATCGGTAATAACCAGCAAGACCAAGGAAACTCCTGATTTCTGTTGTATTTGTCGGTTGTTCCCAGTTCTTTACTACTTCTACCTTTGCGGGGTCTACTGAGAGTCCATCCTTTAAAATTACGTGTCCTAAGAAGGACACTTCTTCCAGCCAAACTCACATTTGCTAAATTTTGCATATAATTGATTGTCCCTCAATATTTGTAGTGTTATCCTCAAGTGCACTTCATGCTCCTCTTTAGACTTTGAATATATCAAGATATCATCGATAAAAACCACAATAAATTTGTCCATATGCGGTCTGAAGATGCTATTCATAAGCTGCATAAAAGCTGTAGGGGCATTTGTTAGTCCGAAAGGCATAACAGTAAATTCATAATGCCCGTACCTGCTTCGAAATGCACTTTTGTGAATATCCTCGTCCTTGATCCTCAATTGGTGATAACCTGATCGAAGATCAATTTTTGAGAAATACTTTGCTCCAGAAATCTGATCGAAGAGTTCATCAATCCTCGACAACGGGTATTTATTCTTGATAGTGAGTTGATTCAGCTGCCGATAATCGATGCATAGTCTCATCGATCCATCCTTCTTCTTGACGAACAACACTGGTGCTCCCCATGGGGAAGTACTTGGTCTGATAAATCCTTTCTTCAATAGCTCCATTAGCTGTTCCTTTAATTCCTTCAATTCTGCGGGGGACATTCTGTAGGGTGCTTTGGAGACAGGTCCGGCACCCGGGACAAGGTCTATAGTGAATGAGACTTCTCTCTCTGGTGGCAAACCAGGTAAGTCTTCAGGGAAAACATCGGGAAACTCCCGAACCACTTGAATGTCTTCTAGTCTAGCTATCTTAGCCCCCGTGGCAGTTACAAATGCTAAGAATGCCTCGCATCCTTTGTTGATAAGTTTGTGGGCATGAAGAGCAGAGATGACTGGCGATCTCTTCCAGGGGGTAATGTAAGTTAACTCCGGGTAATCCACAAAAGTTACTTTTCCATTTCGGCAGTCTACAGTTGCCCGGTGAGTGGATAGCCAATCGGCCCCTAAAATTACATCGTACTACTTTAAGTCTAAGCTTATTAAATATGCAGGTAAGTTGTGACCTTTAACTATAACCTTGCAGTTTGGGTAATGAAAAGTGACATCAGACTCATTCCCTAACGGGGTAGAAATTACCAAGTCTATCCCTTCGGGTTCCATAGAGAATGAAGTAGCAAATTTCTTTGAAACAAAAGAATGTGTGGCGCCAGTATCAAACAGTACTTGAGCAGATTTAGAGCAGACAGTCAAAATACCTTCCACCAACCCACCCTCGGTTGGTTCCGTCTCTTGGAGAGCTTGTAAACGTCCTTGCTTCTTTGCCGGACGCTTCTCTTCCTTTGTCTCCGGCTCACTTTGCTCGTTCATCATCGGACAATCGGGAATACGGTGTTCTTTACTCCCACAACGAAGGCATGCTCCGAGCCTTCTCCAGCATTCCGCAGCCTGATGACCCGGCTTGTCGCAATATTTACAATTCTCCTTTGGCGGTGCCGTGATGGAGAAAGGTTTGTTGTTGCCCTTCTTGAATTTCTTCACCTTTGAGGGTTCTCCTCCATTATTGGTCCACTTTTTGAAAGATGATTTAAAAGTGTTGGGGCTTGTGACATTCTCCCTTTTATCCTTACCACGGATTTTGTCAGACAGTTCCGTGGCGTCTTCTAGCAACTGGGTACGACGCACCATCTCTGAGTACACTTGAATATCCAAGGGAGCGAGCTGGGTGATATATTGGGGTCGTAACCCATTTAAGAACCTTCTTGCCTTCATCTTTTCAGTGCATACTAAATGTGGTGCATATCTAGATAACTGAGAGAACTGTGCTTCATAGTCAGCTACCGATAGGGATCGTTGTTTCAAGGCAGCAAATTCTGCGGCCTTTTTCTCCTGAACACGGTCGGAGAAATACTTGCTATTGAAATGCTCGACAAATTCTACCCAAGTAACATGATTTTCGGGTAAGGTGGCCTCAACAGACTCCCACCAAGCACGAGCGTCCCGTTCCAGTTGGAATGTGGCCAGAAGCACCCTTTCATCATCTGCACATTGCATGACGCGGAAGATCCGTTCGATCTCTTTTATCCAATTCTCTGCATCCTCAGGGTTTGATGATCCTGCGAACCTCGGAGGGTTGAGGTTCCTAAAACTCTGATGGAGGTCGCCAGCTCCATGATGTGCCCCACCTTGAGCCACCTGTTGCAAGGCCTGGGTCAAGCCTTGAACAGTTCGTTGCATCTCACGCCATTGTGCGCGCTCAGCAGTCATAGTCCTACAAAGAGTGAACCTTAATTAATTTCATGTTGAAATTTATAGTCAGATGCCCTACAAAGACTTATACCCACGGCACTACCCATCCTCACAGTTTGGGATAGACCTATCCTTGGACTTGGGTTTCCTAGGACTTGAAATCCTAGGCTCTGATACCACAAAAACTGTCACGCCCCGAGCGCGGAAGGAACCCGGGAGAACGTGACGAGTTTATAACAATCATGTCAATCAGAGCAAGTAGAATTTTGACATCAATTAGAGTGCGCAAAAAGATGAGAATTTGAAACATAATCAAACACTAATACCAGTGATGACAACAAATCCATAAATAAAGTCACAATCCCAGACTAACAATTCGAACCAGGCCCATAAGCCTTAATTATTACAACACATTGACATAACACAATATCCAATGACAAGACTCCAAGAATGAACTAAGGACGACAAGACACGATAAATGATAATAGCAGCATGATGCTTGCAGGTTCTACGCTCGTCACTCTTGCTCCTGCCCATCCGAGTCCGAGTCAGGGTCCATATTACCTGAAAGGTTGGGGAAAGGAACTAGATGAGCGAACACTCAGTAGGAATTATATCTCAAGAACTAGCAATTGGTTTAAGTAATTAACTTTTTCAAATGAAAATGCAAGTCTATATGTAAAACATGTAAAATAAAATGTTATGGAATTGAACATGATAACGAGAGGAAATAACATATGATGTTGATCCAAGATAGGGAATTTCAAGTATTCAAGTATTTGAATGAGTACCAAGTATATCAACAAAGTCTTTCATGTCGTGAAATAATGGCTATTAACAAGCAAGTACTTTGCCCATTTCGGGCCACGCAAGTCATGTCAAGTCAATCAAGTCAAGCATGAGAGAGAGAGATAGAGATATAGTGGAGATGTCGTAGATTCAAGCAAGTACTTCGGTGCAATGTCACACCGTGATCAATATAACTCCCATGGGCACAAGTACTTTCGGGTGCTCCCCCCAGGACCAGATCGGGCCCTATATGCACTGACATTGTTACATGTAATATCTAGACAACCACTTTATGTATAGCCATGGAATTCCGAGAACAAACTCATGTAAGATATCAAGATAGATTTGTGGATAGGTTCCACGGAATTCAAGGAAATAGCTTTTAGAGTTCAAAAACCGATAATGACGGTATAATCATGAGTGTCGATAAAACTGGGTAGATTTAGTTCCCCAATTGGGTACCATAACAAATAGGTATCCATATACATAGATGGTCACCCATTTGATATAGAATTGAGGTCCACAAGAACAGCATATCAATGATATGATGTCCACATTCCATTAAGAATATACTCATGATATCCACATAGCAAATCATGAGGGCCGGTAAACCATGTTTCTAAACAGTGCCATGGCAAAATAGTGTAAAGAGTTTTTATGGTACAACCTGCTCAGTCGGCCTTGAGGGAATCCAAGGCTCGAGGAGTCTTACGGAGGTCTCTATGACTAACTTGCTAGTCCAAAGGAACGGAATGTCCAATGGAGAGCTTGTAGGTCACCGAGAATTGAGGGGTAATGCGATAACCATCGTGAAACATGGGACTATATTCACGGAATGGAACATAGTGCTGATATATATATATAGAAACCCTCGGTTCACAGAAAGCAGTATGAAATAATTACACAGGAAATTAGTGACTTAATCTAAGTCATTACTTATAAAATTAACGCCTTTTACAGGGGCGTTTATTTATAATTTGACGACTTATACAAGGGTCGTCCATTATATAATTCTATTTTGCAGGAATTTCTATATTATGGAATTTTAATAAAAACGCGCCTTGGACAGGGGCGTTACTTTTAAATTAGCGCCCTTTGGTGGGGCGTCAGTTCTATAAGAGACAGCCTGTATCAGGTCGTTAATTCAAGTTCATCCAAGATTTAACATAAACAGTGAAAATCTCCAGATAATATAATTTTGGGACAACAAGTTACATGGTCAGGACAAGAAAAATAGCAGGATTCAAGGGGTATAATCATGCATTAGATTAGATTCATGGTTTCATAGATATAAAATTTTTAAACATGAGTATTTAATAATTTCAAAGAATTGACGACTCCTGGGCAGGGCGTCAGATCTTGAATTAGCGCCCTGGGCTTGGTCGCTTCCTTTTAAATTAGCGCCCTTGGCAGGGTCGCTTATTTTAAAATTTCGCAGAAAGCTTTGGAAATGTAGTAAAGCTATATGCATAGATGAACAGATGATATTATTATGAATCTTATGCTAGTTTGGGCTACAATCCTTGAGAAAACCTACAATATGATCATGATTTATGCTTGTTTGGGCTACGAGACTTGAGATAACCTACCTCTGTGGATGATCTGGTGAACAGGATGAAGGTCTGAAGCTTTTAGGATGGTCTGTCTCAAACAACAGTAGGATGAAGAATGCACTTCGTGGTTCACACGAGGAAGAAAATGATGACGATGAATGCCCGTGGTCTAGTGCAGGCCTCAGCAGGATGACGGGGGAAGCAGAGGAACGCCTTCACACGTTCATCAACAGGAAGAAGAATGAAGAAGAGGGAGAAGCCTTCCTCACTTGCATTCGCAGCAGCAGGATGGCGTCGATGTAGCAGTAACGTTGCTACGATCGACGGAGACATAGTTTTATAGGGTTGTGTGGGTTCTGGGGGATTCAAATGCTCAGATACGAAAGGGATTTTTGATCAAGATTGGTAATGTTTTAAACCTACTATGCATGGACCTCACCCCCTTCCAAGATAGCAGCCGCCTGCTCCCATTTGCATCGGAGAACCCTAACACAGGCCATGCAGCGAACGAGCATGTCTTAATTTAACTCTCGGGGAAAGAGACGTCTGAGACAAGAGCGTCTTTTCATTAAGTAGCGCCCTCACCAGAGGGCATGTTGTTATAAAATGACGCCTTAACTAGGGTCGTCTTTTTCATTTTCCACATTTTGGCGCTAAATTTCTAATTTATTTTTGTATGAATTAGCGCCCATGATCAGGGCGTTATTTATACAACTAACGCCTTAAGAGAGGGCATTATTTAAGTAGCGCCTTAAGTAAGGGCGTTATTTCATTTTGGCCCAATTTTATGTATTTCTCTTGGGTGGTTTTACGTTTATTAAGTACCTCTAATCATATATATCAATTATTTTTATTCGTTTGGAATATTTTATTCCTTATTAATTATCTGGGGTCTTACAAGAAAGGAGTAGATAGATCAACCGGAGGGCAGCAACTGCATGTTCTGACAATGAGAAAATCAGTAGGAATCTCAAATAGAAATGGATCAATCAAGAGAGTAGGTGATCGGGGTATAAATTCCAGCTTTTGAAGGAGAGACATCAAATGGGAAGGAGACCAAGTGAAAATGACGGGTGAGCTCCCCTTTTCCTGTGCATGGACGGTTGGCTTCTTCTGCTCATAATGCACAACCCACACCTCCTGACTCCTTTGGCAACTGTCTTCTTCATGAAATAATCTTGCAAATGCTTGGCTAAAGTCGAGCATATCATCAACGGGACCCTTTGGCAGCAATGGCGGGTTGATAACTATATAAGTTGTATCTTCTGTCTCGGGCTGTCTTGGCGATGCTTTCAATGTGCCCGGCTGGAGAGGACCTTTTACAAAATGTTGGCGGTAGTCCCAGTTTAATGGCCCTGAGTCGCCCAAAACTGAGAGTGAGGATTCTTGATAACCAAGACCTCTTCTGTTCATTTTCCTGCCCTTGGGGATCGGCTTGGTCCGCCCCTGTAATTGTGCATCGAGACCTCTCCTCGGCTGATACCCCAGCTTCAATATAATGGACCAGCCTTTTGAATCTCGTATCTGGGGCTTCACTCTGACGTTCACCGGTACAGTGGTGGGCTTGCGTGGCTCATAGGCCCATGGAAAATCCAGGTCTGAAACTGAAATAACGGGCCGATTACTGGGCCATAGTGTTGGTAGAATCTTCTCAGAGACAGCTTTGACAGACTGGATAGTGGATATGCTTTTTACCTTGACCACCCTCCCTTGAAAAGGGAATTTGAGACACTGATGAGCGATGGACGGCACGGCATTAAGATTGTCAATCAACGGATGACCCAAAATAGCCTTGAACATAGGGTCGATATCCAGCACATAAAATTTATTTGGCATAGTGAGAGGCCCAAGCTCAGCTTGAATGGTGACTACCTCGTGACATGCTCTTCTAGAATTATCATATGCTGCAATGGTGGTCGGGGTTGGCCTTAGTAAATCTTCTGACAGGTTGCAGGCCCTTAGAGTGCTGAGAGGATAGACATTAATAGAGGCCCCTATGTCTACCAACACTGCGTCTATGCTTACTTTATTTAGGATGATAGAAATGCATAGCGGCATCTAGCGAGCCTCGGGAGGTGCTAGTTCAGTCTTGGAAAATGTGATTGCTGGCCCTTTGGAGACGGTAGCCAGGGCTGTCGGTAAGCTATCCACTGGCATGTCCTCGTTTACTATAACTTTTTGCAAGAAATTTCAGAGTGCATCTTGGTGAAGTGTGGACCTCTTGATACGCTCTAAGATAGAAATCTTAGCGGGCACCCTGTCCAGGTGATGTAGCAAATCATATTGGGTACCTGGCAGCGGATCTGCCTCCTCTTGATCAACAGCCTAATGCGAGGACTGGGGATTGGGTGTGGAGGTACCAGTGGATGGATAGTTTCTATGGAACAAACGCCTGCTTCGCAAGGCAAGGTTCTGGGCTGGCTCAGCATCAGATGGGCTCGAGATTAGCGGCTTAATAGGCCCGACAGGATAGATGAATGACGTGGTAGAGATGATGGGGGTGACGGGAGTAGTGGTGGAGATACTGGAGGTGACAGGATTAGTGGTGGAGATAATGGGCCGTGGCGAGAGAATGATGGGTAAAGGGTTAGATGGAAGTGAGGAAATAACGGGGGTAGGCGTTTGTGGTAGAGTGGAGACGGACGGAACAATAGGGGAAACGGGTGGTAGGATGAGGGGTTTGGCGAACACGGAAGGTGGAGGGGTTTGATGGTTAAGCGGGAGAGTGACGAGGGTAGAAGGTGAAGAAGAGTTGCGGTAGTTATGGTGGAAGGCCATGAGCCGCTGTACTGAAGCTTCATCATCGTAGGACCACCCGACGTCGGGAGCTGGGGGTTGAACAAGATTAACCTGAGCCGGTGCTGGTGGCTAAGGTTGCGGAGCGGGCGGATGATTTGGTATGGGGTTTTGGTTGATCCCCAAGTCCTGAACATGCTACTGCTGTTGCGGTGGCTGCAGTGCTTGTTGCTGCACTTGCTGCCTTGATGCTTGTCTTCTCTTATCTTTTATTTCAACAATGGCCTTATGAATCTCGACCCAGTCAATGCACTGCCCTTCATGTAAATCATACACCAGATCTCGGAACTGAAAACAACCCTCAATGGTGTGCCCGGGCTGCCGGTGGAACATGCAATACTTCGATTGGTCAACGGTCGGGTTCCAGTTTGGCCATTCTGGAGGGAGCTGAATTGCACTTATCGACATGAGAGCGGAGAAGATGTCTGTAAGGGACTCGGGCAAAGGAGGGTATTGTGCTCTCTTCGGAGCTGGGCGTTTATTTGTGTAGCCATTGGGTGGAGGGGCATTGTGATATTGCGGAGGTTGTTGCGACTGTTGTGGAGCGGGAAAGATATTTTGTGGAGTGGGGAAAGTAGGCTGGGTGTTTTATGGAGCGTGAAAAATGGGTTGAGGATTTTGAGGAGTGGGGACTTGGGGATTGCGCGGAGTTTGTGGAAAGTGGAGCGGAGTGGACTGGTTAAGGAAGGGGAATGCAACGGCTTGTACTTGTTCATTGGTTTGGACTCCCTCGGTGATAGGCCCTTGAGGTTTTCTATTGTATTTGGGCTTTTGGGCCTCAAAGAGAGAGTGGATAGGGGAGTCCTTGAACTGGGTCTGAATAAATCTCGCCCGGCTATAAAGTTGGTGCATGTTGGCAATATCATTAATGGCCAATATGTTGCGGAAAGTGGGTGTAGCATTAGATATGAGCAACTTGACCTTCTCCTCTTCCGAAATATGACCCGGCACACGGGCGTCCATTTGCCTCCATCTGTTGGCATAAGTAGCAAAGTCCTCATCGGCTTTCATCTTTTCGGCCATAAGGTCTGTAAAGGAATATTCCGGGCCGACCCAATCCTGGAACCTTTGAATGAACTTCTCTTTCACAACCTTGAAGCATTCGGCATCTTCTAATGGCAGGGCATAAAACCACTCCAGTGCAACTCCATCTAGCGATCGGCGGAATAGATATGCCATAAGGCGATCATCGTACTGAAATTGCGCCGACTCATACATAAAATCCCTCACATGAATAAAAGGATTGTTGTTCCCGTCATACTTGTGGTATGTAGGGAGCTCAGATTGAGGAGGGAATCAAATGTTGTGGAAACTGAGAACTGGAACATCTGCCAAGGATTGCGGGCCAACCCGCTTTTGAAGGAAGTCGAGTTGTTGTTGCATGGCGGCCCATTTATCGAGGAGTTCCTACTCCCGAGATGGAGTAGGTGGGGTGAAAGGAGTAAGCTCAAGGTGAGGAGCCAAAGGGTAGACGGAAGGAGGGGGAGGCCCATAAGAATGGTATTGGACCGAAGGATGACCCGAGTTGGAGTGGACATGGGCCGCCCCTTGCTGAGGGCGAGTGAAATCGGTCGGGCCGACAAGCACTTGTGGCACCGATGGAGCGGACCTATAAGAATCAGTCTGGGTGGATGAGGGAAGAATGGTCTTCCCTTTATCAAGGATTTGTGGGGCTGAGCCAGAGGACTGGCCTGCCTCCAAACTGGAGAATCGAAGGATCTTGGGCTGGACCGGGGTAAGATCAATAGGAATGGGCGAAACCTCAGGACCATCAACCCTAGACTGAGAGACGGAGGTGGTGGATAGACCCTGTGCAATCATGGGAGATGGGGCGCTGGACCCCTGCAAGGTCTGATAAAGGGCCTGAAGTTGGGCCGGATCCAACTGCGCCATCATTTGCAAGATGTGACCGGTGGGATTGTTGGTGGAAAGGGAGGGTTGCGCGCCCTCCATGGAGATAGAGGATGGAGGAGGGACGGACCCTTCTCCGGGTAGAAGTTGGATGACCTTGGGCGGGTCCTCTAAGAGACCCTGGGGAAGAGATTCCTCATGGGAACGGGGAAGATCGTAGGAAGACATGTTGGACTCAAACAAAGGATTAGAGTAAGAAGTGAAAGAGGAATTGCTCCTAGGAGATGAATCTAAGGATCGAAAGCAACACCACATGCAATGTGACACCTTGGAAACAAAACACAAACAACCACAAATGAGTAACTAGACAAGATGACTTCAAAACTAAAAGAAATAAGAAAGAGATGAAAGGCAACCAAAGTCAACCAAGTTATAATGATGCACAAGTTTTATTTATCTCTTCCTTTGGAACCTTAATGACTTCAATTTAAATGTTCTCTCCAACAATAGGTTCTTAATGGGAAGGATATTGGGAACTTGGGTAACTCTAGGTGTAAACTCTCCCTTGCTTATGCAACCTAGACACGGGGTGCCAAAGGTACAACTGGCCCGACGTCCGTGTGGGAATCCACGGCTCGCGCGGACTTATGGAGGTCCCTGATGCGGTCACATAGTCGACCCTAAGGAATATGGTGGCGAGAGGATCACACACCAAGGTAGGAATGTAACTATGATATGAAAGGCGAATGATCCTATGTACACCAGGGTGCATGCAACTTCTAGCTTAGAAACTAGCAAACAATATGCAAATAATGATGTGAGTATATGCTATAACACAAGGAGGAGACCAGATAGCACCCGGGAGTAATAAACACAGCCAAAAATTGTAGAAATAACAACAACCTCGAGATGCATACTTGTGACTTGAGAAACGGACTTATGGGAAACCGCTAATAGATAAGACGGTCTATCTCTAGACCGCTTTTAGGCGAGAAACGACCAGGGAGGAGACCGCCAGGGAACCAGAGAGCAGAAAGTAGCAGGGAATAAAATGGGAAAATCGAGAAAAACACAAGGGCAACCGGGATCAACAAAGAACAGCAGGTGAAACAGCAACTCATCACGATTGGCACAAGATGTCCCACCGTGATCGCCAAAAAATAAGGGTTGTAGATATTCTTTTGTGATGGTGTTGTGGTGTGTGTTGATGATGATAGATATGATGTGAGATAAAATATGTGAGTGATACACTAACTCAAGCAATCAATATCAAGCATGAAACTCATGGGCATGTCACCTTAACAGTGCAGAAAATAAAGAAAAACACACGCCAGGACATGGGGCAAAGGGTTAAAAAGGGAAACACGCACCGTAGGTGTGGAGCAACTAAAAGTAAAGCAAGAAAATAGAGGAAATAATGAACTAGATGACAAATACCCAAATAAGGAAGATGTGATCACCACCAAGGTAAACAATGCAGTAAAGCCACACTATGTACCTTGGAAAGAGCCGAGTGAGACCACCCGTCCGCGGGAGAAAGAAAGCCAGGCGCTGTGATGGAAAACGGTCTTCAAGACAATCTCAAAGCGACATCAAACGGTCCTGCGATAGACCGCCTGAGATCAGCAAATGGTCTTCCGAACGGCCGCTAAGAGCACCCAGAATAGAAACGTGAAACTTGTATCTCCACCCCTCCTGGCCGGCCAGAAGAGCTGGGCCTCGTACAATGAGCTCTATAAACCTGCAAGAGAATGTAGACACAAAGAAAAAGCAACCCAATAAGCCCTTGGACTAGTGTAGTATCTATAATGCAATTAAGCTAAAGTGCATAAAAGGATGGGTGAATACCTAGAGTGTTGGTGGTTTTTTAACCCCTGTGGGGCGTGGAAAAGAGTAGGAGGATGTTTAAAAATATGGTGTGAGTGCAGAAGAACGTGGAAGAAGAAGAGGGAATATGCTATGAGGATGCAAAAGAAAGCAGAAAAAACTAAGAAAGAAAGACAAAAATTAAACCAAATGAAACTCAATACTCCCTGGACCAGAAGCCTTAAAGACATAGAACAGACTTCTCCCTGGTTGGTACTCACTCTAGGATGTAGCAGCACTTCGACGCAAGCTCCAGAGATCTCCTCCTCAAGCCATGAAGTCAAGAGTTCTATTTATAGACCCCCCAAACCCTAGGTCGAGTTGGAGAGATAATGACACCAAAATAGGCTTGAACCTAGATAAATCTCAAAGATAATACTCTCAAGAGTCCATAGAAACAAACAGAAGCTTATGAGAGTCTCCATCTAGAGAGAAATCAAAAAATCTAGGAATCTAGCTCGACCACGGCCGAAGAGAGGAAGAACAGATAGAGCAGGACTCTCTGTCTCCCCCAACGGTCTTGCGATGGACTGCAAGGCATAGTAAACGGTTGACCGATAGACCGCATGACTCAATCATCCTCAAAGAGATAAGACCAAAGAGACCTAACGGGACTCTCTGTATGCCTAGAGGTCTAGCAAACGACCGCCTACGTCCACCTAGCGGTCACGCGATAGACCGTTAGGCTAGTAGACGTGCCAAAAGAGATAAATAGAAATAAATCTTCATATTAATCCTCAATAAAATCCTTATTAGCCCTTATCCAGGCTCAATAAGTTGGAATGACAAAAAATCAGAGGAGTTAGGCCCAACCAGAGAGAACAACCCATAGAAATAAGCCCAAGAGGTGACCAAAATGGCCCAATAATCAGCGAACAACCCGGGACATCATAAAAATAGATAAGGAGATGACCCAACTTATTGGTCATAAAACGTGTGTCAACACCACCCACGCTCGATCCGGTGACGCTTTAGCCTTCGTGATCTGATGACGTCTCAACCGCCCGCGATCCGGTGAAATCGCCCGACCCTTGATACGGCACCCCCTAGCCTTTGTGATCCGGTGACATCCCGGCCTCCTCCATCTAGTGACCCCGAACACCTGCGATCCGGTGACGATTCTCATCTCTCGATCCGGTGACTGTTCCTGAATTCCTGGACAGCAGCCCTTCATGCGTCGGCTCTT